>CM024245.1:6094924-7506630 GCA_013421045.1 Propylea japonica | reverse complement strand
GCCTCTACGTCTAACGCTATCAAGATGAAAAATAATTTTTTGAGCACTCGTTCTACTTGAACGAGTGCTATATCGTATATCGTGTAATTTTCAAATGCCAAAAATAGTCTCAAACGATAGGGTTCAACTCTCGATGTCGAATCCGTTGTGAAATTAAATTATGCCCGTAAGGTCGTGAGCACGATATAACTTTCGAAAGGATTGTCCTAGAGACTTGAGATTTTTAGGGTGAGTTCAGTTTCCAAATGCCGCGGTTCAGTTCGTTAACCAGTCAAATCATACATGGTGTTCCATAAAATAAGTCCATTCAATTTTTTTCTCAATATCTCAGAAAAAACGAAACCAATCGATTTGAAATTTCGCGGTCAAAATGTCATAATGAGCCTCATTCAAAATTTTGTGGCCAAAGTGTTAACAGAACCATAGAAAATTCAGTTGGAATATCATGGACCTATAAAACTAACTGGACGTCGAACTTCCTTACTGTCACGAGAGAAAAAAGTGAGGCAAATGGCCGCCATTTGCAGTTTGGGTGAACCACAAATATTTTGATGTTTTATGCCATTTGTGCTCGAATGTTGATTGAAACATAGACGTTCCTCTGAAGAAGTGATGAAAAATGAACTCTATATATAAGTGTTCTGTGAACTCTGACATTTCGGTCTATTAAAATTATAAATATTTTCGATTCTTGTGATTAGTTATTAAACAATATTGGTAATCCTATCATTTTAATTCGTTGAAATAAAATAAATAAAGGAATATTGGTAATTCTAATATTCAAATTCATAGAAAAAGTGAAACCTCTCACTTCCACCCCAAACTGCAAATGACCGCCGTTTGCCTCAAAATTTTTGACAGGTTCGCCATCTAGTTAGTATTATAAATCTATGTGGAATATTGAAAAGAAGAATCTCTATATTTTCACAACAAGAAATCTGAGAGAGTGAAATTTATTTTATGAATGAAGATTGATATACTGAATGTTCATGCAAAAATTCAAAAGGATCGCATCATTTTATTAATTATTGATTTTTTACTTTCTTCATTTTTTGAATGATTTCGTTTTGAGATTTTTCATTCATATACTCAGCATGAATCTCAAGTCCTATACAAAATTCTGAGGTGATAGCATTATTGCTCCACCAATGAAAAAGCGCTCAAAAGCACTTGCTCAGGGCTTTTCTTAAATTTTTTATAGTAAGGCTGAAGCTTTACATGGCCCTTTACATTCGTCATCATCTCTTTTCATTTAATCATAATTTGATTTTTAATATTCAACATAACTATTCCACAACAAAATTGTGAGAGATCAACTTGAATATCTCAGTTCGATTTCACCTTAAATCTACTTTTGAAGCGAACGTTGTTATTTCATAATAGGTACAACCCAGATTTGGTTTGAAGTTTGTAACATTTTTCGTCCTTGAGCATCTTTCGATCTTTTCATAGACTACAATCACTGACAGTTGCTATCAATCAGTGGCGTCCCTAAACCTATTCATTGTAAATCAATCATACTATGGAAGAATTCATTTGTAAAATTAGTCATATAGATTCAATAAAGAGACAGTAGTACCTACTGTTTTCTCTACACCTCTCAAAGTCAAATTGCCATTTTATAATTACTTATTGACATCTCCAAAGAGGATTTCAAAAAAATTGAATTGACGTCTTGTTATTATTAATACCGCATAATAAAATCATGGACAAACTATCTGTAAAGCCTTGAATTTTCAACTGGTAAACAAGTTCCATTTTTTACTTCAACCATCCATGAATTGATGGAATATACGTGTGATATACATACATAAATATATGGTTTTTCAGCGCTCGTTAAACTTAAACGTTTTGCCCAAATGTCTGTTAAGCAAAATTTCAAGAGAGTTGCATTTTCGGAACCAACGAATTATTTCTTTTTGATTATTCATTTTTTACATAGGTATTTCATTTTTCGAATAATTTCCAGAATATAATACCGATCGTGCTGAGATTTTGCATTCATATACTCAGCATGAATCTCAAGGCATATTTACAAAAGTTCGAGGTAATAGCTATATTGCTCCACCAATTAACGAGCCCTCAAAAGCACCTACTTAGGGCTTTTCTTAAATTTTCTTCGTAACTAACTCGTTACGCTACGTGTTAAAATATCTTAACCATCTTTATGCTCCTAGGTGTGTGTATGAAAATCTTGGGACACAAAAATTATTTCACCACAAATCGCAAAATGGTGAATGTGCCACAATTTATGATTAATTTTGAAGAGTTGAATGTTCTCTACCTATTATTTGTTCTACTGGGGAATTGTTTCAAATGAAAGAAATCAAAGCCAGCAATGTGAAAAAATATATCTGGACGTAGTTTTTTTAGGGGTGCTAATAAGAAACAGAATTATAAAACAACTAGCCTATAAGAGTAGGTACTATGGCCAAGATTTTATGAGCAGTGGCTAATGTCTTAACCTTATAATATAATACTGATAATATTTGACCAATCACACAATAATGGCCGCTTCCCATGAATATTTACGTCACAACTACTATTATGTGAATATTTTTTAAACGTCATACAATCTGCTAAATTTCGCCTTAAACGATATTTTGTGTAACATTTATGCAGAATAATAAAGATTAAAGACCATTGTTATTACTATTATCATTATAATCTTGGCATGATATTCTCTTGGAGAATTCATTTAAATTCAATCGGATTTTATCCATTAGATCCGTTGATTCCAAAAACATGCAAATGGTTTCAAGTAGTTACTAATGTTACTATCACAATTATATCAATCGAAATAAAATTTTCCGCCGACCTCGACTAATAAAAGGTGATTTTAATGTGTACGAAATAGAGCATTAATGGCCCATTATAATGCTCAATTTTTTAGCATTTTAATGTGTAATCCTCATGGCAACCGTACACAAAGTATTTAGAAGCACTACGAGAAATGTCAAAACTCTACTGGAACATAGATACATAGAAATTCCATTATGTCAAATGTATGTCTTGTGCAAAATGAGTGTATTCGAACCAAGAATTTATACACTATTTATGTTGAGATCGTCGGAAAATGGTCTCGAACTATTAACGCGTTCGCTCCGCTCACGCATTAAAATATCTTGACCATTAGTCGCTGTCTTTAATAACCTAGTTGATTAAATAACTATTATTGATATTTTGTTATTAATGAGGTGTTTGCTACTGTGTGGTAGTTGATTTCAGCATTTAATCATTTAGTATAAGTATCAACAGTTTTTTTAAAAGTGATATTCCCAAAGTTATTCAAAACACAAGTTGTGTAGCAAGATACTCCGAAATTATTCAACCATATCTATCCCTCATAATTCTTTTAGCGTATTTGGTGTTCAATCCATCTATGAAATTCTTCATATTTTTTTTAAAAAGTTATATTGTTCAGGACGGGCTAAATCAGTTAACATCACCGTATTTAAACAAATGATTCAGTATCAATAATTAAATCATTCATATACACCGTATTTCAGAATAACGTCATCAAACGCAAAAGGTTAAGTTGCCATATTATTATTTAAAGAAGAAAAGTTTATACAGGTAAATAAGGGCCCGAAACGGCTTTGTTACCAAGATCAATAAAGTTCATAAAAATTTTTTTCCTTGAATATTTCAAATTGACTTTTGTTATTGTTATCGAATTGCAAGTAGGTACTTGATAAACGCAATAAAATGTTTCGTAGGAAAATTGGAGAGATCGAAAATTCCAAGTCATGGGCGTAGAATTTAGTGGAGTTTCGGTTGATTTTCACACCTTCTCAACGAAAAAATGAAAACCTAGTGAGTTTCAGACAAATTTAATGTCCTGCCAGTTTTTTTTCATTAAATGAATTGACACCCCTCAGTTCTACGCCCTTGACTTGAGATTTTTAATTTTTCCAATTTTTGCAGAGAATTTTGAATAGATTAAGCGTAATATCCAATTTCAATTCAATAGCCATATTCAATAGTAAAATTTAAAAATTAATTTCTTACTCGAACTTTTACATCCTGAATCTCGTTAACAAAACCGTTTTCGATCTATGTTTATATAAAATGTGCTGTTGAATCTCCTTTGGCGTTTGATGACGTAATTCTTAAATCCTGTATACAGGTATGGAAATTCATATCGGAAACATACGATATACAATGCATCAGAGAGAGAGAGAGAGAGAGAGTTTCGGCGTCAATTTGATCAGTGGTATATTCGGATGATTTATTACGTGCTACGTTTCTGACGTAATGAATGGTCCATTGCGAATAATGTTGCTATCCTTGTCAAATCGAGAAGCACAAGCGGCCTGACGCATTAAAAATCCATTGCGTAATGCCACCGGTAATACTTGCTGCGGGTACTTTAGGTTGCTCACCATATAGTGCTTGAATTAGACCACTTCTAATAAGATTAGAGAAATACAACTACATTTTTCGCATTGCACAATTCTGTTAGAAATATAGCACGTAAGTATTCTGAATATTCCACTGTTCAACTGGACGGCAAAACCCACTCTCTGATGTATTGAATATCGCAAGTTTCCGATGTGAATATTCATATCGGTATAAATTGAATTGTGTATTCCAAAAAGCACTCGCACTCAATACTCCTCATTATTTTCAGGATGAGTTAATTACCACCATGTACAGAAGGATGAGAAACGAGGCCATCCCTTTGAGTTTTGACAGAAGCACGTATTTCATGAATTTCACCCAATTTGATCGACAATCACCAACTTACATCAACATCATAAGAGATCCAATAGAGAAATTATCTTCAAGGTTAATTAATCGATCTGAGAGCAAGTAGCCATTTTCATTCTAATATTTTCAGATCACAGTTTGGTAGGGAAAGCAGTTTGTTGAAGTGCATTCATATGCAGCGTAAATGTATGATTGGAGAAGAAATTTACGAGTTCAATATTCCGTATTTTTGCGGTCAAGATCCAAGGTGTAGGTGAGCTATTACATATATTATATCATTCATACAGGGTGTCCCAAAACTCGACATCGACCCGAACCGGGTGAAAGGGCAAGCAATGCAGGTTGTCAGAAAGATATAAAAAACTAAGTTGCATGATTTTAAAATAAAAGGCATTTAAAAAAACACAGAAAATTTTACATTCTGTGACAGTCTTTTCACTCCTGTTGTACAAATATCAACTTTTTCCAACTTTTTTGTTATGTAACCCTGAATAATGCTTGTCTGAACTGTAATCAAAATTTTGATACCAGCGGCTCTATGCTTCTTAAAAATAGGGCTAACTTCTCAGAAAAAAATTCAAAATAAACAATTGCCTAGTTTCAACTGACTGTATTGAAAAAAAAATGTACTACGCAAGTTTGGCATGTTTTGTCAAAAGTTGGCGCATTTAGTAAGAATTCCAAAATGGTATAATACTTGGTAAATTGTAGCTGCCGTAGTTCAAATTCGCTTTCGATTGCCTTTGAATACACTTTTTCTTTAACTGCTTCCCAGTAAAAAAGTCCAATAGATTCAAGTCCGGTGAACGGGCCGGTCCCGAGATTGGACCAGAACGTCCGATCCATCTTCCGGGAAAAAATGTTTCCAGAAAAAAAAATCTAGAGAAATTTCCCCGGAAAATTTTTTCTGGAAAAATTATTTTCTCTGGAAATTTTTTTTTCTGGAAACATTTTTCCCGGAAGATGGATCAAATAATTTTTTATAGACATTTGGGCAAAACGATATAGCACCCGCTTGAGTAGAACGAGCGCTCAAAAAGAGATTTCATAAAAAGTTTGTCATATGAAGTTTTTCTCATAAATGCCTTCAAGAATTTCCGATAGGATATGAGCATATTATCAGAAACACCCTGTATAGGCAATCTAGGTAAAAATTACCTTGTTAGTTTCAAAGTCGACCAGCTCTTAATGGAAAACACTTGAAGTTATACCTATTTTTTGTAGAAGTGGAAACAGTGAATGGGCACTTCAAATAGCGAAAAACAACGTAGAAAAATTCTATCCAGTGGTTGGCGTACTAGAAGATTTGAACATGACGATTTCTGCCCTCGAAAATAAAATCCCATATTTTTTCAAAGGTTCCACGCAGATATACGAAGACAAATTATCAGGTACTAGTTTGCATTTTATTGAAACATACTCAAATTATAATTGCTTTTCCAGTTTTTCAGCCGAAACTAAGCCTACAAATGGATCCAACCAAACAAAACTTACTGAAAACTGTGTTGAAAACCGAATATGAATTTTATGAATGGATAAAGAAACGACTGTCGAAACAAATGAGAAAATGACCTGAATTGTATTATATCGTTATTGTGAGACTGATTATTTTATAGTGTAAATAAAGTTACCTAATTCTTTTATTGCTATGATGGATCAATTGTTCCAAATCATTGGTAATTCGTTGGTTTGTTAACACATGTAATGGAGTTCTCGTATGGATTATGTATGACGATGTGTGAAATAATGAGGAGGTGTTACGATTGTTAAGAAAAAAATCGAATCAAATTAAATGTTATCGTGTACTTTGATGAGTTTGATGGTAACGAGGCTCTCATTTGTTTTTTGCCAATTGGAATTGTAACATTCAACTCATATTTCTCGGGAAACGATTGCGTAAATGAAATACATTTGGTGTGACACATGAATGTCGATGAGATTTTCAAAATTTTATGGATAGACAACATTATATTCAGTGATTTCAAAAATTGTGGATTTTGGACTCATTTTATAATTCAATTTTGTATATCGCACTTAGAGCACGATTTTAAGTAAGATACATGTACTGAATAGGGCCACATTGAAGGTTCAATTTTTTTATCAGTCAATTTTCAACATAGAGAATTAAAATTTGGTTTACCTTACAGCTATGCTATTTGGGATTATAAAGCCACAGCTGTAAAGTTTGAATTTTTAAATCTATTAAATACATGAAATATGGAAAAAATATTTATCATTAAAAAGGTCAAACAAAGAGTATATAGTATAAAGATAGAAACGACACGACTACGTGTATGAGCGCCATCTCTGGGTCAAATGTGAACTCATTTTACTATAGAATGGTTAAAATTCTGGTTCTATGATTATTAGTTTCGAAATCAATATACATGGAAATGTCATTGATATAAAAAAGTGCCAATCAATTTGTTTGCACAAATATTAATTCCACTTCGAACGGCTTTTGCCGTTAGTGTCGTCCCAAAAAGTGAAAAAGAGATGGGTTTGTAAGCCCTCAGTAATGCAGATTACGAACGGGATAGTGAAACAGGATGATCAACTGGTGTTTTATGGATGTATGCAGGTAAAGCTATGTCTTGGCTTGATAAACGTCAATCATCTGTTGCAATCGACTATAGAGGCAGAAGTAGTGGCAGATAGTGAAGCTGCACGGAAAAGGAAATGGTTAAAGTGACTATTTAGGGAAAGTTTTCCGTCAATTCAAATATTGATGGTGGACAACGAAGCTGCAATTGAAATGAGCCAGAACTAGAATTCCACAGACGCACTAAGTATATTCATATTCAATCCATGTATAACTCTTACAATAATACCCTATATTTCTGTGATATCTTCTATAAATGCCATAGATTTATAATACTATAGTATTATAGGTCCATGATAAATGCATAATAAAAATATTACACATGAAATACCGAATTTTAATTGAAAATTATGGATTTAAAATATGAAAATGAAACATTCTGAAGGGAATACGAATTTCGCGTCAAATCTTATTTTTTCTTTATATAATTTCTAATCGAAATTACAGATTTATATAAAAGTGATCTTCAGTGCATCTCTGGGTCAAATGTGAACTAAAAATGTAGTCGGTTTTTAGTACTACGAATGCAAGGCCGTTTTCTATCTTTCTATACTCTATAATCTTTGGTACAAAATATTATGGTGAGTAGTTAGGACACAAGAATAGCTGCTTATCGGCCTTTGTAAGTCTCATGTTTCTCTGGTGCAAAATTTTGTGTTTTTCAGGTGTAATCTGTTTATTGTATGAACTTGATGTTTGCTGACATCTTGGCTGAAATTGTTGCTAGATTTTCCTCCAAGGCTGAGACCGGAAGTGAGTCAGAATCTGACCAGTAGGACTCAGAATCACTTTCAGAGTTTTGTGCGTTAACAACATAACTTGTAATTTCGACCGAGGCTCTTTATGTTAGGCTGCTGGATGCATAAGCAATGTCGGGGATATCATCTTGGTTATAGGGGTATGTACCGGTAGCTCGAAATCCAGTTTGGGTTGCCAGTGGCTGAATGGTTCCTTAGGGTACGCCTAGGAATGCCATACTTTTTCAATACTGTAAGGACAGCGTTTCCATTCTCGACTTCTTCTTAAGCTCTTCGCATTTAATCTTCAGTCTACTGAACTCGTTTTGACATAATTGGTTCAGAACTTTTCTGCAAAGACGGGCTCCAAATTACCATAATTCAAATGCCGTGTCAAATGAGACTTAGCAGGTATTAATGAACTGGAATTAGATAAAAAAAAATGGACATCCCTCTCTCAAGTCTATAAAGCCTTTTTCACAACTTGAATTTGCCAGTGTCAAGAACGTCAATGTCATTATGGGGAACTTCACTGTTTCGCGTCTTCCTCCATTGAAGTCTCAAACATCTAACTACTGTCTACTTCCCTGAAGCACTTAAAAACGACTGTGGTGCAAGAAGAAGTAGGCCTTTCCCTGAATAGGAGGTTATGGCCGCCTAACAACATTAACACCAACACACATTATCCACAAAATCTGTATCAGTAAAGAAGCAAAGATTTAACAATTGTTATTTCTAAACATTATTCTGCTTCTCATTGTTTTTAAAGTTTGTTAAATAAAATTCAATTGAGTTTTCTATTCATGGAATAGTCTTAAAAATACCACGCAGATATATTACGATGGTTTTCTCATACTTTCATAGTAGTAATTTAACTCGATGCGTTCTGACAAAATCATTCGAGTTCACGTGATTTTCAGAAAAGAAACAATTGCGTTGTGAAAAGCTTAGGAGCCCAGCAATAATTGAACATTAGACAAATTTACATGTTTTAGTTGGGAAAAATTCCTACAAATTGCACTCGTGCTTTAAATTAACCAGATAATTTCACATTTCAACTTGTTGTCATTTTTCACCTTCGGTGTCGGGCTATTTCTTTAAATAAAAATGCTGTGCAAATTTTTGACAACACGCTGTCATGCAAAATTATGGGTAATTATATTGCACATCATCAGTAGTAGCATTGTATGGAGAATATTATTATAATTATACTATGGTACTAGTTGCTATGCTTCAGATAATTTTCACATGGTGGGGATCTGGGATAGATGATAGATCATTTACCACGTTTACATTGGTTTGTATTCTTAATGAAAAATATTTTATAAATCAAAAATTCATAATTTATTCCTTACATATAGGTCCAACCAACAAGCACAAAATTCAGCAAAGTAAGTCATCTCCAATAAATTACGAAAAATCATTTCTTCTTAGCGTCCTTCAGACCAGCCCCGGCGTTGAATTTGAAGAAAATTATGTCCCCATCTTCTACCACATAGTTTCTTCCCTGCTGTCTGTATTTACCAGCAGCTTTGCAAGCCGATTCAGAGCCCTCTTCTTTGAAATCCTGGAACTTCATAACCTCGGCCATGATGAAACCTTTCTCGAAGTCGGTATGGATGCGACCTGCAGCTTGTGGCGCCTTCGTGCCTTTCTGTCAAAAGAAGTTCAGTTTTTTACCATCAGAGGTCTCGAATCATGATTCTTATTTCTACATCGGAGGAAATCATTGGACATTATTACCATTACAAAAATGTTTTCTAGAATTCGTTTGCTCTACAAGGGCAATATATTTACATATTATGTACATTCTCGATTGAAAGAGTATATGTCCACGAATACATTTTCTTCCATAGAAAAATATTTAAATTCAATTACCACTGCGACTGAACAACTTATCGATGAAGTGAGAAAATTGCAAGACTATTTAGTGTTGATTTATGGTAGCATTGCCAAAATTTTTGGGATAACTCAACCAAGCATGAACGACTTTAGGTAGAACTCAGGATGCATTTCAGATATGATGATATGAAATACATCAAACCCTTTTAAGACTACGACTGGTAGTCTCTTAAATGTATGCCATTATGAAAATATAAGTATTGTTATCTTAAATTGGACAATAACCAGAATAAACCCAACGGTAGACGACGTAATGTACAGGGTGGGCATATTCGATGTTTTAGCACAACAA
This sequence comes from Propylea japonica, assembly GCA_013421045.1. NCBI lineage: Eukaryota > Metazoa > Arthropoda > Insecta > Coleoptera > Coccinellidae > Propylea > Propylea japonica. Next base: position 7,496,384 of record CM024245.1, on the reverse strand, counting down.
CTTTTAAACTAGAGGAGATAGACAAAATCTGATACCCACTTCTCGATCTCTTTTTCTTAGAAACTAACAAGAGTAGTATTCATTTTGGCTACCTTCTTTTGTTTTCGAGTTCTAAGCGAAAATTGGTAAAGTGGCGATATCGAAAAAAATTCATATTTCTGCTTATACGGATGATAAAGCTCTGAAATTAAAACATCATACATGCACTTTTTTACGTAGAATCCAGTGGCGTGTTCGTCTTTTTTGCATCATAGCTAATTACGAAGCTATGACCCAAAATTATGTTTTTTTAAATGGGAATACTAGATTTTTGTGCCATTTTCTGAAAGCTTAATTTTTCTTCTTGCATGAACATTCAGTATATCAATCTTCATTCACAAAATAAATTTCACGCGAATCGGATTTCCCGTTATGAAAATATAAAGATTCTTGTTTCAAATATTCCAATTGAATTTTCTATGGTTCTGTTAATAGTATGGCCACAATTTTGTATGAGGCTTATTATGAGCCTCACACATGTGGCTGCAAAATTTCATTCCGATTGGTTTCGTTTCGTCTGAGATATTTATAGTAATCGTTTTGAAGAGTTTCGAGCTCCTGGGCTGTTCCAGTACTCGTGCGCAACCAATGGCAAGCCGTATTTCGAGATTTTGAGTTACTCAGGAGCACGAAACCCTTCAAAACGAATAGGCTAAATGAGGAACAAAAATCTCAAATGGCAATATCTTATGGAACACCCTGTACGATTTGGCTGGTTAACGAACTTGACCGCGGCATTTAGGGACCGAAATGACCACGAATTCTTCATCAGGGAGTCGAACCCTATCGTTTGAGACCATTTTCGCCTCAAAATTCGAACATTACAGACATTTGGGCGAAACGATATATCACTCATTCAAGTAGAACGAGCGCTTAAAAATGAAATCTTTCAGGGTAACATTGAAAATGAAGTCATCAACTGAAATCGAGAAAATTATGAACGAAAATATGCTGTTTATCCTCCCTAAAGCCATAAACTTGCCCTTCATACCGTCGCAAGCCGCATAACGACGATTATTCTGACTCAGACGATTTCGCGTCTGTCCCTTATGCAAATCGAAAATGAAAGGGCCCATTTTCCGACATTACTGACAGCGAAACGTAAACTGAAATAAATTAGGGCTAAATTACCCTAGTTCCCGATTTGCATGAGAATGCCTTCTCTTTGCCGGGATGGAAAAACACGGATGCGGAAAATTCAAAGACCTTTAGACAAGACTGGAAGGAAGTTACGTGCCTGGTGTCGCGATTGAGGGAATAGCACATTTCAGAGCTTGTAGAATTGGCAACATTCTCTCTGTTCAACTAGACTTGGTATTACCATGTCAATACTCAAAATGCTTCGTAATTTGATTACAACCAGGGTTATAAAGATTGGAAATGAACATTAACCATTAACTCTTTAAATTAGCGACAGGATGAAAGGATGCTCATCAGAATTGATGACCATTATTTCAAGAGTTGCAAGTATTTCCTCAGAGTAATTTAAAAGGTAAAGGTATGTATTTGTTTTCATATCATAAAAGTTCATAGCCTAGGGTAGGTTTCGAAGATTCCAAGGAATAAGGGAATTTATTATTCGATTTTGAGTTGGATATCCAAGCTCAAGTCTCCCAAATATTAAGTCGGAAATTATGGAAGGATCTCATGCAAAAACACGGATGCGGAAAATTCAAAAACCTTCAGAGAAGACTGGGAGGAAGTTACGTGCCTGGTGTCGCGATTGAGGGATTCGCACATTTCGGAGTTGGTATTACCATGTCAATACTCAAAATGCTCCGTTACTTGATTACAACCAGGGTTCTAGAGACTGGAAATGAACATTAACTCGTTAAACTAGAGACAGAATGAGAGGATGCCTATCAAAATTGATAACCACTATTTCAATCTCAAGTCTCCAGAATATTCAGTCGCAAATTTTTGAAGGATCTTTGTATTCCTGTTATCTGAAACATGAATTATTTAAGATAATATGAAGTATCTATGAGACTTATTTTTGATAGCTGTTACAAAATGTTTCAAGCCAATTCATGCGAAAATATTAAAAAAATCACAATTAAATGAGCTTGATAATCCAAAATAGAATAATACAGATAGTGTAGAAATCACTTTTTGGACGGCACTTTTGCATACGATAAAATAGGATAGAACCCTAAACGAAAAAATCTGAAAAAAATAAATATGAATAAGCCCGAATTTTAACAATGACTTCCCAAAAATGAGCCTTAATACATAAAAATATCAGAAACAAATTAATAATAATTGTAGAAAGAAATTATTATGTATCATGGGCTGAAGGACCTCGGTCGATGGCCATTTGTAAGAGTTCTTACAATAAAGCACTTTTATTATTATTATTTAATTATGTATTTGATTTGAGATTATGAATAAATTCTCCAAGAATGTTGAACAGAACATTTAGGAGATGGCTGGGGAAAATAAAAACAAACGAAATAAACACACAATAAAATTTTCAACATCAAACATTCACATCAACAACTATCAGTTAGATATAAGTGCTTATGATGAATATTTTCAATGATTTTAATGGAAACATTTTTACTTCCATTAGAATAGGAAAAGGGCATCATCGCTCTTATTCACAAGCACGTCTCAGACAGCATCAAAGTATCCAGCTACCGACCGAAAAATAATAAATAATTAAGAACTATTCTTCTATACTTTCATTTATAGTCTTTATCTTCAACATACAGACATCAAAAAGGAATTTGACAGTGTCTGACATGAATGTCTCCTCACAAATTGCAAGAATTGAACACCTCAGTGCACTCAAAAAGGCGTATCACAAGGTTTTCCACTGTCACCACTGATATGAACATAAAATCTATGTATATGATATCTGCAAGATAATTGATAATCTCACGAGTTGCATTTTTCAGTGAGCTCTTGACAGAGTGATCATAACATATCCAAAAGACCCCGTGGATAAATTGAAAGGCGTGAGAGACAAAATTATGTTATGGATGAGAAATTAGAGACTTTTACTAAATCCCAACAAAGCCCAGCTATTTATATTTTGGTCATAAACTATTAGACACTTCAATTTCACAAAAATTCAAAATTAAAGAATCACAGTGGACAACAAAGCAAATTTCAAAATGCATTTCTACAAAGAATACTATGCACCTCATTTAGAAGGGCGTGGCAGCAATTGCAGAAAAATCTACCATTAATAATATCGAATTAACAAAACGAAGCAGTTTGGGATCACTGATCTAATTAAGTAACCCAGCGAACTCTATGAATAAATGCAGATCAAACCCAATATCCAACGGTTTCAGGCTTTGGGAAGAAATTTGCAAAAAAGCCCAACAACTTTGAAATATTCAATTCAATTCAGTTATTCTACAGAGTTTCGATCAAGACCACAAGAGAACGTATCCAAACAAAGCTTAAATGGATACAATTGAAGAATATAAGCGACAACCCACTTCATCTATATACCTACTCCTTGCAATGCAATGTATATTTATCCTAAAAATTTATTTTTATCCCGTCAGTGATTTGCTATGGCAATAAATTTCTTCTGTCTCTGTCAAACTTACTTGAATTGTCCAAGCTTTCACCTCATCATGACCAGCAGTGAAGAAGTATTCCAATTGTAGAGCCTTGTATCCATTGACAACAATCTTGTCCAATGCACTGAAAAAAACAAAATATATATTACGAAAATATTCTAGATGAATAACTGGAAATTTTCATAATTTCAAAATGTTTATGATGCGTGACTATTTGATATCGGAGCATTCACGAATCTACTATATTAATATATACAGGGTGTCTGTAAACAAATGCGAGCGACTTAGGAAGATGATTTCTCGATTTCTCGAAGCAGAGGTAGTTCATATAAATTTTTTCGAAACGACCTCCCTTCCAAGATACAGCCTTTGGAAGGCGATGATAAATTTTTTTAGAAGTCATAAAACTATACATAATATGATTCATTGAGAAGATGTTATTCACACAATTATTTTTGATCCAATAATTTCATTATTAGAAGTTGAAAATACGACATCCTATGCTTTTCCTTCACAAATTGTTCTCGTGTGATAGACTTTCGAAAAATAAAATTCTCTCTCTCAGAAAAAAATCCCTCTGATTTTTCATCGAATTCCTGAAAAGAATAGCTTGTTGCCTGAGTTGGGAAACGTGCTTTATCGAAACCTGGATTCAACTGCCGTACTGCGACCCAGATAACAGTTAATCACTGTAATCATCAACAATGGTCCACCCTTCTATAGTCATTGGGACGAATTTCGGAATATCACATAATCCCGAGTTCGAACCTATCATTAGAACGCGCCATTCAGACCCAAAAACATACTGCGACGCGTCTGATTGAAACCGAATTTCGACGAAAAATCGTTAGAAATTGATAGTGGCGGAATGGAAAAACTGGAAGATTTTACCTATCAATATAATTTAGGTAATAGGCAAATTCAATCATATCATTCGACGTGATAGTTATATGATTACGTATAACGATGTGCGGCAATTTGGGCGATTAATAATTAATTATAAATTAATGAATAATTGATTGGATAGTACTACAATGAGACCATTATTATTTAACTTTTTATTACTGAGGGAAATCCATGGATTTGTAATTTTGAAAGCAAGTTTTCCGATGCTTTCTTGAATTTTAAATCTCCCACCCCCTGTGTCCCACGCTTTTTCTCAAATAGGAATATATGGATTGTGACATATCAGATGAAATTAGTAGGTAACCAAATTACCTTTTTGTACAACTGTCAAAAAAAACTTGACTTTTCTTCATCACTATGGAGGCATAAATAATTACTTTTTTCTACAAACGTCAAAAAATGACAAGGTTCGCGCATTGGCAAGAATATGCGAAGTGACCCTTTTTTTCATTTCCTTCGTTACTATGACACCGTGCGCAAAGTAGTGTGCGAAATACTTACTTCGCACACTGCATGTAAACTATATGGGATTTTTATATTTTAACTTGGTAAATTTCTTGAAATCCACGTTTTCTTTAACATTGAGTGTTGCTTTCAACATAGAATATATTGCCCATAGTTATAATACCTAATTACTTGATTTGGAAAAACAGTTCAAAACAGTTCAATATTTTTTTTCATATTAATCTAAGCGTTTGTAGAAAAATTTTGTTTGCATCTCATGCGCGAAATACTTTGGTGATCTCGACTATTTTTTTTAACTCGGCTGCGCCTCGTTAAAAAAATCAGTTCTCGGTCACCAAAGTGGCATTTCGCGCACTAGATACAAAATAACTATTTTTTGAAAAAATATTTCTTTTAACGGTGAAAAAAGTAAATACAGTTTAAAACCGTTAAAAATTTTTGTTTTGTTTAACGGTGAAAAAAAGTAGAGACTGTATGCATAGAAATATTACATTGGAAGCATTGTCTAAATCATCTATGCTTTTTGATTTTGAAATATTTCACCCCCTACGCCCACATCCCTCAACTGTTTTTTCAAATAGGAATATATGGATTGTGATGAATCGAATAAATAGTTATTTTTGTATTAAGTGCGTATAGAATTCGTGTTTTCATGGCACATTCGAGTGAATATGCCATGAAAAAAAGACTTTTTTTAACGGTGAGAAAAATTAATCATTTACGCATCCATAGTGATGAAGAAAAGTCAAGTTTTTTCGACAGTTGTACAAAAATAGTTATTTATTATACAAGGGAAAAAAGTATTAGATTTTAGCTCGAGGTTATATTGTTTCCCGACGCGAAGCGGAGGGAGACAAAAAACCGAGAGCTTAAATCTAATATTTTTCCCGTGTATAATACACTATTTTTTTCTGTGACAGGAAGAACGACCATTTAATATTGCAAGACACATAACCTCCACCACGAAATTACTTTTTTCCCCGGGAAAAAAGTGAGTACTTTTTTTCCGGCTACATAGAGAATCATTTTTTTGACAGGAAAAAAAGTAATTTCGTAAAAAGTCATATTTTATGACCTGTCAAGAGATATAAAATGTCACATTTTTTTCCCGTCACAGAAAAATAACTATTTATTCGATGCATCACAACCCATATATTCCTATTTGAAAAAAACAGTTGAGGGATGTGCGCGTAGGGGGTGAAAGATTTCAAAATCAAAAAAGTATAGGGAGACCTGCTTTCGGAATTCAAATCCATGGATTCGTTTCCCTCAATAGTAATTAGTAAAAGAATGATGGTTTGATTCCAGTGCTCTCCAATCACAAATTGTGAACTATTTCCAAAATTTTCAACGGAAAACGACACAACCAATTCTACTTTCATCCACATCGCAGAATAGATAATCAAATAACTTTCCATTTGATGTATCGCAATCCATTTATTCCCATTTGAAAAAATGAAGTTGATGTTGAGGGCTGCGGAGCGTAGGAGGTTCATTGGTGGAGCAATAAGACTATTACCTCAAACTTGGGACTTGAGAGAATATATAAATGCAGAATCTCAGCACAATCGGAACTATATTCTGGAAATTATTCAAAAAACGAAATATGTAAAAAATAAATATTTGTGAAAAAATAAATTCTATGGTTCTGATGATCCTCTTGAAATCTTGCATGAACATTCAGCCGGGTTTCACAAAACTCCAATCAGCTTGATTATTGAAATGTCATCATTTCTGTGCAATTTTCAGTTCATTTTTGACATAAACCATCGACTTAATTCAAAATCAACGATTTGATTGCCCGATCAGTATGTCAGTCTTGATTCACAAAATAAATTTCACTCGAATCTGATATCTTATGGAAAAATAGTTTCTTGTTTTCAATATTCCAATTGAATTTACTATGGTTCTGTTTATACACTGGCCACAAAATTTTGCATGAAAATTCAGTATATCAGTCTTCATTCACAAAAGAAATTTCACCCGAATCGGATATCCTTTTATAGAAATATGAAGAAGTTTCTTTTCAATATTCCAATTGAATTTTCTTTGGTTCCGTTTACACTATGGCCACAAAATTTTGCATGAGGCTTATTAGGATCATCTTGCATGTGGCCGCAACATTTCATTTCGATTGGTTTCGTTTTGTCTGGCCCCACGGACAGAATTGAATTTGACCACGGATTCGTCATCAGGGAGTCGAACCCTATCATTTGAAACCATTTTTGGCTCAGATTTTTGTCTGATGTCATAGCACTCGTTTGAGTAGAACGAGCGATAAAAAAAATTTTGGTCTTTTGGCCGTCCAAAATCTTTTTTCCTCAATATCTCAGACAAAACGAAACCAATTGAAATGAAATTTTGCGGCCACATGTAAGAGAATTAAGATTGATACACTGAATGTTCATGCAAATTTTTGTGGTTGGAATATTGAAAGGAAGAATCTTTATATTTCCATAACAGGATATCCGATTCGAGTGGAATTTATTTTGTGAATCAAGATTGACATACTGAAAGTTCATGCAAAATTTCAAGAAGATCTTACTCTTTGAACCATAGAAAATTCAATTGCAATATTGAAATAAAGAATCTCCATATTTCCTTAACAGGATATCCGATTCGAGTGAAATTTATTTCGTGAATGAAGACTGATATACTGAATGTTCATGCAATTTCCAAAGGATCGCATCATCTGAACCATACAGTTTATTTTTCTTAAATTATCGATTTTTTACATACAGGATGATTTTTTTAAGTGTTTCATTAAACGTTTTCGAGGAAGGAATTGTAATACAGATTCAAGATTTTGGATTTTCGTTTTAGAGTACATGAACGTTAATTGTAAAATATTTTCAAGAAGAATCTACTTCCGGTTTCACCGGAAACGAATGTAACTTCGTTATTTCAAATGCAACACCCTGTATATTTATACATATTCGAATTCTTCGTTCAATTCTACACTGATTTGATGTATGATATGTGCAACCACTCAAGCGGTTCTTGAATTATAGCCTGATTATCAAATTTTTTGAAAAAAAAGTTGTCACAAATTAGTGTCCATATCTTCAAAATCCCTCATTACAAGAATTTCTTTTGGAAGTGGAACAAAAGAAAGTACGCTGATACTGTTTCTTGTGTAACTTATGAGGAAATATTATACAGGGTGTCTGAAGAAAGGCCCCAAAGTGAGCCTCAATAAAACTATGAAATCTCACTTTTTTCAAACGGCAACCCTATAATTTTGTAATTCCAATCGATTGCTCGTCAAAAACCAATTATGGTCTCCCGAACATTTCATCCCTCTAAAATCAGTATTTTGCCATTATTCAATAAAATTCGAATTTCACGATTAAAGACAGGTTTCGCACAGTTTGTAAGCTTGTATTTTTGAAGTAGGCTATGTTAGGAACTGTCATTCTTACTTTTTCTTACAGATCAAGCACTAAGCAAAACATGCAATAATAATTTCACTGGAATGATATATCAAGGGTATGTTCTTTATTTGCGACAAATGTAACAAATTCCTAGAAAAGGTAATTAGAAATTCAACGAACGAAATTCACATTTACTGACTTTTTTTGTTAAAGGTGGTAAATGTGGATTTCTTTCGTTAAAAGTTCTGACTGCCCTTTCTAATATTTTGTTACATTTACCATAAATGAAGAACATATTATTCAATACATCACTGTTACTGTAATTCATATTTTGCACAGTGCCCGATTAATCAATAAAGTTTAAATGAGAGTTCTCTAAAATGCATTATAAATCAACAAACATAGCCTTCTTGAAAACTTCTATCCTAATAAATCTATGGTTAGACTAAGAAACCTTGATTCAATCTTGAAATTCGAATTTTCTTCAATAACGGCAAAACTACTGATTTTAGAGGCATGAAATGTACGGGACACCCTAACTGGTTTTTGATGAGCCATCGATTGGAATTACAAAACTATAGGGTTGCCATTTGAAAAACGTGAGATTTTATAGTTTTATTGAGGCTCATTTTGGGGCCCTTTTTCAGACATCCTGTATAATATTTCCTCATAAGTTATACAAGAAACAGTATCAGCGTACTTTCTTTTGTTCCACTTTCGCAAAAAGAAATTCTTGTAATGAGGGATTTTGAAGATATGGACACTAATTTGTGACAACCTTTTTTCAAAAATTTGATAATCAGGCTATAATTCAAGAACCGCTTGAGTGGTTGCACATATCATACATCAAATCAGTGTAGAATTGAACGAAGAATTCGAATATGTATAAATATAAAGGGTGTTGCATTTGAAATAACGAAGTTACATTCGTTTCCGGTGAAACCGGAAGTAGATTCCCCTTGAAGATATTTTACAATTAAAGTTCATGTACTCTTAAACGAAAATCCAAAATCTTGAATCTGTATTACAATTCCTTCCTCAAAACGTCTAATGAAACACTTAAAAAAATCACCCTGTATATCATTTTTTGAATAATGTCCAGAATATAATTCCGATCTTTCTGAGATTTTGCTTTCATATAGTGAGCATGAATCTCAAGTCCTAAAAAAAATTTTGAGGTAATAGCATTATTGATCAACCAATGAACGAGCGCTTTAAAGCAACGGCTCAGGTCTTTCCTTGATTTTCTCTTTAGAACGTTTATAACATGGATTCAGATACTGAACTTGTGTCCCATGAGATAAACAGACATAATAAACATAAATATTCATACGACACTGGTCGCATATATCTTTATCTCGATTCCTGCTCAAAAAAATCCACCCATATGTCGATGCCAGGACGTCTGTCGTTGTTTGGTCAGGAGAATTGCAGGGCGCGTCCGCGGTGGGCGTTTAGGGCCGGTCGTCAGACAACAAAACAGACGTCCCTGCGGGCGCGCGGGGGAGGTGACGGCGGTCGAGGAGCAGAATCGTTCTCTACCTAGGTAGACCGCAAGGTGGAATTCAAATTAAATTGCCCGGTCATTTGATCGCATTAAAACCAGTCGTTGTCTTCGTTTATTATAGTTTCTCCGAATGTCGCATTTAATAAACCCGAGATGGGGTTATGGGGAACAATGAGAGGGCGGTCTGATGGGGCCCCCTTCGAAAGATGCGCCGTAATTTTCGTATTTTATGTGGGACGCGAGTTGGTCCTCGGGGTAGCTAATTGGGCAGGGATAGGTTTCTTGGAATTACTTAGTCATTTGTTGGGATGTTGATGTACATTTGGATTGGTTTTCTAATTGAATCGTTTGAAAACTGTATACAAGACTTTTTTTGTTCAGCAATTCTTTCAATGATGATTTAGTAAGCATGTTTCATTAATTATGCTGGGTTATGGGGTATTCACTATAATTCATGCGCCCTTCAACTATTAAACTGATTCAACGAATATGTTACAAAAAAGAAAAATGTAATCTACAATTTACAAAAGTTGTACGCAATCACTTTCTTCGAAAACGATTTCACAGAATGAAATAGGAGAGTGTGTTCAGGATGACTCACTTATCTTGATAACCTATTTTTTCTCGAAAAGGGATGAATATTGTTTATTCTGTTGACGGTATTTGGTACAAGCCAATGCTGACTTGAGATTTGCGTAAAAGTCGGAAAAAAGAATTAAGACGCCAGGCGTCGCGGCGCTATCAATTTTTTTTCCAGGAACATACCTTTTTAATTATGTCATTCGAAAGATAATTTAATTCTGAATGTTTCTTCTGAATACCATTTTTTCTATTTCTTACCGTCAGCGACCTGCAGCGTGTTTTATGTTACTTCTATTCCATTTATTTTTTTCCGTATTGTGACAGTATGTCTTGATATAGAGACATGGATATGATTGTGTTTTTTAAAATCGAAAAGACTGTAGCAAACTATTTCTAAATCATATTAATCAAATATTATATTTTTTTAGTAACAAACGAAACATGTCAAATCATATGTTCTATATACCGGCCATTATGATCTATGCATAGCAATGGACTTTTTTGTCTCATGTATTGTATTTTGTTAGCTCTCAATTCAAAGAATATTAAGAAATGTAAAATAAAATAAAACAAACTATTACTGTTTATTAAAATCTTTGGCTATCGATTTCGGAATTATTCCATCATCAGGCCAGCTGAAAGTACACAAATGTAGAACATGTATTTATTTAGGTGAGAGTATGCAACTTTCTGTCTTGAATTAAAATGAACAAAAACTGTTTAAAAACATTAAAAATGGTCCTCCTTCGTCAGAATTGTTAAAATTTGAATTCTAGTCAACCTTTATAACCGATATATCTTTCTTGTGGGAATGTCAACTGAATATGGAACTATAGGATATGTGCGAAATGTGATATCTAATATGTTATTTTAGGTGGTCTATTGGTGGCGGGAATTTTTTGAATTTTATTTATTGTTGTTTTTTAAGAATCTAGGAGTTTGAAAATGCTTCTTCTGTCAAATTCTATATTATCATTAAGTAAAAATTGGTTGTCTTTATTTTTTAAAATTTCTAGTTGTTCGAGTAAAATTATTTTATGGTAGTTATTTTCTTTATGCAGTATTTTCAGATTATCTAATGTGATATGATGTCCGGTATCGTTTAAATGTGTGCCTAAAGCGGAATGGGGTTGATTTCTTTTGTGTTCTTTGAATCTTTTTTCTACATTACGAGTTGTCATTCCTATGTAAAATGAGGGGGAAGTTTGTGCATGTTATTTCATAGACTCCGCTGGATTGTTCAAGTTTAGATTTCATTTTATTATTAATCAGTATATCTGCTATTGTTCTGTGTCGTTTACTTGTTAGTGTATAATTGTATTTCTCTAAAGTATGTTTTAGTTTTTCATGTAGATCTCTGTAGTACGGTGTTGATATGAAATATTTCTTGATGGGTGTGTGGGGGTAGATCTTATCTAGAATTATTTTTCTTTTCATTGATATTAGAATTTCGTCCATATATGATTTAGAATATTCATTTTCCCTGCCTATTTGGTATATTATATCTAGTTCTTTCTTATAATTTTCTGGTGTTAAAGGGGTGTTAAAAAGTCTATGAAATAAATATCTAAATGCGGCTCTTTTCATTGGGGGTGCGTGGTATGAGCTAAAAGGAATGATGTTGTTAGTTTGGGTTGGTTTCCTGTAGATTTCGAAAAGAAAAACATTATCATCTCTTAGTGTTATGCTCAGATCTAAGAAATTCAGTGAATTTGATATAGCGTGTTCTATGGTGAATTTAATTTTATATTTGGAGTTGATTTCTTGGTAGAATTCTTCAAGTTCTTCGTTTGTTCCTGACCATACGCAAAAGATGTCGTCTATGTATCTTTTTCAGGTTACTATGTTTTCACTATGTGGTAGGAGCATTATTTGTTTTTCTACGTGATCTACATAAGTTTCCGCTATAAGTCCGCTAGATGGTAGGCCCATGGGTAATCCGTCTTTCATAATATATACTTTTTCGTCAAATATGAAAAAGTTTTGTTCGGTAATTAACTGACCAAGTTTCATTATATTTTCTATATCCTCAGTTAAGCTGTTATCGTTGTTTTGATGAGTTATCAACCGTTCTCTAAGTAAATTGAGGGATTCATTAATTGGGATATTGGTATAGAGGTTAACTATATCAAAGGATAAAATCATATATGCTTTATCGGACTTTAGTTCGAGGGATTTTATTTCCTGTATTAATTCTAGAGAATTTTTTATAGAATAATTGGATCTGTATCTGAGTTTTTTATTGAAGAACTCGTTAATAAATTTTGAAATTTTGTGACATGGGGATGATATTGCCGATGTTATTGGTCTTATGCTTTTGTCTATTTTGTGAAGTTTAATTGTACTATACATTTTTGGTAGTTGTGGGTTCTTTTCTTTTAATGTATAAATTGTTTCGCTGAATTTTTTCAATGATGGAAGAGTTGTTTTTAATGTATTGTTTACCTCTGTTGAATATTTTTGTAAGGGATTATTTTTACATTGTGTTATATTATTTTCGCTGAAAAATTTGAGTGTTTTCTCGATGTACATATTCTTTTCTAACAATACCAGTCCTGCGTTTTTGTCAGCTTTGGTTAATATAAGGTTGTTGTCGTTTATTTTCTCTCGTATTGTTTTTATAGTTGTTGCCAATTGTTTATTGTTAATGAATTGTTTTTTGTTGCATACTCTTACCTTTTCATTTTTATATAGCATAAGGTCCTCTGTCAAATCATCAGTCATCTTTTGGTAATCTGGGTTTTTCCTTATTTGAACTTCCAGGTCAACTGCAGTTTTGTGAATATCCATTTTTTTAGGTACTGGTGCGAATTTGTGTCCCAGATTCATTATTCTCATTTCTTCCTCGTTCAGAGTTATATTTGAAAGGTTTGTGAATTTGTTGTAAAATTCATGGGGCTTTGGTGTATCCGAATTTATCTGGTGGTTCTCTAGTTGTCTCAGCCTGGGTGTGTTATTTTCTTTTTCTTTGATAAGTTTTCTGAGTTTTATTCTTCTCCTTCTATCTGCTTCCCAGTTTGAATAGAATACATCTTCTTCTATTTTATCGATTAAAATTTGGTATTCTATGCTATGTAGATATTTCAGTAGGTGATGGTGAAAGAATTTAAGTTTATTGTCGACGATTCCTGATTGTTTATATTGTCTTCTTATTTCTTTCTTAAGTAGCGTTGACTGTATTTGGTTCTTGTTGTAATTAGATGGTATTTTGATGTTCAGAAATTTTGGTGTGACATTATTCCTTTTGCATAGTTGGAGAAATTCTATGTGGTTGTTGATGCGATGTCTTTTGTTCATTGTATACTTCAGGTGTTAAAAAAAAATTAAATTCACCATAGAACACGCTATATCAAATTCACTGAATTTCTTAGATCTGAGCATAACACTAAGAGATGATAATGTTTTTCTTTTCGAAATCTACAGGAAACCAACCCAAACTAACAACATCATTCCTTTTAGCTCATACCACGCACCCCCAATGAAAAGAGCCGCATTTAGATATTTATTTCATAGACTTTTTAACACCCCTTTAACACCAGAAAATTATAAGAAAGAACTAGATATAATATACCAAATAGGCAGGGAAAATGAATATTCTAAATCATATATGGACGAAATTCTAATATCAATGAAAAGAAAAATAATTCTAGATAAGATCTACCCCCACACACCCATCAAGAAATATTTCATATCAACACCGTACTACAGAGATCTACATGAAAAACTAAAACATACTTTAGAGAAATACAATTATACACTAACAAGTAAACGACACAGAACAATAGCAGATATACTGATTAATAATAAAATGAAATCTAAACTTGAACAATCCAGCGGAGTCTATGAAATAACATGCACAAACTTCCCCCTCATTTTACATAGGAATGACAACTCGTAATGTAGAAAAAAGATTCAAAGAACACAAAAGAAATCAACCCCATTCCGCTTTAGGCACACATTTAAACGATACCGGACATCATATCACATTAGATAATCTGAAAATACTGCATAAAGAAAATAACTACCATAAAATAATTTTACTCGAACAACTAGAAATTTTAAAAAATAAAGACAACCAATTTTTACTTAATGATAATATAGAATTTGACAGAAGAAGCATTTTCAAACTCCTAGATTCTTAAAAAACAACAATAAATAAAATTCAAAAAATTCCCGCCACCAATAGACCACCTAAAATAACATATTAGATATCACATTTCGCACATATCCTATAGTTCCATATTCAGTTGACATTCCCACAAGAAAGATATATCGGTTATAAAGGTTGACTAGAATTCAAATTTTAACAATTCTGACGAAGGAGGACCATTTTTAATGTTTTTAAACAGTTTTTGTTCATTTTAATTCAAGACAGTAAGTTGCATACTCTCACCTAAATAAATACATGTTCTACATTTGTGTACTTTCAGCTGGCCTGATGATGGAATAATTCCGAAATCGATAGCCAAAGATTTTAATAAACAGTAATAGTGTGTTTTATTTTATTTTACATTTCTTAATCTCGAGAGAACATACTATGGAAGAATTCATTTGTAAAATCAAAAGAATATATATATATAATGGTATTGCAACATCCTTTAAACTTCCCTAATAGTGATTTCACGATTTTCCAAATCAATTTTCATCATTGAATCGATGTTTTCTTAGCTTGTTGACTCTGGGACGCTCATCGTTATCTACATCTTCTCTGTTTTTTAAGGACTCTTGTCTACTAAAAACACTTGTTTGAGACAAAGTGGACTCGTCGATTGTCTCAGTCAACATTTCAAGTGCCCTAGAGCACTTTATTTCATTTAACACGACGTTTGATAAAGATTCATTGATTCTTTTTTGTCAAAAGTCAAAAATCGAAGACATATAAAAACGGGACTAACATTTTCAGTTGTAAGCAACAAACTACTATCTGAATTGGCAGATAACGCCAACATATGATGAACATAGGTTTAGGCCTACCAACATAACAAAAAAATTCCATACAGCTCGCGAAAATCCAAAATTTGGTTACTGCACCTATATCCCCGAAATCTAGTCGAAAAAATAACCCATAAATTTCCTATCTTTTCCTGATTTTTTGTCATATTATCATCTGAAAAACGATTTTTTTCATTGAAAAATAAACTATTCATTCAGGATTCTGACAAATGTTTCGATCTTAAGATCTACTTCATAGGAGTCCAAAAAGTAATAAAGTAGATTTAAAAAAGGTGTTTTTATTGCACCTTCAACATCTGTTGATTTTTTGGCTCATATTCACCACAATATCTATTAAAGGGGTGCTAGCAAAGAGCGTTTGGAAATTTTCTGAATTCTCCTCATTCGCCAAGGTAATGGAAAATTCAACAAATTCCCAAATATTATTTGCTGGTATTCCTGTAGTGGTACTGTTGATTGTGAACATGCGCCATAAGATACGGAGAATGCTGAAAGTAAAAGACCCGTTTCAAAATCTAGTTCAATTTATTCTCGTACTTCACTGAATATGGTCGTTAGACCGAAATACGGGTCAGAATCAGGAATTAATTATTGTGAAATTAAAACTGTTTGTATTTTCGTTACATTTCGCCTAGAACAAACAGTAAACTCCATTTATTTCATAAACAGACAAAAGTGCTTTAAAATATCACCTGGTAACGTTGTTATCCTCCAAAAACTTCTTCCTCAGCTCCGGATCCTCATATTCCTCCACCAGCTTGAACTCGAAAGCGCCCGAAAAAGGTATAATGAGTGCCCCGGGATCGTGCTTGTCAACCCATTCCTTTATCTTCATCAACCTGTCGGGGAAGAACGAAACATGAAAAGATGAGAGATACAACAGAAAAATATGGAATTCTCGTGTACGTTAACAATGGACGATATTTCAGGATGAATTTCTCTTTCACCGCAAATTGACGCCATATGTTCAACGACGTCATTAATGCACGTAATGATATTATACGTGTATAGAAAGTGTAATTACGGGGTTTCGAAATGTAAAAAACCGAAAAAGGGATAAATATACGTTTTGGAAGGTCTTTTGTACGATAGAAACGAAAGGATGGAGATTTTCTGTGAGAACTATTGTTATATATATATAATTTTAGACTTTTCTGGTAATGATGGCTACTTTGTGGTTTGTTTGAACGAATCTTTGAGTGATCAGTCAATAGATTCATTGATAATCAGGCTGTTGAGCGTTTAATCGTGAAGATGTTTTATATATTATGCTGCTAACCACAGTTTGAATAGACTGTTTCGAAAGACTTTGCTTAGATGATAACAGTTTTAGGTAGCTTTGAGGAAAAACCAGATTGAACTGTTAGTATGCTTCACATCAAGTTCCTATGCAGATGTTCTTGCACAGCGTACCCTAACGGTAGAAAAATGAAGTTTTTCAAATCTCTCATTATTATTCAGAAATTCAAATCTATATTTAGGGCGAAATACCACCCGTTTAAGAAAGATATTTGTTCAACGACGTTATTAATGCACGTAATGATATTATACGTGAATATAAAGTATAATTACGGGGTTTCGAAATGAAAAAAACCGAAAAAGGGATAAATATACGTTTTGGAAGGTCTTTTGTACGATAGAAACGAAAGAATAGAGATTTTCTGTGAGAACTATTGTTATGTATATACAGGGTGTCAAGGCGATTGACGTCAATAAATGATTTTTAGATTCCTCTGACTTGTGGCTATCCAAAGATACCCCATGTATGTAATACAATTTTTTGTAGTTCTCAAGTTATGATTTTTTGAGTGTTTTTCAATGTAGGTACTTTGCCAGATAGGTTTGAAAAATTCATATCTTCCTATGCAATAAGTATTTGGCAATTTTTATTTTTTACATGGTCGTTCTGAATGTTGCTTCAATAAAAAATTATTCAGCTTCCTGAAATAACTGCGAGTTATCCAAAAAAGGCTTGAAAGCTAGAACTTCAGTTTAATTTACCATGAAAATGGAAAAAAGAAGAAAAACAAATTTTATCAAATTTCAATGATGTTCGCCTTCCAAGGCTGATTACAACAAAAAAAGTCCGATCAAGTACCTTTTTTCTTTTTATGACTTTCGTAGTTTAGGACTCCGCAAAGTTTTTGAACTTGGCCAAAAGCTAAAAAACACTTTTTTCCATTTCTGAATCGAAAATGAATATTTGAGTACATCCTACTGAAAACTGAAGTTTTAGCTTTCAAGCCTTTTTTGAATAATATTTTTTATTGAAGCAACATTCAGAATGACCATGTAAAAAAATAAAAACTGCCAAATACTTATTGCATAGGAAGATATGAATTTTTTAAACCAAGCTGTCAAAATACATTGAAATAACACATTCCTGCTAACCAAAGTTTGAATAGACTGTCTCGAAAGACTTTCCTTAGAGGATAACAGTTTTAGGTAGCTTTGAGAAAAAAGCAGATTGAACTGTTCGAGTACTTTAAGTTGCCCACCATACTGGTTTATTTAGGCCACTCCCAACGATAAGACAAAGACAACTGCAAAATCCGCATAAAACCATTTATTCCTGCCCGTATAGTGGCACGCAAATCTTTCGAATATACCACTGTTCAGCTGTACGGCAAAATGCTCTCTCTGATGCATTGAATTCCGATGTGAATTTCCAAACCTTTATGGAAAAGCCAATTGCAAAATATCTGAATGCTTCTAATGTTTACATGAACCGAATATGGAAAATCGAAATTGAAACAAGCACGTAAAAACTGATCTGAAGAAGATCAATAGTAAAATTCAAGGATTCACTCTGTATGCCATTAAGTCATTCAATGCATACAACATCCTAAGAATTGCACGCACCAATCATTCAAAACGTAGAACAGCACCTGTATCTCAGAACCGATCCAAAAAAACGTCCCATTACATATCCTTCCATAACGCATAATCCCTTGTTGATACCACTCGACCTGGTACATGGTATATTAATTAAAAGGCTCTAATAACTCTCACAATGGCGAACCGTAGTCTCCCTATGTGTAATTAAGTCTTTTTCTGGACGCATCACGGAACGATACCGGTGTTGAATGGCCAGACGCCGAAGAACGGAATTAGCGGCGATTGACGTTGACACTGAGGGCCGCGAATCGGCCGAGATCAAAGCAATCAGCGGTCATTAAGCCGCCTTTGAAGAATGACGTTGATTATTATCGGAATGCCCCTATAGAAACGGGCCGATTTTTAATGTTGGGGGCGGTTAATTGTATCGACAGTAAAAAGAGGAACTATTAAAGAAATATTCTGTTGTAATTGTTGAGAGCAAGCGTGAAATAGTTGAGATTCTATCAAAACTGAAAGTATTAGTACCTTAGAGTAAGAAGTAAACAGAGATGCCCCTAAGCGTGAATAGCACTGCATTGTAGTCAACGAAGCTCTAGAGTGAGATGGAAAGCATCTCACTGCCGCACTGGGGTGACGTAAACAACAGGCTAGATTTTCATTTCTACAATTTCTGAATATAATAAATACATTTTAGTCATTTTGCCGAAGCTATAATTACCGGAATACTCTTGAGCAACTGCCACCAAATCAGTAAAATATAATTCAGTTCATGAACGTCAAATCAAACGAAGATGTAAACACGATACTTCGATAAAATAAACTGTAACAGAACGATATTGCCAAACAGACAGAATTGTCTATAGCAGACTCTAGCTGTCTAGCTTTGTTGTCGCAGTCAAGTAGAATCTGTTTATGAACAATATTTAGCCTTGCGAACTTGCATGCCATATTCAGGGTTTTCCTTTCAAGTTGGCCTATTAGACGTTTTTGGAAACCTAGTCAATATTTCATTCTGAAATTTAGGTGGAGCCTTAAGGATGAAGGAACTCTTCGCCTAAAATATTTTCAAGTCGACAGTGTTGCCACGTCTATCTCAAACACATATCTTCTTTCTTATTTCGAATGGACCTACCTATATTTTCAATTATGTATCGATTCAATACTAAATCCTCAGTATAACATAAAAAAAAAATTTCTATACCAAGCACTGTTGCAAAGTTATGCAAGCATTGCCAGTTTGGAAATGCAATATCTCGATTATTTTCTATGCGAACGGAACCAAACTCAGCAGTCTCACAGTAGAGAAATCATGCATTCATGTGGTACATTCTGTATTTCGATAAGTCTTAAGGTTTTTCGAAGTTATTGCTCCGAAAATTTGGAACTTAAAATTGAAATATTTCGAAATTTTCAAATGCCAACCCCATATTCATTTTACAGCATTCGATTCGAAATAAAAAATGAATGGCTGTCTCTTTTCACACTTATTATTTATTTTGGATAGTTTGTTAATGAGATGAAAAATACTGAAATTCTTCAGTATTTGTAGTCATGATCTATGGTCGTGTTTACGATGAAATGGCTCTATGATTATGGGGTAAATTATTGAAGTAGATTCTATGGTTGAAATCATAAAAAGTGTTTGATGATCATGGATGTCATAATATACAGTTGACCCATGTTATTCAAACACGATTCAGGTTGTTTCACAATTCATGGGGAATGCCAAAAAATCATTGAAGGGACCTGTAGAATCTTCAACAATCGTTATCCACATTTAGCAAGAATGACTGGAAAGAAATTCCGAAAACTGTTTTGGCTTTCTGTAATCCTGGCCCAATGTTCATAACCTCAACCATAAAATTCATTCCGATTATTCACCTTATAATCACACAGCATAATATATCATTAATATAAAATAATGAAGAATTTCAGCATTTTTCATCTCGTTGGAAAACTATCCAAAATGAATAATTAGTGTGAAAGGAGACTTTTAATTTTTTATTTCGAAAGGAATGCTGTAAAATAAATGTGTTGCCATTTGAAAATCTCGAAATACAATTCCAATTTTAAGTTCCACATTTTCGGAGGAATATCTTCGAAAAACCTTACGATGTATCAAAATACTGAATGTACCACATGAATGCATGATTTCTCTACTATGAGAATACTGAGTTTGGTTCGCATAGAAAATAATCGAGATATTGCATTTCCAAACTGGCAATGCAGATTTCAAAAATTTCAAGAATTTGTGCATAACTTGGCAACAGTGCATGGTAGAAAATTTTTTTTAGTATGTTATACTGAGAATTTGGTATTGAATCGATACATAAATGAAAATATAGGTAGTTCCATTTGAAATAAGAAAGTAGAGATATGTGTTTGATATAGACGTGGCAACACTGTATTTTAGGCGAAGAGTTCCTTCACCCTCGAGGCTCCACCTAAAATTTCAGAACGAAATATTCATTCGTTCTCCAAAAACGTCTAATAGGCCAACTTAAAAGGAAAACCTTGTATACCCATATACGGAATAAAGATACGCCACAAGTTCGCAAGGCTAAATGTTGGTCATAAACAGATTCTGCTGGACTGCGACAACAAATGCATCTTGCGTGAAGGCATCTCTAGGTTTACTTTTCACTCTGAGATTCATACCCCCACAACTTATGATCACAGCTGTTCCCGACTAGATAGTGTAAACAAAACCTATATTCTAAGGTTATTCGTACTTAGGGTATCCTATTTTTGGAATGATTGTGGTTTTCAAAACACTGAGCCTCTTTTTGCGAAATCAGCGGCTAAATGGCGAAAGTGTAGCAAAATGAACGCAAGATTTGAATTTGCCGCCATTTATGCATCAATGTTTTACAACTCTAAAAAAATTGAAAGCTAGCAGTTTAGCGTTACACGGCAGAACAATATTTTCATTATTGAATAATGTTCGAAAATAATGAAAACTTGGCACCGTAGTTCGAAAATTTCTTATGAAATATGTAAAAGAAGAATCATAATCATAAAAAATATGGTCGAAGGCTTAAACCTTCAACAACTGTGAAGAGATTAATTGAAATATTGCAAATCCGTTGAAGACATCAAAAACAGTTCGTAGAAGAAAAAGTCAGTTTGATGCACACTACTAAATATTCTGCATAGATGTGTTATTAGACTCCAATTTCCTGTAAAATGATTGAAAAATTTGGTTTTGGCCACTGCAAATTGAAAAAATCCTTTTCTATTTGTAGTACCGGCATCGTCATTTTTATTCACTTTATCATCTGTCATCGGAACCAAAGTTGAAAATCAAATTGTAAACTTTGTACAGTACTACAGTCTAAACAATCTGAAAAAGTGTCTTTTATATACTCACCATTTATTCTTCTTCTTGATGTAGTCTTTTTCGGAAAGATTGATGAGATATAGGGCCGGTTTAGACGTCAGAAACAGGTACTTGTTGAGTATTTCAATCTGAAAAAATCTTTCAAGTGAGTGATTTTCTTAGTCGATAACAACGAAACCACTTCAATACCAAGTACCTAATTTTCATTTTCTCATTCAGAACAAGGAATATCTAATAAATAAGTGCAAAATTAAAAAATATAAAAATTAAATTCTTATTTTCACATTGAACGGTTTATATAGCAAACAGAATAAAGGAGAAAAAAATTTGAAATTTGAAAACAATAATGATGACCAACAGGCAACAATGTCCTGTTAGGAAGCCAGTGAAAGTGAAGATGTGATACTTATTCTTACTGATATCCAAATTCTTTTTGGGCCTTAGGGTTTTTAAGTTCTTGCTTCTCCAAAAATTCTTTCTTATATAGGTGATAATACCCCAGAAGGGTTCTGGGCCAGTAAGGGACGTTTGCGCTCTCTTTCTGGTCAGCGTGTTACCCTCTTCGTTTCCTTCGATTACTGAGTGACTAATTGTCTGAAGAGTTTTTGTTGTTATTGCCTACTTCATTGAGATTTCAAGAAGCATAAGGTCTTTTTAGTCTGGGTTCCTAGCCACTCGGGAATCAAAGGGGACGAAAATTCAAATGCATTAGCCAGAAATGGAGCACAAACACCACATACTGGCCCAGAACTCATTTGTCGAATAGGCAAATGCACCTATAAGAAAGAGTTGATGATTTGAATCCATTTTTTGACCGGGATAAATTTTTGAAGTTGCTGCTCTGATAGCGCCCGTTTGTCAAAACCTTCATTCCATGCGTATAACATTCTATCATTCTAATATACCAGCTCAAAGTATACAGGTTTGGAAATTTATATTGGAAAGATATAATATACAATGTATGAAATGGAATTTTTTTCCTTCCAGTTAAACAGATGTATACTTGAGACACTCGAAATATTTACGTACGGCGTAACCGACTGAATAAATGTTGGATTGCAGTAATGTGGTGGTCTTTCTCTGATCGTTGGGAGTGTCATAATTCGAAGAGCATGGTAGGGAACCTCCAGTACTCCCATCGAATTATTTAATGTGTCAGGCAGAATGTAATACTCGATTAGAGCACTTTCCATACCATACTGCCACTTCCAACGATAAGAGTGAGACAACACTACATTATTGCAATCGGTCGTAGTTATTCTGCTAGTTAACCGCACGGGAATCTCTTGAGTATGCATCTGTTCAACTGGACGGAAAAATTCTCTGTCTGATGCATTGTATATCGTATCTGTCCGATGTGTATTCCTAAACCTGTCTAAAATAGTCCTCCGTACTCATTAAATGCTTCGAGGCACACCAAGAAACAGCAACTCAACACAAAAATAAAGAAGAAATACTTGAAATCACGAAAGATCAAAATCTAAAGTGTAACTCATCCCTACAACTACCTCTCTGCGGGTTATCATTTCCTATCGACGGCCAGGATTCAATCGAACACGCGGTTATCGGTGATATATTACGGCGATGACTCGGTGCAATGTAAATGCGGCCTAATAATATCGCCTCCTGGTGACTTTCTTTATTCTGCCTTGGCATCGACACTCCACGCTTGGTACCCCTCGCTGCGGGGATCATTTCACGGTGTCAATATAAAAAAAAACGAGATGCGGGAACAGGTTCGGGATGATGAGCGATTTTTGAGACGGGTCCCAATTCCATTCATCATTCGGTTTCGTGGTTTTTGTCTGCGCTTTTGTCGGAGAGCTAATTGAAAAACTCGAATTCTGAAAGATGGGGGGTCGAGGTTCTAGATTCATTGATGGATTTTGTGGTGGGTTAAGCTTCATTGATATGTGTAGAAAATGTTCAGTGAAAGTTTGCGGAAAAGTTTTTTCTGAGCGAATTGTGCATCTGTAAACCTACCAATAAAATAAGCGATGACAGGAATTTTGATTATTCCATAGGTAGGAAGCGGGACTAGGAAAACACTTCAACTCTTGACTCCCGTAAACGAAACAATGATACACTAATGGTTCTAAAACCAACTCTGCGGAGCGGAGCGGGTGTATCTTGGCCCAAAACCAGATACTCAGAAGCGATGGATGAGTAAACGAGAGCGTTTCAAGCGTACATACAGGGTGATTTTTTTAAGTGTTTCATTAGACGTTTTCGAGGAAGGAATTGTAATACAGATTCAAGATTTTGGATTTTCGTTTTAGAGTACATGAACTTCAATTGTAATATTTTCAAGAGGAATCTACTTCCGGTTTCACCGGAAACGAATGTAACTTCGTTATTTCAAATGCAACACCCTGTATATTTATACATATTCGAATTCTTCGTTCAATTCTACACTGACTTGATGTGTGATATGTGCAACCACTCAAGTGGTTCTTGAATTATAGCCTGATTATCAATTTTTTTGAAAAAAAGGTTGTCACAAATTAGTGTCCATATCTTCAAAATCCCTCATTACAAGAATTTCTTTTTGCGAAAGTGGAACAAAAGAAAGTACGCTGATACTGTTTCTTGTATAACTTATGAGGAAATATTATACAGGATGTCTGAAAAAGGGCCCCAAAGTGAGCCTCAATAAAACTATAAAATCTCACTTTTTTCAAATGGCAACCCTATAATTTTGTAATTCCAATCGATGGCTCGTCAAAAACTAGTTAGGGTGTCCCGAACATTTCATGCCTCTAAAATGAGTACTTTTGCCGTTGTTGAATAAAATTCGAATTTCAGGATTGAATCAAGGTTTCTTAGTCTAACCATACATTTATTAGGATAGAAGTTTTCAAGAAGGCTATGTCTGTTGATTTATAATGCATTTTAGAGAACTGTCATTTATACTTTTTTGATTAATCGGGCACTATGCAAAATATGAATTACAGTAACAGTGATGTATTGAATATGTTCTTCATTTATGGTGAATGTAACAAAATATTAGAAAGGACAGTCAGAACTTTTAACGAAAGAAATCCACATTGTTATTGTAGTATTAGTTTACTGTTGTGAATAATTCATTATCTATTACTGTATTCACTCGAGTCCGTTTAGGGTTACGGCTTCCAGTACGGAGAAAATTGTTTTGATACCTCCTGAACTTTGATTTCGTTAAAGTCAGTAAATGTGAATTTCGTTCGTTGAATTTCTTATTACCTTTTCTAGGAATCTGTTACATTTGCCGCAAATAAAGAACATACCCTTGATATATCATCCCAGTGAAATTATTATTGCATGTTTTGCTTAGTGCTTGATCTGTTATAAGAAAAAGTAAGAATGACAGTTCCTAACATAGCCTACTTCAAAAATGCAAGCTTACAAACTGTGCGAAACCTGTCTAATCGTGAAATTCGAATTTTATTGAATAACGGCAAAATTACTGATTTTAGAGGCATGAAATGTTCGGGACACCATAACTGGTTTTTGACGAGCAATCAATTAGAATTACAAAATTATGGGATTGTCATTTGAAAAAAGTGAGATTTCATAGTTTTATTGAGGCTCACTTTGGGGCCCTTTTTCAGACACCCTGTATAATATTCCCTCATAAGTTATATAAGGAAAAGTATCAGCGTACTTTCTTTTGTTCCACTTTCGCAAAAAAATTCTTGTAATGAGGGATTTTGAAGATATAGACTCTAATTTGTAACAACCTTTTTTTTTCAAAAAATTGATAATCAGGCTATAATTCAAGAACCACTTGAGTGGTTGCACATATCACACATCAAGTCAGTGTAGAATTGAACGAAGAATTCGAATATGTATAAATATACAGGGTGTTGCATTTGAAATAACGAAATTACATTCGTTTCCGGTGAAACCGGAGGTAGATTCCTCTTGAAAATATTTTACAATTGAAGTTCATGTACTCTCAAACGAAAATCCAAAATCTTGAATCTGTATTACAATTCCTTCCCCGAAAACGTCTAATGAAACACTTAAAAAATTACCCTGTATACACAATCTGGAGATGCGCTCAGTTCAACCTGAAAAGAGGTTTTCTGAAGCGTAATATAGCCATATACTAGAACAATCGAGCTGCCACTGAGCTATTGTCTCTTCATAGATTGTGTAGGAATGCCTTGGAAAATTAAATGAACAAAGAAAGCGTAACAGAGTCTCCTTGATTTTGATTCTAGATAATACTCAGGAACTAAGAGAAACTTGCCAGTACGGGATCATAGAATCCTTTTACATGACAGGAACTCTACAGAAGAGAGTCCTACAGAAAAAGTTCACGAAAAGGACCGCGACAGACAGGTAGGCACTATGGCAGAGCCTTCTGAGGCAAGAATACTCCAAATAATTTTTAGGTACGTTCAATACGAGAAGATCCAGAACTCTCATGGAACTCGATAAGAATAGGGTGCAACACCTCATAGGATTGCTCACGGTTCACTACAGTTTCAGGAAACAACTGATGAGACTGGGTGTAGTAGTTAGGCGTTTTCGGATACTTACTCGGGTTAACTCGATCCCTAACTTTCGCGTTCGTTTACCTAACAAGAACATCCAACTCGTGTTCGGAAAGCAGGGTGCTATTAACTCGATCACTGACTTCAGGTTGATCTATCGTAACCCTACACGAGAGCAGGGTCGTAGAGTCACCGCATGCGCACTGCAGTTCAATTTTGTATTTGAAAAAGGCGGGAGTAAGTCTTCTACTCTTTTCTTAGTAATTTCATATATTCTATTCCTAAAAATTATGGAAAGAGAAGAGAATTTGGCTCAGTGTAAAATGTGTGGTTCCATGAGCCGAGAAAATAATGTGAAACAACTTCTCCATAACTTTGTATGCAGATCTTTCTGCGTTGAAGCTAAAGCCTTCTTTACTTCTTTAAAATAGGTTCTGAAAGATACAAACATTGAACATGCGAGGACACACCAGAATTCATGAGGAACATTTTACAGAAGCCAATAAATCCAAGCAAAGCTAGAGACAATCAGTAAATAAACTGGAACTGAAAAAATAAATTCTCTACTTCTTTAACATAGGTACTCAAAAATTATATTAAACATGGAAGGGCACACCAGAAAATATAAAAAATATTTTACAAAAGCCGATAAGTGCAAGCAAAGCTACAGACAATCCGAGAATAAACTGGGACTGAAAAAATAAATCAATAAAATATTTGGTTATGTTATTGATACGACTGTCACTTCAAACCCTAAACCTAATGCGTTCGTAAATTTAGAACCCGGGTCCGTGATCCGAGTAGATTCGTCACGTGACCCAATGGATCGAGTTAGTAACCCTGAGTAAGTTTACGAAAACGCCTGTTAACTATTTATGCAGATTCTGTGGAGAAGACAGATTCACTGGCCATCTGTTCCCTACGAAGGAAATTATCAGTTGAACTACTCAATTTTCTGAACCAAGACTTTGGAATTGGCCTTGGAGCTAAAGGGCGACTACCAGAGATAGTTCAAAGCATGAGACGCGCAAAAGACATTTAGTTCGCAGTGCACTAATCTTGGTTATTTAATAAAGCTTCAAGAATAGAAGCCAGCATTTTCCAGGTGGGATTCATCATCATCTGGTAGACAATGTTTCGGTTAGCAAGTTACACCTCGCACTTTCACTTCATGAATTCCTTGCCATTATTTTTCGATAGCTTAACACTGATCTCACTATAAAACTAATTTGATAGCCAATAGTCTGTCCTCGGGGTAACCGTCAAGCTCAGGTAATTTCTTAATCCTTGATGTGAGTTTACCAAGAAAAACATGAATAACTGAAACGGCAAATAATGCATTGAAGATGGCATAAGGAATGTAGTCCCTGCGATCATCCTGCATTTCATGAGTTGATTTTAGAGAGTTCACTTGATGTTAGAAGGATACTTACATCCTTGACATCCCAGTCAGCGAACCTAATATGGTTCTTCTCCTCCACTAATACCTGCTTGACCTTCTGTAACGTGTCCTGCAAATAAAAATTAAAAATAATTTCAGGAACTGATTGATGTTCACATTTTTCAGCTATTTGGCACCGAACACAGCTGAAATTCATCAGTGAAGTCATAATACCATGTCTACACAGTATAAGGTGCTTAAAAAAAACAGCTGACTTGCGATGGATAGAACATAGCAAAATAAGATGGGTTTCAGCAATGAATTATCATGGTCTTTTGTTCATGATACAGGTTGTACAATGGTTTGCCTTATCCACACTTGTCCAGCCTCGGTTTCGGCGTGGATACTGTCGATGTTGGGATAGAGGACAATCATGCGTTATTTAGTCACAGTGTTGCCAAATGGAACTCGTGTATGATAATGTTACTAATTGCAACTTACACATGAGAGAACACGAACAAATGATTTGCTTTTTATTATCTAATTATCAATTTCTACAATTTTCTTGAGTACCCGTCGAAGTATAAGAGAAAAATTAAAAACTGACCAGCCACGATTTTAGCGAATAATGTGTAAGGGGATTATCCGGGGGAGGTGAGTTCTCAACAAAAATGTTGTATTTTGAACACAGATATCCAATCTAATAAGACATTTTTAAGTGCGCCCGTCGAAGTAATAGGAAAAAATTAAAAACTGACCAGCCACGGTTTCAGCGAATACTGTGTAGGTGGGTTATCCGGGAGAGGTGCGTTCTCAACCAAAATGTTTTTGCATAGTATTTTGAACACAGATATTTAATCTAATCAGACAGTTTTCTTGGTGCTCCTCAAAGTATGAGAAAAAAATTAAAAACTGACAAGCCTCGGCATTTTTGTTGAGAACGCACCTCCCCCGGATAACCCCCCCATACATATTACTCTCTAGAACCGAGGCCTGTCAGTTTTTAATTTTTTTCTTATACTTTGACGGGCGCCAAAAAAATGTCTCATTAGATTTGATATCTGTGTTCGAAATACTATGCAAAAACATCATGGTTGAGAACGCACCTCTCCCTGACAACCCCCCCACACAGTATTCGCTAAAACCGTGGCTGGTCAGTCGACGGGAACTCAAGAAAATGATAGATATTGATAATTAGATAATAAAAAGCAAATCATTTGTGTAAGTTGCTATTAGTTTCATTATAATACATGAGTTACATTTGGCAACACTGTGACTAAACAACGCATGATTGTCCTTTATAACAACATCGACAGTATCCAAAAAACCGTGGCTGGAAAAGTGTGGATAAGTTCACGCAAACTGTACAATTTTGAGTGGTGAGTTGCCCCTGAGCCACTCAGGGGCTAGAAGTACTGACTTCTGATTTAATCAATTACCATACGATTTTTGTTTACATCGGTGCGGTCATGTTCATATTCGTTCGAATGGTGCTTACTCGAAAAAATCGCAAATTAATGAGTTATTGTGACCATCTTCCTTTCCTAGAGTTCGAAACTCTAAAAACGAGAAGTATTTATTAGGTAATAAAATCTGAGCAGTAATAAAAGAAGATATTCATTTCAAATCGCAATGAATATATTTTATCAAAAGACGAATAGTACCTAGTTTTTAGCGATAGTTTGGTTTTAATAAATTTCTAGCGGTTTAAACCTGTTCATTTCGATAAATTAATAATATGAATGATCATGGAATACGTACGACTGCTTTTCGAAAATCGTACCTGGTGAATCTAGAAAAAATTTCAAATTTTCGAGAATTTTTTTAGTCAAGGAGTTAAAAAAAGGCTTATAAATATATACTTCCGTTCAAAATTATTCACAATTAAAAAATTGGATCTAGAATGAAAACAGAGAAAGCGCTTTTTTCTTGGATTCGAACTGGTCATTTAGAAATGAAACAGAATAGTTGGGGTAAATTTGCATTTCAATATAACTTTTCAAAAAATTCCAGAACTAGAGGTTCAATTGAGATAATATTTCGTATGAAAATGAAAAGGACATATCTGAATATTAGTGCAACATTCCATGGAGTTCAGCATAGTCTGAAGAACTTAGTACCCATAAGTTTGTCACACGTTTTCATCATTATTTCGAAATTGAATTCGATATTAAGGACGAAATACCGCTGTTTAAATCTACGCCAGACTTATGGTTTCATGTTTTGCACTAACCTCAGCTAGAAACTTTTTGTTTCATGTATTGTATTTTGTTAGAATATACAGTGTGGAATAGCCAAATGAAATAAATTCGATAACAAATAAATGAGAGCGTGATGGGGAAAACGCTTGGACACGTCGATTTGTATTTTTAGATGCGCATTTTTTCCAAACAAAAATAATTATATAGGGTGTGTCATGTGACAGTGGCCGATACCAACTTTCTTATTTTAAACACAACCCCTTGTATACTATTAGTTCTTTCGATTCTTCAGAAAATTCTAGACATAATTCTAGTACAATGTCCCATAACTATCTTTAACTGTTTCGGAAATATTAAGTGTTTTCAGATGTATCACAAAAATTAGCATTAAAAAAATTATTTTATTGTACAAATAATGTATAAAAAAACAGAAATAGTTATTTTTGTATTAAGTGCGTAAAATGAGTTTTTTTCATGGCATATGAGAGTGTTAATTTCACTCGAATGTGCCATGAAAACACGAATTTTATACGCACGAAATACAAACAACATTTTTGTTAAAAAAAGTCTTTTTTCTCCAACCATCAAAAAATGTTGACATTTTTGTACTATTTTCAGGTGCAAAAGTCATAAATTTCCTTACCGTACAAAAATTCACTCGTTACTTAGCAACACTTTTAATCCTAGGATTAAAAACGCTAATTTTAATCCTTGGATTAAAAGTAAATGCATTTGAAGTCTACTTGACAATTACTGTCATGATTCTGTGTTCAAATTCATAACCAAATTATGAACGATTTTTCACTAAAACCAATTTTATTGTAATTTGACTTGGTTGGAGAAAAAATAGTATATATTATTCGGACTAAAAGTGCCTATTTAACTCGCAATTTTGAATTCGCTCGGCTACGCCTCGCAACTGCAAATATTGCTCGTAAAAAAAAGATGCACTTTTAATCCTTATAATATAATATACTATTTTTAACGGTGAAAAAAGTAATCATTTACGCATCCACAGTGATGAAGAAAAGTCAAGTTTTTTTGACAGTTGTACAAATAATATTAATTTCAATGTAAGAAATGTTCAAAATATTCGCCGAAATAGTTGAAGATAGGTATGGGACATTGTACATACATGATTTATGTCTAGAATTTTCTGCAGAATCCTAGAAACTAATAATATACAGGGGGTTGTATTTAAAATAAGAACCTATATAATTATTCGTTTTTGAAAAAATGCGCATCTAAAAATACAAATCGACGTGTCCAAACGTTTTTCCCAACACGCTCTCATTTATTCGTTATCGAATTTATTCCATTTGGCTGTTCCAAACTGTATGTACATATAGTGTATAGTACTCAAATTATTGATTCTTGTCTGATTTCAACAATAAGACGAGATCACTATAAAACGTTTTTTGAACGTTTTTTTCTAACTGGAAGTCTTGTTATAAACGAAAATATCATAATCACCAATGTTCAAGAGCAGACAAGGCTCGTGCCGCGACAGGGCGTGCGGCCCCCTAGGGGGTCAACGCAGGGAGGTACCACCCACAGGTGTTACCTCATTAATCGCATCATCCATTTAGGATGTAACATCCGTGTCCGATCTGGTATTCTTCGACGCCGTGGCAATGTTTTGATTTATGATTTGTCATCTTGGAAATGATACTTCGAGTTTGAACATCACAACGACTGCGTTTAGTATCGGTTGAGTGACGAGGTTCGGAAAGATCGAATCGAGAAATGTTTGATGGATGAAGGTTGAAAGATGTATATAAAGCAGCAACAGCAGGAGGGATGATAGCTGGACTTATATTTTCAATATCGCTATAGATACAACAGTTTGTTTATAATTCTTCATAGTTCATGTCCATGTGATGTCATGTCCATGAGTGAAGCAGAAATAAATATCACAGGGAGTTGGACAGTTTATTCACAAATTTGAGAGAAATAATTACGGATTATTTTTGCTTTTCATACAATAAATACTAAAATAGTTGAAATATTAGTACCGAAATATACCCATTCATTGAGAATTTCAAATATTGAGGATAGAATCGGTGGAAATTGGTTTGAAGCAATTCAGACAGTCCGAAATATATGATTTATTTATTTATTTTTAGTTCAGTTGTTTTTTTAGCTGCATGAGAGGTTTCAATGGTTGTTGCATATGGTTTGAGAATTTTAACGCTGTTGACATTTCTGTTCAGTAAAGTAAGTCATTTATCTGAATTCTACAACGCGATAACAAAATTGACATCGAGAACTTTATAGACCACTTGGTTCATTTAACTGTCAACATAATTGTAGAGTAAGTACGCAGTTGGTGCAGTTATTGATCATTTTCGCATGAATTTCAATCTTCTTGATTAAATTGCCAAGACTCAGAAATACACTACGTGAAAAACGTGAGAATGTGCCTACAAAGTACAGCTCGAGTAAGTTGCAGGAATCGAAGACAGGTGACCATCGGTTATGTCATATGTTTGATGATAGTTGGGATTTGCCGAAGAATAGCATTTTTACCGAGAGATTTCCTTCATTTATGAAGCACATTTCTCGTTGAAAATGGATCACTATTACACCCACTGAAATCAACTGTTTGGTGTGGTTCACACGCTGGTATCGTCAGCGGTCCTCATTCTTTTCGAAATGAGGAAAAAGCTATCGTGTCATGCTGCTGATAACTTCATTCTCCTGAATTATCAGCTAGACTACACAACACATATAGGCTATACTGAAAGTTAACGAATACATGACATTTTGGAACGAATTAAAAACTTATAATTCAAGAATAAACCTACAGTATAACATGAAAAAAGTTTTCAGATGCTACATCACCTTTGTTGAATTACAACCAAGTTATGGCAGAACAGGCGGACGCTTACCAACTTTAACTGGCAACGAGACTATGCGCGATCACTATTAATTCATAGCCGAAGAATTGGGCCCATTTTTCACATCTCCAATATTTCATTAAGAATGTCTTGGGCAATTCTTGAATCAATAGGAAGAATGCATACAATAATAATGATGAATAATAAAGATGCTCTACTTGATCTCTTTTTGTTTATGCATTGATCTACACTGTTTCAACCCCAACAATCTTTTAAAAAGTTACCGTGTTCGAGTCCCATTGATAGAACAAACCGTTCTATATTTTGTCTATAAGAAACGCAACTGACTTCTGACTCGTGAAAGCTAAACTGCTTCTGAAGGGTTTAATCAAAGCCTTAGCTGTATTCAGTATAATTAAATACACATACATAATATTTTATGAGGAGATCTACCCAATACCGATAAGTCCAGCAGAAGTTCTTTGCAATAGCAATTTACTATTACTATCACTTTTCAGGGAATTTTCAGATCCCGCAGTAAAATTATTTTCCACATAATTAAGAATAGATTGAGATATATTTTCTGTCGAAAATTTCGAGGGGGGCAAAAATTCAGGAATCATTCTTAGGCGAGTAGAAACAACGTTGCAATATCCCGGATAATTCCATATGGTTTAGAGCGGTGTTGACAACTCCACCTTCAAAAGCTGACAGACGCGGGGCGTGTTGAATCTCAGATTATGACCTACCTTAAACTCTCTAACGCGACGTTATGATGTAACATAGCAATCTTAATGAAATATCGGACCACACAAGTTGCTGTGCTTGTTCATAAATCGAGTAGGTATAGCAAATCTCCCGTAATTCATTCTCTAATAATAGAATGCAGATTTGTCAAGAAATACGGAGAAGTGTGATGAATTTCTCAAATGACAGAATAACTGATAATATGAAAAAATTAGGAGGAGAATATTACATGATATGTGGTAAATGTTTTCTTCAATTCAGGTAATAATAATTTTAATCACTTCAGCTTGACGATTACATATTCAAATTCGTATCAAACAATTTTCTCGAATGGCCAGCATAATAACTTCGGAACTGAAACACATTGAAAACTTCGGAAATGAACCATACTGAAACCTCAAACTTTCAAGGCAGATTTGAGGCTTCAACAAACGAGTTGAATTAATAAAATTGGTTTCAATAAATCCTAAGTAATTCTATTTGTACTGTTTCTGGATATAATGAGCGCTGAAAACGTTTCGATCTCCCATTATTGGTCTTTCTATAGTTGTTTCTTTCATTGGTGTCATCCACATAGAAAATGGAATTACATCGGGACACCGAATGTAAGTT
This sequence comes from Propylea japonica, assembly GCA_013421045.1. Lineage (NCBI taxonomy): Eukaryota > Metazoa > Arthropoda > Insecta > Coleoptera > Coccinellidae > Propylea > Propylea japonica. The sequence goes on along the minus strand of CM024245.1, from coordinate 7,462,576 downwards.
GAATAGTTCTGACTAAAAAATAATCGTCAATTTCACCGATTGAGGCTGGTATTTCTCGCAATACTAATTATACAACAAATAGGAGATTGGAAGAGGGACATGGGGAATTTTGGCAAATAATTTGGTCTCTATGTCTCAGTGGGCTGTAGGATAACAAATGAAGCGTACTCAAAGATGAATGATTTTTTTACAAACATCTGATTCACGTTGCAATATTTCAGGTTTTTTTCAATTATCAGGTTCGATAAAGAAACTCTGATGCCCGAGCTCCAGCAGATGTCATGAAAATGTGCATAGCCAGTCATCCCACGAGAAAACAGCTTCCGAAAACATTAGTACATAAGACACAGAAAGCGAATCAACCAGCCTTCTAGGATTTAGTTGACCTGGTGATAATAATTTGCACAGAAAAGTCTGTTAGACAATATGGAGATTATTCACCGAAGCTATCTAGTGTAAATCAAGGACCAGTTGGAACTGTGAGATGGCACTATTTGTTCGAGCACCTGCCAAGAAATTGAGAGAAAAGAGGAAGCTAATGCCTTTGAAATAGGGTGGCAACCACTCCCTTCACTGAAACCGTACATTCAGGCTAATACTGATATGGGATGATTTGGAAAAAAGAAAAAAGTTCTCTTAGTCGAGCCACCACCTTAGCCAAAGACAGGCAAAAAGATTTATTGAAAGGAAGGCTCAGCGAGATTCTTCGTTGCCAAATAATAGAATTGTGGCTTCTTCCAGCTCATTTTATAGCCATAAAGCACCTGGGCAAGGTCAGTTAGAAAAACTCCAAGGATATCTGACTCGACTACAGAAACCACCAAGAATATAATGTGCCGATGCCAGGTGTTGGCGAAAACTAGACTAACTCTGCTGCGTTAAGTGACCCTTACGTCAGTGAAGTTTCTTAGGAAAATAGCCTATTTTGCGAAGGAGATTACATTTCTGGGAAAACATAGTTGGAGTATAGTAACGTATGAAATACCTCATTGGTAGCAGTCCAAAAATATTTTGTTATCATGACAATCAAATACAATCTGATAACAATTCAAGCTTTTATTCTTCAGCGATTTGAATTTTTGGTAATTATCGAATTACGGTGACCAGCAGATATCGCCCAGACTTTGGTGTCATTGTATGTATTCATTGAGTCTTCCTGAACAACATTAGTGAAAACAACAGGTGGCGGTCTTACTTGAGAAAATATGGACCCTCAAAGTTCCAAAAATGTTCCATCTTTAGTCCCTTTTTTCACTATAAAACCACAAATTCACTGCTCCAATTTAATCTATGAATCATGTTAGAACATTCTAATAACTATTCGATTAGGTTCATTTCAGGTATATTCAATAATTAATGCAGAAACATCGAAATTCTAGAGGTACCACATATCCATAAATTCGCCGTTATTCATGATAAGTTTGGCATCACTGCTCCGTCCTTCGGCGAGTGACACATTAAATGATGACGGGATTCACGGGAAGGCATCGTATCATATTCGCGCGAATGAATCTGTGGCAGTGCCAAATCTACCATTAAAAACGGAGGGCTTTCCTTAGAATTTATGGATTTGTGGTGCCTCTAGAATTTCGATGTTTCTGCATTAATTAATGAACATACCTAAAATAAAATAATCGAATAGTTATTTGAATGTTCGAAGGTGATTTTTGGACCGAATTGGAGTAGTGAATTTGTGTTTGTATAGTGAAAAAAGTGACGTGACGATGAAACATTTTTGGAAATTTGGCGGTCCATATTTCCTAAACTAAGAGAGACCGCCAGCTGCTGATTTCGCTAATGTTGTTCAGGAAGACTCAATGAATACAATGACACCCAAATCTGGTCGATATCTGCTGGTCACCAAAATTGAAATATTGACCGAATTTTTTCTATTCATACTTGTATCAATTATTCTTTCAATAATAATCAGAGAATATAAAGTTCACTTTCAGGTCAAAGTCAATCTGACGAATTCTATCTAAATCGGTGAGGAAAGTCCCAATCTACTGTCTCGAGTACTCACATATTCTGGTTTCAGTTTTTTGTCGGCACCTCTTTCCACAACTCTGCCAATTTTATCAAGCGCCTTGTTCAAAGTTTCCTCATCCTTCAACCTCAGTTCTTCGTTGATTATTTCCAAATCTCTAACAGGGTTCACGTCTCCTTCCACGTGGGTAACATCGTCATCTTCGAAGGCTCCTGAAAAACACGTTCTACGTAGAATACAATAAATTTATTATCTCTAGACTAAGTAGGGCATTATCAGAAGCTACTACTCACGACATAGATGGAAAATGGCATCGCATGCGCTGATGTGAGATAAGAAAGCGTTTCCTAAACCTTGTCCTTCAGAGGCACCTTTGACTAGACCGGCTATATCTACTACGTTCAGGAAAGCTGGTACTTTGCTGTAAGTAAAATGTATTTCAGCTGAATTCTGAAGAGAGCGAATGTTGAGTTAGAAGCTAATTAAAATTCTATTCATTCTTGGGTTCCTATTTAAAGATTAAATCAGCCAAGAAAATTTTTATTGAATGAACGACAGGAAAATGATAATGTTTCGATTCAAAGCAGCTACCCAGAAAACTAAGCCACTGAAATTGAATTTTGGACAGGTCATTTATTTCCATTCTTTGCATGATTATTTATGAATTTTCGGAATTCGATTATTCAAGTTTTATCTTTTTTAGAATCACCCCCTAAGCTATTCAAATTTGAATATCCTGAAAAGTATTTATTCTACAACTGAAGGTGTTCTCAATGATAATTATTTTTATCAGAATTATGCATGCATATGTTATCCACTTTCAATGTTTTTCTTCAATACAGATGTTTTTCCCAGCAGGAATAGAAAAAGATGAGATTATCAGATTTTGAATGTATTGGCTCCATTCTGAAATCAGTTGTTCTCGACCAATTCGACCCAAGAGGAATGTGCCCAAGCGGTAGTTTTGCCAGAAGAAGGGTGGACATACACAAGAATTGCAGAAAGGTTTGGAGTTTCCCATACAAGTGTGTCCAGAATGTTGCAGCGATTCAGGGAGACAGGTATGAATGTCCGAAGATCAGGACAGGGTCTCCTCCTTCAAAATCAGCTTGAGCAAACTCATGGGGTGCAAATTAGCATTAGACAATGAGAAATCGCCTCAGAGAATATGATTTAAGGCCTCGTGTCGCAGCAAGAGGCCCAGCTCTTACCGCAGCCCATCGAAGGGCGCGTTTGGATTTTGCGAGAGAGCATATCCATTGGGAAGAGGCTGATTGGGAAAGAGTTCTCTTCACAGATGAGTCTAGATTCTGCCTCTACCATTGTGATCGACGTTCCCTTGTAAACAGACGTCCACATAAAAGATATGCTTAGTGCAATTCCTGAATACTACTGGTTTCGGGGGAGGATCGATTATGGTATGGGGTGGAATATCTTTGACTGCTCGTACAGACCTAGTGGTCGTTGATAATGGAGCTATGAATGCTGATAGCTCCATAAGGAACATTCTTGAAGAGCATGTAGTGCCATTTGGCCCATACATTGGAGAAAATTTCATTTTTAAGGACGATAATGCCAGACCCCATCGTGCGCGCATCGTTCAGGAGTACCTTGAAAAGGTTGAAGTCTCTCGAATGGAATGGCCAGCAAGAAGTCCAGATCTCAATCTGATTGAGCAAGTTTGGGACAACCACAAAAGAAGGCTGAGAAGTTCAGCAAATCATCCAGCTACTCTTAATGACTTAGGAATCCAACTCAGAGAAATCTGGGAAGGATTAGATCAGAACATTTTAAGATCACTCATTTTGAGTATGAACCGTCTTTGCCGAGCTGTAATTAACGCAAGGGGTGAAAATACCAAGTATTAAATCACTTATCAGCATTCCAGTATTTTGAAATTTGTTTATTTCTCTTCTTTCACATAAGATTCGGTGAAATCCTGAATTTTTCTTCCATTTAATGTGTCTTGTTTCGTTCAAAACCTTCCCGAGAGAATATAAAAAATAAGTTATAAAGTCAATGTAGAGTTAACTTTCATTAAAATTGAGATTTTCAGAATGTGCGTTAATTTTTTTGCGCAGTGTATTTGGTGCAATAGGTTCAACTTTTATATCAAGGATTCGTGCAAACATTTTGCGCCGTTCCTCAGATAGGAAATTGAGAAACATCAATTTTGTGAGAATGAATTAGGGTTTAAAAAAAATTCATAATACATGTGTAGTCTGAAAAACGCAGCTATGTTTAAATGGGTCAAATCAGTTGCGTAGTTTTCGCGTTTAAAATATTTGAAAAGTGATTTTTGTATATTTTCAAATCTATAATTCGCTTCGATTGATATTTTATATCAAGCTGCATAATAATGATATAAATACAATAATTTGATTTTGATAATCCTGAGAACCATTGGTTTCATTTTATCCATTTGTGAATTATCATAGTTTTTTCCGCAATAGGTGATGCAGTAATTTTAGGCCACCTCTTGTATCTTGTATCATTCAGTCATTAAAAACCCCATTCAAACCTGAAAACTTCTACGTAACCCGAGGCATTCCTGAGCGCACCTTTAAATTATCGAAGTTGCCAGTTCATCATGTAACAGAGCGACATGACATCCAAACGCCATTCAATCCAATTTTAACAATACGAAAACGACTTTTTTAAAGCTCGTCCGTCACAATTCAGTCTGAATGACTACTCCAGTTTTTTTGAGAATGAGATAAGTACTTTCCTTTCGACTCATTCTTACGTTTAAGCGTAGTTTAAAACCGTAATCGGTGTCCCTAATAGGGGTGATGCCAATTTGTCAGGCGCCCATAGGCCGGTGGGAACGAAAAATATCCGCCGGAATAATTTGAGACACGTCGTAAAATGGTCATCGACGGCCTCGTCGACCTTTAAACGGGCCATCTCCGCATCGTTTAAATAGCAATTTGGCGTCTGTGACCGCATCGTCTTCGAATTATATTCTTTTCTGTGCTCATTGATTAAAACGAATGTGCCGATACGGTTTTCGGATAGTGAACGATTTTTCTCGGCGACCAATAATTGTTGTGTCGTGAGCAGGAATTTTGAAATAACGTTACAATAGTTTCAATTAGCAGATTGAATTTAACAGGGTATGTGAATAGTTGCGAAAAAAATAGGGGTTGATTTCCAAAATTATAATTAGGGTGGTTTTTCCTTTTTGAGCGCTCGTTCTACTTAAACGAGCGCTATATCGTTTGCCAAATATCTGCAATTTTCGATATTGAGACCAACATGGTCTCAAACGATAGGGTTCGACTCCGTGATGACGAATCCGTAGTCAAATTCAATTCTGTCCGTGGGGCCGTCCGTCCGGCCGTAAGCACGAAAACTTTCCGAAGGATTGTCCTAGAGACTCGAGATTTTCAGGGTGAGTTCGGTTTCCAAATCTTACAGGGTGTTCCATAAAATTTGGCCTTTCAAAATGTTTGCTCCCCAATGTCAGACAAAACGAAACCAATAAAAATGAAATGCGGCGATATGCAAGATGCCCAAATATGCCTCATGCAAAATTTTGTGGCCATAGTGTACACAGACATAAAAAATTCAATTGTAATATTGAGAAGAAGAAACTTCATATTTCCATAAGAAATATCCGAATCGAGTGAAATTTTTCAGAATAACAGTTACAGTTGCCATAATAGTAATAGGTTACTTTTTCGAATTTTATTTAGTCTTTCATTCTTTGCATCATTATTTTTTTCATATCAATACAGATACCATGTTATTCTTTCGAAAATATTCCAACAAAACACAAGCTTGAGGTAAAATATCAATGTCTTCAATGTTTGTAATTCTGAAATTACTACCCGAAATCCCTTGAAAAGCATGGTGTAATAGTGCTACTCATTTGGGGAAATTTACCCAACAAAGAGGCCTGAACAAAGGCTCGAATATAGATATGAAAAAATGCATGGTGTAATAAGGGTATAACCAATGAGAAAAAATCTTCTTTTTCCTTATCATTTGATATCGAAAAACCATTTAAATATGCGTTCGATAATTATTTATTCTCACAAATGTCAGAATTATCTAAAAAGTAGAATATAGATACTCTATAAATGCTCTTCAGTCTAAAAAGAAAAAGCTTCTTTTCATCAGCATTCAATTGTATGAAAATATTTTCTTGAATGAACATTGTGCCGCCAAAAAATAATCAATTTTAGTGCAATCCTTTGAATACAATGCGCTTACATAATAGCTGTGGGTTCTCTTTTATTCAAATAGAGAATTTCACGAAATTCATCGCGACAATCGAAAAACCTTAATTTTACATATATTTTGCATTCGACCTTTTAATACTGAGACACGAAATTCTGATTGATTAAGGGGTGTCAGGCTTTTTCATATGTCCGGCCAAACAGGATGGTCTGTCCGGCTCTCATTATTGAATAGGAAAAGGGGTCGAGCAGAACCTTGTTGGAAAGATAATTCAATTTCCTGCATGAATGTATTTTTACAAATTAAATCGTGCGCTTTCGTTTAAATTGAAACAAGTGCGGTTAGGGTAGCGGCTAGAGGGTCAGTGATAGCGAACTCATTTCAACACACTAACTTGTCCTTCTCTAAATATAATGTGACTTGTTCGAGTGCTTTCCCATCTAAGAGATCCAAATTCGGCGTGTGAAAGTAATTGATGGAATACTGAACCACTCTGTATAATAATGAAGCTATAAAAAAATACACTCCTGCTGGAAATTGATTTGCCTTTCCAACAAGGCGCTGCTCGACCCCTTTTCCCTATTCAAAAATGAGAGCTGTTAGGGATTGCGGCTAGAGGGATAGTGATATCAAACTCATTTGAACACCCTTATTTGTCCCCCTTTCAATAAAATTTGACCTGTCCGACCGTTTTTCCCCATCCCAAAGCTCAAAATTCGGGATGGAAAGCTATGGATGGCTAACCCTGTATGTCGTAAAGCCATATCCCAAAAGAATAAAAATCTTCTTCACGCCCAGTGGTCGCATCCCCGATCAAACCACAGTACCGCAGACCGTCTCGAATCGAATACGTCAACGTCCATTTGCGATTGAACCGTTCAATTAGGATCGAAACCGTCAATTTGGAACGTTTTCGAGCCATTAACTTCCGCGTAGATCGCAGACCTGACGCCATCGGTTCGCGTGCTCGAAATGCTAAAAATCCACGACGGCGTGGATGGTGGTGGTTTGCGACCGGCCGTCCCACGGACGGGACGTTTTAAAACGCTAAACAGGGAGGCTGCCAGACGACACGGAAACGATATTACGTACCCCTAGGACTATTACCGAGGGCGATCCTCGCCCTTATTCCATTTGCCGAACCATTAACGTATCGGAGGTTGTAATTTGCGCCGGGAAAGTTTATAATTCGCCAGTAGACGAGATTGGATTATATGGCTTAATCGTGCAAAGTGGCAAAAATCATTCTACAGTGCGCTCCGAAGTTATGGAACAAATTCATTATCTCAGAAGAAAAATATTTGGCAACAAAATCCTGAAACAGGTCAATTTTTGTTTTACTTTCAACAATTTTTTATGCATTTTTGAAGCACCTTCATGTGAGGAGGTTGAAAGTTGTGCATGAACAAAACTTTCACTCGTTGACAAATTTCATCACGTACCATCGTCTCAAAGTAAATGAGCAATGCAAAGTGCACATAGTGAAAACCTCCTTAAACTAACTAATTAAAAAAAAATTGTTCTTGAAAATTTCTACACGCCTGTGAAGAAGACCTTGCCAAAAATGTACCACTTGACCCACTTTCCCTATTCAAAAAAATTAGAGGGATAATGGAGATGGCACAGGGTGCAAGAAAAATCCTTTTTATATAAATTTGGTGAATGTGGAACAAAAATTGACTTGTATCAGGATTTTTTGCCAATTTGTTTTCTTTTAAGAAAATGAATTCATTCCATAATTTTGACACGCACTGTATAGAAATAGAACATTCGAAGTCGCATGATATTTCAGGGTGTATTCATGTAGGGTGTCTACTTTTGAAAAAGCCAAACCTTAAGGGGATGTCATACGTGTTATTTGCAGCAAAAAATGTCATATAACATATGGTCGAAATATTGGTGGTTATTTTGATGTTCCTTGTCAATTCAAAAATGTTTGTGTATAAAAAGGATTCTTAATATTTCATTTTCACTTCATTATTAAGTTATTCCGACCCATTCACTTCGGAAACAACAAAATGTTTGTATTTGTTTCATCCTCCTTTTCACCAGTTCAGTAAATTATTACCTCAACAATATTGCAGCAATTAAAATAAACAATTTATTGAGATACTAGCGACCAGCCCCGGCTTCGCACGATAATTCGATCCAAGTAAAACTGTTAAATACAGTTGCATCAAAATCCATACGAATATTATAAATGCGAAAGTAACTCTGTCTGTCTGTTACTCTTTCACGCCTAAACGGCTGAACGGATTTTGATGAAATTTGGTATGGTGATAGATGATAACCTAGAAATGGTCATAGGCTATAAATAATCACGCCATCGTTCTTAGGGGATAGGCAGTAGGCAGATAACTAAATTGAGTTAGTGATTATAGTCGTTGTTGGAACTTTTGCTCTTTCACGTCTAAAGGACTGAACAGATTTTGATGAAATTTAGTAAGGTAATAGATGGTTACCTAAAAACGGAAATAAGATCAAAATGATCACATCATCGTACTTAGGGGGTAGGAAGTAGGCAGAAAACTGAATTGAGTTAGTGATTTTTTTATGGTTTTTACTGGGAGTTTTGCTCTATCATGACTGAACGGCTTAACGGGTTTTGATGAAATTTAGTTAGGTGATAGATAGTAACCTAGAAAAGGATATGGGCTATTAATATCCATGCTATCGTACTCAAGGCGTAGGCAGTAGGCAGAAAACTAATTAAGTTAGTGATTTTTAATCGTTTGTTCTGAAAGATTACCTCATTCACGCCTTAACGTCTGAACGGATTTTTATGAGACTTGGTTTATACCTATAAAGATAGGTTCCTAGGCACGGACACAGGCTACTTTTTACGGCGGGAAAATACCTCATTCCCGCGGAAATCTAGCGTGATCGTGTCAAGAAGCGCATGACGCCATAGCTACTGAAAAGATTTTGATGTTTTTTTTAACTGAGTGTTACTAAGACTTCAAGTTAGTATTTGATCATTTTCTAACTTATTGGGTCGGTAGGCGCCATAATTTAGGGAATTTATGATAAAATTTTGATGCTGTAACAGTTTTACTTGGATCGAATTACCGTGCGAAGCCGGGGCGGGTCGCTAGTTTTATCAAAAACTCCCTAAATTATGGCGCCTACCGACCCTCTAAGTTAGAGAAGTGATCAAATACTAACTTGAAGTCTTAGTAACACTCAGTTAAAAAAACATCAAAATCATTTCAGTAGCTATGGCGTCATGCGCTTCTTGACACGATCACGCTAGATTTCCGCGGGAATGAGGTATTTTCCGCCGTAAAAAGTAGCCTGTGTCCGTGTCTAGGATCCTATCTTTATATTAACCAAGTCTTATAAAAATCCGTTCAGACGTTAAGGCGTGAATGAGGTAAACTTTCAAAACAAACGATTAAAAATCACTAACTTAATTAGTTTTCTGCTACTGCCTAAGCCTTAAGTACGATAGCATGAATATTAATAGCCCATATATTTTTCTAGGTTACTATCTATCACCTAACTAAATTTCATCAAAACCCGTTCAGCCGTTTAGGCATGATAGAGCAAAACTCCCAGCAAAAACCATCAAAAAACCAAATTTCATCAAAATCCGTTCAGCCGTTAAGGCGTAAAAGAATAACAGACAGACAGAGTTACTTTCGCATTTATAATATTAGTATGGATAGGTATCTATTCATACCCCAGAGACCTGAACAATTTTTTCTTTCATAGAGCCGATATTCCATTTATTGCACATCGTCCAGATTCAAATGAATGTAATATATTAAAATATTATTTCCGCCGACCTCGAAATAAAAGGTGATTTTAATGTGTACGAAATTGAGCACTAATGACCCATTTTAATGCTCAATTTTTTAGCCATTTTAATGTGCAATCCTCATTGCAACCGTACACAAACTATTCAGAAGCACTACGAGAAATGTCAAAACTCTACTGGAACATAGAAATTCAATTCAATGTCAAATGTATGTCTTGTGCAAAATGAGAAGGTATTTCAATCAAGAATTCTTACACTATTGATGTTGAGATCGTCGAAAAAATCTTGTAATCAACACGGTTATTAATCTAGCGACTAATGGTCTCACGCATTAAAATATCTTGACCATTAGTCGCTGTCTTTAATAACCTAGTTGATTAAATAACTATTTTTGATCGAGAAAGTGATGAAAATGAACATTGCTTACCTGGCAGGTTTGAAGTATTCACACAGAAAATCGTATCTTGAATCAGGCACGGGAACTCGACGTGCTGAAACAAATTAATCTATAAGTCAATTAATCTAAACAGGGTGGAATTTCCATCCCCTTCAACTCTGCTACATATAGAAAAACTAAAAATTCTATTTGAGCCCTAAAGTTTAATTGATTAATTCTCGAATAAAATAAAAATTGACAATTCGGACTACCATTATTTTCTGTTGAAACAAAGTGATTAGTACGAAAATGTTGTTGGAATTGTCATTCGTCTATATTTTGCATAGATTTATAGTCCATTCACGAAAGGTTGAGCAGTCGGTTGGCCATGGAAATTTGGCATATTCCTCTGTGTATATTAAAATTTTAGGTTATGTTCTTTATTTTCTTGTCAGATTGATACGCAATGTTGTCAATATTGCATAGAGTTGTCTGATAACTCGCAAGCTCGTCGGACGAGGCCGGGTACATTAGGCAACGTTGACTTTATTTTACATCATGACAGCAAATACTGCCAACTTCAGATAAATAAAGAAACGCCTACGATGTGCTCAACCTTTCGTGAACGGACTATATATAGTATATAACATTACTAGCAAGGTAAGAGGGTTTTTACTGGCGAATGGAGGATATAATTGACGAGCCGCAGGCGAGTCAGTTACCTCCTTGAGCCAGTAAAACCCGTTACTTTGCGTGTATTGTTTTATATTTTATTGTTTCTCGTTTGGAAAAAGGTGAGATAAATTCCAAAAAATCTCAATAATTTGTCGCAAATGTCGTAAGCTATTTATGATTATTTATGACATCGGAAAATTATGACAACTGTCAGTGGCTTTACGAGAGGGAAGTCCTTCGAGAATATTTGCTAATTTCTGACGAAAAAGGCCAGATCCAAATGAAACAAGGTATGGATATCGTTTTTTAATACTTTTATAACATTTATTACTAAAAATATTTGTTCCAGGAACGATGAAATTAGAAGGATAAATGAAATTAGAAGCAAGTACGTGAAAAGGAAAGCGAATAGATACGAATATAACAAGGTACGAATATCGTTTTTGAATAGTTTGAGAACGTTTATTGAGAAATACATTTGTTCCAGGAACTCTGAGATTAGAATAATAAATTAAATTAGAAGCAAGTACTTGACAACTTTCAATGTAAATAATACTACTAACTTGTAAAAGTTTTACAAGTTAACTGTCAATTTTACAAGTTAGTGACTTGAAAAAATAAACTTCCTTGATTAATATTGTGTTTTTGGAAACTGACGTTTACAAATGAGAAACAAATAAATACTATAGTATTATAGGTCCATGATATTTTGTTCTTTGAGCATAAATTTTTATCATTGAAGGGGAAAATTTGAATTTCAATTAGGTTATCCAATTTTTTTCGGTGTTCACCGTCATGATACAGAAAAATAACGATACGAGATGGATAGAAATTATTCTAAGCATCTTGAGTTTGTTTATCAAGAATGACATTCAAACATGTGTGAGATTGGTTCACCTTTTCGTTCATATATATCAGAAAAACTAAATTAACATGTCCACACCTTTGGCCCCCTCTGTGTAATAACCATATATCTATAAAATTCTATACTGCTTAAGTGAAATAAAAGTTGAAGCAATCTAGTTGCCATTTCCGATGGCCCCTTTAATCATCTGCGCATGGGCAAACTCAAAATTTGAAAAGACGTGAAAAATTGAGGTTATGACAAGTTATAATTTAAACTATTCGAGGTTACGTTTCGGCGCCTGCGCAGTGAATTCATTGGGCTATTGTACTACGTGAACGCTGCTTCAATTTGTAATAGAGAAGTGGACCCATGTTAGCGGTATAGAAGTATATTATGGTAATCACAAAAATTCAAACTTCATGTTCAGGACATTTTGTGAAGAAAAGGCTGAATTAGTGAGTGAGCAGAATGAGTTTCTAATTTCTAGAATATACAGAAGACATTAAATATGCCGTCAGAAAAAACGGGGTGATTAACAGAGGAGGTCTTCGAGAATCCTTTTACTCAATTAAAAAACTCTGGTTGAAAAGCGACATTATTGATTTACAAATATGAAGAGAATCAACGGAATATGGATATTTTAACATCAATTTTTATGCCTCTCGTGACTATTCAGCCTTGACATCCATTTGTTTACTTCAAAATCAAAACTTCAGGTTCAATGAATTTATTCAAATTATCAACAACATAACAATCAGCTCATCCACTCATCTTCGGGACCTCCTAATAATGCGAACTCAGAAACACTAAACGATACATTGAAATTACTCGTCCCAATCTTCGGAAACATCTTCTGCCAACAGTTGTTGGAAAGCTTTATCCGGATGAATCTCTGTGTAAGACCATGCTGGAATGTTCTTTCCGAATCTCTGTTTTATCCAATCTGTTATCTTCAATGCCGGTACTGGTTCCTCATAATGAATATACGGATTCCTGTAATTTTTGAACAAATCCAAAAACTCTAGTAAGTCTTTTCGCCTATCTTGCATCAAAGTTAAAGACCGCTTATGAGCCTCCATGTCCTTCTTGGATAACAACTTGTTATTAACCTTCATGTGTATCGCCATAGTCAAAAGGGCGGATTGTTGTATCGTCAATCCAGGTAGCACTGGTCGAATGGCAGCGGTAGCCTTGATGGCTTCTATCACGTCCTTAGCTACAAACTGCTCAAGAGCTCCTAAAGGTGGAAGATCTTTGTACCCAAGTGAAGGATACTTAATATTATCTTTTAGAGTGATTTTGACGTTGAAGTAAGTCATTGGAGAGACGTTCAACTTCTTCGAACATTCCACGGAATCACACAGGTACACATAGTTCCCAAACTTAGTGGCGTAGTTTAACATCCCTTTAACGCTTTTCATTCGATCCTTACAGCAGACCACGCAGTACCCATCTTGATATACATTGGCTGGCTTATCTTCAAGTTTAATTATTTCAGGGAGATCTGGTGGTAGTTTCCTAGTGTTGTAAGGTGGTAAGAATTGACATGGTGTATTCAAGAACTCTTCGATGTGATCTGGACAAATGTAATAGAAATATTTACGGAAGTGTACCAATCCAGTACGATCCGGAGGAAAACCGCCAGATATAAGTTGATTAGAATGATATAAGCAACATGGGCAATAAGTTTTATATGGACTCTCACGTTCTAGAAACTCTAGAGGAGATATAAGCATATTGGCAAGACGCAAAGGCCAACCGTCTCTACAATGAATGAAATAGTGTCGGATTTCATACACTGCAGCCTTCATGAACTCATAAGCTTTTTCCCATATATCCCACATGCAAGTATCCATTGGTACTCTCACCATATTTTGATATTCACCATCCAGCCATGTTCTGAATTCTGCCTGTTCTGAATTCCATATGTCATATCTATGCTGTATGAAACGTTTGCTGAAAGGTGGAGCGAACATTTTGGAAGCTTCATCAGAAACGTAATTATATACTGTCATATCTTCAGTGAACAAATCGATTATTAGTTGTGGCATTAAACCCATAGAAGCTAGATACTTGATTTCTTTCGCACTGTTGGGAAATCCGTCCATCAGGATGCCCTGAGTGATTGCTCTAGGGTCAAAAGTTGCGGCTTCTACACAACTCAATACCATCTTTTCCTTCAATACCAATCCACTTCTGAGTAAAGATTCCATCGATAACCCTAACGCTGAATATGGCAAATAATTCATGACATACCTAGCAGCTTGACCTTTCGAAATTACCTTTAAGCCAAGCTCTGTACGAAAACGCTCGGCCAGAGCGGTTTTGCCACATTTAGGAGGTCCGATCACAGCTATCCTGATTGGCAATAGGGGAAATTTAAAATCTCCTAATTCTACGTACTTCAATGGATCTTTCCGAAAAACTTCCTTATTTGCTTTCCCTACTAAAAAATAAATATACTGTCGATGAATAATCGGAAACACATTGAACTGTTGCTCCATCGGTATGAATAGTTGTACCTTAACGTCACTCACATGATATTGCACTGGACATGTCCTGCCAAACATGCTGAGAAAATAATAACCACTCGATAACAATCTCTCTGCCACCTCTATGGAAATTTCATATGTTCTCTCAAAGAAAGATTTATTTCTGAATTTGAATTCATCAACTGCAAGAAGTGCCGCATATTGGGTCATTTCCATCTGTTTGTCTGATTTCAATTCTTGCCAAGGTACCGGAGCAGCCAATAAAAGTTGTTTAATTGTTGTGATAAATTCGATTTCTTTTGAATATCTCTCGTCGAATTCAATCTTGATTCTTTCGGTTACTTCCGGCATATTCTCTATATTGACGTCAAACTGCGGTTCTGGTAATTCTTCATTTAATACCTTGTTGACTTCGTCCATGTCTTGCTGTTCCAAAACAGATGCGTATGTAACTTGAGACTTGGAATTGAAGCTGGATGCGTCCTCTCCTACTTCGTCCAAGTCCTCCATATAAGGCCTGGCAGGTTTTTCGTCATTGTTTTCATTGTCATGCTGTTTTTTCTCTGCGTACCTTTGCTGTTTCTTAGCTTCTATGAGTTGATTATAACGTTCTTTCCTGGTTTGTTCCCATTGGCTAAGCTCTTCGAGGTGAATTTCCTGTCGTTTCGACCTAACTTCTTTCATTTGTGCTTGCCAATCAGCCAACTGTTTTTCCATAGTTCTGGCCTGTAGTTCTTTTTTAGAAACCTTTAATGCAACGACTATATCCGGAATTATCTTTTCTTTCACCATAAATGTTATATCAGATGGTCTCTTAGGAAAATCATCTATCACAATTCCCATAGTTTTATGAGGTTCTTCAAACCAGAGTGGGTAAAGAAACTCTTGGAGCAATTCTAATGGTAAGGGTGTATCCATCTGGAGATATTGTTGTATTTGTTGATAATACTTGCTCTGTTCGTCATTCGATCCTTTACTTTTCAGAAATTCCATGAAGTCAAAATAGCAAGACGCGAAATTCTTCGATATTGCTTTGCTTATTGAAGTTTTGCCAGTTCTTGCATTACCGATCACACAAATTCTCGGGGGTGGGAAGAAATCAAATGGCTTGTTTATTGGTAAATACATTCTTGGTCTTCGAATGAATGCATTAAGATCTTCCTTACTCGAACAAAAATAAAGCTTTCCCTGAAATTTTGCTACGTATTCCTTCTTTCCTTTCCAAAGTACGCCCTTCTCATGAAAAGTAACAGGACAGTAATTGTAAGTATCACCGTATCTTCTATTCATTTCGAAGTCTTCCTGTCCTTTATGGTCGAAATCTTCCCCAGTTCCCTCAGCATCTGCATTATACCCAAAATCTCGTTCTTCTTGTAAGCGATCACGATCACTGAAAATTTCTGCTGGCAAGCGGTACATATCTTCAAACGCCGAAATCACATCGATCATAAGATCTTCTATAGGCTTATCTAGAACGTCTATCAATATGACATCCTTCTTCATAGTTCTTAGGAAGTTTAGTAGTTGCTGCTTTGCGGCGTTAAATTCTCCCAATTCTGTTCTGTAGTTCATTTGGGATTCTCTTCTTTCGAGAAGATTTTCTTCAGGGACATCCTCTTCATCTCCGGGTTGAATAAGGAATTCTTTGCTTGTCAGAATATCGCCAAGAATATCTTCTACTATCCTGTCTCTCACTTGTACATGATCCAAAGGTCCGATTCTACCAAGGGCTTCCTGTCTGCCAATGCTACGGAAAAATTTACGATAATCTGTGAAAATATTGGAACCCCTAGTTTTGAAACGATTCACCAAGAATTCACCCCCAGAGGAATCCTCCAGAATAATTACATGATCTGGAGGACATTCGTCATAAACTCGTTGAAAAAAATTGATGTCGTAAGGGAAGCCGTCGATGATCCAACCTCCTCGGCAATTTTCTTGTTGCATGTATTTTGATTCTTCCTGCCTTATAGCAGTTCCATACATATCCAACAGATCTTCCTCTCCAAGAACGATCTCGTCCACGTCAGAATTTCTAACATACATTTCGATCTCTCTTAGAACAGACTCGTCAAGCGCTGTAACAGGAATCAATTCTTTCACAGGTTTCCTCAGTTCTTCCGGCATATACATCAACATTCGGTCCGGATTATCAACAAGATCCATGATGGTGTTCTCGTTAAGGTAAATACCCTCGAAGGGAACTTCCTTCTCCATATCGTGAGTACCCTTGGAACCCATCAGTACAGGAAAAGAAGAAAGCTTCAGGTTAATTTCTGTCTTAGACTTATACATTCTTTGAGATTCGGATTCTATGTAGTTCCGGAACTTTGCTAACCATATGTTTACCTTTTCTTGAAGTACAAGTTTTTCATGTTGATGCTGACGAATGAGTTCTGCATTTATCATGGTGAGTTTGTCAGTAATCATTGCTTGTTTCATCCTTTCCATCAGATTCTCTCGCCTTTGATTGACAAAGTTTTTGTATAATTCATTGGGAGATAAAACCGTGCTATTGAGTAGATAACCCAAGCAAGTGGATACAGCGGTTTTGCCCGAACAGCCAGGTCCAATAACAAATATTTTACCATGCGATCTTGGATTTGGTGGTAGAAGGAAAGGTCTGGGATTTCTGTAAAACTTAATGAACGCTTCTTGACTGGAAAGGAAAAAAATGCTATTCATGAATTGAACTGCGTACTTCGGGTCTCCTTCCAGATAATTTCCTTCAGTCATTGCTACAGGACATCGGGAACCCCAGTCGCTATACTGCCACTTGAACATAGGATTAACAATTTTTCTTCTGCAGAAATCTTCAAAACAGTTTTCTACGTTGTCAAAATGAATCATTTTGGCAACATCAAAATCTTCTCCTTCCACTTCAAGGGAATCAGCCGATATGAATTTTTCAGGCAGAAGAACTTTCTGAATGTTCAAGGTTCTTAATTTCCATTTTATGGAATTGAAGATACGATTAATGCTGGTTCTGCCGTCCACTTTCACGTAAAGCTCTGGATTATGATGCAATATCTCTGCTTCGATTCGTTCAACAGCAACGTCATGAAATCGCTGCAATTGTATCTGCACGTTTGCTGGGAAATCTCTTGGCAACTTCACTAGATGAATCAACTCAGAACTATCTTTGGAAAACCCTGGCACACTCTCGAATATCTCATCTATCTGATGTAATCCGCTCAAACCAAATTGATTTTTTTTGGATAAGAATGATAGGAGGTTTTTCTCTGTGTTTTCCTTCAGTAAATCCAACATAGTTTCAGAATATATGTCGTATCTGTAGTTATTTCGTTTTTCTATTACATCTTGGTTTTCGCAGACCATGTATATAATCATAAACGGTCCATCGAAGAGACTCATGATGGTATTGAGTTGCTCGTTGTAGTCTTTTCCGATATCCGGAGGGTAGCAAACATCAATTTTGGGGTCGCCAAGATCCGGAGGAACGGTGTTATCAACTAGATGGTGGACTTTAGTTTCACTATCTATTTCCGGGTGAATTCTATCTGGTTTAGATTCAGCACCAGGCGTTGCACTGATTAAAGTCTCTCCAAATTCCACCTTGGACGCTCTGTAAAAACTGCTTGTGTCTTCTTCACTTCTGATTCTTGGAGTAGATTGTAACAAGTTTTGAATGGGAGGATCGTCAAAATGATAAATGTTGTCTAGAATTTCCTCAAATATTTCTTGCACTGTGAAAACAGCGGATTCCGCGGACACAGGATCCTCTTCGTAGAGATCATTGGGAATTACAGGTAACCCACAGAGTACAAATCCTCGATGAAGGACCGAATCTGTTTTTATTCGTTTCTTGACTAGTCTTAAAATGACATCGATACCTATGGCTCTTCCACATCTCAAGTTGAATTCTATGCATTGACCAGCTCGTGATCCAGAATTTATTTCTTCAGTTATTAGTGTTTCTGGGTCAATATACACGCATTGCCAATATTCTGCTAATTCCTTGCCTAGCTGTTCTTCTCCAATAGAAGGTTTTCCGAGTATTAAAAAGGATAATGGTTTAGATTGTAGATATTCTATTTGAGCCTGTCTTGTAGAATATAAATATTTCCTTTTGGGTTCTTCTTCAATACTTTTGTCAGTCGATATGTTAGAAGTTGATTGTAATCCCAGGAGATGATTCGTTCTTGCAAAAGGATCAACCTGTTCTGAATAGGAATAGTAGCTATTGCAATACGGATACCATTCATTGATATCAAAAATGGGAGCTTTATGTTTCTTAGGTTCGACTCCACCTGTGGGCTTTTCATTTATGGGACCAGTAACTTTGGAAAGAAAGTTTTTGAAACATATAACCAGTGAATCGGAATTATAATCTTCTAATTCATTATAGTCTATTTCGACCGATTTGCATAAAATATCGGTTGACATTTCTTAACGATAAACTTCATATTGTCATGAAAGTTTCTGATTCAAAAATATTACGACGAGCACAGAATCGTCATCTAGAAAATTATTCAAACATCAAATATGACAAAAAAGAGTAAAAATACTTATTTTCATTAGGATCGATGGTGCAGAAAGGAAAGTTTTCAGCAGCTGCTGAACTTTTTGTCAAGACGTTGAAGAATGTAGATTTCCCCACATTTGGTACACCAACAATTCCTACTCTCAGATTTGTACCGACACGTCCAATGAGGGGTTTTCTCTCGGGTTCCTGGACCTTTTTGGGAGGCATGTTACCTGAAAATGATTATATTTCAGTTTTATTGATGGAAGTCATTCTAGAGGTAATCAGAAATATCGAAATAGCCAAGTAGTACATGATCAAGGTAACATTATGGATTTTTTATACAGGAGGTCTCAGTATACCTGTTCAAATGTATTATCTCTATGATGAAAATTCGAAAATTTCGTGATCCTAAAAATATTGAACTAGAACAAATGAAAATTGAAAGAGTAACTTTTGGTTTGACTTCGACATTATACCTGCTTCTGTGCAATTTTTCATTTCTACTCAACATTGCCTTTCCTACAGAATATCACATTTGTTCAACTTAAACGAGTGCTATATCGTTTGGCCCCAATTGTCTGTAATTTTCGAATTTTCGGCCGGTTAGACTCCCTGATGACTAATTCGTGGTCAAATTCAATTCTGTTCGTGGGGCCGTCCGTTAGCACAATAACTTTCGAAGAGATTGTCCTAGAGACTTGAAATTTTCAAGATGAGTTCGGGTCCCAAATGGCTCGGTTAAGTTCGTTAACCAGCCAAATCGTACAGGATGTTCCATAAAATATAGCCATTCAAAATTTTTGTTCCTCAATCAATAAATATTATTATTATAAATACTATCTCAGAAAATACGAAACCAATCCGAATGAAATGTTACGGCCAAATGTAAGATGCTGATAATAAGCCTCATGCAAAATTTTGTGGCCATAGTGTGAACAGAACCATAGAAAATTCAATTGGAATATTGAAAGAAAAAACTTCATATTTCCATAAAAAGATATTCGATTCGAGTGAATTTTTCTATTTTTTTTGTGAATGGAGATCGACATTCAGAATGTTCATCCAAAATTTCGTGGCCATAGAAAATTCAATTGGAATATTGAAAAGACAAATCTTTATATTCCCATAACAGGATATCGATTCGAGTGAATTTTTTTCCGTGAATAAAGATTGATGTACTGAATCTTCATGCAAAATGTTGTGGCCATAGTGTTAACAGAACAATAGAAAATTCGATTGCATCATTGAAAGAAAAATCTTTATATTTCCATAAAAGAATATCCGGTTCGAGTAAAATTTATTTTGAGAACGAAAACTACTATACTAATACTACAACTATACAGGGTTTTCCTTTTAAGTTGGCCTATTAGACGTTTTAGGAGAACTAGTGAATATTTCGTTCTGAAATTTTAGGTGGAGCCTTGAGGGGTAAGGAACTCTCCGTCTGAAATATTTTCAAATCGACAGTGTTGCCACGTCTATCTCGAACACATATCTACTTTCTTATTTCAAATGGAACTACCTATATTTTCATTAATGTATCGATTCAATACCAAATTCGCAGCATAACCTACTAAAAAAAATTTCTCTACCATGCACCGTTGCCAAGTTATGCACAAATTCTTGAAATTTTCGACATCTGCAATGCCAGTTTGGAAATGCAATATCTCGATCATTTTCTATGCGAACGGAATCAAACTTAGCATTCTGATAGTAGAGAAGTCATGCATTCATGTGGTACATTCTGTATTTCGATACGTCTTAAGGTTGTTCGAAGATATTGCTCCGAAAATGTGGAACTTAAAGTGGAAATATTTCGAGATTTTCAGATGGCAACCCCATATTTATTTTACAGCATTCGAATCGAAATGAAAAATGAATGGCAGTCTCTTTTTACACTAATTATTTATATTGGATAGTTTTCGAATGAGATGAAAAATACTGAAATTCTTCAGTATTTATAGTCATGATCTATGGACATTATGCTGTGTGATTATAAGGTGAATAATCGGAATGAATTCTATGGTTGAGGTTGAGGATTGCAGAAAGCCAAAACAGTTTTCGGAATTTCTTTCCAGTCATTCTTGCTGAATGTGGATAACGATTGTTGAAGGTCCAACAGGCCCCTTCAATGATTTTTTGGCATTCCCCGTGAATTGTGAAACAACCTGAATCTTGTTTGAATAACATGGGCAAACTTTTTTTTATGACATCCATGATCATCGAATACTTTTTATGATTTCAACCATAGAATCAATCTACTTAACAAATTATCCTCATAATCATAGAGCCATTACATTGTTAACAAGGCCATCATAGATCATGACTATAAATACTGAAGAATTTCAGTATTTTTCATCTCATTCGAAAACTATCCAAAATAAATAATTAGTGTAAAAGGAGACTGCCATTCATTCTTCATTTCGATTCGAATGCTGTAAAATAAATATGGGGTTGCCATTTGAAAATCTCGAAATATTTCCACTTTAAGTTCCACATTTTCGGAGCAATATCTTCGAACAACCCTAAGACGTATCGAAATACAGAATGTACCACATGAATGCATGACTTCTTTACTATCAGAATGCTGAGTTTGATTCCGTTCGCATAGAAAATGATCGAGATATTGCATTTCCAAACTGGCATTGCAGATGTCAAAAATTTCAAGAATTTGTGCATAACTTGGCAACGGTGCATGGTAAAGAATTTTTTTTTAGTAGGTTATGCTGCGAATTTGGTATTGAATCGATACATTAATGAAAATATAGGTAGTTTCATTTGAAATAAGAAAGTAGATATGTGTTCGAGATAGACGTGGCAACACTGTCGACTTGAAAATATTTTAGACGGAGAGTTCCTTCCCCCTCTAGGCTCCACCTAAAATTTCAGAACGAAATATCCACTTAAAAGAAAAACCCTGTATATACAGGGTTTTCCTTTTAAGTTGGCCTATTAGACGTTTCAGGAGAACTAGTGAATATGTATTTCGTTCTGAAACTTTAGGAGGAGCCTTGAGGGTGAAGGAACTCTTCGCCTAAAATATTCTCAAGTCGACAGTGTTGCCACGTCTATCTCAAACGCTTATCTACTTTCTTATTTCAAATGGAACTACCGATATTTTCATTTATGTGTCGATTCAATACCAAATTCGCAGTATAACCCACTAAAAAAAAATTTCTCTGCTATGCACTGTTGCCAAGTTATTCACAAATTCCTGTAACTTTGGCATTTGCATTGCCAGTTGGGAATTGCAATATCTCGATTATTTTTTATGCGAACGGAACCAAACTCCGCAGTCTCATAGTAAAGACTCCATGCATTCATGTGGTATATTCAGTATTTTGATACATCTTAAGGTTTTTCGAAGATATTGCTCCGAAAATGTGAAACTCAAAATTGAAATATTTCGAGATTTTCAAATGGCAACACCATATTTATTTTACAGCATTCGATCCGAAATGAAAAATGAATGGCAGTCTCCTCTTACACTAACTATTTATTTTGGATAGTTTTCGAATGAGATGAAAAATACTGAAATTTTTCAGTATTTATAGTTCATGATCGATGGTTCTGTTTCATTCATTCAACATCTTTCACAATGCCCTTGGTATCTCAGACCATCGAGGCAACGAACATATCATTAACTGTTTTCAATTTCAACACTGAGACTCTCATTCACATCTTACATACCACTCTAACAATTTTTGTTCTTAGACATACTGGACATACACAAACATCCATGGATTCGAACCCAGACCTACAGCTTCGCAAGAACTTGTAGGCAAGACCATGTCCTTGCAGCCACCGAGGCGGTATGGTTCTGTTTACGATGAAATGGTTCTATGATTATGGGGTGAATTGTTGAAGTAGATTCTATGGTTCAAATCATAAAAATTATTCGATGATCATGGATGTCATAGAAAAAAGTTTACCCATACAATTCAAACACGATTCGGGTTGTTTCACAATTCAAGGGAAATGCCTATAAAAATCGTTATGCACATTTAGCAAGAATGACTTGAAAGAAATTCCGAAATTGTTTAGGCTTTCTGTAATCCTGGCCTTATGTTCACTAATTATTTATTTTTGACAGTTTTCAAATGAGATGAAAAATACTGAATTTTTCAGTTTTTATAGTCATGTTTAGTAGACATAATGCTGTGTGATTATTAAGTGAATTATCGGAATGAATCCTATTGTTGAGGTCATGAACATTAGGCCAGGATTACAGAAAGTCTAAACAATTTTTGGAATTTCTTTCCGATCATTCGTGCTAAATGTGAATAACGATTATTAAAGGTCCTACAGGTCCTTTCAATAATTTTTTGGCATTCCCCGTGAATTGTGAAACAACCCGAATCGTGTTTGAATAATATGGGTAAACTTTTTTCTATGACCTCCATGATCATCGGATACTTTTTATCATTTCAACCATAGAATCTACTTCAACAATTCACACCATAATTATAGAAACATTTCATCGTAAACAGAACCATCGATCATGAACTATAAATACTGAAAAATTTCAGTATTTCTCATCTCATTCGAAAACTATCCAAAATAAATAATTAGTGTAAAATGAGACTGCCATTCATTTTTCATTTCGAATCGAATGCTGTAAAATAAATATGGGGTTGCCATTTGAAAATCTCTAAATATTTCAATTTTGAGTTTCACATTTTCGGAGCAATATCTTCGAAAAACCTTACGATGTATCAAAATACTGAATATACCACATGAATGCATAGAGTCTTTACTAGAAGACTGCTGATTTTGGTTCCCTTTACATAAGAAATAATCGAGATATTGCATTTCCAAACTGGCAATGCAAATGCCAAAAGTTTCAGGAATTTGTGAATAACTTGGCAACAGTGCATAGCAGAAAATTTTTTTTAGTGGGTTATACTGCAAATTTGGTATTGAATCGATACATAAATGAAAATATAGGTAGTTCCAATTGAAATAAGAAAGTAGATATGCGTTTGAGATAGCCGTGGCAACACTGTCGACTTGAAAATATTTTAGGCGAAGAGTTCCTTCACCCTCAGGGCTGCACCAAAACTTTCAGAACGAAATATTCACTAGTTCTCCTAAAACGTCTAATAGGCCAACTTGAAAGGAAAACCCTGTATATTTATTTTTTTACATACATATTTCACTTTTTTAATGATTTTCAGAATATAATTCCGATTGTGCTGAGATTCCGCATTTATATATTTGGTATCAATCTCAAATCCCATATAAAATTTTGAGGAAATAGTCTTGTCTTATTGCTCCACCAGAGAACGAGCGCTCAAAAGCTACTGCTGAGGGCTTTTCTTAAATTTTATTTATTTTTATTAAAATTTCGAATTGAAAGAATGGCGGTAGGCTAATAGAGTTTTCCAGTGGGAGAACTGGTGCGCACCAGTGCGACCTGGGTGCAATTTTTTGTGTTCCATTGGTACCAATCTTCCAAATCTATAGAAGAAGTTTGATACTCAATATCTTTCGAATACCTCCAATACCTCTAGCAAACACTATACCATTTTAGAAACCCTTCAAACCGCTCAAAAAGTTGTGGTTACTTAATCTTATACTTTTATGATATCTATGATGACTATTGCCCACTTTCACTTCGAATTTTATTTTTGCAACACCCTGTAGATTAATAATCGTAATATTGTTACATTCTTTTCACACAACCGAACGACTCCTGAAAGATATGCCGGAAAAATTAACATATAAAACATCCTGGCCTAGTCTGGGAAATAAATATGATTTTAATGAATGCAGTTTGATCACCCCATAGCAACGATAAAACGGCTGACAATTCACATATGTATAAGTAGAGCACTAGAAAGATAGGAATGCCAGACAGGCTGACTGGGTCCAACCATAGACTCGAAAATTACAGATGGTAATGTCAATTTCTCAGTTATTGTGCTCTATTGTTAGTTGCGTGCTTTTTTTGAAGAATAGTTAATAGAAAGTATTGATTTTTTATTCAAAACAATAAAGTTGGAGACTAGACAGGTAAGCATAAGCATTTATTCGATTACAGATTTCATTTCATTCGAATTGTTCTGTAATTTTCGAGTCTGTGGTTGGACCCAGCATGGCTGTCTGGTATACTCCCCTTTTTAGAGCCTTAGTATAGGTAGTTGTCAAAAGTTGGCATGTTTTGTATCGCAAATTCGCAATAATTCATCAATTCGATGGAGCTCTTCAAGGTTGCCGAAAAAATAGTGTATGCAACACGTCCGAATGGTTTTTTTGGACTCGTTACATAAATTACTTTTCTGGTGAAAGTAAAAAATATTAGGAAAATATTACGAATATAATTTCGAATGTATTTATTCCTCTCTTCCCTTTAGGTCTAACTATACATTGGGTGCGAATTGCAAATCAAGAAAAATCGTTTTTTGTCCACATGCAGCATTTTCGAATACCAAAAAACTTGAATATTTTTTTCTTGCGAAGGGTTGAGTTTTTGTAGGTATACCTGGTTTTATCCACGATTAGGTATATAACTACAACTTTTTAAATCTGAGGTATATCGAAAAATGACAACCCTTTTCGATCATCTTCCTCCGAGAAACTCAAAATTCGTCAACTGTATTCATCTTCTTTCGCTTCGAGTTATGAGCCTAAATTGAATTTAGGAATTTTCAACTTGGCCATTAGTCTCTAGTTTGTGCAAGAAACTTGAACTAGAAGTGGTGAAACAGGAATTCTTCAACAAACTTTTCTTGCGAAGGTATAATTCATTGTTTTCTTTTCTCGTATGGATACAATTATTTTTTGTCATGATTCGTAATTTTTGTTACGATCTGTCATATAATGCCAGTGGTAGGTATACTCTCTCTTTGCTCGGCCTAATAAAATCCATTAATCACAAGGGAATAATGAGATGTTATTATTTAGCTTTAATATGATATTCTTTAAATTCATATTTCTTCGGTATTCTAAATTATTCCAACTAACAATAATGGGTATACCTTGTCAATCGAGGTTCGAATATACTTTTATTACAACAATTAAATCAATTTTGATTACAAAATATACAATCACAAGTTTTCCAAAAATTTTTCATGTGTCAACTTGACCTTTTCCACATTTGTAATAGAAAGGTCTTGTAACGGTCGCCAAATGTTAAAATCTTCAAGAAATATATTCAGTAGTCGTGGATAAAGTATAGTATGCCACTTGCGTATAATGGCTGTTACCTATTCACTCGGTTATTAGGACCACTCGCCTATGGCTCGAAGCCTAAACCTCACCTCGTGCATCATAGCTATCATTATACATTCGATGCATAACATACTATTATTCAGCTGAATGTTGCTTTTTTCTAATCAAAACAATATTTAAATATGACAAAGAAATAATAAGCCGCAGAACATTTCTATACGTATGGTGTCACTGTGAGTCTGTGAGTTGACCTTCATTTCGAATAACTGGCAATAATGAAAATCATTCGAGATGCCCAATATTAACTTCATAACGTTTAGAATGAAAACGGAAATTTTCATCACCGCTTGCTGTAAAATGCTAATTCGCTGTATGATGTATAATTATTTTTTTGATTTTCTTATATGTTCCTAATTCCACTAATATTTTTATCGAAGCACAATATGCATAGAATGGTTATGACAGCATCCGTATTGAATTCCTTGATTTATCCAAGATAATGCCTACTCGTTAATAATTCAATTAAGCTATGGTGATTCCTTCTAGTTATATTTATTATACAAGTGAGGTATTTATGACCGTGAATTAATATTTTGTAGAAGCTTTATTAGGATATCCTGGTCTTAGGAATTGTGGAACACTTTTATTTCAATCCAAGCTTTCGGTAAAGGGTATAGCCGGGTTTCAATGGTAAATCTGCCCCCGCGGCCTTTTCGATTCATATTGAGGGGATCGATTAGGCATTGAATGAAAATAATTCAGCCAACTTTTCAGCTTTTTATCTCTAGCCATTTTGAGATTTCTGTGAAAAACACTTTTTTCGTTTTTATTTTTTTTTCTCTTGTGATATCCAAAATTTCGAATGGTGATTTTCTGTCGATTTTTGCTATTGAAGGAATAGACGTATAATTTTTTTATGAATTTCAG
Organism: Propylea japonica; assembly: GCA_013421045.1. Lineage (NCBI taxonomy): Eukaryota > Metazoa > Arthropoda > Insecta > Coleoptera > Coccinellidae > Propylea > Propylea japonica. Next base: position 7,435,665 of record CM024245.1, on the reverse strand, counting down.
CTGCATAATCTATTTTAGAAAAAAATAAAGTTTTTGTCATTTGTTTTTCGGTGTTCTTAAAAGTGTCCACCGCCATTTTTTGACATAAAATGTCTTCTTTGGTCCTTTATACCCTGGAATTTTTTCACATTTTTAAAATTGGTGGAACATTTTGAAAAAAAATTAAAACTGTTTGAATTTTAGGATTCAACAGATATCCATCAAATTTTGGTACCGTTGTATTCATATTGGCTTCCTGAACAATATTAGTGAAATAAACAATTGGCGATCTGTTTTAGTTTGGGAGATATGGGCCCCCAAAGTCCGAAAATATTTCAGCTGAAAGTCACTTTTCTCACTACAGAAACACTGAATTACCGCTTTATTAAGTTTAAAGCCTCTCTGAACATTTTAACATGAAGATTTTATTCATTTTATTTCAGATATATTCAATAATTATTGCAAAAACATCGAAAAAATTCTAAGTAAAGCCCGCCGTTCCTTATGGTAAGTTTGGCACTACCGCGTCTTTCAGCAAGTGCCATTAGGAAATGATAGCGGGATTTACCGGTATGCATCGTGTCATATTCGCGCGAAATAATTCGCGGTAGTGCCAAACTTGCCACAAGAAACGGCGGGCTTTCCTAGAATTTTTTCGATGTTTTTGCAATAATTATTGGATATATCTGAAATAAAATGAATCAAATCTTCATGTTGAAATGTTCAGAGAGGCTTTGAACTTAATGAAGCGGTAATTCCAGTGTTTCTGTAGTGAGAAAAGTGACTTTCAGCTGAAATATTTTTCGGACTTTGGGGGCCCATATCTCCCAAACTAAAAACAGATCGCCAATTGTTTTTTCACTAATATTGTTCAGGAAGCCAATATGAATACAACGGTACCAAAATTTTATGGATATCTGTTGAATCCTAAAATTCAAACAGTTTTAATTTTTTTTCAAAATGTTCCACCAATTTTAAAAATGTGAAAAAATTCCAGGGTATAAAGGACCAAAGAAGACATTTTATGACAAAAAATGGCGGTGGACACTTTTTAAGAACACCGAAAAACAAATGACAAAAACTTATTTTTTTTCCTAAAAATAGATTTTGCAGCTGAAATTCATAAAAAAATTATACGTCTATTCCTTCAATAGCAAAGAATCGACAGAAAAAATCACCATTCGAAAATTTTGGATATCACAAGAGAAAAAAAATAAAAAGAAAAAAGTGTTTTTCACAGAAATCTTAAAAATGGCTAGAGATAAAAAGCTGAAAAGTTGGCTGAATTATTTTCATTCAATGCCTAATCGATCCCCTCAATATGAATCGAAAAGGCCGCGGGGGCAGATTTACCATTGAAACCCGGCTATACCCTTTTATAACCTTTTCAAGGATAAATATTGTGATTAAACTCCTTAATATAGTTATAATTAAAGGACATGCAAGTAAATAGTTATTACACTCCAGAAGTGATTTTTCTAAAGATATTCTACATACATCTAATTATTAATTGCATGTCCTTTAAAATTATAACTATTAAGGAGTTTAATCACAATATTTATCCTTGAAAAAGGTAATAAAATTTACCGAAAGCTTGGATTGAAATAAAAGTGTTCCACATTTCCTAAGACCAGGATATCCTAATAAAGCTTCTACAAAATATATTTATTATACTTATTGTAATTTACGCAACAAGTACGGAAAGCTATTTTCTGACGTTTTGTGTACAATATTTTTTCGGCAGCCGCGTAAAATAACACGTACGACTTCCATACTTCATTGCGAATTGCGATAAAAAAAACATGAAATCTTCTGACAATTAATTCGCTATTTCGCTATGGTAATAACGATCAACCACACTCATCAGAATCATCTTAATTCTACTAGGTATTCATAACTTTTAGTGAGTGGGGGAATATCTTGAAAATCAGAGTACGCCACTAGCAATATATGACATATTATTTCCAAGTTGACCGCATTCTAAAAATCTCCGAAAAAAACACCGTGGAGCCATTTATTCATCACCAAATGTTAGGGTTAAAAAGTTTAAGCGGATCATGGATCACTAATTTGGTGCACCTTTTCATGACCCCTTATATCTTATGATTCTAAACCTTCAAATCCGATGATCTGGAATTTCAGCTCGCAGACGTTTTTCCAAAATGCACATGCGCTGACTACATGTCGAAGCTTTTCTCATTTTTTTTGCATTCTTATCGGAATCAGCACCGTAGGAAAAACATGCAGAAATTGGCCGAAAACAACGAAAATAATCGTGCCGTACAGAGCGGACGCTTTCTTATCTTATGCAAATCAATGTTCTATAAAACCTGCTGAATAATAACAGATATTAAAAGAGGAAACTGCAACTTAATAATTTCGTTAGAACGGTCGCTTTCGATTCCACGCAAAATTGTACATTGCGAATTTTTATTGTGTGCAGCTTTTCAGAAAAATACGGGGCCTAATGACGGGTTTCGCGAATGCGCACGCTGCAATTTCGAATTTACCACCATTTCGCCACAATTCCTATTATTGTAATTTTCCGATGATTTTCCCCGCTACCGCCGATGGCTGTATGCCGGGGGGTAATTTCTTCATACAGATATACCAGTCAAATTATAGTGTTACCTGCCTGTGTCCCGACGTAACAAAATAGCTAGCAGCTGAAAACAGCGAATTATGATCTGAATTCACAAATAAATATATAATAGTTTGGATAATATGAATTCATATTAATTTTATTTTTGTGGAATCTTCCCATATAACAGTTAACGATATATTTCCACTGAGATGTACTTCAACTACTCTTCAATAGATGTCGCTGGTGCGCAACAGAGTTGAGGTAGAAAACTTCCCATCCTCGTGCATATATCATCAAACAATAACAACTGTTTCTTATTTCAATTATTCATGTTATTGTTATAGAACAACCTCAATCATTCCACATGAAAAACAATTAGTATTAATGCGAATATTCGAATCTTTTTGATTTACTCATGCCTAAAAATCAACAGAAATTCTTGCTAATGAGTACTAACCTCAAAAATTTGGTTCAGCTGGAATTTAACTGCAATAAGTTCAACTTCAACGATTTCTTATTGGAATATTATCTGATGTTGATGGCAGTGTGATCACAATCACATCCAATCGAATTCACTTCATAAGATGTGAAAATTTAAAACATATTTCACAATTTTTACACCTGCGAACTTACACCGACACAAAGATGCACAGAGAAGAATGAGAGCGGAACCGAATCTATGGTTTTCTTCTTGAAAGATTTCGGCTGAGACCAACGCGGCTGGTTTTGAATTTTTCGTTTTGGAAGTGATCAATTCGATTTTTATAACTAATCGAAGTCGGTTTGAGTGATCAGATTAGCAATTAGATATTCCATAGCCTATCCAATCATGAAAACATTTTAATTCATTGTGAATTTAAACAAAAAGTTCAAAAACTGGAAATTTTTAGCATTAAAATGGAACTTCAATCATCGAAATGTTTCAATGAAGGCAGAGTGAATAATAAAAATAATTTTAATTTTATTTCAGCATCAAGAATTTACATGCTAAGTACGTCAGTTTTAAAGATTTCAACAATAATATATTTATGATTTGCTGGTGTTGTTATTCAAGAATTCTTCAATATTGTATATTGTGTTGCTTAGTAAAATCTTCTCTTGAACTTTTTCCCACTCGCTTGTTTGGCGCTATCAGGCAGTCTGTTGTAAATTGAATAGCCTCTGCTATAAATAAGGGAAGAATGTCTGAACTAGATAGGGTAAACATATTTTTCTATCCAGGATCCAAGACTTACATAATATACAGGGTGTTTCATCATATACTGGACAAACATATATTTTCGTGTAGAGGACATCGGGAGAATCATTTTTGCCTTATACAATATATCTCGTTTTCGAAGCATAAGCGAGATACAGGGTGTCAAACGTAATTTTTGAGCAAGATTCTTATGAGTGTGGTTAGTTATGTATAACACTTGAAGTAACAATTTTTGGTTAAATCTCAGTATTTTTGGGTCCTCTATTCAGAAAAGTTGACGAACTCCGAAAAAAATTACAAAATGGCGGACGACCTGCAATGCTCCAAATTTTTTTTTGCGGTTGTCAAATTGACTTTTATTTTCTGAATGAACACAATTTTCTAAGAATTTCTGTGAAAAAATTTTTTCAAAAATCGAACACAAATTTTTTTTTACATGTCTACAGCGATGAAAAAAATTCACTCGAAATGGATGAAATTTTATACAATTGTACTTCTTGAATTATCAATCACGAATATGAAAACAGAATTGTAAAATATCGAACGGTTTCGTTACTACAGTCATTCAAATGTTTCGTTCAGACCTCTGAAATAATGAAAATAAATTTGTTTTGAGTTCTAGAGTCAAAATAATTAAATCATTGGCATGTCCAAACATTTTAGATGAATTTATACAAAAAAAATTAGTGAAACTCGAACCGACGTAGGTATCAAATAAAGAAAAGGTATCAATATTCGTTGCCAGGCAACGGTAGTTCGTAGTTCATAGAGTTGGACTGGTATTTGAATTTAGTGAATATAATTTACCCAGTAGTCAAACTCTATGAACTACGAACTACCGTTGCCTGGCAACGAATATCAATATCCTTAGAACAGTGCCATTTCCCTATTTAATAATTAATGCTATACGTCGGTTCGAGTCCCAACTGAGTTTCACTGATTTTTTGTATAAATTCATCTAAAATGTTTGGACATGCAAATAAATCAATTATTTTGACTCTTGAACTCAAAACAAATTTATTTTCATTATTCCAGAGGTATGAACGAAACATTTGAATGACTGTAGTAACGAAACCGTTCGATATTTTACAATTCTGTTTTCACACTCATGATTTATAATTCAAGAAGTACAATTGTACAAAATTTCATTCATTTCGAGTGAAATTTTTTCATCGCTGTAGACATGTAAAAAAAATTTGTGTTCGATTTTTGAAAAATTTTTTTCACAGAAATTCTTAGAAAATTGTGTTCATTCAAAAAATAAAAGTCAATTCGACAACCGCAAAAAAAATTTGGAACATTGCAGGTCTTCCGCCATTTTGTAATTTTTTTCGGAGTTCGTCAACTTTTCTGAATAGAGGACCCAAAATACTGAGATTAAACCAAAAAGCGTTACTTCAAGTGTTATACATAACTAACCCCACTCATAAGAATCTTGCTCAAAAATGACGTTTGACACCCTGTATCTCGCTTATGCTTCGAAAACGAGATATATTGTATGAGGCAAAAATGATTCTCCCGATGTCCTCTACACGAAAATATATGTTTGTCCAGTTTATGATGAAACACCCTGTATGTATAGTTTATTACAGAGGCAGCCAATCAGTTATTTCCCTTCGTTGATTTTTTGAGACTTTACATAAAATATTCGCTGATAAGGAGGTTTTTCATCAAGCCGAGAAGTTATGTCTATACATACCTTCATACCTATACAGGATATTTCATCATAAACTGGACTAACGAATATGGCATCTAGATGACATCGGGAAAATCATTTTTATTGTCTTATGGGCGGCAGTAGTGTTCAACATTTTTGTAATAACGGTTTCTGGAATTATCTCGGTCCTTTTTCGATCTCAATCTGGAAAAAGTATGGAATTCTTGAAAAATATTTCAAAATGGGGAAAAAACTACAAAGTTTATATCCATGAAATATTTTTTCGGGAATCGAACACAGTATTTTTTGTCTATAGGGCAAAATAACTTAATCCGGAAACGATGAACTTTACGGTTATTCTATTCTTCAACCTCAATGAAAATATGGAAGCACAATACGAAAATGTCAGTTTAATACTTTATAGCAATCCGAAGTTTGCGGTCGCATTTCTAAGTTCCAGTAACTGGAAATAGAACAATTAATAGAACTGTTCCGAAGATTCTAGATCACGAAAGAAATCCTTGAATTACAGTGGAATTCTGTGAGTGGCTGTCTACAGATAAATGATTGGGAACGCTCCCTCCAGACATTACTGAAATTTTAGGCTCTTTTTGTTGAAAGATTTATATTGCTTTTTGGATTATATCAATACAGTCTCGTTTCAAAATTCTGAACCTTCATTTATTTGACCTAAATGTTTACTGGGTCCTCTATACCCTGGAATTTTTTCACATTCATAAAATTGGTGAAACATTTGGAAAAAACTGTTGTGAATTTGGAGATTCAGCAGATATCCATCAAATTTTGGTGTAGTTGTATTCATATTGGCTCCCTGAACGAAATTAGTAAAAAAACCAGAGTTTTTTCTTTAAAAACGTATAACTGTTTTTGTACAACTGTCAAAAAACTTGACTCTTCTTCATCGCTATGGATGCCTAAATGATTATTTTTTTTCACCGTTAAAAAAAGAATTTACAATTTTTTCACGATTAAAAAAAGTCGTGTCTATTATAGTACCGATACAGAAAGATCACTGGATGCATAGAAATATTGTATGGAAAGCATTATCTTCAATAATTATATTTCGCAGACGAAAAAAATTCACATTCACAGTTGTACAGAAAATTTTGTTTGTGTATGTTTGACACTCTCATGTGCCATGAAAAAAACACGCATTTTACGCATTTAATACAAAAATAACTATTTTAATTTTCTTATAAATCACTTGCTAGTGTTCTCGTAACTTGAATTGGGTAAATGGCATAACAGTCTTTTCATAATTTTAGTATACCTACTTCCGTAGTTAATTCCGCTAACAATGAAAATAATTTCATCCTACTCTTACAAATTTCAAAATTTCTAAATCTGAATCACACCATAGAGAGCTATAAAATATAAATATGTACATATTTTTGAGTCAACCAACTCAATTGAACCTAGATAATATGTATAAGTACCTATACTAAACTTATTAATTTAAACTTCACCACATAACGAAGTGTATCAACAATTTTATCGGATTCGAGGCCTGTTAAGAATTTTTTAAATGAGAAAAAAGTGATTCCTTCTATGTCTATCAGAATATTGTAGAAGAAGGAATAAATCTTCAGCTCAGTTAGCTACTCCCTAAAAAATCCGATTGCATTGAATGTCATATTTAATATTTTTGTAGCTAAAAGATTTAATTCGAGTCGGAATATTTTGTTTTCCAGTAGAAAAAACATAGCCCAGCAAGGAAAGCTTAGATAGCAGGAATGCAGATGAGAGATTTTAAATATTTCGGGAAAATACAGTGTTCCATTCATTTTTCTGTTCTATCTCTCTAAATCGAATAGCTGATGTAACCCATAGATTTATAATACTAACTAGATAGCGAACATGTCAAAAATTTTGAGGCAAACGGCGGCCATTTGCAGTTTGGAGTGAAATTGACTAATTTGAGAGTTGTCAATTTTCAACGAACTGAAATATTATAATTAGAGAGGTTATACCATTTTTGAGGAATCTATTGTGTATTATCATCATAATGGTACATTATTTTAATAACTAATCACACGAATCGAAAAAAATTATTATTTGATATAGACCGAAATGTCAGTGTTCACAGAACACTAATATACAGAGTTCGTTTTTCATCATTTCTTTCAAAGGAACGTCTATGTTTCAATCAAAATTCGAGCACATATGGCATAAAACATCAAAATATTTGTGGTTCACTCCAAACTGCAAATGGCGGCGATTTGCCTCACTTTTTTCTACGTGACAGTTAGGAAGTTCGACGTCCAGTTAGTATTATAGGTCCATGATGTAACCCAGGAATTGCCAATTCGATGCAAACTGTCCATAATATGGAGATCATACAGAGGAGGTGATCAAAAATTCATAAATCCAGTTCATGAAATTGTTCGAAATTCGAAAAGGACGAATTCATGAAGAAATGCTATAATTTCTTCAGTTTTCCACTTCTATAACAAAAATGATACATAGAGGGTTTTCCTTTTAAGTTGACATATTAGCCGTTTTTGGCGAATTAATGAATATTTCGTTCTGAAATATTAGGTGGAGTCTTGGGAATGACGGAACTCTTAGCCTAAAATATTTTCGAGTCGACAGTGTTGCCACGTCTATCTCAAACGCATATTTACTTTCTCAGGTTATGCACAAATTCTCGACATGTTGCATTGCCAGTTTAGAAATGCAAAAATCAAAATCTCGATTATTTTCAATGCGAACGGAACCAAACTCAGCAGTCTCATAGGAGAGGATGTATAAATTCTTGTGGAACATTTAGTATTTTGATACATCTTAAGGTTCTCCGAAGATTCTGCTCCGATAATGTGGAACTTAAAATTGGAATATTTCAAGATTTTCAAATGACAACCCCATATTTATTTTACAGCATTCGATTCTGAATGAAAAATGAATGGTAGTCTCCTCTCACACTAATTATTATTTATTTCGGATAGATTTCGAACGAAATGAAAAATACTGAAATTGTTCAGTATTTATAGTCATGATCTATGGTCGTGTTTACGATGAAATGGCTCTATGATTATGAGGTAAATTATTGGAGTAGATTCTATGTTTGAAATCATAAAAAGTGTTCGATGATGCTGGATGTCATAGAAAAAAGTTCAGTCATGTTATTCGAACACGATTCAGGTTGTTTCACAATTCACGAGGAATGCCAAAATATAATTAGGGGAAATACGTACAAAATGACATATGGACCCATTTTTATGAAATAACTTTTTATTAGTCATATATAGAACAGTCATATTTTACAACAATCATCTTTGGTCATTTATTTATTGAAAATAATAAACATTTATACGTTAAAATCAACAGGAAATAATAATTATGAGATCAAATGAGATCAATCAAAATCCATTTTGTCCATATGCATATGGACAAAATGACATAGATTTAAAACTATATAATTATTGACAAAGTTCACAAATGAAATTCTTGGTTCTTTTAGGAACGTCAGCGCAAGAAGCGTGAGCCCAATGCGAACAATTTAAGCACCGCAACCAATGTTCTCCGGGTTTAGATCGTGTCATTGCAGTATATGCACGGGCAAGCCTTTTCATCATCTTGAGGAATATCAGGAAAATTTTCTTCGTCGCTGTCTTCAAATATCTTTTTAGTGACGTTTCGTTTCCTCTTTGGTAAAGGAGCTTTGGGCTCATTTTTCGACTTAATTTCTGTCATATTGGGAGTAGAAGTTAAAACTAAAGAAGTCTGCCTTGCTTTTGGTTTACGTTTGCCTTGTCCACTGACAAAACGTCCTTTTGGAACCGGAGAAATCTCTTCAATAGGTACATCAAGAATATATGACGATGGATGTGTTGTAGTAGCAGGCGATGGTTGATTTGGAGATGGATGTTTTTCATTTAAAACTGGAGTCAAATATCTTGCCGATTAAACGCCTGAGCACGAGCTGCCGAAGTAGCTTCAGGTTTGCGCAGAGAGATATCTTTATTTCGTCTCAAGAATCCCTCCATCCATTCTTGCCCAGCTTTCTGTTTTTGTGGGTTGAACTTATGAGCGAAACCGTTTTTTTCAGCCAACTGAAAGGCCAGTTCTTGCACCGATTCACGTGTCAAACCAAACAAACGAGATTCAAGGAATTTTAAATGCTGAACTAATTGTCTTTCCACATCAGGTGGAAAGGTAGGTTTCCAAGATCCAAGACCTTTCGTATTGGGCAGTAAGGTTTTATTACTGCCCAAAGCATGTCTGCGGAGCGTTGCTTGGGGGATACCAAACGTTTTTGATGCCAATAACCAGCCCATTTCATTATTTCGAACTGCCTCGATAGCTTTCTGCATTGATTCTGCACTCCAAGATTGACGATTAGTGGTGCGCTTATAATCACGTGGCATTTTAGTATAATATCTGTAAAGAAGTTAACACCTACATTAATTTTATCTAATTTACAACTATAACGGACAAAATGACATGCCTATGTCATTGTGTCCATTGCATATGTATGTCGTTTTGTCCATACAACGTTTTGAATAAATTAAAATCAACAATAATTATAATGAAGTCTTTTTAAACGGAAAAAGTTATTCGAAGGGCTCAATAAACACTCCAGAGATAAAACAAATGTTACACATACAGGTACAAAGTCAAAAACTTACCATTTAAACAACAAAACTGATAACAAAAAAGAACTCGTAACGCACAAAACACCTATCATCGGCCATTACATCCGGACAAATGAGAGTAGCGCGTTCAAGTTTTGACAGGTTGGTAGAATTTATTAAGGCCACGTGACACGCCGGTCGGGCGCGCGCTAGAGCCCGCCAAATTCGAATTATGCCACCTGTGTCATTTTGTACATATATGTCATTTTGTACGTATTTCCCCTAAAGGGATATGTAAGACCTTCAAAAATCGTTATCCACATTTCGCATGAATCACTGGAAATAAATTCCGAAAAATCGTTTGGCTTTCGGTAATGTTTATTACCTCAACCATAGAATTCATTCCGAGAATCCACTTTATAATCACACAGCATTATGTCCATAGATCATGACTATAAATACTGAAGAATTTCAGTATTTTTCATATCATTCGAAAACTATCAGAAATGAATAGTTAGTGAAGAGGAGAATGCCATTAATTTTTTTATTTAGAACCGAATGCTGTAAAATGAATATGGGGTTGCCATTCGAAAATCTCGAAATTTTTCAATTTTGAGTTTCACATTTTTGAAGCAATACCTCCGAAAAACCTTACGATGTATCAAAATACTGAATGTACCAAATGAATACATGGATTTTCTACTATGAGGCAGCTGAGTTTGCATTGAATATAATCGAGAAATTGCATTTCCAAACTGGCAATGCAGATGTCAAAAATTTCAAGAATTTGTGCATAACTTGGCAATAAGTGCATGGCAGAGATTTCTTTTTAGTAGGTTATACTGCGAGTTTGGTACTGTATCGATACATAAAAAAATATAGGTAGTTCTATTCGAAATGAGAAAGTAGATATGCATTTGAGATAGACGTGACAACACTGTCGACTATCTTTTTATTTCTTCTTTTTTTTTATCTTATATTTTAGGCAAAGAGTTCGTTCATTCCCGGAAATCCACCTGAAATTTCAGAACGACATATTCACTAGTTCTCCAAAAACGTCTAATAGGCCAACTTCAAAGGAAAAACCTGTATAGAGTAGAAAGTATTGGATAATTTCCATGATGTTGATTCATTAATATGTTTGTTAGCAAACCTCAGATTCGGATTCAGCACCTCAAAAACCTTAAAAAATGAAAGAAATCAAAACTACCCCCAAAATTTCCTGCTGAAAGCACAATTCGACTGGATTATAAGTGAAAAATTTTATAAATATAGGTATGTGTCCGCTAATGAGACGATTTTGAGATGAAAGCGATTAACTATTATCGCAACAAAAACGATATTAAATTTATTATCATATTTCGGATGTCTTGTTTACTGAATTCATATTTATTTTTTTCCTTAGTTCATTAAAAAAATCATTGCTGGTATCATACATTTCTTTCTAGGCTTCAAGCACAAATATACTGTACTTACTATTATTTCAAGGTTAATAATTTAATCCCAAAATACTTTTAAGTTTTGTTTTTCACCACTCAGTACATTGTACTGTATGTCTTTTAGACATTCACCCTCAAAAGATTCAGTATACCTTAATCTGAATGTATATACAGAAAATTTCAGGATTCCATCTCCATTGTGAATTTGAGTAAATCGACTAGCTACTGTTCAAATTTTAATAATTGAATTAGTTTACATAAAATCAGTCTCTAATGAAATCTAAATTGAGTACATAATAATCTAGTTCCAATAAAACACCTTTGAGCTATTGACGAACAGAAGCTAGAAGAAGACAATATAATAATAGGGTAGGTTTAGTCGATGCTCTATGAACCATGTACGATAACGCCGTAACATGTATTATGAATCTTCGGACATCAAACAAGAAAGAAGAAGAATTGCCGCAAGGTTTTGTGATTTACATATAAAACGAGAATATAAACGTACCTAATGGCCATAAAATCGAATAGGAGTGTCATTTAAATTCTTCTATAATAAGCGGACAGTTAAAATCCTTTGGATTCGACTAATCGTAGTGAAAAGAGCCATTATTAAAGCGTTTTTCGATAGGAGAGCTTATTAGAAATTTTCACGGCGCCTTTCAAGGTCACTACTATTTAAATATTTATTTTTTCACGAATATGTAGGACAAGGCACAGGTAACTTTCTGCGAAGTTAAGCGAAATGAGTGCAGTGCCATATGTTGAATATTATAATGAAAATTTCATAAAACTATGCAAATGTTACGATAAGTGATCCAGAATTGATGGTTAACTTATCAAGAATGATGATGAATCTCCTAAATGAATTACCTAAATGAGTTTTTGTATCGAGATACCTACTCTGCTCGAATTGCATTACATCAACCTTTTTACCTAGTGTTCGTCAAAATTATCGAACAAATTCATTTTCTCAGAAGAAAAATATTTGGCAGCAAAATCCTGAAACAGGTCAATTTTTGTTTCACCTTTATCAAATTTTGATGCATTTTTGAAGGATTTTTGTCGTACTCTGAGCTTAAAAAAAAATTTAGGAAAAGCCAATATTAGGATGTGGCCCCAATTCACTGCATGCTCCACTATTCTGCTATGAACGTTGTAGTATATAATAAATATTTATTTTTATCTCATCATCAACAAAAAATTACAGAATGAGTAATACTAATCTACATTATTCTTCGTAATAGGTATACAAAATAAGGATAAACGCAGTAACGCCAGTGAGAATATAAGCAATGATGAAATGTCTGTTGAATTTTCAGCGAAAAACCCTATCTGTGGGGCCGCCCGGCTGTAAGCACGATACATTTCGAAGGGATTATCCAGGAGAATTGAGATTTTCAGGGTGCGGTTGGGCAATTTTCTCATTAAGCCGACGATATTTAGTTTTGAGTGTAATCCAACTTAACTTAATTTCTCAAGGAAGGTTTAAAATTCGAGCAGTACCTACGTTCAAATACATGAATGGATGGAATGTGTACGAAGATAACAAGGTATCCAAAATTGAATGATCATTTTTCTTGATCGAATTTACGATGTAGGAATCGAATGAACCTCAACTTTTTGAAATTTTGTAGTCGGAGAACCTTCATAAATTGTTGTGTTGTTTAATAAGGAGCTTAATATGAAATTTCGACCTGACCAGTGATTTATAATTATTGTAACTGAAAAATGATTCAACTAGTTTAGACCGCTCTTACCCTGCAGATGTGTGCTCAAGAATGGCCGATTGAACAAAATTTGAACACGGATGCTTCATTATTCAGTACTGACAATTCGTTAACAACAATTTTAATGATATAATAAATATATAATTAATACTTAATCGACAACAAGTTTCAAAACTTTGATGACCCATTTTAATGCTCAAATTCTGCTATTTTAATGTGCAATCCTCATGGCAACCGTTCACAAAGTATTCGGAAGCACTACGAGAAATGTCAAAACTCTACTAGAACATAGATATTTTATTATGTCAAAGGTTAGTCTGGAGCAAAATGATCGAGAATGAATTTCAATCAATAATTCATACACAATTCATATTGAGATCGTCCAAAAAATCTAGTAATCAACTCGGTTATTAATCGAGCGACTATTGGTTTCGAACTATTAACGCGTTCGCTCCGCTCACGCTTCAAAATATCTTGACCATTAGTCGCTGTCTTTAATAACCTAGATGATTAAATAACTATTTCCGCCGACCTCGAAATAAAAGGTGCTTTTAATGTGTACGAAATTGAGCATTAATGACCCATTTTAATGCTCAATTTTTATAGCCATTTTAATGTGCAATCCTCATGGCAACCGTACACAAAGTATTCAGAAGCACTGCGAGAAATGTCAAAACTCTACTGGAACATAGAAACATAGAAATTCCTTTACGTCAAATGAATGTCTTGTGCGAATTGAAAATGTATTTTAATCAAGAATTTATACACTTTTCATGTTGAGATCGTCGGAAAAATCTTGTAATACACTCGGTTATTAATCGAGTGACTAATGGTCTCGAACTATTAACGCGTTCGCTCCGCTCACGCATTAAAATATCTTGACCATTAGTCGCTGTCTTTAATAACCTAGTTTATTATATAACTATTTCCACCGACCTCGAAATAAAAGGTGATTTTAATGTGTACGAAATTGATCATTAATGACCCATTTTAATGCTCAATTTTTTGGCTATTTTAATGTGCAATCCTCATGGCTACCGTTCACAAAGTATTCAGAAGCACTACGAGAAATGTCAAAACTCTACTGGAACATAGATACATAGAAATTTCATAATGACAAATGTATGTCTTGTGCAGAATGAAAATGTATTTCAATCAAGAATTCATACACATATCATATTGAGATCGTCGGAAAAATCTTGTAATAAACTCGGTTATTAATCGAGCGACTAATGGTCTCGAACTATTAAAGCGTTCGCTCCGCTCACGCTTTAAAATATCTTGACCATTAATCGCTGTCTTTAATGACCTAGTTTATTAAATAACTATTCTCTCCCTCTCTGACCCATTTTAATGCTCAATTTATGCTATTTTAATGTGCAATACTCATGGCAACCGTATTCAGAAGCACTACGAGAAATGTCAAAACTCTACTGGAACATAGAAACATAGGCATTCCATTATATCATGTATGTCTTGTGCAAAATGTGAATCTATTCCAATCAAGAATCTATACACAATTCATGTTTAGATAGTGGGAAAAATCTTGTAATCAACTCGGATATTAATCTATAGCGACTAATGTTCTCGAACTATTAAAATATCTTGTCCATTAGTTGCTGTCTTTAATAACCTAGTTGATTAAATGAATATTCTTTTCATTTAATTGTTACTTCGTTGAAAATATGTTATATCATCATATGCTCATCCAATTAACATTGATTGGATATTTAATTGAAATTCGAACAATGACAAATGTCCACTGAAATGCTATTTCGAAATTTATTTTATAGTGTTCGTTTGAAACTGAACAACGTAAACAACAAATTGAAAGTATCAAATTATGGAAAATATGAAGTAAGTTGTCAACATATCGTGTAGTAAAGGAAGTAGACTAATATATCATCGAACGTACGGGTTAAGAATTCACTATGTCTATTAATTTTAACACTAGTTCACACCCCAATTGTTTTTCGACTCCCTAATTAGCCGGAAAATGTCAAACAAAGCCAATTAAATAAAATATATACACTTTTTTCATCTACTCTAAAAAACAGGAAAAGAGCCCCAATACTCCAACCATAGCTATGCCTCGACATATCCCAATGATCGATATAAATTCCTCTGCATTCCCATAGGAACTTCATCTCTTATAATTGTCCCCAATTTAGCCTAATTAGCACTTGTAAATAACTGGAAACAGTGTAGTTTATTTTTACGCTCCTAACAGTATTTCAAAGATGTCTTATTCTACTTGGAAGCTTGCATACGAATTTGTATTATTGAATATACATACTTATTTCTTCTAAACAGTTTTTTATAAGTTATAAAAGTCTAGTATACCTACCAGTACTTCCATGTAGTATTTGCTAAACAAACATAATAGTAAAAACCAAAATTTTCGAAAATATTCCATTTTATTTACGGGAGATTCGTTTATTATTATATACCAGTTATTATTTCAATTTTTGTTTCTGAATGAGTTCTCGTTCTATAAAGATCCATGAAACTGAAATGGAGAATTCATAATAAGTAAACTGAAAAATAGAATGGTAATGCCACGAGCTTTTCAACGAACCCGCATAAGATATTTGTTTGCATTGAAAAAAGTTAGGTTAGGTTAGGTTAGAAATGGTTGATTATAGCTTTGTATAGCAGATGTGATTGAAATATACAGAAGAGCATTACTCTGTTGAATACTAATAATTTTTAATCAGGAGAAATAGTTTTTGTTTGTTATGAAGATCTATTTTTGAGGGTATTTTAGTTCTTTCCGAATTCCGATAAACAAATTGTTATAAACAAAAACAAACCTTTTGTTATCGTGCTAACAGAGGTCTATGCCCTACACACAGGAAGGTAATCATTTCAGTCGTGTAACTTTAGATGAAGGAAATTAGAAACCTAGTAAAAGACTATTACCTCACAAATTTAATAGGGGACTTCAGACCAAATATATAAATGCAGAATTTCAATACAATCGAAATAATATTCTGGGTATTTTACGAGAAATGAAATATGTATAAATAAATAATTAAAAAAATAATTCTATGGCTCTGAGGACGCGATCCTTTAGAAATCTTGCATGAACGTTCAGTATATCAGTCTTGATTCACAAAATAAATTTCACTCGAATCGGATATCCTGTTATGGAAATATAAAGATTCTTCTTTTCAATATTCCAATTGAATTTTCTAAGGTTCTGTAAACACTATGGCCACAAAATTACAATTGCAAGAGGCACCGTGGCATTTGGGACCCAAACTCACCCTCAAAATCTCAAGTCTCTAGGACAATCCCTTCGAATGTTATCGTGCTAACGGCTGGACGGACGGCCGGCTCACGGACAGAATTGACTTTGACCCCGGATTCTTCATCAGGGAGTTGAACCCTATCGTTTGAGACCATTTTCGCCTCAAAATTCGAAAATTACAGACATTTGGCAAAACGATATAGCACTCGTTTAGGTAGAACGAGTGCTCAAAAAACCGAAACATGAAATAAAAGAAACAATTTTTGAATTCAATGATTGAATAATTGTGGTATTCTTCAAGTGAATTCGCAAAATGCACTTTCTTGTTGACAGCCATCAGCTAGTAGGTACAGAAAAGGATTAAAATAAAAAAATTTCGATTACTTCTATTGATTTAAAAATTCATTCGGTAACTAACTAAACTACACATAAAAATACTGACTTGTTGTAACAGTTCCGCTGCATGCCACCAGATGGAAACACTGAACGAATTCGAAAACACCAAACGCCCATTTGGTCTATCAGATTAACCACAACAAACCCTTTCAATTTCCCTAATAACCCGTGAATATCCCGTACCATCCTCCATTTCCATAATCAACTTTTAATCACTCAAATTACAAGAATGTCGTTAAACCTTTTAAATAAAATAAGAGTCGAGACCCGTATAAGTGAACGATATCGTGTGTCCCTCCTCGTTATGCCTCAGATATCCAGTAGGCCTGTCTGACCGCGGCCACCTATCAAAATGTCATTTGCGCTCATTTTAAAAATGAACGCGATTTTGCCTTCTGGCGCTAATGGTCAAATCACACGGTCCGAAGTACCGCCCGAACTGTAGGCTAGTTCGGAAGACGACGGCGTGGAAAATGGGCTTTATTCTAGTAGTCGGAAGTGGTGATTGATGATAAGGAGGGTGACATCTTGGTTGTGTGATATCAAAATTGTGAAGTAAGTATAACGATTTTGCCGATGGCTAAGTGGTCATAGGAAAAGCCATGCTAATGATCTACAATTAGGACAACTAGGTATACTTATAAAGATTGTAAGGGAATTTCTAATGAACGTTCTCTTCAGCATGATAGAACGAATTAACTATCTACAAAAAATCACCTGAGCAGGTTCTTCTGAGCCCTCGTTCATTGATGGAGCAATGAGGCTATTACCTTAAAATCTTGTACTTATCTCAGCTCACTCGGAATAATGTTCTGGAAATTATTCAAAAACTGAAATACATACCTATGTAAAAACTTCACAATTAAAAAAAAACTGAATCTATGGTTCTGATGATGCAATACTCTTTAAATTTCGCATGAACATTCAGTATATCAATTTTCATACACAAAATGAATTTCACTCGAATCGGATTTCTTGTTATAGAAATGTGAAGTTTCTTCTTTTTTTCAATATTCAAATTTAATTTTCTATGGTTCTGTTAACACTATGGCCACAAAATTTTGCATGAGGCTTATTATCAGCATCTTGCATGTGGCTGCAATTCATTTCGATTGGTTCAGTTTTCTCTGAGATATTGAGGAACAAAAATTTTGAGTGGCCATATTTTATGGAACACCCTATATGATTTGGCTGGTCAACGAACTTAAGCGAGGCATTTGGGAACCGAACTCATCCTGAAAATCTCAAGTCTCTAGGACAATCCCTTCGAAAGTTATTGTGCTAACGGCCGGCCGGACAGCCCACGGACAGAATTGTAAGTGATAACGGATTCGTCATCAGGGAGTCGAACCCTATCGTTTGAGACCATTTTCGGCTCAAAATTCTAAAATTACAGACATTTGGGCAAAACTATACAGGGTGTTTCATTGGGAAAGGGAAATACTTCACAGGTGCATAGGTGGCACCAAGACGGTTCTAGAGATACCCCATTCATTGGGTCTCACTGTCTTCGTAGCCGAGATACAGGGTGTTTTATGAATTTGCCCGTTTCTTCTGAGGCCGTACCAGACGAACCACCCGGTATATTTTTCATATTTGGCAAATATGTTCCTAATTGAGAGCCGCAACATATCATGCAATAACCGCCTCGAAAATCCAGGTCCGGGTTAACAAAAAATTATGAATCGTTTGAATCCTCCAAACAACACCCTGTACATCGGAATTTTGAAAATCTGTTTTAATATTCGAAAAACCACTAAAAACTAAACTGAGACGTAGACTTCAAATTTTCGCGCAGAAAGTTTTACTGCACAAATTTCCAAGGTAAATGTGAAGTTTTCAGGAACTTGGATACCCGAAAGTGGTTTGAAGTGACTTTAACAATGAATTATCAACAATATTGAATCCATAATTATTTCAACATTACTTTGTCATTCATTTCCACATTGGTTTTCCTTTTTATAGCCGTTATACTTGAAAATCCAAGCCCGGGTTAACGAAAATTATGAATCGTTTGAATCCTCGAAACAACACCCTGTACATCGGAATTTTGAAAATCTGTTTTAAAATTCGATAATACCACTAAAAACTGAACTGAGACGTACACTTCAAATTTTCGCGCAGATAGTTTCAATGCACAAATTTTCAACGTAGATGTGAAGTTTTTAAGAACTAAGATACCTGAAAGTGGTTAGAAGTGACTTTTAACAATGAATTACCTATCAACAATATTGAATCCATGATTATTTCATCATTACTTTGTGATTCATTTCCACATTACTTTTCATTTATTGAGAAGTGAGTTGCATTATAACGTATAATAATTATGGATTTCAATATTTTGATAATTCATTGTTAAAAGTCACTTCAAACCACTTTCGGGTATCCAAGTTCCTGAAAACTTCACATTTACCTTGAAAATTTGTGCAGTAAACTTTCTGCGCGAAAATTTGAAGTATACGTCTCAGTTTAGTTTTTAGTGGTGTTTTCGAATATTAAAACAGATTTTCAAAATTCCGATGTACAGGGTGTTGTTTGGAGGATTCAAACGATTCATAATTTTTGTTAACCCGGACCTGGATTTTCAAGGCGGTTATTGCATGATATGTTTGGGCTCTCAATTAGGAACATATTTGCCAAATATGAAGAAAATATACCGGGTGGTTCGTCTGGTACGGCCTCAGGAAGAAACGGGCAAAATTCATAAAACACCCTGTATCTCGGCTACGAAGACAGTGAGACCCAATAAATGGGGTATCTCTAGAACCGTCTTGGTGCTACCTATGCACCTGTGAAGTATTTCCCTTTCCCAATGAAACACCCTGTATAACACTCGTAGTAGATCGAGAACTCAAATTTAATAATTAAGTTATAGAAGCGTTTGACCGAATCAGAAACTTTTGAACATCAAATAACTTATAGTGCATCCACAAATGATTGACATCGAAGGAGGCTAAAGGACCCCGCACATTTAGTATGGGAATTGGCTCCGGTGGATTTGGCTGAAAATTTGATATGATGTTCTACTAATCCTTCTGATCAAATGTCTCTACAGTCACGAAGCTGAAAAATGCATGCTTCTAGGAGTTTTAGCGATTTTTTGTATCCATTATGGCTTACGCATTACCGTTCACACAGAAATGTTTGAGAATATTTCGTGATTATTGAAAGCAGATTCTGTCAATTCGAAATATTTTCAAACATTTCTGTGTGAACGGTAATACGTAAGCCATAATGGATACAAAAAATCGCTAAAAACTCCTAGAAGTATGCATTTTCCAGCTTCGTGACTGTAGAGACATTTGATCAAAGGATTAGTAGAACATCATATCAAATTTTCAGCCAAATCCACCGGGAGCCAATTCCCATAATACGTAAGCTATAATGGATACAAAAAATCGCTAAAAACTCCTAGAAGTATGCATTTTTCAGCTTCGTGACTGTAGAGACATTTGATCAGAAGGATTAGTAGAACATCATATCAAATTTTCAGCCAAATCCACCGGGAGCCAATTCTCATACTAAATGTGCGGGGTCCTTTCTGGTTCCATAAGAAGACTTAGCATTCTTCAAATTTAAGGGCAATAAGCAAGAAGAGCTTAGAGAATAGTGCTAATGGTCATATCACACGGTCCGATGTACCGCCCGAATTGTGGGCTAGATCGGAAGACAGCAGCGTGGAAAATGGGCTTTATTCTGGTAGTGGAAGCAGTGATTGATGACAAGGAGGGTGACATCTTGGTTCTGTAATGTAAAAATTGTGAATTAAGTATAACGATTTGGCCGATGGCTGAGTGATCAGGTTTATAAGAGAAGCTATGCTAACGATCTACAATTAGGTAGGTATATAAAACGATTGTAAGGGAATGTCTAATGATTGTTCTCCCCAGCATGAATGAGGAAGGAAAAAATAATCTACAAAGTTATAAAAGAATTTGACCGAATCTGAAACGGAGTCATTTTTTGAGGATCTATAGTAACCACAGCCAGTACCATAAGGAGTTTGTTACATTTCTCAAATTTAAGGGCAAGAAGAGATTTGAGAGTAGCTTGGCTATCACCGGATATAGAGCGATTTCGCCTTCTGGAGCTAATGGTTAAATCACACGGTCCGAAGTACCGCCCGAACTGTAGGCTACTTCGGAAGACGACGGCGTGGAAAATGGGCTTTATTCTAGTAGTCGGAAGTGGTGATTGATGACAAGGAGGGTGACATCTTGGTTGTGTGATATCAAAATTGTGAAGTAAGTATAACGATTTTGCCGATGGCTAAGTGTTCATAGGAAAAGCCATGCTAATGATCTACAATTAGGACAATTAGGTATATAAAGATTGTAAGGGAATTTCTAATGAACGTTCTTTTCAGCATGATAGAACGAAATAATTATCTATCTACAAAAAATTACCTGAGCAGGTTCTTCTGAGCGCTCGTTCATTGATGGAGTAATGAGGCTATTACCTAAAAATATTGTACCTATATCTCAGCTCGCTCGGAATAATATTCTGTAAATTATTCAAAATCTGAAATATGTAAAAAATTCACAATTAAAAAAAAGGATGATACAATGAATATTCAGTATATTAATTTTCATACACATTATGAATTTCACTCGAATCGGATTTCTTGTTATAGAAATGTGAAGTTTCTTCTTTTCAATATTCAAATTGAATTTTCTATTGTTCTGTTAACACTATGGCCACAAAATTTTACATGCATTTTAGAGCATCTTGCGTGAAGCTGCAAAGTTTCACTTCGATTGGTTTAGTTTTCTCTGAGATATTGAGGAACAAAAATTTTTAATGGTTATATTTTATGGAACCCCCTATATGATTTGCCTGGTCAACGAACTTAAACGAGGCATTTGGGAACCGAACTAACCCTGAAAATTTCAAGTCTCTAGGACAATACCTTCGAAAGTTATCGTGCTTAAGGCCGGCCGGACAGCCTTACGGACAGAATTGAATTTGATCACGGATTCCCCAACAGGGAATCGAACCCTATCGTTTGAGACCATTATCGGCTTATAATTCGAAAATAATAGAGATTTGGGAAAAAGTATATATATCACTCGTTTAAGTAGAACGAGAACTCAAAAATTAATAATTTGTGTTATAAAAGCGTTTGACCGAATCAGAAACTTTTGAACATCAAACAACTTATAGTGCATTAAAAAATTATTGACATCGTAGGAGGCTTAATTTCTAGTTCCATAAGAAGACTAAGCATTCTTCAAATTTAAGGGCAATAAGCAAGAAGAGCTTAGAGAATAGCGCTAAAGCCTTGTTCTCACTACGCTAGTAGCTTAGTTGAGTAGCTAAAAATTTAGTTGCTAAACGTGTGTGAACACCAAGACTTTAGTCGAGTAGATTAGTGTGAAGTTTAGTCGAGTCGATCCATTTGTTTCTATTTCATTGGGCGAGTAGAGTACCCCACCACGCGATACTCTTCACTCGCTCACGGACTACAGATAGGTCCGAATCGATCTGTTTAGTCGAGTGCATTAGTATTATTATTTGCCGCCGACATGTCCCATAGATAACCTTTAATCATAGGTAAAATACTTGTTCTATGCCAAAAATGTCTTTCCGTTGGAGCGAAGAAATCACCCTTAAATTCGTAACAAAATATCTCGAACATGAATGTTCATTTCGCTTCAAAGAAATCGCGTAAAAATTTGTGCGTTGTGAAGTTGTTCATTCGACAAAGCGCTTCTCACTTGTGAACTCTACTCGACCAAAGTGCGAACGATTGGTTGGACAGTAGCTACTAAATTTCTCACTACTCGACTAAACTACTAGCGTAGTGCCAACAAGACTTAAGGGTCATTGACACGGTCCGAAGTAGAGCTGTGGGCTAAATCATGATATAAGAAACATAGTAGGTATTCTTATATCATTGTATAAGGAAGGATAATATACAATGCTTATGTCATCGGCTAGATCGGAAGACAACAGCGTGGAAAATGGACTTTATTCTAGTAGTGGAAGCAGTGATTGATGACAAGAGGGTGACATCTTGGTTTTGTGATGTAAAAATTGTGAAGTAAGTATAACGATTTAGCCGATGGCTGAGTGATCAGGTTTATAAGAGAAGCCATGCTAATGATCTACAATTAGGTATATATAACGATTGTAAGGGAATGTCTAATGATCGTTCTCCTCACCATGAATGAGAAAGGAAAAAATTATCTACAAATAATAATAATTAGGTAAGTTATAAAAGAATTTGACCGAATCAGAAACTTCTGAATATCAAACAACTTATAGTGCAACCAAGAATGATTGACAGCTAAGTTGGCTTAATATGTGGTTCAAAAAACTAAAAAGTAGCTGACATTTTCTGTTGATATAATCATAGATATAGAATATAACCTAGAAATGCAATATAGTATTGGATTGGTGATTACGGCAAAGCAAATTATTGAAATTGCGAGTTAGAACGCGTTTTTCATTTTAACATACACACGTCGTTAAATGTGACATGAAAATTTTTTGTGTTTGGAATTTTCACTTCATGTTAATCACTCGATTATAAAACCAGCAAATCGATCGGTATCTGTAATAACCCTTCGAAGTCATTTTTTGGGGATCTACAGACGGTAACCGCAGCATACCATAAGAAGACTGTTGCATTTCTCCAATTTAAGGACAAGAAGAGCGATTTCGCCTTTTAGAGCTACCGCCCAAACTGTGGGCTAGTTCGGAAGACGACGGCTTGGAAAATGGGCTTTATTCTAGTAGTCGGAATTGGTGATTGATGACAAGGAGGGTGACATCTTGTTTGTGTGATATCGAAAATGA
The DNA here is from genome assembly GCA_013421045.1 of Propylea japonica. Taxonomy (NCBI): domain Eukaryota; kingdom Metazoa; phylum Arthropoda; class Insecta; order Coleoptera; family Coccinellidae; genus Propylea; species Propylea japonica. The sequence continues at coordinate 7,412,033 of CM024245.1, read as the reverse complement.
GAAGTAGGTATAACGATTTTGCCGATGGCTAAGTGATCAGGTTCATAGGAAAAGCCATGCTGATGATCTACAAATTTTAAAACGATTGTAAGGGAATGTTTTGATGAATGTTCCTCTTCAACATGATGAAAGGTTATAATTATTCACATAAAATCAATAATCAAGTTATGTGAGCATCGACTTGGGTTAAAAACTTTTCATTTTCAAACAACTTACAGTGCATAAAAGAATGACTGACATCGAAGTAAGCTTTATTTCTGTTTCCAAAAAAGTAATTTATGGCCTTTTTTGTTAGTAGAACTGATAAGCACTTGAACTGACTGAACTGAGTGCAACTATTTTTGCACCAGTTCTGTAGGGTCTTCAGTTATTTTGATGGCTGAAATTTTGTGATATATATTATGAGCAATAAATTTTATAAAAAAGATAGAATAAGTTTTAAATCAGTCAAACCGGATGGGGGAATCTATAAACTATTGTTATATTCCATTGCGAATGCACTACCCCCCAAATTCGATGTTAACCAGTGCAAGACTAGAGCAACCAATGAAAACCCCTATCGAACCATACAGAAAGTTTCTGACTACAGCAGAAGATACATAAACAGGACCCCATACATTTTTATACGTATTTTACAAAATCAAAGTTAAAATTATCTATTCCTCTATACATGATATTGAATTTGATTTAAAAATAATCTGAAATATTCCTATCTTTTTCATCGAAACAAATTTCTTCTTTACTTTAGAATTATTGGAAAACCATCAGGATCAGGAGAATGGAAGCTTGGACCAGAATGCAAATACTGAGATACAGAGATATTAGCATTGTATAAGGATACAATGATATTAGATAGTGAAAGCTCTATTTAATGAATTCTTTGACTTACGATTAGGTTGATTTTGGCAGATTGTTAACTCTTAAATATGGTTTCATGACAGGAATCTACTCAGAAACATGACCAAGTAGGAGCCCTGAACTGTAGTACGGAACGAAATCGCCTATTTCCACCAAGAACAAAAAATTCAACATAATCCAAACAAAAATAATAGCAATTCCCTAATTCGACAACGATGACACATATAATCAAAATTTCACCATTAATTCCAGAATTTTCTTCACGCAGAGTCCAGACAAAGACCCCACGTGGTCAACTATTCTTCCAGACGAGGGGGGTCCTACTCCAGGGGGCTGTTTGGGCAAACAAGCGCGCGTGTCCGCCTCCAAAATCCTAATGAATAATGCTGGAGGAGGACCATCCACCTAAACGCATTTCAACGTCACTAACCATTTCGACATTGTGTCAAAGGAGGTGTATGCGTTAGGTGTTGCTGCCGACCGGCCCCTTTCCCGTGCCCTGTGGAACGCCCTGCACAGCTGCCACGGGAACGACACATTGTCATCGGAAAATCGCAGCTACCAAAACGGGCAGCACCTTCATGGGTGGATCGAGGGAGCCCCAATTAAGAGGCTTGTGCGACGAATAATGGGCCACAGGAAGCGGAAGCAAGCTGAAAAATCTGATCTGGGAGGCAGATATGATCGTGTGAGATTTTGGTATCGGATGACATCGTTATGCGAGGTTTCGTCACTTTTGTGGGTCCTAATAAGGAAATATGTGATATGACAGATTCACCGAATATGTCGATAATTTGATTTCAGTTCTGGCTTTTGTTGCACCACAATTGAAACCAGGAGACGAATTCGTAAGGAGGCAAAATTGCTCCGAACGTGAAGTACAGATCTTCTAAGAATTACAACTTTTGACCGTTAAAGATGAGGAAAACTTAAATGGTGGTTTTTGAGCGCTCGTTCTACTTGAACGAGTACTATATCGTTTTGCCCAAATGTCTGTAATTTTCGAATTTTGAGCCGAAAATGGTTTAAAACGATAGGGTTAGAATCCCTGATGACGAATTCGTTGTCAAATTCAATTCTGTCCGTGGGGCTGTCTGGTCGAGATCGATATTCTGAATGTTCATCCAAAATTTCTTGGCCATACTTTTGAAAGAACCACAGAAAATTCAATTGGAATATTGAGAAGAAAAACTTTATATTTCCATAACAGGATATCTCATTCGAGTGAAATTTTTCCTGTGAATAGAGATTGATATACTGAATCTTCATGCAAATTTTAGTGGCCATAGTGTTAACACAACCATATAAAATTCAATTGGAATATTGAAAGAAGAATCTTTTTATTTCGATAACAGAATATCCGATTCCAGTGAAATTTATTTTGAGAATGAAAACTACTATACTTACTGAATGTTCGCATCATCAGAAGCATAGAATTTAATTTTTCTAATTATTATTTATTTTTTACATATTTAATTTTTTGAATAATTTTCAGAATATAATTCCGATAGTGCTGAGATACTGCATTTAAATATTTGGTATTAATCTCAAACCCCATATAAAATTTCGAGGTACTGGTTTTATTGCTCCATCAAAGAACGAGAGCTCAAAATTTTCTTTACGAAAAACATAGCACGATGTCAAATGTATCCAATGGTCTACAGGAATTTTTTTTTCTGTTTTCTTTCTGAGCTTTAATTGATTTTTCCATGGAAATAACAGTTCATAATTCGTTTTTGCGGTCGGTCGTAGACCGAGCGTGATGACGATAACTACCGGTAGAGACGACTTCGAAACTTCAGATTTTAAGGGTAGGTTTGAGATTTGAATTAGAAAGTTGAATTCATAGATGTTATATATGTTGAAATGAATTCAATGACTCCCGGAATATTCTGATTTGATTTTTTTTCCTAATATGAACAAGCACGCGAGAGCTTCGGACTTATGTCATGGCTTTATTAAATTTTTCTGGTATTTGATACCCCGCTGAAATTTGTTTTAGTTAGTATGACTATACTGTTTTCGTTAAAGCCCCCAAGAAGCTATTCAGCTTATGCGAGCTATGGGAATCAGCGATGACCTCTTCCTGTGTCCTTATGGCACCTCAGGCACAGCTCTACTAATTGTTGACACAGTAGTAAATGGTGGCCGTTAACGGTTAGAAACGTTCGTTTCTGGGCTAGGATCAGGTACTAGTCCAACATTCTAACATAATAAGCCACAGCACATTATACAGGGTGTTTCATTGGGAAAGGAAAATACTTCACAGGTGCATAGGTGGCACCAAGACGGTTCTAGAGATACCCCATTTATTGGGTCTCACTGTCTTCGTAGCCGAGATACACGGTGTTTTATGAATTTTGCCCGTCTTCTTCCTGAGGCCGTACCAGACGAACCACCCGGTATATTTTCTTCATATTTGGCAAATATGTTTCTAATTGAGAGCCCAAACATATCATGCAATAACCGCCTAGAAAATCCAGGTCCGGGTTAACAAAAAATTATGAATCGTTTGAATACTCGAAACAACACCCTGTACATCGGAATTTTGAAAATCTGTTTTAAAATTCGAAAATACCAGTAAAAACTAAACTGAGACGTACACTTCAAATTTTCGCGCAGATAGTTTCAATGCACAAATTTTCAACGTAAAAGTGAAGTTTTTAAGAACTTGGATACCTGAAAGTGGTTTGAAGTGACTTTTAACAATGAATTATCAAATATTGAAATCCATAATTATTATACGTAATAATGCAACTCACTTCTCAATAAATGAAAACTAATGTGGAAATGAATTACAAAGTAATGTTGAAATAATTATGGATTCAATATTGTTGATAATTCATTGTTAAAAGTCACTTCAAACCACTTTCGGGTATCCAAGTTCTTAAAAACTTCACATTTACCTTGAAAATTTGTGCAGTAGAACTTTCTGCGCGAAAATTTGAAGTATACGTCTCAGTTTAGTTTTTAGTGGTGTTTTCGAATATTTAAACAGATTTTCAAAATTCCGATGTACAGGGTGTTGTTTCGAGGATTCAAACGATTCATAATTTTCTGTTAACCCGGACCTGGATTTTCGAGGCGATTATTGCATGATATGTTTGAGATTTCAATTAGGAACATATTTGCCAAATATGAAGAAAATATACCGGGTGGTTCGTCTGGTACGGCCTCAGGAAGAAACGGGCAAAATTCATAAAACACCCTGTATCTCGGCTACAAAGACAGCTCTAGAACCGTCTTGGTGCCACCTATGCACCTGTGAAGTATTTCCCTTTCCCAATGAAACACCCTGTATAATAAAATTTTCAATATGGTATAACAAGAATCACTTTTCTCTATTTCCGTTTCAGAAATGTATAACCGGTTTCGGTTCCGATATGTTAAAACACCCATATATAGCTTGGGGTTTGGATTATTGAGTACAATTCCTCATCTACTAAAAGTATGATAATCTGAAATTTTTCCTTATAGCGTGATAGTGCGAATGATGTATATTTGAGTCTTATTCGGAAACTTGATACACGAAAAGTTTGGTATTTCAGAGAAGTTTTTATTAATGATATATTTTCAATTCAGGGATTGAACTATAGAGTCTGACACCACGAGTGGCCCATCCAATCAATACCCGATACTTAATTCAAATTTCACATAGCTATAAAAATGATTAAAATGAACGTCGCAACATTTCTGTTATCTAGTTTTGAATTGAATTGGGAGTTGTTATATATTCTTCCTGAGTCATAATAAGAAAGAAAAATTCGAACTCCAGCTGATTGAGGCAATTCATCAAATAATTAGAATATTCCATTGGAAATAACATAATTATTATGTACTTTCGAAAAAGAAAAAAAGATGGTACTTTCTTAGTCATAATCAACTTTTGTTTCTATGAGAAAAGAAATTAATTGCTTAAAGCTCAACCAGGAAACCCTTTAGATAAATCGAAGTAACTGTTTTGGATGTTTTCCAAGACTTTCTAATTGGATTATTGCAGAAACTTAGGTATTTTTGAAGGACATTGATCAAACAGAAACAGAAAAAATTAATAATTTGTGTGTTCAATGCATAAGCTTCTGCATGAATCCAATTTAATGGTCTTGAAAGGATCCATAAGAAGGATCGAAACGTTGACGATTTAAGAAGGATTTTCCTTACCCTTGTCTTGAAGCCAATAAAAACATCGTTTTGAATTTGTCAAATAGAACACTGAATTAAATTAAATGGTAAAAGTGTCTGTAGTATATGATCGCATTTTAAGTTTCTAGCGCAAAAAGGAGCGACGATAATGGCGAAACATCAAATTTCCTTTTTAACACGAATACAAGAGATTGACAGAGGCAGTTTTCGGCATTCTATGTTTCTCGTGAAAGGAATACAGAAATGAGATATTTATTTTCATATATAGGTACATTAGGGTTTATAAGTTGTAGTTCAGACTATAAATACTGTTATTGTCGAACCGAGATAGCTTGAGACATTTTCACGTATGGGCGTGGAATTTCAGTTTTCGATTATGTATTGTCAAAACCAGATATTATCAAAATTTTATATTTAGCTGCTCACTAACGATACCAAGGTGTAATTGTTAAAAGAAAGTAGATGGGAAGGACAAGAATGACAAATAATGGAAGCATATTCATAATTTTAGCTTGACCTACCACTGCCTTCGTAAACACAAAAACTTGAATTAATTGAAGAAGATAATGAGGATATTCGAATCCGAATTATCCTATTCTTCAAAGTTCATTACATACATTATTTTTTAACAATACCTAAATGTATAAATTACACATATTTAAATCAGCTTTCAATTGAGCAAGTTGTAGCATGTAACTGAAAAAACCAACATCAACAGTATTGATGTGTTAGAAATCGGCAAGTTGTCAAGAATATGAAATAGATATTTTTCTCCTTTCAAGTTTTCTATCGGAAATAGAGACATCGGAAGTGCCCTTCGATTCCAAAAGAGCACAACACCAAGACGTACAAAAGGCCAATACTATCCCAAAAACCGCAATAGAAACATTTGTAACAATCAAAAACGCATAACGCGATCCACAAAGGCCTCGCCATAGGCGGATGTCGGAACTTTGCACGTCTGTCAACGGAAAGGAACCGCAACAGTTGAAAGGAGAAAAGAGAGCAAAGTATTACGTTACCCGTTTTCATTGTAGACAGGAAGTTGCGACAGTAATTCAACATTTTGTCACCCCATTGTAGGCTACACCATAACCTGGATGTCGGGTTTTTGAGGCGACAAAATGGAAGTAGAGTAAAGACGTCAATCTTAGTTTTATAGAATCGTTACAGTTTGCTTCGCTTGTTATAACATTCATTTATGTTGGACAGAAATTGAGGTTTTATTACGTGCATTCATGTCATACAGATGCAGTGAATAGAAACATGGCGGGCTGGACAATCTTCTGAAACCTTAACTGTCGATTTTATCTTTGATATCTGAGATTGTCATACTCGTAAAATTCAAAATGGATTCGTGGCCATTCAACGAATTTGTCCTGAAAATTTTGTTGACTGATTAATTTCAAATGTAGAATATCCATCGTCATAGGTCACAGCTGGGTGGTGGGACGAGCTCTCTTTATATTTCTGTTTAACTATTGTACTTTATTTTCATTCTCAACCTATTTCGTCAAGTTTTTATATTGTTATAATTCAATTCACATAAGGTATAGCTCCCACATTCGTCTTTACTCGAACAAAATCAAAAGAGACTTCATTTTTTTCATGTATTTCAGTGATATTTCGTTATGGGCACCCATAGCTTAAAAAGTTATAAGCGAAAACGAAAACAACATCTCTAAGAATCCTACAACGTGTCCCAATATGTTCCATATAGCCAATATCTTGGCTCTCATTGCAGTCATCATTTCTGCGATTCATGGTAAAATATGTTCGTTGTTCCAAGATATAAACAAAACGTTATCTCAAACAACATCATGAAACCTAAAAAAAACTTAAACTTATTTTAATGAAATGATCGAAACTTGTCCCACCAGCTCATAGACAACTTTCAAAACGAGTCAATAAATACGCTGGCACTTATCATTTTTGGCCCGACTTTACGACATTACAGGAGACAGGTAGCATGGATTTCGATCACGAGGTTTGATCAATTTGCCGGTTTGACCAAATAGTAATCAGTCTACCCTTTAGTTGACCCCAGAGAAAAAAGTTTAGGGGAGTGAGTACGGGCTGGCCAGGCCATGGGACCTCTATTCCATTCTGTTTTATTACTGGGACATCGTTAAGAGAGAAAAACTTCTTCTTTGGTCTTTCTACTGTTGAAATTATGTAAATTCATATTGAAAGAAACAACCATCAATATTTTATGTTCACTTATGAAAATTTATTTGAATTTAAAATAGTATGTGGTTGTCAGAAAATAAATTAAACGGGATGTTGTTTTCAACGAAGTTTAATTCTTTAAAACAAGATCCACTATTCTTTAGAACAAGGGGGGGTTATGGGCCCAGGTTCACAGGATTCGCGAATTAATTGAATTCAGATTGAAAGTAACCCCGAAAGTTTCAGCGAAAAATTAGAAACACTATTGAGACCGGGTTTAGTTGGAGTGACGCAAAGCATCTTTCAAAGTTATGAAGTTTGCAAAACACATACAATCCTTGGCAGTTTTACCGTAGAACCAAATACATTTCAATTAAATACTTTTTTATCAGAGGAAAAGCGAAAGAGGGAAAACTGGCTATCCAACAAATCTCTACAGTTTTTATGCAAATGGAAGTGACTGTGTCCAATTGGATGGATAGTGACATTCTTCCTTCATGTTTTTCTTCATGTTTCATTTCAACATTCATTAGCAAGGGAAAAGAAAATAAATGAAAGGGAAGTTGTTTTCAACGAAGTTTAATTCTTTAGAACAAGAATTTAATATCTACCTCTTATGAGAACCTGAATCTTGGCTGTATGGAACATCTTGACATACCTTGTATTCATACTGAAATTTGGGATGTAGTTTTTATTGCCTAAATCCAAATGACACAGTTTTTAATTCTTTCACGACAAACACTCTTAAGTATTTAGAACTTTTTTCTGAATCAAACGTAGAATTTTATAAAAAACTACTTCATTTAAGGGGCAAATCTATTGTTTGAATTAATGTGAATTTGGATAATCCAGTGTATGACGAAGACAAACTTGGCCCACAAAGGTCATATTAGATTTCATAAATGACAAATTATTATCGCAAATTTTTCATGAGTAAACTTGATATAGACGATGCAACTTCTTCTAATGAGAAATGTATATAAGCATGTCGTGATAACGAAGGAAGTTTGACGCAGCTTTGATGTAGATTATAGATTCTGGAATCAAAAACAGATAAATTTTCTTCGAAATCCTGCTCGACCATGTCGAGGTCTCTAAAAATTACCATAATGTTGTCCCCGTTCGCCAATCTACCTGATACGAGACCGTGGAATCAAAATACCTCACTGCATTCGTGCTTTTACCTCATTAGTAAATGAATATGATCAAGGAACTAACGTTTTGATACCAACTGTTCATTATAGCCGAATGATTCTCTTGAAGTCGCTGTAATTGCAAGAACACACGTTTCTGCCATATAATTTGGGCAGATCGGGGGATTTCACCAGTGTCCATCCACTTGTACCCTCGCGAATCTGCTGCCATCAGCCTCTAAAATATAGAGGTTTCTTCCGACGAGTCAGGAGCACCGGAGTTAGATACGCCCAATTTAAATATTTCCAATGAGAGGGTTTCGTTGCTTTTTATGGATTCGCGCAAACCGTTTATCAGTGTAATAGAGCCCGATAATTTCCATATCTGCAGTGATGACGGGGTCGCCATCTTGGTTCAGCATACCCTGCACTGCTGGCGCATCAATGATTATAGTCATGATCGTCCAAACGCTCAGCGCTCCTGGCCCAAGGCAGCTAAACGTGGACCGTCAATGGCTATCGTTATTAGTCGCCAATTCAGATCATTTGCAGGATTTCCTTGCGTTTTTCGTCCGCGCATAAGATGCAAATTGTATTCCTGATAGACAGGCCGCAGGACTTTGCAATTTATACGATGGTTACTGCAATTCCGAGTGCTACGAATGTCAATTAGATGATTATCATCATCTGGCGATGGTTGCCAATCTGAGGGCTGATAAAGTTGATGGAATCGTAGCTTTTTCTGATTTCATGGTTGGTGCCAATTCAGCCAACTGCTACTTGGATATTCTTGTCGTTCAATGCTGCTTATGAAGGAGCCGATACTCCTTCCTGTTGTTTTGATCTTCTAACTGCATATTAATTTAATTTGCACTTCCAACTACACAAGCATATGATCATATTGACAGATTTTGATATAAATTTATATCTTCGTGATTCTTGTTAACGCTGATTATTATCATCGGTGAATATTACTTATTTGCATGCTCAGATGTGGAACACACCACAAAATCTACCCAAACTTCGAAGTATATTCCAAAAAATTAAAAGGAACAATCTCGATATTGAGTCCAGTCCAATTGTCGAGGTGTCGAAACGTATCATAACCATCGAAGTATAATTGAGGAAAAAAAGACACTCAAATTGGCACCTCATTCGATATGATTCTACAATAAAAATCTTCAGATGTTATTCGAGTGGCAAAAGTAGTACTGAAATTTCGTTCATTCGCGTAACGAGAACCAAACTCTACTGAAGACGACAAACACAGTTAGAGGCAAAATATAATATATGGAAATAACAGCTCAGCTCACATTTATCTGAAATATGTACAATACACCTCTCGGAGCTGTTACCCGCAACCACTAAATTTTAAAATGGCAACATATTGCGAATAATATCTCATTGAATTCTTTCTTAACATGGAACAATATAAATAAATTGATTCTATCGATACCTTTTCCGCAATAAGGAACTTCGGAAAATGACTTAATAAAAATAAGATCTAGCATCGTAGTATCTCCACAATTATAATTGTGGAGATGAAGTGATTTGACTGTTTACCAACAATAAATAACTTGCTTTTCTATGTCAATATATTATAATACCCTAATTTTTTAATCGAAAATTGTTCTCAAGAATCCCTAATGGGTCGTTTACATTGAAATACTTTACAAGCTGCTACTGAGCGAATTTAGTAGTTGATTGTAAATTTGCTTAGTCTACGTGTTTACAAGCCAACAATCTGATTGTAAGAATACGATTACACTGACCGAATTTACAGCTACTAAATTCGCTTAGTAGCAACTTGTAAAGTATCTCAATGTAATCGACCCATTAGACAAATTTTCTCAGACTGTGAGTGCAACAAAGATATGTAGGTGTATGAAAAAAATTTTTGTGCCAAATCGCTATTGTGACTTCAGTTGTGAACTAATCTTTGAGTGAACGACATTAGACATTACAGTCAATTAAGTACTTGACCAAAGCTGCTGCTTATCTTGCCTAGATAAAGGTGTCAACGATTCCCACATGAGTAGAGATAATTATAATTTTTTAGAATAATAATTGCGGCTAACGCACAGCTAATGAAACACATCCAGACCAACTTGTTGCAAAAAATTTGCCAAAATGGATCAGAAGCCAACAAGAAACACGGAACGTGAATTCCGTGGAAAAATTCGCTCCGCTCACGCATTAAAATATCTTGACCATTAGTCGCTGTCTTTAATAACCTAGTTTATTAAATAACTATTATTTCTTAAACTCACAAATATTGTCGAGATGAAATCAAACACTTAAATTCATTCTCGAATTTGTAATTTTACGTCAGAAATCGCACGAGGCAATTCCAAGATAATATTTCTTCTCGTAGAGAAAAACTCCAGATCGGCCATATGATCAAGACCGCGTAAATTTAATAACGCTGAATAATTATGACGGCGATAGTTCCGAGAAATTACAGTCCCTGGAAAATTAATTTGATTAGAAAACACTTTTATAATTTATTCGTACAGCGTACGTCCAGTCAACCCGCCTGTAATTAGTACCTGTATGAGTCTAATTGATTCTGTATGGTAATTTACCTGTCCTTCTCGCTTGAATTTACAATAAGAATCTCCTGAATAATTCTTCGCGTGAAAAATTGAGAGCTGTTTCATCGCCTTTTACTTGTGCTCGTATCAAAGAGTGCTGTATTTCAGGATCAGGATGCAGGAATGTACGAAGCGTGGATATATAAGAGGTTGTGAATCGAAAATTTTCAACTGATTACTGAAATAAAATGATGAAAACAGTGAATTCCTTATTAGTTTAAACATTGTTTGCGTGAAAACGAAATAATTTCCGAAACACTACCGTTTGTTTTTCAAATGTAAATATTTGAAATTTGATAAAAATATTCAAGTTAGATATTATGCTGAGCATTAGTTCAAGTTTTCGAATTGATATGAAAACAGAACTATGGCTTTGGGGCTGCAGCCCCCCCCCCCAAAGATTAATTTCTTCGTTATTTCTTTCTTCTTCATTTTTTTGCAACTTTCGTTATTTGTTGTATGATCGAAAATTGTTCAGTTCAGCCCCCCCCAAAACTAATTCCTGGCTGCGCCACTGATCACGTGACAGCAGGATAAAATTTGTTATTTCCCGATTTCAAGAATTTATAGTACTTAGAGCTGTTAACAATTTGCTAAACGCAAATGATACGATATGTAGGTTTAACTTTCTGTTTTATCGATTTATTTGCGACAAACCTGTCATCAGTAGTATAGTCAAGTATAATATAGAACCGAATGACTTCGTTTTTGAGCGCTCGTTCTACTTAAACGAGCGCTACATCATTTTGCCCAAATGTCTGTAATTTTCGAATTCTGAGCCGAAAATGGTCGCCAACAATAGGTTTCGACTCCCTGATTACGAATCCGTGTTCTAATTCAATTCTCTCTGAAGGGATTGTCCTTGAGGCTTGAAATTTTCAGGGTGAGTTCGGTTACCAAATGGCTCTGTTGAGTTCGTTAACTAGCCGGATCGTACAGGGTGTTCCATAAAATATGGCCATTCAAAATTTTTTTCTTCCTCAATTTCTCAGACAAAACGGAACCCATCGAAATGAAATGTTGCGGCCACATTCAAGATGCTCATAGTGATCCTCATGCACTATTTTGTGGCCATAGTGTGAACAGAACCATAGAAATTCAATTGGAATATTGATACGAAGAATCTTCATATTTCCATAAAAAGATCTTCGATTCGATTGAAATTTATTGTATAAATGAAGATTGTGTGGTCGTAGTGTTAACAGAACCATAGAGAATGCAATTGGAATAATGAAAAAAGAATCTTTATATTTTAATAACAGGATATACGATTCGAGTGAAATTTTTTTTTCTGAATGAAGATTGATATACTGAATTTTCATGGAAAGTTTTGTGGCCATAGTGTCCCTACACAGAACCATAGAAAATTCAATTGAAATATTGAAAAGGAGAATCTCCATATTTCCATAACAGTATAACCGATTCAAGTGAAATTTATTTAGCGAATAAAAAATTGATATAAATACTGAATGTTCATGCAAGATTTCAAGTGGATCGCATCATCAGAACCATAGAATTTAATATTCTCAATTATTTATTTTATTTCGTCCCATATAAAATTTCGAGGTAAAAGAACGACTCGAAAGCTCCTGCTTAGGGCTTTTTCTAAATATTGTATTCCATACCCTTATATGTAAAAATGTTTCGAAAAGAATTCATTTCACAGCCAAAAGTAAGAAAAATCAATTAATGCTGAAAAATTTCTTGAAATAGTCATCTTGGATAAATTAGCCCCGAATTTGGTGATTCTTATGCATTGTGTACCATCCTATTGATCCATTTACTGCGGAGATTTTAATTCGCATCATGTCATGTGGGGGTATGATAATAATGATAGAAATGGTATAGCTCTTACAGATTGGATGGAAGACCAGGATTACTATTTAATTTTTGACGCGAAAGACAAACCTTCTTTTCATTCCTCGAGGTGGAAAAGAGGCTATAATCCTGATCTGTGTTTTGTTTCCCGTGATACTTCTTATAAACCTATCCCAATAAAGCGTAAAATTATGGGGGATTTTCCACGCAGCCAACATAGGCCTATGTTATTGACATTAGGTAATCCGATTGATTTCGTTTCGTGTTTGAATAAACTCTAATTGGCTTAAATTTGCGAATAAAATTGATAGTGATATAAGATGGATTCCACCTTCCCATGATAATTACTCTAGATTCGTAAGTGTAATTAAGGCTGCTGCGAAAAAGTTTATCCCTAGAGGTTTTCGTGAAAACAACGCACCTGCCTGGTCACAAGAAACCCAAAATTTATATGAAGAATATCAAAATTCGCCAAATCAAGAAAAATGTGATAAACTGATGAATACAATTAATACCAGTCGAAAAGAGAAATGGAATAGCATAGTCACTAACATGAATTTTACACATTCTAGTAGGAATTCATGGGATGTTTTGAGAAAATTAGGCGAAACTGCACCAATCACAACGTCATCTCCAAAAATTTATCCTAAATTGGTTGCTCGTCGTCTCGTTAACGTTTCTAATTCGGTCGAATTATCAAAATCAAAAATCAAAGATATGAAACACAAATTGCATAAATTCAGAAAATCAAACAAGGAATTAGACGAAATTTCTAGCCCGTTCAACATCGATGAATTAAAATCAGCGATTAAATGCACAAAATCCAGAAAAGCAGCGGGTTTCGATGGAATTTATCCAGAATTCATCAAACACTTAGGCAAACGAGCCTTATCCTGGTTACTTTCATTTTATAATAATATTTTGAATACTGGTAATTTTCCGACCGAATTTCGTAAATCGAAATTCATAGCAATTTTAAAAAAAGGAAAGAATCCCTCCGATCCTAGTAGCTATCGACCAATTAGTTTATTGAGTGTTCCCTTCAAAATTTTAGAACGACTGATCCTTTTAAGAATTGAAACGAAGTTAGATAATTCTCTACAAAATTGCCAAGGGGGTTTCAGAAAAAATAGAACTTGCTGCGATCAGGTTCTTAGTCTTACGACCTTTATTGAATTGGGTTTTAATAATAAATTAAAAACAGGTACAGCTTTTGTGGATTTATCTGCAGCATATGATACTGTTTGGAAAAATGGTTTGATTTTTAAACTTTACAGTCATCTGAAATGTGGAAAAATGGTCAAATTGATAGAAAATATGCTGTCAGACAGAAGGTTCCGTGTTTTTGTCGACGGGAATAGTAGTAATTTCAAAACACTGAATAATGGTCTTCCACAGGGGTCAGTCTTATCCCCTCTTCTTTTTAATTTATATTTGTGTGATATCCCTACAACTTCATCTGAAAAATTCATATACGCCGATGATATTGCTTTGGCTTTCCATTATTCAGATTTCAAAACCATAGAGAATAATCTTTCTGCAGATTTGGAAATTCTAAAAAATTATTTCTTCGATTGGCCTTTATGTCCAAATGCTAACAAAACCGAAGTCTCGTGTTTCCATTTGGATAATCATCAGAAATATAGAAAATTGAACGTACTTTTTGGTAATTCTTTTCTCAAGCATAATTTCAATCCTAAATATCTAGGCGTTAAACTAGATTCTTCTCTTAATTTCAAAGGCCATTTGGATGATTTACGTATGAAGCTGAAAACAAGAAATAATATCATTCAGAAAATTGCTGGTAGTTCATGGGGTGCGGACGCAACAACTCTTCGTACGGCAGCTCTAGCCTTAGTGTACTCTACTGCTTCATATTGTTGCCCTGTTTGGCTCAACAGTGCACATGTACATAAGATCGATGCACAATTAAATTTTTCCATGAGAATAGTAACTGGAACAATAAAATCAACACCAACTCTATGGTTACCAGTTCTTTCAAACATTGCTCTTCCTGGCTTTCACATATCCGCAGGCAGGTCATTACTTCGAAAATTTGGAACAAATTTAATTCTTCGACAAATTCATATCAAATACTCTCATATATTCCAGACAATAAGATTCCTCGAATAAAATCACGTAACCTTTTTGGTCAAATTATTTTCTTAACTCAAATGAAAGTGATAAAGCAATTTGGCAGTTCGAGCGGAACTCATGTAATATTCAGAACAAATATTTAATAACTTATCTCTCGAATAAAGTTCCTGGATTTGATCTTTCAAGGAAAATATGGACTGTTCTTAATCGTATAAGAACAGGTCATGGACGTTGCAATATAATATGCTTTTCAAATGGAATTCAGTTGGGAGTCCTAGTTGCGAATGCGGAGAAGCAGAGGAGACACTTGAACATCTGATAAATAATTGTTCCATATATAAATTTCAGGATGGCTTGAGAGCTAATACATGAAATTACCTAGTCGTTTTTGAAATGGGTTGTTAATTTTAAATCGATTTAATAGAGTCTCAATCATTTATTTTTCTGTTCATTTTTACTGCTTTGATTTTTTCGTTTCGGATTCAGAATTCCGAAGGCATCCTGGAGAGGGTTATCGTTTGGACTGAAAAAAGAAGGAATTCTCCAATATTCTAATAGTTTTTAAGTGTAATTTTTGTTGAAACGGCGAGACAGGGTTTTTTCTACTGGAGTTTTTCCCTGAGCTCTGGTATCATACGAAAAAATAGTATGGTACCCCGTTTTGCACCAACCTCAGTCAGGGATTTTTATTTTTGTTTTATGTATTGTATTATGTTAGCTCTTGATTTCAAAAGAATATATATATAGGAAAAATAGTCCTTTCAAGTGAAGAAACAATACAGCTTGTTTTTTTTCATTCGAAATACGACCGCTTATACTGAAAAACTCTTTATACAACATAGCGCTCATGGGGAGTAAGGTGAATTCAAACAACCTTATGACCCAAAGTTATAATGAACTCTGTGTGAAATGAGTTCTCGATAAGCCAATTGTCATCTCAACTATCCGGATCTCCCTCAACGACATAATTAGTTACTACTTTATATACCTCCCATATTGAGGAAATTAAAACCACATTAATAAATTGAAATTTAACAAGTTTAAGATGCAGAAGATTTCCTTCATCATCTCAAACCGAAACCACAAACCAAGTGACATCTTGTTACTGCTACTGGAAAGATGATCGAACTTTATGGACCGAATCATGATCATCCCAAAGTTAACGCAAAAAACATGGTGTCATTCCAGTTCTTGAGACTTATTAACTTGATCAGCCACTCCGGTCTGCTGACTAATTACTGTTTCAATTTATAATTGGAAATTGGAACGTTTTCAGGTACCGTCTGTCTCGACGTGTGAGGTATGAGGGCCTGTAATAAGAATTGGCCATCAAAATCGTGCGATATAGATATTTTCTTATGGTTTTCTCAAATTCAGAGGTTCATTGCAATAAACTACCCACTTTAGAAATCCTTGAATGCAATACAACCCAGACTATTGCTCACATTCTGTTTTATGCAGCAGAGTCATGGAAAATTGGACCAAAAGTGTGTCAATGTGAACAACTGCGGTGGATATTTGAACGATATTTTCTGAGTTTCTGTTTGAATAATTTCCGAAATCACTTCATTTGGAAGTGGAGTTAATTTGACAAAAAGAAAGTGACTTTTCGGATGACAATCCACAAAACGTTTAGATTTAAAATCAGGATAGCAAATCAGATCAACGACCATATATTCCGTTCACGAAAGGTTGAGCCGTCGGTTGGCCATGGAAATTTGGCATATTCCCCTGTGTATATTAAAATTTTAGGTTATGTTCTTTATTTTCTTGTCAGATTGATACGCAATGTTGTCAATATTGCATAGAGTTCTCTGATAACTTTGCAGCTCGTCGGACGAGGCCGAGTATTCGGCAACGTTGACTTTATTTTACTTTATGACAGTAAATACTGCCAACTTCAGATAAATAAAGAAACGCCTACTATGTGCTCATCCTTTCGTGAACGGACTATAGTTCTGAATGGATTTCAGACAGGAACTTATTTCATTACGTCAACAACCTATCGACCAAAAATGATAATGAACACTGTGTAAAACGATTAGCCAATTGTCATCTCAATTTTCAGACCTCCCTCAACGACATATTAATAAGTTACTGATGCCTCATATACCTCCCATATTGAGGAAATCAAAGCCACATAGATAAATTGAATTTTAACAAGTTTCACATGCAGAAGATATCCTTCATCATCCCAAACCACAAACCAAGTGACATCTTGTTATTGCTACTGGAAAGATGATCGAACTTTATGGACCGAATCATGAGCATCCCCAAGTTAACGCAAAAAACATGGTGTCATTCCAGTTCTTGAGACTTATTAACTTGTTCAGCCACTTCGGTCTGCTGACTAATTACTGTTTCATTTTATAATTGGAAATTGGAACGTTTTCAGGTTTCGTCTGTCACGACGTGTCGGGAATAAGAGTCTGTAATTTCTTAGGGAACAGTGTTTTGTCCGGAATTTTATCGGTTCCATGTGGCGAATTCTCCGCGTGTGGTCTCTCATCTTTCACAGTCCACTCAGACGACATTTGCGAGCGATTTCGCAGCTATAAATTTGGAACGACTCTGAGTCTGCTTTGTGCATTAACGAAATTGGGTGTCACGTCTACATGAGCGTTTAACACAAGAAATGATAGCCACTTTGACTTTGACAAATCTCAGTTCTTAATCTACGCAAATTAATGTCGAACTGAATGCTGGTTCCTCATTCTACGAAAAAATAGATTCGAAATGAAATGACATGATAGATCAAATAATTCTGAACAAGAAATTTCAATTCGTATTCGTATTAAAAAACTGGACGAATTGCTTTTTTAAAGGAAAAAAACAACGTCGATGCAAAAGCACGAACGAATAAGCAGTACTTATTCGATTTTTCTCACAGAACAATCAAATCACATTGAGCGATGATTACTTTTTTCCGTCGACCTCAAAATTAAAGACTATTTTAAAAACAAGACATAATTCTAAGATTTTTCAAATGAGTCTGAAGAAGGAGTCTGATATAGACAACGAAACGTTACGTTATCCTTTTTCATCTATTTCCTTTTTAGTTTTACTGTTAGGCAAAAATTTTCTCAAAACCAATTTGCTCCAGACAAATTAGTGCAAGGATATACGCAAGACATTTCATCTTAATTAAAAATTTTTTAATTGTTTCTGTTTCAGAGACAGGGAGTGAAAAACTAAAAAAGTTCACTAGAACTGAATTTTGCGCAAGTTGACATTCAATTTTTCTAAATCAACAAAATTTTTAAAAGAATAATATTATTCCGAATTTAATGTGAAAGCACAACCAAAAGCCATCACATAGATTCTTCGATGTTGTTCGGTCGCATTATTATTTCAATAGTTTCATTTTTATAATGAAGAATTATATCATAAAATATACAAGGTGGGCTGAAGTTATTGAAACATAAGCTAATAAGTGATTTTTCACCCTAAACCTTTTGGCTTCAGAGCAGCTTTTTTCGAAGATCGAAGAAATTTCACAGGAAAGTGTAAATGTTATTTGAGGCACAGAGGTGAAATTTCTCGTGGTTTTCTGCTTATGTTGCTTTGTTTTTTCTGATGCAATTCGAAAATGTCAAATCAGATGAAAGAAAAAAAGATGTGTCAATAGAAATCGATATGAGTATTTCAGCTTAAACTTTCAACAAACCTTTAAAATCACTTCATTATTACTGGGAGAGTGTAAATTAAATAAATTATTAGGTATCGTCGCTGTCATTCATCTCCTTATCCTTGAACTGAAAATAAAATACAAATCATGTTAATTATTATTTCGATTCAAATAGATGAAGAAGACTGCTTACTTATCAACAGATATTCTATCTTTTCTAGACAACTTTTTTTGGGTTTTCACTCCCAGTCTTTGAAACAAAAACAATTAAAGATTTTTGATTAAGATGAAATGCTCCTTGCATTAGTTTGGCAGGAGCAAATTGGTTTTGAAAAAATTGTGGCTTAATAGTAAAAGTAAAACAGGAATTAAATGAAATATAATAGATAACGTAACGTTTCGGTGTCAGACTCGGAAAATCTTTGGAATTGTGTCTTTTTTCGTTGGTAGTCTAATTGACATTGAAAGTTGTCAACACAAACGCTGATTAATTTAATTTTGAAATTTTCTGAGGTCATTTCGTTTTTCAATAAATCAATCCACATACGATCTATTCCAACAGTACAATTAGCCAAATTATCTACTTCATCTTACAAAATACATGTGGATTCCTTAATTTTTTTCCAAAAACTAAACTTAGTGCTGTGGCTAACAAATTTTATATAATGGTTACTTTCATTTCATGAATGAAAAAATTTTATATTGTTAAGGTGTTCTGGGTAGGGGTAATTTTCACGATAGAGCAGGTCTTGAACAATTAAATAGAAAATTTGGAGTCGATCGAATTTCTAGTTATAAAAAAATTCGCAAATTTCAAATAATCATATGCAATGACCTATTGAAATACCTACTTTCTGGCCCTTTAATTAAATTAAAATAGTACCAACCCTGAAAATTTGAAGTCTTCAGCTGCATCGTTTCGAAAGTTACTCTGCATTCAGCCGAACAGAATTGTTTTTGACTTTGGATTCTTCATCAATAAGTCCAACCGAGTCATTTCGGACCACTCCTGACTCGAAATCCTAAACTAACAGATATTTCGGGAAATTTTAAGATACAGTTCACCTTGGAATAAGTCTCTTAACAATTTGAAAGTTTAGGTTCAAATCGACTATTTAGCCATCAATGGCATTTTCTTTTCATTACTCAATGTGTTGAATACATTTATGAAACCCTTCGACTTCATAAATATTCTCTTCGACGAATATATTAATTTAAATGTATCTCTTGTTTCCACATTCTTATTTTTTTTTTAACTATGCTGAGTTTTTCCTACGTACTATTACTATATGCTACCTGTTTTTCCTACGTTTCCTACGTACTATTACTATAGGGTACCTATTTATTTTTCGAGTAACTTCTACCTCATCGGACTATATCTTCTGCCGTATTTCCGTAAATCTATCTTGACATACCGAATATGGAACAACGCCCATAAAGATGAAATATCGATGCTACCTTTCTATACTGATTTTCACGCCCTATTATGGACACCTCCGAATCAATTAATATTGCCTATAATAAAGGCAGATCAAAAGATTCGTTCCGCACCTTACCCAAACCATTCGGAGTAAACTTAACGAGATCATCCTCTGGTCCTCCTTCAAATGAACCGTCAAATAAGGCCGCCCTGGCGCCTTCACAATGATAACTTTTTTGGTCTTTGAAGGTGGATCTACAGACCTCACCTGACGCGTGACTGTATTTGAGCTGAAACGAATTATTCTTTGTAATTTTTCTTTACTTTTACGATGTTTTTTGATATACATATTTGTGGTTTTACTAGAGTCAGGTTTTTCATATACTTAGTAATAGTGATAAAGACACATTATTTCGGCATAATTTGAAAATTGTTCTAACTCTTGCAAACTATCGAGAAGTTCACCTTTTCTGCCACTAACGGCACTAACTATTTATACTGGATAGTTTTCGAATGAAATGAAAAATACTGGAATTTTTCAGTATTTGTAGTCATGATATATGGACTGTGATTATAAAGTGAATTATCAGAATGAACTCTATGGTTGAGGTCATGAACATTGGGCCAGGATTACAGAAAGCCAAAACAGTTTTTGGATTTCTTTCCAGTCATTCTTGCTAAATGTGAATAACGATTTTGGAAGGCCCTACAGGTCCCTTCAATAATTTTTTGGCATTCCCCGTGAATTGTGAAACAATCCGAATCGTGTTTGAATAATATGGGTAAACTTTTTTCTATGACATCCATGATCATCGAACACTTTTTATGATTTCAACCATAGAATCTTCTTCAACAATTTACCCCATAATCATAGAGCTATTTTATCGTTTACACGACCATAGATCATGACTATGTACAGGGTGTCCCAAAACTCGACGTCAACCCGGAACCGAGTGAAAAGGCAAGTAATGCTGGTTGTCAGAAAAAAATATAAAAAAATCTAAGTTGCATGATTTTAAAATAATGGGCATTTTAAAAAACACTCAAAATTCCACACCCTGTGACAGTCTTTTCACTCCTGTTGTCACAAATATAAACTTTTTCCACCTTTTTTTTGCTGTTAACCCTGAATAATGCTTGTCTGAACTGTAATCAAAATTTTGATACCAGCTGCTCTAGGTTTCATAAAAATAGGGCTAACTTCTCAGAAAAAAATCAAAATAAACAATTACCAAGTTTCAACTGACTATATTGAAAAAAAAATGTACTACGCAAGTTTGGCATGTGTGGCATGTTTTGTCAAAAGTTGGCGCATTTAGTAAGGATTCCAAAATGGTATAATACTTGCTAAATTGTAGCTACCGTAGTTCAAATTCGCTTTCGATTGCCTCTGAACACACTTTTTCTTTAACTGCTTCCCAGTAAAAAAAGTCCAATGGATTCAAGTCCGGTGAACGGGCCGGTCACGAGATTGGACCAGAACGTCCGATCCATCTTCCGGGAAAAAAATGTTTCCAGAAAAAAAATTTTTCAGGGAAAATAATTTTATTATTATACCATTTTTGAATCCTTACTAAATGCGCCAACTTTTGACAAAACATGCCAAACTTGCGTAGTAAATTTTTTTTCAATACAGTCAGTTGAAACTAGGCAATTGTTCATTTTGAATTTTTTTCTGAGAAGTTCCCTATTTTTATGAAACCTAGAGCCTATTTTGTGAGATGATTTTTTTCCAGAAAATGAACGGTTTAAAGATACTGCCACCCAATTAGTATTTACACAAATATTTCGATGAAAATATAGTTCCAACTCTCGAAAACTCAATAATGTTGCTTTTTAAAAACGAAATAATAAACCTTTTTTTACCGAACACATGGGCACTCAAGCACACCAGTATCGCCCACCGGGGTCACATTGTCACGAAATTGAAGGCCCTTACAAAACGGGATTATTTATTTCAGAACAATCGTCTTCATAATCCTTTAAAGCACGAGCTAGAAAAATCAACCAGATGTTCCCGATTTCCCTAACCGTCCCAGCGAATCCCGGGGAGGTAATGGTACACGCGCCGCTTTGAACGCTTTCCAGCGGCGCCCTAAACGCTTCTTAAGACGCCAAGAAAGGCCTGTGTAATTGCTACGTATTAATTCAATTTGCTAACACTTCCGGCCCCGACAATGGTCGAACCCTTCTGTACCTCCGGTACGCAGGAAGCTGCAGTACCCGCGGAGCCAGGAATTACAGGTTTAAACCCTGCAATTTGCCCATAAAGGATACATTGACGTATGTGACGTGAAATGGGACAAAGGGTTCGATATTGAGGGTGTTTCTGGACTCAAGGGTGCAAGCGGTTGTGGAAACGGCCAAAAACTGCCAACTGCTTCTGGGTAGTTTGGAACGAGAACCGATTCTAAAAGCATATCAAATGAAGTCGGTTAAGAACTTTAAATTCCCAATCACATAGGGAACGGCTACGACTAAATTCGATGTCACTGATCTGCATCTGTAAAAATATAAAAAAATTAAGAAAAGCCCTGAGCAGGAGCTTTTGAGCGTTCGATCTTTGGTGGAGCAATAAGACTATTACCTCAAAATTTTATATGTGATTTGAGATTGATACCAAATATATCATGCAGAATCTCAGTACAATCGGAATTATATTCTGGAAATTTTTCAAGAAATGAAATATACCGGGTCAGTGGTGGGCCACCCGGTATAAGAAATGCATAGTTACAAAAATTAATTTCTATGGTTTTGATGATGCTATCCTCTTGCAATTTTGCCTAAACATTCAGTATATCAGTTTTGATTCACAAAATAAATTTCACTTCCATCGATTATCCTGTTCTGGAAATATATATTCTTCTTTTCAATATTCCAATTGAACTTTCTATGGTTCCCTTAACACTATGGCCACGAAATTTTGCGTGTATTAGGTATATCAGTTTACATTCACAAAAGAAATTTTACTCGAATCGGATATTTTGCTATGGAGATATAAAGATTCTTCTTTTCAATATTCCAATTGAATACTCTTTGGTTCTGTTAACACTATGGCCACGAAGTTTTGAATGAACATCCAGTGTATCGATCTCCATTCACAAAATAAATTTCACTCGAATCGGATATCCTGTTATGGAAATATGAAGATGCTTCTTTCAATATTTCAATTGAATTTTCTATGGTTCTTTAACACTATGGCCACAAAAGTTTGCATGAAAATTCAGTATATCACTTTACATTCACAAAAGAAATTTCACTTGAATCGTATATCCTTTTCGATATTCCAATTGAATTTTCTATGGTTCTGTTAACACTACGGCCAAGAAATTTTGAACGAACATTTCAAGTCTCTAGGACAATCCCTTCGAAAGTTATTGTGCTAACGGACGGCCGGACTGTCAGAATTGAATTTGACCACGAATTCATCATCAGGGAATCTAACTCTATCGTTTGAGACCATTTTCGGCTCAAAATTCGAAGATAACAGACATTGACCGAATTGTTATTATAATGCTGGTAATAATCTGCATTCATTTTCGAAAACTTTTAATTGGTAATTGAATCAGATCGGTTATGACATTCATGTACTAAAAATAATATCTGCCAAATGGCCTTCTCTTGCATTTCTTGAGAAGTCCACTCTTTTGCTAAACTTTTTAATTACATTTTGACATCATAGAGGCTCTATCTCACTAATGACACGAATAATTTCATCCTTCAGTTCAGGAATCGATTGTGGATTATTCTTATAGACCTGGTTTTTCACATAACTCTAAAGAAAATAATCCAACGATGTCAAATCACATGATCTTGTTGAAAGGGCGCAGCCAGGGGGGGGGCCGAGGGGCCGGGCCTAGTTTAGTTGAGTTTAAAAAAGGGTTACAGTTCAGAGACCTCAAGGTCTATTGTGTCCCCTTGCAGAGCTGTTCTAGCCACACCCTTCACAACTCGCCTTTCAGTTCCAGATATCTAATAAAATCCAATATCTGCGAAGGCTTCAACGAAGTTAGTTCCTCACTCTTACAAGTTTCTCGCACAAGGCATTCTCTCCTTAGGCACGCAATGCCAAAGCATTCCGTGACTAGGTGATTAGGTGTTTCTTTCTTCTTCCCTACTGAACCTACCCTCGTTAGCCCTTACTTTATTGCGTGTCATTTTCATTATTTTGTGTTTTTGATTAATATTTTGATTCAATTTCTTGCTGTTGGTTGTTATTGTGAGTATACTTTGGCGTTTCTGGACAATTTGCGTGCATCATAACTTTTCGATCCATTTAACCGGAAACCGTTGGTCCTAATGACTTCATTAAAGTATACCTTTATGAAGGAAAAAAGATGGAGGAATCGCTTTTTCTACTCCAGAATAATAGTGTTCTCCAAACGATTAAGGGTTGCTTTAAATGTGGAATCCTGTATGTGGCGTCCTCTATAAGTAATCTAAAAACCAGTAGGATATTTGAATCATACAAAATCCCCGCATATCACATTTTTGTTCAATTCTTACCTTTCTGTCCAAAGTTATTAAAAAAACCAAATAAAAAAATTACTTTAACACCTTGTATTTCTTGAAGGAAGCAGTTTCCAACATATATTCATGAGACTTTTTTCATATTTATGGCCCTCTATTGCGTGACACTATGCAATGTACTTTTTTCCTTGACACCCTGTATATTGGAAAGGCATTTTAGAAAATAAATGATCACCAGATTTCAGAAAAATATTGGGAATTTGACATTTTTTATCATCCAGAAGGAAAAAGATAGAAATAACAGTATTCTTTTTAGTATTTTTCTCCCTGAATATTTGCATCGGCCCCTCCCCGAACGAAAATTCTGGCTGCGCCACTGTCTTGTTGGGCAATTGAGACCACAGTTTCTGGAGATTATTCGTCCAGGTGATTAAGTTCTTCAATGGATTCTGCTCCACAGAAAAATGTTAGTGTCATTAGCTTATCTGACAGTTTCATTGTGAGAAAGATTGGCTGGCAAGTCGTTGGTGTAAAAGATTAACAAAAGGGGTACCAAGATTCTGCCTTGTGGTATTATTACTGTGTGACAGTCACATCAGCCAACATCCTCTCTTCCCAATGAATCATCTGAGATCGTCCAATGAGAAACGAATAGGATTGACAACGCAGTACCTCACTCCATATATAATAATTTCTAAACCAAAATCTCACCCACCACGCAATCAAACACAATATGTTGTTAATGAATCAGAATGCCAATTTTCTCCAGGAACCCAATAAGCCTCCGTTTGAGCAATTCTTCGGCGATCTTACAGCAACAGTAAGAAAGAAGATAGGTCGGTTATTTTTCGGATTATTTATTGGGCTAAGAGTTCGACAAACGGGTATTATAGTGGTGAGAAATTCCGCTAAAACCATTCCATTATTCGATATCCCCAGTTCACCAAATATGTTTGTACCACTCGAAACCTTTTCTACCCCCAATTCGCACATACATACGGACGTTCATTGTAAATACAAGAACTTTCCAAATAAATCTTCACCAAATTTCGTTGCAACTGCGGTCGAAACTCTTTCCCTCGGGACCACATACATCGCAGGCCAATAATTCAAAATAATTACGCATATTTTATTTACGACATCCTACAGAAATTGTCGTCCACACCCTCTCTCGGACTTTATGCCCGATTTCTAAAGGACTCGGTCGAAGGAGTCGTAGTTTGTGGTCGCCCACGGACTTCTCCCACGCGGGGTCATACGTTATTCATGGCCCGAAGGAAATGAGGAGAAGAATGTGTTTTCTATGAAGATATGAACGCTAGTGTGAAGGGTTCAACTTTAGGGTTTCAAGGGTTTTACTCCATGCGAATGTCCTTTGGGTGTATTTTTTCCTGACTTGGGGTCTTTGGGAGAATCCAGAATACAAGGAAAGTGCAGACTTTGAGTTCGGACGTTCGGACTACGAATCGGTTACCACCAAGTATTGACCTGGTGAAACTACAGATTGCGCGGCTTTTTTATTAACAATAAATAAAATACAGGGTGTTACATAATAACATCTCACCACTTGAGGGGGTGAATCTACATGTAATTTTAAGAAAAAAGGTTTATATAAACATGGGTGTTGAAATTCCCAAAAAATGTTTTTTCCTCATTAGTCTTGCAGTTTTTGAGATATTCAGTCCTAATTCGGTCTCCATCATTGTATGTCCTGAATCTTAACTAGAATCTACAGGTGTTTTCTTTTCCGGAGCCATGTCTCCTTTTCCCTTTCAAACTTTTTTGCGGGTACTCCACTGATCAGCGTAAAAATCAATTTTGATATCTTCGTTCAATTAAAAAACTTTTTTGAATTATGTAATTTTTTCGAATATCTAACCGTTTTCTAGTGAAAAATATTGAACGATTGTATGCATTCGCTGATTTGGAAGCACTTCTAATTATTGTTAATTAGAAGTACGGGGGGTCTTTATAAATGATTGTAACAGCACAGTTGGCTTTGGATTATTCTCATTTTGCTGCTTCTTATGCAAACTCAACACATTCATCAAATCTCTCTCTATATATATTTCTAACTATCTATGACATTGATCATTCCTGCTATATATTCGACACCCTAACCTGAGTAACAGAGTAATATTAATAAATAAATAATCCAAAGCCAACTGCGCTGTTACAATCATTTATAGAGACCCTGTACTTCCAAATCTCGAAAAATGCAGGAGTTATGAAGAATAAATATATTTTTTTGGAAATTTCAAGAAACTGTAGCTCCGTAACGAAGCTTTCGCGGTTCCATTTTTATATGGACTTTTTTTCTTCATCCCTTGTGACACCCCTTGTAACACTCTGTATAGATGGCGCACTGAAGGCTGTGTATTTTATCATTTGAGAAGTGTGATGAATAACATCATAAAAAATGGCTTTATACGCGTTAGAACAACGCATTCGAGTTACTGAATTATCTTATGAAAATCAGCGTTCTGTGAAAAGCGTTTTTAAAAAACTGCGTGGATTTTTTAGTTTACATAATCGTCCATCTAAAATCACTATTGGCCAATTCAACAGAAAATTTCAACAGACCAGTACAGTGGAAGATCAAAAAAGTGAAAAAAAAAACAGTCGGAGCGGTCGTTCATATCAAGTTTGACTTGTGGGTCCACAACACGGCGTTTTTTAATTTTATACAATGATTTAGCCGTGAAGCTTAATGCATATAACGTTCAAATAACACATGAATTAAAGACATTAGATTATTTAAAACCTCCTGGAAGAATAATCTCCAGAAACTCAAACATCATGATTTTATTTCAGTTATTTTATTTTATATTTATTGTTGATATTGCTATAAAATGGAATAGAGATATTCACAAGGTGAAGAATGTTTTCCTCAACTATACACTCGTTTTTCGTGTAACTATCATTTCATCTTTTTTATATTTGGATATCAATTTTTGATGATTGTTCTACCAAGGAAACAGTGAAATTTGGAATTGATGTAAAAGAGGCACTTTCGAATAGATGTTTAATTATATCAGTATTTCAAGACATAGAAACCCACACTTACATTCAGCTTTTTGACTTGGAAAGACCCTGTATATTCAATAATAGTTATTGACCAAGGAGAAGTTCACAACTTCGCTTAGAGATGGCGATAGCAGTTCTAAATGACACTCGCTGCTCCGTATTATAGTCTCATACATTTTGGGGTGAAGGTGAGTTAAGTAGCTTGTATTCTGACCTTGCTAAAATGTAATCATAAAGGTTGGTAATTTCGAGCTGGCTCCTAGGAAACATCGTACTCAAGTGACAAGTTGTGCCCAAATGTCTGTAATTTTCTTCTCTGACGAAAAATATAACTTCAAATCCTTTACCATAACATTTCAACGATGGTTAGTTGTTAGTTTAATCTCATGTTTTGCCCTTCGTTAATCAACTAATTTGGTTGCTTATTGAAGATAATTGGGGTATTGAAGTAGGCAGATAATGAACGAATTTAGTGCTGTATTTCCCAATATGTTCCTTGAAACATGTTTTTTACGTCGTTTTATTTCAACTGATAGTTTTCAGTTCGAATCAATTTGGTTGATTGTTAGGAAGAATAATCAGTTCTTTAGAGATTATGGAATCAATTATATCAATGCGGACAAACACGTTGCTCAGTGATAGGTATTTGAAAAAGAAGCATGAGTGCCGGTGGCAACCAAAATCCCAGAAGACGAGGATTTTTACATCTGCACGAATGCTTTTGCATAAAAATATTATTATGTATTGTGTTTTTGAATTTTTTCGTAGGAAAAATAAGATGCTCGGATGTATGTGACAAAAAATTCAATGAGTGACAGATATTATTGCATGCATATGATTTATGAATAGTATTAATTTGACAACAACTGTCAAAGAGTTCATCCGAATTTTCAACAAAATAAATTTTATATTTTCGAATGGGAAATGAAAATTCATTAAAATTCTATGAATGTTATTCAATACATACTTCAAAATATTCCTGCATATTATTGATGATTAAATATTCATATTACGTTACTGTCTATCAAAGAGAATATTTATACCTAAACGAAATAATGGTAACTTGTCTCTTACATAATTTCCATGATAGTTGAAATGTTTGATTGTTGGATTTAAAATTGAAACAGATTGGGATAGGTATTTTTGCAGAACAAAAATGGTGGAAAAAAACTTCTTGGAAAAAACCGAGTCATAAGTTTATTCAAGTTAGAAATTTCCACATTAGCTGTATATCTGAATATTTACTAGGGAAAATTTCTGCGTACAAGTATTTAAATTATTTACTTCAACAAAATGTAAATGAATTCGCCATTAATGCAATGTGCAGTATTTAGGACAATGAAAGAACTCCATGAGGTACAGTTTTCTGCTTTCTTGGTGAATAGAAATTATTATTTTGTATTTCACGTGTGTTGTGTGAACGATCGAGTCTCCCAGAAACAGTTTGTGCCTTCCTTGGCAAAAACAAGTATGTAACATATACAACTTTGAAGAATTTTCTATAAGATATTATTCCATTCGAATACTCCGAAGTACAATCGAGATGCTATTTCGCATATTTTAACAGAGTTATAAAACATTATAGAAATTCAAGTTACTTTATTGAAATGACGAAATATTTGAAAGATGTCTTATTCATTTTATGTATATTCTTGGAAATTTTGAGAGCTCGAATTGCTATTCTTTGCATCTCGATTCTCTGAATAAATTTCAACCGGAAGATGAATGAAATAGACAAGAAAAATTTAAAAAAATCCTGAGCAGGAGTTTTTGAGCGCTCGTTCTTTGGTGGAGCAATAGACGATTATCTCGAAACTTTAAATGGGATTTGAGATTGATACCAAAATATATAATTGCAGAATCTCAGCACAATCAGAATTATATTCTGGAAATTATTCAAAACATGAAATATGTAAAAAATGAATAATTACAAATATTTTTCAGAAACTAAATTTCAACTTGAATAAATTATCCTGTCATGAAAATATATAGTCCATTCACGAAAGGTTGAGCCGTCGGTGGCCATGGAAATTTGGCATATTTCACTGTGTATATAAAATTTAGGTTATGTTCTTTATTTCTTGACAGATTTATACGCAATGTTGTCAATATTGCATAGAGTTCTCTGATAACTCGCAAGCTCTTGACGAGGCCGGGTACATTCGGCAACGTTGACTTTATTTTACTTTATGTCAGCAAATACTGCCAACTTCAATAAATAAAGAAACCCTACTATGCGCTCAACCTTTCGTGAACGGACTATAGAGATTCTTCTTTTCAATATTTCAAATGAATTTTCTATGATTCTGTTACACCATGGCTACAACATTTTGCGTGGAAATCCAGTTAACAGTCTTCATTCACAAAATTCACTGGAATCGGATATCCTGTTATAGAAATATAAAGATTTTTCTTTTCAATATTCAAATTGAATTTACTAAGGTTCTCTCAAATTATGGCCACAAAAGTTTGGATGAACATTCAGAATATCGATCTGCATTCAGAAATTAAATTTCTTTCGAATCGGATATCCTGTTATAGAAATATAAAGATTCTTCTGTTCAATATTCTAATTAGATTTTCTATGGTTCTGTCAACACTATGGCCACGAAATTTTGAATGATCATTCCGTTAATCCATATCCATTCACAAAATAAATTTCACTCTAATCGAATCTTCTCATGGAAATATGTATGGATTTGTTATGAGCATATTGCATTTGGCAGAAACATTTCAATTCGATTGTTTTCGTTCGAGATTGAGAATAAAATTCTGAATGGCCATATTTTATGGAACACTCTGTACTATTTGGCTGGTTTACGAACTCAACCGAGCCATTTGGGACATGAAATCACCCTGAAACATTTCAAGTCCCTAGCACAGTTCCTTCGAAGTTATTGTGCAAACGGACGGCCTTCGGACAGAATTGAATTTGACCACGAATTTTCATCAGGGAGTCTAACCCTATCGTTTGAGACCATTTTCGGCTCAAAATTCGAAAATTACAGACATTCGGGCAAAAACGATATAGCACTCGTTCAAGTAAAACGAGTGCTCAAAAATCATATCATATTATGAATTAAATTTCATTTCCACTTCTCTGATGATCACCGAACTCTTCAAGAGTTGTCTGAGACAAAGAACCGAATTTAAACTTCTAGGTGCTCGAGAATTCGGATGCAAAATCCGAAAGCAATCATCACTGCCGCTACTCTGTTCTACCTGTCTTTTTATAATTTATTTGGTCCACCAACCTCTGGAAGTTATAATTTGCTGCTGCTGATGGGATTCCACTGGCGCCACCGGCTCATAACGCGGCACTTTTGTCTTAGTAACGTCTTTAATTGACTTTTTGCTAATTTTATGATCTCGTTCACAGAACGTCGGCTTGCTAGGGATTGTTCTTTTCGGTCTGGACTCGATACCCTCTTTCGAAAATACCGCCTTTAATGTTTTTCAAGACAGTTTTCTCATTAAGAAAATGAGAAATGGATAGGTCGAAGGTGGAGAAAAATGATGGATCCATTGCAGTTTTCTAAATGGTTCGCAATACCGGTCGACTGAATTTAGTGATCTATAACAATACGAAGATTTGTGCAAAATTAGGAAAAAAATCTATATTTCGTACACTGTTCGACATACTCTTATATGGCTGAAATCTGGACTTTATACAGGGTGTCTGTAAACAAATGCGAGGGACTTTGGGAGATGATTCTTCGATGAAATAAGCAGGGGTAGTTCATAATTTTTTTTCGAAATCAACCCCCTTCGAAGGTACAGCTTTTGGGAGGCGATGACGAATGACAGTTTTCATTTTTTTAGGAGTCTTAAAAACACGGAGTATAAAAACTATACATAATATGATTCATAATAGTTGTTACTCACACATTTTTTTCCATAACTTCATTATTGGGGGTTGAAAATAAAACCCCTTATGACTTTCCTTTAAAAATTGTTTTCGGGGAATAGATTTTCGAAAATAAAATCCTCTTATGGTTTCCCATTCAATTCTGGAGATAAAAAGTTCCCTGCAGAATTTCGATACAGTCGATACTTTTATGGGAAAAATAAAATGAACACTATCATTCTATTTCATCGTATGTTCTATAGAAAGAATATCCTAAGATATCGTTTATGCTCAAAGTTATTTTGTCAATTATGCTTATAATTAGAAAGAGAGTTTTATTTGAGAAATCAAAATTTTATGCAAATTCCAGAAATAAGTTATAAAACCTTCAGAAAGATTTATAGAACATCTTTATCTCCTGCCACAAACATACAATATTTTAGAATACCTATTCATTCTATGGAACAATTATACGATGAAATTGAATGAACAGTGATGATAACTGCTTGTATTTATTTTTCCGAGAAAAGTATCGACTGTATATCGAAAGTTTGCAGGAGACTTTTTTCTCCAGAATTGAATGGGAAACCACAAGGAATTTTATTTTTCGGAAATCTATCTTACGAAAACAATTTTTGAACGACAATCATAGGGGGTTGTTATCTTCAACCCCTAATAATATAATTATGAGATCCAAAAAATGTGAGTGAGTAATATCAACTGAGTGCTTCATATATGTATGTTCTAATACTCAGTGTTTTTAAGCCGTAAAAAAATCGATACCGAAAAAATTTATTGCTTATTTTCATCGAGGAATCATCTCCCAAAGTCCCTGCTTTTGTTTTCCGACATCTTGTATTATGGAGTTTCAATAAAATCAGGTTCACCAAAATTTAATCCTCAAGCTTGTTCGTTGCAAGAAATATAAGAGCTTTTTCGATTCGAATTGTTACAATTGGTTATAGGAAAGTGCCCAACTATTCTCAAGTGGTTCTTGGTCTGAACATGTTCGAGGTCAACATGTGCGCAAATGCTTCTGAATTTTAGTGTGTGCCAAATAATATTTCCACTCCAATCATTTCACGATCACAAAACCATTTGCTGCATTAAGGAATATTTTTAGAGAATTCACACTATTCAGTATTATCTGACACTTCTTCGTTTCCTCGTTTTATAGGACTTGATCTGTTTTGAAGTAACGCATTGTCCTCATTCTTGAAGCATGCCAAACCACCATGCAAGCGTCTTTTAATAGGAACTTAGGAAGACCACCAAAACGTTTGAGAGATAGCTGGCAGTCATAGTCAACATCTCAGGATTACCAGTCCTGAACAGACCATAAGGTTTTCAGAAAGAAGAAGAAGTTTGTCGAATTTTGTCTCTGAAACCAAGTTGATGATTTCTACGTGAATCCTATTTGTAGCTAATCTTGAAAGGAGAAGTGAGACAAATTTTGCTCTGATTGTTTTTTATGCAACCCGTAATTTCTAAAGAAACGATAAAATCAACTACCCAAACAATAATATTATACATCATTAGTACTGCCGAGATTTTCCATCAAATAAGTTGATTTTTTTGACATGATCTTTCTTTGAATGAATTCCATTTTCAGTTATTTGGTGCTTTGTCCTCTCAAATATTTTCTCTGATTTTTTCTATCGAATAATGCAAAATCATGTATAAATAAATAGTATGGTACCCCGTTTTGCACCAACCTCAGTTAGGGATTTTTATTTCTGTTTTATGTATTGTATTATGTTAGCTCTTGATTTCAAAAGAATATATATGTATAACAGAGGAGATATGTAGTTTTAACTTTTAACTCGTAATTCCTATGTAAGTCTGATAACTCCACAGTACTGAGATTCATTTAGATTGAATTCAAATGGATTTTTATTCAACAAAAACATATTTTGAAACAGATTTGGCTATGACTTTATTTCTTTCCACCGAATTAACCCTGAAAATTAGGCTGCATCGTAAGCATATTAAACAAAATGAGTTCGCAATGTTTTATCATCATGTTATACCCACGATTCACGTGAATGACACAGAACCATTAACGGCGTTTTGAGATATCTTTACAATTAGGTACAATCACACACGAGCTTTCTCATGTTCTACAGTCTACACATCTACACCACACTTTGTGATCTTCTCCGACAAATAAGACCCGATTAATAAATAGCAAGGTAATACGAGTAAATACCACGAATTCCGCAACTTTTACGTGTGGAACGGTGTAGATTGTAGAAGGCCCTGATTAGATCAAGAAATACCGTATGGGTCATCGAAGTCACTTATACGTTTTACACCAAGTCAAATTATCTGCCATTATTAACTGTTGTTTATCAATAAGTATATTTGAGTTAATTTGGAAAAACGGTTTGCAGTGGCGTATTAGGGGACCAACGGCCCGGAATTTTCTCGTTGTCGTTTTTTTCTTTTCAAAACATAATGAAGCTTTTTGTGAAAACCTCACTAGTCTAACAATTTCTCGCCACGTTGCAGGAGTCCATTAAATTTGGATAGTTCAGAGACTTGAGTGTAGGCTATTTAAATAGCAACAAATGGTAATTTTTTTTGCATCAGAACCTTTAAGATTTGAACATATGTGTATGAGACATTGATGGAAAACAGAGACACTATGCCCAAAGTTATTCTTTTATTCTCAATTAAAAAACTGCATCTAACCTAATCTAACCATGGATCATTTGATGGTGTAAAGGGGCCCACTCACTAAGAAGGAAGAATGCGCAGTTAAGTCTCTGCACGTTTGCTGTAAAGCAAACGTGTGCATTCATATTTCCCACACACATACACTTTTGCGTGTTGGTTTGGATGTGCGACAAGCGTGAGATGACGTCGAAAAAGATCTGATGTTAATGGCAGTGGCGTGTGTTGTTATTTAGGAAAAAATGTCCAAGGTATAAATATCGAACCCGAAACTGTGTTGCTAAACATAGAAACGTGCAGAGACTTGTTGCCCATACACGGTCGTTTTTGGTCATTCTTCCACGTACGGGGAAGAATGCACACGCCACACGACGGAGATGAATGCTCATTCCAATTTACGCCATACACACACTGTTTTAACTGTACCCCGTACAACGCGCATTCAAGTCTTCGCGCTTTCCTCTTAGTGAGTGGGCCCTTTAAGCATCTAGGCAGACGTACTCAATTGGATTCATGTCAGGTAAGTTTGCTTACGAATATTTCGAATTCTTCGTTGCTAGATAAATAATGATTGGTTTCATTGATGTTTTCCACGTAGACGGCAACAGTCATTGTTCATTCAACTAGAAAAAGAGGGGTACAGCGACCGAATATTATTCCCCTTAGCACATTGTTGATTTGCCTCCAAAGGGCACAACTTCCCAACAATCCTTTCTCGTCGACTATCACTTTGTAAACCTAATCGTGACTAGTCCGTAGCGCCATTGTGGTAAAAGCCAGTCTTGATGCTATTATGCCCATTACCTATGTACGGGTAGCTGTATGTCTAGGTGATAGCTCAGCCATTTTGAGGTATTTTCGCTCTCTAATTTGAGGTTTGCAATAGTCTCCTTATGTTTCTGGTTGAGACGTCTGTATCCTGAAAAAATAATTTCGAAGGACTGTTACAAGATACCGTTCTATTTTCTATTTCTTCGAGTAAAATTTGCAGATCTTACACTGGTCTCCAGAAAAAAGGGCACCTGTGCGCCTAACTGATGTCCTTGGAACATTGAAAACGTAGGCAATCAAATAGCTCGACCAAGCTATTTGATGTGAAGCTACTTTTCTTGCCCGGTCAGACTGAAACGTTATTTCTCTCGGAATTTTCCACGGAATATTCTCATTATTATAATTATGCTCCGAAAACTGATCAACTTCGAATTCACTTGTATGCTCTCGAACAAGAAACATTTTTTGCTGGTTTTTATTGTTTTCTTGGATTAGATAGTGAATAGGTATTCCTTACACAAAAAAACTACCATGTAACATCAACAAATTGAATGTTTAAGGAGATACCAAGACTTTCAACTATGCAACTATATCATAATAAATGAATTTATGCAGTTTCGTTTAGAATGGGACAGATTTCAGGAGGAACCCTCCTCCAACTAGATATGTATATTAAGGTGGTATTTTTTCGGTTGAAGGAACAATAAAAAACGTAGATCTCTATGGCGACGTTTCGGTGATTTATTTTCACCTTCTTCAGGCTACAATTGATAAAAACAATTTCAAATACAATAACGACATTACAACAATACACAAAACAGAAAAAACAAAGTTGACAATCAACCATCAATCAAAAAAAAAAGGTTGAACAAATAAAACAAAAGTTGACCACAATGTATTGGACTGTAGTGAATTTCGAATGAACAGAATGGAGAAACTCACCCGAGAGATCAAATGGTAAACGTATCTAATTCTGTCATCAAAACAAATGGATAATTTAGGTTATTTTCAACATCAGTTGCGTTAAGATGTGCATGTATATTATCAAGTCATAGACTGAATGCTCCTCGACGACCACATTTGTTGTCAATCATGGTACCCCCACTATTGACTATGAGCGGTGGTAATACATAGAATTTTTCACTTATTCTTATTTGCACTTTTTATCAAATTGACATAAATATTATTCAGGGACATGGTATCAGTAATCAAATTAACATTATTTTTGGTGTTCTTTATAGAAATCATTTCTTTGGTCAATCTTTTTTCTAAGTTACCTTCTCTGTGAAGGATTTTCGGATTTTCAAAGTCGAAGTTATGGCGGTATTCTTACAATGGTCTGATAGTCCTGTGGTGGTTAGGCCTTTCTTACAATCATTTTGGTGCTGTCGGATTCTATTTTTTAATAATTGTTTGGTCTGGCCTACGTAAACACCTTCACAGTCACTGCAATTAATTTATAAACGAGATTAGTTTGGAGTATGCTGGGAACCGTGTCTTTTACCTCGAGAAATAATTCCTGATCGTCTTCTTGTAATATTCAACAATTCTAACATTAGTATTGGACAAAATTCTACCAATTTGTTTGCTTAATTTGGGCACGAATGGAAGCTTGAAAGTACGTACCAGAGATTGTTCACCAACACTTTCAGAAATTGTCGACTGGACCAAGTTACTATCTGTGATGAATAATATAATATTTATATTGGAACGAAAATTTGAAGAATCAACTTAGATATGTATATTTCGTAATACGATTTCAATCAACCGACGCCGACGTATGGCAGAAATGAATATAAATGACAACGTGAATTTCCAGGATCCGGTTCTGGAAATGTCGTCTTACATTATACATATATTCGTTCTTTATAATTATCTATATAAATTATTTTTTTCAATGTGTGAAAAAATGGTATCACTAATATATCTCTCTTTCAGAATTTGTGTATCTAGTTCGGTAGATGCGGATGAAGCTGGCGAATGTGTGATAATGAAACTTTATGCATGAAGGGTTTTCTATGAGTACATCTGTTTTAGCCATGAATTAGAAAGCAGAAAATCGCTATTGAATGAAATAATAATTCAATGGAAATCAGTATTAAACCAAAGTCATCCCAAATCTACACCACCACTGTACAAATCAAATCTGGCAATTCATGATAATTTAATGGACTGCTTGGAACGATGGAATCCCCCTGACAAAATACACCCGTCACCCCGTACCAATAGAACCTGTCAAATTCCAACCGACGTATGGTAGAAATAAATATAAATGACAACGTGGATTTCCAGGTTCCGCCCACCGCAAAGAATTAAATAACAAACAACCAGAAATTGTTTTCGATAAATAATGAATTAGACATGCATAGTTAACGTAAATAAATAGATGGAATGACATGGTGCAATATCCACAATACAAACGACAGAACGTAGGATCGCACGACAGTAATTTATGAAAATGTAATAGAGACATGCACATCTAGGTAAAATTATGTTTCAGGTGTATAATTACCTGGACGATTCCCCATAAATGTTTTATCGGTAATTACCGAGGATATACTAACTAGGTATGTACACCCGATGTTTATTTGAACCAGAGAACTGTTACGGTAGCGTAGCTTTTTCTGTGAAAGGTATATTTTGCTCAGAATTTTATTTTGATGAATGAACGAAGCAGTATTGGTATGCAGGATGCGGGGAATCAAGCAAAATGACGGTGCTCCTTGTGTAACGTCCATAGCCGCCATTTTGATTGTTTTGCTAACGTTGGGAGCCCTGAAGTTCTCACGGAGTCATCTCTGCCTTTGGTTCAAAAGACCAAGATTCGTATCACGATCGAAGTAAATAAAACGATGAAAGCAGGAGGTTTAACTGCAATATATTTTTTAAATGATAGGTCGCTCATTTCATACAAAGCATCAAACACTAGGCATTACATTGAAGAATTCATGATCATTTATAATTCGGTTTTCTAGATCTCTGAACAAGGATTTCGTTAATGGAACAAATGACTCATTTAAATTGTTCAGGAAAGTCGACCAATTTTGGATAATTTTTTCAATTGCAGAAATTATAAACGTAAATTTTCTTCTCAAATCGCGTTGATGGCATTTTTCATGTCATAGAAATTTACACCGAGTTCCAGATTTTAGAAATCCAATTATGGGCTACTTTCTCTATCCAAAATTATGCAACTTTCATGTTTTAGGTTCTGTGGTTAACTTAGAATAGTTCCTTAGCATAAATGTTTCAATGAAATGGTTGAGCTCATTGTAGAGGAATTTAATTATGCTATAGTCCGTTCACGAAAGGTTGAGCACATAGTAGGCGTTTCTTTATTTCTCTGAAGTTGGCAGTATTTGCTGTCACAACGTAAAATAAATTCAACGTTGCCGAATGTACCCGGCCTCGTCCGACGTGCTTGCGAGTTATCAGACAATTCTATGACCTATTGACAACATTGCGTATCAATCTGACAAGTAAATAGAGAACATAACCTAAAATTTTAATATACACAGTGGAATATGCCAAATTTCCATGGCCAACCGACGGCTCAACCTTTCGTGAACGGACTATATACCTTGTTTCAATATTTTACATCCACAACTTATCTATTTTTCAAAGTATAAAGTTGGATGACAGATTGGACTACAGGACTACCGTTTACAGGGAGGTCTAGGTTAAAAACGAAAGTTTCTGCATTCAATGCTAGAAAAATCCTGGTAGAATTCGAAGAAGTGATGCAGTGTCCAAATTAGGCAACTATCCAAAATCCTGTGCTAACTATTTCGAATGCCCTTCGAAGAAGAATAAAATTGAACGAATAGTTGTAAATTTTTTAATTTAAATTTCCTATGAAAAATTCAATGAATTCATTTCATGTTGATGAGAATCATCATTAAATTTTTTTCATTTTGAGATGTAGATGCAATTAATGAAGTGTGGATTTCAACGCCTCAGTTTTGACGCAGAATATCGTGCAACATGAACAAAAAATCATTAGGGATCTTTCCCAATATGACGATTTGATATTCGAATCCACAGTCATAACAAAGAACATGAAATATCCGTCATACAATCTAGATCTGTTGAGTTATTCAGCACGGAAAAAAATTTAGGTTGAAGCAGAGAAAATTTTGACACTAAAAAAAAGAGCAAATTTCGTTGCCATAGTGTTTGAAATAAAAGCGAAACATTGAATTAATGATTAATTCAAAAAGTTTTGGTGCGACCCAGCTTATCGTTCTTATTTCAGACTCCGTTAATCAGCTTTTTCGGACCGTTTTGATCGAGTTTGAAAGCTTTAGATAGTTTTTGGGTACTCAAAAAATTACACCAAGATATCATGTGCAAATCTTTTAGAAGTGTATAAGCCATAAGCCCATAACAAACCACACAGCTAAAAATATGTATTCAGTTAGAAAGATGCAGTTGAAGCTGATGAAAAAGTAGGTACCTATTAAATGTTTTACCTGGAACCATTCAGCATAAGTAGGTAATGATTAGGTGAATACCTAAGTGAAGATATTATTTCAATGCTGAAAGAAGTTCAATCTAGAGATCCGTTGCATCATAGCCGTTCGTAAACATCCAATTTTGGATACTTTTTTAATTAGTACTTTTTTGCTAGTGGTATTCCTGTTTGATTATTTTTTCTTGCCTTAATGTGACATAACCTCACCTCAAAATAACATATCAAACAAACTGAATATTTATTTCCCACCGGAATGATATGAAAATGAACTGAAAAATGCCAATTTTCGTCATTTCAAAAATAGGGTCCTAATATTGGATACCCTATCCAAAAGAATTAACCTAGCATCCTTGCAGAAATTTACAAGCGTAAATTTTCTTCTCCAGAGGCGTTGATGGCATTTCTCATATTATCCATATTCCATTTTTTTTAAAACAGTCCTATCGTAGGCATTTCAAATAAAAAATAGAACTCAACACCGAGTTACGAATTTTAGATATCCAATTATAGGCTACCTTCCCTACCCAAAATAAGGCAACTATCATGTTTAAGGTTCTGTGGTTGAATTAGAATGGATCCTTGGCAATTGGCATTAATGTTGAATCAAATGGTTGAGCTCATTTTAGAGGAATTTAGTTTATGCTACACCAAATTTCAATATTTCACATCCACTACTTATCCATTTTTCATAGTTTACTGTTGGAGCAATAAACCACTAGGTACCTATACCACATGAAAACGTTAAATTTTAAATTTCCATCTAGTGATGATAGATAAGACTACTAGGTACATAGTTTACAGGGGACGAATTCAGATCAAAAAACAAATCGTTTTCTGCATTCAATGCCAGAAATGTCCTGGTAGTCCTGCAGTATCCAAAATTGGGCAACTGTCCTAAATTAGACGACTTTCCTCTAAGATATTTTATCTATATCATTGTGATCATTTCTGTATTTTTAAATGTCATTAAAACTATAAGACGAATCCTCAGAGGGTTGATTTTATTTATTCTTTAATGCATAATACCACATACTCCTAACAGCATACTAATATTCCTGCCAATATGGTTGCGTAATCATCCAATTGAATGGGAGCCAAACCTACGACCAACTTGAATTCTTAATTATAACCTATTTTCATGCCGTCATTTCTTCAGAAGTTTTATTTGTGCAAATCTCTAAACCTGACCACGTCACATTCGCATACGTCCTTCAGGCAACTTTCTGGTTCGGAAAGGCCACGTTCCGCTACGCGACGCTGTAAAAACGCAAGCGCGTCGGCTGTTATCGCGAAAAAGTATCGAAAGAACGTTGAATAAAATGGTTGTTGTAATATATGAATATGTAATATGAGAATGTAATGATAGAAAATGCTCCGCCCCTTCTTTGAGATGATTGGTTCTCGGTGATGGTGCACCAGGTGGGGACTGGGAGTATACTCGTTGCCTAGCACGCGATACCTGGCTATTTACGGTGGCTTTTGATATCAAGGTGAATTAATTCCATGGATACGGTATCTTTGTCCGTTCGTTCGTTGAAGAAGTAGTCGGAAAAGGTTTAGAGGAAGTCCCATCGACCAATCACTGCTGGCTGCTGCTGGCCAGTAACCGCAACATTTTCACAAAATTCATAAATTATCATCTTTTGAGAGGGCTGTTCAATTATTTTTTCCTAATAATGAAACCTTCAGAGCAGAATTCCAGTGGAAGAAAAGATTCATAATTTTTAAAATAATAATGAACTCTTATGAGATTCTGAAATTTATGACGATAAATCAATGTATTAAGCAGTTTTTCCGAATTCGTAATAAATAGTGCTACTTATCAATCTATCCAATGGGAACTATCAGTTTTTTCATTCATGTCTGGAACCAGCCACGTGGTCAGAATTTTTCCTTTGGATGGAGGGGTCTCACCATAAATGAACATTTAAATTTAACTTTTTTTTTAAATATACTCTTAATTCCCAAGTAATATACTTTGTACTGTGTAAACTGACCGATAAAATTTCGGGGGGCCTAATAATGAAACCTTCAGAGCAGATTCATCATTGTTAAAATGATAATGAACTCCTATGAGATTCTGAAATTTATGACGATAAATCAATTTATTAATCCATCGAATAGAAACTAACAGTTTCTTCATATTATTTTTAGTACTTACTACTCGAATAAACTCTCTAGATGCATGATTTCATTGTGATTCTTTCATGAGTTTCGTTCAATGAATTTTTTTATTGTACCTCTTGATTTCTGAGGCTTATGTTTTCGACTTTTGTGTTCCATGTGTGAAATTGTAAAATCGTTATTGGAGGTATGGCAACTGTCCAATAGATCATTTGCATATCATATTGAATTCGTGTTCCCTTCGTCCTGTCTGGAATGATTTTCCTGTCTGGCCAATATATACGTACCTACGGGGATGTAATTTTTTTCCTCTATG
Source organism: Propylea japonica (assembly GCA_013421045.1). NCBI lineage: Eukaryota > Metazoa > Arthropoda > Insecta > Coleoptera > Coccinellidae > Propylea > Propylea japonica. Next base: position 7,370,468 of record CM024245.1, on the reverse strand, counting down.
GAATTCGAGATGGATTTCTGTCTAGTGAAGACAATCGAACATCCAAATTATTATTATTATTAACAATATTGCCTCATATTCTTGAAAATATCGATTTTATATGAGTAAGTAGGTAGCCCCATTATTTGATTTGAAATACTGAGACTTTTCTCTGACATAGCAAACCCAAACTTCACAAAAATTGATTTTTGTAGAACCCTTTCTTTGGGGGATAGATGCCTACAAGTATGGATAGTTGCCCCACCATGAAAATACTGGGAGGGATAAATGCCCTTCATACTGTGTGAACCAAAAACCCAACCGAATACAATGAGATTTTCTATGCTTTAAACAGCAACTTTTATCTACGCAACATGGATCGAATTAATAACAATTGTGCATTTTTAATTGAATTTCAAAAGTATATATTAAACTGAAAGTTAAATTGTTCATATTAATATTATAAGCATTATTCCACACATTCATGATAATTTAATGAAATAATAAGTCTCAACAAAAATAATCAGGAATCATGTTATACCTCAAAAATCAGGGCAACTATTCTTTTCGATAGGGATAGATGCCCATGAATTTTTTTTTAATAAATTAAGAAGAAAACAACAACTATTTGTACTCAGATGTACACTCAATGAAACACTGTATTGACGTAATAAAAAAATTACTGAATTTATTACCACTTCAAAAGTTATACAGCGGCAATTACCTACCTCTAAAACTTTGGCATGTTTGTGAATTTCGCTGCTGAGATGATCGCACACACTAGCGAAAAACGGCTTCACTTTACAAAAACTCTTACAAAACTAAGGTCCAGGGTGACTGTAGCAGCTACTTATAAAATTAATTTTTTGTTACGTGTTTCGGAAGTTAGGTATTTTGAAAATGGGGCATCTATCCGGTTTTACCCTAATGAAACCAAATTCTGATTGATAAATTGTTCCTAAATAGGTTGAAAAAATAGAGGGAAGGTCGAATGTTCTGAAGCATATAGGGCCCCTGAAATCGTCGATCCACCACAGCAGTACAGTTAAATATTGACAATTCTACTAAACGGCAACATCTTCCCATCATATCAAAGCCTCCGGCTAAATTTCAAATTAGCCCCAATCGGTGTTCTTCACCGAACACCGACAATACGTCGTCGATTTTAAAACGGGATGAATGCTAATTCCCTACTGAAAACAGGGGTGGCACACGTCAGCGTCCGGGGAATCGGTTGATTAGTCAGAAGTTTTCGAATACGTATTCGGAGCTGTCGGCCGGAAACATTCGTGTCAAACAAGACATTTTCATTTGTATTCACAACGGCTCTTTCGCCATACTATAGCATCTTCAGGTGAGTATTTGTTATAACACCAACTTGTACAATTTGAAAAATATTTCCCACCTTTATTGAGGTTATTCTAAATATGTTTGAGGGGTGCGAGAAGTAATTGGACCTTTGTGGGGAATTCCTGGGGCCTGTAACACAAACCATACAAGTGTAACAAGTCTACAAGTTACAAGTAATTTGCCTGTAACTACAAGTCCGACCCAATTCGGTATCACAATGCGAATGGCTACAATTGTAGAAATTAAATAATTTTCTACATGTGTAGCTACACTTGTAATGCAAATATCATAGAATTAATTATTATTTATGATTTCTACTATATGACATGACTTGTCAATATAAGTAGTATTGCGGCTTTTCTGTTTGCATTATGTCTTCAAAACAAATTGTTTTGGTTCGTAAAATGCAATTTTTAATTAAGATAAGAGAAAATAGACACCTTATTTTCGGAGCTTTCTCGAATAAACTGTGAAAGCAAGATAAAGTAGACAAGTGGAAAGAAATGGCAAATTTGGCTCAAAGTATTTGTTTAGTACCAGCGGATAAAGGTTGGACATATGTAAGGGATACATTATGGCAAAATTTGAAGAAAACTGCAATAATGAGTAAAACTGAAACTTGCAAGCATTATTGTTATCGACTTATGGTACATATTTATAGATAAAAATTGATAATGCGAAGAAAACTGGCACTGGTGGAATCTTCCGAAAACCCAAGCAACTGATCCGTGAAACTGTCGTAGAGAATAATGATGTTGAAGATATTGCCAATAAAAGTGGACCAATCAGTGCTCACGAAATCCCATGTATTCCAAAGCAAATCAATGGTGATTCTTCTCAAATCGAAATAATAGGAATAATAATAAAAAAATGCATTTTTATACAGGAAAAAGAAGGCGAGATAATGCAAATAATTCCAATTCGAAAAAAGTGGCTCAGGTTGAAGAACCATAAAACTAAACTGGAAATTATAAAATTAGAAAAAGAGCTTAAACTGCCCATGTCACAGTTCACGGCATCGTTACCACAATATAACGTAGATGAAAATGGCTGCTGCTTTTTCAATTTGTGATAGTAGTTAGGAACATTCTCATTATGGGGAACATATTATTATTTAGTTGTGATTTTTTGTTAATTTTTGCAAAAACATTGAAAAGTTTTGATTCATAAATATATTCATATATCCTAACAACAATAAAATTAGTTTCTGACGAAATAATTTTATGTAGATTTTCTCTGGCTATGTGTGTATTTACCTAGAGTTGAAGATATGTAAAACATTATCTACACTTGTAGAAAATTCCGTAACACAATCATACAAGCGTGAACTTTAAGTTACAGAAAATGTTTACATATGTAGAAATTTTGCCGTAATTACTAGTGCCGTACTTGTAATTACAAGATGGTTTGTGTTATGAAAAAGTTACAAGTGTAGAATAAATTCTTACAATTGTAGGACTTGTAGTGCTTGTGTTACAGGCCCCAGGTTTTCAATCAAATTTCTAAAGCTTATGTTTTCGGCTTTTGTTTTCAATGTGTAAAATTTTTAAATCGTTATTGAAGGTATGGCATCTGTCGAATAGATCATTTCCATTTGCATATGTTGAATTATGTTGAGTAAAACATTTTCGTGTTCCCTTATTCTAGTCTAGAAAGTCTTTCCATTCATTATACAAGTATGAATTTAAATGGTTAATTCAAAAAAGATAATTTGGATTTTTGATTGTTTTATATTCAAGAGATTCACGTGCTATAACTCACTGAATTCAGTTGTATAATTGAAATAATGTAATGTTGTCTCTCTTGTTGGGAGGGACTTAATGCATTCAGTATGGTAGGCAATAGCGAGTACTTGAATCGAGTATCAAGGGCAGCCTAACACATCAAATGATTCTATTCTCGTACTGTAGGATCCTTACCATATTGCCACTCTCAAGGTTAAGAAAGAGACAAGACTACATTATTGCAATCAGACAACTGGATTCAGGCAGTTACAGCACGTGAATCGTTCGAATATAGAACTATCTATAATCAATCAATCAATCAATCAAGTTTATTCGCTCAAATATAGGTTACAGCAACATCAAACAAAAGAATAAACAATGGGTTCTGGATAAGTGTAGAAACACTTGTTTCGAGATATAAAAAATAACAACATATAAATCAAGCAAACATTTCAAAAAACAACAATGAACGATATGATTCACAACCACCAACAGCAATTCACAGTCCACCAAAACCAGCACAATCAGGAATGACCAAATATACCAACTCACACATCAGCTCCGCATCTCAACAAGATCAGCAACCACCTTACGATGTAGGCTCATAACAAAATACCTCAACTGCCTCTTGAACCGTGGCAACCCAGTTACAAGCTGAATCTCTGGGGGGATGGAATTGTACAGCCTCGGGGCAACGTAAGAGAATGAGCGCTGTCCAACACACTTTTGCACTCGTGGCAGGGTGAACAGTCTCCTTCGAGTCCCATAAGAGTGGGGAGGCAAAAAGGAGAATTTTTCCTTACCGTGGTACCTCATTGTAATATTGAAGTAGTAAAGCTGCCGGATATCGAAAACATTCGCCTCCAAGTACAGATCATCGGACGGGTACAGCAAATCCCGGGAAAGCATAATCCTTAAAAATCTCCTCTGTAATACTTCGAGTGGACGAATGTGTGTCTTCAAGGCGCCACCCCAGACAGACACAGCATATCTAAAATGGCTTTCGACTAAAGTATGATACAGGATTTTTGCTTGACGGAGTGAAAGTATGCTTTTCATATATTTAAACACACAAAGAATTTTCCTCAACTTTTTACAAACAAACTTATATGTTCATTCCATCTCAGGTTTAAGTCCATAATTACACCCAAATATTTGACTTTTTTCTCGGGTAGTATGGTGTGCCGTTCCCCCATCGTATGAACCTCAATGGAGTCGAATGTAGGAGTTTTAGATCTATTACAACTGAATGGCAGGTAGGATGTCTTCTCCAGGTTTACGCTTAATAGGCGATGTTCAAGCCAATTTTTCAGCAGGGGCATACCCGACTCCACAGCGGTCCTGAGCTCTTCCCAAGTGTTTGCTTCATAGAAAACTGCAGTGTCATCAGCAAATCCCAAAATATCACCTCCACAACGCACCGCAAACATTCCGTTGATATACTGAATAGTTTTGGGCCCAGGACCGTGCCCTGGGGGATCCGGAACTCGACTGTGCTCCCAGCACTCATCTCGCCGCTCACTCTCACAGATAATGGTTATCTATAATGAATTTATCATTGAAATTCATATTTGTTATGACATAACCAAATTCTGATTGATTAATTGTTCCTGAAGAGATTGAAAAAATAGAGGAGAGCCGAATGTTCTGAAGCGCAGTTAAATATTGACAATTCTTGAAACGGCAACATCTTCCCATGATATCAAAGCCTCCGGCTAAATTTCAAATTAGGCTGTTCTTCACCGAACACCGACAATACGTCGTCGATTTTAAAACGGGATGAATGCTAATTCCCTACTGAAAACAGGGGTGGCACACGTCAGCGTCCGGGGAATCGGTTGATTAGCCAGAAGTTTTCGAATACGTATTCGGAGCTGTCGGCCTGGAAACATTGGCGTCAAACTGGACGTGCAGGGGTCGACTCAGGAGCGAAACAGGGATACACAAAGGGCATTATACAGGGCCTGGATCGTTTATGACTCGTTCTCCTGGAAAATTCGGCGTAATCCGCGATTCTATGGGAACTCGGTGACGATGAGAGACAGCGTTAATTGAGGTATCGCAGTTGTGAGAACTCGGTGTCATGAATATTTTTGATGGTCGTTCAACTTTTTATGATGTATTGTGTGAGGAGTGTATTCACTACATGATAATATTAAGTTTGTTTTTTCTCATGATTTGGAGGTTTGGAATTATTACCAGAACTGACCAGGAATATTCTTATTTCAGATTCGTGTTCCAAAAAGGTCAATAAGGAAAATCACACGAATAGTTACACTATCGAATGTGATTTCGTTTTTAACACTTGTTTCTATGGAAACAGTGTGCCCAAATATCTTTTAGTTTGTAGTTTTGAAAGATAATGGTCTCGAACGACTCGGCTGGACACTATGATGAACAATACGAGGTCAAAACAATTCTGTCCGAGGTCCGACATTCCGTGACCACTCGAACGAAAGACGAAAGAGTCTCGAAACTTGAAATTTTCAGGGTAGTTGTAGGGTTAGCATGCTGGGTTATGACCAATTTAATCGAATAAATCTCAGGTTATGATGATTTTTCTTCGAATATTTTCTGAATAAATATTTCGATCAGATCGAAATTTTACATTTTAGTGTTCAATGGTCATATGCATACTTGTGACGAAATGACATAGACAAGATACAAGTTTTGAGCGATATCATAGCTGAGTTCTTTAATAGGCCAAAAATAATTTTGACCGACTGTCCGTCCGTGGACATTTGAACTTGGAACAGAATAATATTAATAAGAGGATTCATTCTGAACATATCAACTTTAAATACTAATGTAATTCTCATACATAACTGGGCGCAGTTAGGTATATGCTGAAAATCTGAAATTTGTAGAGAATGTGGTGTGGATTCAGAATGTCTGGGTTGAGTCAGCCAATATCAGTCGAATGGAATTTATTTCTAGAGTATTTAAAAAAACAATCTGATCGAGTCGAACTCTTATATTTAACTACTGATCAACGATACACGCTTGTGCACAATTACAGATCCTTAGAAAAATAATTAACACATTTTCATTACTATAGATGGAATAACAGTACATATCAACCTCTGTAAGTGGAGCCTCTGTAGATAGGACCACTTTGATTTTAACCCTGTCTAATTGAAAAACTGGATAAATGAGAACCGCTCTTAATGGAATGAACTGACACATCCATTGGAGCGGCTCCGAACATATGCTCATGCTGTTCGTGCGTCAGAATGAAAAATTGTCCGCATAAATGCTGATTCGTGCTGCGTGCTCATTCGGCTATATTGCTCAGATGTATACGCGCCTTTACGCGTAATGCTCGTAGTACCGTCCACACGAAAAATTCGCCTTACGTGTTACATTACGCGTTACATTACACCCGTGTGGACGCGGCATAAGAGGTAAACATAGAGATACCCCTACGCGTGAATAGTATTTCATTGTAATCAACCAAGCTCTATAGTGGGATAGAAAGTACTCTACTGCCGAACTGGGGTGAAATAAACAATTAGATTTTCATTTCTGAAAATAACACAATATTTCCGTAATTTTGCCATAGCTATAATTACCGTAATAATTCAGTTTATGAACCTCGAATCGAAACGAAATTGTAAGCAGGACGCATCGCATGCCTAAACAGAAACGGAGCGTTGTTGCCAGACTGGCAGAATTGTCTATAGCAGACTCTAGCTGTTAGTACCATAGTAGGGTAGCCGTAGACCAATTATCCCAATACGGAATAAAGAAGATAGGCACAAGTTCGTCACGCCAAAACAGATTCTACCTGACAGCCGGACAGCGTCAAACAATGTGTTAAGGCTTCTCTAGGATTACTTTTTACTCTGAGAGCATAACCTCAAACTTCCGGAGCATAATTCACTTGAAGGGTTCGACGATTCTCCCACATTCACCCTCATTGATAGCCACCCATCATCCCCAATCACCAGAATCGAATCTGTTGAACCTCATACATAAAGAAATAACCCATCAAAGCGTTCCACAACCGATTACACATCCGCTTAACGGCGTCAAGAAAGAAATACTTTCCCGGTGTCAGGAAACGATGAGGCCAAGAAAACTTCTTTTCTTTTATTCCGCAAGACACAAAAAGCCTGATGTCGACTTAGTGAAGATGGCACAACAGGGATCTTCACGAAATTTTGTACAAGATTTTCTAGCGGTATTGTGCAGCTAAATATGAAGTATTGACTTGATCAGATTATTAGATTTGAAAATATTCAAAAAAAAAGTTGAGATATCTGCCACTCAAAAATCGCTTGAGTGACTTGAACACTTGAAAATATCAAGATTCTGCATGAAAGTTGTTTCTTTCAGATTTCCTATCCAAAGAGATCCTCACGAAATTTTGCAAAAGTCTTCATAGCATCATAGAGCACTTTCAAATTGAAGTTTTGTATATATCTAAAAAAAATTATAAACATTTCAATTCATAACAATACAAATTGTCATTTTTATTCTGCACAATAAATGAAATAGCAGTACATTTCATATTTCAACATTTGTAAGAGGAGCCTCTGTAGATAGGACCACTACGACTTTAAATCTGTCTAATTGAATAAATTGGATAAATGAGAAACCCCTTCAATGGAACGAGATCCACTGAGATCCCAATTGACTAGATTTCAATGATCAGTATTCTGAGATAGCCTAGCATACACTAAATAATTTGATCACATAGAGAAACTATGCCATTTGAAAAAATAACCCTAATAGTAAAAAGGAAACCTAGACATGCCTTCACGCATTTTTTGACGCAGTCAAGTAGAATCCGTTTATGAACGCGAACAACATTCGGCGTTGCAAACATGTGCCTTATCGTTATTCCGTATTGGGGTAATCATTGTTCTACGGACCTCCTACTAATGTACTAACAGATATAGTCTGATATAGACAATTCTGTCAGTTTGGCAACATTCTTCTGTTACTGTTTAATAACGATTCGCCTTGTTCACATTTTAGTTTCGATTTGACGTTCATAAACATAATTATTTTACTGATTTGGTGGCAGTTTATTGTTGCTTAAGAATATTCCGGTAATGAAAGGTTATGGCAAAATCATGAAATGTATTATATTCAGAAATTGTAGACTGTTGTTTGCTTCACCCCAGTGCGACGGTAAAATGCTTTCCATCTCACTCTACTACATTTTGGTTGATTACAGTGTACTACTATTCACGCACCTCTACGTATACTTCTTACTCTGAGGAATACCCTAAAAATTTCAGAGCATAATTCACTTGAAGGGTTCGAAGATTCTCCCACATTCACCCTTATTGATAGCCATCCGTCATCCCCAATCACCAGAATAGAATCTGTAAAACCTCATACACAAAGAAATAACCCATCAAAGCCTTCCACAACCGATTACACATCCGCGTCAAGAAAGAAAGAAGCCGGTAATTGAATACTTTCCCGGTGTCAGGAAACGATGAGGCCAATAAAACTCCTTTCCTATTATTCCGCAAGACACAAAGAGCCTGACGTCGGATCCCATGCTGAAGATTGCGGATTTTTTCCTCTTCAAAACGCCTCAATTAAGTTACCTCGAGGATATCTTTTGTCGATTTCTATTCTATTCAAATCGACCGGACGAAATTTCGGTAATTTTACATTGGGTCGTACGATTCGAGACATTTATTACATCCGCCTCTGGCGATGTTGATGACATGATTGGTTAAGTGTTTTTTTATGTTAAATGCTAAATTTGGTAATTGATGTTGGCGTCGTAGTGGCTTCTTTGTTACGAAGGTTGTTGGTTACGTAGGAAATAGTATACCCTGCTTTAGTTAGTTCAGGATATTTTGCGCATATTCATTTCTTCAAATCTTGAAATTTTTAAGGTAGGTTCTAGATTTGATTATGAACAAATTCGCAAAAGTTTTCTGATTTCATGTCAGACAGGGCTTTCTATAATTTTCTATTTCTGAGCGCTCATTCTACTCAAACTAGTGCTATATCGTTTTGCCCAAATTTCCATAGTGTGAACAGAACCTTAGGAAATTCAACTGGAATATTGAAAAAGAACAATCATTATATTTCCATAACAAGATATCCGATTCAAGTGGAATTCATTTTGTGAATGAAGATTCATATACTGAAGGTTCATCAAAATTTCAAGTTGATCTCATGATCAGAACCAAATAATTTAATTTGTTTTTGAATTATGAACTTTTTCGAATAGTTCCGATCGAGCTGAAATTTTACAGTAAAATGTTCAATTCCAGTACGCAAAAATTTGCGGGTGTTCCGTAAATTCAACCTTAGAAAAGTCTATCGTTATATCAAAAAAATTTCTAATATTGCCATGAAGAACCTTTCGATTGTGATGAAATCCAGTTTGAGGCAAAGTGAATGATCATGCAAAATTTTGAGCTGATAGCCTTATTGCTCCACAATGAACGAGCGCCCAAAATGTACGGCAAAAATATTTCCATGAAAATTAATACGGCTCAATTTCATATGAGTCACATACCACGGTAAGTTTCATGAAAAACATTTCATAAAACTGCTGTATATTTGATTCTGTATTCTATTTTATATTATTTCGAGAACTGATCGTAAAGCACCGATAATAATTTATAGTTATACAATTTGTCTGTGCTGACATCAGTCACGAATTTTCTTCGTTCTGAGAATTTATTTATGAAAACTGCATGAATACATGCTGTTTTCCATTGTAGGAGATAAGGTACGATTCAGTAGGGTCCTGTAGCGGTCTTCGCAAAACGGAAGATCCGAAAAATAGGCTCAGAACATCCTCCTGGTCAAAGAGCAACGAATTGAAGGTATTTTGTTTTAAGGTTTAATTTTGTGAAAACGGTGAGACAGGGTTTATTCTACCGAGGTCTCCCTGAGCTCTGGTATAATACGTAGTATAGTATGATTTTTTGAGCGCTCGTTCTACTTAAACGAGTGCTATATCGTTTTGACCAAATGTCCGTCCGTTAGCAGAATAACTTTCGAAGGAATGGTCCTAAAGACTTGAATTTTTCAGGATAAGTTGGGGTCCCAAATGGCTCGGTTTAGTTCGTTAACCAGCCAAATCGTACAGGGTGTTCCATAAAATATGGAAATTCAAAATTTTGTTCCTCAATATCTCAGAAGAAACGAAACCAATCGAAATGAAATATTACGGCCGAATGCAAGATGCTCATAACAAGCCTCATGCAAAATTTTGTGGCCATAGTGTGAACAGAACCATATAAAATTCAATTGGAATATTGAAAGGAGCATCTTTATATTTCCAAAACAGGATATCCCATTCGAGATATACTAAATTCTCCTGCAAAATTTTGTGGAAATAGTGTTGACAGAATCATAGAAAATTCAATTGGAGTTTTGAAAGAAGAATCTTTATATTTCCATAACAGAATATTCGATTCAGGTGAAACTCATTCTGTGAATGAAAACTGTTATACTGAATGTTCATACAAAATTTCAAGAAGATCGCATCATCAGCACCATAGAATTTAATTTTTTCAATTTAATTTTTACATATTTCATTTTCTGAATAATTTCCAGAATATAGTTGCGATTGTGTATATAAGGTGTCAATCTCAAGTCCCATATCAAATTTTGAAGTAACAGTCTTATTGCCCCACCAATGAACGAGCGCTTAAAAGCTCTTGCTCAGGGCTTTTCTAAATTTTTGTTTTATGTTAGCTCGTGATTCAAAAGTATATCTTCATGGACAGATATTTTGGCAGGGTATTTGAAAACGTATGGTGGCTGGCTCCCAGTGGTGCAGTTTGGAGGACGCGATAGATAAAAGTTCTTCGATAGATTTTGACTGATGCAATCGAAGTCCTCAAAACATGGCAACTCTAAAATAGCCTTCCCTGGAGGACTGTGTACCTTTTTCGAAAGTTGGAAGGTTTTAGAGTGTTTCAGTTGGAACGCAACTAAACTGCAGACGACATTCTCCCTCTCAATATTCACTAACGAAATGCCAAGAACTGACTGATGCAAATTTTATAGACCATCAAGGTCGAAAAAATAAGAAAGCGATGGCCGACAAGCATGTTTTCCGTTCCCTAGATACCAACACATTCAATTCCTTTATACTGCAGGTAGTTGCAGAAACTGGACTAATAATTTTTGCAGTAAGTTTTTTCGTAATAAAGATACCTATTTCAAAAGTACCCCATATTAGGCCGAAATGGGTAAACATTAAATCCAGGAAGCGGTCAAGCATATGGCCAGTGAAGGCAAACTTGATATTTTCGCAACATCGTTCATTTCGAGGAATAGAATGACGTTCGACTACTATAATTTTCAACAGTTATTATAATAATTCGATAAGCGAATTTGTTAAGGGGACAACGCTCTAATGTTTCGATCAAGCTCAACTGGTAATCATGGCCTGCGATTCTACTTTGTTGCGAAATTAGAAGGTTGTTAATTTGTATATAATTCGCTGAATTGAAGGCTAGTTCGGTATTTCTACTAAGTATAGAAAATTACAACAGATCAGGCGAAAAATAAAAGAGGAATATTTCCGCAAAAACCAATGGAGCTTGAAATAATTTCTGGGAATACGAATACGGAATGATTCAAGTTTCTGAAATATTAGATCCCAACTCAATGTTGAACAGAGTTGTCAAATTTTCAAAGCAGTTGTTAAATTTTCGAAGCAGTTCGAAAAATTGTAGAACCTGTTGGAAAAACTTCAAAACACTTGAAAAAATTTCAATGTAGTTAGTACAGGGACAGGGATAATTTTGATCAAAGTTGGCAAATTCTCAAAGCAGTGAATTTTAGAAACAGTTGGAAAAATTTTCGAAATAGCTGAAAAATTTCGATGCAGTTAAAACAATTTCAAAACGGTTGAAAAATTTTGAAACAGTTGAAAAAATTCCAATGGAGTTGGTACAGGGACGTTGATCAGAGTTGGAAAATTTTCGTAGCACTTGGTAAATTTTCGTAAGTAATATCATAAGGGCATCTAATTTTTCCGAAAAGAATCGAAAAAACACGTTGCTAAGTAATATTTTGACAAGAAGCATGAGTGCTGGTGGCAACGAAAATCCGAGTCGAAGACAAGGATTTTTGCACCTGCCAAACAGTTTTTCCACCTAGAAACCATTTGTAATTCAAAATTGCGCGTTTCTGATTGGTGCAAATTACGACGAGGGAAATAGTCGATACAATTGGAAAAAATTTGGAAGCATATTTAAAAAAATTGTCATGAAATCTGAATGAATTTGACTTTTTTTCAGTAAAGTTTGAAATTAATTCTTTTGAAATCGGTAGAACTGAGTTTAGCTTGACAAAAGCATGCAGAGAATAGCGACAATTGTACGAATTCGTGTTAGAGTATATTCAGGGTATTTGGCCCATTGTGGTAGGTAAAACCAGAAATAAATGATATTATTCCCGATACGAACTGCAACCAAGTGTTCCAATAATTGCACAGCAGCAGCTGAATTTTTCAGATTCGCCTCATAGACTGTGTCATAAAAAAACATCAGGTACCAACTCTAGATCACGTAGTATTTTTTGCGAGTTCTTTCCTAAGGGAGCAGATATTTCGGCAAAATGATAACACGCTGTTTAAATCTATGAGAGATGATTACCCTTTAGAAGGGTCATTAAGCGGTCTTAGAAGAACAGGAGATTCGAAAAATCATCACTTGGAAGGCCAGATCTAGATTGAAACACCCTCCTGGCCAAAAATAATTTATTATTATGTATCTGAATATTGAAGGTATTTATTCGAATAGTTTTAGTTCAATTTTCTAAAACTATCTAAAGATAGGGTTTTTTCTACTGAGATTTTTCCCTAAGATCTGGTATCAAACACAGACTAGTATGATACCCCGTTTTGTACTAACCTCAGCTAGGGACTTTTTTGTTTCATGTATTGTGTTTTGCTAGCTTTCATTTCAAAAGAATATATGTACAGGGTGGGCATATTTCGATGTTTTAGCACTACAACTTTTAAACCAGAGGAGATGGACAAAATCTGATACCCACTTCTCGATCTCTTTTTCTGAGAAACTAACAAAAGTAGTATTAATTTTTGGCTACCTTCTTTTGTTTTCGAGTTATAAGCGAAAATTGAAAAAGTGTCGATATCGAAAAAAATTGCATATCTCCGCTAATACTCATGATAGAGCTCTGAAATTAAAACATTATACAGGCACTTTTTCACGTAGAATCCAGTGGCGTGCTCGTCATTTTTGCGCCATTTTCAATTACGAAGCTATGACCCAAAGTTATGTTTTTTTGAATGGGAATACGAGATTGTGTGCCATTTTCTGAAAGCTTAATTTTTTCTGATTTCAAAAATATATAACATTGTATGGTTTGTATCAATATGAATATAGAAAATCGTCAAAAACCTATTTTCATCTGAGTCTCAATATTTTCTATGGTTTCAACTGTTGATGAGCACAGAAAAATGGAGCTTCCTATAACAAGAGCAGTCTCCTTCCGTCAATCTCATTATTTCTATGCTTTCAACTAATTTCTACAAAATTCGAACATGGATATATTTCATAAACTCTTATATCTTAAAATGGATTACGAAATAATGGAAAGATCCACATGATCCTCCATTTCAATATATGTATATACTTAGTAACTTAGTTATAATGAGATGGATGCAGGAGAATATTTTTATTGCTCTCCAGAATAAATACGCACAAGTGCCAGTCTATTTCAAATCGCATATAAAATAACGCATATAGATATGATTAAAGTTATCAATTCAATTAGAAAAGTATCAAAGCAAAAATATTTTTCAATATGTAATAGTGATTACAATAATATGTCAGTAGGTAATAACTTTCAATGAGGATCAAGTTTCAGAGCAGTCCATTATTCTTCTATCTTGGAGAAATTGAGTAAAGAGCATAGAAATGAAAAGACTACTGGAAAGAGATTGTGGTAATCAAACGATGCTAAATTTTTCTGTGTTCATCAACAGTTGAAACCATAGAAAATATTGAGACTCTAAAGAAAATAGGTTTTTGAACATTTCTATACTCACATTGATCCAAACCATACAATGTCATATATTTTTGAAATCAGAAAAAATTAAGCTTTCGGAAAATGGCACAAAAATTTGTATTCCCATTTGAAAAAACATAACTTTGGGTCATACCTTCGTAATTAGAAATGGTACAAAAAAGACGCGCACGTCACTGGATTCTACGTAAAAAAGTTCCTGTATAATGATTTAATTTCAGAGCTCTATCATCAGTATTAGCGGAGATATGAATTTTTTTCGATATCGACACTTTTCCAATTTTCGCTTATAACTCGAAAACAAAAGAAGGTAGCCAAAAATGAATACTACTCTTGTTAGTTTCTCAGAAAAAGAGATCGAGAAGTGGGTATGAGATTTTGTCTATCTCCTCTGGTTTAAAAGTTGTAGTGCTAAAACATCGAAATATGCCCCCTGTACAGTGTTATCTGCAGAGTTCATTCGATTCGACTAAAAATTTCTCATCGAAGTAAACATCCGCATGCTAATATCTCGAACCATTTGGAATAAATACCGTTAAGAATTTCTCCGATTTACCCACGGCATTTCCCATTTCCTCCACCGTTCAGCAGGAACTTCACGGGACAATTATCGTCTAAATGGGACTTCCGGATCTGTTCCTTCGGGTTCCAGAGTGGCCTTAATGTGAACCGAGCACATGTATATACTACTTGCACTAACTAATTATTGATATTAGTCCTCGTTCTCCTATTATTTACCATCCGTTCAGCAGGAAAAATAAGTATTAAATTACATACAATTTTTGTGAAACACATGTGCTGAGTTGCCTGGCTATTGTTACGTATCGTGCTACATATATTGTTCTGTTAAATTTTCATATAGACATGCGATTGGTTTCTGTTTCGCCTTTCATGCGGGGGCGTGGATCGGTAGCAGAGTTAATTTGAGCGCAATGGAGTCGTTGAGCTGGAAAATTCTTGAGAGAGTTCGGGAATAGAACCGAGCAGTGGCGGCTGGAGATGATTTTCTTCAGGTGCGATGATTCAGCAATGCAAAGAAGTGATATTTTTAAAAGCCTTCCTTTCGAGCGCTTGTTATACTCAAACGAGTGCTTTATCGTTTTACTCAAATGTCTGTAATTCGCGAATTTTGAGACGAAAATGGTCTCAAACGATAGGGTTCGACTCCCTGATGACGAATCAGTCGTCATATTCAGGGGTACAGGTACCCCAGCATCATTTGAATTGTCCGCCAATCAAATGTGCTAGTGGCAACAATCTTCAGCTACTCGTTAATTTCATATAACAGAAGGTCTGTTCAGTTTGTTTGCTGCATTAATTTTTTTTAACCTTTGATATTTGGGATTCACCTGTATCCCAGTGTACCTAGATATCAGTTACAATTTGACAAACTTTCTGAATGATATTTTTCGTGAGTATTCGACTTTCGATATATTTCTTAATATTGTGATATATTGATTTAAATTAATTATAAGTATACCTTTACTACCTCACGACATCAGACGGGGATACAGATATGTTTTGCTTCAAAAATTGAATTTTTAAGTCTTTCATTCTAAACATTATCGTGTCTATGCTCTGGTGAAAGTAATAGAGAAATTAAAAAGAGCAAGAACTCTCCCAAGATCTGGTCAAACCTGATGAGTTATTTAGAAGCTCCAACTTTGAGGAGTAATCTCCGCGAAGCTTTAGGTAGGATGTTAAAATTCACTGCATACTGCTGCAGAAGAATAATAGCTTATTAAGCAAATATCTTCTTCAAGAAGTTGAGTTCTTTGTTCCGAAAACGAAAGTCTAAATTCGAGGGTGAATTGTGAAGTGTGCAAAAAATCATTTGTTCGAATCGTCTGCCAGAAAGAAGGTCTACTGCATTTCGATTGAATATTTCATTTGTTTTTTCGTTTATGATGTTTAGGAAGATGTCGTCCAAAATGTTTTTTTGTGAAAAGTAGATAACAATACCTTTTTTAGTTTGTGGTACACCTCCAGGTGCTACTGTTGGGTCCACTACACTTTGCCTATTTCACAAAATGTTTAATCCAAACCATATCAACGCATCACATTCAAAGAACACAAACAACCGGTCACTTTCACATTTTTCAGTGCTATATCTGGCTGCGAGTAAAATGTTGAAAACTTCAATTTCAAGACTGCTTTTTGCTATTGAAAAAGTGTAAAAAATATAAGTGTTTCCTGAATGTAATTCACAATTTCCCCTTTGAAACAACTCTGCACAAGAGAGGTTATTTTTGCCCACTTATTCCCAGGGGAACGCATGTCATGGTTTTGCAAATTTTCAAATTTTGAGCTAGATATGGTCTCGAACAACTCGGGTGGTCTCACTGAATGAAGAATTCGAGGTCAAAAATGATTCTGTTCAGAGGTTCGGACTGAACTAGAGATCAGAATTTTTGAGGGTAGATTCAGGTCTGGAATGCCGCCGCTGAATTCGTTAGCAAATCGGTCCAATAGTCCCAAGAGTTTTTCGATATTCAATAATTTCTCAATATTTCCGTAACCGCTCATCCATTCGATTCGAAATCGATATCGTGTTGAAGGTTGGTGGTGGGCCGGGCGTTAACTCTATAATTTACGAAGATTTAACGACTTAAAACTTGAATTTTTCTGTTTTTTTCAAGAATTGAAGAAGAAAGTTGAATTTATTGAAGAATAGAATAAAACCTATAGCTTCGATTTATCGCTATTCCAATATAAACAAGCGCGCGAAAACTTCTGACTTCAAGCTAAAGCTATCTTCAATTTATAAAATACTTATTAACTAGACACAGCCTTAATTCCAGCACTAAAATAATTAACGTTACTTGACTAGTAATAATCGTGAAATATAATATGATCGATAGCTAAAAATGTTTCATTTCAATTGAATCCCATTCGAAGAGAAGCGCACGAATTTGAAAAAGAAAATTTTTTTAAGGGTGGTAGTCCGTAGCCCCCCTTCACCAGTCGCCCCTGGCATCGATTTCGTTCAACACGAAATTGGCAAATTATAATACCAAATTTGGAGGTTAACAAGCACTAAATAATTCTATAGGTGCTTTTATTTTAATAAATTTTTCGCCTTATTTAAATCACCACATAATTGTGCAAATTTTGATGATGAAAAATGGATTGTAATAACATTTGGGTTGCCTTCAACATTTTCGCATTTATTCGTGAGCAATTTGAGAGATTCTGGTATAATTCATGGAATTAACTGGTATTTTGGTTTCCTAATTTACACTGGCATATTGCACTAATGAACAATATTTGTAAAATGTGTTATACAGGGTGTTCCTAAATTGAACGTACAAACGAAAAAGAAAGATTCCTAAGTATGTTCAAGAAAAGGAAATCCCATAAATATGGGGTCGCAAATGTTCGTCATGGAGGTACAGGTTGTTAAAGTTTTACTCAAAACCTGACTAAAAAAATAGTACGCCACTGAGATATTTTATATGAACAATTTTTTTTTATTCTTCGTTCAGTTTGAGACAAAAATCACTCCTGCTTTTTTTCGTGTGAGGCGCCGTTTTTATGAGAAAATAATCTTTGACACATTATGTAGTGGAGACGCTACATTAAGATTTTACTATTTACATAAAACTGGAGCTCCATACAACAAAAGGCTAGAGAGATTGTTTGTCCTTAATTGAACAAAGAAATAAAAAAAATGTTAGTGTAAAATATCTCTTATTTTAGTCAGTTCTTGAGTAAAACTTTAAGACCCTGTATCTCGAAAACGAAAGGTTTGCTACCCCATAATCATAAGACTTTTTTTTCTTCCCTAAGAAATCTCTCCTTTTCGTTTGTACGTTCAATTTAGGAACACTCTGTATACTATGGCATCATTTGATTGAACATAATTTAGGAAAATAGCCGGAATATCTTTAGTGTTAATATCAACTTCTGAATATTTCCATGTACTTTCATTTCTACCTGTCGATCTGATGATCAATGTGTGAATTCACCTTGGCTGTTGATGATACTTAGGTAGCGGCTCAAGTACTCAAACGAATGGTGTGGGATTATCATCCCTCAGACACATCTTGAAACGTACTATACACTGCTGGAAATGGTGTAAGCATATTGAAAAATTCAAGTAGATCGTTTTGCGAAAAAAATATTCTAACTCAAATTTGAATTTCATTTTTCGATAAAATAAATATCTATTCACGACCAAAATGTCAAATGGTGGCATATAGCCGTTTCGTATAATTAAAGAGTGAAACACGATTTAGTTAAACTCTATACTATAGAGTTTCACAAAATCGTATCTCTCTCTTCAATAATAAGAGATAGCAATGTGTCACCATGAAACATTTTGGAGCTGAAGACTTGCTTAATCGAAAAATTGAGTTTGATAATTTTTCGCAAAACGCGTTCGATCTACTTTCTGGAAAGAAATCCACCTATTTTTTGAAACGTCACAAATAAGGTTGAATTAATTTAAACTCCTGTTTTGGAAAGAAAGAACTTTCGGATGCTTCATGGCTCGTGAAGATGGGATCATTGTTAAGAAACTTATTGAGGTTTGAAATTCACTTGAAGTTTTCAATATGCTCAGACCATTTTCAGCAGTATATACCAACGTTTAGGATTTTATATAAGTCAGGTGTATAAGCACCTGGTTTCTCGAAGTGTACATTGTCACAACGTAAAGTAAGTATCTTCATGCTCAATCTTCTGTCCGATCGAAATGTTCTATCAAATTTCGATTAGAAGGTTTCAAATCATCACAACTCCAGGTTTATTCGAACGATATTGCGCATCAACAAACTTAACACAGCTTTTCTAATTTTGCACCTACCATGAACAATTTAAGTCTCTAGTTGCTTTCATACCTTCCGTGAGTACGGAAGGACAGAATTGTATTTGACCTCGGATTATTCATCAGCAAGTCCCGCTGAGTCATATAAGACAACTCCTGACTCAAAATTTGAATCTCACAGATCGAAACTATGTCACGCTTGGAACAGGCACTAAACTGAAAATGGGCTGGATAGTTATTTACGTGAAATACTAACTTGATCATGGAACAATCAATG
The DNA here is from genome assembly GCA_013421045.1 of Propylea japonica. Taxonomy (NCBI): domain Eukaryota; kingdom Metazoa; phylum Arthropoda; class Insecta; order Coleoptera; family Coccinellidae; genus Propylea; species Propylea japonica. The sequence goes on along the minus strand of CM024245.1, from coordinate 7,351,375 downwards.
AAATATTATTTGGGCTATATCCATCACTTTTGTTCTCTCTGTTCAATCACTTTAGATTCTTAACTTTCAGAAAAGCCTGGTGATCTCAGAAACAACTGCAAAAATCAAAAACAGATCAAAGTCATGGATGATTCAAATATTTTCAGTGACGAAAGTTGCTTTTTTGAAAGTAGTAGTGAAGAGTTTTAAGTGATTTTCAAGACGATTGGAGAACGCTGACCGAAAAGTTGAAGAGATAATAATAATAATAATAATTAAATTTATTTCACAGTATGTTTCACAACAATCCACAGATCATTCATGAGGATAAGATGAAATATCGTCTATTCAAGTTCGGATCATCCATCAAAGTATACGCTTAGATTAGCGGTTCTCAAACTTTTTTGGTGACGGAACCCTTTTGACAAGCAAAATACTTGACGGAACCCCACAATGAAACAATAGTTTTCAAAAGTGTATTCTTTATTAAAAGCATAATGAAAGTACAATGTGACAGTTAATAATTAATTATTATTCACTGTACCAAATGGCAAGGTCCATAATAGAAGATATTAAAAGAGAAAAAATCTTAACTAATGGTTTCACATGCGTATGATCAACGCTGACTGTCAGCTCAGGAACTCAGCGTATACTTTCAGTATGGAATTTACTGCGCTAGCCGTCCGTGTTCATGTGAAATACTACATTTTACTGCATGGCACTTCGTTATCCGTCCGGATTCAGCACTGATCATACGCTACATGTGAAACGGCACAAAGTCCTAGATTCGATCGAACATTCTAGAAAATATTTGAATCGGCGTCTTTGGTAAACAAAAAGCGCCCACAAGTCAAAATTTTCGATCAGAGAGAGGTATTTTAATTTTTTTCTCTAAATTCTTGCGGAACCCTACAGGGTATCGCGGAACCCTAGGGTTCCGCGGAACATACTTTGAGTATCACTGGCTTAGATAGTACAGTTCCATCTCGACCAGCAAATTCCTGACCTTCGTCTTGAATAAGCTCACAGATAACATGTTTTCCCATTATCTGTCAGTTTGTTGAAAAATCTTATACCTGTATAATTAGGATGCGTCTCTCTTATGTGTAATATATGCTTGGGATAGCTAATGTTAACTTTTCTTGTATTATAACTGTGAAAAGTAGAAGGTGAAGCAAAAGTGATATAAATAACCCAAATATTTGATGGGCTTAATACTATTGTTCTAGAGCATAATACATATAAAATTTTCGATTATATATTACAAAAGAGTCGATTTTCACTTGGTAGCTTGCTGCTTCTTGAATTCCAGAAGCTTCACTTATGTTAGCCGCAGACGTAACAGCTCCTCAGGTGGGCCCCTAGCCCCTAGCGATTGTGTCAGCATACAAAAGCTATAAAACCGTATCATGAGGAATTTGTCCAATTTTCTCTTAAGAAATCGCAACAATGCGAATTGGGCAAGAAGTCAACTACAAGAGTGTCGTGTGGTATTGGCCTATTGAGTCCCACTCCATTCATCAGAGGGATCCCACCATCTAAGCAATAACTCAACGTGTGTCATTAGCATTCACCGGATAGATTCACCAAACTGGCAGATATAATAAATCAGAAACATATTGGATAAGCTATTGTCACCGATGTAACCTAACCTCAAAGGCTGAGCGGCGCTGCAGCATCTCTTTACGACCGTGAATGGAGAGTAAGGTCTCCCTAGTTAGTAATAGCCTCTAATGGACCGCTATTGCCATGAAATATGGATGCGAGCAACCCTGGGGCTGTGCGGCAACCCCTGACAATGAGCTTTTACAACTGTGATTCTCTCCGCCACTCGGTGAGAACCCCTGGTTTCTTTTAGCGGTGGTGCATCTATTTGCTAGCGAGCATTATTGGAGAGCGTGTTGGGTTGTTTGTTATTATTTGGCACTCTGATGTACTTAGTGATCCAAGGCATCGTGAGACAGCTTTTATCTCTTATATTTACTTTTTCGGTTGCTGACTTTTTTGTTCATGGTCATAATAAAATCCAAGAGAATAAAATTTTCATTTTTAGTTTCATAACCGAAATAAATGCTACAAATTTACAGTACCGCCAAGCTGTTTCCTATAATTATGTAGAAACTCAACCTTCGTTAAATTTCAAAAAAGAGAACAAAAATCTCTCATTCCGAAAAATAAAAGGAAACCCTAATAAGTAGGTACCTACTAGGGCATTCAATATATGGTGAGCCTAACAAAGAAAACAAACAATTTATGTCAAAATTACTATTTATTTTTCCACATAGTCTCTTTTGAGCTGGATACACTTAGGACAACACTTTTCTAACATTGCGATCCTTTTGAATTGTAAGATTTGTCAAAGTCCCCAAAATATGCATTGGTGCATTGTCTTACAGTATCTCATTATCGGTATTGATTGTTTTTTCCTTTTTTTTTTTGAAATATCACGTAGCGTAATCTTTGAATGTATAACCATTGACGACTATGTTTATTAATAATTAACAATTAGATTGTATAAATAAACAAGTATCAATTGTTTAGAGAAGAGTCCGATTACATGTTACTATGGTCATTCATTGAAATGTCCAATTAATTAAACACCTTTGATGAGTCTAAGTGTATCATTCCACCATCCTCTACGGTATAGGAGATTGGCCGAATCTACCCTAGTTGGGTACATTACACAGGGTTTCTTGAAACCTCAATCGAAAGACAACAAGATTGTCATTAGAAAATCAGTTTATATCCTTCATTCCGAAATTGAATTGAAATAAAAATGTCCGTCCAATTTTCGTGAAACTTTGAAGGTAAAACATTGATTTCACAAATGAGCAGTATTCTGTTCAATAATATTGATTTGAAGCACCACATGTTTCGCTTAAAACCAACTGGTGTTCTTACCTCGTTACCTAACTACTTCGAATTTTGCAAGTACCACGCCTACTTTTCACTCAAATTCGATTAATTTTTTGGTGCTAACTTTTTTATTTCCATGCATGCATTTCAAAGCAGATATATTATAGGGTAGTGTTTCTAAACTTGTTCGAGAAGTTCGAGAAGTCAGTGAGTGAATACTCTAGAAAGTTCACGTCGCCGAGACAACTGAATCATCATACAGCACGGAAGACTTTTGTTGAACCCCGAAAAACGTTACAGTATTATTTTATTGATATTTATGGCGATGTTACGCGTTAAACCTCTTTTCTATTATTTTTTATGTTTTGAGAGCTCTTATTCTTTTTCTCCAACCCACCTATTTGATGACAACTTACTCGATCGATCAATATCGTTATAGCACTACTTCTATTGGTTGATTTATAATGAGAAAGTAATCGGATCTACGGAAAGGTGACCATTAGACTAATCTGCACTCTTGAGAGATGAAAAAACTAAAAACAACCCTCAAGGTTTCTGGAGCCCTTGACTGAAACAGAACTAATAGAAAGCATCAAAGCTACACTCTAATACACAAAGCAAAAAGCATAAACTGAGAAGGCAGATCAAAATTAATTGAAATCCAAAAAGTATGTACCTACATCTAAAAATAGTGAAATATATTAGCGTTTTTCACTCGGTTTCTCATTTACTCGCATTGGATGATATTCAAATTATAAAACATGTAGAATAAAACCAACGATGATTCTCAACAATTTCTCATCTATGGTATGAACTGCTCAATCAAAAAGACAAATACGTATCTTAAGTCAATGCAAGAAATGTTTGGCACTGTGAAAATTCGATGTCGAAATAGCCCATTTAGTGATATTTTCATGGGGGGAATTCAGTTTAGTATTAGAGATTGTACCAACAGAATATATCTATATCTGAATTTTGATGCGTTAGCTCAAGATTGTTTCTTATCAGATATGAAAATTTGATCAACTTAAAACACTCATCGATTATTTCTAAGTATTTCTTGTCTTGGACGATGAGAATGTCTGAAATACCGGTCATCCGTTTTTAGAGATTATGCAGATTATTTCCACTATACCTTCAATCGTGTTTCATTTTTCTAGTTTTTCTGGTGAACTGTTATTAATTGATTCAAGATGTGAATTCATTTTGATGATGAAATTTCCGATGTCTTCCAGGACAAGTGCAAATTGTAAAGCTGCGCCTAGATTTTTACTGCCTCTATCGACATTAATCGTTCTTGGATAGACTATCGACAGAACGACAACAACAGAAACATATTTTTTTGCCATTTATATACTGCTTCATGAATTTACTCAACTCAATCTCTTGAATCAATTGTGAGATTGCTATAGTGATATTTCAAATTGTTTCTATATTAAGAATTAAAATTGAAACATCCTATAATTCTCATGTGCACACTTTCAGATGCTTTTGCATCCAGTGAAATTCATCTATTGAATTTCATACAGTAAACTTCCCTTATCAATAATTCCTATCCCAGACTCAGTTCTCTAATCCAACAATCCCTCCTAAACGGTTATAAAGCCAAGTGCCGTATAATTTGCACCAGTTGTTAGGGTAACTTACCATTGTTCATCGTTTGGCAGTGACAGCTACAGGCGGATGTTTGTCACTAGTACCTTCTGTATCCCGCCAATCTGTCATATTTTTTCATATATGGGTGCAGCAGGCCAAGATCGATTGGATTCGAAAGGGGGAGACGTTGCTTTTAGAAGCAGAAATATCGAATTGTAATTTTCGAATTGATGAATTCGTTGAAGGCCATCGGTTAAAAACTTTTTGTACAGGGTAATTCACTCATATTGATAGCATGATTTTTTTCGAAAAGGGATGAATATTTTTAATTCTGCTGGCGGAATTTCTACGGATCAATGTTGTCTTACCGTCAGCAACCTGAAACGTGTTTTATGTTAATTCTATTCCATTCTATTATGCCTTAATTTATAGATTTATAGACATAGATATGATTCTAAGGATATTAATATTCGTTGTCAAGCAACGGTAGTTCGTAGTTCATAGAGTTTGACTACTGGCTAAATTATATTCAGTGAAATTCAAATACCAGTCAAACTCTATGAACTACGAACTACCTGGCAACGAATATTAATATCCTTAGAACAGTCTCATTTCCCTATTTAATACCTACGTCGGCTCGAGTCCCAACTAAGTTTCACTGAATTTTTTTTATAAATTCATCTTGAATGTTTGGACAAGCCAACAGTTTAATCTTTTTGACTCTAGAACTCATAACAATTTTTTTTCATTATCTCAGAGGTCTGAACGAAACATTTGAATGACTGTAATAACGAAACCGTTCGATATTTTACGATTCTGTTTCCATATTCGTGATTGATAATTCAAGAAGTACAATTGTACAAAATTTCATCCATTTCGAGTGAAATTTTTTTATCGCTGTAGACATGTTAAAATATTTGTCTTCGATTTTTGAAAAAAAATTTTCATAGAAATTCTAGGAAAATTGTGTCCATTCAGGAAATAAAATTCAATTTGACTACCACAAAAAAATTAGGAACATTGCAGGTTTTCCGCCATTTTGTAAATTTTCTTTCGGAGTTCGTCAACTTTTCTGAATAGAGGACCCAAAAATACTGAGATTTGACCCAAAACCGTTACTTTAAGTGTTATACATAACTGACCACACTAATAAAAATCTTGCTCAAAAATGACGTTTGACCCTGTATCTCGCTTATGCTTCGAAAACGGGATAAATTGTATATAATAAGGCAAAAATGATTCTCCCAATGTCCTCTGCACGAATATATATAAGATTGTCCAGTTTATGATGAAACACTCTGTAAAAAGGAATCAATAGCTCTCAGAATATTCAATTTCGAATGACCATTTTTGCAATAAGAGCGCAAAAAATTATGAGTTCACGTCAGGTTTTCCTTTTTGAACAAGCAAGTATTTTCTTGATTCCTATTTATGATAGTAATCAACAGAAAACATAAATATCCATTGTATAATGTGAAGATTTCATAAAGTTCTCTGAAATATAAAAAATTCAAATCAGTGCTACTTATCCCTAAATTTTAAGTATCAGAAAGTTCTTTTGTTCAGATATGGACGAGTAAATTCAGACGACAGTATTATCATCCGTGAATCGATCGAGGTCATTTTGGGCTTAACAATTGGTAGACAATAGGGTAAATAATAACTAAACATACATTAAGTGCTTATGGTCAATTCGTTGATTTCATTGTATCGAATCATCACAAAAGTGTTTTTTAGCTTTTGGCTGAGTTTAAAAGCTTCGCGGAGGTCTAAGCTATGAAGTCATAGGAAAAAAGTACTGAACTGACTTTTTTTGTTGTGGTCAGCCTTGGAAGACGGATAGGCTGAAAATCATTGAAACTCGATAAAATTAATTTTTATTTTTTTTATTTTTATGATAAATAAAACTTAAGAATGATGGAAAATGTAAACATTCGTCAGAATTGCTAGTTGTGAAATTACCTGTTTTTGGTTAGAAAATACATAAAAGGCACATCGTACTAAAAATTGCTATGCTCTTCGATAATTTTTCAAAATCCGTGCCTCCAGTTTGAATACATTATCGAAAACGTTCTGAAAAGTGAAGCGTCAATTGCTTGAAGCTACTCGAATTTCCTTGTTTTATTTTTTATCCCGTTCCTGAAAGTTTTTCACTCAATTTCGTTTCATTGTTGGTTTCCTAAGCATATACCAGCTCTTTGTAAAAACCTCAAATAAAATAATCGATGGGGTTGAAGTCTGGCGAATGCGCAGGCCATTCGATGAGCCCCGCACGCCCAATCCATCTTTCTGGAATCGATTTTTTTATTTTGAAATTTTACAAAGAGCTGGTGTACGCGAAGGAAACCAACAACGAAACAAATTTGAGTGGAAAACCTTCAGAAGCGGGATGAAAAATAAAACAAGAAAATTCGAGTAGCTTCAGGCAATCGACACGTCAGTTTTTAGAATGTTTTCGATAATGTATTCAAATTGGAGACACGGATTTTGAAAAATTTTTGAAGTGAATATAAATTTTGCGTATTATGTGCCTTTAATTTTCTATCCCAAAACAGGTATTTCACAACTAGCAATTCTGACGAATTTTTACATTTTCCATCAGTGGCGAGACCAAAATTATTGTATAAATTATACGCGGTACATTTGTTTCGCAGGAATTTCAATTAAAGTCAATTTAAAATCTCAATTTTGAATTAAATTTTTATAAAATGAAAAAAAAGAAGAAAAACAAATTTGATTGAGTTTCAATGATTTTCATCCTATCCGCCTTCCAAGGCTGATAACAAAAAAGCGAGTACCTTTTTTCTACATGACTTTCGTAGCTTAGGACTTCTTTTTCAACTTAGCCAAAAGCTAATAAACGCATTTATTTATTACTTAATCGAAAACGAATGTTTGAGTACATCCTACTGAAAACTGAAGTTCTAGATTTCAAGCCTTTTTTAGGTAGCTTGCACTGATTTCAGGAAGCTGAATATTTTTTTTATTGAAGCAACATTCAGGACGACCATGTTATAAAAATGAAAACTGCAAAATACTTCATTGGAAGATATGAATTTTTCAAACCTAGCTGGCAAAATACATCCAAAAAACTACAGAAAATCGCATTACATACATGGGGTATATTTGGATAGCCACAGGTTTGAGGTCTCTAAAAATAATTTATTGACGTCAATCGCCTGGACACTCTGTATATTTGGCAGAAGTATCATATTCCTACAATCCTACTTGTTCCGCTTTCCCTTCATTTCTTTCACAAGTACCTACTCAATTTATGTGAAGGTTTTTTTTTCTTTCCAAGTGTCGTATCGAATTCAAAAATATTTCCGACCATGCCTGATCGCGATTTCCAAACAGCTGTCCCATAATCGAGCGTCAAGCCCCTTTTACATTCATCTACCGGTAGAAAGAAACCCGTGACAAATGACTTGAATGGGAGGCGTACATGTTTCATGTTGTTCTGATCTGTGACCAGGACATTTAGATATTCGACGTGGAGGTTTGATTCGAAATTCTTTTTACTCGAAGGAGGCTGATCTTCGACCTTCGGTGACATTTGAATGATAGCCATTCATATTGAATTACGTAATTTTTGCGTTTTACATGCGACTTGTCATGAATATTTTCTTATGAAATACGTTGCAAAGTCTACATGAGTTTCTCTGTTGATTCTGTCCAATTCATCAAAAATTGAATTGCCCTTACAGGTTTTCTAGGAACTGATTCTGAATTCTGAGCGTGAGGCAAATATAAACAGAGTCGCGGAGTATATGCAAAATATCTGAAAATCATGAAATTCGAATTCACTGAAATGTAATTTTCAGATGATATATTGGCTGACTTGAATGTAGATTTTCATACAAGGGATATAGCATTATATCTCAATTTTTTTATATTCAGTGGTTCGCAAATGCTATCACAAATTAAATCATTGTTATCAATAAACCCATATTGAATCTAACTTAATCGTTTAATAACAAATACGAAACTGAATTAACTTAAAGAAATTTGAGAGATTCCAGGTCTATTGGAGCTTCACTCAGTTGTTGGTGTCATACAACACCCCTTTTTAATACAATATTTTCATCTTATATTTGAATAACCATATAAAAATTAAAAATCATAAAAATTCTTTGGTGAAAATGCCTTGCACAAATTTTGTGCAAACAGCTATGGTTCGAAATTTGGCAATCATTCGAAGATTTACATTATTTATATTCGAGCACCAATTTTTTTTGTTTCAAGTAAAATTTCTTCACTCGAATTGAATGACATGATAAATTGTTTAGTGCAAACGAAACCCATGAACTTTGAATGTTAATGTCTTCAGAATGAAGTGAAAAGAAAGTTTCAATCATTAACCTCGATAAAATTACCTAAAAATTGTTTTTCAATAACTTTATGTACCTACCTACAAACACAACTCGAAATTCAATTGAAGTATATTTCTCTTATTATAATTTGGACCTAATTGTATCAGTGGATTATAGATATGGCATGAAGAAAATATATTCAATATTCAATCATCTTTCAAAACATCACAGTAACAATCATAAAATGAAAATAATGGAATTACGCAACCTGAGCAAGCTTGTATGTTTGGAACACAAAGAGGAAATAGATTGAATAAATACATTCACACATACGAAAAAATAATGAAAACTAATCTTTATTGCTTGAGATCATTGATCTGTTTTACTACACAAAGAACTAAATCGAATATTATTTATATTCAAAAAAATAATGAAAGCACAGAATAATATTAATCGATTGAAATCAACCATTATCAAACTCATATTTCGGAGCTAATCTCATCGTTGCTATGCTATGGGAGAAGGTTGTTCGTATGGAACTAGATATGGCATCTTCGGATTTCTCAAAAATGGGTTTTTCGCATAGATAACATCAGTAATTACAAAATATGAAAGTAGACAATAAAAAATTTAAGAAAAGCCCTGAGCAGCTGCTTTCAAGCACTTGTTCATAGGTGGAGCAATAATGCTAAGTAAGTATATGAACTTACAGCCAGGAGACTGGGAAGATAGGAGAGGATGGAAGCTAGGAATCGGAAGGCGTAGAACGCTATAAAACCGATTTATAATATATATATATATATATATATATATTATATATATATATCTATATATATATATATTATATATATATATAATACTAATTGTTTTTTACAGTCTTGTTTTATTTATATATGTATTGTTTGTTAAGGGAGATTAGACTGGGTTATTTAGAGTGAAAGTGGTTTTCTCTTTTTGTTTTTTGACCTAGCTTTCGAATAATATTTTATTCTTCTTCAGGGTCTACTACAAAATAACAACAAATTATATTTTTACACATTAAAGTTCACATTACATATTTTAAACTTACACAATCGAGGTTATTTACTCTTTTTCATTGGTGTTTTTTAGCTGTATATAATATTTTTCCTTGAGTGTAATTAGCTGTTCTTTCATACTTAATTTAACATCAAAAATTTTTACAAATGAATAAATAAAATCTCACGTCTACGTCACATTCACAGAACATATAACCTTCATATTTCTTATCCGTCATCTCAGCTGTGTTGTCTCATCTGTCAGACTCTTTTTCTATTTTGGTCATCGGTCTCATCTTTTTCTTTCTTTACTCGTCCACAGGTCCCATGTAGGTTTCTCTCCTTCTCCTCCATTCTTGTGTCATCAAATATGAGTAGATATTGTTTAATGAGTTTGTATCTGTTTTTTTGTTCATCGGAGCTTCTTCATTGTTCAATCAAATCACAAATTTCACTTGAATCAAATATTTTGCTATAAAAATATTTAGGTTCTTCTTTCAATATTTCTATCGAATTTTCTATGGTTCTGTTAACACTATGGCCATACAAATGGCCAAAGGCATGCATGAGGCTTATTATGAGCATCTTGCATAAGGCTGCAGAATTTCATTTCGATTGGTTCTATTTTGTCTGAGATATTGAAGAAAATATATTTTGAATTTCCATATTTTATCGAAAACCCTGTAAATCTCAAGTCTCTAGGACAATCCCTTCGAAAGTTATCGTGCTCACGGCCGGCTCTACGAACAGAATTGAATTTGACCACGCATTCGTCATCAGGGAGTCGAAACCTTTCGTTTGAGACCATTTTCGACTCAAAATTCGAAAATGACAGACATTTGGGCAAAACGATGTAGCACTAGTTTAAGTAGAACGAGCGCTCAAAAAATAAAATTATATTGTTTGAAGTTTAAACACTCCATGTAATGCTATTGAACTGCATACGAATCTTGAAAAATTTAATCATTCGAATCAAAGTTGACTTGGTGCCTTTTACTTGTAAGATATACTTACCATTCACTCACTATGCTTTGCATATTCGGCATAAAACTCTTGATGTATCATCTGAATTCGTTTTCAGAGAGCTGTTGTACTCGGTCGACGTGATATCGCTGAGGAAAAGGAGGATCAAAACGCCCTTAGGAGTAATGGGGGCTGCCAAGAGGCGTAGTTGGGTGTGGGGAGGCGGGGGAAATTGCCAGCCTTTCCTCTTTCATTACCCATTGGTAATGATAATATGCTTCAATTAAATCCCATAATTAAGTCTCTATTTATGATGAAGCTACTTTCCATTGTTAATTGACGAGGACGAAAGAAAGTAGGAGGAATTGGCATTGTGTCTCCAATTGTTCCCTCTTAATTGGAGAAATTTGTATTTAATCAATGTTTTGCCTTAGACAATTAGAAGTGATGATGGATGAATTCAATTCAGAGGAAGAATTTTTTTTCATATTTTGAAAAAGAGTAGAAATTAGAGATATCTGTTTGGTTTTTGAACAAAAATTATGAAGCCTACAGGACCGTTTTCTGTTCAGTTCGAATTTACTATTTATAAACAGAAATTTACTAAGTCTCGCTGGTAAGTATATCGTTGTGGACAGTTAATAGAAAAAGTCATTTTCAAATAGAAAAACATATCAAATTCGAATTTGTGACGCATATTATTTGAAGATTCGATAGAAAAAGCTTCATGTTTACAATATGAAAAGGCATCCAAAGGCAATCAAGAAAAACACAAAAATATTCCTAGGAAGATTGTTTTTTGTTCATAATTTTCGACGAGCTATAATATTCTGAAGTATGTCGTACTTATTCACTAATACCCTGAATAACTAGTTCTCTACAGAACAAATTATTCATTTACTCTACATAACGAATTCGCTAGAGTACGTTGATAGAATCTTTGGTTCATATTTAGAGAAACTATAAAATCCCGAAGTTTGTCACACTTATTCACTAACACCCTGTATAACAATACCATTCACAATTGTTATTCAGAAAAGGAAACATGTATTTCAGAATAGGAATAGGTACCTATGTAATTCAGAAAATAGAAGTTGAATTCGAGAAAAGTTAATTCAATTTCAGAAGAACGAAATTTTTATTCAGATTAGGAAGTTGGAATTCAGAAAAATTGTAATTCAGAAAAGGCAAATTGAAATTCAGAAACAGCAAATTGATATTCAGGAAAGGGAAATTGTATTTCAGAAGTTATCAATTCGATTTATATTGAACCAATTTAAAATTACAATTTATTATTTTTGAATTCCAATTTTTTTCTGAATTACAATTTCTTATTGCTGGATAACATATTTCTATTCTGAAATTCAAATTACTGTTTCTGAATATAGAGTTGTTATTCTGAAATTCAAATTTCCTATTCTGACTATCAATTCACTATTCTGAATTACAATTCCCATCTTCTGAAAATCATTTAACTTTACTGAATTACATTATACGTTTTCTGAATTACAATTGGAAAGGTGTAATTCTATACAGAACGAATTATGAATTCGAAATGCAACAAGTTGAATCCAGAAACCAAACTGACAGAACCGTAGATAGATTTGGCGTTTATGCCACTACAAATCGATGAGATTCAAACAAACAATAATTACGGCGTCATAAAAATGTAATTATAAACAGAAATTTTGTCTCATCATAGACCTCGAAACCACTTAGTAGTCATTAATTTAAAGAATTCGAGTCATTCTGACCAATTTACCCTGCATAACTAATACGGTGTATTTTGTGGTAAGTTGATAGAATCTTTGGTTCATATTTTCAGAGGAACTTAACATCCTAAAGTTTGTCGTACTTATTCACGAACACCCTGTATAACAACACACATTTCACACTTGTTATTCAGAAATAGAAACATGTATTTCAGAATAGGAATATGTGATTCAGAAAATCGATATAGAATTTGAGAATAGTTAATTTAATTTCAGAAGAATGAAACTTCAATTCATATTAGGAAGTTGGAATTCAGAAAAACACAGTTGTAATTCAGAAAAGGCAAATTGAAATTCAGAAACGGCAAATTGAATTTCAGGAAAGGGAAATTGTAATTCAGAAGTTATCAATTCGACTAACATTGAACCAATTCTGAATTACAATTTTCTATTTCTGAATTACAATTTTTTTCTGAATCACAATTTTTTTTCTGAATTACAATTTCTTATTTCTGGATTACATATTTATATTCTGAAATTCGAATTACCGTTTCTGAATATAAAGTTGTTATTCAAAAATTCAAATTTCCTATTCTGAATATAAATTCACTATTCTAAATTACAATTTCGATCTTGTGAAAATCATTTTACTTTTCTGAATTACATTATACGTTTTCTGAATTACAAGTGGAAAAGGGTAGTTTTTTACAGAACGAATTATGAATTCGAAATGCAACATGTTGAATCTAGAAATCAAACTCCAATACCTGATAGAACCGTAGATAGATTTTTTACTCGTTCGAGACTCAATCCCAAAAAAACAATCGTTCAGTCGGATAGGTTTTTATCCCTGATCCTCTTTGTCGTTTATGCCACTACAAATCGATGAGATTCACACAAACAATAATCACGGCGGCATAAAAACGCAAAAAATGTCATTATAAACCGAAATTATGTCCCATCATAGACCTCGAAACCGCTTATTAGTCATTAATTTAATGAAATCGAGTCATTCCGACCAATTACCCTCTCAAAATAACGTCCAATAGAGCAACTCAATCATCTGACTCCATGCACTCCGTCAAATTATGTCGTGGACTCAAAGGGAGATAGATACCTATACGTATCAAGGCATATAATAATCAAAATGTGTTATTACTGTCTATTCCAAATGTTTGATTACAATAATTCCGGACCTGAAGACCTTCTAATTCGAGTTTGGGACTGTCACGTATCATTATAAAAAATGTTGATGTTGTGGAACGGTTTTTGGTCGCAGAGACTTCAGGATTAATTGGTTGTCGATATTCGCGATGAAAGAAACTTGGACTGGGTTCGGGAAATTCTACACATTAATATTCATAGAGGAAGCGAAGAAAAAAGCCAATAGTGAGATTCATATTCGGTGAATTTGGAACTATTGACTTAGTGGTCTCGATTCAAGATTTTTATAATTATCAGCTAGCCTGATTCGTCAGCTGTGAAGTTGATACGCCTTTTGAATGGCTGATGAGCATTTGACGTAAGAATAGTGCTAGTGCTAGTTGAGTTAATTGATGGAGTGGAGATGATCGAAAATTGAAACGGAGGATGAGAACCTAGATATACAGTTGGAATAACATTATAAAAGAATTTCATAACAGAACGATGAATCAGATTGGAGCAATGCAAATTGCTTATAATGTGACATAAATGTATCCTATTTCAAAATCGATGCATAGTATAATTTAACATTGTAAAATTTCAGTCAGAAGTTTCGAAGTGAATCTTCTGATGGGAAAACAACAAATCATATTTCAATATCTGGGGAAATCCAGTTTAATTTTAATTTTTTAACAACTCTGCTCTTCAATTAGAAAAAGAAACCTCTCTCTGTGTTTACGACCGGCCTCAAATGAGTAAGAAAAATAAAGTTTTCAGGGTGGTTAGAGAATGGAATGGAAAAATTGTACCCATGGATGAGATCATCAGAACATTTATATTTGAATTGTCGTAAACATGAATAAACATATTAATCATTATATAAAATTTTGATGTTGTGGAACGGTTTATGGTAGCAGAGACTTTAGGATTAATTGGTTTTGGTTGTCGATATTCGCGATAAAGGAAACTCGGACTGGGTTCAGGAAATTCTACACATTAATATTCATAGAGGAAGAGGAGACAAAAGCTAAAGTGAGATTCAGATTAGTTGAATTTGGAACTATTGACTTAGTGTTTTCGATTCAAGATTTTTATAATTATCTGCTAGCGTGATTCGTCTGCAGTGAAGTTGATACGCCTTTTCAATGGCTGATGAGAGGCCTTCGACGTAGGATTGTTCTAGAGAGACTTTTGACTTAGGAATAATGCTAGTTGAGTTAATTGATGGAGATGATCTAAAATTGAAACGAAGGATGAGAACTTAAATATACAGTTGGAATGTTAACATTATGAAAGAATTTAATAATAGAATGATGAAGTAATAACTGATAAAAATATCATCGTCGCGGCATAAAGAACTGTCAAATTTAAACTCTATTTCTTCGAATTCTTTCGATATTCGCGAAAAGTTGCTCTACAACCAGGAGTTTTGTTGAACTAGGGCTTCCTAAGTGATGATTTCTGAGGACCTCTGATGTGTGCAAGGAACTGGCAATAGATTCATAATTCCGAGTTATCAATAGATATACGGCAGTATCTCACGGTGAACATCAACCTTCATTTAGGGACCTGAAAATAATACCTGCATGAAACATGTCAACAGAATCTTAATATTTACCTTACATTTACAATATGGAAATTTATCCAAAGAAAATGATCCCAAAAAGTCCCTTTCTTAGGACATTGCTATTTCTTTCAAAGGGACAGAGAAAGCGACTTTGTTTTATACTATGTAGTGATGATGCATGTTATAAGTGTGACAAACTCAAAGAGCTCGTTCAAGAATGTGAGTAAAAGATTCTATTAACCTCCGCATACCCTTTGAAATGAACCATTTTCGAGATACAGGGAGTTTAAATTGAAATTCTACCTTTAAGATTCATAATAGAAGCGAAGAAAAAAGTCAATAGTGAGATTCAGATTCGGTGAATTTGGAACTATTGATTCGACTTAGTGTTCTCCGATTCAAGATTTTTATAATTATCAGCTAGCCTGATTCGTCAGCTGTGAAGTTGATACGCCTTTTGAATGGCTGATGAGAGGCCTTTGACGTAGGAATAGTTCTAGTTGATCTAATTGATAGAGATGATCGAAAATTGAAACGGAGAATAAGAACCTAGATATACAGTTGGAATGTTAACATTATGAGAGAATTTAATAATAGAATGATGAATCAGATTTGAACAATGCAAATTGCTCATATTGTCATAACAAGGTTTTTCATTTTAAAATCCAGGTATAGTATCATAAAAATTTAAAAAAATGTCAGTCAGAAGTTTCAACTTGCATTTTTTTAGGGAAAACGATAATTCATATTTCAATATCAGGGGAAACTTTGTTTCATTTTATTCTTTTATCAACTCTACTCTTTTAGTTCTCTATATCCTGAAAACTGAAAGTCTCGTCGTTTCTTCCTAAAGTTATCATGTTTACGGCCGGCCTCAAATGAATACGAAACTTGAAGTTTTCAGGGTAGTTAAAAAATGGAATGGAGAAATTGAATCCATGGATGAGACCATCATTATAAAAAGTTGATATTGTTGAACGGTTTTTGGTCCCAAAAATTTCAGGATTAATTGGTTATCGATATTCGCGAGGAAAGAAACTTGGACTGGATTCGGGAAATTCTACACATTAATAGATATTCATAGAGGAAGCGGAGACAAAAGCCAATAGTGACTATCGACTTAGCACTCTCGATTGAAGATTTTTATAATTATCAGCTAGCCTGATTCGTCAGCTGTGAAGTTGATACGCCTTTTGAATGGCTGATGAGAGGCCTTTGACGTAGGAATAATGCTAGTTGAGTTAATTGTTGGAGATGAACGAAAATTGAAACGGAGGATAGGAACCCAGATATACAGTTGGAATGTTAACATTATGAAATAATTTAATAATATAACGATGAATCAGATTGGAACAATGCAAATTGATGTTTATATTGTGATATCAAGGTTTCCTATTTCATAATCGATGTATAGCACAATAAACATTGAAAAACATGTGAGCCAGTAAACGACAATTCAAATTTAAATATCAGGCGAAATTTAGTTTCATTTTATTCTTTTATCAACTCAACTCTTCTTTTCTATTATGAAAATAATCATGAAAGCTATATCGTGTTTATAGTCTCAAATGAGTACGAAACCTGAAGTTTCCAGGGTAGTTGAAGAATGGAATAAAAAAATTGAATCAACTATGAACTATAAAAATTGCTTTGGTTGATGTCAACGACATTAACATCACTGAATATAATCGAAGAGAGTTTGAATTAACTTTCATTCGAGTATCAAATTGTTACCGAATCGTTGCTATATTTCTGGTAAAACTAATACTTATAGAAAGACTATAAATATCTCTCTAGTTATATTCATTCATTTCCTACTCTTTTGTACAATTTTGCATTGTATGCAAATTATATAGATCAAGAAGTATTACAATAATACCTTTACATTTTGTGGTAGCGTTTCTCAATCAAAAGGACCTGAATATCTTGTTTTGAGAACAAGCTAAAGGGTTGAATTCGCATTATATCACGTTCAATATGTACAAACCAAATTTTAGCAGTAGGTAGTAGTATTTTTTCTTTATGTATTTCCATAACATAATATTAATATGCGCAGTAATGATTAAGGTTATCGATAACTGATAACTGATAAATTTAAAACCTTAATTCTTTGATATCTCACAATCAAAAAATCATACCTACTGATTAGAGTGCCGTTGTGTAGTCCGGTGTAACAGTTTTACCTATATCGTTGCAAATAAAACTGGGAATGAAGGAAAGAACTTAATGTATTCTGAAAGAAATAGAATTGTACAGTGTGAAAATTGTTTTAAACACAAATCTTAATTATACCGTATCGGAAAAATCATCAACAGGGTAGTACCGTAAAAGTGGCCGACTCATAAGAATACACCGAAAATCACTTTTCAATAATAAATCAACTTTTTCCGTCTACCTCAAAATAAAAGATGTTTAATGTGTGCGAAATTGGACATTAATGAGTGATTTTAATGTTTAATTTATGCCATTTTAATGTTCAGTAATCATGCACAACCGAACACAAAGCATTCAGAGCAAAACGAGTAATGTCAAACCTCTACTGGCAAATAAAGGGTGTCCCAAAATTAACGCAAGATTTGAATTTGCCGCCATTTGTGCAGTGAAGTGTTGGCAACCCTGAAAAAAAAGCAATTTGACAGCTAACAGTATAGGGTTATTAAAAATGGAGCATTACACGATAGAACAACGTGTCTTCATTATTAAAGAATATTTCAAAAAAGTGAAAGCTTGGCGGCTGCAGTTCGAAAATTTCATACAAAATATGGTCGGAATAGTGTTTTAACTTCGGCTTGTTTTTGGACGACCAGTGTGTTTGGCGTCTCCAACGGATCCAATCTCCATGAATTTTTCAATTAATCTCTTCACAGTTGACGAAGTTGAAACACTATTCCGACCATATTTTGTATGAAATTTTTGAACTGCAGCCGCCAAGCTTTCACTATTTTTGAAATATTCTTTAATAATCAAGACACGTTGTTCTATCGTGTAACGCTCCATTTTTAATAACCCTATACTGTTAGCTGTCAAATTGCTTTTTTTTCAGGGTTGCCAACACTTCACTGCACAAATGGCGGCAAATTCAAACTACACCCTTTAGAAACATAAATTTTATTATGTCGAATATAGATATGTCTTGTGCAAAATAAGAATGTACATATTTCAATCAAAACTTTTCTCCCAATTCAGAATGAGGTCGACGAAACATTTTCCAGTCAACTCGTTTATTAATCAATCTACTATTAGTCTCAAACTATTAACGCGTTCGTTCAGCTCACGCGTTGAGATATTTTGACCATTAGTCGCTCTCATTATTAGCCTAGTTGATTAAATAACTATTTATTTGAAAGTTTAAACCTTTATAAACAAGAAAATATTAGGTATCACGAACGCCAGTGAAGATTTCAATGAATTTTTACTCTTATGTTTTCACCAATGATGTCAAAGAAGGAAACTGATCTACATGACCTCTTTGGGGGTGACATTAGCCATTGGTGAAAAAAATAAAAACTTTATTGAAATCATCACAGGCCTGCGTGACCTCTAATTATTTCAGTACAACATAATAATAATAATTTGTTTATTCAAGAAAAGAATACAAGACAAAACAATATTAAATTCCAAAATAAACTTCCTTTACTTCCTACATTACAATGATATACAAAATTAAAACATACAGAACTGTCAGGCCAATACACACTTGTTTCACCTGAAGGTTTAAATGGACAATGGTAATAAACATCAATATAAACTATCACAGAATAAATAATAAATATTTAAGTTTTCGAATAAAAGTTGATTTATTCCAAAAAAGTGAGCAGTTGACTATTATGGTATTGCTCCATTGATTCCCAATTAGTAACTGATTCCATCCCATTGATAAATACTCAGTCATCGAAATATTCAGATTTATCATCTACTTTATCGATAATTCCATTTAGTCATAGTACCATTACATACTCCCCAAAGAAACCAAATATTCATTCATATAACTGGAGTGTGAGTATTGAGAAACCACGACACAATGGCCAAAAACAGGATTCTTACCCCAAAATAACTTTTACTGAATGAAATATCGTAAGTACAATACAGACCCTTCGAAAAGTTATAAATTATAGGGCAAGTTTGTCCCGAGCATTATAATAAGGTTTTCATCCATCCTGTCGGATTGCTCTCAAGCATGTTTGTACAACTCTAGAGCGTTATTATAGTTTTACACCTATCTTCGCTTTGAAATCCGCTTGTTTGCCTTGTATCTATTGTTAACGTATTTGCTGAGAACTTGGTGGTCCCGGCAAATAGCGTAAAGGGCTATTCAGTCGCAAATAGGTGATATATTAGGTCTTTTATGGTATCTACGATGTTATATTGAAGTTGAAAACTGAAATCTCATGGCTAATTTGTCAGGTTCACTGCAGAATGGAAATATTCTATACCTACTATGAAAACATAGTGTCATCTATATGCTCGAAAACATATATTTTATTAATTATTATTATTATAAAGTGTTGCTCAGTAAAAGTCGATTTTTAATGAAGTTCAACAAGCTGTGGTATGTATCAACACGATTTTTTTATTTTATAGGCATACATATTCCATTTATGTTTGTTAGCCCGGCCCTTCACAGTGGAATTGCCCGGAAAATCTAATATTAAGCGACAAAGCACATTTTTGATAATCTATCTACGTGAAATAAAATTATTTTCAATACAACTATATAGAATGCATCGATAATGTTTCACGAGTAAAAATACAAAAAGGCTTTATCCGGTTTCGAACTGAATGAGTGGAAGAATGAGACTTCTATAAGAGTATAGGTATTATTACTTCTAATTCACTAAATTTTCATTGAAATTGTCAGATCATCCTTTTCTATAGATATAGTGATTTTTTCATCGAAAAATGTGGCTACAGAAGAGTTTTTTGTTTATATTGATAAAATAGATATAATATAAAAGATATGATGATAACATTAGTGGCAGTAAATTTTTGAGTATGAAAATTAGAATATAATTTTCGAATAGAAGATATAGCATTATTTTGTCTGATGACATGTATTCACGAAATTTCCCTGTTTGGCGGGATCACTGGGTCATACTTCTTGGATAACGGTAGCAACTGGAAGATGATCACCAATATTTTCTGGCCAAAATGGAACAAAAAAACGCAAATAACACATGGTTTGAGCAGGACGGCGCAATGCGACACACAGCAAAGGCTAGCATGGAAATGTTGCATGAAAGATTACGGTTGTAATTGAGGAAATGTGAATTTGCTACCAATATCGAAAGATTTCATTCGAAGAATGCAGCGAATCCCGTTTCAAGTTGACACTTCGACAGTATTCAACCAGTTTAATCTCTCTAATACATCACGATTGAAGTCCGAAGAGTCTGATAAGTGATAAATAAGATTGAATGCCTAAAGTTATGAGCAAATGTTTTAATTTAATTTTTAGTCAAACCTCGAATTATCGTTTTTGATAGAAAACATTGAAGGCATTGTAAAGTGGATAAAGTTTGGTTGAATGTTTTATTCACATTTCCTGAAATTTCGAAAAAGGCAACAGTCCTAAACTTTTTTGACTTTAACTTTCATATTTGAAGAAAGATTCAAACCTTCTCATTCTTTCTAAAATTAATTTATTTGCAACTTCACCTATTATTAGTGTCCTGAACAATCTAAATATATAATAATAAATTATATCTACGATGATGTGGATACAATTTTATATTTCTGGTTGAATTTCAATATAAAAGTTCTAGATTTTCTGTTCAAGTGGAAAATTAAATGAAAATTATGAAAAATCTTCGTAAAAATTATAAGAGATTTCACCGACCAGACTAAACGCATTTTGTTCTATTTGGCGCAGGAAACTCTACCTGGCGCATCCACCATATTTATGAACAACTTTCCAAATGGTAAGCAAACATAGAAGTCTCTGTAAGGAGTACCACTTCCATCAATTTTTGAGAATAACCTTATTGACACTATATCTCATTACCACTTGAAACGTATGAAATTAGCTTTTTACATGAGAATATATTATAATGCATTATCAAGCATATTAGTAGTAGCACCTCAAATAAATAGGATATAAGAAAATATTCATTAGAATGACTGAATTGCAAGGCCGTAGCAAGAAAAAAATTTCGTGGGGGGTCCACCGAATGGGGAAATGAACAGAGAAACATTTGGTTGACACTTGTTCAATTAATGGAGGATGAACGTTATTTTAATTAAATTTTTTGTCCCCTACAGCTTTCTTAAGTATCCTTGTAAGATATTCTTCCACTTACGTGGGATGCAAGGAGAGTTTTTGTAGCGTTTTTTTGTGTGAGATAATCTTCCTTTTATCAATTTTATATTCTCTGAGATTCTGTATTTCCTTGGAACTTCTAGGAATCGGAATTATATAGTTTAGGACTGAGGAATCTAATCAAAATTTGAGGTAGAGTTTTATGCTTCAAATTGAGGCTGAATGATTTGTGCGAATTGCCTTGGATCTGGTTTTTGAGCGAGTGCTACATAGTTTTGCCCAAATGTCTGTAATTTTCGAATGCCTCATGAAGAATTTTGTGGCCATAGTGTACAAAGAACCATAGAAAATGCGAAAATTCAATTGGAATATTGAAAAGAAGAAACATTTCCATAACAGGATATCCGATTCGAGTATTCGAGTGAAATTCATTGCGTGTATGAAGACTGATATACTGAGTTTTCATGTAAAATTTTGTGGTCATAGTGTAAACGGAACCGTAGAAAATTCAATTGGAATATTGAAAAGAAGAATCTGCATATTTCCATACCA
The DNA here is from genome assembly GCA_013421045.1 of Propylea japonica. Classification (NCBI taxonomy): domain Eukaryota; kingdom Metazoa; phylum Arthropoda; class Insecta; order Coleoptera; family Coccinellidae; genus Propylea; species Propylea japonica. Next base: position 7,329,422 of record CM024245.1, on the reverse strand, counting down.
GGATATCCGATTCGAGTGCAATTAAATTTGTGAATGAAGACTGATATACCTACTGAAAGTACATGCAAAATTTCGAGAGAATCGCATCATCAGAACGATAGAATTTAATCTTTTTTAATTATTCATTTTTAACATATTCCTTTTTCTGAGTAATTTCCATAATAAAACTTAGATTATGGTGCGATTCTGCATTTATATATTTGGTATCAATACCAAGTCCCATATGAAATTTTGAGGTATCTAATAGTCTTATTGCTCTACCAATGAACGAGCGTTCAAAAGCTCCTGCTCAGGGCTGTTCTTAAATTTTTCAAATGACATTTTAGGATGTACTGTTGGCAGTTTTTATAGAAACAAGCCCCAAATAACGAAAGCGAATTCCATGTAGAAATAACATATAGTCAGAGTCTTCGATTTAAAATTGGATTCTCATCATATCATCAAAATTTATGAGCCAGCATGAAAACTGTATCGGCCAAAAATAATCGTACCATCATCCACTAATTCATCCCCACCATTTTATCTCGTAACGGCGATTCGTTCAAAAGGAACAAAACGAATCCTCCAGACACATTAGGGGATATCAAAAATAATGCGTTGCAACCAGGTGTGAGCGTACATTAAGGATTTTCATATTTTGTCATCCGTTTTGTTCGTAGCAGATTTATACCTTGGCTACAATGCGCCACTGGTTTTTTCCTGTATATGTGCGGCTCAGGGGCGTTGCCTTCGTCCCCCGGAATTACTCGATTTGATACAGGGACTTGTCCCTGGTATTGTGAAAAATGATTTGTTTAAAGGGCGGGAGCAAGTTCTTATAAAAGGTGCTATCATAAAGGACACGGTGATGTTGACAAATTTTAGGATGCCGTGTGTAATTTTTCAATAAACCCATGAATTTTGGAGTAACGCCCACTTTTCCTATATATACAAGGCTGGGATATGGGTAATTTTAATATATTGTATATTGGCACATGCTACTCCTTAGAGTTTTTGGTACGAAGATAATTGCTAGTTTAACAGCTGAACCTTGATGAATAAATTTCGGTTATAATTTATTTCATTATCATCATTCTCATTTGATGGAATCAAAAATAATTCAACTGCTTTTGAAACGGAGTTTTGACCAGATGTCTTTACCGAAAGCCTTCAACGACTCGGTTGGATTCATTGATGATTAATCCGATGAAACATACAGTTTTTCGAACTGAAAAAGCTTCAAAATAGAGCAAATTTAGGTTCAGAAGATTTAAACTTTTTCGTTGTTATTATGTTAGCCATGATATTATGGTGAAGGACGAGCAGCTAGCACAAAAGTACACTAAATGAGGTATTTTTTACTGAGAAGAAAACGTGTACATAATTATTGATATTTTACCGAAAAAACCATTGCGAAAATAGGACTAATTATGTTAGCTTAAGAATCGTGATATTCATTTCCATGCAATTAGAGTTTTTTCTGCACCCAGACTCTCTTATCTTGTAGAAAATTTATTGCCCTTTCCGAATATGTGGTCAAATTTGATGAGACTACAAGGAAAACTGAATACTGATCATTTAGAGGAAAAACTCTGAATATTTCGTGAAATCAAGAAATGTTTAATTGAGTAATAACCGTCCACATTTCGACCATGTGTTATATGACATTTTTGGTTGCAACTCACTCGCCCCTTGAAGTTTGTTCACTTCGAAAGTAGACACCCTGTATAATACAAAAGCTAAATTCCATGACATATTATTCCACAAGGCAGAAACTTCTATCGTGTACTTTCTCTGATACTAAAACATTTCAGGGCAACTACACAGAAAGAATCGATTGATTACACGGCCGAAATGTGAGCATTTTCAGTCAGTATGTTTCGTTTAAGACTGGTGTTGTTGTTTCTGTTGTTGCTATTATATCTGTTTGTTGTTGATATTTCCATAATTGATATTGATTTTTTTCCTTTGTGAGATCGGAAGTTTTTCAGGATAAATTTCATGCTGTCGAAAATATTTTGTTTTTAAGTAATCAGAAAAGGAATCTTGTTGTACTTCTCTCCATAAGATTATTACGGAAAAATAATTTTCTCAGTAGCAATAGAGTTGTATTAGATTTATCCACCGAAATTCAATTTTTCTGATTGTATAAAAACATCGAATTTCTCTGAATCTGAAATTTTTTTCTCACGATTTTTTTGTAAACCCATCCGTGGGTTTCACAAAGCTTGATTGGGTACTCAAATGGTTGATTTTGAATTAAGTCGATGGTTATATAAAAACTGAACTGAAAATTGCACAGAATGATGACATGTCAATAATAAAGCTGATTGGAGTTTTTTGAAACCCGGCTTATGTGTATCAGATATCATCACCCCATGACTGATAGAAATTGTTTGATCTACTCGTATTTCTGAAACAAATGAATGAGGCCATCATATATCACTTTGAAAGTATTGCTGATTTGTTGCAAGACCCTGTATAAGATTATTCATAAAAACTGGTGGAGACAAAGTAGTGAACAGTTTGCCATTGTGCCTAATACATGACAAAAGAATTGAAGAAAGTTGGAGGCCAACCATAAACACGGAAATTTCCGAAGCAACAAAATCAAAACTTTTAAGGATTGAGAAATATTCGGACATTTGGACAAAACTATGCAACGCGCGCAAGAATTCTTTGAACAACTACTTTTTCTCATCTTTACGCGATTCTGGTGTAACGTTTTATCCTATCATGAAATTGAATGTTTAGTTTTCATGAGGTATTTCATCCAAATATCGTCTCACTCTATTAATAACAGAGTTAACTTGTATATTAGTCAATAGTTTCAATAATGTTACAAAACACAAACGATTCAAATATAACTTTACAGTCAATAAAATTTCTGACGTCAATACTCTCATAAATTTTAATCTTCTATTCAACGTGCGAACTCAATACATTGCCATCACATACGTTTCTTCAATTATTCTTCGTTATTGAAGGTTTATTGAATTTTATTCAATTAACGAAATATCAGGTGTAATATATACCTATATATCAGTAGATAATTTGGCCAATTGTTCTGTTGGAATATATCGTATTTGGATTGATTTTTTGAAGAAAGAAATGACATCAGGAAATTTCAAAATTAAATAAATCAACATCTCTATATGTGTTGACAACTTTCAATGTCAACTAGACTGGAAATGAAAAAACACACAATTCTGTAGATTTTACAAGTTTGTCTGAAGAAGGTGTCTGATATAGCCACTGAATCATTACATTATCCTTTTCATTTATGTACTCTTTTAGTTTGTACTGTTAGGCAACAAGTTTTTCAAAACCAATTTGCTCCTGACAAATAAGTGCAAAGATTTTCGCAGGAGCACTTCACATTAATTGAAATTTTTCAATTATTTCTGTCTCGGAGACTGGGAGTGAAAACCTAAAAAGTTTTTTAGAAATGCAGAATCCTCCCAGATTATATTTCAATCGATATTATATCTACGTACTTCATTTTCAATCTAATTTTCATTGCTCGAAAGAGGATAATTTTGCAGAAGGAACAGAATATCTCAAAATTGTTCACATAGCAAGGCACTTAATCTAATCTAACGAGGTTTATTCAAATAATAGTAATTCTATAGAAGGACTTCGAGACGACGAAAAAATGCACAATTTATTTAATTTATAAAAATTATTGAAGTAAAGATGGTTCTCATACTCATGAAGTGGCTTGCAGAATATTATTTGTGGTCTGTTCAGAATTATTCGATTCATTTAAAATATTTATGATTTCTATTTCTCGTCATGCGTTAGAGTTACATCTTTGTGTAATGTTTGTGTAGTTTTTAAATAAGATTTACATTGAATGATGTGGCTCTATCCCATAATAATTTAATTGAAAAAATTTAAGAAAAGCCGCCTGAGCTGGAGCTTTTGAGCGCTCGTTCATGTTCATTGGTCAAGCAATTATGCCCGATTGCAACCGTTCGTCTAAGCAGAGATTAAGCCTTTAAGTGACGTTTATTCCATTGATGAAACGTCATTTCAGGACTTAAACGTTGCTTAGACGAACGGTGCAATCGGGCATAAGACTATTACATCGAAATTTTATATGGAACTTGAGATTGATACAGAATATATAAATGCAGCATCTCAGCACAATCGGAATTATATCCTGGAAATTATTCAGAAAATGGTATATGTAAAAAAAATAATAAAAAAATTAACTCTATGGTTCTGTTGGTGAGATCCTCTTGAATTTTCGCCGAAACATTCAGTATATCAGTCTTCATTCACATAACAATTTTCACTCGAATCGGATATCGTGGTATGGAAATATGAATATTCTTTTTTTCAATATTCCATTATGTTTTCTATGCTCAAAAACTATAATTTTAGGATATCAACTGTTTCTTCAAATATTCACTTGATAATGATACTCGAAAATTCAAGTTTTCTTACTACATTTTCTATTACATTATATTTTCAATCGTCATTCATTCGAAAACTTATTCATATGTTCATAACAGGTAGGTATCGATGAGGTGTCCCAATGCACTTAATCCGGTAAAATTGTAATAATTTTTATTGACAAAGTCACTTTAATTGTGAATATGTCTCAGACTATTGAAGCTCCTAGCTCACGAAATAAGAAAGCCTTGACAAAAGATTGAGGTTCAGAAGATTAAAATCGTACAGTCAAATAAAAATGGGGCTCCAAAAAATCTATAAATTTCCATCATGTTGTAAAGACAAAGATAAATATCAATTTCGAAATATTTTGTACACTGTATAATATATAATATAATATAGATAGTTGATAAAACAATGAGTAGAGATCATATTTTCCTCTTGAAATATTTCCGCCGAACTTGTTTACAAACATGGAAGCGTTAAAATGAATCATTAGACGAATCTCCGGAATCACCATTCAAACCATTCATAAGAGACTCAACCCAATTCTATCAGACTTTCTACATACCCCATTTACCAACTACAACTCAACAACGGACCAAATAAGAGGAGCTTTGACAACAGCTTTAGGTTCAGAAGTTCAAAAATTGTACACCACATAAAAATAATGGGGTCTTCCTATTCACAAAAAATTCTATGAGTTTTCATGTTATAAAAAACAAAGATAAGTGATATGCAATATCAATTTCATAATATTTTTTACACTGTATAATATTATAATATGATTTAGATAGGTGGATAAAACAATGAGTAGGGATCATATTTTCCTCTGGAAATATTTCCGCTGAACTTGTTTACAAACATGGAAGCGTTTGAAATAAATCATTAAACGAATCTCCGGAATCAAGCAATTCAAACCATTCATAAGATAGACTCATCCTAATTCAGTCGGAGTTTCTACATGCCCAATTTACCAAACTACGAACTCAACCACGGAAGAAATCAGAAGACTATGACACAGAATTAAGGTTCAGAAGATCAAAAATTGTACAGTCAAATAAAAATAATGGCGTGTTCTATTCACAAAAAATTCAATGGATTTTCATGTTATAAAGAACAAAGATAAATGATATGCAATATCAATTTTAAAAATATTTTGTACACTGTATAATATTATGTAATGTATTGTGTAATATATACTCCGTTCACGAAGTTGAGCACATAGTAGGCGTTTCTTTATTTATCTGAAGTTGGCAGTATTTGCTGTCATAACGTAAAATAAATTCAATGTTTCCGAATGTACCCAGCTCGCTCGTCCGACGAGCTTGCAAGTTATCAGACGACTCTATGCAATATTGACAACATTGCGTATCAATCTGACAAGAAAATAAACATCATAACCTAAATTTTAATATACACAGTGGAATATGTCAGATTGTCATGGCCAACCGACGGCTCAACTTTTCGTGAACGGACTATAGATGGTGGATAAAACAATGAGTAGGGATCATATTTTCCTTGAATTAATTTCCCCGCCGAACTTGTTTACAAACATGGAAGCGCTAAAATAAATCATTAGACGAATCTCCGAAATCAAGCAATTCAAACCATTCATAAGATAGACTCAACCCAATTCTGTCGGAATTTCTACATGCCCAATTTACCAAACTACGAACTCAACCACGGACGATTATGAATTCAGTACAGAGTTAATTTCCTACAGGCGCCTCGAATTAACTATAATGCCCCCCTCCGGGCTATGGACGTTGACACCAAACTCCCTGAAGATGCTCACAATCATTCCGTACAAATTTGAAGAAATTACGGTTTTGGAACTCTGTCTAGAATGGCCGATTATCATACAAATTGCCGTATCTAAACGTGTTGAGTGATTTGAAATGTTTTTAATTCGATGAATGGGACGGATTTGTAAATATGATACACCGTGAAATTATCGACCATTTTTGATACGGTAAAATGGTGGTTTGAATTGAATACTGAAAGAAAAGAATGGCTGGTTATTTTTCCAGAGAATGAGGTATATTTCAATTATATCTAAAAAACTTTTCAGGTTTTCACTCCCAGTCTCTGAAACAGAAATAATCAAAAAAAATTAATTAAGATGAAATGCTCCTGCGAAAATCTTTGCACTAATTTGTCAAGAGCAAATTGGTATCGAAAAAATTGTTGCCTAACAGTAAAAATAAAAAAAGAAATAAATGAAAAGGATGATGTAACGTTTCGGTGTCTATATCAGACACCTTCCTCAGACAAACTTGTAAAATCTTCGCAATTGTGTGTTTTTTCGTTTGCAGTCTAATTGACAATTAGACTGCAAATGAAAAATTTCGAAGATTTTACAAGTTTTTCTGAAGAAGGTGTCTGATATAGGCACTGAAACATTACATGATCCTTCTCATTTATTTTTTTTATTTTACTGTTAGGCAACAGTTTTTTCAATACCAATTTGCTCCTGACAAATTAGTGCAAAAATTTTAGCAGGAGCATTTCATCTTAAATAATTTTTTTTGTTTTTTCTGTTTCAGAGACTGAGAGTGAGAACCTAAAAAGTTTTTTAGAAATGCAGAATCCTTCCAGATTATATTTCAGTCAATATATTTCAATTAGTTACATTATTAATTGGAAGACGAACCTCGACCCAGACTAATCAACTACAGGAATCCATAAAATGAAATATTAAAAATTTTCAGAGAATAATTACAGGATTCACATGATATCGAAACATTTATAACTTGCAAATAGATGCATCATATTAAAGCATTATTGACCATATTGAAGATTTCACAACAAAAGCTGAGATCTATTGAACCAAAACCTATTTTACGAGGGCAACATATGAAGAAGCATCGAAAACTGATGATTACCTTTCGAATTAACAATTATATGCGATAAAACATTATATGGTTTGAAAAAGATATACAGGCTGTCTGTAAACAAATTCGAGGGACTTAGGGAGGTGATTCCTCGATGAAAATAAGCACGGGTAGTTCATATCCACTCCACCTCCCTTCCAAGATGCAGCCTTTGGAAGACTTTGCAACAGACTTTTTTTCCCAGAATTAAATGGGAAACCATAAGATAATTTTATTTTTTGAAAATCTTCCCACGAAAACAATTTCTGAACGAAAATCATAGGGGGTTCTAATTTTTAACCCCTAATAACAAAGTTATGAGATCTGAAAAAATTGTGTGAGTAACATCTACTTAGTGCTTCATATTATGTATTGTTGTATGACTCAGTGTTTTTAAGAAGCCGTAAAAAATAATTAAAAACAGTCAACTCGTCGCTGTATCTTGGAAGGGGGGTCGATTTCCAAAAAAATTATATGAACTACCCCTGCTTATTTTCCTCGAGGAATCTTGACACCTTGTATATTGCAAAATTCATAGTCAGCTGTTGCAAAATACGTTCACTACCAACAGACATAAAACTACAGTTCTTTTTACATGCATGTTCAAATTTAGTACTTGGATATTTCATAAAAAAATGATTACTGAATGCTTCTCATTATTTCCAGAATATTTCGAAATGATTGAAGCGTGAAATGAATTGTATAATTGCTATTTTCCAATTGAAATGTTACTGAAATATATACAGTATATTTGACAATACTCTCATAAGTCGGAGAGAAATATTCGTTGGTGAAATTCAATTTCTTTTAATAACCAGAAAATGAGAAAAAAATTGAGCAAAAATTTCAGGCGAGCGACAAGACACTGAAAAAAATGTTGTTGCTATATTATTATTGTTGCGTTTCCCGAAAACATTAAAATTAATAGAACAGAGGTTTAACGCGTACATCACCATGAATAACAAAAAAATTAATTTTTTTTCATTCTCTGGTTGTTGAAAATATCGATTTAATGGAATACCCACCACAATTTATGACGAAAATTTTCAGCTATTTTTTTCGCATCGAATACAAACGTTAAATAAGGAAGTATTCGATAGTAAATTTTCGATAACTTTGTGTATGTTTTGATTGATGAATTTTTCAACACTTATGTCATCGGAATGTGAATTCGTGTGAATTTGTTCTGTTTTTATCATAACCAGTACCTATATGAGCCATTTCTGAAACACCCTAGGGAAAAGATCGTAGATCTTTCACATATTTCTCAACAAAATTCGGAGCCTCGACTGATGATCGATCAGGAAGATTTGGAGCAGATGAGAAAATTTCATTTCCATTATCCCCAGCTCCAATGAATATGATCATGATGGATGACAGTGAAGATGACCCTATTTCTCAGAGGGTTGAAACCTTGAAACATATGTAGCTTTTCCAATGAAGAAAATTTGGAGCAGAAATTTTTGTCGTTACTTAATGGTCAATAATTTGATTTTAATTTTAGTCAGTTATTTTTAGAATTGTCAACATACTGATCAAGACCAAGTGGCACTATTACAATAATCTAGTTTGTATATAATTGTAAGTATATGATATTAGTTGTTCAATTGAATGAACGACAATTTTCAAAATTTCGTTCCATAACTCAGATGTGTATTTTATCAGAATCTAAATAAGCTTTTGGTGTTACACCAAATGAATCCAGTACCTCTACAGTTAGTAGTAATCATTTTCATAATACGAATTCTCCGTTAATTTTTTTTGCAGTTTATAATTCCATTGTGAAACAAGCTTTGAAAAACTGTTATTTGCTACTAAGTGAGGAACAGAAGCCTACATGAACATTTCTTTTATCGATTACCTTCCTCATCATCTGCCATTACCCAACTTCAAACAAACCAAGACGAAATCAGCTCAGCATTTCTTATTCCCGCAACTCCCAGAAGGCCAACAAAAAACCTCAACGATCCACCTAACCACAAAACCCCAGCACGGGACCTTTTGTTCCCCGATTCAAAGGCGCCAAATAAAGCGCCGAGAGCTCTCCAGAAAATAAGAAAAGCCCCAAGAGAGCCCCGTTGTTTTCCGTAATTGGAAAACAATACCCCGTTCTCGATTAAAAACCGAAGTGCAGCCAAGCGATAACATCGCTAGGACACGTTTATAATCGCTAAATTAATCGCTTCAAGTTTGTTTGTTTGGGAGACACACCTCTCTAATAAATTGAAAGAGGCATAATGTTGAACGTGATCAAATTCACCTGACAGCTGATGTTTATTTTCACGTGCAGTGGTCTTAATTCAATTATTATCGCTCTGTGCCTGCTGGTGCTGGCGGCGTTCAGGCGCGATATGGAGCTTTTTCTATGGTATCGGAAGTGTGTTGTGCGTTTCGCCCCCTTGTAGAAGGAAAAAGTCGGTGGGCTTGGCGTGAAACGCCTTCCTGGAGACTTTTGCATTCAGAAACGGCAGATGTGGCGACCAGCGAGAAAATCGCACCGGGACCGATTCGTGTGCGATCAAATAGAAAATTGGTTGATAGGTCGGTGTGAAATGTGCCTAATTTCTTTGATTTGGTTGGCAACGGTTAACGTCTTAATGAAAAGTGTTTTATACAATACGGTTTGGTGATTAGAAGAAAATATTGATTATGCAACTATTCATTGTTTTCTAGAATTAATCAAACCGATATGATCATGACAATTGATGAAAGAAGGAAGTTCCAAAGAGTTTGATGTTGAGTTGAAAAAAGAGATGCCCTGAGCTGCTATATATGCATTGATGCTATTAGCTGAAAATTTTGTATAGGACTTGAGATTCATGCCAAGTACATGAATGCAAAATCTCAGCACGATCAGAATTACATTTCGGAAATTTTTTGAAAAATGAATTATGAAAAAAATCAATAATTCAGATGATACAATTGTCTTTAAAATTTGCATGAACTTTCAGTTTATCAATCTTCATTCACAAAATAAATTTCAATCGAATGGAGATCTTGTTATGGAAATATAAAAATTCTTCTTTTCAATATTGCAATTTAATTCTCTATGGTTTTGTTAACAATATGTCTACAAAAATTTTGCATCAGTCTCATTATGAGCATCTTGCCCTGAAAATCTTAAGTCTCTAGGACGGTTGAGACCATTCCCGACTCATAATTCTAAAATTACCTACATTTGGGCAAAACGATAAAGCACTCGTTTAAGTAGAACGACCGCAAAAAAAAATTTAATGAATGGTACTGAGATAATTTTTTTGATATTGTTCTGGAAATATTTATTGTGATAGAGAAAAATCTATTTTTAGTGTGGATATATTTCAAATATGAAAAACTCCGAAATTATGCAATTTTTTTGTTTCAGATTCAAAGCTTCTCCTGATCAGTTACAATATTCGGACAAGAGTGATATTTTTCTTGATATTCCAATTCACATTATTATTCAAAATAATAATCATGATTGAACAATTTTTGCCATGTAGTTTTTGTCTTCAGATGAAGCCATGCCACAGCTTAAAAATTACCTGAAATTTTCTGAGGAATGGAGAATGAAGACTAAATGGTTGCAAATGACTACAACCAATTTCAGACGACAATTATCAAAAAATTAAGCAATTTATTGAATGAATATTTGTGTGCAATTACCTCGAGAGTTAAAAGAGAAGGTTTCTGTGAATTCACCCCCAAATCGGGTAGCAAAACGTGTTTGAGGATGGGAAAAAGGGATGATTAACCTTTTCTCCACCGGCTTTGTGGTTATCACTTTCAATCAGTTTTTAACAGAAGAACAGGAATTGAAATAGATGAAGATGATAGATGAATTTTTAAATTAAAAATGAACTTAAGTTTGATCCCTTTTCGAATATATGAGCACAGTTCGATATTTGGTGAAAATTATTAATTAATGGCCATGTTTGTTTTTCGACCGTCGCAGGTGGCGCCAGCAATCGGGTCAATTTTCTCCAAGAGCTACAGGGTACATTCACGACTGAACAAAGACATTGGGAAATGTGGTGTTGAGAAACAAGGATTACAATAAGCTGCCGAAAAATGCTTTTTCCTCATAAAACCGAAAGCCTCTGCGAGCCAAGGGCGTAGCCAGGGGGGAGGGTTTTGGGGGTTCAACCCCCCCCCCCGAAATGTTTCAGAGTTATTTTTTGTTGCAAAAATAATCTTTCATTTTGCACTTAAACCAACTTATCTCCGAAAATCTAGTTGAAATTATCAATTCATAATTTCATATCAGCAGACTTTAACTGAAGGAATTCACCATAAAAAATATTGTTTGTGTTTTCTCAATGTTTCATTTTTAATACCTATTCATATGTTGTTGGTCATATTTTGGAGTAAAACATTAAAAAACTCTATTTAGTTTCAATGAAAGCACACATCCACACTAATTTCATATTGATTCATCTTGTAAGTATTGTTCGGGAAATAAATATTGTTTTTTAAGTTTTTGTTTGAGTGAATAAAAATTAAATTCTGAAGCATATTTGAAAAATAGGTTTACCTAACCTAACCAGGCATATCTATGTTGAATATTGTTTCCGAAGTAGGAAAAGGATTATTGAATTCTTAAAAACAACAAATACTTGCTACAAAAAAGCGACCCTCACAATTCCCGGCACCTTCAAAGTCAATTGCCAAAATGTCAAAACCCCCCTCGAAATTAATTCCTGGCTACGCCCTTGCTGTGAGCTATTTCATAGTGGAAAAAACCAACATTCAAAATTTTATATCCTACAACCAAGTTTTGTTCTGAATCTTATACCTAATCTAAAAATTTCAAGTTTCGAAGTCGTTCCTTCCGGAAGTGTATATTGTTTACGTTCAACCATATAGGTTTAAGATAAGAACACAAAAGTTGAATTCAAAAATGAACGAAATAAAACCAATATGAATATGAATTACCCATATCTGATTTCACGATATGGTCAGCAGTATCAAGGACGAAAATGTCAACTTTTCAAAAGTGTTACAGTGGTCCTAAAAATTCATCTAGCGCATTAAGTTTCATCAATCAACTCCTTCGCCACCCTATTCATAATTAACACTAACAAGACTTAGCTTTCATCAGTAATTTCACTCAGATCACAAACTCCAAACAAGGGGCTGAAATAAGGTTATCTTTGCATCTATGCGCATTCATAAACACTGATACGCAATTAAAAATACAATTAAGTTGCAATTAGCATGCCGCTGATTATACCCTCAGCAATTACGATATTATTCTGTTCATATTATCATTATAATTATTCTAAATATTACACGGCTAATATCGTATGAGATATTATATTTTAATCATTTAATTACACTACGGTACTGGATGATAAAAAGAAAAGAGACTAGAGTGTTCGTGCTCTTAACAGCTCGTGGGAGAATTGCTAGGTTCTTGCAAGAGAAAATTATTAGGAATGCGAATGGAATGAATGGCAATGAAGCTATTGTTAGAAATGTATGCGGAATACTTCTGAGCTTATACGACCATGCGGAGAAATGGATCATACTAAGGAGTTCAGATATTATATATAACGAAAAAAGATTCAGAGTATATGAATACTGACTTATGTGAATTTCTATAGTGGCGATAACATTTTTCCATGATGAAATTTAGATCTTCTTTATGCCGAGAGCGGGAATCAAAACACCTAGGAAGTGTCTAATAAGTATACAGTGTTTCCCAAAATACCCGAACCTTAGGCCTTTTCTCTTAACTATTGATATCCCCCAAAAAAAAATTTCCAAAAAAGTTTTGCTTCGATAATAAATGAATTTAAACCTGGTAACTAGGAGTTGCTTTAAAGCTGTTAAACTGAATTGTTTTGAAGAAAATAATCCCAAACCATAGTGAAGAAGTGAGAAATTCTGAAAGAAGTTAGTACCTACAGAATCACATTTTTAGTCGATATGCAAAATCACAGATGAAAATTCGGCAATATTCTGAAATTACCGTTGTTTCGGGTTCGAGTTATTCGAGTTCAAGTTTCTCTAAAATTATTGTAATTTCATTCGTCGTAGAATTAGTTCATTCTGGTACAATTCTTTCATTTCCTTCTACTCAAATTTTGAGACCAGTTAGATGCAAACTCGTTACTGTGGGGTTAAATAAAAACAAATTATTGAACCAGAATTTACAACACGTAGGATTAAAATTATTTCAGCGAACTTTGAGATTGTCAACGAGAAATTCAAATATATCCTAAAAAAGTAATTTTTGAATTATCCAAATTTGATCTGAAATCTTTCATATTTATATTCATTTTCAATATGTATTGGCCTATTTTCTCAAAACTGCCAGGTTTGACAGTTTCAAAGCAATTCCTTGTGGCCAAGTTCCTTTATATGGTTTACTATATTTTCAAAGCATGAATTTTCCATAAAAAATTCGGAAATATCAATAGTAGAACAGTGTCTTTTGGTGCGGTTTTTTATGGGAAACACTGTTTCCTATCTCGAAAAAACTGTCAAGTACGTTGTGTTTGATGTTTCCCGAAGTTTATGAATGTCTTTTTTCACTCTCGATTTTTGGCACTGCTAGGATTTCTTTTAAGACGAATTCTCGAATAATTTTCTTTTATCTATAATTGGATGAAAAATATATCTCGATTTTCAACATGATCAAAAATTCTGTCGATGTACCCAAGTTATCACTAAATTGCAAATTAATATTATCACCAGTTCGGGGATATTATGTACCATACAATTCTAAATTTCATTGAACAAAACTCCGTAAGTATTTCATCGAATCAACCTTACAATTTTCGAGTGTCTAGGTCTCTTTTTCGAAAGTTTTCGTGTAACTTGTGTTACTGAATGGAAAAAATGCTTCGTTTAGTTTGATTTGATAATTTGAAACGCAGAAATTCGAAATATACGAATGAAAAGCTTGCTGGACCAATTGTACTGTTCAACCCCACAAAAAATTTGTTGCTTGAAATTTTTTTTAGTTATGTAACTTTGATTCGAATGGCATTGAAATTGACGCACAAAAATTTTTTTTTATCTTTTCAGCAGAAAAATAACTACTCATTCATTTCATTGATAGGAATATCCATTGTTATCGGCTTATAATGTGTAAATATTATTAAACCATCCCAGTTCGCTTGAAATGAATTCATTTCCTGAAATGCTGAATAGCAATAAAATAACTTCTAGTTCAAATTCCTGAAAAGTCAAAATACTGCATTATGACTATAATCAATCAATGTTTTTTCCTTATTTGATCCCTACTAAGCAGAAAAATGCACCCTGTATATCTGCTTCAATGTTCATTCGATATTAAATGAAGCAGACATCACATTACAACTTCCAATTCATCCAACATGATCATACGGCCTAACTTAACATTCCACCAGAAATGAAGAATCCCTGCCAAAAATAATCCTGACAGCCATAAAACAACTCAAACGCCCCCTAATTGTGAGAAATCACACCAATTTTTCACAGCAATCTGTAAGAAGACGTGTTGAAAGTATGATTCATTAGAGTGTCTTATGAGATAGCGGGACAGGAGACATAAAAAGATGATGAATTACATACCAAGTTTTTCATTCAGCTAAATAGATGACATGCTTTGCCAACTCAAGGAGATTCTATCTTCATCTTTTTAAAGTGCGGTACACACCTTCCAAGCTATTTCCGCTGTTGAAGTGATTAATTTGAGACGTATTCAAACGAGTTCGTCTTGGAGAGTCACAATTATTTTGTTTTTCACTTTTTTCGTTTTTATTTTTTTCTCTTGTTAAATCCAAAAATTTTGAATTATCATTTTTCCTCTTGATTCTTTGCTATTAAAGGAATAGTCGTATAATTTTTTCATGAACTACATCTGAAAAATCGGTTTTTAGAAAAAAAAAATTATAGTCATTTGTTTTTTGGTGTTTTTCAAAAGTGTCCACCGCCATTTTTTGACATAAAATGTCTTCTTTGGTTCGTAATGCCCTGGAATTTTTTCACATTTTTAAAATTCGTGGAACATTTTGAAAAAAAATTATTATATTGTTTGAATTTTAAGATTCAACAGATATCCATCAAATTTTGGTGCAGTTGTATTCATATTGGCTCCCTGAACAATATTAGTGAAAAAAACAATTGGCGATCTGTCTTAGTTTGGAAGATATGGTCCCCAAAAGTCCAAAAAATATTCCACCTGAAAGTCACTTTTCTGCCAACAAAAACACTGAATTACGGCTTTATTAAGTTTACAGTCTCTCTGAACATTTTATCATAAAGACTTGATTCATTTTATATCAGATATATTCAATAATTATTGCAAAAACATCGAAAAAATTCGAGGGAAAGCCATCGTTTCTTATAGTAAGTTTGGCACTACCGCGTCTTTCAGCGAATAACATTAGGAAATGATAGCGGGATATACCGGTATGCATCGTGTTTTATTCGCGCGAAATAATTCGCGGTACTGCCAAACTTACCATAAGAAACAGCGGGCTTTCCCTCGAATGTTTTCGATGTTTTTGCAATAATTATTGAATATACAGGGTTTTCCTTTCAAGTTGGCCTATTAGACGTTTTAGGAGAACTAGTGAATATTTCGTTCTGAAATTTTAGGTGCAGCCTTGAGGGTAAAGGAACTCTTCGCCTAAAATATTTTCAAGTCGACAGTGTTGCCACGTCTATCTCAAACACATATCTACTTTCTTATTTCAAATGGAACTACCTATATTTTCATTTATGTATCGATTCAATACCAAATTCGCAGTATAACCCACTAAAAAAATTTCTCTGCTATGCACTGTTGCCAAGTTATTCAAAAATTCCTGAAACTTTTGACATTTGCATTGCCAGTTTGGAAATGCAATATCTCGGTTACTTTTTATGCGAACGGAACCCAGTGGCGTAACTACAGGGTGGCAGGGGTGGCAAAATGCCACGGGCCCCCAACTTGAGGGGCCCCGGCCCAAGGGGCCGCGAGCTCAAAAATATTTTTTTACACTGTATTTTATTTTAGTTGAAAAGTTTATTTTTATAAGTTCTGCTAAAGAAGACCAATACAAATACAATTTTAAGTTCATCGGTAAGCATTTCAACCAACCTAAATAAAAAGATGTGATTCATTTTTAGAGATGTACACGTTACCTGAGACGAATAATTCCACGTACTTGTGACCGTCAAAAAACCTTCAATCAAAATACCCGTTTCGAAACTAAAATTGATAAAAACCTATTTAAGAAAATCTATGGGACAAAACAGGTTATGTAATGTGGCTATTCTGTCCACTGAAAATTCTATGGCCCGATCTTTAAACGTGAAGATGTTATAGACAATTTTGCGGAAGAGAAAGCTCGAAGAAAAGATTTTTCTTAATAAATATCTTATTGAAATTGAATTGTTATTTTTATTTCATTGTAAATGTCCTCACGATGTTGTTCGGAAAAGCTAGCGAATAGTTGATGAATGCTTCGAGATATTATGTTCTATGGATGAATGTGAACTCTCCAATACAACATAATATACAACGTGTAATTGAGTACGCTGAAAATATATCAGTTCATCAAAATTACTGAGTACAACCTGACGATTTTTACTGATAGGGCCCCATCAAAAGAATTTGCCACGGGCCCCAGATGGTATAGTTACGCCACTGACGGAACCAAACTCAGCAGTCTCATAGTAAAGACTCAATGCATTCATGTGGTATATTCAGTATTTTGATACATCTTAATGTTTTTCGAAGATATTGCTCCGAAAATGTGAAACTCAAAATTGAAATATTTCGAGATTTTCAAATGGCAACCCCATATTTATTTTACAGCATTCGATTCGAAATAAAAATGAACGGCAGTCTCCTTTTACACTAATTATTTATTTTGGATAGTTTTCGAATGAGATGTAAAATACTGAAATTTTTCAGTATTTATAGTTCATGATCTATGGTCCTGTTTAAGATGAAATGGTTCTATGATTATGGCGTGAATTGTTGAAGTAGATTCTTTGGTTGAAATCATAAAAAGTATTCGATGATCACGGATTTCATAGAAAAAAGTTTACCCATATTATTCAAACACGATTCGGGCAGTTTCACAATTCACGGGAAATACCAAAAAATTATTGAAAGGACCTGTAGGACCTTTTACAATCGTTATTCACATTTAGCACGAATGACTGGAAAGAAATTCCGCAAATTGTTTAAGCTTTCTGAAGAGACGAAAACAGCTTCAGAACAAAGCTATGAGCTTTTTTTATCAGAGAAGATGAGAAGAATGGTAAAATAAGTAGTAATTGTTAGATCAGCATTGAATACTCAAGATACTATCATGGCTTATCTAACTAAAGTGAAACCTGATAATCAACTTACCAAAAATTGCAATAGGAGTGTAGTGGAGGCTATCTAGGAGAAATCATTCCATTGCATTGTTCAAATCGAAGAACATATAGATTATCTCAATAGGGTATTACAGATAAATTAAAGTTTGTTCAACATGCTTTGAATGAAGGCTACTGGATTTTAGGGGCAAAGCAACCATAATATATAAAAAAAGAAAAACTGAATAGTTGTAAATCAAAGGAATTCCCTTTTATGACAGTTACCGAAAATCCCATCCTAGAGAACTGCTGTAATAATGAAAACCAGCTCAAAAAAGATCAAAAAAATTGCATCACAACTGATTGAAGCCAAAATTGATTAAAGTCATGGATGATTGCTTTCTGAGAACTGTCAAATATTTTCAAATAATGAAAATAGCCCAAATAATATTTCAATAACTGTGAGCACCTATATTACACCATAAACAACAAAAGTGGACTTCTGTTTGTTATGAATAATCCTTTTGTCAACTATTCACACTGTATATCATTGCAATATTCATTATTGTGATTACTGAAAAAAACAGCAATTTCTGTCAAGTTAGAGTAATTTCTTTTTGACATTCGTACACTAATCGTCTCAGTTCAGGAATTAATTTCCTCAATTTCCTACAAATTGAGAAGTCAATTGAAAAGCGATTTCCTGGAATTACAAAGGGAAAAAAACCGAAACACGTGCATGATAAATCTTCAATAAATTTTCGCCACTGAAAAAAGTCGTTTGTAATGATCTGCATAAATGACTCAGTCCATAGTCTGAAGTAATTACGAACTATATGGACTGTGAATTCCTGAATTGTCTTTCTTGAACTCAGTAAACACGAACATATTATATTCCATATTAATTTTCTGTTAATTTTCATTGGGAATCTTTTGAATAACCACTTGTAGTATAATAATGGAACATTTAAGACTATTTCATACTTTTAGGTCTGAAGGAGTTTGTCGGATTGCCTGTTGATATATCGGGTGTCCCAAGGTGAGTGGCCTATTAGATCAAATTGGCGTGTTACGAAAATGACTCTAGTTCGCTCAATATTTGAGATTCAAGTCCGAAAATTAGCAAGTCATTTGATATTTATCTGTCGCTGATTTTGAATTATAGTTGTCATGTTTAAACGATGGACCAAAAAAAATCATCATGATAATAATAATAATCTAATAGGTCACTCACCTTGGCACACCCGATATATCATCAATAAAGAACAATAATTATTATTCTTATTGATAATCAATTCTATGTGACTTGTTGAAATCACAAAATTTGTTTTTTCATATGAGTTTTTTTGCATTCGGTACATGTGAATGCCCAATCCACTCCACTTTTGTGATCTGAAATTGAATATAGCTGCTTGATGAAATACAAGGTGTCCAATGGAAAGAAGCCAATCCTGATATTTCTCATAATTAAATCGGAATTAACAGGGATACCTTCACTTGTGGAATAATTGAGGACACATGTTATTGCACCTTTATTGGATGAATTTTCATTCTAAAAAAAAATATTGGTTGGATATATTATATTAGAGAATTTCACAAACGAAAAGGAATATTGTCAATCTTATTATTGGGAAACATGATTATTAGCGCAGAAGGAACATAATCATAAAAACCGATTTTAATTCAGGAGAATAGTTATACCAAAAGCTCTTACGGAGTTAAAAAAAAACGCCTTTGACCATATCAAGTGTTCAACTTTCATATTCATATCTTAAGCCTACCGTGCGCATTTCATGTTCTAAAGTCACCTTTTTTCCTTTATCCAGGAAGGTTAAGATATCTACAGAAAATTTGATATTATGAAAGCATTAAATGATCGATTTATTGAGATCAAATAATATAAATTTTCGACAATTCCTCATCTTTGGAGTTAGTCATCAGTTTTCATCCGATCTGTACGAAAAACAGATCTAGAACCATAAGAATAATATTCTTGCTCTTTTTGACGAAATTTTGCATTTCTGAATGAAAAATAACCAAATTTTTTTCTTCAAACAAAAAAGTTGAAAATTTGGACACTTGATTTGAGCCATCCGCCATATCTACACTTCTCCTATTATTTTTGAACAGTATGGCCTTTTTATATTTTTTTAGTTTTTTTTCTGACGATATGCACGAAGTTCTGTACCAATCGTTATTAAGCAGCTAAATTGAGAATTGTGACCTGGAGCCTATTGCACCAAATACTTTGCAACTTTTCACTTTTCAAATGAATTAAGTTGCACAAAACGCATTCATTATTGAAAAATACAATGTGAAAAGTAAAGTGCGTAGTGAAAGTACTCCGCAGAAATTAAATCTTGAGTGAAATGTTGTGCAACATAACTAATTTTCACCTTTGAAATTTGTCAGAATGCAAAGTGCGAAGTGAAAAGTTGCAAAGTATTTTGATGCAATAGGCCCCAGGATATTATTTTCCCTTTTTAGATTCGTCAACAAGTGCTTTTCAAGTTGAAATTTTTGTTTATTCTTCCAAAATTGATCGTGGTGTCATTCGATAGACGGAGTAGATAGGTACTCGTTTCTTTTTAGTATTTCAACCCTCTGGAAAAATTATGAACATTGGTCTTCCACTTCCTAGAGTGACGTCTTCTCAGGAAATTTCCTCATCTTTTGAAATATTTTTTCGAATTTGGATTACCTATCTCATAACAGTTTTCTTACAAAAAATTTTTATAACTAGTGTAAAATCAATTATACTTTTCGAAGTATTCGTAAATTTTTTCGGGATTCTCCTGTCATGTACTCCATAGAATGAATAAAATGAACAGGAGCTTTCGAGCGCTCGTCCTCTGGTGGAGCAATAAGACTTTCATCTCAAAATTTTATATGTGATTTAATATTGATACCAGATATATAAATACAGAATCTCAGCACAATCAGAATTATATTCTGGAAATTATTCAAATGATGAAATATGTAAAAAATAAATAATTACAAAAATTATATTCTATGATTGTGATGACGAGATTCTCTAAACATTTTTTCACGAACATTCAGTATATCAGTTTTGATTCAAAAAATAAATTTCACTTGAATCGGTTATTCTGTTATGGAAAGAAACAGATTTTTCTTTTCAATATTTCCATTGAATTTTCTATGGTTCTGTTGCCATTATGGCCACAAAACTTTGCATGAACAATCAGTCTATCAATCTTTATTTATAAAATAAATTCCATCCGAATCGGAGATTTTTTATGGGAATAAAAAGTTTCTTCTTTTCAATATTCCAATTCAATTTTCTATGGTTTTGTTCACTCTATGGCCACCATTTCAAGTCACTAGGACAATCCCTTAGAAAGTAAGTGTTCTAACGGACGGCCGGACGGCCCCACGGACAGAATTGAATCATGGAATAGAACCTTATCGTTTGATACCATTTTCGGCTTAAAATTCTAAATTACAGACATAAGGGAAAAACGATGTTGCGATCGTTAAAGAAGAACGAGTGCTCAAAAATTGGCAATGTGAAAGTTAGATTATAATGAATGGATAATATCAACTAAATCCATGTGATACTAAACCACTCTAATCCTCCTCTTTGTCGTTCCAATATACGAACCGAAGAAACGCGTTTCAATGTCTCATTTACCCTTCGACATGATCGCTTTGCATCTCACACAGATAATCTCGAATTCCCATCAATGAGACCAATGAATCGCAAATTAGCGCCCCATCCCGATCTATCCAAACACCGAATTTCAATATCACTGAACGTTTCGATCCCGGCCAAACAGTATTAAAATCAGCACCGTTTGATCCGCCAGAGGGCGCCTGCGGCACGCGCCCAAGCGTCGCCTGCTTCGACGCCGAACAGCGTCGGGGCGGAATCGACAATGGGACGCTGCTCTTTGAAACTTAAGCTATCAAAGCTCTCATTATTCTAGATTTTCGCATTAACCTTTATTGTGACATGTCGCATTTAGCCAGGCAGTTATTCTAGATTCAATTCGCACCCCTGTGTATGTGTATGTCACGTGAGGATTCAAAGTGGAAAAAGGGGGTAGACCTCCCTTTAGTCTAGTGCAGCAGATTTGGAGGTATCATTAACTAATAGATCAGTGCACTTTTGTTAGAAACGTTCAATGAGTAACTAGATATGGAATAATTTTGTCACTCACTGCTCGACGATACTGTATTACACTGTTGCAATACCTAAGACTACAGATCTGATCTTCTAACTACGAATTTTTAAGAGCTATGAAGGACTTAATACTGCATCCAAGAAAGATTGATATCGAAGGATCTAAATGTCTGACGTCAAAAAAGTAATTTAAATATTTTGTGGTATGATATCATAATGAGACGCTGCTCCATCGTATGAACACCCTGTGTTCGAAGGAGATAGCTTCAGTTATTGTCGAACCCCTTAGTTACATATTCACAACAACAGTCCAATCTGGCTAAGATTGTACCGATTTATTAAGGAAAGTAGAGAACTTGACCCCAACAGCTACAAACCCATGGCCATATTCCCTGTCTTTTCAAAAATAATGGAAATGGTCATAAAAGCAGATTTATGAAATTTCACAGTAGAAACAATATAATACGCAAGGAAAAACATGGCTACCAGAAGAAAGTCCGTTACGACCGCATTAACAAGACTACTAAAGGTTGTAACAGAGGCATTTGACAGAGGCATCAAGTGCGAACTTCTAACATGTGACCTATCGAAGGCCGTCAGCAGCATCAACAACAAAATATTCTTGGAGTAGCTTTCTCGCTATGGTATAAGTAGAGGGTTTATACTGACAGAGGACAGAGATGAGTCAGAATGAGAGCAAACCGATTGTGGAGTCCCCCAAGGCTCCATACTGGGACCCATACTATTCGTTTTGTACATAAACAACTTGCCAGATGCAGTTGAATCAGAGAACAGAATACTCTTTGCGGATGATTTGAGTTTTCTCAACACTAAGCAGAGTCACTTTGAGTTGAAGGAGAAGTCTTGCTTAGGTCTGAAAGAGGCAGCCACTTGGTTCGAGATCAATGAACGTTAACAAAACGCAAATATTAACTTTCGAAACTAAACCCTCAAAGGATACTTATCTTGTATTAAATCGTATTATGCTGCGACCAAACCTTAAATTTCACAATCACCTAGAAAGATTGGCAGGAAAGCTGTCTCAAGCAGTTTGAATAGCTAGAAGAATAATGCAAATAGCTGATAAAAATACAGCAAAAGTAGCATATTCCTCATTTTTCCACAGCCGGATTACCTATGGTATCCTCTTCTAGAGAGGAAGCAGTGGAACAGAAAACATATACATTAAAAAGAAACATTGTATAAGTGTGGAGTACCCAGGAGAGACAGCTGCAGAAACCTCTTTAAAAGGAGCGAATAATAACAACTGTGAGTCAGTACGTTATTGCATGTGCTCTATTTGTGGAAAGCGAAGAACACGGCCTCACAAAAAAACAAAAATTTACAATCATATACCAGAAGAGCTGATAAGTGCACTTTACTCATATACCTAATAAGAATGGACACCACATGAGAAAAACAGGTCACTTGGACCACTTGGTCGAATGTGACGAGTATATTCAACGCTCTGCAAATTTTGAAACATAATCGCTTTTGCCTTCGACATTCCTTCAATATTCAAACATGAAATACTCAATTGGTTGCTCTTCGGCCAGGAGGGTGTTTTCAACCAAGTTTGGCCTTCCAAGCGATGATTTTTCGGACCTTTTCTTCTTCGAGGACCGCCAAGTGTTCGATCTTCTATTAAGTTACGTGATTCTGCAAACACATTAATCATTATAGATCTATGACGAGTAGGTTAAAATATTGTCTTTCTATGGTCAGCACCCTCTTCATAAATTGAGGATTTTGGACTTTGCAACCCTTGTGGTGATTTTCCATTATCACAAATCCACCTTATAGATATATTCGTAGTAGTTCTCACTTCTAAAATCCTTACTTTTAGGTGTTTTCCTGATTGTTCTGTCAAGGAATCGTAAAACTAGGTCGTAAACATTCAGTTAACCGGCCTTATGCTTAATTGATGAAGTGACAGGTTAATCGATAATGAATCAGCATTTCATTATATGATCATATCATCATATCTAGTGATGAAATAATTCCTATAGGAAAAAATCAACGTAATTCACATCCATCTACCGGTTCGATCATTAGCACATGTCATAGCTCGTAAATAAACTCGAATTATTTCGAACTATTACTAGGAAATCCTCATGAAACGTATATGCTAAGTTCCAAAATGTTTTCTGGGTTTGAATCGACTACTGAATTCACAGAAAAAAATTTAATTGTAAACGCACTTGTAATATATTTTATCCACTCCATCAAACTAATTGCTATGTGTAATGGTAGTCATAACACAACCGTAGACATGTCTATGAACCGAAAAGCGAGTGTTATAATAACACCCGCACATAACACCCGCTAATAAAAATACCTAGGAAGAATGAAATTTCTAACAAAAAAAATGAATAAAAAGTAGGATCGATCCGGAAATCTATTTCAGCCATCAAGATACCGTTCTAGCGATTTATTCCAGATTTATTTTTGGAAAACGTAAATTTTTGAATTTGCGAAAGTACTTGATTTGATTAGTTAGACACTCTGATTTGATTCCCGACCACAGAGTACAGAGGTTTGACGTTTTTACGAAATGTTGTCAACGCTATTGACAACTGTTCAAAGTTTTTTAAATGCAGATTAATTCGAATTTTACTGAAGAAGTCGTGGATAAAGTAGGGGAAAACCCGGATAGATGCCCCACTTTTTGAATTTGCCTCATATTTTTGAAAATATTGATTTTATATGTGTAATTTCTATGAGTGTAGGAAGCCCCATTATTTGATTTGGAATACTGAGACTTTTCTTTGACATAGCAATCCCAAAATGCACAATAATTTGAATTTGTAGAACCCTTTTTTTTGGGGATAGTTGCCTACAAGTATGGATAGTTGCCCCACCATGAAAATACTGGGAGGGATAGATGCCCTTCATACTGTGTGAACCAAAAACCCAACTAAATACAATGAGATTTTCTATGCTTAAAACAGCAACTTTATGTACGTAACATCGATCGAATTAACAACAATTGTGCATTTTCAATTGAATTTCAAAAGCATATATTAAACGAAAAGTTGCATTCTTCATATTAATATAAAGCATTATTCCAACACATTCATTATAAATTAATTAAATAATAAGTCTCAACAAAAATGATCAGGAATCAAGTTTAAAATCAAAATAACACAATGAATCGAAAATCTGCTAAGAAGATATGGTTTTAGTTTAGATGTCCTAAGGGGCACCTATACCTCAAAAAATCAGGGGGCAACTATCCTTTTCGATAGGGATAGATGTCCATGAATTTTTTTAATAAATAAGAAGAAAACAAAAACTATTGGTACTCAGATGTACACTCAAGAAACACTGTATTGGCGTAATAAAAAAATTAATGAATTTATTACCACTTCAAAAGTTATACAGCGGCAAATACCTACCTCTAAAAGTTTGGCATGTTTGTGAAGTTCGCTGCTGAGAAGATCGCACACATTAGCGAAAAACGGCTTCACTTTACAATAACCCTTACAAAACTAAGGTCCATGGTAACTGTAGCAGCTACTTATAAAATTAATTTTTTGATACGTGTTTCGGAAGTTAGGTATTTTGAAAATGGGGCATCTATCCAACTGAGGCATCTATCCGGGTTTTACCCTAAGTATTCAATTCGCGGTACACTTGATGAATTACACCACTCGCCTGACGGCTCGTGGTGCAAAATTCATCTGCGTGTGTTTTGACCTGCATTACCGCTCATTGAATAATATACTATTTCTAATGAGCTAGTCTTGAAAGAAAGCAATGTAAAATGATGACAGTAGAGTGTAGACATTAGTTGCTAAGCTGTGCTGCTGCCGATTCGTTTTTTTCCGATTTTATTTTTCGGTTGTCCATGTTTCATTATGAGACTCTTGGCAGTGGTTCATAATGAGAGGTCTCATTGGTCAGATTCCACAAGATTTTCGTCAGCTTATGTTCTAGATAGCTAAAAGTTATCAAACAATAACAGAAAACAGAAAATGTGGAGTGAATCAAAAATAAAACCGAAATTAATGATAAAGAAGTCTACATCACCACCAGCTAAAATAAATATCATAAGTGATGTTGGTATAGTTTTTTTAGTTTCTATACTTATATGATCAATTTTTCAGGTTCATACAGCCATTTTACGATGACTGCCTTTTTATTTTTGTTTTTTATTTGAATATTTATTTCTATTTTTTTGATGAAAATGGAAATATAAATTAATTTGTCCTATTGTAGATTTTGTGTGACTCAGAGTGGGACACAAAATGTTCTACATTGGAACAAAAACACCTATTTTAGAAACACCGAAATTCGGAACATTTTGTCACATAGTGCTTTGATAATAGCAAGGTTCAGTTGAATATTGAGCAAGCTATTCGTAATTCCAGAAATCGTAAAAATTTATCCCTTATTTTATTCAAAGTAACAAATAATAAATAATTGAAAAAAAATTTAAAATTTGTCTCACTCTCCCCAACACAGGTTGTAAAATAAATCGCCATAAATTCATTCAAGGAATCCCAACATCTAGATCGTAAATATTCCAGATCATTTTCCTCATGCTCAAGTGATAAATTGACATGTTAATAGTGATTGAATCAGCATTTAATTATTTGATTATAGGCAGTCTACAATCGATAAAATATTTCCGTGTAGGAAAAAAACATCGTAACTTACATCTACCACGACGACGACTATTCGGTTCGTTCATTTGCACCTGTCAAACCTCGTACATACACTGAAATTACTCTGCACTAATTGCTATGCAGGTATAATCATTCATGAGTGAAATAAAGCCCTATAGAGGCCGATAGCCACGGGTGGAATGATACGAAAGTAAGGCATGAAGACGGAAAGGAACAAATTATGGATTAAAATGATAGAAAAAGTTGTACCTGGTGCTGATTTGTTTGGCGACGGCCTGCTGGTATCCAGATAATACTTCGATTGTTAATTATAACGATGATTATTGTACTTGCAAATATAGTGGTTGTCAGTTGATAAGATCTTATTGTAACGGATTTCTGTGCGGAGCTATTTTTTACTTAACTCTTCATCACACTCCTATTGTTTTCTTATAGATTTTTATGATTCGTTGTATGTCATGAGAAAATTCAGCAGAATATGATTAAATGGAAAATTCAACAGATGGCCTAAATACAATTTAGCCAAAATTTTATTAATTGAGATTGGCAGATTTCTGCTTCGCGCACTTGTTTCAGGTGGAACAGACTGCTAGTGTCACTTTACACACTCTTACTCTTCCCCAATTTTTGATTTCTATGATTTTTGTATGTTATATATGGAAATTCAGAAGATATGATTATATATTTCGAACTTTGATTTATTATTTATTAGGTACCTCATTTTTCTCCTAAAAAATAAAATCCATTGTTTCTACCAAATGAAACATAATTTTCATTAAATTTTTGAAATTTCCCACTTAATGTCTTCAGATAACATTCAATTATACTTCTATTATTTGTACATGTTCGAAAAATAATAGCAGTTTACCGTTGTGGATCCCTGTTTTGGCACACCTGTTTCGGTGAATAGTACAAAGTCAACAACTTCTTTGTCCTGTCATAGGCACAATAACTTTCGAACGAGAAGAACCGAATTAGATTATGGTCGAATGACAGAGTGACTACCGTTATGCTCTGCGACTTATGAGTTTTGTAGTACTACCTTTACCCATTAATGTGAAATCATTTCCAAAGTCGATTATTTTCCTGAGAGATTTCATTGTTATATCGGCTGACGAAAAGAATTAGGAACTTAAAATAATAATCAGGGTAGTTGCAGTATTGAAAAATCTCGAATATATTCCTTTTTTTAAATATTTTCAAATCTAGAAATTCGATTGAGTCCAAATTTGCGGATCAGATTGGGCAAATTTCGTGAAGTTCTCTGAAAAAAATTGAAACTTTGACGAAATGGCATAGAGACTTGGAATTGTTAAGATACAAGTGGGTTAGATGGTGTTTCACTCTATTCATACATCAAGTCAACTTTTCAGTTAAAATGTTTAATCTACCTTGAAGGTTTCAAATCTACTGAAAATAAAATTCAATATTTCACCGCAAGATTTACTGTCTTCGTCGTTGACATGACAGTCAAGCATAATCTTTTTATTAGCTTCTTAGAGAGATCGGTGAAGTAACTCCGATTTTATTCTTGAGTTCCTTGTTATCCCAAAAGTCTAGACTCTAGGTAAATATTTTTATAATATGTATCATAATTTTAACACGATAAATGAACTATCACGAAGTTACGAACTACTGTAAATAATATAACAATTTTCATGAATCTTCCAATTTTGTCCCAACCCAGTTCATTCTATCAGTAGGAAGTTAGGTACCCCTCAAAATCTCGCACCCTTCATTAACCCTCTAACAAACGAAGGAGGCTGTGCATCCTCCAGTAGCGTTATTTATTGGTATGGCTTCCGTTCAATTAAAATTTTTAAAATAGACGATGCCGCTGCCGAAAACATCGTTCAAAAAATATGAATTACTGCCTACTGCGTCCGCATATCAGTCCTGCTTGCTGAAGATTAATAATGACAGATTGTTTTGTGTGCGCGATGACATCAAACATCGAATCCAGGGTCTCGGAACATGTGTAGCTTATAATTTTTTATTTTCTATTGATATCATTATGCTGGGCTCAATAACAGTCTAATTGTGGAAAATTGTTGTGGTTGATAATATAATTGATGGCTTGACTATGCTGCGGTAATTTGTATTAAGATTGTAAATTTGTTCTCTTTCATTTTTCCGCTATTCCTGCTGGCACCAATTAAATTCACTTAATGGTAATTATTTCTGCTTATAATATGAATGTCATAACCGAGTCCTGATGTCTTTTTTGTGCTCATAACTCACTATAACAATTATTCATGTTTTGCATCTATAAATTAGAATATATAGCAGCTTTCAACAATTACAAGTTTATTAACATTTTTGACTCCAATTAATGCTTTTTCAGTATTTTCCTCACAATTCTCCGATATCTTGTAAATTGGAATGTATTACTCATGATGTGATCAATAGATTTTTGTATATGTGACATGGCAACATAAATGGAAAACAAATTCTTATGAATATTGTGATTATGTTGAATGATTATATAGCAATAAGACTTTTCCTCACAGAGGTGTCAACAAAAAAAAGCATTATAAATAATTTTCTGTGGCTTGGATATACAGTATCTATATCTATCAACCAAATCTGATATAACGGAACAAACCTCTAGTAAGTACAGATACTTATCCGAAATAAGATCGAGGAAAATCATCAACAATGGACTATTTTGCATAGGAAACATTTATTGAATTTTCATTTGAATGATAAAAAACACAACAAATATAGAAATTGTATGTATGAATTGGAAAAAGTATCTCTGCCTTCATAGATGTAATAAATTCTAAGAAAACATAATATTATTTACGTCTACATACCCACTACATGACGGGTAATAATAAATAAATTGGAGTTTATTTCAATTTAGTAATTTTTTTCAATTTTTGCTGCAATGTCACTCCATCTTATGAGTAGGTTAGATACACCAGATGGTGTCATATTGAGCTGTTGCTCAACAAAGGACAAAGCACTTTCGAAAATTTCAAATGAATATTGCGGATGATAAACGATACGGCAAATGATTCTAGGGCAAGGTGACTTTTCTTTATCGAGGTGTGATCTGTCAATATTCAAATGAACTTGCTCTTTAACCTGGAGAGTTTATCAAAGCAAGTGTGGTTCCCAGATGATTATTTCTGAGTTTTCAGCTCAATTTTGTTGCATTCTCACTCAAAATATCTCAGAGTAATTTCCAAAGCCTCAGTCAATAAGGTTGTCGGAAATTCGTCCTCGAAAATTGTCAATATTGAAATATGGTTATTCAAACCACCGCAGAAAGTTTCATTCAAATATTTTGTAATCAAACCAAACAAATCAGTGTTACGAAGGTCTTTCATAATAATTAGGAATAACAGAACAAAATCAAATAATTATCCCCGAAAATCGATTTATTCTCGAAGTATTACACATGAAGATGTGAACACTTTTGCGGTTAAACTTTTCGGAGCACGTTTGACGCTCGGATTCAGGTGTCAAAAACGTTGTACATAACTCGAAATCTATGGAAAATAGGTTAGATCTGTTTTCAGATTCAGATGAGTTAGTAAGGAAAAAAGAGCTCAAAATGTGCCATCAGTTTTCTCCTAGCCGCTATGGTTCTCGAGATCCCTTCAGTAGACAACAACTTTTACCCACCCTGTACATTATTGACGTACGAAAATAAAAAGAAGTCATTCGTTGCCAAGTCAGGACTATACGTTGGATGAGTAATCAAATCGACGTTTTGAGTTCTCAAAAATGCAGTTGGTTGGGCAATAGTGTGGTATGGTTTCAACATGTCCAGTTTTTCTGAAAGCGGAAGTGTTTCGTGTGCGAAAAACATCTGTTAGATTTTACTCAATCGACTGCTGTTTTCTCACGAATCATACAAGTTTATTCACGATTTGTCACCTGTCACGATCTCATAGACGTGTTTCGAAGCACCGTGATAGTATTTTTCCAGTATTTTTGTCGATCAATCGACACGATTTGCATATTTTTTGGGATCCAACATATATTGGTGCACTATTGAAAGTATGCTGGTCCAACTTATACCTAAGATTAGCCCCGTTTACACGTACCGAACCGACGCTTCTGTAGCGTCGCTCCGATGCGGCACTCCGGAACGGCGTTCCAGGAGCGTGAGGATTGATGCGTGGTCGTCAAATGGAGCAACACTTTTGGATCGCGCATCGATGCGGCAGATTTTACTGTACGCTCCAAAACTCTCCGTGTGAATGCAAAATACAACAGTTTTGGAGTGGAGCGTGGAATTTCCGCTGTGGCGGAAACTCCACGTTCCGTGCTCTCTTATGAATACCAGTCAGTTGATTCGAATACCCGTAAGTGGACAGTGTGGTGAACATGAATTCGAGAAAAAGGAAGGCTATTGCTGGTTTAGGCCTGTATCAATGAAGATGAGAAGAAAACTCCTCGGAAAATTCGGGTTAAGCAGTGGAGGTTGAATAGAGAGCGTTTTGATCATATGCCTCTATTAAGGGAAGAAAATTATCCAGAAGACTACAGAAATTACTTAAGAATGGATGACATAACTTTTTATTTTCCATAAACACGGAAAGCTTTTGTACATGTTCATAAATAATTCTGAATTATCCCTATTCCTCATTGTGTAGGTACTGGTGAAAATGAGCCGAATTCAAGTTTATAAACATAAATAAACATTTCCAACTGCGAAATTTCGAGAGAACGATAAGCATCTTCTACTACAAATCTCGGTAGATCGGAGTGTGCGTGTGAATACGACGTTGATATCACAAACCAGCACATCTGGCACGTCGCATCAAATCGACGCTTTTGGACTCACGATGGTATAGCATTCACATGCACAAGATTGGAGTTAAGAAATGGAGCGAACGCTCCAAAACTGCCAGGAAAACTGTTCGTGTAAACGGGCCTATAGTCTCAATCTCTCGATAGGTCAGTTCGCGAACAGCATCGGTGGTTGCCGGAAAAACAACAGATTTTCGTGGACCAAAAGTCGAATTTAGTCCTTCGATGCACTGTTCCTTGGTTGATTCACGTCAAATCTTGTGAAAAACAATCGCATGAAAGCTAACGAAACATGGAAGTTTTTCCTTACATTTATACACCAAGTTCATAATGCTTTTTTGAGTAATTCTCAATTCAATTATCCATATTCCACGAGGAAAACAGGTGCAGCCATTTATTACCCTGTAAATCTCAGGTTATCTACATTTTTAGTGAATACTTTCTCGCAAAAAATGGGGGACATCTCCCTAGTTTCAACGAAATATTCATTGAATATTTAAAGTCAAGTATATTAGACGAACTTATTCATTTATTATTTTTTCCGTCGACCTCGAAATAAAAGGTGCTTTTAATGTGTACGAAATTGAGCATTAATGACCCATTTTAATGCTCAATCTTTTAGACATTTCAATGTGCAATCCTCATGGCAACCGTACACAAAGTATTCAGAAGCACTACGAGAAATGTCAAAACTCTACTGGAACATAGAAACAGAAATTCCTTTACGTCAAATGTATGTCTTGTGCGAATTGAGAATGTATTTTAATCAAGAATTTATACACTATTCATGTTGAGATCGTCGGAAAAATCTTGTAATAAACTCGGTTATTAATCGAGCGACTAATGGTCTCGAACTATTAATGCGTTCGCTCCGCTCACGCATTAAAATATCTTGACCATTAGTCGCTGTCTTTAATAACCCAGTTTATTAAATAACTATTTTTGTATTATTTTTTGGCGGAACAAGGTTGATACAATTGAATGGCTATGGAAAAAAGGTTTCTTTTTTCTTTTCATCGAAAGAGTATTTACAGAGTTTTATTTTTGATAATTCAGAGAATTGCCAGAATAAATAATTATCGAACATATTTTTAATGGTTCTCGAAATTGAATGATAAGAAAAGAAAAGATTCCGATGATGAGACATCGAGGATGATTTGTCCCATTTTTCTCTTTGGTTACCTCGCCCGTGCGAAGCCAGGTGCCCTTAGTGAAACATAAATACATGTGGAGTCGTCAGATAGAATGAATAATAACATACATAAACATAAAATGTCATCAACATAACATAATAATAAAACAATTAAAATAAACAGACCTTCTACTAGGTATAACTTCTTTACTCTTTGAGTTGAACAATGAAAATAAGTTAACAACTTTTTGGTGGACCGCAACCTGCCTTTTGAAAGTAACTGACCTTCAATTACTTTCAAAATGCAGTTATAAAAATCCTTACAACTTGAATGTTTTGAATTGAATTGTACAGCCATCATTTTAGCAACAGTGTCAACATATAACCTGATGCGTTCGTTTGACTATTACTGAACTATCAAGTTAAAAACTCTTTCAACGTTTGAGTTATGCCCTGGGATCGCAAAGTAATACTAACATTTAGTTGAAAGTTCTGAGAAGCAATCTCGAAATGTAAAAAGCCCAACAAAGTCCATACAGGCCGTAGACCTTATATATTTTGGCCGGACACGCAATCAAAAATCCTGACTATGTCCTGCTTTATCCTGACGTATGGCAACTCTACGTTCGAGTATCTAGTAGGCTGAGTCCATCAAGTGTTCCCAAAACTCCCAAGCATAAAAAAGCCATATCCTCCTACACCGGCGATGCGGCATCGGCGATACATTTGGAGCAATATCGCATAACGACCACGAAGGTAATAAACCCTCTCCCAAAACAGCTGCTTACAATTACGACAACAGAGAATGCCTCCTGATAGCAATTCGTCATAAAACGAACTAGACATATGTACATGCTCCGTTAAAAATGAAACATAAGTGCGAACTCAAAACAAGCGGTTACCGCAACTAAAGCCCACTCTACACATACTACCGCGTGACAAAGTGTCCTAAGTGACATGGGGGGACTGACAGGATGGTCTATATTTACGCGTTTATAGCGAATGTTCGGTATATGAATCGCATATTTTCAGTTTTGATGTACGACGTGTTTAAGCCCGAAACGCTGTTATGTTTTCAAACCATCTGTGAAAATAAAGAGTCGAATGGCCTGTTTATTCATCATTCCGGTAGGGGGCGTGGATAGGTTCAACAGGGAATATTTCTGTGTACCTATTCGATTTGTACACGCGTTTTTGCAGAATGGCTTAAATTATATCTGATAAATTTTTGATCTCTAAAATACAATCTATAGTTTACTGTTTTGACTATTTAGTTCAATATATATTCACAAATTATCCCTTATCTCAAGAATATACTACATAAGTTGTTACAAGTTTTTATTCTTACTATGATTATACTATATAATCATGGGTCTTGTAGACAGTTCCTTGTACATCTTAGGTTCTGACAAATCATCACTTTGAGAGCCAGATCTATTTGATAAACCTTTCTGTACAGAGAAAATCACTGGAGATTTCAAAGAAAAGATATTTTTAACTGTAATTCATCTATGATATTTATATATGTAACTTATCACTTTGTTGTTTTTTCGCCTTTGTTTCGTTTTTTGAATGTATTTCAAAACATTTAGCACCTTTCTTGAAATAACAGTGAAAAGTCTTTCTTTTTCTCCAACTGCAACAACAAAAAAGGGAGGCCTCTCGCCAACTGTATCCAACTACTTCGTTTCAAATTCGGAGATAGGTGCAGGTAATTGAAAGAAATTCAAGAAGAATTGATGGGTTGAATCTTGGGGATAGTGAATGTCGACCACAAATGAAATTATTATTATTATTGATAACTCACCACCAACATTAACGGAAAATACATTATGAAATGGCAGCGGCCGAGATTCTGTGGATCATTCTCGTGTGCCCAGATATGAATGTTTTTCAGTATTACAACATGTATAGCATAATATGCGAAACCTTTTCTGAATTTTTACTCAAAAAAAAATCTTCGAAGCGAAAAAGTAAAAGACAGTTTTTTGAGCGATCGCTCTACTTAAATGAGTGCCATACCCTTTTTCCCAAATGCAAAATAGAGTATTGCAAAAAAAACTGAATTATCGTTAGAAGTTCGCTGAACAATAATATTATTTCTGGATTGACGTATGATATATAACCATCGGCTTTCCTTTTTTTTAACAACATAACGTATTAAAGAATGCAACTTCAATATTTTAAAGCATTTGGCAGGATATGTTTTTGTTTTGGTTTTGGATAGTTATAATGTAGAAAATCATCTCTTTTCTTCACTTAAAAAAAGATTTTGCAAAGTTTAGACATTTAGTTCAATCAATATCGGCTAAGTATTGTATCTAGCATATTGAAATTTGTTAGGAGTATCGTGTAAGTGATTGAGATGAATTTCATCATTATTATGTTTATATGTTTACTGCTCAACTATTTCTATATTTCATTATGCTTGTTTTCAACAATCACCGAGGAAGCCCTTTACAAACATAAAAATCATGTACTGAATAGCAGGACTTATTACAAATTCCATTCAATTATCCATTCATCGAAAACTGAATAATTCAGGGAAATTTTTTTGGACGATAACTGCTCGAGAGGAATCGCTACGGGGAAATTGCTGGACTTTTAAGGAAATTTCTTATGGCATTTTCAACTGGTATGTGAACGGGTTGAACTCCATTTTACGATAGAACAAAAAACGGAATTATCGTCAGAACAACAACAACATAATAACAATTATTTATTGACTGGGATATTACCATTGGCATTTTTCATCATCATACCGTATCAAAAAAATTGACAGGATAATTCTCTGTTGGTGTCTGGATAGATGGGGAAATTTGCCATCTATAAAAAACACTATTGCAAAGTTCAGTTTTGTTTTAATATTGTACCTCGCATATAGAAATTTCTTATAGAGTATTGTTACGGATGCTTTTTATTATATTACTACATTTTTGGTGCTATTTTTTTGCTTCTCTATTATATTTCATCAATTCATCACACAGTCTCCAGCAAGCACCATATATTATGTGTATAGTGTATATTTATTTTTTGTAATGAATATAGGATTGAATAATTCAAATTCTTTCATATTCTGCCATATTATATTGAAGGTTAAGGTCTTTGATGTCGTATAAAATGAGAGTTGAATATAATTCTTTACTGTTATTTGTTTGGTCTCTGATTCTTTGAACTTGCGTAAAGTGACTTAAACGCGAAAACTATCCGAACACCTGTTACTCTAGTTAACTAGTTTTATATACCTCAATAGCTCATATTTGCCTCAACTTCGACTTAATATTAAGCAGTATATTCACAGTGACTAAGTTGTAGGAGTTTCAGTTTTTTAATTTGTTTTTATTTGCTGAGTCACTAATTACTTACACAATGTGGGTCAAATTCAACACTTTCGAATAGAAAGTCCCATTTCTAATAGGATGGATAAAAACTGATGTCGGCGTTGGAGGATCAATTTTTATGAAAACCTCAATGGTGAAAACGAAAACCGCAAGTGAATATCTACGACCGTTCTGTAGTTACCTGGTATTTCTCGAAAAATTGTATTATCGAAATGTTGCTGGAAGTTCTTCAGAAGACTTTTTTCGGAAACCTTCCAAATGTATCCAATGGCGTTAAAAATGTTTCATCAGATTTCAAATACATAGCAAACTTGATATTTCGAAGATCCACTTCTCTACTCCAATTATCAATAAATTAAATTGACAGACATCTATTCTTCAGATACTTATGTGATTCTGGATTATTTTATCTGATGGGTTCGGAATATCAAGGTTTTCAAAACTTTGGATAACGAACCTTCCCTTCAATTTTTTTTATTTGATTTTATATGTTCAAACTGTTTTATAATGAAAAACCTGAAACAGAATAATCTTAATGAGATGATATAATGAAGAATTTTTACACACACATGTAAAATATCGGCACTATTTCTTCGTGGTCTTCAATAATCTGCCTTTCAGGGCCGGTGAATATTATGAAACTTGCTGATATGTTTAATCAATCAACCAAGCTCATGATAATAATTTATCAAGAAATATAATCGGATAAAACGCAAACCAAACAAAATCACCAATATCTTTATTTTCAAAAGAACAGCCAACATGAAACTTCTGTTGGAAGAAACATTAGACTACACTCTGAGAAATTTTTGAACGCCAGCTAAAGCTAACACCCGCTGACACCGGCCGTATTTCCTCAGAGGTCCTGATATTTTGGTGTTATTTCGCACCTTCTAAAATAACACTGGCGTTCAATAATTTTCTGGTGTGTCTCATGATTTCAAACGAGTTGCTTTCTTCATATTAATAAATCAACTTTGACACTGAACCGATTGTGATTTTCATTCGGTTCTTTGCGACTTTGCACTGGTTTGGTGTTGAATCACACTAGAGCGGTGGATCTCAATTGATCATCCAGTGTGTTTTGACACCGACTCAGTTGTTTTTCACAATTTATTAGTGTGGAATACGATACGAGTTAGATCGGTAGATCGGTTTCGGTGTGAAATCGCGCCGTTTCAGTCTTAACATGCACTAGCTTAGTGAGGTTGCAATAACCTGTTCGGTGTTATTTAGCACTGACTTAGTTGAATGTTATAACTACCCTTGAGATGAAAAATGACAAATTATCATCAGAATTTAAAAAATTCAATTCAGCAATTTGAATATAAGATATTTGCTACACAGGTTCTTTCGAAGCTAAAAGAATGCAGATCATGAACCATGAATTATTATTTAACTAGGTACTTACTCGCTTTGTTAATCTTTCGTTTATTATTAATGTTCTGCAATTGTTATTCCTGAAAAGCCTGTTAGTGTATTCGTTCACTGTGCAGGTTTTTTAAACAATTCAATTCATTTGAATTTATTCACAATGAAAGATTACAAAAATATTTTTTGCCAAATCAAAAAACATTTTCCTGATGTTGATCAAATATATTTTCTTCACACTGATAAATACATAATGAACAAATAGATATGTACCTGATGGTAGACAAAGTGAGAGGTTGACAGTAGAGGTATTTTCGAAAAACACCCTGGGGAAAGGTTCTTCAACTAGCTTGAAAAGAAAAAGAATCTCAAAAGAAGTCACAATAAATATTTCCACCGTATTACCTAATGAGGTATATTATACAGTAAGAAAGTTTCAACGCTTGTGAAAAATGAAAGAAGTTACCTGAATTGAAATTCGTAGTAGGTACTTACTTACAAACAGTATTGATTTTGTCCTCGAATCATCAGCCAAAAAGAATTCTCTGTATCCAAAACAAATTTTCACGCATCTCACTTTCTTCACCTCCGTTAATTCCACACTATCGTTTTATCATCATAAAGGCAACAGAAACAGAGATAGATATAAGAAGGTAAAACCATTATGTGTGTGAAGTTGGCCCAGCCCTTTTTGATTTTCGAAAAAATTTTTGTTGTGCTGAATTGTGCTAGGTTTGTGCTGCTTTGTGCCGATAATTTTTTTTCTTAATTCCAAGTGGTTTTCGAGATATTTCCAAAACCGAAAAAATGAGCCAGCCCAGCACTTTTTGAAAAATGAGATGTAAATGATTGATAAAAATTGTGCTACACATGTACTGAGTTGTGCCGTTCGAATTTTCTCGAAAGTCCCTCTAATTTCCTGAAAAATCGAAATTTAAGAAAAAGATAGCCCAGCACTTTCGTTTTTTTTTTCTCTCAAAAACGAATGAAAAAATTTGTGCTGCATTTGTGCTGCTTTGTGCCGTAAAAATTTTCACGAAAATCATTCGCGTTTTCCTGCAAACTACGAAAATAAAAAAAGTCCCCAGCACTTTCGTTTTTTTTCAAATTAAACATGCTCAAAGCATTGTGCTACTCTTAGGAATAATTGTGCCGTAGTTATTTTCACAAATATCACACAAATTCACCCAAAAATTAAGAAATTAGAAAAAAGTTAGCCCAGCACTTTCATTTTTTTCGACAAAAATTTTTTTTATGATTGTACTCTATTTGTGCCACTTGTGCTGGTCAAATTTTCAGAAAAATCATCAGTTTTCTTCTTATATGGGGGAAAATAAGAAAATCAGTAGGGTGGAGGAAAAACCATTATACCTGGTGAAGTTGGCCCAGCACTTTTTGATTTTCGAAAAAAATTTTTTATGTGCTGAGTTGTGCTAGGTTCGTGCTGCTTTGTGCCGCTTAAATTTTTCTTTTATTTCATTCGTTTTTGGGATATTCAACAAAATGTTGAGTACGAATAAGCCTAGCATTTTGCGAGAAATTGGTTTCCAACGGTTGAAATGGATTAGGTTTAAATGTATTGAGTTGGTACTGAGTTGGGGCTCTCAAATTTTCTCGAAAATTCATCTGAGTTGTAAGAATATTCAAGTTAACAAGAAAAAAATTTCAGAAATTATATTTTT
This sequence comes from Propylea japonica, assembly GCA_013421045.1. NCBI lineage: Eukaryota > Metazoa > Arthropoda > Insecta > Coleoptera > Coccinellidae > Propylea > Propylea japonica. The sequence goes on along the minus strand of CM024245.1, from coordinate 7,290,832 downwards.
AAGTCGTGACTAGTGTGAATATCAATATTCAGAAAACACTTCGAATTTTTCCTTCGAATGTTGGAAATTGAATAAATCAATCTACTGTAGGAAAATCGGTATACACGGAAAAATAATATTGACGAATTTGCAATTCGTGCAAACTGTGGAATTTCGATAGACGTCTGAACTTACTCTGTTGCCTTGATTATTCGAAGGGGTTAAACTCATGACAATATTGTCGATAAAAATTAGCTCAGAAGATTTGAATGACTTGATGATGTTTTCTCGTGAAAATTAATTGACTATTGATACAGCAAAGTCGACGAGATATCGTTGAATTTATTCGCGCCTCTTAGATGAAATTTATGGTCGCATAATTTTCTTGGAGGAAAATTGTTTCTTTACTTTTATGCATTCAAAACCTGAGGAAAATGAAACATTGTTACCGCACCTGTATTAGTATACATAAGTATACATTACATAGTTCAATTTTCACATAAAGGTATTATTTTTATTTGCATGAAATTATAAAAAACTCAATAATCTCCTGGAAAATCTTCGAATATTAAATTATCCCCAAAATAACAAGAAACGATAAAAAAGAATTTCAATGAACAACAACAACAAAATCAAAAATGATATTTCATGTAGATAACTGATAATGCTCGGTAGGTACGTACAAAACATTTCGTTGAATATTTCAAAAACCGATTTAAATAAAAGGAAAATTTAAGCGGCAAAAAGCAGCACAAACCTAGCACAATCCAGCATAATAATTTTTTTTTCGAAAATCAAGAAGTGCTGGGCCAACTTCACAAACACTGTTGCCAGGTATACTGGTGTTTCCTCCACCCTACTGATTTCTCTTATTTTTCCCCATATAAGAAGAAAACTGACGATTTTTCTAAAAATTTGACCAGCACAAGTTAGCACAAATATAGTACAATCATACAAAAAAATATTTTCGTCAAAAAAAATGAAAGTGCAGGGCTAACTTTTTTCTAATTTCTTTATTTTTAGGGTGAATTAGCTTGATATTTCTGAAAATAACTACGGCACAACTTTGCCTGAGATTAGCACAATGCTTTGAGCAAGTTTCCTCTGGAAAAAAAACAAAAGTGCTGGGATGACTTTTTTTTATTTCCGTAGTTTGTATGGAAACGCGAATGATTTTCGTGAAAATATTTACGGCACAAGCAGCATAAATGTAGCACAATTTTTTCATTCGTTTTTGAGAGAAAAAAACGAAAGTGCTGGTGCCGTATTCTCGAGAAGTGATATTCGAAAACGTATACGAACTTCATTGCGCGAGTCCTTGTTTTACCTGCAAAAATGCACACCGCGCAATGAAGTTCGTATACGTTTTCGCATATCACTTCTCGAGAATACGGCACCTGGGCTATCTTTTTTCTTAGATTTCGATTTTTCAGGAAATGAGAGGGACTTTCGAGAAAATTCGAACGGCACAACTCAGTACATGTGTAGCACAATTTTTATCAATCATTTAAATCCCATTTTTCGAAAAGTGCTGGGCTGGCTCATTTTTTCGGTTTTGGAAATATCTCGAAAACCACTTGGAATTAAGAAAAAAAATTATCGGCACAAAGCAGCACAAACCTAGCACAATTCAGCACAACAACATTTTTTTCGAAAATCAAAAAGTGCTGGGCCAACTTCACACACATAAAACCATTCGCAAGTCCTGTTTTGACTATGCTGAGGACTCTTTGTAGAGCCGCCAAGAATTGGAACTATTTTTGTTTTGTTTCTACAAGCTTCAGAAGTAACACTTGATCATTTCAGTGAAATTACTATTTGAAACTTCAAACATGCAGTGTTTATTTTCACCCAAGAGATGAATTTTTGTTTTATGGAGCAATTTGTTTGATAGATTGTTGTTATAGCTTGATAAACACAGTGTGTTTTCGAATATTTTTCAATTTATTCTTGATTTTGTTTCTGTTTGTGATAATGTATTTCATAAATCACACCACTTAACACTATATTCTCATAATTTCGATGAAAATGATGGAAATTGTGACATAAAAAGGGAAAAATACATCGATAATATTCTTGATAGTTTAGTATTAGCATTTACACAGGGATTTTTTTAGAGTGTAGACAACCCGGGCATTAGAAGAGGAGCATCATAATTTCTGTCTATATATTATTATAGGTAACTTAAGATCAAAAGATCCGTAACGATTCTACTGGTCGATTGATTCAAGCTCTTTCTGACAGTACCTATATTATGAGTGCTTTCTACATAGAACAAACCAATTTTTCTGTTCTTTTGTTAACAACATTATTCAAGTCAGAATATTCTGCAAACTTATTCATATCAAGAAAACCTTCATTCTACTTTGAATATTCTGCGAACTGTTTGGCTATTTCTAGCGATTCGTCATTGAACATTTCCATCTAAACCTTGGAAAATTTCTAATTTTCAGTGGTCAGTTTGGAAAAGTGTTGTGATGATATGTTTATTGAGGAAGATAGACACCAAAACTGCAGATGATCGGGCGATTCTGGATTATTTTATCAAATTGATTCAGAACACTATTTCTGAAGCTTTTGAAACCAACTGCAAATCCCTCAAAATTTTCTTGATGTTATATGCCGAAACTTTCATTTCATAATATAATACCTATAGAATAATCTGGATGTGATGATTCGTTCATAAGTATATAAAATATCCGCTATCCAAAATTTAATGTTTCGTCTTGGACACCAATTATCTGCCATGCAGAACCGGTGCAGATTGTGCAAGATGCTAATTTGTTTAATCAATCGACCAAGCTCATGATAATAATTTATCAAGAAACATAATCGGATAAAACGCAAACCAACCAAAATCACCAATTATCTTTATTTTCAAAAGAACCGCCAACACGAAACTTCTGTTGGAAGAAACGCTGGACTAGACAACCCGGGCGTTAGAAGAGAAGCATCATAATTTCTGTCTAGGTAACATGAGATCAAAGGATCCGTAACGACCCCACTGGTCGCTTTGCCGAAAACTGACCGAAGGTCTCGCTTAACGAGAGCAGAAATATGATTATAATGAGCCAAAACGACCTTTAGTTTGAATATCACACTATGGTCGGTATCATTTCGGTTGGTTTTGAGTTTCACGGTCTTGCTGAAAGGCTTTCTAGGAAATCGGGGCAATTAAAGTTTGTAGGAGGTCTTGACACCATGCACGTCGAAATATTGAATGGAATTTCGAGTTGGTGAAAGCACGGATTTGGGCTATTTCGTATATAAATAATAGCTTGGTCAGTTTGGATTCCAGATAGTTCTGCATTGGAACTTTGACATTTTTCTTCCATTCCTCCGCGATTTTTTCAGGCAAACAACGTATTATTGGTTTCGCCTAATTGTCTGCAATTTTCGAGTTTTGATACAAAAATAGTTTCAAATATGTACTAGATTTGCTGTTTCAAATATTTCGCTATATCTCGTTTTCTGTTGGAGATATCAGGAAAATCCCAAAACGTTTCCTTTTAAAATTTCTATTGCCTATACGCTGCTTCCATCTGATCCGAAAAATTATTCGCCGTTCAAGTGCTAGAGAGAAGAGTTTGTGTTTTTTAAATGGGACACCCTATCTTTTTCATCATTGCTTCTTAGCCGCAGATTTACCGAGTATCATCTTGTAACCGGTTTTTCGAAAATCTGATTCGTTTCAAAGATATTGAGTTTTTCATCTTCACTTGAATTGGTATATAATATACATATACAGGGTGTCCCGCAAAAATATGGGAAATCCCTCGAATTCAAATAGAACATAAAAAATTAAGATGACAAGTTCCCATAATTTTTTTTCCTAGCGGCCCTCTCTACGAAGATACGACCTCCTAACTGACGCCACTGGAAATTCATTTTAGTGGAATAAATTTCACTTACTTACTTACTTCGTTATTTTTTTTCGGTTCATTTTATCGACACTGAACAAGAGTACCTTTTCTTTAGCTTAATGTTCGAGGTATCCAAATTTGTTTATTTAGCACCTTATCATACAGGGTGTTAAAAATGTAAGCATTAAAATGTACAACCCAGTCCGCCTCTGGTAAACTGAACAAGCTAATTGAAATTTGAGTACGGTGATTTAAGAGGTCCTTAATTCTATTAATCATATCAAATTATATCGAGTAGTTTGAAACTTATTCCACTAAAATGGATTTCCAGTGGCGTCACTTGGGAGGTCGTATCTTCGTAGGGAGGGCCGCTAGGAAATAAAATTATGGGAACTTGTCATCTTCATTTTTTATGTTCTATCTGAGTCCGAGAGATTTCCCACATTTTCCAGGACACCCTGTATATATCATGAATAGAATATCATAGAAGAATATGATATATTCTTAAAATTTCGATTCTATGAGAAACTAACATTAATCGAATAAAAGAATTAATACAAATTTCTTCTGAAAAGAAAACTGCAATAAATTTTCGAATTGTAGGCCTCCATGATTTATGCACTTTCGACAATGCCGTATAACACCTCTAACTCTGAAAAAAATTAGATGAAACTTTTGAAACAGCTATTTTTCATGAACGCGTAACTAGAAAACCAATTGAGATATCTGGGATCTGTTTGCTGGCAATTGATTATTTTGAAAAAAGAGATCGAGAGTTCTTGACCATTTTTATCTAACCCTTATGGTTCTCGAGATGCTCTCAGTGATCATCGAATTTGGGACACCCTGTACATAACAATGATGAAATACATCTCAATAACAAGCAATAACAAGAACTCTTGAAAATAGATTTCAACTCGTTCACATACCAGTTAAAATGACGAAGAACATAAATATCATGCTGAACTCCATTTCCTAAACGTCCAGCAATTTCCCCATAACGATTCCTCTCGAGCAGTTATCGTCTAAATAAATTCCCTGAATTATTCAGTTTATCATCAATGGATAATTGAATGAAATTTGTCACAAGTCCCGCTATTAAGTACATGATTTTGATGCTTGTGAAGGGCTTCCTCTATGTTTCGGGCTGCCATCACTTCTTTTACAGTACCATTCCAGGATCTTCTTGTTTCACCTCTTTTTTCCTCTACCGGAGGGGTCCATTAGAATACTCTCTTGAGCCAGCGATTTTCAGGCATTCTGAGTACATATCCGAACGATCTTAGTCCCTGTCTCTCAATTATAGATATAAATGACTGTTTCCACTGCTTTCATGATACGTCTGACTTCATGACAAATTTTCTCGCTATAACTATCCGCAACCAAAAAAGAAAATATCCTGCCAAATGCTTCAAAATATTCAAGTTGCTATTTTTAATACGTTTTTTTGATGAAAGAAGCAAGGCTGATGGTAATTCGCCAGTCCAGAAATAACTGTTACTCTTGTTCAGCTGAGCCAACTTCTAACGATAATTCAGTTGTTTTGCAATACTTTGAGTAGAAAAATATAGTTCAACTCGTTCACATGCCATTTAGAATGACGAGGAAATTTCATTTCCTTAAACGTCCAGCAATTTCAGTTATCCGTCTAAATAAATTTCCCTGCATTATTTTTGCCATCGATGGATAATTGAATGAAATTTGTCACAAGTCCCGCTATTAAGAACATGATTTTGATGCTTGTAAGGGCTCCCTCGGTGATCGTTGAAAACCAGCATAACGAAATTAATATAGAATAAGTAGAAACAAAGTACATAACAATGATGATACACATCTCAATAACTTAAACAATACTCCTAACAAATTACCATATGGTAGATACAATATTGAGCAGATAAAGACAAAACTGGATGCCTGAAAATCGAAATATTCTCCAAATGCTTCCAAATATTAAAGTTGCTTTTTTTATTCGTTATGTTGATAACACAATCAAGGCCGATGGTAATACGCCAGTCCACATAATTGTTATTATTGTTCAGCAAACTTCTAACGATAATTCAGTATTCTGGCAATACTCTGTTTTGAAAATGGAGTTAAACTCGTTCACATACCAGTTAGAATGACGAAGAAAATAATATCATGCTGAATTCATGAAAATGTCATAACTTTCATTTTAAACGTCCACCAATTTCCCCATGACGACCCATTTCAAGATATTGGGTGTCGTTTTTATTTGAATTGGGACAGCCTGTATACAGGGTGAGTCTTTGATTAGTACATATACAGGGTGGCCATTTGAAAACGAAACAGACGAGATTACAGACGAAATAAATTTTTTCGATAGAAATGCTCGGACAGGTCGATTTCTGTTTCGAGGGGGACAACTTAATATGTAGGTTACGGACGCATAGCGCTTCAACCCTTGCTACTACAACCCTCACCCCCAATTTTTGAATAGGGAAGATGGGGTGAGTGATACCTCATTTGAAAGGTATTTTTATACTGATTTCAGCACAGTAATTGTTTTTTCATTTTATGCATTAGTTCTCGAAATATTCTCAACTAAGTATTTGAAAATGAAGTGGTGTTTTCATGGCACTTGTAGTGTTTTTTTTGTGAAAAATCGACATTTTGAGCTTCAAAACAACCATGTTTATCTAAATGTCGTTGTCGTTGGCGAATATTTTCGGAGATATGAATTTTTCTATGTTAAGGGGGGCGTTTTAACCCCCTGGATCCCTTTGCAAGTGGATGAAATTTTCAGGGAATAATGATATTAATATTGTTAACCTACTTGCCAAATCTTATTATGCGCCGGCGAATATTTTCGGAAATATGAATTTTTCCATGTTAAGGGGGGCGTTTTAACCCCCTGGATCCCTTTGCAAGTGAATGAAATTTTCAGGGAATAATGTTATTAATACTTTTAACCTACGTACCAAATCTTATTATGCGCCGGCGAGTATTTTCGGAGATATGAATTTTTCTATGTTAAGGGGGGCGTTATAACCCCCTGGATCCCTTTGCAAGTGGATGAAATTTTCAGGGAATAATGATATTAATATTGTTAACCTACGTGCCAAATCTTATTATGCGCCGGCGAATATTTTCGGAGATATGAATTTTTCTATGTTAAGGGGGGCGTTTTAACCCCCTGGATCCCTTTGCAAGTGGATGAAATTTTCAGGGAATAATGATATTAATATTGTTAACCTACTTGCCAAATCTTACACTACAAGTGCCATGAAAACACCACTTCATTTTCAAATACTTAGTTAAGAATATTTCGAGAACTAATGCATAAAATGAAAAAAAAACAATTGTGCTGAAATCAGTATAAAAATACCTTTCAAATGAGGTATCACTCACCCCATCTTCCCTATTCAAAAATTGGGGGTGAGGGTTGTAGTAGCAAGGGTTGAAGCGCTATGCGTCCGTAACCTACATCTTAAGTTGTCCCCCTCGAAACAGAAATCGACCTGTCCGAGCATTTCTATCGAAAAAATTTATTTCGTCTGTAATCTCGTCTGTTTCGTTTTCAAATGGCCACCCTGTATTTTAACCGTAGGTTCCTGAGGTCAAAGAAAAAACTTTTTTCCTCTACCATTTTTCCGATTCAACCTGGTTAAAAAGATACAGGCTGTTGAAAATTCATGGAAAACATAAATTTTCAGTAATATCGCAAACGATTTCTTCAAATGAAATGATTTTTGGAACATAGTTTTTCATGAATATGATTAATCTTTCCCGACTATAAAATTCCGAGTAATTCGATGTTGAAAGAAAAAAAAATCTTAGAAATTCGAGAAATTGGGTACTTTGGCTGAATGCAACTCTGTCGAAAATATTCACAGAATTCAATTTTCCCTATGTGGTCACTTTGACAAATTTCAAGAATAATTCGAGAATTTGTTATCTGGAATGATGAATGTTAAGAGAACTAGCGGATTTTCTTTAAAAATGGGGTTACAATGAATAAGCTCACCTCTATACTTCTTCAGTGTAAATCCTTATCTATTCAAGAAGATTTCCACACCACTTTCGAAGTACCTATTGCAATTTTGTTTCGTTGAGCTTTGACATACGTTGTTCCAAATTTACATTACGTTAGAATACGTTCATTTCTCATTTATTCATCATATTTATTACTACTAAAATGACTTTAATAAGTAATTATTCATGAAGTTGTATGATTTTGAAAAACAAACCAACCACAGAACACCGATATTAAAGAATCTAGTGTCACGTCTGTGACTTTCACCATGCGGACCATAAAGAAAAGTTTGTTCTATGATGCGAACACCCCTTGAAATTCAATCGCCCCAACTGGTGTTTATGAACCTGAAATGTCATGCGTGTTATGGTTGAGTTGTTGTTTTGATTTCGGAAACTCTTGCACGGAAGATTTCAAGAGATATTGGAAATGAATGCTATAGCTAGAATAGGTGGTTTAAAAGTTAATCAGATATAATCATAAATGAAGGATACATCAAGAACTGAATATTCTGTTTTCATCACCAGCAAAATTTTGGATGAATCGATCATTGCGATAGAAATACAACTGGTATTAAAAAAGTGAGTTTATATTTCTTTCTTTAATACAGCAGCTTATTTAAAAATTTCGAATGGTATATCTACTCGTTTCTTTGATATAATAGCTTATTTCAAAGGTTTGCATGCTAGATATATCTCGTACTTTCAAAAATTCAGTGGTTAGTTTACCAGTGGCGGCATAGCTCATTCTGAAAATAGAAAAAGGCCATATCTTCTTATTTAGGCCGAATCGGAAAAAATGGTAGAGGAAAAAAGTGTTCTTTTGACCTCAGGAACCTACCGTTAAAATATATGTACTAATCAAAGACTCACCCTGTATAGAGATTTTTCTTTTATTCGGAGATATTTCATTTTTATTTATTGTCTAGTTTGTTTTAAAATAAACTGATCTTCTTGAATAGAAGAAATATCATAGAGGATTATGATATTTTCTGAAAATTTCATTCTATGAAAAACTAACATTAAACAAATAAAAGCTTTAATACAAATGAATTCTGAAAAAAAAACAACAAGAAATTTTCGAATTGTTCGTCCTCATGATTTATGCACTTCCGGCAACTTCGTATAACCTCTCTCACTCTGAAGAAAACGTGATATAGCGAAATTTTTGGAACAGCAATTTTTCAGAAAACCAATTCAGATATCTGGGATCTGTTTGCTGACAACTGATTATTTGAAAAAAAGAGATAGGGAGTCCTTGAACATTCTTTCTCTAACCCTTATGCTTCTTGAGATGCTCTCAGTGATCATTGAATTTGGGACACCCTGTACATAACAATGATGAAATACATGTCAAAAACTAGAACTTTTGAAAATAGATTTCAACTCGTTCACATACCAGTTAAAATGACGAAGACATAAATATCATGCTGAACTCCATTTCCTTAAACGTCCAGTAATTTCCCCATAACGATTCCTCTCGAACAGTTATCGTCTAAATAAATTTCCCTGAATTATTCAGTTCGCCATCAATGGATAATTGAATGAAATTTGTCACAAGTCCCGCTATTAAGTACATGATTTTGATGCTTGTGAAGGGCTTCCTCTATGTTTCGGGCTGCCATCACTTCTTTTACAGTACCATTCCAGGATCTTCTTGGTTCACCTCTTTTTTCTTCTACCGGAGGGGTCCATTAGAATACTCTCTTAGGCCAGCGATTTTCAGGCATTCTGAGTATATATCCGAACGATGTTAGTCCCTGTCTCTCAAGTATATCAATGACTGTTTCCACTGCTTTCATGATACGTCTGACTTCTTGACAAATTTTCTCGCTATAACTATCCGCAACCAAAAAAGAAAATATCCTGCCAAATGCTTCAAAATATTCAAGTTGCTATTTTAATACGTTTTTTTGATAAAAGAAGCAAGGCTGATGGTAATTCGCCAGTCCAGAAATAACTGTTACTCTTGTTCAGCTATGAGCCAACTTCTAACGATAATTCAGTTGTTTTGCAATACTTTGACTAGAAAAATATAGTTCAACTCGTACACATGCCATTTAGAATGACGAGGAAATTTCATTTCCTTAAACGTCCAGCAATTTCAGTTATCCGTCTAAATAAATTTCCCTGCATTATTTTTGCCATCGATGGGTAATTGAATGAAATTTGTCACAAGTCCCGCTATTAAGTACATGATTTTGATGCTTGTAAGGGCTCCCTCGGTGATCGTTGAAAACCAGCATAACGAAATTGATATAGAATAAGTAGAAACAAAGTACATAACAATGATGATACACATCTCAATAACTTACATAATACTCCTAACAAATTACAATATGGTAGATACAATATTGAGCAGAAGACAAAACTGGATGCCTGAACTTCACAGAAGTGTTTAAAAAAATGAAAAAAGATGACAATTGTCCTCATTAAATTCCAAAATCGAAATATTCTCCAAATGCTTCCAAATATTAAAGTTGCTTTTTTATTCGTTATGTTGATAACACAATCAAGGCCGATGGTAATACGCCAGTCCATATAATTGTTATTATTGTCCAGCAAACTTCTAACGATAATTCAGTATTCTGGCAATACTCTGTTTTGAAAACGGAGTTAAACTCTGAATAAATGAAAGATTTCGTGTCTACTCCAATTTTTGGAGTAGACACGAAATCTTTCATTTATTCAGAATAAATAATAGCTCCAATTAATAAGATGGACAAATATCTGGAGTTAAACTCGTTCACATACCAGTTAGAATGACGAAGAAAATAATATCATGCTTATAGTATCTTTGTAGGATGCGGAAGTTAGGTAAAATCAAGTACAACTTGTATTCCAAATTAACTTTATTCGCGCATTCATGTTACAAAATTAACTAAGGTACAATTCTAGAACAATGCGTTCTATATTTATTGCGCATGACTTGCACACTTATACCTAAATACATTACAATGCTGAATTCATGAAAATGTCATAACTTTCATTCCTTAAACGTCCACCAATTTCCCATGACGACCCATTTCAAAGATATTGGGTGTCGTTTTTATTTGAATTGGGACAGCCTGTATATAGAGATTTTTCTTTTATTCGGAGATATTTCATTTTTATTTATTGTCTAGTTTGTTTTTAAAATAAACTGATCTTCTTGAATAGAAGAAATATCATAGAGGATTATGATATTTTCTGAAAATTTCATTCTATGAAAAACTAACATTAAACGAATAAAAACTTTAATACAAATGAATTCTGAAAAAAAAACAACAAGAAATTTTCGAATTGTTCGTCCTCATGATTTATGCACTTCCGGCAACTTCGTATAACCCCTCTCACTCTGAAGAAAACGTGATATAGCGAAATTTTGGAACAGCAATTTTTCAGAAAACCAATTCAGATATCTGAGGTCTGTTTGCTGACACTGATTATTTGAAAAAAGAGATCGGGAGTCCTTGAACATTCTTTCTCTAACCCTTATGCTTCTTGAGATGCTCTCAGTGATCATTGAATTTGGGACACCCTGTACATAACAATGATGAAATACATGTCAATAACTAGAACTTTTGAAAATAGAGTTCAACTCGTTCACATACCAGTTAAAATTACGAAGAACATAAATATCATGCTGAATTCCATTTCCTTAAACGTCCAGCAATTTCCCCATAACGATTCCTCTCGAACAGTTATCGTCTAAATAAATTTCCCTGAATTATTCAGTTTGCCATCAATGGATAATTGAATGAAATTTGTCACAAGTCCCGCTATTAAGTACATGATTTTGATGCTTGTAAGGGCTCCCTCGGCGAGATTTATGTCCCGGTCGTTAGGCTCCCCCTAGACTAACTGGGGTTGAAATTATGACTACAACACAGACCTCGTTAAGGGATTGAAATCTAAGATGCTCCCGTTGGAGGGTTGCGGATAGGATGAGAAATTATCTCTCCCTTTCTGCGATCCTGGCTTTTCTGGAGTTGAGTGGGGGTGCTTTCCACGTCTCTGGATGAACTCGGGATATATCCGGTGTTTATATGAGGAAAATTGAGCAGAAGGTTCAACCTTTAATCTTACATATCTTACAGAAAAGGTACGAAATGAAGTCAATAACTTTCGCGTTCATATCATAAAGGGTTTTCCAATAAGAGGTGTTATTTTGAATAGCCCGCTATTTCTGTAGATGTCACGTTTGAAGCTGTCATTTTTTGACTTTTGACAAGTAGAAACTACGCCCTTAATACAAATGAAACGATACACGCTTCAAAAACGCATTGAAATTATTAAAATTCACTATAAGAAAATGGTGAAAATTTCGTAAAACTCGAACATATTTGGGTCGTCATGAAGCACCTTGTCGTGTCGGACCGCAGTAAAGAAATTGGTAGAAAAATTCGAGCTGTTGGGACAAGTTAGTGATGTGAAGAATAAAACCCGTGCACGTCGCTCAAGAACAGCCGAGAATATTGCTGCCGTAGCCGAAAGTGCTGAAGAAAACCTAGGTTTGTCCATTCCTCGTAGTTCTTTGGAATTAGGCATTCCACAAACGTCATTACACCGTATTTTGCATAAAGATTTGGGTCTTAAGGCTTATAAAGATCAGTTAACACAAGAATTCAAGCCGGCCGATCATCAACAACGTCGTGTCTTTGCTGATTGGGTCGTTGAAATGATCCGGAATTCCATCGAAAACCACCTCGGTGGCTTCGTCAACAAGCAAAATTGTCGCATCTGGTGCTCGGAAAACCCAAGAGTTATTGTTGAAAAGCCTCTCTTTCCTCAACGTGTGACTGTTTGGTGCGGTTTATGGTCCGGCAGAGTCATTGGACCATACTTTTTCGAAAATGAGGCTGGAGCAACAGTTAAGGTGAATGGATTGCGCTATCGAGAGATGATTAATGATTTTTTATGGCCGAAATTGGATAGTATTGATCTGGACAACGTTTATTTTCAACAATACGGCGCTACTTGCCACAAAAGCAACAAAACCATTGATCTTTTGCGGGAAAAGTCTCCGGACCGTGTTATCTCTCGAAGAGGTGATCATAATTGACAACCGAGATCTTGTGATTTAACACCTTGCGACTTCTTCCTTTGGGGCAACGTGGAAGAGAAGGTCTACGCCAATAGCCCAGCGTCGATTCAAGACCTCAGAGATGGAATTCGTGAGGCTATCGAGAATATAGGGCAGCCACTTTGCGATTTGGTTATGGAAAATTTCATTAAAAGGATATGGCGTGGTCGTGGTGGTCATTTGCCTGATGTTATTTCCCACTATTAACGGCATAGCTTCTTCTTTATAATGAAATAAACATTCGATCATTTAATATGAAAAATGGCATTTTTCTTTGAATATCGAAATAACACCTCTTATTGGAAAACCCTTTAGTATCGAAATTGTGTTGGTAATAGCTCTTTCTGTAATTTATGATTTGAACAAGAATTCAGGTTGGTGTACACTTACTTAAGATATAATGTGTCAATGTACTTACCAAAGGTATTCTGGACTCAAATTCTAAAATAATTCATTGAAGAATCCTATAATGGTGAATAAATATGAATCTAAATCAACCATCGCTTGAAGGAAAAAGTTTAAAGCTATATATATAAAGACTTGTTTTAGAGGTTAATAGATGATTGATTTCACTGATATTATCTGCCTTATAAATGAAATGATCTGATGAAAGGTTAACTACCACCTTTTCATTGTCATAGGTAATCATTTTGTTTGAAATCTATTACAGACTGAACAACCTGTACTTACTCACTTGCTCTGAAATTTTTTTCCGTCGAACTAAAAATAGAAAATGTTTTCAATGTGTACAAAATTGAACATTAATGAATCATTTTAATGTTCAATTTATGCTGTTTTTATGTGCAATTTCCATAGGCAACCATACACAAAGCATTCAGAAGCAATATTCGCTTCGCTCACGCGTTAAAATATCTTGACCATTAGTCGCTGTCTTTAATAACCTAGTTGATTAAAAAACTATTATGTTTCTCTCCAGAGAAAACAAGAACACTTGTGTCTTAAAGAAATGGCTGATACGATCGAAATTCCAGTTTTGTACCACAGCACTGAATAATTTTTGTACCTACCGTAGCATTGGTTTATTTTTATACTATTCCATTTGTTTTCTGATTTTTTTACCAGATGCCTGTTTTTCCTGGAAACATCTGCACTATTATTGAAGTTATCTACTGAGAAAAAGACAAACCATGACTATTACCTGCTGAAATACCTATATAATTTTAAGCTTTTTCACCCGTGTTATTGATCTTGTGCATTTACACCTGATTAACTTTCTGAAGAACTATACTAAGTTAAGTTTTGAGCTAAGGGTAGATAAATTCACACGATCACTTTATTAAAAATAACTTGAAAGGATAATATTCAAAGTAATAATGCCCTGTCTTGTGTTTTCGCAATATTTCCCAACCTGAGAAACGTCTCTATCTAACATTTCTAGCTTTAATTCTGTTATTATCTTGAATTGCATTTAATCACTGTCAAGCAAGTTACCACCACAATTCCATTATATGAGGAAAAAATCCACCCAGAATCGATTCAACTTCGCTGTAGGTCTGTTTGTTTTGCTCCGCATCAATCGACAATGCACTGTCGCAACAATCGCCCATAAAAATGAGATCAAAATTTATATCCAATCTCGCTTTACTACTCGCTAAATGAAAACAAATGAACCCTATACAATTCACCGCGAGCTGATAATCTCGAAATTCGGAATGTTTTCATACTGGCTTCTGAATTATTTTTATCAGACACCTTTTTTCCTGAAGATATCTGCACTGTTCTACAGAAGCTTATCTTATACGAACATGGATAGATACCTGTTCAGTCGTGAATGTATCCTAGCTAGAAAATTGTCCCGATCGCCAAGTATCGAACTGTGCGCTTATATTCGAAAAGTGATCAAACTTAAGTTTTTGATAATTCAAAAAACTCATCTATCATCTTCTGATAAACACCTATTTCATCTTCATCTGTTCTTCTGTTAAAACCGATTAAGCAATTTCGAGTGAAGTGTGTGAGACTCGAACAGCTAAGTGATAACCACAAAGTCGGTGCAGAAAAGGTAAACATCCCTTTTCCCTATCCTCAACCACGTTCTGCTACCAGACTGGGGGTGAATTCTTGTGGTAATTGTCGTCTGAGATCGGTTGTACTCATTTGCAACCAGTTAATACCTGTATAGTTTTAAGCTATTCCAAATATGCTATTGTTTACTGTACTTGTGATGTGCATTCAGATCTGGCCAACATCCTGAAGGACTATACTGAGATGAGTTTGAGCTAAGGGAAGATTCATTCAAACAATTTCCATAGTGAAAATAATTCGTAAGGATGATATGTAAAAATGTAATACCCAGTCTTTCCGTTCTGCCGCCAGATTAATGACTTGGGGTTTGAACTGGAGTGCCCAACCAGAGAAATGTCACTATCTATAACTTATTAGCTTCAATTTTGTTACAATCGTCGAATTACATTTGATCGCTGTCCAACATTCAGTTACCATCACCACAATTCCATTATCTGAGAAAATAATCAACCCAGAATCGATTCAACTTCGCTGTAGGTCTGTTTGTTCTGCACCGCATCAAGCAGTCAATCGACAATGCCCTGTCTCAACAATCGCCCATAAAAATGAGATCAAAATTTATATCCAATCTCGCTCTTACTACTCGTTGAATGAAAGCAAATGACCCCATGCAATTCACCGCGAGCGACCGCAAAGAGAGAGTTTGAATTGTTAAAATACCCCTGGAACTCTCTCCATTTGGTTTAATCATATCGCGGCCCCCCGGAGCTGCCATCAATTCAGGACTCTCCTAATGGAAACGAATATAGTGCTCGTGTCGTATTGTCCGGATTATTAGTGGATCCGGAATTGCAAGAGGAGAGTGGAATCAGGACAGAGTCGTTGAAGGGGAGATTTTGCCCAGAATGTTATGTGAGTATTGGGGATTCGAGAAAATCATTATTTCGAGTCTATCTCAGAATCATTTTGATGCAGAATTTGAACCAATTCTGATATTTTCGTGAAGCATGTTTTAAGGGAGTACTTTGAAGCAATCCCTGAGGTCACAAGCTTTCTCACGCTTGTTATATCAAGAAAACGATTATTCAAGTTTGAATTTACTGGTAGCTATTGGATTCCATCAATGTATTTAACTTTCGCATTGAATTCTCATAACTTGATTCACACAAGGTTGAAGTGAATTTCTATTCGAAAAATCTACATCAATTTGGCACAAGTCTTCATATTTTCATCGAGCACCTAATATGAAATTTCTCGTGAATTATTCGACACCTTAACAAACTCAATCAAGCTATTTTGACTCTGAAAAAATCAAACTATCTTCCTTCTATAGTCAGAGTAGAGCACTAGAAAGATAGGTATGCCAGACAGGCTGACTGGGTCCAACCATAGACTCGAAAATTACAGATGGTAATGTCAATTTCTCAGTTATTGTGCTCTATTGTTAGTTGCGTGCTTTTATTGAAGAATAGTTAATAGAAATTATTGATTTTTTCTTCAAAACAATAGAGTTGGAGACTAAACAGGTAAGCATAAGCATTTATTCGATTACAGATTTCATTTCATTCGAATTGTTCTGTAATTTTCGAGTCTGTGATTGGACCCAGCATGGCTGTCTGGTATACTCCTCTTTTCAGAGCCTTAGTCAGAGTTTGTACAGCCTAAACTCACAGAAGGAGCTTCAGCCCCAACGAAATGTCCAAAGCCAGAAACTTTTCAGGGTAATTTTATAGTGTGCATAATAGTATATTATTTTATAAGGAGGAGAAGTGTCACTTTTCATGGCGAGCTTGAGTTTGACATTTGGCAATTGAAACGAGCCATGAAAAGTCACTTCTCATCCGAATGAAATATGTTATTTTATTTTCAAACGTTTTGAAATTCATGAAAATCTGAATATCCATCTTCGGTTTGATTTACATTTACGCACATGATTCTATCCATTTACGATCGCTATAATTTTGATTTTTTGACATTTCTTAAAATTGATTTATTTATGACATCGGAAAATTCTGACAACTGTCATGTGTGTTTAAGAGGAGGAAGTCTATCGGGAAAATGCTCATTTTAGAAGAAATAGGCCAGATCCAATGAAACAAGGTATGGATATCTTTTTTTTAACGTTCAATAACGTTTATTACTAAAAATATTTGTTCTGGGAACTTGGAATTAGAAGAAAGAACGAAGAACGATGACAACTTTCAAGCGAGTTCACAGGCAAAATATGCTCTAAGATATTTGCAATTTTAAGAAGGAAAATAAATAGATACGAATAAAACAAGGTACGAATATCCTTTTTGAATAGTTCTATTACGTTTATTGATAAAAATATTCGTTTCAGGAATATTGAAATTACGAGAAAGAACGAAGTTCATTTGTGGATAACTGAAAACCTATCACAGAGGAATTTGATGAAAGCAAATAATGTATTTATTGTTACAATTGAATTTTATTATAAAGTCAGTATGTATGTCTATTGATGCTTTATTATAGACCCTTCCACGATTTTCATAAATGTGGTCAGTGGTGATTGAAGGAACTTGAATGTTACCGATATGAATAACAGTAAGTACTTGAAATTTGCATTTATTGATCTGTTTAAAAAGGTAGATCATGGTTATTACCAATTATTCTAATTCATCTTTTGCATAGTAACACTTTTCCTGCCGCCGGACGGAAAAGTGTTGCTTAGCAACACTTTTCCTCCTTGGCGGAGAAATAGAAATTTTCGATGATCCTGTCAGTCGAAAAATGGCGTTATTATTGTACGTTTGAAAATAAACATTTTATGATGAGTTTAATATGTCGAATACGAATAGTTTCGTTATTTATCCATCAATTTTACGTTGTGCAGATATCTGAAAATCATGGATTCCACTTGTCGAAATTCGGCATTCAGAAAAATGATCACGTAGCGTACTTAAATCATAACGAGGATCGGCAAAAAGAAAATTTCCGGATTTGAACGCAAGAGATAATAATATACCTCTCCTAATGGAAACGAATATAGTGCTCGTGTCGTATTGTCCGGATTATTAGTGGATCTGAAATGGTTCTTTATTTGTGCGTTTCTCCTAAGGAAAAAAATGAAAGCCCTGACGTGAAATCAGAAGATTTTGTGTGCTTGTTCATATGAGTAAAACGATTGTTTTAATTTCAATATCCCCAGAGCTCTAGCTTCATACCATTCATTTATGCCTTAAATTTTACTTTAGAAATCCTAGCCATACCGTCACTATGATAAGTTTTCAGATATTCACAGAATTTGGCTCAAGTCATCATTGAGCACCCACACACCCGGTCAGAGTTCTTGTTTTGAAAATATTCAAAACATCATAACTCGTGAACTAGTTGACCATTTCGTCCCATAATAAAACTTAAACAAGCTATTCCGATTCTGTTCTTACAGTGAAAATCAAATCTTTAGCTCCAGCCGTTCCGATGAGTAAAGTGAGCGAACAGAATTGTTTTTGACCTTGGTTTTCCATCAGTCCAATCAGCCGTTTGGCGAAGAAGAACGACTTGGTGATGAAAAATCCGGGGTCTGAGGTAAACTTGTTCGATCCGCTCCGGCAGTTAATTTCAGAAAAAGAGACGTTTCAGGCTTGGTTGTTGATATCTCGGTCGAATTTTATAATGAGTTAAAAAGATCCAACAGTTCCATAGTTATTCATCTACCTCAGTTAGTTGAAAATTGGCATTCAAAAGAATTATGATGATGCGAAAATTTCTTTAAAATATACGCTGTGCCTAGAATTGGTACCGGTAGAGTGAAGTGGGGCAAATGTGGACTCACTTGAAAAAAGAAGGAAAAACTGAAGCTAGCTGCTATCTAGTGGCGCCATTTGTTTCTTTCAATTTTGCTATTAAATATGTACGTTTTTACCTACGCTTTTTACTCTGTTTTCACCTTTGTAAACTGTGCCCATTAAGAGAGGACAGAAGGTGGACAACAAAAAAAGTGCATAGCTTCCACTAGAAAATTCGGAAATAAAAAAATCATATACAGAATTTTTTTGTCCTCAACTGCTCTTTTGTACCCATTTGCCCCAACAGCAAAACAACTGAATTGTACAGGATTTTCATGCGGCGTACACATTTGCCCCAACTTGTGGGGCAAATGTGTACTTCGGAGGTGGTATAAAAAAGTAACAATACAACCATGAAAAAAATAGTTTTTTAAAATTCTTTGGCTGATTTGTAATCTAGAGAAACGCCGCCAAAAGATGAAATGAAAAAATAAAATTCTGAATAATCTCCCCACTAGTGGCTGAAGAAGTTGAATTTCGTCCAAACAGGTACGCAATTACCCCACTTCACCCTACACATTTTTTACCGGTAGTTCTGATGACGTCACCCATGTGCCGCTCTATGTACCGGGTTGTAATCGAATTCCGGCGAATAATTTAGTCGTTGGCGGTCTCAAATAAGTAAAACGTTTTTAGATGTTATGTTGATGCGTCAAAGTGTTTTCGTGAATTTACGCTTCAAAATAGTTTTTAGTGTTGGACAAACCTCCGAAAATTTCAAAGAATGTGAGGAGACTTTGAGAGTGCATGAAAATGAGATATTTGCGAAGTACTGGAAGAGGAACGCCCAATTAATTGCGTCCTGCAGAAATGAGCAGATGCTTCTGATCGCTCGTTCATTGGTGGGGCAATAATGCTATTACCTCAAAATTTTGTGTAGGATTTGGGATTAATGCCAAGTATATGAATGGAAAATCTCAGCACTATAGGAATGATATTCTGGAAATTATTCAAAAAATGAAATAGTATATAAAAAATCAATAATTAAAAAAAATTAAATCTATGGTTCAGATGATGCTATCCTCCTGAAATTTTGCATGAACATTTACTATATCAATCTTCATTCAGAGATAAATTTCACTCGAATCGGATATCTTTTTATTGAAATATGAAGTTTCTTTTTTTCAATATGCCAATCGAATTTTCTATAGTTCTGATCACACTATGGCGACGAAATTTTGCATGAGGCTTTTTTTCAGCATCTTGCATTTGGCCGTAACATTTCATTACGATTGGTTTGATTTTCATTCATTTGTCATTGCAGAAACTTACTCTCACAAGTAGCACAATTCAGAAAATTAATCGAATATTCCGAGTACGGTCCTGCCTCCTTCGGTAGCCCATTGTGGAAATATTACCACCAGTCTAATCAACCACAGCGTGATTGTATTATTTACTAATATTCTGGCTTCGGCAATGCGTTGAAGAGTCAACAGTTTTATCAGATTAGTTTATAGTCACCCTCTGTGTTTTCTATCCTGCCTTTCAATTAGGGGCACTAATGCAGAATAATGTTTGATCTCTTGCTGATCTCATTGATTTGGGGGAGATGGTTGATTCAATTTAGGAGATCTCATATGAATTTTGGGAAATTGATTTCGACTAATCAAAACATATTGAGGGGAGTACAGTGGTTGAGGTTTGTTATGTAAATATGGATGTATTAAACTTCCGATTTGATTAGACAACTTTCTCGTAACCTTATAACGTTCATTGAAGTATTCCTGAAGTAGGAAGAAATAAAATGGATAAAAATGATAGTTTCGAATTAAGTTTGCAAAGAGTTATTTTTGCTTTGATTTATAGTTTACATAGGTATACAATTTGTTTGGTTATCGATATCCGTAACAACGTTTTCTGTAAGAAACTAAGAAAGCCTCTTTTTTAGCGAAATTTAAAGTAGGTTTAAAGGGGACCATTCGTGCTGCCAGGATGAACAACGAAGCAATGATATGAGCTGACCTAAAAGGAAAGATTACGAAAGAGAAAAATTCTGATGGTCGATTGAAAAATATCAATATGCCATTCGAGATAATATGCATTTCCTTTCGGCGTACACAGAAAAATTATCTTATCTTTTTCTTTGAAATTTGCTGAATCAGTTCGAAATTCCTTGGCAATTAAACGTTCAAATAAAAAACTGATAGAGAACTTGGATATATGACCTATTGGTGATGAAAAAATTGTTATCATTATTGCTGAATGTGCCTATATACGAATGGTTTCACAATGTTTGAATCCTAATTATTCTTCTAATTCAATATAGCATATTGTAAATAAGTGAAAATATCGCGTAGTCAGGTAACGTAGATTTTTCGTTTCCGAATTATAATTATTACATTATTTAATGAACCTTTAAGTTCTGCAATATTCATTTACTAAATATGAGATATGAATTCATGTTCATTAGCTTCGAATACAGTAATCGAAATACACGTAGATATGCTATGTTGTTTCATTTATATCACTAACCTACGAAACTACATTATAAGTATTCTGTATAAAAAAAAATTAAATATTTTACTTTGTTCATGATTACGATGTGACCAGGATAGAAAGTGTCATTTAGATGTGCAGATTCATTTTCGAAAAAATATTGTGTAGATACTACAGCCAAGTACTCGGTACCTATACTTTCTGTTTTTCCTTTATTATCGTTTCACGCAAATTTGCTGTCTGAGCTTCTCAATGGAATATCGCATTATTCAAAACAAAAAAATAATCATCCAAATAACAACCTCGACTAGAAAACAATATGAAAAAAATGAAGAAGGCCACTGATTTGGGTTCATGACACCTCACACGCTACACACATTCGTAGACTTCAAATCATTGGTTGAAAAGCATCATGAAACAATGGCTTAAAATTCATATGGGTACATTTAGCCTATTCGTTTTGAAGAGATTCATGCTCCTGAGTAACTCAAAATCTCGAAATACGGGTTGCCATTTGTTGCGCACAAACACTGGAACATCTCAGGAGCACGAAACTCTTCGAAACGAATGCTATAAATATCTCCATTTGAATACCCAATATTAGCTTAATCAACTTGCGGCAAACAATAATTCAGGCCTTGAAATTAGGCAACAATAATTGGAACATAAATAAATTCTTCTTGAATGATGATACTGTTTGTATACGTACCTTCACGAACATATCTTCATATTAAGAACAGGATACAATACTTACCTTTTCGCTTCCATATTCCACTTGTAGTTATAAAACGTCGAGGCAGCAATAATGTAAACATTGAAAAATTTGATTCAATTAATTACCATTGTTCCAGTTTGACCAATAGCATTTTCCATCTTTTTTTCAGTCGCCGGAAATTATCCGGGTAAATTTATGAGCTCTGTAGAACTCGATCGAACTGATGAAATGAAAGCCAATATAATTCAAATTTGAAAATTATATTTAATGTCAACAAGTCACAAAAGCGTTTAGTATGATTTATACATATATTTATTGTTCACAATTTACAATATAACAGATCTTTGGCGAGAGAAAAACATTAATCTTCTGCAACACAAACAGTACGTTGTTTTTCACAATTATATCACGCTCATGAATAAATCTGGGTTTTACAATGCACGGAGATTCACTCTATTGATATGTTATGCCATCTATACCATTTTTCCTCACCTAAATTCTGTCGAGATAGAGTAAAATTATTTATAATATGTACAATAAAATTTCAAGCATAATCTCTTAATCCACAGTATTTACAAAAGTACGATTCATGTAAATAACAATTTTCATCTTCCTATAGAAAGAAGAATTGAATCACATAAAAATTTAGCAATTTAAAACTTTAAGTGACTAAAAAATTATTTTACAAGTCTTTACAGCACATTTGGGGCCTTGCGCTAGTGGTGGAACCCTGGGTAGAGAAGCGCTGGGCCCCACCTAGCTCAAACCAAACCAGGAGACTTCACATCCATCCCTGAAACCATATCGAGGCCCATATTAGAAGACGGAGGAGGTGTTTGATTGATTGAAGCTGGGGAATTTACGTTGTTCGTTAAGTCACTCTGGCTATTTTCTTCGGAATCACTGCATGACTCTGAGCTACCCTTTTTCCCAGTACCATTGTGTGTTTTTACATGCTTAGCGAGGTGATCTGACCTCATGAACCTCTTATTGCAAATTGGACAGGCAAATCTCTTTTCTCCAGTGTGTGTTCTCAAATGCCTCTGTAGTTCATCAGACCTCGTGAATCTCTTTCCACAGAATAGCCAGTTACAAACAAATGGTCTTTCACCAGTATGCCATCTCAAATGCGCCTTAAGATGTGACGTTTTACCATAAACTTTACCGCATCCTGGTATGTGACAGCTGTGAATGTTCTTTTTTCTCAAATGTACGCCAGCTGGACCTAATCTCTCGGCTTCTTGGCAGTTTGGACAGTCACAGGTTGCTCTGCCAGTGTATCTTCTTTGTGACCTTGGAGAAGGAACTTGTGGTGGTAGACTTCCAGCACCTCCCGTGGGTGATGAAGCCGGTCCTGTATGGAGTCCAAAGCCTGAAACACTCTGAGCTCCAGGTAGCATTGACTTGTATGTGTCTTGAAGTAAGTGTTGTCCTGATGAAAGGAGATGATTTGAAGCTGCCAACGAATGTGTAAGACTCGAATAATCTGAGGAGTAGTTGGCTGCAGCCATCTGGGCATGCATATTAGCAGCTCCACTCATATCTAACCAACTGCCAGCGGTAGAATGTACGTCCCACCAGGCATTTGCGCCTCCAACAGAATCACTTTTGATTCCACCATGATGTGTGGCACTTGACATCGTGTTGAATGGCCACGACTCGTATGGATGTCTCGAATAAACTGAACCTAGATGATGGGCAGTGGCGGCACCTTCTACCTTACCGAGAAGAGAGCTCTGGTGATGGTGCACATGCGAGTTATCGGCAACCGAAGGTTGAGTTGTTGCTCCAGGGAAATAGAGATCACTTCCATAGGAAGCAGTGGTTGGTACACTGGCGCATGATGTCATCACGGATCTACTAGTGTACGAGGTGTTGCCTGCAGATGATCGTTGAGATGCTAGGGAGTTCGCTACCGAAACGTTGGTACTCCCTGGAGAAGGGGCGCCTTGTGGACTCTTCTTCCATGGGTGGAAACCTTTTCCAACGGCAGCGTCAGCTAGCGGTGGAGGTGACTTACTCGAAAGTTTGTTACATTGAGCGGCTAGCATGGCTAGTGGGGTGCCCCTCAAACTGGGATGATCCTGAAACAAGAGAAAAATTTGTTATTCACTTGTACACACTTTTGCAATGAAAAAGATAATCTCTATTCTCTTAGATGGACATTTGCGGATGTAATGCATCAGTACAACAACAATACCTAATCATGGAAATAATTTATGTTTTATAGGTTTCCCGCAGAGTTGAAAATTACTTATGACAAAGTATGTATTGTGAAAATATAGATAGTCAACGGGCAAGGTCCCTTGAAACATTATTTAACAAATGTAGGTATGTTAATTCCATCATTATATATCAAACAACAATAAATAAGTATGATAATTTTTTCCTTTTCGATGAATTTTATAAGGATTGATCGAGATCTTTTCTGCTGAAGATGGTATATCCATATGGACCATTGATTCAAAATTGAGTTTTTTATATCCCTCTATACAGAAAAATCGTTTCTTTCTCCGGATTTTTTTACGGATGATGATGTATGGATAAGGTTTGTATAAAATGAATATAATAATATTTTATGTGGATATCTCTGATTTCTCTCAACGAGATATATCAACCAAATAAATGGTCAAACTGCAACCACTTCAGAATTCAAGCGTCCGCTCATTTTGGGAATGACCAACAACATTCGGACTATACATATAGGTACATACAGATTAGGAGTATTTGTCGACTTCAGAATAGTTTACTAGTATTAGATTTAGGTATAAAAAAAACACCACCGAATTACATAATATATTCATTTCGGAAAATGATCATGCGCTCTAAACCAAAAGGCCTAATAGATCGGGATATGAATGAAAAATATACATCATCTTAAATCTTCATAACTTATTCATGAACTCATTTTAGCCGCATAAATTCATTCTCCCGAACAGTAGCCAACAACATAAAGAAAAGCAATGATCTCTGTTCTCTCTCTTATCTCGATCCGGCATCTCGAACGCCAATCAAAAAATGCCACTGGGCGTTTTAAATTTTATCGAATATTCTCCTCTTGGTGAGGACACCACTCAAGCACCTTTGAGTGTTCCGACGCCCGAACAGACAAAGAAGCATGAGAGGGCCCAATAGTATTAGGAGCCATCCGACTGACAGTTTGGTCTGAAACGGAGCCCTAATTATTGTACGTCTTCATGTTGTAGCGCCGCTCGAAGATGACTCTTCAGTCAGTCTTCAAAGATGATTCGGTCTATCGATGACGATGCAGAAATTGATAATTGTGGTGCCAGTCTGTGATCTATGAAAAATGATAAAGTAATGAGAATAACGAGTGGACGAAGAGCCTGATGATGAGTCGGAGTCATTTGCGTCCCAAAAAATATTATAAATTATGATCCTATTCATTAAAGTTGATACTCGACGATCGGGTTTTTAAAAGAGGACCGTTAAGTGTAGGGACAGGTTAATTTACTCGCATGTAAAAATATGATCATCCAGACGGTGTCAGACTTGTGTTTCTAGAGAAATATTATAGATAAACTCAGGCCACATAATATTATATTGAATGAGTTGTGGAAGATGTCATGTTCATTACACCGTAAAAAATTTCGTTTTATTCGCGAAAAACAGTATTGAACGAACACTCTCTTGAATTTAAGAGGTACCCCAAGCCCATTTTTCATCAATTTTGCAAAAGTGTATCCTTTCTTTCCAGAAGCCTCAAGGCCTATTGTGAAATTTGAGCTTTCACGTGAATAGCGTTTCAGCTTTTGAGCCGAAAACTTACCCTTTACTTCTAAGAGAAAAGTCATATTGTGCCTATGGTTGAAAGACGAATGCTTTCGGAAAGGACAAGTGAAAAACTTGTGAGGTATTGGTTGGGATAGTAATTGAAATTTTTTCGAAAAATTTGTTGAATACTCTTGGACAATGTTCAAATGACATGAAAGAATATTTTGTCCATACTATTTCCACAATATCGACATGTTGACATTTCTTTATCTGATGCTAATACTTGTAATGAGTAGTGATAAGGATTTATCAGGTAACCTATTTTTTCGATATTTGAATTAAAATTTTCCTGGTAATATGCTGATAAACTAGTATAGAATACCAACGCTCATATGAAAAAAGAACTACTGAAAAGTGTTATGAAGGTCACATTCTTGAAGCTATACATGGAAACTAATGTATGTTCCCTCGTTATGTAAATTTATTTTGTCCTTGAAATGAATGCTGGGTTTAACGAAAAAGAAGCTGATCAATAATGACATATTTTATTATGTGATTTCTTCTATTTTAAATAGATATTGTCATGGGCAACCGAACATAAAGTATTCAGCAATACGAGTAACTCGCTCCGATCGCGCCTATAAATATCTCGACCATTAATCGCTGTCATTGATAAACTAGTTGATTAAATTACAATCATTAGGAACTGATGCAGAATTAATGTAAGTATTGGTTGTTAATTACAAGTATATACCAAATTCTAACTGACTGGAAGAAAGCATAAAGGAAAATTGAAGTTATAGTGTCAATTTGAGAGAAAGATGTAAACATAGAGATGCCCCTACGCGTGAATAGTATTGCATTGTAATCAACTTATCTCTAGAGATGAAAGCACTGTACTACCGAATTGGAGTGAAGTCAACAATAGGCAATACGACAAATTCGTGGATGCATCTCTAGGTTCACTTTTTAATCTGAGATGTCAATTCACTGAGAAGGATACTCTCCATGCTGTTGTTTGCAGTTCTTCGAATTAATTTCCATTTCCCCGTCAGGAAACCGCAAATGAAATTATCGAGCTCCTCATAGATTACATACCCAACTATAAATCTCTGGTTTCATAGAGATTCCAATTCATTAAACCACGGTCCGTCGCAATTACAAGACCACAGATACTAGTAAGCCGAATCCGCAGCAATCATCGACGCCGTAATTTACAATGGTCTCTGTTTCTATGCCAATTAACCGGACATCATTTGCCGCAGGAACGTAATTCTAGGCGGGTGCCACCTAATTAACCCTTACTGAGACCTAATGAACACTAAACTTTATGACGAAATGAAATTGGACGCTGTAGACTTACTGGCGAGTAGGAAATCGATGGAAAAGCTTGTCTGGAGTTCGTTAAATAGCCTTCAGACCGATTTAAAATGTACAGCAAGATATACAGGTTTGGAAATTCACATCTGAAATATACGATATACAATGCATCAGACAGAGAATTCTTCCCTCCAGTTGCACAGATGAATAGTCGAGACAATCACTTGCTGTAACACACTGAATTCAGTTGTCTTACTTCATTATTCTAGTCTTGTCTCTCTTTTATCGTTTAGAGGAGCGTAATTCTTTAGTATGGTAGGCAACAGTAAATACTTGAATCGGGTATTACGGGCAGCCTGACAAATTGAAAATTCTATTCGTGTAGTGCGGGTTCCCTACCATACTGCGATAAGAGAGAGACAAGACTAGATTATTGCAGTAAAACAGTTGAATTCATTCAGTTATCGCACTTGATTATCTCGTCTATTCATCTGTGCAACTGGAGGGAAGAATTCTCTGTCTGATGCCTTGTATATCGTATGTTTTCGATGTGAATTTCCAAATCGGTATAGAGCATTTTAACCCCAGAGTAAAAAGTAAACCTCGAGATGCCTTCACGCATTTGTTGACGAAGCTAATTAGAATATGATTATGAACGCGAAGAAAATTTTGCGTTCCGAAGTTGTTCCGTATTGGGATAAGTGGTCAACGGCTCTCATACTAACTGTGGCACTAACTGACTAACACCTACAGTCTGCTATAGACAATTCTGTCAGTTGGGCAACATCGTTCTTTTACCGTTTAGGTATTCGATGAGTCGTGTTTTCGTTTCGATCTGACTGAATTATTTTACTGATTAGGTGGCAGGTTATTGTTGGGTATTCCGGTAATTTTAGCTACGTTGTATTATATTCAGAAATTGTAGAAATGAAGCTCTAACCTATTGTTTACTTCAATACAGTTCGGCAGTAAAATGCTTTCCATCAAACTCCGGAGCTTGGTTGATTACAATGCAGTCTATTGAGGCGTAGGGGCATCTCTATGTTTACTCCTTACTCTGAGATTTCAACAAATAGAGTTCTGTCAATGTTTGATACTAAACATGAACTAAAAAGACAAATAGGTTCACTGATTGCACCTTTGATGTTGAATTGCGGTACAAGCCTCATGCCAAATTTTCTAGATTAATTTTTTCGATTAATAATGAAAGTTAAGTATAAAATACGATTGAAGTAAACGCTCGTGAGTCGAATATTTTTCGAAAACATTGTAAAACTCCTGAGCTACTCGACCGGCAAAAGTGATCCTACCCTACAATCCAACACCAACCTTAACTGTCAGAAAAAGATACCGTGACTTACACGTATAATAAAAACTTTCACGCTTATTATCATTATTTGCAGTGCATTAAGGCTCACAATGAGAGGTTGGATCAGGTGAGAAAATGTAAAGAAGATGGGCACCATATGATCCATTGCACCGATAAACGTGAAGTGGAAACAAACAAAAATTCAATTAACCACTAGGATAACCTGAAGGATGTTTTATGAATCGGCAGTCTGAGAGATTTTGGTTGTGTTTAAATGTTCACACGAATACTTGATGTTGTTAGTTTGTGCTATGAGCCTCATGGGCAAAATGTCATCGGTTCATTTCTTCGATTCTGGTTAAAAATAATATGATAATAAATGCTTCGTGAGTTCAGCGTTTCTTGAAAACAATGTAGAAAACATGAGCTACTCCGCCGGCAAAAGTGATCCTACCCTCTAATCGATCACCAGCTTCAACTGACAGACATAGATACCTTGCCTACCGTGATTTACACGTATAATAAAAACTTTCACGCTTATTATCATTGTTTGCCGTGCATTAAGGCCCACAATGAGAGGTTATCGCCATTTTCGACGTCCAGCGCTACCTGGCCCGCTTGATTAATGGCCCTTCTGGCTAGCTGTCTTCGATTCGAGTTCGCGGAACGCGAAACTTTGTAGCAACTCGGCGATCGGTAGGTCCGCGACGAAGAGCGGCCTTAATCAACGGCGTAATGAAAAGTTGGCGCCTCGCAGTCGGCCGAGAGACACGCACAGCCGCACAAAAAGAATCGAAAAACGTGAAGAGTAGTCGTGTTATTACCGAAGCTGAAGGTCCGTCGGAGAGCCGAAAGAACGCTAATGGACGGTTCCCTTTAAGCGGTGTTGCCACTTCGGCTGTGTGGTTCTTCAATGTCAGTGGTCCACTTGAGTAGAAACATTTTGATAGGTACAAGTTTAGGTTTAGGATTTGCTTCTTTTAACTCATATTTATCAATTACCAACATTAAATTCAAAATCCAATATTTTTCCAACGTCATATGTTACAATCAATAATCCCTTGGTCGTTTGGATGCACGGATTAGGCATCAGTAAGGCGTTATAACTATTAGTTGAATCAATTGAACTCTTCGAAAGATCATTCTTATAGGTTAGAGCCGAAACTGCGTCCAGAATATGAGAGACGCGAACTTAGAGCAATGAAAAGCAGGGGCTCATTTTAACTCTCGAAGAATATGAAAGGCTTCCGCACCTTTAAAATGTGTTTTTTGCTCCTTTTGCACTTATTTTCTCCACTGAAGTCCTTGCCATATACAATATAAAATATACAATTTAGGTCCATTTATGATGTTTGTCAGTAAATTGAATCCTAATTATTCTCTCCAGTGTTTGTCGCCTATAACTACGTGGATAAGCTAAGTTAAAATGTCTTAAAACTTCAAGATGAAGATTAAATTTCAGCTATCAGAATCGCAAACACCTGTTACCTGATACTCATTCACATACTTCTTTTGTCTCAACAATTTATGTCGTATAAATGACCCTTGAAATCTCCTTCATTCATCTTTGCAGCAGGTTCAAAAGTATCAAAACTCCATGTGAACCACCAGCAATTACAGAGCAAATCCATGCAATATTCTATTGATCACCTGATATCTAAAAGTATCGAATATCGAACCCTATATCCACTAAATCTCCTTAAAGGCTCCCACAGGTGAGCTTCTGAATTGGAACGTCCTTCAAAGTATCGAATTCAGGAAGGATACCTCTGTTCCTCTATTGCGTCACAAGAGGAAACTGTCGCAAAAAACATGCTTGGCCGATAACGAAGAATGGCATTTAAAAGATACGCAAGTATTCGCCAGGATAGACCAGAAAAAAGTATTCTTCTTTATCTTTTTGTGTCTATCGTCTGTATGAGTGAAAAAATGTTGACCCACATGACTTTATTGACAGTTGCTCTGACTACTTGAATGGTCATCATTACTGCCCTTGCGATATGTCCATGGCCTGATATTCTTCAGGCATGATGTATAGGAAATTAAATTTCAAACAGAGTTTACAACATTTCATTTATACTAAACAGATATTGCCAATTGATGAACCTCATGTTGAAACCTCAAACATACTCCCAACCAAAATTTTAAATCTTTGTGTTTATGCTTTCAGCTATCATCCATTTCTGAGAAGAATTGACAGGCAACAAGAAATGCGTCTATTTCGCTCAAAAATTCTTCAATTATCTCTAGCTTCTTTATGAGTTTTCTCCAGGAAAAGATACAAGTATTTGCTTATGTTTTCCACTATTTCATTCATTGGAGTCTGTACAGGTTGCATTTCAAATCTCAATTTGATTTGAAATAACACATCCTCACAAACGCGAAAACCTGATACTTACTCAATCCACTTTGTATGAATGACCCTTAAAATTCCATTCTTTCACCCCCTCAGCAGGTTCAAAAATATCAAAAACTCCGTGTGAACCACCATCATTCGTTCATTACATCGCAAATCCATGCAATTTCTATTGATATCTAATAGTATCGAATGTCGAACCCTACACCCACTAAATCACCTGAAAGGGTCCCACAGGTGAGCTTCTGAATTGGAACATCCCTTAAAGACGTATCGAATTCAGGAAGGATACCTCTTTTTCCCTATTGCGTCACAAGAGGAAACTGTCGCAAAAAACATGCTTGGCCGATCGCGAATAATGGCATTCAAAAGAAACGCAAGCATTCGGTTAAACCCCATAGAACGACGGTAAACACTCGAGGTAACAAGGGCGCAGGTAGGGCATTATTGTGAGAAATCCTTGTTGTGCTTTTAGCTGTTGTCAACAGTGTAGCGACTAATCCTCTTAAGGTTTGTAGTGGGATCAAGTATGATTGAATAGCCGCAAATATGGGTCGTTCTAGTTGAGTGCTGAGCGGGTAATGTTGAAGAGGACGGAACTGTTTGCGAATTTTACACAATAGTTTATTATTAATGCATCAGTGGTTGAACATGGAGGATTTAGCAAAAGAACATGGATAATCGTAAACATGTTTTGATTCGAAAAATAAGAGAGAAATCTCAAGATCAACCGGCGTGATGTTCTTGGAAATTCATTTATTAATTCACTAAATAAATCTATCGAAATTATCAGATTATCAGTTGTTGTTTTCTTCAGAGCTTTTTCATATCAGTAATATTTCCGATTGCAGAGGGCGACACAAATGACATTGACCTTTCATTTGAGAATGTTTGTTTGTCATTTATGACAGTTCTCAGTTAGCATTGACTAACTGACCGGATAAATTTTTCACGATCTATCTGCCGCATTATCGCGGAAAAAAGATTGTAAATTGTTTAAGCAGACCCCATAAGTAGTCTAATAATGAACGTTAAGTACCATTCAGATTTGCACAATGAAGGTGAAGTGTTTTCGTATCTTACTTGAAACGAAATGGAGCACAATCACAGAACAGCCTGTCTAGAAAGTGAAGCTACAAATTCGCTGTCAGGTAATAAAATGATTTATTGCAGTAGTTCAGTGAACGCTATCGGTTCAATTATTGCCTTCTTGTGTACGCAAAGCATTGACTAACCAATCGCATGAATTTTCCACGATGTATCTGCTGCATTATCGCGGAAAAAAGTTTGTAAATTGTTTAGTGCACCCTTTGAGTGGTCAGATAATAAAAGTAAATATTATAAAATAAATGAATACCACCAAGCTTAAAATTAGAACCATAGTTTTTCCAAGGTTAAGTGCCATTCATATTTGCACAATGTAGGTGGAATGTTTTGATATCCTAATTGAAGCGGAATGGAAAACAATCACAAAACAACCTGTCAAGATAGCACAGCAACTTCTAACAAATTCGCTGTCAGGTAATAAAAAACTTATTGCTGTAGTTCAGTGAACGCTATCGGTTCAATTATTGCTTTTTTGTATAAGTACTCATAGCATTGAGTAACTGACCGGATGAATTTTCCACGATGTATCTGCCGCATTATCGTGGAAAAAATTTTGTAAATTGTTTAAGTGCACCCGATGAGTGGCCAGAAAATAAAAGTAAATATTATAAAATAAATAAATACCACCAAGCCTAAAATTGGAAGAATAGTTTTTCCAAGGTTAAGTGCCATTCATATTTGCACAATGTAGGTGGAATGTTTTGATATCCTAATTGAAGCGGAATGGAAAAGAATCACACAACAACCTGTCAAGATAGCACAGCAACTTCTAACAAATTCGCTGTCAGGTAATAAAAAAACTTATTGCTGTAGTTCAGTGAACGCTATCGGTTCAATTATTGCTTTTTTGTGTACTCATAGCATTGACTAACTGACCGGATGAATTTTCCACGATGTATCTGCCGCATTATCGTGGAAAAAATTTTGTAAATTGTTTAAGTGCACCCGATGAGTGGCCAGATAATAAAAGTAAATATTATAAAATAAATAAATACCACCAAGCCTAAAATTGGAAGAATAGTTTTTCCAAGGTTAAGCACAATTCACATTTGCACAATTGTAGGTGAAATGTTTTGGTATCTTAATTCAAACGGAATGGAAAACAATCACAGAACAACCTGTCAAGATAGCACAGCTACTCTTAACAAATTCGCTGTCAGGCAATGAAATTACTTATTGCGGTAGTTCAGTGAACGCTATCGGTTCAATTATTGCTTTTTTGTGTAGGCATAGCATTGACTAACTGATAACTGACCGGATGAATTTTCCACGATGTATCTGCCGCATTATCGCGGAAAAAAGATTGTAGATTGTTTAAACGGACTCGATGAGTGGTCAGATAATTAAAGTAAATATTATAAAATAATAAATACCACCAAGCCTAAAATTGGAAGAATAGCTTTTCCAAGGCTAAGCACAATTCACATTTGCACAATGTAGGTGAAATGTTTTGGTATCTTAATTCAAACGGAATGGAAAACAATCACAGAACAACCTGTCAAGATAGCACTGCAACTCCTAACAATTCGCTGTCAGGTAATGAAATTACTTATTGCTGTAGTTCAGTGAACGCTATCGGTTCAATTATTGCTTTTTTGTGTAGGCATAGCATTGACTAACTGATAACTGACCGGATGAATTTTCCACGATGTATCTGCCGCATTATCGCGGAAAAAAGATTGTAGATTGTTTAAACGGACTCGATGAGTGGTCAGATAATTAAAGTAAATATTATAAAATAAATAAATACCACCAAGCCTAAAATTGGAACCATAGTTTTTCCAAGGTTAAGCCCATTCACATTTGCACAATGTAGGTGAAATGTTTTGGTATCTTAATTCAAACGGAATGGAAAACAATCACAGAACAACCTGTCAAGATAGCACAGCTACTCCTAACAAATTCGCTGTCAGGTAATGAAATGACTTATTGCGGTAGTTCAGTGAACGCTATCGGTTCAATTATTGCTTTTTTGTGTAGGCATAGCATTGACTAACTGACCGGATGAATTTTCCACGATGTATCTGCCGCATTATCGCGGAAAAAAGATTGTAAATTGTTTAAGCGGACCCGATAAGTGGCGAGATAATAAAGAACATGAAAACGAGAGAGCTGTATCGAAACAAACCATTACACTAACGACACCTAATTAGTTTAATGTCTCCAAGTCCGCGTATGGTCGCTACCAAAACACAAATTCATTATTGCGTGAATAATTGATGAATCGAACGTGAAATGGAGTGTTAGATGGAGGTGTGAGGGGCAGATCGACCAAAATGACTTTTTAATAATGATATATCTTCCGTAATAAAGAATAAACAAGGATAAAATGCCCGCGAATGGGGAAAAAGCCATCGGACACTCGTAATGGAGAATTGATTGACTGTGTGCGGGTGACTGACGGACGGACAGACAAACTAGACAGCTGTGACGTTATACGTACGATGGCGTGACACACATGGCCGCCTTGTTTACTTGTTTTGTGGGTTATTCGGAAACCGCTAAGTTGTTTAATGTTTGGGGTGTGGGGTGAACCCTTCTGTATATTAACTTGAGTGAATAAAATGGAGCTTGACTGAAAGCTGCTACGATATAATTTCTTTGAGGATTAGTACACTTTGGCAGAATCGCATAATTTTCCTTTGAATAGCTTAGCCGATAAAAAATGCTATTTCAACTGCTATTGCAGAGTGTTAAGTTGGTGTGGGTGCAATCAACTTTCTGATTTTCCAAAAGAGAATTCGAGAGAATATAAAAAGTAGAAAATGGAAAAAAATCGACATCTCGTATTTAACAAAAGGATTCCTTCGCTATAAGACTGCAAAGATAATTATAAAAATAGAATATGTATATAGTGCCTAATTAGTACCTATTGGTGCCTTATCATACTCCCTTTGTACCATTGTAGTTTTCGAGTAATTTACAATTCGAGTTCTTGGTGCTGACTTTGCGCTCAATATTAAGTGCCCAATTGGTGCTTTTGGAACCAATAAACCGTTTCATAATATCAGAGACTATTGACAATTTGATGCTGACTTTGCTGTCCGCACCAACATATCCGAATTCGTCAAAATAATATTAAGTTTTAATTTTCCAAATTTCAATCAAACTGCGACGGTCTGTCAAAGAACAATTCAAATATGAGTTAAAGAAAAGAGGATCTGTCATTTTCATAGGAACAGACAGGAAGACAATCAAATCGTTAATTTTGAATTAAGTCGATGGTTCACGTCAGAAATGAACTGAAATTTGCATTTGATTTATTGGTACGATGGTCCATTCTCGAAAAATATCTCATGGGACAAATACTGTCAGATAACTAAGTTTATAAAAGGAAATCTTGGGGCAGTACATTGAATCCCATTGAAATGTCTCCTACAAACAAAAACAGCACCAAAATTGTCAGTCAAATGGCACAAGGTAGCCTTGAACATATGAAAATTTCCATTCCTCTTCAGCTTCAACTTCTGAATCTCACGCAAGTCGCGTAGCGCCTGTGGGAAAACGGGCGTTATAAATCATGGCCACCGAATTCGACCCTCATCAGCATGAGAAATAGGCTCCGGTTGAGACCGCGGAGCTTCTAGGAACCGGTGGAAATTAATTTAGCTACTAGCGTACTTTTGTCCTTTAATAATTATTTGTCAATCTTCCTCTTTCCCCTCAGGCGTACCATGTCGGCCTTTGGTAATCTCTGCTACCGATTATCATTTTTTCTTCCTTACTGATTTATTCGAGAATTATGCGGTCCGATATTTGGACTCGATGTGTTTTAATTATCCCGCCTAAATTTGCTGGTGGGAGAGATAAATTAGTATCGAGGTCTTTGTCGGGCTTCACAGACCGGTTTTCCGTCGGAAAATTCAAAAGAAAAAAGCGTGGAGAATTCAAATAATAGACTCAAAAATAATTTTCACATGAAATATTCCAATTCTCATAAATTGTTATATGTTATGAGGACCGATTGGATCCTTGAGCCAGTCAATTGATTGCGTAAGTGGAAAAGATTTGATATACAGGGTGTCCCCACGATTAACACGAGTAATAAGTATATCAGAATTGGGTATATAGATAATTATAATGTTTATGATGTAAATAAGAGCAAATGAATCTTTTCTTTTTTTTGTGTTCCGAATGAGGTATTTGTTTTTGGTCACTTGTAAGGTGCCGAAAATTACAGGGGATTCAATAATGAATTTTTCAACTAAAAATCCTTAAGTACCTCTATCTCTTGAATAATCACTTTAGACCCCAAGTGTACTACACCATTTCCAAGTGTATTTCAGAAAGCGTCAATTGTATTTCAGAAAACGTCAATTGTATTTCAGAATAGTCAATTGTATTTCAGAAAGCGTCAATTGTATTTCAGATTAGTCAATTGTATTTCAGAAAGCGTCACTTTATTTCAGATTAGTCAATTGTATATCAGAAATCGTCAATTGTATTTCAGAAAACATCACAGAATTACAATGACGGGTTCTGAAATACATATGATATAATCTGAAATACAATTGACGCTTTCTGAAATACAATTGACTAATCTGAAATACAAGTGACGCTTTCTGAAATACAATTGACTAATCTGAAATACAATTGACGCTTTCTGAAATACAATTGACTATTCTGAAATACAATTGACGCTTTTTGAAATACCCTTGGAAATGGTGTAGTACGTTGGAATTGTTTTATCGGGAGTAACCAAAAACAAATAATTCATTAACACAATAACAAGAAAAGATAGAACACTTGCTCTTATTTACACCATCAAAATTATAATTATTAATTCTGATATATTCGTGCGTGGCACATCCTGTATGTATGAATTTAGTGGAAAATTTTCCTTGTGGATACCCAACAGCGAATTATAGGTACTGGAAAATTTTTGACGTTTATAATGAATTGAATGTCCCAGTCTAATGAAATATAATAACACAATTTGGTGTGGAACTTTTTCACCGAATACCACACGAGGTCAAATGGAATCCGGAAATTTTTGTCGCTCATGAATATTTCTATGAAATTATTTCGAAATATTCATGAGCTGAAAGAAATTTAGGGAAAATATTAAAACCTCGCTTGTGCTCTTTCTTGTGAAAAACAATATCAGAAATGAAAAAATAGTAGGTCAATGTATATAATTGGAATTGAATGATATACCATAACCCACAAAAGAATCATTTGAAACCCTTTCTTCAAGGTTTTTCATATCAGGGATGTGATGCGATGAAAATGATGTATGCAATAAATTAAACGTGTTTCAGGAAAACCAAATTATTATTGCATAGTTAGTGAAGACATCAAAATTTCAATTAAATTTATATATTCCATTAAATCCTCTTCCGTTATTCTAATATAAATTTTGGAGATCTTGTTGCCATCTAGAGATTTTAATATTAATCGATTAACAAAACTCATATAGAGCAGTATAATACAATTATTGCCAATTATCATAATGAATTTTTTCGCCAACCAATAAAATTTTCATCGATGCTTGAACTGTGTTTTAACAGTCTCTCATTATAAGTATAGAAATATTCAAATAAATTTTCCTATGATATTCACTACTGTTATCTCAATATGATAATTGGATTAACTTTCCGTGTCCAAATCAGAACCTTGAAGTTCACCATATTTCATCCATCGTTAAATTGATTGAAAATTCCAAATGATTTTCGAAATTCCGTTGTTGATCTTGAATCCTAATTTTGCCTTAACTCGCAAATTATAATTTATAAACGTTTAACAACCTTGCTGGGTCTATTACAAGCCTTTCAAGCACAACGGTAAGAATAATTCGAGTAATTGGTGTTTATAATCAGGACTGCCAACTGGTATTTTATACATTCATTAAAAGACCAGAATCTGGTTTTCAGTGAACGCAAGGAGAAGCAAGGACTATATAGATTTAAATTTTTTCCTAAATGTTGATTGAGTGAGAGGAAGAGAAAGTTGATAAAAGGGTGTAGCTACACAGAATTGAAAAATATTTAGAGATACTGAGGTATCGTAATTTATCTCAGTTACGCTAGAACAACGATGTGATTATTGCATTATTATCTACCAGCAGGTTGATAGGAAGAGATTATTCTACTAAAAGATTAATTTTTGGGAGTGAACTATCTACGGTAAGCTTTAAAGTTCAGGATGCTGAAAAGTTACTACAAAGGTACAGTTATCGCCACTTCTGCTAAGTATTTCTAGTGATTCCAGAGTGCGTCGCAATGTCAAAACATATGTAGCAAGTAAAATGTGCCCAAAATTAATGAAAAAAAAAAGAATCACCAAAAGACGAAAAATTAAAAAAAATCATAATGATTATAATTGTCATAATTTCAATGCATAACAGCACACCATATGTAGGAATAATAAAATAGATTCAATTGAAGAAGATGAACCGAATTTGTTTGTCAGAAACTCTCAAATTAACATAGACAAAATTAATCTTACCTAACCAAACTTAACCTAGACAAAATTTAAATTAAATTTACGCAGAAAACATAAATTTGATAAGTTCTCTGGTGGTTGAATGGGAAATAATGGGAGCAAATGGAGCAACGGTTGCCGAAAATGCGAAGTATGACGAAAATATTTTGAATAATTATTATCTCTTGAGCCTTCAAGAATTATTTACGTTACCAAATTGCAATCTAGCCTATAGGCTAAACCCGAATATTCAAAATCGGTATCCTTTTGCTTCTTGACACTCAATAGACATGTGACAGTCTTTATACAGGATTAGGCGAAACTCCTCAACAAAATAAATATCTTTGAATTTTCTTCAAACAAAGCTGAATCACGTGAATTGATTTTGAATTACTTAAATGCATTTTTCGGCAATAAAATTATATTTTTTTTTCCAACCCCTTAGCTGCAACTCCACCTAACTTTCGTTATCAAACAAACATATCACATATGTCCTGTGTAGGTGAAGTCTTGTTATACAATATATTTTTTTAAATTTTACCTGTGTGGTTATTGGGAAATGGGTCAAAACTTTTTATTTGCAGAGGCGGTTGTACTTACCTAGGGAGTTGAAGAAAAATATCTCTCTAGGTAAAATTCGGAATATTCACCAGTTTGAAATATTTGTTGACCGTAATATTCGACTCTATTGGATCACTTGACTGAAGCATAGGACTATTCGGATCATAAAAAATTTTACTAACAAGGCTTTTTGGTTACCCATACTGATGTAAAAAGTTGCCTGAAATTTTGTGTTTTATTACACACGCTAATTGCAATCTCATAAGATGTTATAAAATCTCTTAGCCCTAGGTATAGCATAAGCAGGGCTCAAAATTCCACCCGAAAAATCTTCCCAAGGCAATCAATAATACGATGTGGTAGTCTAATTAAAAAGACCCATACCCCGATCCGGTAGCTCTTTTGCTCGCGGTCGATCAGCCCACGCAGGACCTAATGTTTCAAAACTGTATTAAAACATTTCATTACCGAGCTCCGCATTACAAGACGGGACTACCGGTGTTAACTCCTGATGGCATGATGAACGCAAACACAACAGGACCCTCAAGTCTTTAACGAGCCAGATCGTAAAGCAGGAATGGCGGTTGGGTATAGAGGAGCGAATTTATATGCATGAGATGCCCGAGGTACAAACTATGTTGAGATTTTTATGGGTCAGAACGGAGGAATAGCCGGCAATTCAGAAAACGAATGGACACTTCCGAAAACAGCGCTTCGAAAGGCCAGGGCCGGATTATAGCTACTGTACAAATATTTTCAGTTTTCGTGAAATAATTGATGATGAAAGATTGGATTTGTTGGTCTATCATTTCCTTTTCATACAATTCAAGTCTTGACAAGCGTTTGCAAACCGTCTTTCAAAATAACTGTCTCTAGAATGTTTTCAGTTTCAAAATAATATGGCAGGATAACATCAAATGTCAGCCTGATATAACTCAAAATAAAATGACCATGTAGAAAAGACATTTCGTGGTCGTTATATGCAATATAAAAATATCTGAATACAAAAGCAGTGCTGCTGCTACTACTGAGATCTAGCTCAAAAAGAACGAAATTAATCGAAAATAGATCAGATTCATCAATTTTTTCTGAGAACTGTCAAAAATGATATATTTTTGAAGAATTACGAAATGAGCTCTTTTGAGAGTTAGCAGTCTAAAGTGTTCTCCTGATGACAGCTAATGGCGAATGCTGGCCGAAACGTTGAACAGAATGATAGAAATAGGCTAAATAATAGACTGTATGTTGAATAGACTATATCTACGAATGTATCATCAAGTCACGTCAACAATTGAATGTCTTTGATACTGCGTTTTATATCACTACTAACAGTACTAACCAAATCAATAAAACATAGAACAGAATGAAATGAAGCTTGCGTTATTCATATATGATAGCTTCATACGCAAAAAAGGCATTATGACATTTTAAAGCATAATTCGAAGATGACTTGATCTCGAGAATATAAACATTCAACAACTACTACCAGTTTTTGATTTGGAAAATGTCTAAAGTGTAGCACTGTTCGGACAATTCTTCGTTGGATACTAGATACGCATTTTTTCCCACATTGAAGAATAAAATATGTGCACACATTTCCTGAGGTGAGACAAATGGTTTCAAAACAAGTACTTAGTCCTACTCTGCTCATTATGCATTCATTCTACTCGAAACCAAACGACAATGTACATTATGTGTTCTCTGAGAAGCCATATACTTCAAGACAAATGAGTTAAGCACAAAAAAAT
Source organism: Propylea japonica (assembly GCA_013421045.1). NCBI lineage: Eukaryota > Metazoa > Arthropoda > Insecta > Coleoptera > Coccinellidae > Propylea > Propylea japonica. The sequence continues at coordinate 7,250,427 of CM024245.1, read as the reverse complement.
ACGAGGAAGTTTCAACAGTCAACACGAAAAAAACACAATTCAATACATGATAAATATCTCAACTATACAAAGAAAATATCAATGTAGGTAAAAGGGTGATATGAGAATAATTTCTGGTTTGAATTAAAAAAAATTACTTCGCGAACTAAAAAGATTGGTAATCAAAATCGATCGAAATACGACGATCATTTCTATCATACAGATATTACCAATGTTGCTAAAGAAGAACCAATAAATTAACTTCTTGAATAAAATGAATCCCAGTTGAGGAACGTGAAAAAACTTCAACCAAGTTCATCTCAACAAACAACATATGGGAAGTTTAACCAATACAAAAATGATTAATTGCTCCGACGGACATTGAGGAAAACCGCAAAGACAATTTACAGAACGCAAACAGACATCTGGAGTCATTTTTCATATGAAAGTTACCTGAATTCGCCGTAAAATAACACATTAATAAAAATTAAATATCTCAATTTGGGGGAAGTCCATTTGGTGCTTGGTCTGGGGTCAATCTCACTAATTGGGTATCAATTCGAGCCGCTATTTGCACGCATATCTCGTTATGTGTTGGCGTCATCGACAGAAAAATATCAGAATTCGTTTGATGCTTCGTTAATTGTAATGAGAGAGGCTAGTGAAACTGGATTTGAAGCGGAGGTAGAAAAGAAACTGTTAGGCCATTACCAAGTTCACAGAACAATTAACTCAAAATATAACACATCTAATTTATTTTAATTGCTCTAAATTTTAAATGAATTATGAAAATTCGGACAATTTCTCTGCGTGGAATTGAATCTAACTATTTTCGTATTAAAGTAGCATTGCAACCTAAAATACCATTTCTTTTATATTCAGTTGATATCCATAATTTCAATCATCTTAGTGTTATTGAAATATTGCAGAGGGGGGCAGAGAAACTTGCTGATTTAGAAATTCAATTGAACAGAAATTAAAACAAATATCGATTTTACTAATTTCCCATTAGCGAGTACAACATTTAAAGTTAATGTTCAGACAGTTTTAAAGATGAAATTTGGCGTATGGTGTCCATTATTATCAATACTGGGGTTTTCAGCGTTCTAGCACAGTCGCCTGATAAAGTCCCTTACGATTTTTTATAGGGTCATCTAAAATTACATAGTTATGTATTATCTATAACAATCGTCCCAGAACTTTGATTTATTTAAAGAAAAACATTCGGTTGGCCTTCACCAACATACTGAACGAAATGCTGGACAAAGTTGTATGACATTTCAGAAATATAATGGACACCATTCTTCAGATATAATCTTCAAATCAATAATTAAGTGAGGTTAGTGTATCAGATAATGTAAAATCATATAAATATGTTTTCTAGTAGTGTAGTTGTATGAAATAACAACGTATTTTTATCTGAACAACTCAAATATTTTTATTCAAGTGCTTATGTTGAAACATGTGAAATGTTGGGATACTTATTGTCCCCATTGAAAATAGAAACATAGATAAGGAAACATCGGTTCTCAATAATTGACCATAAATTCAGGATCATGAACATAATTGAGCATTGAAACAGGACTGTAATAAAATTCAACTTTAGGTGTCAATGTTGATGTCGACAGGTGTAAATGCCATGTAAAAGTTTTCAATGTGAATCTTTGTATCGCGTACACGCAGAACGATTTACTGTCATCGAAATAAATTTTACGAAGACAGTTGAAACAAAATATATGGTTTTATTGTATTCGGAAAATATTTAATATTGATGATTATTCCTATTATTTAGAATTGAAAAAATAGAACAAGTGTTTTGGTGTAATTCATAGGGTCTTGGTTACATCGAGGGGTCATTATTATTATGGACCCTTATGTAATATTTTTGAATCAATCAAAATTAATTTTTGATGTAAAAACACATAATATAACCAAAATTGATTTTTACAAATGAATTCTTCCATAGTATGTTCTTCCGAGATTAAAAAACAAAAAATACAAAAACAAAACACACTATTATTATTTATTAAAATCTTCGGCTATCGATTTCGGAATTATTCCATCATCAGGCCAGCTGAAAGTATACAAATGTAGAACATGTATTTATTTAGGCGAGAGTATGCAACTTACTGTCTTGAATTAAAATGAACACACACTGTTTAAAAACATTAAAAGTGGTCCTCCTCTGTCAGAATTGTTAACTTTTAATGTTTTTAAACAGTGTGTGTTCATTTTAATTCAAGACAGTAAGTTGCATACTCTCGCCTAAATAAATAAGTACATGTTCTACATTTGTATACTTTCAGCTGGCCTGATGATGGAATAATTCCGAAATCGATAGCCGAAGATTTTAATAAATAATAATAGTGTGTTTTGTTTTTGTATTTTTTGTTTTTTAACCAAAATTGACTCCAATGAATGATTATAAGCGCCGAAACAACGAATGAAATGGACAATGATTTCCTCTACCTTGTTGATTTAAAAAAACGACTTTTCTGAAAAAATATTCTACATCGAACTATTTCGAGTGATATCTTCAGCACTTCTCACATGATGTTTTACTTGCATTAAAAAGTAATTCATTAATTGAATTAGATCTATTTTCCTTCATGAAGAAATCGACTAAGCACAAATGAAATAAAAAACACTGAGAGAAGCCCTGAGCAGGTGCTTTTGAGCGCTCGTTCATTGGTGGAGCAATAATGGTATTGCGTCAAAATTTTGTATAGGATTTGTGAGTATATGAATGCGAAATCTCAGTACGATCGGAATAATATTTTGGAAATTATTCAAAAAATGAGATTTGTACAGAATCGATAATTGAAAAAAATTGAATTCTATGGTTCTGATTATGCACTCCTCTTGAAACTTTACATGAACATTCAGTATATCAACTTCAATCATAAAATAAATTTCACTCGAATCGGATATCTTGTTATGGAAATATAAAGATTCTTTTTATCAATATTCCAATTGAATTTTCTCAAGTTCTGTCAACACTATGACCACACTTTGCATAAGGCTTATTATGAGCATCTTGGATGTGGCCACAAAATTTCATTTCGATTGTTTTCGTTTTGTCTAAGTCTAAGATTTTAAGGAACAAAAAATTGAATGACCATATTTCATGGAACACTCTGGACGATTTGGCTTGTTAACGAACTTAACCGAGGAATTTATAAACTGAACTCCTCAAAATTTCAAGTCTCTAGGACAATCCCTTCGGAAGTTCCCATGCTTACGGCCGGAGGGCCCTATACGGACAGAATTGACTTTGACCACGGGTTCCTAATCGGAGAGTCGAACCCTACCGTTTGAGACCATTCTCGACTCAAAATTCGAAAATGAGAGACATTTGGGCCAAACGATATGGCACTCGTTTGAGTGGAACGAGCACTCAAAACACAAATGGTTTTCAAACAAAAGCATGAGTAACAGGGACCAAGTTGAAGAAGAAGAAATAATATCGAAATTTTCTTTTTCCGCCGACCTAGAAATGAAAGGTGATTTTAATTTGTACGAAAACGACCATTAATGATTCATTTTAATGCTCAATTTCAGCTATTTTAATGTGCAATCCTCATGGCAATTGTTCACAAAGTATTCAGAAGCACTACGATAAATGTCAAAACTCTACTGGAACATAGAAATTCATTATGTCAAATGTATGTCTTATAAAAATGAGAATGTGTGTATTTCAATTAAAAATTTATACACAATTCATGTTGAGATAGTCGGAAAAATCTTTTAATCAACTCGGTTATTAATCTATTAACGCATTCGCTCCGCTGACGCGTTAGAATATCTTGACCATTAGTCGCTGTCTTTAATAACCTAAATGATTAAATAACTATTAACGGGCTTTTTCGATGATTAATTCCCAGAACCAGATGATTAGAATGTGAAAAAATACGTAGTTGGAACATACGTAGTTGGAACATACCGTGGCGCCCTCATCTATTATGCACATGCATCAGTATACATCACTCTCGCTTGTTACCGAATCTACTGATCGCAAATATACCGGGATGGTCGGAAACCCCACTCTGAACAGAGTGTCAATACGTTCTCCACTGAAAATTATTTTAATCACTGCTGATTTAAAAGCATCCCGAACAACGTGCGCCGTCATCAGATAAAGTCTAATCGTCTTACGAATTGAAAATTTCATTAATTGTCCCCCATTGTCCCTGTCCCATTCAAGTTACTGCACAGCCGACTGCTTTTTTCATGTTTGTTTGCACACATTATGAGATTTTCATTATTACATACGGGCAATTTAAAATCCATCAACTGTTTAATGTTCTTACCGGAATTATATATGCGAAATTAATTATTTCAACGATGTTGGTAATGGGATATTTTTATTGGGAGTTCCGTTCTATATTAGGACCAACGTTGTCAGATTACAAACAAGGAGTTTTATCAGAATTTTCAAAAATAGTGTCACAACATTATGTGCCATGGTCGATATTGTAATGAAACTTTATTATACATCATCAGTAAACTGTACCTACTGGTCTATGAACAACTTGGTTGGATTCACCGACGAAAAATCTTTGATCAAAGTAGTATATTATATGCAACGAGCCTATAATGACAGCTATTATTCACGAGGTGAAGTTTAGGCTACGAGTCATAGGCGAGTGGCCCAAATCACCGAGTGAATAACAGCCATTATAAGCGAGTAGCATACTATACTTTACCCACGACTACTGAATATATTTCTCGTAAATTTTAAAATTTGCCACCGTGACAGGACCTTTCTATTACAAGTATAAAAAAAGTCGACTTGACACATGATAAATTCTTGGAGAACTTGTCATTGTATATTCTGTGATCAAAATTGCTTTAATAGATGTAAAAACGTAGATTGGGCCCTCGATTGACAAGATATACCCATAATTGTTAGTTGGAGTAATTTAGAATACTGAAGAAATATCAATTCAAAGAATATAATATCAAAGTTGAAACTATGATACATCTGACAGAAGTGAAAAATAACTCATTATTCACTTGTGTTTAATGGTTTTATTATGGCCGAGCAAACAGACGTATAATGGGTAGATTATTCAATAGCCGTAGATAAACAATATTCCCAGTGACGTTCAGACAAAATCAATTCAAAAATAACGAACCCTCAGAAATCATAGCAATTATCTGATTTTCGTCAAAATAATCTCACGTTTGAAAAGAATGAGATAGAGCTTTGATATTTTCATGATACGTACAGTGTCGAAACATCACATTTCAGGTAGTTAGTATGCAAAAAAGGCCTAATAGTTCTTGAGTTATAATTCTTCCAAATTTGCTGTTTTCGAAAATTTTCATTCTCATTTTTAACTAAGATGTTCAACAACAATATTGAAACATTTGTTATACTTCCCGAGAATTCATCGAATAGAAAATCTAGAAACTTCAACGATATGATAAAATAACACAAAGCCAAATCGGTCAATTTATTTTAGAGTTTAAGATTTGAAATTTGACTTTTGGAATATTTAGGAACTATAATGGAAATGGATAGAGATTCTCAATTTATCTGCTCGATAATGAATCGAATCCCTGTACGAAATTTCGTGAAAATCCCTGCTATCGAAAATTAAAAAACAGTTTTTCCTATACTTGAGACAGTATTCAAGAACATACAAATTTGGTTTATCCATTGGATACGATTAATGCTCTACATATGTACTTACATTATTCATCAGTAGTAATAAATCTCTGGAATTCCCCACTATTCGAAATTCATAAGAAATGGGCCAAAAATTCGTTCAAATGGCATACCTTTTTACACTACTTGTTATCTACCAATAAAAATGTGGTGGTACTATGAAATTCGGGTAAAGACAGTGAAAGTGAACGATGTAATTGAATTAATTATTTCTATTCAATGATTTATCACTTTGCACTTTGGACTACTCCATGCGATATTTATACTCTAAAATACTGTTGGAATTGAAATAAATTTTCCTGCTCAAATCACGAACAAACCTTGTTCAAGTTGTTCTTCTCGGAAGTAACCGTATTTATGGTCGTTCGTATAGTCGGGGATGAAAATGATAACTGTTGAAAGGGGCCACATTAAAACTTGACAACAACATGTGCGTTTGACAGGACGTCTGAACTATCTTTTTTCTGTATTTCGTAACTGTTCAATTCTACGTATTTTACGAAAACATGAATGAATTTTAATTCATGTTTTCATGTGAAAGCAATATGTGATATTATCAATTCATTAGTGTAACATAATTTTCTGGTAAATCCGGTACTATCGGCAACTCGGCCTTACAATTTCATTTCCTGGCAACGTTTCGTCAACGCGATCGTAAATCGGTCCACAGCACGAGTTGATGGATGTGTAAATTGGTTATTTTTTTCGTTCTTGCGGTGTCGTGTTGCGTAAATAGTCGATCGATTTTAATTTGCGGTAATGCGTTCGGCTTATTTTAATGACGCTAGAGATCTTAATTATTAATTAAGTGAAACTATGTAGCGGTCCATCGATTGAAAAGGAGTTAGGAGGTCGTTTTTTGAAATGAGACTTACGTCTTGGTTCTATGTAAATTCATAGAGATTATGGTCGATTGACGTAGGTGAATGAGTCTAATTTTGTGAGTTGATTGAGTAAGGAGAAGTTCATTAAGCGTTTCTCGGAAGGAACACGTGCTGCAAAAAGCTAGTTGATGATTGATTAATTTGTTTGGAGTGAAAAATGAAGTCTTCGGTGACTTTTTCAGTCATTCCAATACGATGGACTGATGGAGAACTGTAATATCTTGAACACATTTTTCTTGCCCTCTGAAATACGCCGTTTCGGAGATACAGGTTCTTGGAATTGAAGAACATCGTTTTTCGAAACCTTTTCGTACAGAAACAGCATCATTCATGAGCATTTTATAATCATAATAATAGCGGATTTTTTTCTCAAGTCTTAACAGGTGCAGGTTGGTGAGGGTTTTGAAAGTTTTTTCCCAAACTTTCACGCTGAGTACCTACTAGAAAAAGAACTATTTTCGAGATACGATTTGGACCACCAGATATGTTTAAAATGTGGTCAATTTTACTGTTAGTACAGAACACTGTAAAGAAGTTAAGAAAAATATATTTCAGAAAATTCACCATATTTCTCAAAAACGGTCGACTTCAGAGCGTATTACCAGGAGTACCTTTTTTGTGTACAAAACATTGGCCTTCCATCAGCGTAAAAGTTGGGAGATAAATACCCACCCCCACAAACTTTTCCCTACTAAGAGTTGAGAAAAAGAATTCCACAAAAAACCTAGCATATTATGATAACAAATGTTCATGAAAGCTGTTCTGGAGATTTTGACAAAATACGATTTTTGTTCACTTTCAACGTAGGCCTCGAAAATGGTGCATTTTAGAAGGAAAGTTATTTGAGTCTTATTTACTAACACCCAGTGAAGAGAATTCATAAGGCTCAAAGAAACATATTCGGTAAATTCAAGATAAGATGAATTGAACTCAAATGTTAGTTGAAAAATTGTAAAAATAACTGTTGTAAAGTAGCTTGTTTATATTGGGTGAACGATAAATCAATTCTTTTCTGCTGGAGGAACTCATTTTGTGATCATCGGTGGTCATAGGCTACTTCTTAAAACTTGGACCAAATTATAAACTTCACTGAACTGAAATCACGATGAAACCTACAAAAAATGTTCCTGAAGAATACGTGTAACTAACCCTCGATTCCTTTCCCTTTCAAATTCTTCGCTTAAGACCAAAGCCAACAGAAAATCCACCACTGTCTCGGTCTATAACGCAACCAAGAAGTATCTACATATTACCTGAAAACTAGCGCTAAACTTTGCCTATCAACTCTCAGGCCATATAAGCTTAACAAGTTTCAGAAGAAATAATTATAAAAACCATCAAAACAGCGCGCGGGCCGACAACAAAAAGAACATAGGAACTGACCGACGACCAACTAATAACCCTGACTAGCAGTTCCTAACAACCAGACGGATAGAGATTGAAAGTAAAAACGTCTTCGGATGGACGAAGAAGCCTTCAGGCAGCGAGTTGAAGGAGGAATCGTTAGTCAGATCGATCCAGCATGCTTTTTGTGATTGTTGTTGACTGTGGTGCCGATTCTTCGGCTTTTTTTGTCGGTTTTTGCCGTGCAGACCAGAGGGCTCCTAGCGGGTATCAGCGGGTCGTAAACAGTTCGTAGTGAGGTAATTTGTGATGGGTTTCGTAGACAAAGATGTTGAATTATTTGCATAAGATTCGATTTAAGGTCGATCCTCATATTTCAGTGACGTGACGTACCGTAGAGTGACATTCAGTGAAAAAAATATATCGGATACCTAATACAAGTGTCTATTTAACGCAGAGGTAATTCAAACATGTCCGATGCAGTGATATTCCAGCGATGACAGTGCACTGCCGTCATGAGAATACCTATTACAATTTTGGCAAATGTCATATAGAATGTACCGAGTGTCATCTTTTCTTTTCTTCCTCCTCGTCCAAAAGTAAGATCTTCAGAGCAGCAATTCATTTCGCAAGATAATAACATTCACGTCGAGACCAGATCCAAACTGAAAACGCGCTTAGAGGAGACTCATCAATGACGGGAAAACACTGACACGGACGACACGGTACGGTATAACTTCTACGTAATTTATCACCAGTTAATAACAAGAAACTCCCCAGGAAGGAGTGCACTGTGATGGAGTCTTCATGGCTTGAAGCAGTTGAAAAAATTTCTGAGAAATCAAGGATCCTGCTGTAGTTCAGTAAGAGCAAGCTGCACATTCTCACGGGGTTCCTCACAGGATACTCTCGTCTCAGGAGACACCCTGTGAAACTGGGGCTGGCAGTAACCAATGAGTGCAGATTCAATAGAAGAGACGAAAAACCTCATAAACATCTGGTAACAGAGTCAACAGAGTGTCTCACCATCGATCACTGACGCAATGAGTAGGAAAGTCATAAGGGGTGGAGAGATTCCAACCCTGAACTCGTCTCAGTTGCTGGGGTTCGTGAGAATTCGTGAGAAGTGGATAGTCAATTGTAGGAAATCAAAATTAGCTAAAAGAAGCGGAAGCGCAAAAGACCAAAGTAAAAATTATTATGATTGCAAATTAGTCTAATTTCTATTCGATAAGTCGTGTTTTTATTTAGCAGCACATTCGATATGTCAATTTTCTAGGGAATTCCTAATTTACGTGTAATTTACAGTTCTTCAGTTTGTTGAAACGTTTCACGAGTATACAGTACCAATTTTTACTGACCGAATAACATTTTTTTCGTCATCTTCATAGCTAACATCACTTCGTCAAATCATACTTCGAAATCTTAATCTCCTGATAAACTTTATAGACTTAATGGAAGTGAAAGCAGATGTTCGAAAGATGTAAATCTGAAGTATGTTGCAGCGACAAACATCGTGTCCACTATCAAAAACAGATTTTTTTTAGTGAAATAAATGCTCAGATGTATGTTTTTTTCAACTTATGTAAGAATTGCTACAATGTCATCTCTCCTATACACTGTGAACATTATTTAATACTTAAATTTCATCAGGCATTATTTTCTTACATATATATACAAAATATAAAAAAATGATTTCGTTACAATAGCTCAAAGTCTCTTAATTCGATTTCTTTAGGTGGATCATGATTCGAGTCTTCGAAGTTCGACCAATGGTAAATCTGCATTTTCCATACTGTTGAAACATAATAAGTTAAATAAAATTTATCACGAGAAAAATCGTAATAGTACATATTTATTTTTACAACCATACAACATAAGATACATGTAGCATGTATAAGCATTTTATACCAAAGGTGAAGAACTAAAAAATACCCGTCTGAACATAGTAGTTTCTAAAAGTTATAGGTACCTACATCTATTCAACGTATGTCTACAAAATATATCAACATCTGCAGAGCGTGGATTTGGCCATAAAGCATATTTTTACCGAAACCAGGTCAATCTTCACCCTTACTATACCGGCTTTCAATCATATTTCTGATAGAGGATTGACAACATCGAAAATAACATGGTAACTTTTAACAGTGGGACCAACTGGTTTACACTGCTATCTAACTTTGTACCTTCGTTCGATTCAATTTGTATCTATACAAGAAAGATGAATGGGAAGTTTTTGAATTCGAAGGATGAATTCGATGAGTTTTGTAGAGCCATTTGTTCACTGACAAGATTTGAAATAATCATACTGAATATTTCAATTAACACTTAACCTATTATCAGTAGCATATCTTGAAATAAATGTTTCCCGCATTTTCATATTTTTTTGGTGTTTATTCTTCCATTCGTCTTGAAATAATTCTTTGTGGGAAGCTTAACATTCAGTGGACGCTATGAGTCTGCTGTATAGAATAACATGTCATATATGTCGGCATTGAGCCACTTCATCTTTATGCGGTATGAGGGTAGTGCAATAGTTACTCATTAACTATCCTGGCATTGAGAAAAATGAGAAAAAGGGGAGCGAACTGATCAGGACATATGTTGATGATTGGGAAAAATGAAGAAGCACTCTCGCTGGATCAACATCCTAGGTTGATAGCACCCTATAAGAAGGAAACTCGAAAAGTGCTATTTTTGCCAAAAAACGGAATAGGACTTTTTACTAGCCTTCTTATATGTCATTATATAGTAATACCAACTTCAAAAGATCGATTAGGAAAACTTCGATATTTGTAGGTTATGTGGATCGTTCACAGAAACCACCGAGCGTACATATTATGATTCCAATGTAATGGAGCAAACTAGAATCGACTCACTATACTAGGTGACAGGACATTAATGCCTGCCGATATAAGAGCAAAATAATCAACTTTGAGAAGGAGGTTGAATTCCTGGAAGAAGCTGTAGGATGAAAACCCACAAAACACTTCATTGATAGTAATGCAAAAATATAATAATTGTGCCAGTAGACCACAATCTTATCTACATGATGTTTTCAACAAGATTTTCGAATTCTTCTAGTTTGAAAATGAATGTTACAAGGGCGTAGCCAGGGGGGGGGAGTTTGGGGGTTCAAACCCCCCCCGAAATGTTTCAGAGTTATTTTTTCATTTAATACTTGCTACAGAAAGCGACCCTCACAATTCTCGGCACTTACAAAGTCAATTGCCAAGATGTCAAAACCCCCCCCGAAATTAATTCCTGGCTACGCCCTTGGAATGTTATGAATATGTTACTTGACTACCGAAAGATTTAAGTGTACCGATAGGATGACATGTAGATAAGATTTATATTTTGTTCAAAGCAATGTATGAAAATTTCTGACTTTTCTGATAGATTAAGAAATGGTTGATGAATTTTTTAGAGAATTATCGAGAGAATTATTCCTAGGTGTCGTAAGCTAGTACCTATTATAGTAATCGATTATAATCTTGTGATGAAGTATTGATGGAAAGTTTATAGGCTTATTTATTCTTCTTAAAAAAATAAACACATTTCATATGGCAAAATATCAAAAAAATCAAAATATGGCAAGAAGTGAAGGCTGCAAAGCCTTCATCATTTCATTTTCATTTCTATTTAGTTTTACTAAATTAGATCACTATGAGTTATACAATTTATTATTTTTCTTCTTTTCAATAACAGCCCATTGAAACAGGGTCTTCACAGTCTCTTGAAACATTCATTTTGGCACAAATAGTGGAAGTTACCTACTCGAAGCTACTCGGTGAAACCAGTACTCGAAAGTTTATTCAAAATGTTCTAAAAAGAGAACAATAGAAGCACATGTAAAGATCCTCAACGTCTTCCACGGTTTGTCAACCCAATTTCCAAACCAAAAAAGACAAACGTAGCATAAAAGAAACTTTACCCGTCAAAAACAACCCCAGTCAGAAATATTGAGGGCAACAATAGATCATAACCGATCTAGCACGAGCGTTATTTTCCGTTTAGAGCCTTCTCAGCGTGATCGGTGTCCAAATGAGCAAAGAACCTCTACCACATGCAGTTCTGTATGCAGCTACTGATGGATTTGCCCAGCAGGACGCATTTCGAGCAGAAATTAATCCTAATGGTCTTTTAATCTCTTCAACACCAACTGGAGGATATTTGTTCACGGGATTTGATCTAGATGTGATCGAGTACCTTGTTTTTTTAAGTGGCTGAATAAGGAGCTGTTCATGTAGATCAGTGGTTCACAACATTTTTGATTCAGCCGTTGATTTTCTGGATGCAATGCGATGTAAGGAAATCAGATCGGAACCGAATATGGATTTTGAATTTCCTTCTTACTATTGAAACTCAACTTTGTTCCTTTGACTTGAATAGTTTGCAGTTAAATTGAAGGTAACTTCCAAAAGGGATGGCAAGAAAATATGAACATTCAATGGAAACTCGTTAGTATCGTGATAGCAGGGAAACAAGTAGAAAAGCAGATAGAATATTTTAGATGACAGTTGCTATAAGTACCTCTAGATAGTGTCCGCTATATGTTTATTGTCGATATAAATGACAAGAGCGAAGAAGCTTTTAACGATAAGTTATTGCTGTCTCAAATCGTTTTCGTGGATGTTCCTGAATACAAGAGCACCATCGTTCCGCTCAAATTTGTCAATTAAAAGCAGGCAAATAATACAAATTATTAGGATTGTATCTACGCATCACTTCTAGGCTCCGTACAAAACCCTCAGAAGTTAATAGGCTTGTTCGAGTTAAAGTAATCAGTTGTTATCCGTGTAGGCTCTGGTACTGTGTTCTCAGACCACCTAAGGCACAGCATGGGTTATTTTAAACACAGTAGTAAATGGTGGCCTATAGCCGCTTGAAAAATTCCGTTTTTAATCCGGGAATCCGGGATTGAACTCGGAATCTGTCTATTACTAGCCCGACGCGACGCTCTAATTCATCTTCGAAACAAGGTAGATATTATATGTTTTCCGATCATATCGATGAAATTTCTAAATTCGAAACAGTTAATGCTTTCTGACCGTGTGAATATAAAATTTGGTAGATACACCAAAAATATAAAAAATAATAAACAGAAGGGTTGATGCGGATTTCGCAATATTATTCTCTACTTTCATAGTTAATAAAATGTCATGATTGGAAACAGATCAGCTTGAATTTTGAATTGATTTTTAAACTTATTTCGTGCATGAATCATTCTCCTTTTTCACCTAATTCAAATAAATAAGGAATTAAATGCATATCATCAATAAAACTATAAACAGAAGATAGTTATTTTTGTATCTAGTGCGCGAAATGCTACTTTGGTGATCGAGAACTGATTTTTTTAACGAGGCGCAGCCGAGTTAAAAAAAATAGTCGAGACCACCAAAGTATTTCGCGCATGAGATGCAAACAAAATTTTTTCTACAAACGCTTAGCTTGATATGAAAAAAAATATTGAACTGATTTGAACTGTTTTTCCAAATCAAGTAATTAGGTATTATAACTATGGGCAATATACTGCAATATGTTGAAAGCAACACTCAATGTTGAAGAAAACGTGGATTTCAAGAAATTTACCAAGTTAAAATATAAAAATCCCATATAGTTTACATGCAGTGTGCGAAGTAAGTATTTCGCACATTACTTCGCGCACGGTGTCATAGTAACAAAGGAAATGAAAAAAAGGGTCACTTCGCATATTCTTGCCAATGCGCGAACCTTGTCATTTTTTGACGTTTGTAGAAAAATATAATTATGATAGAGTGCAAAAAATAAACGTGATTAAGTTCGTCATTGAGCATCTCACTAGAGGCTAGAAGATTAATGATGGATTCAATTCACAAATATTGATCATAATATCAAATTGTTGACTTTGACGAAGCCAACAGTTTATTGAAAATATATAAATGACATTTGAATAGCAACATGATGGGAAATCTGTCAAACCTAACCAAGGCATTTCGAAGTAGTTTTCAGGTTACAGGAAAATTGCTGAGGTAATTATTATACTTGCTATGATATGCAGTCACTACCAATGATATTCATTACCTTGATATCACATATAACTAACTTTTAACGAGAGATTGAATAACATACTTGGAATATATAGCTGCTAGTTAGTGTTAAAAGTGCGGGTAATCTACACGCAATTCACTAAGAATACAGCTATATCGAATACTTAATCTATTCTAATTTTCGATCACAAATACAATTGTGGAGATCAATTCGAACTCACATTTTATAAGGCATTCAAAATGACACTTGGAAACAAATTAAATTCGTCGTAGGTGTGGATTTTCATTATTTAACTTCAGAATTGCATATTATGAAAGGCTTATGATTTTTTACCCTCATGAAATGAAAAGAGGTCTGGTAAAGTAAAAATTTCAATAAAATACATAACTGGTACCTACATACGGAGCTTTACGCGAATCTCACGAAAAAATTGATGGTAGCGTAGCTTGATACAAGATCAACTGAAAGAACCAGCAAAAACAATACTTGTCGGTGCTTTCAAAGCAAATCGCGTGCGATAGGTATTAATAGTTATTGCATGATTATAACGTATAACGCGTCTATTCATTCCAATATATTGCCGCGAAAAAACTCTACTGTCAATTATATCATAAGATAAAATGTAGCTATCAATAACACTTCTTGTGAAAAAGCTGATAGGTAATCTCAATCTGTTGAAAAGTATTCGAAGTGATGAACGAATGAACTGAGCCAACGAAAAGTAGAAATAGAAGTTGTATGCAAATACTTTACTAATTTGATCAGAAAACGGAGAATATAATATCTATTCCAAGTAGCAAAAGTAGGTATCTTATCATTATAATCATATTAGATGGATCTTCCCAACATCTGACGGATTAGATATTATTTATGGGTTTTTGAGCGCTCGTTCTACTTAAACGAGTACTGTATCGTTTTGCCCAAATTGCTGTAACGATGGAGTTATACATCCTGATGACGAATTTGTGATCTAATTCAATTCTGTCCGTGGGGCCGTCCGGCCGTTAGCACAATAACTTTCGAAGGGATTGTCCTAGAGACTTGAAATTTGCAGGGTGATTTCAGATCCCAAATGCCTCGGTAAGTTCGTTAACCAGCTAAATCCTACAGGGTGTTCCATAAAATATGGCCATTCAAAATGTTTGTTCTTCAATATCTCAGACAAAACGAGACCCATCGAAATGAAATGTTGCGGCTACAAGCAAGATGCTCATAATAAGCCTCATGCAGAATTTTGTGGCTTTAGTGTAAACAGAACCAAAAAAAATTCAATTGGAATATTGGAAAGAAGAAACTTAATATTTTCATTGGAAAATAAAAGACAATTCGATTGAAATTATTTAATGAGTGAAGATTGATAGGTAGGTACACGGAATGTTCATGCAAAGTTATGTTGCCATAGTGTTCACAGAACCATGAAAAATTCAATTGGAATATTGAAAAGGAAAATTTTTATATTTCCATAACAGGATAACCGATTCGAGTGAAACTTATTTTGTGAATGAAGACTGACAGGTAGGTACTGCTGCGATTCTCAATAAACGAGGAAGAAAATTTATTGTGCTCCCTGCGATTACTATACCTACTACAATGTAAGAATATTCTCCAGATCATTTCTCATGAGCCTACTAAAAATTATGATTTTGACAGGTTATTGCGAATAACCGAAATAAATTATTTGTATGAATTGATGCTTCAGAAAAGTATTATTATGTGTATTAAACTTTTCTTTGGAATAATGATGCATGTTTTAATAGTTTTTTATTCTTCGAAGTAGCCAAGTAGATATAGGGTAAGTCAGGGTGATATGGCGAATCGGGTGAAATGGTGATTTACTATATTCTTTTCCGAGTGCACAGATGTCGCTTAATGTCTGAGTACCAGCTGTTTCTGATGATCCGTTCAACGTGCACTTGCAAAAAGTTGGCCCCGTTTTAAAAATCGTACTAAATTTGTACAAAACTATTTGCGATGCTCAATAATTTTTATACGTTGCATGCGTTTATAGAGATTGCTCTCGTAACGAAGGCCGAGAAGTATTTCTTGATATATTCTGCCTTCTTAGTTTATTTATGTAATACATAACCTAGAAAACATGGCCTCTAATATTTCCTTTTTCTTGCTGTGCTATTCACCGTTTCACCCATAGGATTGGGAGATATTGTGAATCCTGGCATGGGTGAAATGGTGAAGGATAAAAAGCGTATTTTTATAAGTTTTGTCGAGGGTTTTGTGGATGCATAAATTTTAAAAAATATTATAAAAGATATATTTTCTGTTGAAGCGGAAGGGCCAAGGATGAATCGTAGCATTTTATCTTTCGTGTTTCTTCTGGTTAGGTCTGTTCGAGGGTTTGTCACTATTCCAGCAATCACCATTGTTCCAGGTAAGGATGCCTATATTTAGAAGAAAAAAAAAAATGGCTTTAGCTGACGTTTTGAATTCTGCAGAAATCATCGTTAAACTCCGAAACAGAAATCGTCAAAAAAACAATCGAGTCAGTGAAAAGTGGACCAGATGCTAAAGGAAAGCTCAAAGGAAAAACCATAGCAAAAAAAAGCAAACGGAAAATCTTAGATACGTAACCTAAGAAATGAAAAATGTCCACCACTGACGCCGAATCGGAATCATCTCTGGATGTCGACTTGCAGGACGAGGATGACGGCATGGACGATGATGAGAGTTGTTGTGTAGGATGTGGTGAACTTGACAGTTGCACTAAAAAGGACGTCGATTGGATGGAATGTATTAGCTGCCAACATTGGCTGCATGAAGATTGCACAAAATATGAATCCATGTGTAATTTGTTCGGTAAAAAGCAAAAGAAGTAAGATCACCATTTCACCCTTGAGCATGGGTGAAATGGCGAATTTGGTTTGAAAAAAAAAATTCATTTTCCAGAGTTTCGTTATGCCTTAAAGAGTTTATGGTACTGTTAAGTTGTTGTCTCTATATTTTGCCAAAGAAAAGTGTTTTCATTCTGTTTAAATATGAATTTTTTTGTCTTCTACACGGCTCTTTTTTTTCTTCACCATATCACCCTGACTTACCCTAGGTATATTTGGTTTGTATTTTTTGCGTTTTTTTCAACAAATCAGGAATTAAAAAATAATAAAGGAAACCCTAAAAATAAAGGTATGGGCCTCTTACCGCAGCTTTGACATTCATTGTCATGGCAGGTATCTGAGCTCCATACAGTTGCCCAGCAGTAGGCGTCATATCCGTCAACATGATGCCTCAAGCCGTCAATTCGCACTTCAAAGATACCGTCGATCAGAACATTAACTGTAACAGATATCGAAAACCAGAAACAATAGACTCGCGGAACGCACCTGTAACTACTATACGAACGCGCAAACCTATAGAACTGGTCACAGGAGCCGCTAACCGCGCTCACTGGAATTTTTGGTAGGGGATAGGCTATTCTGGAAAATCACAGGTTCCCCTACTGACCGTCCAACGTCGGAGGCGTGGCATTGCATCGTACCCAATAGGAAGTGTTGCCATTGATACGAGGCCGCGCCTACCGTTATCCAGTTTCTAATCAACGGGCACATGCGCAGTGAGGGGTAAGTGAGCCGTTCTGACCTCACCTCTGGATAATGCCTCATTATGCCTATCATTTCGTGCGTTCCGTATAGATGGCTCTTTATCGTGAAAGTGGGTATTATACATCGTCCATTGAGGATGGAATTGAGCTAATGATTTGGTTAGAACCTGTCAGAGAGGTGTTATTTTCAGTAGCATGTTTATCTCCTCATGTATAATAACATGGATTTAAATGTTAACATTAAAGATATCGAGTTCGCTTAGGTATGTTCATTGAAAGCGTAATTATGGTGTATTTGGCTATGGATTTGATGACGAATCGAATTATCGGACAGGAATGTCGTTTTAGTTTTTTACAGTATACGGTTACTAGGCATTTGGATTCGAGTATATATATTTCCACTGAGCGCATAAAATACTTACCTATATGTACTTCCTACTTCGACTCCTATTTCGATGATTACCTAGGCAATTGTGAGTACGTAGGTACCAGGAAATGGGTAAAATCAGATAATCAGAGAAAAATAGCTATAGCACTTTCTCAGCAGTATTTAATTACAGTGAATGATCTAAAATAATAAAGTTGATTATTTCGTTTATTTCTAAATTTATGAAGAAATGATATAACTGGATAAAGCTCACTATAGAACTAATCTTCAGGAGGTTAAATTAAAGATGAATAGGTATTAAAAAAAATTGCATATCAACTGATAAGGTACCAAAATGCACCCAGGCCCGTGCTGGGTCCCTTCTTAGGACAATGGATACGACCATGGGTAGAGGGCGCCAGAGTATGCTATGGGGGCGCTAAAACTGTTCAGGCTGGAGAGCGCACGGGCCTGAATGCACCCAGAGAAACTAAACAAAACCTTCCAACTTTGAAAGACTTTGTGGAACTTCTACATAGCACGGTAATCAAAAACGGACTAACTCAGTAGGGAGATAATTGGTGATGTAGCCTAATACTTACAAACAATTACCTACTTCTAACTTTTCAAAAGGCGACCCAATTGATATTTTCATTCAACAAATTTCCTTAAACATTTAAGGATTAGAATGTACCTTTCTTCAAAAGTGTGGTTCATCTTTAAAGGAGTAAGGAATGAGTAGGTAAAGTATTATGAGAAGTGTGAAAAACCCACTCAACTTTTGTTCGCTTTTTTGAAAATGACAGAGCGCAGGAATGCTTATCATTAGTATTATTAAATTGTGGTCTTTTGGCCCAACGACTGCCGTTCTGCACGGCGATCAATGAGGTCTTTTGAGCGTTGCTATACTACAGCTATATTTCGACTCCTTCGCAAAGTTGATTATTTTCCTGAAGAAGACTTCGCTCTGACTGCATCTGACGTACCAAAGTGCCTCACGCCACTCATTAGAGTATACCTGAGTCTGGTTTGCGCCAACAAATCGCATCGGCTCAATATGTGCTAAGTATACTTCTCACATATTAGTGTTTTGATTGATCTATATAAGTAACTTGGAGATATCGAAGTATTCCTTTCCGATCTTGTGTAGGTAGGTTATATCTCACGATACTCGTTTTTCGATAGACATGGACCTTATTGAGCCTTAATTTGTAAGGTTGCAAATCCGCCTCTTTGCTTGCCTTTGGTCTGGTGTATTCTTCCAGTGAGAGAGCTTCTCCTTATGATCGACCTCTGCACTAATCAGTCAGGGCACTTGTCTGTGGACTCTTTACTCCTCTTTTGCGAGTTTGTCAGTCTTTCCGCATTTATTTCAAAGTTCTGGTGAGCAGGAATCTGTTGCTTTGCATATTGTGACTCCCTTATACTATAATATATAAACATAAGTGACTCTAGAATGGTCCGTGACGTTTTCAATGACCGATATTGTAAATTATAAGAAAATTGGGTTGAAATGCCCTGAAGCCCAAAAAGAAGAAATTCTTACAAAGATTGCGGTTAGAAAATTTAATGACGAAATGAATCAGATGGATGCTCAGACTAAAAAGTAAACCTTGACATGCCTTGTTGTATTTTTGACACGGCCAAGTAGAATCTGTTTTTTGAACTCGCACAACATTCGGCGTTGCCAACTTGTTCCGTATCTTTATTCCATATTGGGATAAATGGGTTACGGCTCCCCTACACTGGTACTAACAGCTAGAGTATGCTATAGACAATTCTGTCAGTTCGGCAACATCGTTCTGTTCGTGTTTACATTTTGGTTTCGATTTGACGTTCATTAACTGAATCATTTCACGATTTGGTGGCAGTTTAATGTTGCTGACAAGGCAGATAGTCCCGGTGATGATTGCTTGATGACTGCCACTTGCCAGCTGATGATGGTAATGGTTCATCGGCTGGTCCTGGAAAATAGTCGCAGTGTTTTTTTTTTTCAATAGCTACGAAATTCTTATAATGATTGCTGTTAGAAAATTCAATAACCAAATGAATCAGATGGGTGCATCATATCTTCATAGGACTGAAGTTTCGAATCGCCTAGTTCATTCGTTCACAAATTAAATAGGTAATCATATCTTCAATGACTGATCAAGATACAACTATATAAGCCTATATTAGCTGTAAGTGAAACAAAAGTTGCAAATTCTTTCGGACAACGGCTAACATGTCCAGAACTACCTCATCAACTCAATCATTCGCTCATGAGAACCTATCTCTATAAAAATATACAACTTTCTGAGCATTGTATCAGAATGCTCAGAAAGTTATAGGGTTTTCCTCCTGTACGGTGAGAAATGGCCAGATATTCAGTAAATGATTACTTATTTACATGTTAAAATTTTCAACTTTAGTTCAAATTGTTGTTTATCTTTATAGAGATAGGCTCTCATGAAAGAATTATTGAGTTGATGAGGTAATTCTGGACATGTTAGCCGTTATCCGGAGGAATTTGCAGTTTTGTTTCACTTACAGCTAATATAGGCTTATATAGTTGTATCTTGATCAGTGGTTGAAGATAAGATTATTCAATTGGTGAACGAATGAATTAGGCGATTCAAAACTTCAGTCCTATGAAGATTTGATGCACCCATCCAAGGGCGTAGCCAGGGGGGGGGTTTTGGGGGTTCAAACCCCCCCGAAATGTTTCAGAGTTATTTTTTCATTTCATACTTGCTACAGAAAGCGACCCTCACAATTCCCGGCACCTACAAAGTCAATTGCCAAAATGTCAAAACCCCCCGAAATTAATTCCTGGCTACGCCCTTGCACCCATCTGATTCATTTGGTTATTGAATTATCTAACCACAATCTTTATAAGAATTTCGTAGCTATTGAAAGAAAAAACACTGTGACTATTTTCCAGGACCAGCCGATGAACCATTACCATCATCAGCTGGCAAGTGGCAGTCATCAAGCAATCATCACCGGGACTATCTGCCTTGTCAGCAACATTAAACTGCCACCCAATCGTGAAATGATTCAGTTAATGAACGTCAAATCGAAACCAAAATGTAAACACGAATAGAACGATGTTGCCGAACTGACAGAATTGTCTATAGCATACTCTAGATGTTAGTACCAGTGTAGGGGAGCCGTAACCCATTTATCCCAATATGAATATGAAATAAAGATACGGAACAAGTTGGCAACGCCGAATGTTGTGCGAGTTCAAAAAACAGACTCTACTTGGCCGTGTCAAAAATACAACAAGGCATTTCCAGGTTTACTTTTTACTCTGAGCATCCTTCTGATTCATTTCGTCATTAAATTTTCTAACCGCAATCTTTGTAAGAATTTCGTAGCCATTGGAAGAAAAAAGACTGTGACTGTTTCCCAGGCCCAGCCGATGAACCATTACCATCATCAGCTGGCATGTGGCAGTCTGCCCTTTATCTAGCATCTATAACCGGGACTATCTGCCTCGTCAGTGGAGGGCAGCGCGGGGGACCAGAGGTGTAATTACGCCCCATCTCGGTCAATATTAGCGGCGCCTGTTGTATACCGGCCCGCATTATCGTCATTATACGTCGGAGTCATCATCATCATTACGTTGACTGATCAGACTTGGACTCTTCTCGGCCGGCAGACGACGACGGTGCACTTTGAAGGGTCTTCCACAAGTGGGTTATCGGACTCTGATGGACGAAATTGCCTCGGTAATCGTTTTTTATCGCGCTTTTCTCGTCAATGCGCCAGAGGTTCAACTAATTGGGGTTTGTTTTATGTTTTTATCGCATATTTGGATCGATAGAAGTGGCCTTGCAATTGGTGAAAAACGGAAAAAATGTGTTTTGTTTATAACTTTAGAGATTACTCTTTCGAGTTCATTGTGCTTATACACTGACCGGCAAAATAATGAATCCACTCAAAAAACACCGAAGTTTGTTAATTTATAAATATGTTAGTTCTACTCCGATTTGATCGATTTTTTTTTCAATGGTAGATACCTAGGTTCATACAAAATCAATCATCGGTTTTGAATTTCAAGAAAACTCAGCGAACGTCATTTTATACAGGGTGAAACAAAATTTGTTTTTTTACACTAACTTTAGAACCACCCCTGGGTGTGTTCCAGTTGTTCCACCGTGTGATTTATTTTTCATCATCAAGACACATCTTCTCTAGACAATTTCATTCTTCATTTATAACAAACAATAGCTCAATTTTTGTTGAAGATACAGGATTTTCAGAGAAACATCAAATTCCATAATTTAGCTATGATGGCTTAAATCCGAAAGTAATGAAGAAAAACTGAAAAGTAAATGAAAACATAAAACACGAGAAGTTTTAGCGCCACATGTTGTTCCTTATGCACTATTCATTGAAGACGATTTCCTGCTAATGTATGATATAGCCCGACCGTATGTGGCTAGGATTGCCACACTCTGCATTTAGCAGAGGCTGATATCCAAGAATTCAATTGTCCTGCTCTGCTGAACCCTATTGGGCACGTTTGGATGCTCTTAGGAGGAAAATTCGATCTCGCGTTCCAACTCCTGAAAATTTGCAGCAGCTTAGTGATGCTCTAATTGATTCCAAACCTTATTGAGGGCATGCCAAGACGAATTGCACCTGTTGTCCGATGTTATGAGCTATTGTTAAAAATAAAAAATAAAATTGTTGAGGAAAGATGTTTAATATGGGAAATCACATGATGGAACAACTGGAGCACACCACAGGTAGTTTCAAAGCTAGAGTAAAAAACACATTTTGTATCACAGAGTATAAAATGACGTGAGCCAAGTTCACTTGAAATTCGAAACTGTTGATTGATTTCTAATAAACCCACCTTCAACTGAAAAATAATTCAATCAAATCGTACTTGAAATAACATATGTAATTATGAATTACGAATTTTTGGGTGGATCGATTATTTTGTCGGTAAGTGAATTATATCAACTCATCTTGCACAAGCTGTCCGGATTTAACGTCAATTTAATTCGGAAAAAGGTTCCCTAGAGAGCATGTCATGTAAACACATTTATACTCCCATCAAGTTAGAACCCATGAGGTAAACTCCACAGAAGCTTCAAATATTCTTGAACAGGATATCCACGAATCCGAATTTTTCCGATGATGATTTCCACATCGGTATATGCGTTTGCTGTTTCTACAAGCGATATGTCACAAGCTCTGATATGTAGGAAACTCCCTACAGACCGGTAAATTGGGTAATTAATCATATTTCTCTGCTTTGAATTATAATTCATTGGGAAAATCGAATAAAGTTAGATGATGAACATAATGATCCTGTGACCAGATAAATCAAAGTGGTATTTCACCTTGATCATCTGCCTCGATCTGCTGGTGCTTCACTCCGAAGCTATCAAGGAAACATGTCAATTAGTTCAACGAATCCAAATCCAAACTCTCAAATTCAACCAATTTCAAAAAATATTTTTAGTTATATTCTCAGAGTAAAAAGTAAACCTAGAGACGCCTTCACGCATTTGTTGACACAGCCAAACAGAATCTGTTCATGAGAATAACATTGGGTTAATTGGTCTATACGGCTCTCCTTATATGGTACTAACAGCAGGAGTCTGCTATAGACAATTCTGTCAGTTTGGCAACATCGTTCTATTACTATTAAGTTATTCCATGCATCGTGTTCACATTTCCGTTTCGATTTGACGTTGAATTATTTTACTGATTTGAGGATAGTATTTCGGTCATTACAGCTATAGCAAAATTACTAAAATGTAGTTTAATATTCAGAAATTGTAGAAATGAAAATTTAACCTGTTGTTCACTTCACCCCAGTTGGGCAGTAAAATGTCTTCCATCTCACTCTAGAGATTGATTGTTAACAATGCAGTACCTACTATTCAAGCGTAGGCGTAGGGGAATCTATATGTGTACTTCCTACTCTGAAGTTATATTCTTTACCAATTTTATACGAGATGCAGAAAACCGAAGTCTTAGTGCGATGATTCTATAAATTATTCAATTTTATGAACTCAACAAATCTGAGGAATAAATGATAAGTTTTACAGTTATAGAATATGTCAAATTAGGAGAGGTGCATAAGCTTAAAAGAGATGTACAACAAGTGTTGGACGCACCATTTAACAAAACATTCCGTTACAAATATCACTTAATTTTGGGCCTGATGCTCAGGGGCGTCAATCTTCAAAGTTTCACGACCTAAACTAGAAAATAGGAGATATATTTTTTTAGGCAAGAAGCTTTCCAGTATTATTGTTCAACAATATCAGAGATGAACATGAATGCCCATGCTTTAAAATCGCAGGTGTACCTTGATGCAACACGTTCAATCAAGTTTATAACGCAATCTCACCTTTGAGTTCCCCATTATTAGTCATATTGAGACCAGTATATCCTTCTGAGACGCGAGATCACCACACCAAAACACCCACAGATCGAGTCAAAGGCCATCCAAGATTCTTTCCAGGAACCATTCTCGATCCAACGACGTCAAATCCGAACAATCAGGAGATAAATTATCGCGTTAGAAGACCAACAGACGGCAGAATAAACCAATAAACTTCTCTCGCGTTGAATTAGTTGTACGAGCATTTAGAATAACAAATTGTTATATGCTCATTTCAATTTATCGAAGTTGAGGCCTCAGGCCGGTCGGTTATTTATTGGCAGTTCCCCGTAGAAATATTTGTCTTGAGGAGGATTTACGGCCCATTGTTTGACCGTCAGAATTTACATTGTTCGCAGTGTGAGGCGAGTGCCAATAGAAGATAATAGATATTGGAGATATTAGAGGATGATGTGGTGTTCGCTAGTCGTTACCTAGAATCGTTACTCGATACGTGGAAAGAGTACTTTTATCGCGGGGTAATCATGAAATTCAATTTAATAGATTCGAAGGGAATGGAGTGCCTCAGGGGTATGCGCAAGAGCCGAATTATTTTTCGTGAGAATGCTGAAGAAAAAGATGCAGTCGAATCTCCATAAATCGAATTTGTCAGCTCGAATTGGATTTGTTGACAATAGCGGTAGCTTTAGCAAAAATTTTATCAATAGATCGAAAAAACAAACATTCTACAATTCCTTGGGCCAGTTAGATTATATGTACTACTATGTTTTTACATTTACTAACACGGCGAAGTTTTTCATCACTGATTCGTAAGTTTTTAATGAGCTTGTTTGCTGATGATGCTTCGGTGGTGGTAGTTTCGGCCCCGACATTTGAGGAGCTTCAAGCCTTGTGTGAGCTACTACTACGCAGTTTTGTGGACTGGTGTCATCAAAATAACCTAATGATTAATGTCGACAAAACTGAATGTATTCAATTCAAAATCGGTAAAAGTGATCATAAATTGGTGATACGCCATCTCGACCGTACCATTACATCTAAAAATATGGTACCAAATTTCTGGGTATTCACCTTGATGACAATTTGAAATGGTATTTACATGTCGAGGTTTTGTGCAAAAATTGAATAGTTCCTATTATGCAATAAACAGGGTTAAAACCTGCCCTTGGAATCAATCATGAATGTTTATTACAGTTTGGTCTATAGTCATTTATCTTATAATATTCTATTATGGGGAAACTCTTCAGATGTTGGAAGGGTCTTCATAGTACAGAAACGCATTATACGAATGATGTTCAACATACCTTCACGTTCGTCTTGCAGACCTATATTGTAGAAAATAATATTCTTACTTGTCATCCATTTTATTTTGAAGTGTCTTCTGTATGTGAAAGAGAAATGAGAAGGATATTGTTAGGTTGTCAAGCTTTCATGACTATAATACAAGGAGTGATATGACATTACATGTACCCAAACATAAAACAACTATATTTGAGATGTCTCCTTTGTATCAGTGCATTAAGCTTTTCAATCATCTGCCTCATCATTTTCGATCTCTTGATTTTGGTAAATTCAAAAAAAGTTTAAAACAATTATTACTGAGTAAATGTTATTATACAGTGATGAATTCCTAAATGATGAAATTGTGAATTGTTAAATTTTGTAATATTTTGTTTTTTTTATCTGACTTGTCCTATACATTTATTTTTTTTTAAACATAAATCAATTGAAAATAGTAATCATCGAAATGAATACAATCTTCAATTTATAGGCTCACAGAACCTTCTTCATGCGGACTGGGATGTTTATTCAAGATGTTGTCAATGAGGGAAGAGACAGACCGGTTTCGGCCTTATTAGGCCTCGTCAGTGTCCCATATCCCTCAGAGACAACATCCTATTGAAAAACTTCTACATTTAAGACCACTTGTAAGACTCTATCGAGTATTATCCTACAGATGGTGACACAAAATTGGGTTGTTTCCATCACTCGGAGAAACTTGCATGAAGGCCTTGATGTAGGACCACTGCTAACATCTCAAAGAGTGAAGAGGAAGTAATCAGTGCTTTCAGCATGCGATCTGCGATGATTGAACTTCTCATTTTGACACTACTCACTCCTAGATGTCACCATCTGTAGGATAATACTCGATAGAGTCTTACAAGTGGTCTTAAATGTAGAAGTTTTTCAATAGGATGTTGTCTCTGAGGGATATGGGACACTGACGCGGCCTAATAAGGCCGAAACCGGTCTGTCTCTTCCCTCATTGACAACATCTTGAATAAAACATCCCAGTTCGCATGAAGAAGGTTCTGTGAGCCTATAAATTGAAGATTGTATTCATTTCGATGATTACTATTTTCAATTTATCTATGTTTCAAAAATTTGTTAGGTTAGCCTCCTTAAAGGCAAATAATTTTTTGTTTGTCATTTTTTCTTTATCTTATACATTTATTTGTCTGAGGGGATCAATAAATTATTATTATTATTATTATTATGGAACTTAGTCTCATGAGCTTTGTCGGCCCTCATTAGGGTAAAACTTTCCTTGTTTTTGCTCCTAACTGGAAATGGCGATTTTCATCATTTTGATGTTGTGTGAGTCACAAATTCCAACTCAGAAGCTTCTATGTTGATTATTTGGAATTCACGAATACAGATATCTTATACAGGGTGTCGACTGTTAAAGTGAAAAAACTTGAAGGGGGGATTATACGAGTGATTTGCAACAAAAATTGCACATGGTCGAAATGTTGACGGTTGTTCTTGAATTTAACATTTCTTGATTTCATGAAATATTTCGAGTTTTTCCTCTAAAATGATCATTATTCAGTTTCCTGGTAGTCTCATCAAATTTGATCACATATTCGGAAAGGGCAATAAATTTTCTACAAGATAAAAAGTCTGTGTGCATAAAAGAATCTTATTACGGGCGTGGTGAGGAGATGAATATCACGATTCTGAAGTCAACAAAATTAGTCCTTTTTTTCCAATGGTTTTTTAAAAATATCAATAATTATGTACACGTTTTCTTTTCAGTAAAAAATACCTCATATAGCGTACTTTCAAATGACATATCAACTTTTGTGCTAGCTGCTTGTCCTCCGCCATAATATCACCGCTAACATGATAACAACGAAAAAGTCTAAAAACTCCGAACCTAAATTTGCTCTATTTTAAAAATAAATATATATTCGGAAAAAAAGTACTCACTTTTCACACGGGGAAAAAAGTAATTTGGTGAAAAGTTATATTTCTTGTTTCTTTTTCTTGTCACAGAAAAAAATAGTGTATTATACACAGGAAAAATATGAGATTTTAGCTCTCAGTTTTTTGTCTCAACAGATCCTCGAGCTAAAATCTAATACTTTTTTCCCTTTCATAATAAACAACTATTACTTATGCAAGGGTTGCATTGTTGTTTTTTTTGGCATGTGATTCCCTAAAACAAAGTCGAATACCAAAATTTCATTTCTCATCATCCTGTATACGTCCTTTGATTTTTCAAGTGCGTTGCGATCTTTGAATTAGTGAACAATTTTTATTCTGTCACCAGGGGACAGTCGAATAACTTTCTGATCTGTAATCTCAGTAGAGTTCATAAAATCAATTGGTTGAATACAGAAATTTCCGATTTCAGTTACTCAAAAACTAATTCAACAAATTGCATATTCGCTCTGACTGAAATTCATGGAATTCAATGCAGAAATATTTGATTCCAATAACTCGGAAACGAAGCTTTCTCAGTGTGAAAGAATTTTTCTGATATCTCTCTGATAAAAAAGTCCGTTTGGAGCTGTCGTAAACTGTTAAAGCACTGGCGGAATTAACAATATAGTCCATTCACGAAAGGTTGAACCGTCGGTTGGCCATGGAAATTTGGCATATTCCACCGTGTATATTGAAATTTTAGGTTATGTTCTTTATTTTCTTGTCAGATTGATACGCAATGTTGTCAATATTGCATAGAGTTCTCTGATAACTCGCAAGCTCGTCGGACGAGGCGGGGTACATTCGGCAACGTTGACTTTATTTTACGTTATGACAGCTAATACTGCCAACTTCAGATAAATAAAGAAACGACTACTATGTGCTCAACCTTTCGTGAACGGACTATAGGTAGATTGAGTTTGTGAAACTACTCGGCAAGACATCTAGCGAAACACAGATGTCGATGATTAGGAAAAAAGAGAGAAGTACTCGAACTGGATAAATACACCAGACCAAGGGCATGCAAAGAGAAGTCTCAATAAAATCTCCATTTGTCAGAACTCATTTCAGGCCGCTAAGTAGGATTGTCCCATGTCAATGTATCGAAAGATTTCACCTTGGCAAGAGGAAAACTGCGATACCAGTAAATCAACTATGTGAATGTTACCGAACTTTTTACTTTACTATTACTAGATGGCAATATACTAACGCCAAACGACATAAGAGTGAATTTTCTTTGAAACTAATGATTTTTAGGAAATATGTTACACTCCTGAGAAATTGGTTGCAGTGCAGAAAGGCAGTCTGATTACTCCTAGGCTAGTTGGAAGAATCAGTTTTATTCTGTGTAGCCTTCGTTACTGTGTCCTTTCGCCACCACAGGCATAGCACTACTCACTGTTGTTTTTGACCTAGCAGTGAATGGTGCAGCTCTCAACTTTTCCATTACCAGTCCGGAACTCCATCACTGAGTCACGGTTCATTAATATTAATAATAATAATAATAACTCAAATTTGTCACACGTTTTTTATCATTATTTCGAAATTGAATTCGATATTTAGAATGAAATACTACTGTTTAAATCTATGGGAGATGATTACCCTTCAGTAGGGTCCTGTAGCGGACTTAAAAGAACAGATGATTCGAAAAATCATCACTTGGAAGGCCAGACCTGGTTCAAAACACCCTCCTGGCCCGAGAGCAAAAGTTAAGTATTTTGTATCTGAATATTGAAGGTATTTATTCGAATAGTTTTAGGTTTCAATCTTGTAAAAACGACGAGATAGGGTTTTTTCTACTGAGGTTTTTCCCTGAGCTCTGGTATCATACGCAGACTAGTATGGTACCCCGTTTTGCACAAACCTCAGCTAGGGGCTTTTTTTATCTATTGTATTTTGTCAGTTCTCAATCCGAAAGAATAAATAAATAACTCAAATTTTGATCAATATTTTGAGATGCTTGTCAAATTGAGATCCAGGATCAAGAAAGTCAAAGAAAACGAAAAAGATTTAAGTGGTGAAAAATAATATAATAATAATAAGGAATTCTAAATTTCGTGAACATCATAATTTCAAAATTTGTTAACTTAAATTTTTCCTTAAAAGTATGAGAAAAACAAAACATTCAGGAATAAATTATTTATCAAACTAATATCTTGCCTTAATTATTCAAACAAAATCTCACCACAACAACTAATCGAAAAAGCTATACCATAGAATGACCTGGCAAAAACTGACCACCTGGCAACGACAATCTCTCCGACGTAGAAATTCCATGAAAAATCAATAGCTCCAATTTTTTTTCGCCACGGTCTCCTCATAACAGATTTTTTCAATACCCGGGACATCTATCAACGTCTCTCATAATTTCCGGGCAGCAAATTAAACGCTATAAAATTTGCATACGTCCGCTAGCCTCTGACGAGGTGGCTGCCCCACCTACGATAATTAATCTCGCCCCCCAGGGGGAGAAACTGACGCGTATAAAAACTGGAACTAATTTAGTTATTTTCTGCTGCGACTGGCACGCGCGTGCGGTGGCAAACCGAACGACATATGTCGGAAAAATTCGCCGATTGTTGGTACATCTGTGACGGTGGTTGTGGTATGATTTAGGTGCTGGAGAATTCGCGCCTTGAGCTGGCATGATTGAGCTGTTTCCGGTTGTTGAAAGTTATCAGCTTGTAGAGCTGGCTCTGTCTAATATACACTCACCGACAAAATAGTCGATCCACTTAATAAATTGATGAAGTTTGTTTTTTCATAAATTTTAGGTCCGATTTGATTGAATATTTTCTCAATCGTAGATATGTTCATCATAAATTAACCTCCAGTTTTGAATTTAAATAAATCTTAGCGTGCAGCATTTTATACAGGGGTTAAACCAAATCTGTTTTTACTTTTACTTTAAAACCAGTTCCAGTTGTTCCACCATATGATTTCTTATTTTATTAAGACACATATTCTCTTGGCAATTCCATTCTTTATTTATAATACAGTATATTTGTTCTTAAAAGAACCCCTAGCGGGAAAGTTTTGGGATAGTTTGATATCTTCCATATTCTATGTTTTTTGGGTGCTGAATCCGAATGTGAGGTTTACTAACAAAATTTCGTGACGGAAAAAAATACAAAAAAAATGAAAAATCTCATTCTTGGTCAGTGTTTTGCTTATTATTCGGAAACTATCACTTTTCGAGAAAAACCTTCGGAACAAAATGAAAGAACATAAAATTTCCTACAAATTGTACTACCACAGCTTGTTCTGCGACAAACCGTTCTGGTTCAAATTATAGTTGAAAATGAGGTTTTTCCTATGAAATGAATATGAATGAAAAAAAAATTAAATTCTATGGTTCCGATGATGCGATCCTCTTGAAATTTTGCATGAACATTCAGTATATCAGTCTTGATTAAAAAAAAATTTCAGTCGAATCGAATATCTTGTTATGGAAATATAAAGATTCTTCTTTTCAATATTCCATTTGAATTTTCTATGATTCTGTTTACACAATTTTGCATGAAGCTTATTATGACCATCTTGCATATGGCTGCAATATTTCATTTCGATGGGTTTCATTTTGACTGAGATATTCAGGAACAAAATTTTGAATGGCCATATTTTGTTTCATAAAACATGACCAATATCTCAGACAAAACGAAACCAATCGAAATGAATTGTTGCGGCCATATACAAGATGCTCATAATAAGCCTTATGCAAATTGTGTGGCCATAGTGTGAACAGAACCATAGAAATTCAATTGCAATATTTAATGAAAGAATTTTTAAATTTCCATAACAAGATATCCGATTCAAGTGAAATTTTTTTGTGAATCAAGACTGATATATTGAATGTTCATGCAAAATTTCAAGAGTATCGCACCATCGGAACCATAGAATTCAATTTTTTTTTCATTCATATTAATTTCATAGAAAAAACCTCATTTTCAACTATAATTTGAACCAGAACGGTTTGTCGCAGAACAAGCTGTGGTAGTACAATTTGTAGGAAATTTTATGTTCTTTCATTTTGTATCGGAAGTTTTTCAACGAAAAGTTGATAGTTTCCGAGTAATAAGCAAAACACTGACCAAGAATGAGATTTTTATTTTTTCTTGTATTTTTTCTGTTCCGTCTCGAAATTTGTTAGTAAACCTAAAATTCGGATTCAGCACCCAAAAAACAAAAAATTAAAGAAATCAAAACTACCCCCCAAATGTTTCCTGCTAAAAGCACAATTCGACTGGATTATTATTACAATAGCACAATTTTCGTTGAAGATACAGGGTTTTCAGTAAAAACTTTTATTTCACAATTTCGCCATGGCAATAACAGTACCTTCTCGAATTCAACCTTAAATCCGAAAATAATGACTAAACTGAAATATAAGTGGAAAAAATTTTACACTCAATAAGAAATATTTTTCCTGGTCCATGAATAACAGCTGCAATTCATCTTGGCATGTCTTCAATAAGGTTTGGAATGAAAGAATGGTCGATTGGATTCCATATTTCAATCGAAACGTCACTGAGCAGGTGGAAATTTTCAGGAGTTTTGTAATTAATTAAGAATGAAATTGTTAAGAGAAGATGTGCCTTGATGATAACATAAGAAATCATATGGTGGAACAACTGGAACACGCCACAAGTGGCTTTGTGATAAAACAGATTTCGTTTCACCCTGCATAAAATGATGTACGCCATTATTTTCTTCAAATTCAAAACAGTGATTTTCGGGTGAACTTATCTACAATTGAAACAAAATCAAATCAGACTCAAAATAACACATTTACCAATTAAAAAACTTCATCGATTCATAGAGTTGATCGATTATTTTGCCGGTGAGTGTATGACATAGGAATCATTCGGTTTTTTCCTTAATGAGAAGGTAAAATGGAGTGACAATAAAAAACCCCACAAAATAGGCCAGAGTTGCCGAATAAATTCGAAATTACAAATCGATTTTTTTAATCTCACACTGGAATAGGAATAATCTTAAAGACAATAGACATCCACAATCTTGTAAATCTAAAATGCTACGTTTTCATAATATGGGAAAATGAAAGAGATATGTAGGTACAGGGTTTTTCACTATAATTTGACCCCCACTTAACTTTGTTACTAGAGGAGATACAAAAATGTTTCATACAAAAATTTCACAAAATCGACTGAGATTTTACAATATGAATTCAAATAATGGAATATATACAGGGTGGCCAACATATTGATGCCAACTTCATTTTTTCAAATGGAACACCTGTATATTTTCCCATATTTAGCTAGCTCTTTTTCCCCTGATTTCGAATATGTAACATATGTTGGTCTATACCTTTTTTATTCTGAGCACCACAGAGTTTCAAACTTTAAGAACCACCTGGCAAGCTCTGTAATCATTTTTTAAGTGGCACACTGTTTTTACTGGAAATGCCCATTTTTGTAGTTATGATAACGGCAATTGGAATATATACAGGGTGAACAACATATTGAATGCAACTACATTTTTTCAATGGACCCGGTCCTTTATATTCTTCCCGGTTTTGATAGGCTTATTATTCTGCTTCTGTGTAATGCATATTTGATGGTTATTTCCAGTCAATATAAAACTTATATCATTTCGTTATTAAGTATCGTAACTAAGGAGATAACCCCAAAAACGGGCATTTCGATTAATCGCAGCCTGCCACTTGAAAAATGATTGCTGAGCTTGCCAGATGGTTCTCAAAATTTGAAATTCTGCCGGCTCAGAATAAGGGAGATTGACCAAAATATGTTACATATTCGAAATGGGGAATAGGAGCTAGCTAAATATACAGGGTGTTTTATTTGAAAAAATGAAGTTGTCATCAATATGTTGGCCACCCTGTATTTGTGGTGAAAACATGTTTAACTGTTTGAAATAATTCTTCCAAATTTCTTTACAAACATTCAAAAAATTTACCATGTTTTCTGACATAAAAGTTGATTTTTTCTCGAAAACGGTCGACTTTTCGTCAATGACTGGGAGAGTAAAGAACATTTGTGTTCAAATTGGCGTGTCAAAAATCGTACTTCCATATGGCTGAAGGTAACGTGTTCTTCGTGTTTTCGCTACTTCTTGAAGGAAAAATGCCAACTCAGTATAGAAATACACCTACATTCAGCCAGTTCATCAAATTAACAGTTATAAAAAAATTTTTTATATGACTTTAACTTTAACAGTTCTGAATCGAATGTGATTCACAATATTTCAAAATATTTTTTTTATTATACCTACTCGAAAATGAAGCAGAAACAATATAGTCGAAACTCTTGTCGAAGTCTTCATTGTCAGTAAACCTGTCTAATCAGATTCGTTTCTATAATGAAGTCTACAAACACTATCAACCAAATCAGATCTTCATTCAAATGCTTGAAGCTTTACCAAAAATCGGTGGGAAAATCCATCAAACTTTAGAATCTCGCATCCTTTAACCTTTTTACGAAATTTCTATCGAGGTATAAACTCATCAAAACGACTGCCCGATTACACTCCCCCGAGATTAAAAATTTAATTGAAAATATCTGCTTTGATGCCCATTACAGAATAACGAGATGGGTGTTGTGCCCATGTAACGCCCAATTCCAGGCACCGTCCATTTATTCACCAAGAAAATTATAATAATTCGTCATCTTATCTTACCATCTTTTACTCCGCGAGAAACAAGTTAATATTCTAATGGATATCTGGTAATTTCGGAGATCAGGTAACGCGTCGTTTCAATAGATCCTCACCAAGATCTCACCTGGAGAATACCATTATGTTTATAGATTTATTTTTTATAGATCTTAGATTTGAGGCATTAAACAGATTGAGAATCTTGCGCGTGGAAACTCATCAAAGCTATTAATCGAAATTTGGAACTCTACAGGTGAATGCTCAGAGTAAGAACTAAACATAGAGGTGCCCCTTTGCGTGAATAGTACCGCATTGTAATCAACCAAGCATTAGAGTGAGATGGAAAGCATTTCACTGCAGCACTGGGGTGAAGTAAACAAAGAGTTAGATTCTCATTTCTGCAATTCTTGAACAAATACAACATTTTCTTCATTTTGCTTCAGCTATAATTACAGGAGTAGCCTTAAGCAACAATGAACTGCCACAAAATCAGTAAAATAATTCAGTTTATGAACGTCAAATCGAAATGAAAATGTGAACACAATCACATCACGAAACTAAACACTAACAGACGATGTTGCCAAACTGACAGAATTGTCTGTAATAGACGCAAGCCGTTAGTATCAAAGTAGGGGTGCGGTAGTCCAATTATCCCAATACGGAATAAAGATAAGGCACGAGTTCGCAACGCCGGAATATTGTTCGGGTAAATGAACTGATTCTACTTGGCTGCATAACAAATGCGTGAAGGCATCTCTTAATTTACTTTTTACTTTGAAAGTGACTGTTTTGATCTCACCTTTCTTCTTCTGTTAATTTCAGAGCATTTTATTTTTGAAAAAAATCTTGACGCCGACAGAACTGTGTGAATAATAACATTTTTGAAACTTGTGTGTGTTCTTGGACTGAACCTGTGTTTTAAGGACTCCTATAGGGTGATTCGAATCACAGGATCTTGCATGGTAAGCAATTCACGTTATCTCTGCTAGAAATGGATATACCCACAAACCGTTTATGCATAATGTTCAAGGTGTTTTCCACTTCATGGCACGTAGTGCCGTCCTGCTAGATCCATAAATTGTTCATATCGGCTTTGTCTAATTTGAACCGAAGGGAAAAGGCTTTGTGTAACGCTTTACTTTTGACAGTGATGGCCTCACTATCGTGATTTTCACAGAAATAGCGGCCAATAAACAAACTGACCTATAACTACTGTTGTGGCTGCATGGACAACTGGTGGAATTCGTGTGGATTGATTTCATCCCAGAAATGCGCTTTGTCGCTAAGTACTTATGTTGTTTTTCGATGAGTAAAATGTGAGTAAACAATTCATTAAAACTGAATGTTGTTGAATAGAAGCTGAGAAAGACCGAGCATTTCCGAGGTTATCCAACCACCCCATCAAAGCAATATAATATTCCATTGATCAGCGACTGCTTTTTTTTCTCTTCCATTTCTTTGGCTAGAATTGAAAGTCGTGTATTTTTATAGTTAAAATAAATGTTTTGGTCTCAATGTCATACTTGTATTTTTTATGTACCCATGACCGATAGAATTTTTTCTTCGAGGATGGGGTGAGAGGCTCAAATCCAACAAGAGGAGAAGTGGTATAAAAATAGTTGTAAGCCTCTGAGCTAGATCTTAGCAAAATCAGGCAACACGTCCCCTTCTTCTTATGAGACACCTATATTTTTTGTGACACTCCTTATTTGGTAACATAATGCTCCGTCAGCAGACAACCAAAGCAGAGAGTACGTGCAATCGTTGAAGGTTGACATATTCCGTCTATGCACTAATAACATTTATTTAGTTTGATCATAAGTCTGGGAGTAAATAGCGAGCTGCAGAGCACCTCGATAACAAATTTCACACATCCTAGTGAAAGAACGAACCAATAGAATCAAATATGAAAAATTTCACCCGCAAAAGATAGGCATCTTCAGAGAAATCTACCTAGGTAGTAGGTTTTACATCGATGAATGATTATTCTGAATTGACGATGAAAGTCCTACATTTCTGTGCAATTGAATGTGTAAATATGAATTATACAGGATGTTTTAGAAAAACATCATCAAACGAAAAATGAAGTTTTGTCAGCCTATTTTAAGAAGAAAATTATTCATATAAACGTAGGTCCGAAAATGATTCGTTACCAAGATTCGGGATGTCAAAGTTCAAGAGAAAATTTTTTTTTTAGTATGTATTTCAAAATTCAAAATTTGATATACGCTGAACTTATTCAAAATCTCTGTTCAAATTGTGAACGGATTAAAAATTTTAATACAGCAGATAGCACAAATTGAAAACTTAGGAAGGATATGAAAAATTACAAATGTATGTGTTGCTCGAATTTGATACATCTTTAACCGTTTTCAAGAAACACACGTTGAGAATGATTATTATGATGATGATAAGTTTGCGTAACTGTTTGTTCAATTTCCAATTCAATTTTCACAGAGAATTTCGAATGGGTTTAGCTTACCTATACCAAATTAAATTATTCAAATATTCCAATATCCAATTTTGAAATATTAAAAAAAATCTTCAACTTTGACATCTCGTAATTCGGTAACGAAGCCGTCTCGGACCATGTTTATAGGATCTTTTCCTCTTAAAATAAGCTGGGAAATCTGAAATCTCCCATCGTCGTTTGATAAAGCTATTCTGAAACACCATGTATAGCTTAATAAGAAAACTCCTTGGGAAAAATCCGTGTACGTTATAGCGATAAGTTCCTACGACAAGCAGATCGGAAATACTGGCCAAGTCGAAATTGCCCAAATGTAAACTTTGGTTCATAACTCGTAAACAAAAGAGAGTTACCTATACTTACAGGGCCCTCGCTACCATGTGTGCAAAGTGTGCCATGCACACGGGCGCAATCCTTTTAGCGACATCAAAACTATTTGCAAAAAAATAAACAAAAACCATTGCAAAAATGAAAATGCTTGTATTTGATGCGTCTCTGTAAAAGTTCTTCAAAGCACAGATACGCTTTCCTCGGTCTGGACGTCGAACGTCGCATCCACGCCGCCAATCTCGTTTCTACGAATCCATCCAACCAATGTATATGCACAGAACACCTGTGTTCTGTGGTATATGCGACGGTTTTTTTTATGAATCGCTTGCTAGACGGCGTTTGGATGCACTTGTCAGGGCTCCCGTAAGGGCTATGGTTCTGTTGTGTTTTGCTTGTTTTATATTTTAGTCTACAAAGAAATATATAGTTTTTGACTTCTATATTTCAGTTTTTCGATTTATTTCAAGCATCTAGCTACTTACCCTCCTAAGAAATAAAAAAATCCAAAATGCCTTAAGGGGCACCAAATTCTTTTTTGCACTCAGGCGCCAGTAGCCCTTACGGGGGCCCTGGTTGACTGCATCATCTTCATCGTGATATTTCTCTAAGGGTAACA
The DNA here is from genome assembly GCA_013421045.1 of Propylea japonica. Classification (NCBI taxonomy): domain Eukaryota; kingdom Metazoa; phylum Arthropoda; class Insecta; order Coleoptera; family Coccinellidae; genus Propylea; species Propylea japonica. The sequence continues at coordinate 7,212,985 of CM024245.1, read as the reverse complement.
AAAAGCAGTTCAAAGACCACCAATTCGCCCACCCTGATGTACAAATCCACCGAATCATCCTAAAATTGTTTTCTCCAAACCGTAGAGGGTCGTGCATTCGTTCCCCTCAAACGAACCCAATAGTCCCATCAATAATTTGCATATTATCGATGGGCGTGGCCGTCAAAATTGAAAATACGATTTTAAACGCGACCCCAGCCCGAGGCAGAAAGCAGACAGATACCGACAGTAACCCCATCTGGGGGGTGCGGACCGAGACGTGAAAAATCCGCATAGGGGGAACATGGCCGGATATTGCCGAGAAATCGCCAGATTTACTAATCAGTCTACCCCTGCTAACCGGCGACAATATTTTAATTTCGGGATTTGCCAGCGTTAGAGGGCAATTTAATATTCACGTGGTAGCCGGGGAAAGTGGATCGATATGGTTAGGAAACATGACTGGTCATTTGATTCAATCTGACAAGGGTTTTACGCCGAAATGAGGTATGACAAGTTCGGAGAAAGAACCAACTTTTCAATTTTTTTATCCAAGACTACTATACAGAGTGTAACTAAATAAGTGTAAAATATTTAAGGAGGTGATTCCTCATCGAAAAAAGATAGGATCTTTCAGATAAAGAAACTTCATTGGAGCATCCCTTGTTAAGATACAGCCCCTCAAAGGCAGTACATAAAATTTGTATAACATTTTTTTCACAAGCACCAAAAAAGTTACAATATTGAAATTGACCTGACGTTTCCTACAAGCAAAAAGACACTTATCCAGTCATTTATTTGGTTTACCCCATGGTTGTAAGGGTGGGAAACGCAACCCCTAAAGTTTATTTCCAATGTAACTTTTTGTCTTATTATTTGTTTACCATTTAAAAATTTATTTCCGATAGCCTGTTTCATTCTAAACAAAAATGTCTCTTTAGTTTTTGCCCAAAATAAACTAGTTCGAAGTAAAAAATTATTTTACGAACAACTACAGAGATAGATCGTCATAAATGCGAAACTAATCTATCTAGTATGACACTTTTAGCGATAGTGACAATTTTTTTTTGCTAGTAGGAAACGTCAGGTTAATTTCAATATTGTAACTTTTTTTGGTGCTTGTGAAAAAAATTGTTATACAAATTTTATGTACTCCCTTTGAGGGGCTGTATCTTAACAAGGGATGCTCCAATGAAGTTTCTTTATATGAAAGATCCTATCTTTTTTTCGATGAGGAATCACCTCCCTAAATATTTAACACTTATATAGTTACAACCTGTATAATCTAGGCATTTTACGTTTGTTATGGGCTCGGCCAAAATAATATCCATTAATCACAAGTGTTAAATGAGATATATTATTACTTCAGTATTCTAAATACTGCAACTAACAAATATAGGTATACCTTGTCAATCGAGGGCCAAATCTACTTTTATCATATCAGCTAAAGCATTTTTTATTACTATATGTACAATGAACAGTTCTCCCAAAATTTCTCATGTGTCAACTCGACTTTTTTCACGCTTGTCATAGAAGGTTCTTGTTGCGGCCGCCAAATGTTGAAATTTTCAATAAGTATATGCAGTAGTCGTGGATAAAGTATAGTATGCTACTTGCGTATAATGGATATTATTCGCTCGGTGATTTGGGCCACTCGCCTATGGCTCGTAGCCTAAACTTCACCTCGCTAATAACAGCAATCATTATACGCTCGTTGCATAATTATACTATTTTTAATTGAAATGTGACTTTGAACTATCATGGAATCTTGTGTTGAGTTGAATGGCTGATAAATAAAATTCAACGTTCAATTCACTAGATTCAATTAAGAATTTCACAGAAAAATTCAAGGAAAGCCCTGAGCAGGTGCTTTTGAGCGCTCGTTCATTGGTGAGGCAATAATGCTATTACCTGAAAATTTCGTATAAGAATTGGGTTTCATGTTAAGTATATGAATGAAAAATCTGAGCACGATCGAAATAATATTCCATAAATTATTAAAAAATGAAATAAGTAAAATTGCAATAATTAAAAGAAATTAAAAAAAAAGAACTTGTTTCGCTCTACAAATACCTTTGAAGAGTATTCAAAATATAAGTTGATTACTGCTATGAAACATATAACCAAACTTTTTTTCGGATTAATATTCTCAATTTGGTAAGTAAATTTTGCAACAAGAAACCGCATCTTCACCATATGAAAAAATCCTCGAAAATAATTATCATGATTATGATCATTATGGTAATCCAGAAACTCATTTTCAAACATTCTCCAATTTTTTCATGACTCACATCGATAAAATCAGTTTTCTCAGAATTCAGCAGTTGGTCGTGCGTTCCTCCGAATAATTTTTCATAAATTTTATACAACCATAGCGCTGGCGACTTTCCGCTCGGTGATATCCTATTTACGCTTTTGAGCCAACACCGAAGATAATTGCGATCATATAATAAGTATAAATTATACAAATATCACCTTTGTGCCTCAAAACACAGTCATTTTAAATTTACTCTCCCTTGAAATTCTTTCGATATTTCAAATAAGCCGCTCAAAAACCAGGAGAGATCATGAGAATTAACAGGTCTGGCTCTCTATATCGAGTGATCATCTTTCAGATCTCAGATTGAGAAAAAACCTCAGAGTAAAAATGATACCTAAAGAGTTGCCCTATGCGTGAATAGCCCTGCATTGTAGAACCAACCTCTAGAGAGAAATGGAAAGGATTTCACTGCCGCACTGCGGTGAGGTAAACAATAGGTTAGATATTCATTATTACAATTCTGAATATAAAATACATTTTCGTAATTTTTCCATAGCTTTAATTACCGGAATACTCTACAGCAACTATACAGGGTGAGTCTTTGTTAGTACATATATTTTAACTGTAGGTTCCTGAGGTCAAAAGAAATACTTTTTTCCTCTACCATTTTTTCCGATTCGGCCTAAATAAGAATATATGGCCCTTTTTTATTTTCAGAATGAGCTATGCCGCCACTGGTAAACTAACCACTGAATTTTGAAAATACGAGATATAGCATGCAAGCCTTTGAAATAAGCTATTGTATCAAAGAAACGAGTAGATATACCATTCAAAATTTTCAAATGAGCTGCTGTATTAAAGAAAGAAATATAAACTCACTTTTTAAATACCAGTTGTATTTCTAATGCAATGACCGATTCATCCAAAATTTTGCTGGTGATGAAAACAGAATATTCAGTTCTTGATGTATAAGGTAAATGGGGCAAACATTGACATAACTTCATAATTTCTTTTTTATTAGATCGGAATTTTTTTTTATTTAATGTCTGAAAATTTTCTGAGATAGGCATACTATGTAGTAATACCAAGCAATGATGTACGTAATGTTCTAATGTTTACTTTATCCAAAAAATTTTTTTTAATTTTGTCCGGTGTCAATGTTACCCTATGGATAGTACAACATTGACATCCCATATAATTGAAGCCCAAGTCAATGTTAAAGAATCGTTAAGCAACATTGACACACATAAATCTGTTTTAAGGTCTTTTTAGGCAGAAACGAACCATTTTACCTTATTTTTCTGCAAAACTAAGTATTTATTGGGTAAAACAGTCTGAAAACTATGTTGTTTTCAAAGAAATCATATTTTTATTATTCTGAATAACACAAGAAAATATAATGTGGGAACCTTATTATCAAAAACTGGAACTTAAGCTAGGAATTACATCTTTAAAAACATACAAAACTAAATATTAGCACTCTTTGCCTCTTTGGCAAGGTAATGATACTAAACTAATAAATTTTGGTAACTCTACTAATGTAGGGCACTTTAAAAAAATGCATTCCTCTATTTATCGTCGGTTCGTCAATTACTGCAACCACTGCATTTAATAATACCTAAACACCAAACTTCGGGCCTGTTGACTCAAAATTCACAAAGTTTTTTATGCAAATATTGGGAACACCTTGAACTCAGCTGTTAAAAGCAGCCGTTATGAATCCAAAAGTTGGCTGCGGAGCATGCACATTACGTTTATACAAAGCCGTCGGATGGTAATAGAGCATCGTAAGGAGAAAACGGTATGGCTACCAATGCAGTCACATTTTCGATTAGATTTAGAAATTGTTATACCAATGTCAATGTTGGTCCGCGTTACCTTACTTCATTTATAATTATATCTGATTAACTTTCAAACCACCTATTCTAGCTATAGCATTCATTTCCAATATCTCTTGAAATCTTCCGTGCAAGAGTTTCCGAAATCAAAATTCAAACAACAACTCAACCATAACACGCATGACATTTCAGGTTCATAAACACCAGTTGGGGCGATTGAATTTCAAGGGGTGTCCGCATCATAGAACAAACTTTTCTCTATGGTCCGCATGGTGAAAGTCACAGACGTGACACTAGATTCTTTAACATCGGTGTTCTGTGGTTAGTTTGTTTTTCAAAATTATACGACTTCATGAACAATTACTTATTAAGGTCATTTTAGTAGTAATAAATATGATGAATAAATGAGAAATGAACGTATTCTAACGTAATATAAGTTGGAACAACGTATGTCAAAGCTCAACGAAACAAAATTGCAATAGGTACTTCGAAAGTGGTGTGGAAATTTGCTTGAATAGATAAGGATTTACACTGAAGAAGTATTAGAGGTGAGCTTATTCATTGTAACCCCATTTTTAAAGAAAATCCGCTAGTTCTCTTACCATTCATCATTCCAGATAACAAATTCACGAATTATTCTTGAAATTTGTCAAAGTGACCACATAGGGAAAATTGAATTCTGTGAATATTTTCGACAGAGTTGCATTCAGCCAAAGTACCCAATTTCTCGAATTTCTAAGATTTTTTTTTCTTTCAACAGCGAATTACTCGGAATTTTATAATCGGAAAAGATTAATCATATTCATGAAAAACTATGTTCCAAAAATCATTTCATTTGAAGAAATCGTTTGCGAGATTACTTAAAATTGATGTTTTCCATGAATTTTCAACAGCCTGTATCTTTTTAACCAGAGCGAATCGGAAAAAATGGTAGAGGAAAAAAGTGATTCTTTTGACCTCAGGAACCTACGGTTAAAATATATGTACTAATCAAAGACTCACCCTGTATAAACTGACACCAAATCAGTAGAATAATTCTGTTTATGAACGTCAAATAGAAACTGAGATGTTGCCAAACTGACAGAATTGTCTATAGCAGACTCTAGCTGTAAGTACCATAGTAGGAGGGTCGTAGACCAATTATCCCAATACGGAATAAAGATACGGCACAAGTAAGCAACGCCGAATGTTGATCGCGTTCATTTCAAAGGGATTCTACTTGGCTGCGTCAACAAGAAAAGTTACTTTTTACTCTGAGGAAAAAACTGTCTATTATAGACCCGTAATAGGGGATAATCATATTTCAACAGCGGTTTTTTTTGATAAGTAATTGAGATAATTGTTGATATCTTCTATATGCAAAATGCAGTATAAAAAGTGCTGTGAAATTTTTGAAATAGACTTTTCTTGTAAATCCGAAAAGAATAGAGCATTCGCAATTTTGGTAGGTACATATTGAGCCAATATGAAAATAAAAATCAGAGTCACATTATTCATACTCTTCCTTGAAATTGCTTCGATATTCCAAATTAGCGACTCAAAACCAAATCAGGAGGGTTCATAAAAACAAGTCAGGCTCTGTATCATGTGATAATCTTTCAGAACCTCGACTGATTTAAAAAAAACTGTCTATTATAGACCAGTTAAAGGAGGTAATCATCTCCCATAAAATGTTCGAAGAGTGGTATTTTTTAATGCGAAATGCAGTTTGAAAGGTGCTGTGAAGTTATTGAAATAGACTTTTCTTGTAACTCTGCAGAGTATAAGCATTTCGCAATCACATGTACATATTGAGCCAATATGAAAATAAACTTTGTATTATATCTTTCGAATTTTTTTGATATTCAGTTCTGAAATTTGAAAAGTATATTTGGCAACAAGAGTCCGGAGCTTCACTATACGAAAAACCTCAGATTTTGAAAAAACTGTCTATTATAGATCAGTAAAAAGGTCTAATCATCTCCCAATTCCCATATATTAGAACAGTGATATTTTTGATAAGTCACTGAGATCCACGTTGATGTCAACTATATGAAAAATGTATTACCTATAAAAAGTATATCTTGTAACTCAAATTATGAATCTGGTGAATATATTGAGCCAATATTGAAATAATGTTTTCATTGTAACTTTGAAATTATTTTTAAATTAATATTCGTTTCTGAAATTTGGAAAGAAAGTATATTGGCCACAAGAACCAAATTTTCACCATACAATAAAATCCTAAGAAAAAATATCATGATAATGATCATTATGAAAATCCAGGAACTCATTTCCGAACATTCCCTAATTTTTCCATGACTTACATGGTTTTCTGAGAATTACGCAGAATTGAGCAGTTGGTCGTACGTTTCCCTGAATAATTTTTCCATTTGATCCATTTGAACCATTGCGCCTTTCCGCTCGGTTATAACTTATTAACGCTTTTGAGCCGCCACCGGAGATGATTACGACCATATAATAAGAATATGATATACAAATATCACCTCTGTGCCTCGAATCGGAGTAACATTATTTATACCCTTCCTTGGAATTCCTTCGAAATTCCAAATAATCGGCTCAAAAACCATACCAGGAGGGTTCATCCAAACAGGTCTCGCTCTCTATCAAGTGATCATCTTTTACAATCCAGATTTCGAAAAACTGTCTATTATAGACTAGTAATGAGGAGTAATTACATATCTCCCATATATTTGAACAGTGGTATTATTGCTAAGTAACTGAGATACAAGTTGATGCCTGCTATATGCCAAATGCAGTATAAAAGGAGCTGTGAAGTTTTTAAAATAGACTCGTCTTGTGACTGTGCGAGAATAAAGTATTTCCCAATCATTTTGGTACATATTAAGCCAATATGAAAATATAGTTTGTGTAATACCCTTGGAATTTTATTCAGTTCTGAAATTTGGAAAGTGTATCTGCCAACAAAACCACATCTTCACAATTCGATTAAATCTTAGGAGAAAAATTATCATGATTAGGATCATTGTGGAGAACCAGGGACTCATTTCCAAACATTCCCCAATTTTTCCATGACTCACATCGATAAAATCAGTTTTCTCAGAATTCCGCCGAATTGAGCAGTTGGTCGTACGTTCCCCCGAATAATTTTTCATTAATTCTATTTGAACCATAGCGCTGGCGCCTTTCCGCTCGGTTATAACCTATTAACGCTTCTGAGCCGCCACCGGAGATAATTGCGATCATATAATAAGAACGTATTCATATAATGGGAATGCCGGCTCAAATACGGATAATTTCGTGGGTCAGGTCCCCACGGCTTCCAGACTTTGCCACGGTATCTTGATGATACGTTGAACTGGATCGAAACGTTAGATCTGTCGGCGCCTAAACACACATTTCAATTCATCTAATTGGTTTGTTAGGAATTTCATGAATTCGGAATTTTTCCGTATGTCAGACGGTGTAAAGACCGGCGTCTGCACTGGTGTGTGGTTGCCAATTAGCGGGTTCAGGTGAGAAAATTTGCTTATTTTATGTAATTATTTCGTCTGTGTTGTGGGCATTAGCTAAAACGTTTGTTCTTCTGTTTGTTTCTTCGAAGGATTCCTGAATATTTGATTTCTTGGTCAAGTCAATATCGATCAGATTTTGTTGTTATTGTATTGATATTAGCCCCCTCAACAAAATAAGTGATACCAATAGGTGGTGTTCTGTCTTGAAGATATTGGCCCCAGTTTCCAAAAGTGTTCCACCTTCGAGTCACTTTTCATACTTGGAAAACACTGAAAACATTTAATAAATTCTATTCAGGTAGGTATATTGAATGATTGATACAAAAACATCGAAATTAGAGAGCCCCCATATAACCACTAATTCGAGGGTAAAGCCCGCCGTTCTTGATGGCATTACCGCAGATACTTTCGCGAGAATATGATCCGTTCTCTATCGGTAATTCCTGCCACTGTTTTATATGTCACTTGCCGAAATGTAGTGCTAAACTTACCATGAAGGACTGCGCTTTACCACGAATTTGTCGTTATGTGGAGACTCTAAAATTCTGATGTTGTCAAGAAATTGAATGCATCAAATATTTATGTATTCAAAAAGCTTTCATAAAGTTGCTAATCAGCAAATCAGTGTTTATATACATAGTGGAAAAAATGACTTGAAGATGAAAATTCGAAACTCAGATTTACTCTTACCCATTGGTTTAACTAATGTTGTTTAGAGAGTCAATATCTATAAATAAAATGACACTGAAATCGAATCGATATCTGCTGTAGAGTAGCTTATTTCGAATTTCGAAAGAATTTCAAGAAAAAATAAATGTGATTGTAATTTGAGGCACAGAGGTGATACACTGATTATATATTTTCTCGTGGTTCTTTCGCTTCTGTTGATTGTTTTTTCAGATGCAGATGATGTCAAATCAGACGAAAGAAGAAACTTAAGGAATGAAATAACAGTTCATATGAGATAAGTTGAAATGTCGGCATGTTTTTGATCGCAATGGGCAATAAAATATGGAAAGCAGCAACGATAGTGTTATTCTACACGGTTGCCGAAAGAATATTGTACGCCACGCAGACCAATTTCCAATAGGAATTTTCGTCTATTGTCCAGAATTACGTAAATTATAAATTGTTACAGAAGTTCACATTTTCCTCTGGTAATCTGTGAACACATGCTATATTGTTTGATACACGAAATTTGTAGAGAGAAACCTCGAAAGGCTATTTACGAAGGAAATCTTACGAGTTGACTTTCTGATTTATGTCTAGTTTACCATGAAGAAGTATTTTATGTAATATATTTGGACATCAGTATGTCATAGAAGCATGAAATAGAGTTGATGGTTGCAAAATGGCGAATGAACCATATTCCGCTCGGTACATCAGGGCAAAGGGTTAGTATTAGATGTACCGCGTAATGAAACATCCGGTGCGTCGAGCTTCATTAAATAAGAGTGTAAAGTTCTAGTTATCAAGGCCTTGGGTTTTCACGCACCTAACTGAAAAACAACTAATTCATTATCTATGTGTCGCAAACATTTATTCTCCAAACTGTCTTGAATTTGAGAACCATCAAAATTTGATACACGATACCATGTAGTTAGTTTTGTCGGGGTCCATATTTTATGAACGTAATTATATCACTATCCAACTGAATTTCAAACGTGTGAAAATGTCATTGGAAATTTCTTCAGTGACATTATCTACATTTGGTTGATGTTTGTGTTCCTACTCAAGATCTGAATATCGAATCTCAATTGGATCACCATCATAGATCATCATAAAACTTGAAATAGTCCAGACTTATAAGTGATTTGACCCTCACACGTTTTCAGCCAAAACACTCAGGCACATTCTGAAATTATTATGTTTACTACCTAGCAGAATGGCAGTGAATCTTACCGAGTCATTTAATAGTATTTGTGATTATAAATTCAAAAATTATCAGATATTTGAGGGATTCAAGTCCTACTATAGGAATACAAGTTTAGAACAAGCTAATTTTGATCCATAATAACCGTTAATTCATAAAATTTCAGTTCAGTTCGTTGAAATAATACTGAATGCATTATTATCTTTTAACCATAATATTCGAATGTGTATCAGCATATTATGAAATATTCAATAGTTTCTCTGAATAAAGCAAGAGGGCAAGATCTTAATGCACCAAATACTTCTCAACCCCGAAACTATAATGATCTAAGGTAAATACTATGTCCATTCTCAACTTTTCATATACCTATGATGTACACACAATTCATTATGTGGTGCTGCCGCTTTGGCGGGACATCATAATTGGTGGATTTATGCTTCTTTCCCGTCCTTTATTCAGTATTCACAGCAATCATCCTTCATATCCTGGTTTTACTTACCTAGAAGAAAGAAAACGATTATTAGCTTCATCATTGCAAAAGGATTATAGGAATCAAGTTGTATAAACATAGGAATTACCACACATAACAATTAACAAAATTGATAATACATATTCAAGCCTTGTAGTCTTCAAGTGGAGGATGTATAATTTCGATAAATTGACGAAATTAACAGGTTTCTCATTGAATTAATTGGAGGTTCTGGAGACAGAATATTTATGTAAGTTCTCGCCGAATGGTAACTAAACAATTAACGGCACATCATCAAAGTCTTTAATATAACACAAAATATTTTACAATTGAATGATGAGAACAAATTGTCGGGCCGTCAGAGCAGTAAACAAAAACAAAATTCAATCGATTTCTTGACTCCATTTATTGTCAATGCACAAATAGCATTTGTTGACGTGGAATTCTCGATGAAAACTAATTTTAAGTTGGTTGGGCTATTCACAAGTAATAAAAAAGACTTCTGGTGACGACTGGCGAATAGTGCTGACCGAAACATGAAAAAGTGGAAGGAAATATAATAGAAAGAGCCCAAAGTAACTTTTGTTTTCATTTTATATACCTAACATAATTCATCAATCAAAACTACAGGTATCCTGACCTTCCTTTTATCATTATCATGATATTTTCAAAACGAATCAAGGAATTTTCTAAGAAATTGAAACAATTTCCAATCAAACGCATCTAATTTGTCCAATTATTGGATTGAAAAAAATTGTAACGTTGACTGTCGTTTGTGTTTTTCAATGTTTGAGTGTAAATTTTTTGAGAACGGTAAGAGATATCAAATTTGACCAGAATAAAATTTGTCTTACATCCTTCAATACCCCATGTCTTGAAATATAGGTTTCTGAAGTACCTTATATCATTCAGAGCTATCTCCGCACTGATGAGCCTGAATAGGGAGGAAAAGCTGTCTGTGGATTCTCTGATAGATATTACCTCCTTGAAGATTGTTTAAATGTAGAGGAGAGAAAGATTTTGAGTTTGATGTTTGTTGATTTTTTCCATTATTAGCATCCTATTCCAACATATCAGCTGGAAAAAATTGCTTCATATCTATATGAGAATGAGATAGTACTATGTCGTACTTTTTAGAGATATAAACCTCTTCCTCATCTATGTTACCAAAAAATTATCAAGCATCACACCCTAGGAAACAACACGAGACTGAAAAATTTGTGACATTTTCACTGAATTCAGACTTTCACTTAATTATTCAGCGTTATTACTGCCAGACGTATTTAATAACCAGGTTCTCTTTTCTTTTTTGTAGCGCTCCTGAAGATGCCCAAACAAGGCGAAACATGTAGAGATAATATTGAAAAATAAAAATCCATTAAAGTACAAATAGGTTTTGTTTTATTATAATCGAAAAAATGGATTATGGCGATCTAGTAACTAACTTCGTCATCAAATCCCATTCAATTATTTTCCAACTATAAAAAAAATTGTTCTGGACATGAAATTATACCAAACAACCAATTATAGAAACTAGAACCAGTTCTGTGTGAAATATGGTAGCTAGATTGCGTAACAAACCAAAGGGAGGCCAGATTTGGTATAGAAATCGTAAGGGTTTAACCATGTGCAGAGATAACTCTGAATAATCTGAGGTGCTCGAGACCCTATATTTGACGGTCTTAGATATTGCTTCTGGTACTATGACAGGAATAACGCCATCTTTGAGAATCCTAATGAAAACCCTACCATTGCATGAACCTTGAACGAAGTTTCGAGACGTTTTTCTTATTGTCGTTCGAAAAAACCGTAGACTGCAGTCTGTAGATATTCTACCTTTTGACGAAACTAGAACTGAGGTATAAATTTGATATTCTACAATTTTTATCGATTAATACGCCATATCGGGAAATGTTGGTTCCTAGAGTACCTTATTCTCGACTATATCATTAAGTGCCATCTTTGCACTGATGAGCCCTAGCAAGGAGAAAGAGCTGTATGTGGATGCTCTGACAGGTATCACCTCTTTGCAGGTTGTTTGAAAGTAGATGAGAGAGAGTTTTAGTTTGAGGTTTGTTGATTTTTGTCTATTATTATTGTCCTCTACTTTCATATTTCATTAGGAAATTTCTCCTTCATATCGATATGAGATTGTACTATTTCGTTCTTTCTAAGTATTTACGTCTTCTTTCATCGATGTTATCAAGCATCACACTCTAGGAGACAGCACGGGACCGAAGAATATGTGACATTTTAACTCAATTAAGACTTTCACTAATATATTATTAATTATTCAGTGATATTACTGGCCAGACGTATTCAATCATCATCAAATCCCATTCAATTAATCTTCAACCATAAAAAAATTGTTCTGGACGTGAAATTATACCAAACAACCAATTATAGAAACTAGAACCAGTTCTGTGTGAAATCTGGTAGCTAGATTGCGTAACAGACCAACAGGAGGGCAGATTTGGTATGGAAATCTTAAGAGTTCAACGATTCCCTCTGGCGATCTTGCCATGACTTACGAGGTCGACTTGAAACGGTCCGAGAAAACCTTGCTAGAGGAATCTACATACGTATGTTCTGAAAATATTGATGATTTAATTTGTTACAATTCTTCGGGCACTAATTATCTCGGTCGTGAGAAAGCTCCTGGTCTTGCTGTTCAATTTGCAACTTTCGAATGCGATTTTTCACACGAATTTCTTCGATATAATGGTGCATAGGTGAGGAGTAAGCCAGTTTAGTATTTTTATGGGTTTCAGGTGTTCTAAATATTTTTCATCAGATGGTAACACACGAAACCCATTTCAAGGAGAGAAAAAATTAGGTGTTGAGGTTAATGATAACTTGAATTGAAGATATTAATATGGCTCTACCAAATATCTCGTATATCAAGCTACCTACATGTCTATTTAACTTATACCGATTTGGAAATTCACATCGAACACATACGATATACAATGCATCAGACAGAGAATTTTTCCCTCCAGTTGCACAGATGAATAGGCGAGATAATCAAGTGCGATAATAACTGAATGAATTCAACTGTCTTACTGCAAAAATCAAGGCTTGTCTCTCTCTTATCGCAGTATGGTAGGGAAGCCGCACTGCACGTATAGAATTTTTAATTTGTCAGGCTGCCCGTAATACACGATTCAGTATTTACTGTTGCCTACCATATTAAAGAATTACGCTCCTCTAAACGATAAGAGAGAGACAAGACTAGAATAATGAAGCAAGACAACTGAATTCAGTGTGTACAGCAAGTGATTGTCTAGACTATTCATCTGTGCAACTGGAGGGAAAAATTCTCTGTCTGATGCATTGTATATCGTATATCAGATGTGAATTTCCAAACCTGTATATCAGCAGAGAAAAATGTAAATGGGCCATCATACATTTCTGGGTACAATAAACGAAATACTTTTCTTTAGTTTTTTCTAGTGTCGTCTTTCTAATCATTTTTTATTTATCGATAGCACACACAACTTTTAAAAAAGTGAACTCAGATGTACATATCTAGATACAATAAAAGTTGAATAACCAGGCATCTAGATCATTCTAAAGAAAATTATTGAATTGTTAGATGTAAAGGGTGTTATTTGGAATAGCCCGCTATTCACCTTTGAAGCTGTCTTTTTTTTGATATTTGACAAATAGAACTACGCCCATTAATAAAAAATTGAACGATACACGCTTCAAGAATGCAATGAAATTATTAAAAATTCGCTGAAAAATTGTGTGAAAATTTGGCAGAGACGGTCGTAAAACTCAAACATTTTTTGGTCGTCTTGAAGCACCTTGTCGAACCGCAATGAAAAAATTGATGGAGAAATTCGAGCTGTGGGACAAGTTAGTGATGTGAAGAATGAAACAAACTCAAACCAAAAACAAAGTGTTGAAGAAAACCCAGGTTTGTCCATTCCTCGTAGTTCTTTGGAATTAGGCATTCCACAAAAAATTTTTATTGTCGAATAGAGATAGTATTGATCTGGACAACGTTTACAATCATTATTCAACAACGTAAAAGAGAAGTTCTACGCCAATAGCCAGCGTCGATTCAAGACATCAAAGATGAATTCTTGAGGTTATCGAGGACATTGGGCAGCACTTTGCGATTTGGTTATGGAAAATTTCATTAAAAGGATATGGTCCTGTGAGCGTGGTCGTGGTGGTTAGCCTGATGTATTTTCCACTATTAACGGCATAGCTTCTTTTTTATACTGAAATAAACATCCGATCATACATATTGAAAAATGGCATTTTTCTTCCAATTTCAAAATAAACACCTCTTTTTGAAAACTCTTTCTTTGTTTTTAGAATACTTGATGATATACTATCTTAGTTTCTCTTCAAACAAATTTCAGGTTTCCTAATATGTAGGGCAAACTGGTAAAAGATTTTTCAGTCACAAGGAACAATTCATATATACAATTTTTTGAAGAGCAACAGTTCGTGAATTCTATTCTCTTTTTCAGGCTAAGAATACAATCGAACAATTGAAGTAGTGGAATACAAACAGTGGGTACAGATAAAATAATTCAATTAAATCAAAGCACTGGAATACAAAGTGCAGAAATAAAATAATTTAAATATAAAACTTCCGGAGATAAGAGCCAAATAAAAAAATCACTAACAAATAAATAACAAACAAACAGATGAAATTATAAATCTTATGAACAACACTTCAATCAATATTCATTTGAATGAAATTCAAAACTAGAATCTGACATTCCTGGTCAACTGTAAAGATTCCTATAGATATACTGCGTCCAGGAATATGTCTTTTCCTACGAGGTAAACACAGTATTTTCCGCAAATAATTCAAAATTCGATAGATATTGATAAGTAATTTTATTTACAAATATATGGTGTTTTGAAATTCGCAATATAATTACTTGGGATACAATGAAAACGTTGGATTTGTCAAACTTGAAGCTCATGAATGCAACTGCTGGTGTTCTCCTAAGTGAAGTGATAAGAGATAATGAAATTTCATCCCAGGAACTCCTCCAGATGTGATTGAGACAGTGAATATCGCTCATTAAAATTATTGTCGAAGGAATTGAGAGAAAAGTACGAAAATGTATATAAAAGTATTATGAATGAAAATTTCATTTCCCTACAATAAGTACATTAATTCTCCTAAAAGTAAGGAATTTTTGATTATTTCCTCAAGAAACTTTGTCAGGACAGTCGAAAATTCCTAGTAATTTGCGGAACAATCATTTTATTCCATATGAAATTGTTGTCTCGTTAATAACTTCATTGTTTATATGCTTTAGCTTGTGGGAAAAAGGTGCTATGAACAGAAAAATGTCGGTTTGATAGAGGTGAAATAGCTTCGTTATGATCTTCAAGAATGCTAAAAATTTTACAACTCCCAATAGTGAAAAATTGAGACTAATGGTCGTTAATCTGCAATAATTATTTTCCTGATTTGTTTTCATGATTTTGGTGGCAATAACTACTTTTTCTTGAGACACCGATTCACAAGTGCTGACTAACAACAAATTTGACACCAAGTCAGTTGTCATCACACCACACTGTAATCTAATTATGGACCAGCGAAGTGATTGAATAGATTAACCTCCAATTTGATTCGACGTACAGAATGGAATGCCCGGTAATTTTAGCGGCAGACGTAGAATGGATGCCTAATTGTCGACAATTTGATCCAATTATAATTTGGATTTCATTCTGCATCAAGTCGTAACGAAAGGTTGCAAATCATGCAAAATATGGACGATCGGAGAAAACTAGGTTAGGATGTATCGAAACGGAGTAGTAATACCCGTGAAAGATGATTTTGTACTTAGTACTAGTGCGAAGAGCCTGTATAATTTTCATACGTAATACAGCAAGGTCCGTATAACTTTAAGTCAGCTCAGAAACGTGTATTAGATAGATAGCACCTCGGATAGCACTGATATTGAGAGAACACGTAATCTCATCTATAAGTTTAAACCCACTATCCATCATGTTTATCAATTCATGATATTTGTATACACACTATTATTTAACATATACAGGGAAAATGTGGGAAATCTCTTGGATTTAGATGAAAAATGAAGATGACAAGTTCCCATAATTTTTTTCCTTGCGGCCCTCCCTACGAAGATACGACCTCCTAAACGATGCCACTGGAAATCCATTTTAGTGGAATAGGTTTCGAACTACTCGATATAATTTTATGAAAAATTGATATGATTAACAGTATTAAGGACCTCTTAAATCACCGCACTCAAATTTCATTTAGCTTATTCAGTTTACCAGGAGCGGACTGGGTGTACATTTTAATGCTTACATTTTCAACACCCTGTATGATAAGGTGCTAAAAAAACAAAAATGGATACTTGAACATTAAGCGAAACAAAAAGGTACTCTTGTTCGGTGTCGATAAAATGAACCGTTTTCGAAAAAAAAATAATGAAAGAAGTAAGTCATTGGAATTATTCCACTAAAATGATTTCCAGTGGCGTCATTTAGAGGGTCGTATCTTCGTAGGGAGGGCTGATAGGAAAAAAAATTATGGGAACTTGTATCTTATTTTGAATCCGAGAGATTTCCCACATTTTCCGGGAAACCCTGTATAAATAACAGATGCTATTTGGCTAGACTGTAAAAATCGAATAACATCATACAATGACGATTCAATAGTTATATCCAATTGAGTACTGTTAATCTGTAGTTAGTTCAGAATTTTAAGTAATAAACCCCTTCGATGAGTCCGATGAGTATTATTCGCCAACTCTCAACTGTATAAACGATTTGGCCTAGCCTAGCTGGATACATAACAATTTTAATTGTGGTCTTAAGTCGAAAACTGATATGTCAATGCAAACTCATAATAATCATATAATTGCGCAAGACAATGGTACCTATATCAGCCAAATTCGCCATTAAAACATTGGGTATGTGTGGATTAATAGTTATTTAATCAACTAGGTTATTAAAAACAGCGACTAATGCTAAAGATATTTTAAGCGTGAGCGGAGCGAATAGTTTGAGACCATTAGTCGCTCGATTATTAACCGAGTTGATTACAAGATTTTTCCGACGATCTCAATATGTTGTGGTATGAATTCTTGATTGAAATACATTTTCATTTTGCATAGGACATACATTTGACATAAATGAATTTCTATGTATCTATGTCCAGTAGAGTTTGACATTTCTCATAGTGCTTCTGAATAATTGTGAATGGTTGCCATGGGGATTGCACATTAAAATAGGCAAAAAATTAAGCATTAAAATGGTTCATTAATGATCATTTCGTATACATTGAAATCATCTTTTATTTCGAGGTCGGCGGAAAATATAAATTTAATTTATTCAATTCACCACATAAAATTGTAATTCACCTTATAGGTTACCAAGAAGAACTGTTTTTTATTGATAGTGACAATAGTGTGGATATTTAACATCTTTTTTACCTCGCCACTAGGTAAATTTGGATATTTATTAATTAATTTTGTTGAATACCTATACGATACTGAATGTTAATTTCAGTTTTTCTTAGGTAGAAAAGATTAGTTTTCGAAACGTTATTCAAGAATGGATTTTTAACAATTATTCAATCGGCAAGAATAAACTATAATGTGATGAATAAGAAGAAGAATGAGAGACAACTCACAAATAAAAAATAATAAAAACCTTCATATCGACTTTATTTGTCGAAAGATTTCGACAATTACATACTAGATCATTCTGATTATTATTCATTCAATCTATCCTGCTAAGATTGCTGCCACATGACCTAGTATACATAATATAGTCGAGATCGTTTGACAAATAATATCAATGAATGTTTCTTTCATTATTTATTTGTCAGTTTTCTTGAATTTTTTTTATTCATCACTTTATAGTTTTTCCTCAATAAATGTTAAAGACCCATCCTTGAACTACGCTTCAAAAACCTTATGTATCCTACCAAATACAAATTAAAATATACATTCAATAATGTATTTTCAATTGATAAAATTCATGAGATTTAATATTCCCTTCGTTAAGACATGAATAAGATGTAAAAAAACCAATTAATTCGATACGTTACTGCAAAATGAAACATATTCGACAGCTGCTTTCTAGAATCTCATGAAAGCTATCTTTCTTCCAAATTTCCGATAAATCGGTGATTCTGTTGAGGTAGTACAGTGACTTAATTTTCCATTCAAGATTTTCCAAGTTCGTCTCATATGGACACCAAAATGTTGCGTTATCTACTTCATTTATTTCCTTTTTTAGTTTTACTGTTAGGCAACAATTTTTTTCAAAACCAATTTGCTCCTGACAAATTAGTGCAAGGATTTACACAGGAGCATTTCATCTTAATTAAATTTTTTTCGATTGTTTCTGTTTCAAAGACTGGGAGTGAAAACCCAAAAAAATTTTCTAGAAATATTAGAACCAGCTTTGTAATATATTAGCATTAGGTTCTGCAATATGGGGTATATCCGGATATTTGATGGGTCTATTAGTTAATATTTATTTTTCCGAACATGGGCATGTACGAAACATCGTTTATGCAATGAAATAATATTCAGCCGTTTTAGCTAAAATTGGGATACCGGGATGAGTAAATGAAATAACCAATAAACATTAAACCTTACCTGACCCAACTTACATATTATGTTCTTTTTTTTTCAACTCAAAAGTAAGTGTATAAACTTGTAAGAGCCATACCTCATTTATTTTTCACGTTTTCCAAAAGTGCTTTGTCCACTTACGTCGAACACTCAACCTACAAATGACGCGTCTCCAACTTTTTATAGTTTTTTCGTACATTTTTTTGCACTATTATAAAAATTAATCATATACCATCATCTGATATATTAGATATCCAAAGGTGATAGGAACCTCCATTTGCTGTTATCGTCCATCAATCAGACAACAATTCTACTCATACATTGATTACGGTATCCTTCTAATTCTTCCGAAATGACTATAATTACTTCTTGTCATCGTTCAATCTCCAGTTAATAATTCTATGCTGAATGATTGACTTGCGGCGTCGATAGATCAATTCGATGCCTGATCAACTAGAAAAACCCTCCGATGATCATGAAATTGGTCTAGCAATTTTGTGAACTATTCAGGAAAAACCGGTGAAATTGAGTTCTTATGGAAGAAAATTGGTTGTAGTTAGGAAGTTTATGTCATTACGAACAATGTGGTCAATTTGGCCAGGTCAATCGACAAAACAAACATTGGACAGGTTTTAGTAGGAGCAATTTTGAGTATTGAGATTTGGTATAAGAGATAAGGAAACACTGGAATAAGTAGTAATATAATTAGATTTACTTTTCCTGATAACCGATTCTTGGAATTTTCTTGTTTTTCAACTACCTATGTTATTTTCGTTGACAATAAAACTCGATGAATACATTCCTCTGTCCAGATATATTCATATTGTCTTTTATTCGATACATAAGATAATCACTTTGTGAAAAGTACCGGGTTTTTCACTATAATTTGACCCCCCCTTAACTTTGTTACTGAAGGAGATACAAAAAATGTTTCGTATAAAAGTTTCACGAAATCCACTGAGGTTTTTTTTATATGAGTCCAAAAACTGAAATATATACAGGGTGACCAACATATTGATGGCAACTTCATTTTTTCAAATAGAACACCCTGTATATTTTTCCATATTTGGTTAGCTCTTTTTCCCCTGATTTCGAATATGTAACATATGTTGGTCAGTTGTCTATCTTTCTTATTCTGAGCACCACAGAGGTTCAAATTTCAATAACCATGGCATAGCGTTTTGGAAGTTCGTGAATATTTATAATTTGATCTTTGGATTGGTAATGGCGCACCCATTTTATGGCCACCAAATAGTCCCGATTTAACACCGTTGGACACGTTTTTATAGCCGTTCCTGAAGGAAAAAAATTTACTTCAGCAATAATGACAATCAATGAAAGCGGAGAATAATATTAATGATATAAAATCAACCAATATTAAATCCATAATTCGGAACTAATCCCGTCAACGCACTAAGAATAATGATAATATTGTAATGATTAGAAACAAATTTGAAGCTTTAATTTCTGACTTGAATCAGAGCCATAATAATGCTATCAAAAATTTTTCTATTCGAGATCAGAGGAAATAGCCTATCAAAAAAAGGAAGAATATACAGGACAGGGTGTCCCATTTGAAAAAATATAGTTGCATTCAATGTTGTTACCCTGTATATCTTCCCATTGACGTTATTATACTCCAAAAATGAGCATTTTCAGTAAACGCATTCTGTCACTTGTAAAATGATTACAGATCTGGCAGGTGGTTTTGAAATTTGAAACTCTGTGGTTTCAGAATAAAAGAGATAGACCAACATATGTTACATATTCGAAATCAGGGGAAAAAGAGCTAGCCAAACATGAAAAAATATACAGGTGTTCCATTTGAAAAAATGAAGTTGCCATCAATATGTTGACCCTGTATATATTGCAGTTTCTGGACTCATATCAAAAAACCTCAGTTGATTTAGTGAAACTTTTATACGAAACATTTTTGTATCTCCTTCAGTAACAAAGTTAAAGAGGGGGTCAAATTATAGTGAAAAACCCGGTACCTGCATGACTCAATTCAATGTTTGTAAGTAATGTCAACCATCGAACCTGTCAACTTTTGGTCGAGAAACTGTATTCATGGGGGCTTACTCGATCACCATAAACCGGGTTCAAAATTGACAGATTCAACAGTTGAATCGCTGTCAAATTGATACCCTAGTAAGTGATGGACTAAATTTATAAAATTGTGTATTGATTATTTTGTTGGAAACACCAACAAGACGTATGTATTAATCACTCATGTTCACGAAACTGCCCTTGGTTTCTGATTGCTCGGAAAATTCTATAGAAATACAGGGTGTCTGTAAACAAATGCGAGGGTCTTAGGGAGATGATTCATCGATGAAGATAAACAGGGGTAGTTCATAATAATTTTTTTCGAAATCAATCTCCCTTCGAAGCTACAGCCTTTGGAAGGCGATGACGAGTTGACAGTTTTCAATTCTGGAGAAAAAAGCCTCTTGCAAAATTTCGATACAGTCCGTACTCTTCTCGGAAAAAATAAAAACTCACAAGCAGTTATGATCACTGTTCATTCCATTTCATCGTATGTTCCATAGAATGGATATTCTAAGATATTGTTTATGCTCAAAATTGATTTTGAAAGAAGAAAAAAGATTTTCTATGATTATTTCTACAATTTTCAGTTTCAGAAGAGTTCGGTGGTTGCAGTAGTAAAATAAATCACTCAGTTATAAAAATGGTAGTTTTTTTGCTTTTATCTCCTGTCATAGACATACAATATCTTTGTATATTCATTCTATGGAACACTTATACGATGAAATAGAATGAACGGTGATCATAACTGCTTGTAAGTTTTTAGTTTTTCCGATAAAAGTAACGACTGTATCGAAATTATCAGGAGACTTTTTTTCTCCAGAATTAAACAGGAAACCATAAGATAATTTCATTTTCGAAAATATATCCCACGAAAACAATTTTTGAACGAAAATCATAGGGGGTTGTCATTTTCAACCCCTAATAATAAGGATATGACATCTGAAAAATTTGTGTGAGTTACATCTACTTGCATCATATTATGTATAGTTTTATGACTCAGTGTTTTTCAGAAGCCTTAAAAAAAATTGAAAACTCCCAACTCGTCATCGCCATCCAAAGGCTTATCTTGGAAGGGGGGTCGATTTCGAAAAAAAATTATATGAACTACCCCTGCTCATTTTCATCGAGGAATCACCTCCCAAAGTCCCTCGCATTTGTTCACAGACATCCTGTTTAATAGTTTACATTTTAATTGTGTACCTACTTTTGAAAATTAATGAACAATTCTAACCTTGAAAGTTATTAACCTCCCAAAACTCAGTTCTAGTAGCAGCTTGCGGCGAAGTTGCCTGAATCTAATAAGGATAGGTACAATGCATTCTGTCTCAAAAACAATCCAAATATTCAAAAAGTGAAAATCAGTTTTATCACCAGTTCACGTTTATCTTATCTCAAAAAACCACGTAAAGCCGCCGTCACACCAGCGCAAAAAACTCTGTCGTACCTTTTGGCCGTGACCGAAGTGGATGAGAGGACGGTGGACCGAAACAAAACGGTTTGAGATACGGACAGACTGTTCAAATCTATGGAAAACGATTGCTCAATTTTATAGGTGTGTATAAGGTGTAGGGAGTTTCGAAGTAACTTGAATCAAAAACTTGAAATTTTTAAGGGTTGCTTGAAGATTTGAGAAGGAAATTTGAATTCAAAAATGGTTAGAATGAAACCGATAGCTCTCAGGATATTCAAATTTAAATTATCGTTTTCCTAATATGAATACACGCGCAAGAACCTCTGACTCCACCTTAAGGCTTTCCTCAATTTGCAATTCTCGTAACTTATTTCACTATGAACAAATCTATCATTTCGAGTTTCTTTAGCAAATTTTCAGGAAATCGCTTCTTCAATTTTTAATCGAAGCATTCCGTATTTATTGTATATGTATAGTTGACAAGTTTCGGCCGATAGAATCTTCGTTTCAAGAGAAAATGGGGTTGGGATTCTGCTTCTTCGGAAGGCTATATCACCAGTGATTTTCCCAGGAAAATGTAACATGGAAGAACATTCGTTACTTCTCCAAGATAGCTGCCGCGAACTGAGCAACTCCATTCAGGGTTCCTGATATCATGATTAGCATGAATGCGTACTTTCGTAGACATTTATCCATATTGTCTTTGCCTCGATACACAAGATTATTACTTTGTAAGTACCTACATGACTCAATTCAATGTTTGTAAGTTTTGTCAACCTGTCAACTTTTGGTCGAGAAACTGTGTTCATGAGAGCTCACTCGATAACCATAAACCGGGTTCAAAATTGATTCAACAGTTGAATCGCTGTCAGTATCTGCTGGATTAAATTTCTGAAATTGCTCATTGATACTTTGTTGAAAACACTAACAAGACGTGTATAAACAACTAATGTTTTTACGTGAAAATGTTCTAACCTTCAAAGTACTAACCTCCAAAAACTCAGCTCCAGTAGCAGCTTGCGGCGAAGTTGCCTGAATCTGATACGGATAGGTACAATGCATTCTGCCTCAAAAACGCCAAACAGCAACAATCCAAACTTTCAAAAAGTGAAAATCGTCAGTTTCATCACACTTATCTTTCCGCACAAGCCACGTTAAGCCGCCGTCACACGAGCGCAAAAAACTCCGTTTGGCCGTGACCGAAGTGGAGGAGAGGAAGGTGGACCGAAACAAAACGGTTCGAGACACGGACTGCGTGGATGCGGGCGCGCTAGAGGGCTTTTCGGTGCGTTAGCGGGGGCCCGCCCCCGCTCGATGGGGGCCCGGAGTCGCCGTTCCCGCGGAGCCGGACCGGGCGCTTTTCATAAGGCACGTGGAGAGGGGACGCGGAATGCGTTGGGCCGATATAGAGGATTTGGAAGTCGTCCATTTTATTTTCGCGCGGGGAATGAAGGAATGAATGTTTTTATAGCGGTATTTTTGTGTTTTATCATTTAGTACTTTTTTATTTTTGGAGAAGTATGATTTCTATCTATCAGAGACGATTGCTCATTTTGAGTGTGTAGGAACCGGATTAAACTCTTTTCCTCCGCTAGGCCAAAAACAAGTTGCCGCCCCTCTGAGTGAAGGGAATTTGAAAAACTAAAATTTTCTGAAAACGCGATTTTCGCTGAAGTTCATAAAGACATTTTTCTATCTAAAAATAATACAATCTAATGTTTCAGAGTGTATACTCCGTTCACGAAAGGTTGAGCAGTCGGTTGGCCATGGAAATTTGGCATATTCCCTTGTGTATATTGAAATTTTAGGTTATGTTCTTTATTTTCTTGTCAGATTGATACGCAATGTTGTCAATATTGCATATAGAGTTCTCTGATAACTTGCAAGCTCGTCGGACGAGGCCGGGTACATTCGGCAACGTTGACTTTATTTTACGTTATGACAGTAATACTGCCAACTTCAGATAAATAAAGAAACGCCTACTATGCGCTCAACCTTTCGTGAATGGACTATACCTATATTTCATATTAAAAAATTACAATTACATCAAACTAATAATAGTTTTCTTCTTGCCTTCTTTTTCACAAATTGTTGAAACGCTACTTCAAAGTCTAATTTTTTTCAACAACTTAGCTTCAATGCACAAAACGGCGAAAGGTTCAAACGCTCTTGAGACATGCTAGATCGTAAATACGATAAAATTCGCTTCAATGCTGAAAACGACTCCTCTGCTGAACAGTTCGTTGCAAAAGTGCATAATAAGATTCTAATTGTAATATCGATATAGGGAAACACTTGCACTAAGCTTTTATCACTTCTAATGAAGGTATTCATTAGGTGTGGAGTTTTTGGAGGTTGTTCTAAGCTAAATAGTATTTGAAGTGCAAACATTCATCGTGAAGATTTTTATCTAAATCGTCAGGAAAACTAAAGATGAGATTAGTAACCGCTACTCCTAATGCTTCAGAACTAAAAGATTGTAATATTACCGAAAAGAAGAACTTCGCGGCAAAATCCTTGTATAGCAATTTTTACGCTCATTCAATTCTCTTGTTAGATAGTCAATGATAACAAGATAAACCCCTTCTCTGAAGTTTTTCCTTTCACCCAAAACAGTATGTCCCACTCGAGTGTTATCAGCAGGAACAGTTCTTGTTGTGGCTCGGCTCTTCTCACTTCGATATTTCTCGAATCCAGATTTGATATTCGCTCTCTCTTCAATCGATCAAATCAATCTCTTAATCCTACGATATAATCAACCAATGACTCATAATACAAAACTACTTCATCTATACCAATTACAACTTAAGTAACATAAGTTATGTGTTGGTCTATGCTTAAATCATTGTGAAATAAAAATTTTTATTTTGTTGATAACAGAGATCTTTGGCTAAGTCGATGGCTGTTGCGTCTAATACCCCTATTTTACCATGCCTTTTTCGTACTTTTTTGTCGGCTTGACCGATTCCGCCTGAAATTTCAACGAAATGTTCATGCGCCTGGGACTATTTTGGTGCCTATTTCACCCCTGAAACGTTGAGATTTCGAACCTTTTCGTTGAAATGTCGAGTTGGGTGCAATAACACAAAATTGTTCTGTCTAAGTTGACATCTTAGCGTAACATTATATATTTTTTTTTCGAATTGCTCAATAATAAATGTTTATTATTATTTAATGGATGTGCATATTATAATAAACAAATGAAATAAGCGACATACCTTTTTTTTACCGACATATATATGAATAATTTAGACTCATGGCTTTTATTGCCTGATTTTTAGTTCATCCAAGGCTTCACCTTCTATTTCCTGCGAAACCTTTTTTTTTGTTATTTTTCAGAATAACAGTTACAGTTGCAATAATAGTTATGAGTGGTTCTTCCTAATTCATTTCATCTTCTATTGTTTGCATCATTATTTTCTCATATCAATACAGATACCATGGTATTCTTTCGAAAATATTCCAACAAAACACAAACTTCAGGTAAAATATCAAGTTCTTCAATGTTTGCAATTTTGGATTTACTACTCGAAATCCCTTGAAACTCCCTTGACAAGGCATGGTGTAATAGTGCGTTTCATTTGGGGGAAATTTACCCAACAAATAGTCCTGAAAAAAGGCTCGAATATAGACATGACAAAAGGCATGGTGTAAGAAGGGTATAAGGTATCCGTTGCGGGTATGGATATTTTTGTCCTAGTTTGTTTGGTCTCTCAAAAAAATTGTCTTAAGTGAATAAAATAAGTGAAGAAATTAGTTAAAGTATCATGCGTCTGAATGGTCGTTGTATAGAATGAATGAAAGAGAGGTCTTTGAAATTGAGATAAAAGTCGAAGACACGCCCTGTATACAGAAATGAATATCGAGGACACGAATGGTTGTCAACAGTAGCAGAAAGTCCTGAAAGACTATGATTTGAAATTCTCGTGGGCGTTGCTCATCGCAGCACGGCTATAATTTCGCGATGTTTCAAGATAAAGACGGTAAAATCGTGAAGACACCATGTTCGAAGACATCCGCACGCTTGATCGTGGTTACACACGTTTCTACAACTGCTCAGTTAGCGTTTTTATTGTTCTGCATCATTGCACCGTGATGGGACTGTAGGATAGATTGAGCTGATATCACGCTGCTAAAATGATGTTCAATGGAACTATTTTGTGGTAATAGCAATACCGTTTCTTGTATTTTTTGGAATTTTTTTTTGCGATTCAGAATGGTAGCTGAGAGATTAGCGAAATATTAAATTAATGGACAGGATATGTTTTGAGGTGGGGGGTAGATGTTAAAAAAAATTGAACAGTTATAATTAATTATAGTTTAAAAAAGGGTTACAGTTCAGTGCGACCTCAAGGTCTATTGTGCCCCCTTACAGAGCTGTTCTGACCACACCCTTTACAGCTCGCCTTCCAGTTCCAGAGATCTGATGAAATCCAGTATCTGAGAGGTTAGTTCCTCATTCTAACAAGTTTCTCGCCCAGGCATTGTCTCCTTAGGGTCGCAATGCCAAAGCATTTCGTGACTAGGTAAATGGGGGTTTCTTCCTCCTCCACACAGAACCTACACTAGTCAGTGTCCGATAATTCCATCCTCAACAGGTGCTTCCTGAGGCGGCAGTGTCAGTAGGGAGGTGTAATTGTTTCTTAGCAAGATCCAGATATATTGTGAATCTTGATGTTTCAAAGTTCCAAAGGAACTTAGTGGACAATTGCAGCAATGCTGCTGAGGAAACTATCAAACATATCCCACTTTACCTCTGCGTTTTCTGCGTTAAAAGATAAATTTTCAATACGTCAGCAGGTGAATTAGGGGTTAATCTTTTCGAAGAAGGTGAATACATATTTCATTTGAACGATTCATTATGCATCTATTCGATTCTGAAATAAAAAGGGTGATAAATTATTTGATTGGCAGATATAATTTTTTTTCAAATTTGTTATAACTATTGGGTATTTAGAAATGAACTCAATATATGAATCATATATAAAGAGTTTTTTATAACTCATGTTGAATCTCGTCCAAAAATATGAACAAAAGATTTCATCAACCTATCCACTGAAATGCCCCGTTGCGATATAGTTTTTAGCGTACTCTTTCAAAAGTCTTAATTCGGGGGTGCTTTGACTTTTTCGCTAATGGATTGATGGGATGCCTATCCTCCTTACGCTCTAATATCAACTGTTTTCGAGAAATATCAATTTTTATGTTACAAAACATGGTCAATTCTTTTAACTATTTGTTTAAAATTCTTTACATACAGTCGACAAAACTACTATGTTTTTCAACATTAAAATTTATTTTTATACAAAACGGTCTACTTTACAGCGTATGACCAAGACTACTTTCGAACTTTCTCCATAAGAGTCAAAGTTGAAGCGAAAAACACCATCTAAACCTTTATAATCTTACTTAACCTTGAGACTCGAGAAAAAAACGAAAAAACATAGATAACCATGATTTCGAAATGCTCAGAATTTTTTTTTTTGTATGACTTAAGGTTCCGGAGACATTCGCAACAAACAAATTT
This sequence comes from Propylea japonica, assembly GCA_013421045.1. NCBI lineage: Eukaryota > Metazoa > Arthropoda > Insecta > Coleoptera > Coccinellidae > Propylea > Propylea japonica. The sequence continues at coordinate 7,185,503 of CM024245.1, read as the reverse complement.
TTTCAACATCTTGTTTTCTTGAAAACGGTAAATTTTAGAGGGTAAGTTAATAAAATCTCTCGTTCATATTTCGACGAGCTTAACAACCTGTGCATATATTGTGAAATTCCCTATATAGTTCAAATTTTTCGTTAAGGTTCTTGGGTTGAGATCTCAAGCATTACAGCAGCCGAAAATATTTTACATTAGTCCGTTTAATCGCAGCAAGGAAACAAAAAAGACACTTATGGTCATACGATTAAAGTCGAACGTTTTTGGGAAAAATTGAATTTTATGCTGAAAAACACTTTTTGAAAATATTTTTTTCTGGAGCTCTTCACTAAGATTCAAAATTGATCATGTTTTTGTAAGTGAATTTTTCGTGTATAAAACATTGGTTTCTCAAAAACCGTCCCTTTTGCATCAGTGTAGAAGTTGGGAGAACAACACTCACTAACCCTTAATCTTCGGCAACCTTCACCAATTAAGACTTGACGAAAAAGATCCGAAAATATTATAGAATATTATGATTTGAAAGCGCTCGAAAAACCTGTTTTCAAAAAAACACCGGAAATATTCGGAAAAAATGGTGCATTTTAGGCAGTGAGTTAATAGAATCTTTCGTTCATATTCTTAGACGAGCTACAACATCCAGAAATCCTGCGTATATATTATGAAACTCCTAACTTTGTGGGAGTTTTCAGAAAATTTTTAATTTGAAAAGTTCAAAAAAAGTACAAAACCATCTGCTTCAAATTAATTTTCAGACCCATCTAACGACCAACATTTCCTCTTAATCATGAAGAAGTCCCGGACTATATCTTCTCAGATATGCACGATAAATGTCCACCTTTGCGCAATATATGATTTTCATGTCAATTCCTCAAAGAAACACGAAGGACGAAGGTTCCAGGGTTGAGATTTCAAGCATTCCAGCGACCGAACATTATTGTAGATTAGTCCGTTTACTCGCAGCAAAAATCAAAAAAGACACTTGTGGTCAAACGCTTTAAAGTCGAACTTTTTTCAGAAAAATTAAATTTTTGATGAAAAACATTTATTGAAAATTATTTTTTTTGGAGTTCTTCACTAACAATTCAAAACTGACCATGTTTTTGTATTTGGTGCGATAGGCCCTGGTGAATTTTTCATGTGTAGAAAACATTGGTGATTAATAGGGGCATCGCAAAAACCTTTCCTTTTCCATCAGTGTAGAAGGTAGAAGTTAGGGGAAAAACACTCACTAACCGTTAATAGATAGATAGATAGATAGATATTTATTAATCCTTTGAGAAAACATTTATGTATAGGACAAGTCAAAAAATACATATATAATATTTGTACATACATGTTCATTCATTAGGTTGATATTTTTCGAAGACATAACTGTAATATTCCTGGACAGTATAAAAACACTGTTTTATAACAAATCTTTAACTAGCATTTGAATTCATTTTTTTGAAGACCTTTTATGTAACGAGGAAGTTGATTAAAAAGTTTGATACTTTGATAAAATGGAGACATTTCGAATTTTGCAGTTTTATGAATGGGGAAATATAAGTGATCCTTATTTCTCGTATTATGAGAATGGAAACTTGAGAGTTTTACAATACGGTAATATTCGGCAACCTCAGTAATTAAGACTAAAGGAAAATGTCCGAAAATATTATAGATATTATGATTTGAAAGAACTCGGAAAATAAAATTTTCTAAACGCTCCAGAAATATTCTGAAAAAATGGTTCAATTTGGGGAGTGAGTTAATGGAATCTTTCGTTCATATTCTAGGACGCGGTATACTATCCTGAAGTCCTGCCTATATATTATGAAACCTCCTAAATTTGTTAAGAATTTTCAAAAAAATTTTAATTTAAAAGGTTCCATTCGTTTCATACCGATTTCTTTACAAAACCATCTGCTTCAAATTAATTGTTCAGACCCATCTAACGACCAACATTTCCTCTCAATCATCAAGAAGTCCCGGACTATATCTTCTCAGATACGCACGATAAATCTCCACCTTTGCGCAATATATGATTTTCATGTCAATTCCTCCAAAGAAACACGAATGACGAAGGTTCCAGGGTTGAGATTTCAAACATTACAGCGGCCGAAAATTATAGATTAGTCCGTTTAACCCGCGGCATCATCTACTGGTTAAAAGTCGAATGATTGTGTTTTATTCTTATATGAATGCCACCTGTAATTAAAGGCTTTGTTTCTGTAATTTTTTATTTGGTGCTTTGGTGATTTATGGCGAAGATTTTCAAGATACGAGTTGGATGATTTGTAGGTTAGGGTGTTGAGGTTCTTAAAGTCAGAAGGTGTTCGAGCTTCATGAAATCTTGTTTTTTAATCTTGAGAAAAATCAAAAAATATAATTGATATTTTTCACTTTACACTTTTTCAACCTGCTATGAGTACTTCGAGCATTCGAAAGGAGTATGTTCGAATGCATTTTATTTCAAGTATCATTATTAGTGTAAGACCAACAAAAAAAAGAAAAGCGATTTGTCATATTTTATGGAAAAATTCTGCGCCTCTGCGAATCCAGATTCCTCTGAAATATGAAACCCCAACTATCTAAATCCAACCGTGTGAAACTTAGCCTGGGTATGCCCTTGTCTCCGCTTTTGATTGTTTTATCATCGTGTATTTAGGGTTATAATAAAAAAATTATTGATAACATTTGATTGATTTCAATTTAAAAATATATCGTCTGACGAATGTGAATAATTGAAAAAAAATATGGCTTATGAGGTAATTAATCCACTACTCAATTAATGACAGCGAATAATGGTCAGGACCATAAACCGCTAAAATAATAAACGAGTTGATTACAAGGTTTTTTCTGTCGACCTCATTATGAATTGAGTGTAAACTCTTGATTCAGATAAATTCTCATTTTGCATTAGCGATACATTGACAATATAATTTTTTTTTCAATCGATATCTAATATAATTTTCTATTATCTATCACATTGCTCCTGAATATACTTTATGTTCGATTGCCATAACAATTGAGCATGAAAATAGTAGAAGTTGAGCAATAAACTGAGGATCAATTTCGTATACGTTCAGCCCACACCTTTTGTTTCGATGTCTACGGAAATAGTTATTTAATCAACTAGGTTATTAAAGACAGCAACTAATAGTCAAGATATTAATAGTAAATAGTTCGAGACCATTAGTCGCTGAATTAATAACCGAGTTGGTTACCAGAGTTTTTCGACGACCTCATTGTGAATTGTGTATAAATTCTTGATTGAAATACAATCTCATTTTAGACAAGACATAGGTACATTCGACATAATGCAATTTCTATATTTCTATGTACTCTATGTACTTAGAATACTCTAAATATAATAAAAAATATAATAATCATTGGTGTCAAGAAGTGTTTCTACTTCGGCTAAGATTGAAACAAAACTGAATTTGCATAAATATCATCAACGAATTTTCGCTGAGACCTTATATTTGACCTTGCATTACAATATACAGGGTTTTCCTTTTAAGTTTGCCTATTAGACGTATTCGGAGAACCAGTGAATATTTCGTTCTGAAAGTTTTAGGTGGAGCATTGGAGATGAAGGAACATTTTGCCTAGAATGTTTTCAAGTCGACAGTGTTGCCACATCTATCTGAAACGAGAAGCAATATTGTCCTTGCCCAAACAAAGAACATCAAAATTGGAAACAACTTCACTCTCTTAACAATGTATTGAATTATTCAACCATTTACCATTTAATCAAAAATGTTTCGAAAAATGTATATTGTTGAAGACCCATTATAGTACCTAAGGAATTCTTCGATGATGATCTTACTCATAATGTCGAACATTGACATGTGATTCAACGCAACAAGAATTTGTCCTTCCCAGCACGGTCAGAAAATTCGAGAACTCTTCAGATACCTCCATACCGTTTCGATAATAAATAGTAGCCTTTAAAAATAAATAATATGAAGTTTCAAAATAAGAGTAGAAGAAAAATTGAAGGGATCTCGAGAACAATTCACTGGTGTTGCGTCTTACTGAAAGTTTTGGATATATTATGAATCAATTCTTGTCTAGACTTATCACTTAAAGTATTCGGTTATCACTCTGCATGATAATATCGAGTACAGGGTGATTCACTTATGTTGGTAAGCTAATTATTCTCGAAAAGGGATGAATATTTTTTTATTCTGTTGGCGGTATTTCGTACAATTCAAAGTTTACTTGAGATTTGCTTAAAAGTCGAAGAAAAGAATTAAGACGCAAGGCGTCGCGGCGCTATCGAAATTTTTGTCCTCAGGAACATAACTTTTTTATTGTGTCAAACGAAAGAAAATATATTTTTGAATGTTCTTTCTGAAACTCATTTTTCTCTATTTCCTACCGTCAGCGAACTGCCGCGTGTTTTATGTTAATTCTATTCCATTTATTTTTTTCTGTATTGTGACAGTATGCCTTGATTTAGAGACATAGATATGATTGTGTTCCTTAAAATCAAAGAGACTTTGTAGTAAACTATTTCTCAATCATTATATTCATCAAATATTTTATCTTATAACAATCAACATTTTTTTTAACAATATATCATAAAAAGGTATGTTCCTGGAAATGCATATCCCAAGTCAACATTGACTTGTACCAAATACCATCAGCAGAATAAAAGAATATTCATTCCTTTCTGAGAAAAATTAGGTTACCAAGATAAGTGAATCACCCTGTACAATGATCAAAATTAAATTCCCAAACTTCTACCCCATATAGCGGTAACAAAAATTTTGCAACGAACCAGTAAAAAAATACTTTCTATTCGAAAACATGAATCGCATATCTTGTGGACCCAAACACCCTTTGTCGCTGATAATCGCAGCCATTGATGGCTAATCCTTGATTATCCCCGTCCACCTCCAAAAAACCAAACCTCCCCTCCATCTCAAAACAGACCGGAAAGGCCTTATTTATTACACCGGCAAAAAACGAAGATAGCTGAAAATATTCCCAAGCCTGCTTTTGTTAAAATAACAGAAGGAGAGGCGTTGGTCGTAGGGTTACAAAATAAGGATAAAAGAGTCCTAGCATGTTTAGGTAACATAAAGGGAAGATCCGAGTGATATACAGCGAAGATATACTGCATGAATCCACGTTAAAACAAGGAATAAAGGAGTCCCGAGGTGGGAGTGTCCCAGAAACTCGATATCGGCCTGTCAAGGAGCGGAACTGGGAGTTCCCGGACCTGAGCACGTGTGAGAAACAAACACCTGGATGGATTTCTTGTACGAATCGTTAGATTACGTCTTCGGTAGCCGGAGTACTCTCTACGCTGTCATTTGGGCGTTCTAAGGTTGGCGTGGCGTTTTGCGATAATCCAGAATTATAGGCTTGGCTTGGAGGAGGTGTTGAGTGGTTATGCTGTTCTTCTTCGAGGTAAGAAGTCGGTGTCTTCTTATGGGGTCTGCCAACTTGTGTCGATGTCGGTGTCCTTCCGGAGTTCAGATCGACCGGATGGTACCTAATTAACGTCATCTATATTATTTAAGACACACTTCTCATATTTTCCACGAGTGTCTCTCAATTGAAAGTAATATTCACAAACGGAGCATTTAACCGACATTTTGACTGATAACGAGTCTCGAAAATCAGAAGATGTTTCCCTGAGATCAGAGGCCTATTGCACCAAATACTTTGCAACTTTTCACTTTACACTTTTCACTTTTCAAATGAATTAAGTTGCACCAAACGCATTCATAATTGAAAAATACAATGTGAAAAGTCAAGTGCATAGTGAAAAGTACTCTGCAGAAATTAAATGTTGGGAGAAATGTTTTGCAACATAACTAATTTTCAATTTTGAAATTTGTCAGAATGCAAAGTGCGAAGTAAAAAGTTGCAAAGTAGTTTGGTGCAATAGGCCCCTGGCTGCAGCTCCAACAACACAATCAGTGCGATTCTGTTTGCGCATAACTATGTTGCTTAGATAAAGATATTGCTATCATAGCAAGATTCGCAATATTTTATAACCTTGCTATCCGCATTGCTATCTTGGCAAGGTCGAAATAGTACTTGCCCACACAGATAACAATCTTGCAACATTCATTTCATTTCAATTTTTCAAAGGGCAATTTGGCAACAACTTTTTCTCTAATGTGGTTGATATAAACGAGTCGAGTCCGTGTTTTTTTCAACGGTTGGTATGTTTCTAATGTCTCGCTTTACATCAGCATTACACACTGTCCTTTTTCTTAATCATACTACTTGAATCTTCATTTCTCCTTCTTGTAATGTGAAGCAGTCAATATTTCTTCTGTGTGTCTATTGTTTGATATGCGTTTTTCATTATTCCTTACTAGGTCCTGTACTGTAATTCAGTATTGGTCTGACTCAGGTTTTATATTATTCTGATCTTGGCCCTTTTAGTATAATTACGCATTATTGTTGTTTTAAATAAAAATTTTGGAAATACCTATCAGAATTCCTGGTCGTTTCCAGATATTTTATTTTCCTTGCTATGAACTCTCTTGAATGTTATTTGCAAACAGATCTAGAGATGACAGTTGTCAGAACAGCGCACTATTTTTATATGCTATCTATCTACTCGATTTTCTCCAACGGCTAAAGGCTGTCAATATACAACAGATTCTCAGATATCGTTTGTTATATGGTTACTCGCAGAGACGAAACTTCTGTCAAATAATATCTGGAGAATCCTTGAAACTATGCGTAGTATTCAAATTTTAATGCAAGCATGAGCAAATACAAAACGAATTAAGATTATAGCTCGATTCGGGTTCAATATAGACTTCTCTGTTTTGAAGATAATGAATCGAATTTATTGAACTAACAATGCTATTTCTTCAAATGAAGTCGATGTCATGTTTGTGATTGTCTTGCCAATATTACAAATACTCACAATAAAAAGTAAACTATTAAGCCTGAACCATAGACAATGAAAAAGCCCCAGAGTAAGAAGTAAACATAGTGATGCCCCTACATTGTAATCAACCAAACTCTAGAGTTAGATGGAAAGCACATTACTGCCGAACTGGGTTGAAGTGAACAATAGGTTAGGCTAGGTTAGGTTAGGTTAGGTTCTGAATATAATACAACATTTTCGTGATTTTTCCATAACTATAATTACCGGAATACCCATAAGCAACAATAAACTGTCTCCAAATCATCAAAATAATTCAGTTTATAAATATCAAATCGAAAAGAAAATGTAAACACGACGCATCAAATAACAAAACAATAACAAAACGATGTTGCCAAACTGACAGAATTGTCTTTAGCAGATTCTAGTTTTAAGTATCATAGAAGGGGAGTACTATAGTATCATAATAAGGAATTAAGATACGACACAAGTTCGCAACACCGAATGTTGTTCGCACCTATAAACAGATTCTATAGTCCGTTCACGAAAATTTGAGCCGTCGGTTGGCCATGACAATTTGGCATATTCCACTGTGTATATTAAAATTTTAGGTTATTTTGTTTATTTTCTTGTCAGATTGATACGCAATGTTGTCAATATTTCATGAAGTTCTCTGATAACTTGCGAGCTCGTCGGACGAGGCCGGGTACATTCGGCAACTTTGACTGTATTTTACGTTATGACAGCAAATACTGCCAACTTCAGATAAATAAACAAACGCCTACTATGCGCTCAAACTTTCGTGAACGGACTCTACTTGGCTGCATCAACAAATGCGTGAAGACATCTTTAGGTTCACTTTTCAATCTGAGGAAAAAACCCATCTCTGCCTAAACTTCGCACTTTTCGTCTCAATCCCAAACTCCAGAGACCTCCTCGCTATCCTCTCTTAATTAAAACTTTCGGAGCTCAGGCCCGGTTCACACGATCCCAGTCCTTTTTTCTCCGGCCAAATGGAATAACCCTTCTCGTGGAATACTCACGGACCGGAATGGTATCCAGGCTAGGGCAGACCGGCCGTCTGTAATTAAATATCGCAACCCTGTAATTATGGCCAGTAAATTTCTACATGCGGGGGCCTCAGCACACGGAGATAACGTTCCCATCTTCGGTCCCATCTCTATGGTTTCACGGCCAACTTTAGGAATTTGATAAAAAACACCCGCCGGCGAAATGGCCCCCGATAGGTGCGAATGGGATCCTATACGACAATCGATGGTCAGTTGTCTCTGGAAAGTATTTTTGGGTCAGGAAAAATTAAGATTCCATCTCGGAATGAGAAACTCGTGTGAAACTATTAAAGCATTCTGAATCATGTCACAATGATTTCATAAACTCTTAGCTTGAAATATTTAAAATCGAAGACCGCAAAATAATTTTGTTATAGGTTTTTATGACTCTTATAATTCTGATAACCGAAATCTTTGTAGTATGAATCTGGAGTCTACAAATTTGGTCCTCAAATGCCTATTTCACCACTTGCACTTATCCGTCAGATATGGTAGAAAAAAATTCATCTGCATTCCTCACATCGAAATACTTTCAGGTTTTCAGTATGGAGTAGCATCAATTGTACAAAAGTTTATAATATTTTTCCGAATGAAAAATCTGAAAAGCTTGTAAAGGGTTTTCCAATAAGAGGTGTTATTTTGAATAGCCCGCTATTTCGTTTGAAGTTGTCAATTTTTGACATTTGACAAGTAGAAACTACGCCATTTATAAAAGGGAACGATACACGCTTCAACAACGCATTGAAATTATTAAAATTCACTATAAAAATGGTGAAAATTTGGCAGAGACGAATCGTAAAACTCGAACATTATTGGGTCGTCGTGAAGCACCTTGTCGGGCCCCAATGAAGAAATTGGTGGAAAAATTCGAGCTGTTGGGACAAGTTAGTGATGTGAAGAATAAAACCCGTGCACATCGCTCAAGAACAGCCGAGAATATTGCTATTTCGAAAATGAGGCTGGAGCAACAGTTACGGTGAATGGATTGCTCTATCGAGAGATGTTTAATGATTTTTTGGATAGTATTGATCTGGACAACGTTTAAGGCGCTACGTGCCACACAAGCAACTAATCCATTGATCCATTGATTCGGTTTTAATTCTTTTTTATTTGATGCAGTGTGCAGTGACGACTTCAAACAAGATGCCGGTCGATGTAACTTTATTATTAGAATTTTTTGTCTTAACAAAAGCAATACTTTCAACTTTTTAAAGTGACTTATTTTCTCTGTTCATAAGAATGCAAAACTCGCTAAAAACTAGAAAGGTTTTGCAACAAACACAGCAAAAACATAAAATAATAACATCTGTTTTTTACGGTTTGAATTTCGTATTTTGGACGCAATTCAAATTTCTCTAATATCCTGTCTTACATCAACATCATTGTGAACAGTTGGCTTAAACCTTAGGTTTGTTCCAACAGCTGACTTTTGTACGGTAATTTGACGGTCACGAAACTGTTAATAATCGATCTTATGCGCACGTCTAAACTTTGACCGTACAAGAACCGTCCAAACAGTACTTGCTCCAGACCAGGGATCGAAATGACGATCACAAAACCGTTCCACTCACGGTCCCGAAGCAGGATGGAACAAAAACGAAACCGTTCTCAAACGATACATTTTCAGTTGGAACACATTTTTATCTATTGCGCAGAATCCTGACGATCATTGTACGGTCAATTCTTGAGTTGGAACAAACCTATTAATATTAACATCTTAACATTGACGTTACCATTAACATCATTGTGTTAGTTAGGTGAATCAGAATCACCCATTTTCTAAAGGGTCTATCTACTCTTTCTCTTTTTGTTATAAAAATACAGGGTGGTCCAGATCGTAACCAAGAAATTTTAACCACTTATTCTACATCTAAAATAAAGCCTAATTTGTCATATAAACACATGTCGAAAAATGTTTCTTCTCCGAGACACGTTGTATTAAAATAGAAAAAAAAAGTTTTTTATTAATAACTTTCACACTGCTTGAAATATTTTTATGAAAGTTATAGATATACTTATTAAGACAATAGGTTTTGCGCATCAAGGAGCATTTTTTGCATAATAACATTTTTTTCTATTCTACCAGTGGCGTCCGTACTGCAGCGAGACTGAATATTTTCAGATGAAAAAATGATACGCCACTGGTTTTTGCGACAATAAAAATTTCTATTCAAATCCTTTAATTCGGAGCAAATTCGGTCGCCCGACTTTTTGCTGTACGAGGCACCGTTTTGGTTGAAAAAATTAAACATTAAACTCATGCATGAAGAAATCGCCAAAATTTGATAAAGCAAAAAAGTCTTGTTTTCATTATGTACCTACCTTATCAAAATTTGGTGATTTCTTAATGCATGAGGATGTGTTTTATTTTTTTAACCAAAAACGGTGCCCGTACAGCAAAAAAACAAAAGACCGAATTTGCTCCAAATTAAATGAGGATTTAAGCAGCATTTTTTATTGTCGAAAGAACCAGTGGCGTATCATTTTTTTCTGAAGATATTCAGTCGCGTTGCAGTACGGACGCCACTGGTAGAATAGAAGACGAATGATATTATGCAAAAAGTGCTCCTTCACGCTCAAAACTACTTCTCAACTTTCATGAAAATATTTCAAGCAGTGTGAAAGTTATTAATGAAAAAATTTTTTTTTTAACTTCAACTCGGAGAGGAAACATTTCTCGACATATGTCTATATGAGAAACTAGGGCTAATTTTTGATGTAGGATACGTGGTTAAAATTTCTTGGATACGATCTGGACCACCCTGTATAGCGTATTTTATTGATTTTGTGAATTGCTTCAATTACCCATACTTTCAGCCGCACGCACAAGTAGGAATTATTTCGGATGTCCTATCAAATATATAAAATTTCGATGTCTCTTGGTTGGACCTCATTCATCAATTCTTCCTAGGGTAGACCTGAAAAAATCATTTACTTCGTCTGAATGAATCAGTTTTTCGTAGAGAATATATAGGGTAGTTCGGAAGTTATATAGGAGATGTTAATACATTCTTCAAGTATAGTTGGAATTATTGAATTCCTAAAATGAAGGCTTGTTTTCTCAATAGCACATAGGTTTCCTTCGTCGTCTTTCAATAACGATCATTTTCAAACCGAAACCCCCTCATAATCTTAATTATGGAAAAGTTTCACCCAACAAAAATCCTTCTTACGTCTGTGAACTACCACGTGACTTACTCTGAATTAGTTACGATTAATTCCAGTTTATCGACCAACCGCCAAGTTTTTCGAAGGAAAAAACCTATTAATAATGCATCGAACCAATTAGATCGATTTTCGCTGAAGCAATAGACCAAATGACGCAATTATCGACGTACACAGGTTTCGTCATAATCGAGAAATTTCCGAAATGACACACTTATCATCGTGAATAACTTAATTCAGAGAAATGAAAGCGGTTTCGGGGTTCATTATGGGTAACCTTCGCATTTCGCCAATAATTGTTTGTTTCTATTGAATTCGGATGAAAGAGAGTTGTTCATTCGGAAAGATTTGGTGTGACCTTATAGGGCGACGAGAAAAATTTGTAAGTATGCATATGTGTCGATCATTGTGAGGAATAAGATTGGAATGATTGCTCTTGTTTGCGCCATGACTTCTAATTAATTTTGAACTCTTTTATATTTGGATAGCAGGTGCAGATCAGGCTTTTGTATGTATAGAAACGCACTCCTCGTATGAGAAATTAGGAACTTAATTCATGAATTTTCTCCTAAGTCTTCAGAGATGTTTTATTTTAATAGAACTTCATGCAATTTCTCAAACATATGGTAAGTCTATTTACTAATTTTGAGAAGGACAAGATTTAAATATGGCAAATTTCTAGGTTTGATACTTGAGCACTGAGATAAAAACCTCAGCAGCTCTACCTTCTCGTATAAGTGGAGTGATTGTAGACGTAACATTCTTGGAGACCAAAAATTTTTTTATATTATTTGGGCTATTTCCATCATTTTTGCTCCTTCTATTCACTGATTCGACTCGCGTCAAACCTGATAATGAAAATCAACAAACTAAAAATTGCATATTTGAAATACATATTGTAAGTGTTTCAAAGCCTATACATTGGAGAAACCGAACGCCCTTTGAAATTTCGAATTGAAAAACATCGAAAATTAGCTCAGCAAGTAAAAATTGTCAATGTACGGAAGCTTCCAGAATTTCGAAAGAAGAAAAACGGAAACGAAGGAATTTGAAAGAAGCAGTTTTTCCGTCAATAAACGAAAACCGCATCAGACATCCGTTGGTAGTTTTTAAAAACCTCTCGGCTTCAATAATGAGATCAATTTTTAAAGAATCAAAAAAATCTTGACAATACTGTAATTCAAAAATCAGTTCGAAGTCATCGATGATTGTTTTTTGAGAACTTTCAAAAGTGACAATCATTTTCAAAAAATTAGGAAAGTTGCTTTTCTGAAAGTTATAAGTTTTGAGAGTATCTCCTGGAGACGGCTGAGTGTTAGCCGAAACGTTTAATGGAAGAGGCGAAAAATATGGAAATAGCCGAACTAATATTTCAATAAGTTTCCTCTTTCCTTCCATATGGTTTGGTTGAATACATAATATCTTGAAACTAGATCTAAAGAAAAAGCTAGGAATAAAACCGACAACAAAAAATGAATTATTTCCTGAATGAACACAATTTTCAAAAAATTTCGGTGAAAAAATTTTTCATAAATTGAATACAACTTAATTCACCGGAAATGGATGAATTTAGAAGAAAAATTCAGTGAAACTTAGTTTAGATTCGAAGCCGCAATTTCGACGTAGGTATCAAATACGGAATTGGGACTGTTATGAGGGTATTAATATTCGTTGCTAAAAAACTTGGCTAGTCTCGATATAAGCGATATAATATAAGGTATTATGTCATTTCTTTCATTAATACTCAGAATATCTAGCATCACCAGTTCAAAATAATAACCATGTCCCCCTATGAATTTTCGAAAATAACGTAAAAACCCCCTTTCGATTGCATCGATCAAACTGAGTCTTTTGTTGAATAAGTTCAATGTGAGATGCAGAAAAACAAGCTGCACGAAAATTTCATCCACATACGTCCATTCCTAGAAAACGAAGTCTGCAACAAGAAGGGTCGAAGAGGCTCTTAGCAGATAACAGCCTCTTAGGCGACGTTATAATTATATACTTATCTGATCCATGTTGCATCAGAAGGCCATAATGAAGAAGGTGCTTATTAAAAGCAGTTTTTTCGAAGCATGCGCTATGCCCATTTGTAATAATTATTTATAACTTAGTGGCAAACCGCCGACTCTCGTATACGGACGCGGTAATGTCTTAGATAATCGACGCTGAAAAACCGTACGTACACGTTTCAGTGGATTGACGGTCTTATGAATTTCGTGACCTGCTAATATGGCTCTTTTGCAGTTATCGCCGATCGATTTTTGTGATTGATGAGTCCATTTTGTCGTGGTGACACTTGACCGTTTGGAACTTTGACTAATGCCCCTGGTTATTTTCTCATGAAAACAGAGTTGCTAATGGTTACATGTTCCAGGTTTTTTTTACGTAATAAGGACTAAAGGAGCTCTTTCGGAACTCGGAAGAGGCTTCGTATGATGTTGAGCAGTTTGAAGTTGCAGAATATGGTGATTCAGTTTGGTATATTTGTGTTGAGATCTCGATAGCATAGAATACATGAGACCAACTATAGTACCTACTACAACTTGTGAAGAAGTTTTCCAAAAACTTCAGCATAAACTTTGGGCTGGACAAATGTCGTTCCCTAAACATAGCAGGGTGTAAAATCCAACAGACACCTCTCACCTCATCTAACGGAGAAGAAATAAAGGCAATGCTGGCAGGAGATCTATAAAAATACCTGGCAATAAAACAATGTCGAAGAATAGACCAACGCGTTATGAAAGACGAACTAACAGCAGAGTTCACTAGAAGAATGAGGAGCATTCTGAAAACGAAACTGTACATCAGAAATCTCACAAAGGCTATTAACACCTACGCTTGCTCAGTTCTCACCTCTTCTTTCGGAATATGAAGTGGAGTAATACAGATATCGATCGCTTCCAATGAAAAATGACAACACTGTGCACAAAGGCCAACAAGCATCATCCTAAATGCTGAGTTGAGATAACAACGATTCCATCAAGAACTCAAGGTGGACAAGGCTTTGTGGACATAAAGAAAATGGCGACTGAACAGATAAACAACTTGAAAAAATACTTCTTAGACGAGTCAAACCCATCAGACTTCAAGAAGATACTCAGTGAAGCAGATAATTCAACACCTCTACTGCTAAGCGAGTACCCTCATGAAACCTCCACACAGACCATAGTGATAACATTTAAAGATGGAGAGAAAGTCCCTACATGGAAGACACCCGAACGAGGTCACCCAGAATATGTCGACATTCCTGCGTCGAACAGCTGGCTGACCTCTGGAAGATTGTTTCCTGAAACAGAAGGTTTCCTCCTTTCCATTCAAGATAGAGTAATACAAACTGAAAATTATCAGGAGTATATCATGAAGGATAGCAGCCTACTGACGATAAATGCCGTTACGGTTGCCAAACATCAGAAAAATCCAACATACACCAAAAGAGGCTGTCAAATGTCTGCTGGAAATGAATATAAGTCAGCATGATGCAGTTTTTCGAAATAATTCCATACTATAAGTATCACATGAAGTAACTGAGAACGATCATTACAGGCTATACTTGGACTGCACAGTACTAACAAACTTAACTGTTTCTCATAACAGACCAGATATAAAATAGTGGAGAAAAAAAAGGAGAACAATATCCTTATAGACGAAACTATTCAAAATAACAACAATCTACGTCAAAAATACGCTGAGAAAATATCGGATCTAGAACTAAACATTAAAAGGCAGTGGCGAATGTCCAGTACCAGAACAATTCCTATTCTCATATCAACCACAGGAATTATTCCTAAGAGTCCAACCTCAAGGAGCTTTATTTAGATTAAAACCTTTACAAAGTAATGCATAAAGCAGTACTTCTGGGATACTACCAGAACAGTATAAGGAAGTTTGTAGGTCACGATGGACACCAGAAACAACCATGGGGGAAACATCGTCTACCAGGACTTCAACAGAAGAAATCCAGGACCAAGCAACGATAGACGAACAACCCAGGATAAGAAGAACACCAAATACCTCAGAGCTTAATCTAGTTTCCCCATACTTGCTATCCAGGATTAGTAAATGTTCCTCTTAGCAAGAAGTGTGATAGCCAATCGGTAGGGTATGTGAGAAATCACACCCTTTCTATCCTTATAGACTCAAGTCGAGGATATCATGAATATGTTCTTGAATTTTTAATTGAAAATTTTTTTGGTGTCGTTACGTATTTACTATTATGCATACATTGCGTGCAAATTGTACATCAGGAAATGGCATAAAATTTGAACGATGGTGAGAAATTGAATGGAATCCAAATCAAATGACTTACCGACCCCTCGTTCAAATAAACCTGCAAAGCGTTTAAGTTTGGCACTTTTATGCAAATCAACCGAATACACCTATTCTGTATGAAAGCCCCTCTAAATAAACTAATAGAATCGTTCACTTTTTGGTTTTCGAATTAGTACAGGGTGACCAGAATTGTTGGTCCCTGAAATACAACTTCTCAACATTATGAGATGGATTAAAATGATCGGCAGATTAGGGTCATCTTTTCGGGAGGAACCCATTAGGCCGTCAACAGAATTCCTCTATCGTCTTTTGTTATAAGTTATAAGGCAAAATTGACAGTTAGGCAATTTCAACTCTGGATATTAATGATATTATCTCCGTTCCTGTTTGTGCTATGAGCTTGAAACAAAAACATGACACAGACACTTTTTGATAGAATTCCAGGAGCTCATTGAGTGAGTCCATCGTGAACATTTTAGGAAAAAACGCGAAAGAATAGTTTCTTCTAAGAATAATTCAGAAAGAGGGTTGACAAATACATCGATAACGACAATAAATAATGTATAATAATCAAGTAGAACTATATGTGGATTGCCAATTGTAGAAATTGAACTTCGAGTTGTGAAAGCGAAAACTTCTACAGAATTCAGAGAAAAATGAACCCCGAGGGCATAACTTTACCTACAAATTCTAGTTAAATTATATTTTTTATTATTAAATTGAATTCGACTTGTGTTACTCTTGATAGAAAATGAATCGTCCTTTTCTGGCTTTTCTCTTATTCAAATTAAGAAGTTCCCATTTTTATGAATGAAACAAAATGACCAATTGGTATCAGAATTCTCATTCAAATTATTAGATTTGGAGAAAAATGTTAATTCAATAAACAAATAAAATATCGTACACCAACGAACATTTAAGTACTTATACATTAGTTATCATTCAAATAAGTTCGCCAATTCAACAAAAACCTTCCATAATTCTCCAACGTTAGAACCTACCGGTCTTCATCTACTATTGTCTATTAACCAATAAAACATTTCGTACAGTCAATTATTCAATAACAATGACCCACTCGATCAGACAAACAAATTCACCCATAGTACAAAAAGCAAATCCAATAAAACACATTTCAACATACAAAAATAAATAAATATCGATAGTAACATCTTTTTCGCGGAATAATTATTCAAATCAGGGATATAAATCCAGATATACCAAAAAAACTATCGCCCAACGCTGCTGCAATAAATAAAGATATTTTGATGGCTCATGCTCAATTTATCCTATGTATTACGTTTAATTGACCATATGACAAGATTTATATGGCGGACAGAGATAGCGCTCTTTATCTTGATTCGAATGCGGCTGAAATCGTCGATAAAAATGCCGGTTTCGAACGAGCTACCCGGATATTTATTGGATGTTCTTTGTGGGGATTAAGCCGTATTACAAATGTCAAAATATTTTTAGGTTATGTCGACAGTTGTTTCCGTCACAACTGTGGTGGGTATGAGTTATGCATGAGCTGAACAACGGGCTAGCTTAGCATTGTTTGGGGAGTTTTCCAATGATTTTTACATTTCCGTGGTGGTGTATGCTATATGTAAGGGGTAGGGAAAAGAATAATAATAATGGGAGAACGCTAGAAGGATATTTGAACCCAGAGAACGAAATAGAACAAAAAGATGAGCACAACTTTGTATTTCGACAAGTATTTTATTCATTTTTATGCTGTGAAAAGCACTATCGCATTTTCATTCATTTGGTTTCAGGAAACACTTGGTATTACAGTGAAATACAAATAGGTTATTGAACATGTCACCATACGAACTGGCATAATAGTATATTATGCAATGAGCGTATATTGATAGCTTTTATTCAAGAGTAGAAGTTAAGTCTATGAGCCGTAGGCGAGTGACCTAAATCACCGAGATAATAATGGTCATTATACGCGAGTAGCATACTATACTTTATCCACGACTACTGCATATATTTCTTGAGTTTTTTTTAACATTTTGCGACCGTGACACGACCATTCTATTACAAGTCTGAAAAAAGTCTACTAGGTTATTGATGACAGCGAAGCTAAGCGGACTTTATATTCAGAAACGATCATTTGAATTCAGAAATAAGAAATGGTAATTCAGAAGAAGAGAATTGTAATTCAGA
The DNA here is from genome assembly GCA_013421045.1 of Propylea japonica. Taxonomy (NCBI): domain Eukaryota; kingdom Metazoa; phylum Arthropoda; class Insecta; order Coleoptera; family Coccinellidae; genus Propylea; species Propylea japonica. Next base: position 7,167,986 of record CM024245.1, on the reverse strand, counting down.
ATTGGTTCAATATAGGTATTTCCGAATCGATAAATACGTATGAATAGGTATACAGGGTGTTTCATCATAAACTGGAAAAACATATATATTCGTGTGAAGGATACCGGGAGAATAATTTTTACCTTATACAATATATCCCGTTTTCGAAGCATAAGCGAGATATAGGGTGTTAAACGTGCGTAGTTCATAGAGTTTGACTGGTATTTGAATTGCACTGAATATGATTTAGCCAGCAGTCAAACTCTATGAACTAAGAACTGTATGGCATGGCAACGAATATTAATATCCTTAGAACAGTCTCCTTTCCCTATTAAATACCTACGTCGGTTCGGGTCCCAACTAAGTTTCACTTAATTTTTTTCATAAATTCATCTAGAATGTTCTGACACACCAAGAATTTAATTATTTTGACTCTAGAACTCAAAACAATTTTTTTCTATTATTTCAGAGGTCATTTGAATGACTGTGAAACGTAACCGTTTGGTATTTTATAATTCTGTTTTCATATTCGTGATTGATAATTAAGGAAATACAATTGTGCGCACAATTTCATCCATTTCGGGTGAAATTTTTTTATCGCTGTAGACATGTAAAAAAAAATAATTGTGTTCTATTTTTGAAAAAATTCGTCACAGAAATTTTTAGAAAATTGTATTCATGCAGAAAATAAAATTCAATTGGACAACCGAAAAAAAAATTTGGAACATTGCAGGTTTTCCGCCATTTTGTATTTTTTTTCGGAGATCGGTAACTTCTCTGAATAGAGGATCCAAAAATACTGATATTTGACCAAAAACCGTTACTTTAAGTGTTATAAATAACTGACCACACTCATTAGAATCTTGCTCAAAAATGACGTTCAACACCCTCTCGCTTATGCCTCGAAAACGGGATATATTGTATAGGGCAAAAATGTATCTCCCGGTGTCCTTTACACGAATATACAGTGTGTTTGGTCATGACTTAGCGATAATTTAAGGGCATCAAATATACCTAATGTTATCGACTAAAACACCCAAATTTGAAAGTTCACCCCCTTAGTTTTGGAGTAACCCCCATTTTAAATTTACTTTTTTATTTTCGTTGACCCTTCCAAATAATATCGATTTCTTTGGACATAAAGGTCCTACAGATGTGAAATTTTTTTTTTTAAATATGATACTACCGCCTTTTATTAAAGTGATACAATATGAAAACATAATAACTTAAAAATGTTATAAAAAAATTCCTTAAGAAAATTTTAGTAAAAAATGAACTGATTTTCTTAGTGAATTCGCAATGGTACAAGAACTAGCACATTGAAGTATAATTTTTTCTCAATGAGCTAACACGCAAGGATATTAGCTACAAAACAATAAAAACATAATTTCTGTAAGTTACATATTTAAAAAGTAATTGCTGTTCGAACATGACCCTTATGAAAATTTATAAAATAAAGAAAACCTCAGTACTGTACTTTCACTACTTTCGATAATTTTTAATGACCAAACAAACGAATTAATCATAAAAATTGCTCAAAATGGCCGCCTCTGATGCTCTGTAGACATGCAGTGGCCTTCATGACGACCTGTCTTGTGTCTTTTCCTCGCGTAGTGATCATGTTCGAACAGCAATAACTCTCAAATTATGTAAGTTACAGAAATGATGTAAATGTTATTTTGTAGCTAATATCCCTGCGTGTTATATCATTGAAAAAAATTATACTTCAATCTGCTAGTTCTTGTACTATTGCGGATTTACTAAGAAAATCAGTACTTATTCTTACTAAAACTTTTTTAAAGAATTCTTTATGGCGTTTTCAAGTTAAATGTTTTTATATTATTATACTTCAATAAAAGGTTGTAGTATCATCTTTTAAAAACATTTTTTTTCACATCTGTATTACCTTTATGTCCAAAGAAATCGATATTATTTGGAAGGGTCAATTTAAATGAAAAAGTAAATTTAAAATGGGGGCTACTCCAAAACTAAGGGGGTAATCTTCCAATTTTGGGTGTTTTTGTCGATAAAATTAGGTATATTTGATGCCCTTAAATTATCGCTAAGTCATGACCAAACTGTATAATGTTTGTCCAGTTTATGATGAAACACCTTGTATATCTGTGTTTTCCTAATATTATGAATGTAATTCAACTTAAGACCTGATTTCATTCAGAATGCGGGCGCAAAATAATGATGATGATTCTCGTAGGCATTGTCGACTCTTGAAGTGGATACTTTATGGATTTGTGCCCTGTTCACTACCTGTGTGAAACATTTTATGTCATCGAATTGATAACTTCTGAAACACAATTATCTTTGTCTGTAATTGAATTTGCCATTTATGAATTATAACTTTGTTTTTCTGAATTCCAACTTCATAATCTGAATTACAATTTCATTGTTCTGAAATTAAATTAACTATTCTCAAATTTAATTTCTATTTTCTGAATTACATATTGCTATTATGAAAAACTGAAATAGATGTTTCCTTTTCTTAAATTAAACTTTGATTGTCTGAACTACAACTGTTAAAGTTGTAGAATTATCTAACCTCCAACAATGCTTCTTTTTCGCCTCGGAATCAATTAGCGAAAGCAGCAGCACAAAAGAAGAAAGATCAACCCAACTGTCTCGCCCCCAAATTACTCAAATCGCTCCGTTTTCTCCTTCGATCAGATACAGAAGATCGATCTTCTAGATCTACGCTAACCAGCAGGCCATGAAAATGTTGCGAAACATTTCCTCAATGTCCAGATGCCCAACGCCGATAACTAGATGAGGAGATGTTCGAATCAAGATAGAGCTAAATTGGTGGCAACAGTCGCTGGTCGCAAACGAAGTAATGATGATGGTCTCAACAATTTTCGATTTGGAACGTTTACTGCGATTTATTTAACGTGACTCGACAAGATGTGCTCAAGAAAGAGAGACGCTGGTTGAAAGTGTTGATCTGGGACTGTAGAATGAAACAGTACTTGGATTAGTAAGAAATTGATTGGGGTAACTACTCGTAAGAAGAAAGTGGAATTTTATTTCTACACTCACCGGTATAATAATCCATGCACCCAGAAAAACGATAAAGTTTAAACTTAAGTTAATTCATAAATATGTTATTTCAAGTCCGATTTTATTGAATTTTTATTTAAATTCTTGGTCAGTTCATTCGAAATCAACCAATTACTTTCAAGAAAATTTGGCCTACCTCATTTTATGCTGGGTGAAACAAAATCTGATTTTTCACTTTAACTTTGAAACTACCTGTAGTACCTGTGGTGTGCTCCAGTTGTCCCACCATGTGATTTCTCATTTTACCATCAAGACACATCTTTCCTCGAAAATTCCGTTCTTCATTTTTTACAGGGGTTTCAGTAAAATATTTAATTTCGCTAAGGCAATAACAGAACTTCAACAAATTCAAACTTATATTCTGATCTAATGAAAATAAACTGAAAACTAAGTGAAAAACAGAACGTGTTTGCCGCCCAGGCGCGAATAACAGGTGCAATTGAATTTTGACATTTTGACAATTGACTTTGTAGGTGCCGGGAATTGTGAGGGTCGCTTTCTGTAGCAATTATTTGTTGTTTTTAAGAATTCAATAATCCTTTTCCTACTTCGGAAACAATATTCAACATAGATATTCCTGGTTAAGTTAGGTAGACTTATTTTTCAAATATGTATGCTTCAGAATTTAATTTTTATTCACTCAAACCAAATTTAAAAAACAATATTTATTTCCCAAACAATACTTACAGGATGAATCAATATGAATTAGTGTGGATATGTGCTTTCATTGAAACTAAATAGAGTTTTTTTTTTAATGTTTTACTCCAAAATAGTGCCAACAACATATGGATAGGTTTTTGAACCCCCAAAACCCCCCCCTGGCTACGCCCTTGCCACTATTAATGATCTGATGAAAAAGCTTTAACTTACAGTAAGTTTTTTCATGAATTTTTGACTTATACCAATGGTGAGAGTAAAATATTTCCATCAAATCCGATGCTGCTTGCGAAATTATTCAAAGAATCAGCTCGGAAATATTAAAAGTGATTCAATTATATCTTGAAAAAAATGTCCCAATGCTGACAAAATATGCTTGTTGAGTATTTCTTAAATACAAAATACATCACAAAAAGTCAAAAATTCTAAACGATTTTATTCATATCGGGAAAATGATCCATATTCAGATATCCTGAGCACTACAAATTTGTTTCATTTTATTCATTTATGAAATCTACTCTTCTGTTTCAATTTCAAACTTACCTTGAACATTTCAAGTTGCGAAGTTGATGCTTTCGTGAGTTCTCGTGCTCGGTCAAGAAATTATCATAGACACAATTACTTCTGGGTTCTCAAGATATCAATTTTGAATTTGAGTTTTCGCAAAAAAGCGCGCAAACGCAACAAAACATTGGCTTCACGTCAGTGTTCAATTTTTGAGCGCTCGTTCTACTTCAACGAGTGCTATATCGTTTTGCTCAAATGTCTGTTAATTTCGAATTTTGAACAGAAAACGGTTTCAAACGATAGGGTTAGACATCATGATGACGAATTCGTGGTCAAATTTAATTCTGTCCGTGAGGTCGTCCGCCCGGCCGTTAGCACAATAACTTTCGAAGGGAATGTCCTAGAGACCTGAAATTTTGAGGATCAGTTCGAGTCCCAAATGCCTCGGTTAAGTTCGTTAACCAGCCAAATCGTACGGGGTGTTCCATAAAATATGGCCATTCAAAATTTTTGTTCCTCAATATCCCAGAAAATACGAAACTTATCGAAATGAAATGTTACGGCCAAATGCAAGATGCTGATAACAAGCCTCATACAAAACTTTCCATAAAATTAAATCCGATTCGAGTGAATTTTTTGTGAGAATCGGATTGATATTCTGAATGTTCATCCAAAATTTTTTGGCCATAGTGTTAACAGAACCATAGAAAATTCAATTGGAATATTGAAAGAAGAATCTTTATATTTCCATAACAGAATATCCGATTCGAGTGAATATTATTTTGTAAATGAAAACTGATATACTTAATATTCATGCGAAATTTCGGGAAGATCGAATCGTCAGAACCATTTAATTTTTTTTTAATATATATTATTCACATAGTTTATTTTGTGAACAATTTGCAGAATATAATTCCGATTGTGCTGAGATTCTGCATTTATATATTTGGTATCAATCACAAGTCGTATATTAAAATTTGAGGTCTTATTACCTCTTATGGACGAGCGCTCAAAAGCTCCTGCCCAGGGATTTTCTTGAATTTTTTATATAACGGCTTCTACAAATGTTGAGCGCAATCGCATATCAATTGATGAAATTTATAATATTATTATTTGCAGAAAGAAATTTTCCCTCTTCATTTATTCTTCAAAAATATGAATATAAAAGAAAAATTCAGTTTCAGTGCAAGTATAACGAATTAGAATTGACTTCCCTCTCAAATTCCTTGTGTCCGTTGGAAAAAATAAGACCCATAAGCCAGACCCTATCCTGAAGTAATCGACCCCCAAGCAACTTTTTCAGTCGAAAATCAATATTTCATAATGCGGGAGTTCATCAGTACCATAAATCTTCCAACGAAAAATTATCTAGTCAGCAATTTAGATTCTCAAAAATTTATATCCATATGATACCCGCACAGTGTTGAACACGAGAAGGTCATGCTAGAACTAACTGTTCTTCTATGTGGAATCTATTAAACATGACTCATATCGAATGATTGGTTCGAGTGTCTGTGGAGATGAAAATAATTATGAAATCAACATTGAAACCGATACACAAATCAATTAATCTTCATTGTATCAGTATCTATTTGTGATTGAAAATTACATATCAACATTAAAAATAAAAATAAAGATTAATAGTATGCATATCATTAATGCTTTGGTAGATTATCATTTATCACAAATATAGTTCATAGTGAAAAAAAGCCTAATTAGCTACCTACTTCAATTAGTAACAGCAAAAATAAATCAATCGCAAGTCGGTCTTGTTCGTAGAAAATCATTTACCTCATTAATAAAGAATTCTTCAAGCGATTTAGGAAGAATCGTTGTATGCCTTATGATTCTGTCATCATAGGCTTTTTAGATATTATTATTTTCACAAAAAATTCAAGAAAAGCGCTCGTTCTTTGGTGCAGCAATTAGACTATTACCTCAGAAATGTATATGGGATTAGAGATTGATACCAAATACCTATACAGGGTGTCTGGTGAGGAATGGGACAACGTTTAGGTGGTGATGAGGGATGTCTCAAGGAGTGAGAAAATGCCATTTGCAATCATCTGAGCTACATGGTTCCTGATAAACAGGGCGTTTTATAAAAAATTAGGAAATTTCAAATGACCATAATTCAGGAAATATGAGAGCTAATCCGATGATTTTTCGTATGAACAATGAAAGAGTGAGTACGAATCTGTTTGAACGAAAAATTCGAAATAAAATCAGATCCGGACTCAGAAATTTCAGTTTTTCTGAAATAAGGTAAAAACAACACCCTGTATGCGGTTTTCAATTTTTTTGATTTCAGATTCAGAGAGAACAGGAAAAATACTTTCGAACTCAACTGTCATCCCGAATGGCAACAATTTTTCCCTCCTTTCTATGACCCTTCGAATGTCAATCTTCCGATTTTCGCTCCTTACATACTATTTTCTCGACATTTCAAATGACCATAATTCAGGAAATATGAGAGCTAATCCGATGATTTTTCGTATGAACAATGATAGAGTGAGTACGAATCTGTTTGAACGAAAAATTCGAAATAAAATCAGATCCGGACTAAGAAATTTCAGTTTTTCTGAAATTAGGTAAAAACAACACCCTGTATGCGTTTTTCATTTTTTTAACTTCAGATTTTGAAAGAGCAGGAAAAATACTTTCGAACTCAACTGTCATCCCGAATGGCAACAAATTTTCCCTGCTTTCTATGACCCTTCGAATGTCAATACTTTCGATTTTCGCTCCTTACATATTTTTTTCTCGACATTTCAGAACATGAGATCTCAGATAGTTACTTATTAGTAAAAAGAAGATCATAAACGAATCAAAATTTTCATAAAAATGACCAAAAATGCGAAAAACAGTTAACATTTGGAAAATTAATGATTAATTCTTTAAATATTGTTCAAAATGAAAACCACCAACTTCTACACATTTTTCTGCTCTCTTCATTAAGTTCAAAACTGCTTTTCTTATCACATACGGGTTGTTTCGTATTTCGTCACATGCGTCTATTATTCGCTGAATTAATTGGTCCCTTGTATTTATTTCTCGCCCGTACACCATAGTTTAAGGAAATAATCTAACGGTGTCATGTCGGGGACCGAGGTGGCTATGCTCTTGGACCACCACGACCTATCCATCTATTTGGATAGACTCGTTCAAATGATTTCTCTCACTAAAATTGAGAAATGTGGGGGTGATCCATCATGCTGGAAGATAAGTCCTCTTTGATTAATATTCCCTAATAAATTAGGAAGAACATTCATGAGGAAATCTCTATAAATTTCTCCGGTGAGTCTTTCTTCGAAAAAATGAGGACCTATTAAATTATTATCATAAACTGCGCACCACACATTAAACTGAAACGTCTCTGTGATTGTCTTTGTACGACAGCGAAAATCGGAAGATTGACATTCGAAGGGTCATAGAAATGAGGGAAAATTTGTGCCATTCGGGATGACAGTTGAGTTCGAAAGTATTTTTTCTGCTCTCTCAGAATCTGAGGTCAAAAAAATTGAAAACCGCGTACAGGGTGTTGGTTTTACCTAATTTCAGAAAAACTGAAATTTCTGAGTCCGATCTGATTTTATTTCGAATTTTTCATTCAAACAGATTCGTACTCACTCTATCATTGTTCATACGAAAAATCATCGGATTAGCTCTCATATTTCCTGAATTATGGTCAATTGAAATTTCCTAATTTTTTCTAAAACCCCCCTGTATATCAGGAACCATGTACCTCAGATGATTTCAAAATAAATGGCATTTTCTCACTCCTTGAGACATCCCTCATCACCACCTAAACGTTGTCCCATTCCTCACCAGACACCCTGTATAAATGCAAAATCTCAGCATAGTCGGAATAATATTCTGGAAATTTAAAAAAAAATTCAATTTATACATAAAAAAATATAATTACAAAAATTGAGTTCAATGATTCTGATGATGTAATCCTCTTGAAATTTTGCATTAACATTGAGTATATACGTTTTGATTTAAAAATTTCCATTCACAAAATGAATTTCTCTCGAATCGTATATCCTGTTATGGAAATATAAAAATGCTTCTTTCAATATTCCAATTGAATTTCCTATGGTTCTGTTAACACTAGGGCCACCAAGCTTGTTATCAGCATCTTGCATTTGGCCGTAACATTCCGATTGGTTACGTATTTTCTTTGATATTGATAAACAAAAAATTTGAATGGCCATATATTATGGAACATCCTGTACGATTGGGCTGGTTTATGAACTTAACCGAGCCATTTGGGATCCGAACTCATCCTGAAAATTTCAAGTCTCTAGGATAATCCCTAAACACCTAAATATCATAATATTTTAGCTGATTTTTTACAGGTCTAGTGAAACTGATTTGTGAACTGAAATTTCGAATATGAATCAGAAATTAGGCATTATTGTTTTTAACTAATTATTTTTATCAAGAACTATCCAAAAAAAATCGTTTTTCACGTATGGTTTAGTTCCAATTCTTCCTTGAGAGCGAGCTAGAGGATTGAATTTTTTGTAGGTAGGTACACATTTTGGGTATCTCACGAAATTCTGTACGAGTTTTGTATCGTCATTGAATCATTGATCAGCTGAATGTGAAATTTTGACCGGAATTTATTTCTAGTTTCGGAAACATTCGAAAAATAAAATCTGAAATCTCCAATCGATAACTATTCAACCGATTTGAACCATCAATTAGGTAAGCCTAATCTTCTGACCACACATGTAACCTGAAAATTGAAGTCTACCTCGAAAATTAAGATCTTTGAAGTTGTTCCTTTCGGAAGTAGACCGGGCGTAAATATAATAATTTCATTAAAATTTTAAGAGGAATGTTGAATTCACACCCCCAGTTCATTATTTCTAATTTGATTTTTTTGCCCCCCCCCTGGCCCGAAGGCTGGGGACGCCCTTGGTAATAATTACTTAATTTCTTCGATATACCTACGGGTGCCAGTTTATTATTATATAAACTATTGTAATGAATGGATATTCTACTTTCGAAAACACATAAAAAATTAAAATTCTGTGAAGAAAAACTTGTTTTTTTTTAAATGATCTGTTCTAATGTCATTATTTACAACGTATAGAATAGAGATATAGCATTGAATTATAATGGTTTTCTTGCAACAGTGAAACTTCAAAACTTCGAAAAATAACTCTCAAACAGTTGGATGATTATAAAGAAGAAACAAATACTGGAACCAAAGAAGTATAAAATTGCTCTAATATTATTGCCCCAGATCATTATATTCGACGGCGAGGAAAATAGGAAATGATGATTAGTTCTAATTGAAATACGAAAATCAAATTGGAACAAGTGGATTCCATTACCACTTTTTCGATACGGATGATGCAAAATCAATCATATTCTTCATTTACCTTTCACAGCAGAAAAACTTCAACGATCGTGTACTTATGTCCGTATAGGCTGTACTTATATCACCAGAGGCATGATTACCATTGATTCTTTGAATATTTCAATATTAAACACCTACATAACATGATAGGATGTACATACCTTGTTATGTTGCTCTGTTGAAATCATAAATCTTATAATTGAAAAATGTTATTAGAAATCCTGTTTGTAATTGCTTCCCACATATAATAATTGAACAAACTTGTCTTTTAAATAGTGGAATTGCAGGATCGTGTTAATAGGCAAGTTAACATTCTGTTTTTGTAATAGATCCGACTGATAGATTCCAACTGAAAATGATTTAACTGCAGCAAGAATTTAATTTTGCGTTTTTCAATTACCGCCTAGAAAACCGTGATAAGAGGAAGCTGGATTATCGAAAATATCACCGGACTAGTGGATAATAAACAAAGAACAGAACCAAGGTGACCCAATTTGATGCCAAAAAAATTTGAATTGTCACCTAAGTAAACTGTGCAACGATCATTTCCGAGAAAAATTAATTATTTACGCAGGTGCCAAGTTTGTTTTCGAAGCTAAATCTTTGGCGAAACTGACCGAAATAAACTTTTACAAAATATATCGATTCTAGGTATGGAATGGAAATATGGGAGCAAATGTCACACAATTTATTATGTATCTGTTGATTAATTACATCCAGGTTTCATAGGGTAAGTCCGGAAGAGATCGACTATCGGGAAAGACCCACCAGTGTCGATAACTAAATAACAAGGCAATATACAGGGTGTCCCGAAAACAATGGATAAGCCTGCAACTATAGATAGACACTGTCGTGGTCTAACTTATTCCAAATGACCTTAATGAAAATTCCGCGGTTTCGGAGATATTCATGGTTTTCGTATTTTCAGAAAATTTCCAAGTGCGATTAGTTTTTCGAGTGCCATTTCTACAAATGGAGAGGTATTTCGTTATGGTTTTTTTTAATTTTACATGAGATAGTTCAGCTATCGGAAACAAAGACTTAAATTCATCAAACTAGTGTAAAAAGTTAGAAACTCGAGAAGAAAAAATGATAACTAAATGAAATTTCCTTCAATTTTGATGAGCTACAGTGTAAAAAAATTGTAGGACGCCCCTGGTAGACATCATCTTAAAAACTTGCTCAGTTATTGCAGATTCCAAAAAGGTATCATACAGCTAGGCATTCTGTATTTTTTCATTCTCGTAACTACTTGATTTCGAAAAACAAGGTCAAAATTTGGATTAAGTTAGACCACGACAGTGTCTATCTATAGTTGCAGGCTTATTCATTGTTTTCGGGACACCCTGTATGCATACGTTACTGAAATACTTGATGAAATTAGTTAACCGTGTTGTATCAAAACACATAAATACGGCCGTAGCTAGAGAAGAGTATGATTTTATAAATCAGACTTAAAAGTTTATGCTAACTGGAAATATTTTTCGCTCATTCACTATGTTGGTGATATTTTAAAGACGGGTGAGTTTATTAGATTTGTGTCAATATATTTTAAGATGATGAAATATGAATGAAGTTATAATATAACCTTCAAAATCTAGGTGTTTTTTAATATTTTTCTTCGAATAGCAAGGTGTCAATCTCTACCATAACTTTGGTAGAGTATACGACTACATCAATGAGGGAGAGATAGACCACTAGATGCGAGGTAGACAGCTTGCAGATTCGGAAAACGAAAGTCTAGTATTGCAGAAATGTGATGCATCTGCACAGTGGGACGAAAATAAATGCGAAGGATTTGAGAAAAATTATTTCCAAACGAATAATAAAATGTGTAAACTGTAGTTGTTGCTTTCATAACGGATACTCAAAATTCGAGATTTTTTGCGATTCATTCAGCTGCCCCCCTCCAGAAGTTGAAATAAACGTCATTTTCCATGAGTTTTTTGTTGTTTCAACGTACCCGTCCGACAATCTTCTCGAAACAGGTACGAGCTGCCCCCCTAGCTGAAATCCTGGGTACGGTCTTGTGCGAGTAAAGTATTATAGACCAGTTGCAATGTTTGAACTTTTGAGTCAAAACAAATATTTATGCTCGTATTATATCATATTTAATTAATTATACTGTCCGAACCTTTTGGTTAATGTTTCAACAGTTAAGAAAACATATATCTCAGAAACCAAAAAAGTTACATTGTTTTTTTTTCAAAATGTGGTCGGACGCTCCTGGACTTAAATTTTGAGAACATAGCCAACGTTTCGGATAAGTTTTATCTTCTATCAAGGCCCGTTTTTTCTTTTTTAATGATAATTTTTTTGCTGAAGAAAGTTCCAATAGAGTTCCAATAGAGTTCCAAGTTTCATTTCAAGTTGGAATTTCCTATGGTTTTGAGGGCTCGTTCTAGGAGTGCTTTATCGAATTTTGAGTCGAAAATGGTTTCAATAACCTAACCTAACCTACTGTTTGAGATATACTCAGTATGAATCACAAGTCCTATACAAAATTCAGTGCTCCACCAATGAACGAGCACCTTTTCAGAGCTTTTTTCTCAAGTTCATTGACGATTCATCGATCGAATATAATTATTTCTTTTTATGAACTGAAATTGTGCAATGAATTCGAAATATTCATGAATGTGTATGAGTGAGAGTAAGCAATCTTTTTTTCCGAATTTTTGATTAATTAAACAGTTTTTCCACTAATTAAGGATTTTTGTTTAGCTTTTTCTTGTCGGAAAATTTTCCCAACAAGACTATTAACTTTCGCTTGTTTTTCGACCTTCCTTCTCCGCCCTATAGTAATAAATAGGCAAATTACTTCAAAAGTTTCCTTGCCATCTTTCATTCTTCGTGTGAGGTTCTTCGAAGTCAGCCATCTTGTTCCTTATCGTCGTGATTCCAGAATAGGATTTTGTTTAAACCGATTTATCAATGTTTCTCGGATCGCCACGGTTGGCCGTCGGTCTCCCTCTGGCCGCCGTGAAGCTATTTTTTAATTGGTCTACGCCGAAGACCCGTCTCCTCCAGTATGCACCAGGACACGGCGAAGAAGGTAAGGGTCACGAACGTACCTAAAAAACGAAATAAAAGCGGTCATTTCAATCTCGAATCCTCACCAACAACCTCCATCTTTTATCTCACGCTCGCGAACGCGCGATGGCTTGTTTTGGTTTATTTTAATTAACTTGGATGAACGTCTTCAGGTCAATTTTGTTCATACATGCTGCAACGTAAAAGTTAAATATGTATTATTTTTTTACACTCGCTGGCTACTATTCATTGACTTTAGTAGTTATGTAGCAACACTGGTTCAAAACTTCCGAAGCATTAGGGAAAGGATGCACGAAATGACATACACTAAAAAAACTTCAAAATCGCGTTTTTCAGAAAACTGTCGAACAAAAAAAAATTCATTACACCCTATCTGGACACATTATTTATTTTCAGCCTGTACCGGGTTTTTCACAATAATTTGACCCCCCTTTAACTTTGTTACTGAAGGAGATACAAAAAAATGTTTCGTATGAAAGTTTCACGAAATCAACTGAGGTTTTTTGCTATGAGTCCAGAAACTGAAATATATACAGGGTGACCAACATATTGATGGCAACTTCATTTTTTCAAATGGAACACCCTGTATATTTTTCCATATTTGGTTAGCTCTTTTTCCCCTGATTTCGAATATGTAACATATGTTGGTCTGTCTTTCTTATTCTGAGCACCACAGAGTTTCAAATTTCAATAACCATCTGGCATAGCGTTTTGGAAGTTCGTGAATATTTAAGTGGCCAATTTGATCTTTGGATTGGTAATGGCGCACCCATTTTATGGCCACCAAATAGTCCCGATTTAACACCGTTGGACACGTTTTTATAGCCGTTCCTGAAGGAAAAATTTACTTCAGCAATAATGATAATAATCAATGAAAGCGGAGAATAATACTAATGATAAAAAATCAACCCATAATTCGGAACTAATCCCGTCAACGCACAAAGAAATAAGAATAATGATAATATTGTAATGATTAGAAACAAATTTTGAAGCTTCAATTTCTGACTTGAATCAGAGCCATAATAATGCTATCAAAAATAGTCTAAACAACTTGAGACAACTATATGATATATGTGTATTGAATGAAGTCCTTTTGAGCAATTTTTTTAGTTAATGTTATTCTTACCATACTACCATAGTTTATCATTTTTCATTGGTTAAGTAATTGTTAAGTATTCATTCTAAAATAATACTTTTAAGTAGAATGTTTGGATATAAAGAATTGCGTAGGTATTTCACATATTTTTTTATTCGGTGTCATTCCAAATCTTTGAAACTCTGAAAATTGAAGAGACACATCCACATACGCATTTATATCGAGATCAGGAGGAAATACCCTATCAAAAAATGAAGAATATACAAGACAGGGTGTCCCATTTGAAAACATATAGTTGCATTCAATGTTGTTCACCCTGTATATCTTCCCATTCACGTTATTTTAACTCCAAAAAGGAGCATTTTCAGTAAACGCACTCTGCCACTTGTAAAATGATTACAGATCTTAGCAGGTGGTTCTTGAAAGTTGAAACTCTGTGGTTCTCAGAATAAAAGAGATAGACCAACATATGTTACATATTCGAATCAGGGGAAAAAGAGCTAGCCAAACATGGAAAAATATACAGGGTGTTCCATTTGAAAAAATGAAGTTGCCATCAATATGTTGGTCACCCTGTATATATTTCAGTTTCTGGACTCATATCAAAAAACATTAGTTGATTTCGTGAAACTTTTATAGGAAAAATTAATATGGAAATATAAAGATTTTCCTTCTTTCAATATTCCAATGTGTGTTGAAATTCCAAAAAAAAAAAATTTTTCTGCAGTTTTTGAGACATTCAGTCCAGATTTTGTATGCGAGCTATTTTCAACAGTCTTCATCATTGCATGTCCTGAGTCTTAACTAGTATCTACAGGGTGTTTTTTTTTTCGGAGCCATGTCTCTTTTTTGCCTCTCAAATTTTTTTGTGGTACTCTAACTTATCAGCGTAAAATGTATCGTTGATATCTTCGTTCAATTTAAAAACTTTTTAGAATCCTGTAATTTTTTCGTATCTCTAACCGCTTTCGAGTAAAAATTATTGAACGACTGTATGTTATTCGCTAATTAAAGAATAATAGAAATACTCGATATTACAGTAGGATCTCGCTAATCGTCGGCCCTATATTGAGATCGGTAGTGCCGGATTGCCGAAATTGCCGGAATAGTGGAGATATGGTAAAAAAAGGCTAAATAGACCATAAAAACATCGTTTAATTACTACAAAACAAGTACAGTATGAAAATCATTACATAATATTATGTATAAATCGATAAAAATATTATAAGCAAACACAGTTAAGGTCGGATTACTGGACCGGATTACTGGACGTGCCGGAGTGGCGTAAGGCCGGATTATAGAAACTGTACTGCCCAAAATGAGCTTTTATTTTGATAGCTCATCATCTGAGACTCATTTTAAGCTTATAGAGCGAATGCATACAATCGTACAATAATTTATTACTCGAAAACGGTTAGAGATACGAAGAATTACAGGAGTAAAAAAAGTTTTTAAATTGAACGAAGATATCAAAAATTTATTTAACGCTGACCAGCAGAGTACCACAAAAAAGTTTGAGAGGGAAAAAGGAGACATGGCTCCGGAAAAAAAAACACCCTGTAGATTCTAGTTGAGATTCAGGAAGTGCAATGATGGAGACTGTTAAAAATAGCTCGCATTTCAAATTTGGATTGAATATCTCAGAAACTGCAAAAGTTATGAAGAAAAAACCATTTTGTTGGAAATTTCAACACCCTGTAGCTCCTTAACACAGCTATTGCGAGCCCATGTTTATATGGACTTTTTTTCTTGAAATTATATACGTAGATTCATCCCCTAAAGTTGTGACATACTATTATGTAACACCGTGTATAGCGATATGGCTAAAAGTAGAATTGGCTGTGCCGTTCATTTTCAAAAGAAATAGGAAATTATTAACATTTCGTTACTAATAATTATTGGAGAAATCCACGAATCCATGGATTTGTGATTTCAAAGGCAGGTTTTCCTATGCTTATTTTGATTTGAAATCTCTCTTGCTCTACCCCCCCTCTTTTTTTCAGATAGGAATATGTATATGGATTGTGAAATATCAGAAGAAACGGAAATGATATCAAATTACCTTCTATTTGATGTATCACAATCCTATTTGAATAAAATTGAGGGGCGTTGGGGATGAGAGATTTCGATTTCTAAAATTAGGGAGAGCTCCTTTCGAAATTACAAATCCATTGATTTTTGGATTACCCTTAATAATGCCTAATTATTAAAAGAATAACACAAGTACCTAAAACGGTAATTTCAATCTCGGCTCTTAACCAGTATCCTCCATCTTTTATCTCACGCTCGCAAACGTGCGGCAGCCTGTTTTGGTTTATTTTAATTAACTCGGCTTCGTCTCTGAGCTCATTTTTCGATTAACAGTTTTCGGGAATTGATAGGTTTTCGTTTTATGGGATGAATGCTAATTAACGCGATTGGAACTATGTGGGAAAGTCTGAATTACCGTGTTAAAGCATGATAGAATATTTAATTAAAGGCCTTATCAATATTTCCATCTATGATCGAATCTTCGAAAAGTTATGAAGATATGTTTAACGGTTCTGAAGCTATACGGCAATTAAAATTATGATTTTCGATTAATTTACAATTATGTTAGACTTGGGGCTGTCGTATTTCATTAGTTCCTATACATTACCATCTATTTATGCTGGTGAAACTGGTGGATTGAGTGTCCAGAAAGCCCATAAAGTATTAAATGTACGTTGTATTTCTGCATAATTGAAATAGTTGGTGAATGAATTCAACAGCTTCACCGGTTTATGAATAAACAATTAGGACTTGTTTGTCAACTGACTGGTACTTACATAGAAGAATGAAATAACACTATATAATGAATATACATGATAGAGATTTGTGATGATCAAATTCGCCAGAATTGTGTAAAATTGTCCTGATAATAGAAGAAAAGGTGTTGTTATCATACAGGCTGCCCAAAAATTAGACAGACAAGCTTCAAGTGGATGTTTTTGACATTATTTCAGACACTCTAAACCTAAATCATATAATGTAAAAATGCTTCGTGAAGGTACAAGAGAACTCTGAAAATGACGTCCTCGCAACACTCTTTATCACTTACCTCCACAACGGCGTCAATATAACGGGTGTCCAGAAAGGGTATCGGGTATTTGTTTTCGCGCCATATTCAGGACGGGACGTCTAAAAGGAGCGAGAAGGGGGTTCGTGGCGTCCACAATTTTGTGGAGTTTTAGTCACGATGGAACAGTACTCGGAACGCATCCCGCATTTTGCGTATGAGCGTATTATCGTAATGGTGGTTCAATAGTGACTGCCCAACGTCTCTATCGTGCGGAATATCTACACGTCACGCGCCAAATGACGATAGCATTAGTAAATGGATCAGGATGTCGAGAATACAGGTGCGACAATAAAATTCAAAACTCTGGTCGTTTTCGTTTACTTCGCGATGAAGAAACAATTGAAGAAGTTGGGGCGTCGGTTCGTCAAGTCCGTCTTTATCCATTCGAAAGCGAAGCCAAGCGTTGAACATCTAAAAATCGTCTTTACTTTCGATTGTAGAGAAACTTACATCTAAAAGCCTATAAAATTCAATGATTCAAGAATTGAATGATGCGGACTATGCTAATCGACTGATTTTCCGAACGAAATGCTGCAGCGATTCAACAAGTCATTTCGCGAAGGGGTAACATCAACTGGCCTCCCAGAAGCCACGACCTTAGCCCGTTTGACTATTTTGCATAGGGATACCTTAAAAGTAAGTTCTATCAAAATAATCCGACGAATCGAAACCAGATGAAGCAAAAACATCAGGTCAGAAATGGCAGCAAATCAATAGCTATGTGTCAACGTGTTATCGCCCAATCTTCGTTCCCGTTTAGAAGAGTGCCAGCAACGCAACGGTCATCATTTGGATAACATTATCTTTTTCAAATAATTCTCCAATTCATATGTTAATAATAAACAAAAACTTCTTCATTGTTCACAAATATTTTTTGTTTTATTGAACTTACAAATACCCGATAACCCTTTCTGGACACCCTGTAGGTGTTGAAATTTTATACATTGGCTGTTACGCATGAGGGCATTTCATTTCATGTCAAACATAAGCGTATTAATTTGGTCTTTTTGCCTTCATTTTTTTATAAGTTACGTTAGGTGTTCCAGAATAATGTCATCAAACGCCATTTCTCAGTTTATTTTGATAGGAAAAGTTTAAAAACATGGGTCCAAAACGGCTTCGTAACCGAGATACTGGATTTAAAAGTCAAATGAAACAAAAATCAATATTTCAAAATCGACTATTGCTTTTTTTATTAAAAAAATTTATGATAATAATGTTTTTTACAGGAATTAACGACGACGTGACCCAACTGAAGGATTGAGGAATTGAAATTCAATATGAGGTGATATGTAGTCAATTTCGAAATATCGAAAAATGTTATTTTGATTGAATTTGAATTACCGCTTTTCTAATATAAATGCCTGGAAGCTTCTGACTTCGAATCAGAGCTTTCCTCACCGGCAAAATAATCGATCCACTGAAAAAATCGATGAAGTTTGTTAATTCATAACTATGTTTTTTCAGGTCCGATTCGATTGTTTTTTTTTAATTGTAGGTGTGTTCATCCTCAATCAATCGCAATTTTTAAATTTGAAGAAAACTCGGCGTACGTCATGTTATACATGGTGAAAAAAAGTCTTTTTTCAACCCCACTTTAGAACCACCCATGGTGTTCCAGTTGTTTAACCGTGTGATTTCTTATTTCATCGTCAAGACCCATCTTCTTTTGATAATTTAATTCTTCATTTATAACAATAGCTCAATTTTTGTTAAAGATACAGGGTTTTCAGAACAATATTAAAGTCCACAATTCCGCTGCGGTTATGATGTACTTTCACAGATCTAACCTTAAATCCGAACCTTATGAAAAATAAACTGGAACTCAGTGAAAACATAAAACAAGAGGAGTTTGTTGTTCTGTATGTACCGTTTATTGGAGACGATTTCGTGCTAATGATTCATAATGCCCGATCGCATCAACCGCATGTGGCTAGGATTGCCAGGGAGTATTTAGCAGAGGTTGATATCCAAGAATTCAACTGGCCCACTCTAAATGTTGCAAGATATACAAACCAACACACACGGCAAGTTGTTATAAAATCTAGAAACAACAGTTCCATAATCAAACTCGTTGCATTTTCATGAATATGCAGCAAAACGGGGTGGGCAAACAAACTTATCGACTCCGGTTCCGAATCCGGCTATCCGGAAAAGATTCGGATCTCCAAAAACTCCGGCTATTTTCGGCCGTATGTTAATGGTCTTTTAACACTTATCACGTGCCGGCCGACATTAAACCCATACCTTTCCTCCATAGATTAGGAAAAACTGTCGATAAGAAAGCAAGAAATGTAAGGTCGGATAAAATCAGAATTCTTAATCCTTGGAATAAATGATAGTTTCACATGACGTACGGGTCGGTTTGGACTTAATTCTTATGCTCGGGAATGGGGCCCTAATATGAGGATAAAGCCGATTTCATGCCATGCGACAATAAGCATAACTGGAGGAATTGATTTCGGAGAAGTGGCGTAATGAAACGTATACGAATATCGTTATTATTAGACCAGTCGAGGTTGGAACTGTTTAGAGTGTTTAGGATACAAAATGAATGGTTATGGGGTGAATAGCTGGTTCGACAAACTCTGGGGACGGCTTTTTGACGAGTTATGAAATGTTGACAGAAGAGTACGTTGACCTTCAGATGAACTAGAGCCTTGCTTACGTTACTAAAGTCTATAAGGGGTAGAAAAAGCCACTACTAAACCTTGTTCCTCAAAAAAATTCATCCGTATTAATATTTCACAATAAAAAAATACTTTTGGACAGCTTGATCCATTCTTCACAGATAAGATCTTTGTAGATTCTTGCTTAAATTCACAGTTTTCAAATAAAAAAAAATTTAAGAAAAGCTCTTAGCTGCTGCTTTTGAGCGGTCATTCATTGGTGGACCAATAATGCTACTACCTCAAAATTAGGACTTCAGATTCATCCTAGGTATATGAATGCAAAATCTCAGCACGAATTAGGTATATTGTTCAAAAAATTAAATGCAGTGGAACTTCCCTAGAACGAAAGCGCTAAATCCGCAAAAAAAGTCGTTATTAAGAAATTTCGTTACACAGAAAATTTGTTTCTATACTCGGCAATGTCGCGGTTGACTTCAATGATAAATTTATGTTTATCATTCAAACTTGAGCATTTTCTTCACGACATTTTCGTAAAACTTTCACACTAGCGTAATGGTTAGATTGGAACCAAACAGCCAGGGGTGTATTTAAAACTGTTTCAGAAGGATCTCTGCCCGCCGCAATGATTTAGTTTAAGGTCGGGATTTATTACATACGTCCGAAAAAATCTCGGAATAAACTCACATCATACCTTCTTACCAATATCCATTCAAAGAGTGATTTTCCTTGAATATTTCGTTATAGAGAGAATTTGCTTCCTTATAGAGGGTGTTTTTAACATGGAATTTGGATTCAATGTGTTGTCCGAAATTCGTTATACAGAGAAATTCGTTATACAGACGTTCGTTATAGGGAAGTTCCACTGTATATGAAAAATCAACTCTACCTAATAAAAAAAAATAAATGATATGGTTCTGATTACGAGATCCTCTTGAAATTCTGCATAAGAATTCTGTATAATATCAATCTTCATTCACAAAATGAACAAATGAAATCTAGAGATTCTTCTTTTCAATATTGCAATAGAGTTTTTTTATGGTTCTGATAATATGATCCTTTTGAAATTTTGCACACATTCACTATAACAATCTTCATTCAATATTCCAATTGAATTTTCCATGGTTCTGTCAGCACAATGGTTACAAAATTTTGCATCACGCTTATTATGTGGTCGCCTAATTCCATTTCGATTGGTTTCGTTTTGTCTACGATAGAGCGAGCGCTCAAAAATAATTTACCGCCTTGAAAGCTAAGTAATAGAGGCTGGAATTATATCCGACCTTGTTTTTATCCATTATGCAGATGTCAAGTGACATACTCTACAACTCACGCTATCAAGATTATTTTTTTCTGAAGAACCATGAATTTAAGGAAGAAACTACAAATTACCTTATTTGTGGGGAATGGATTCATATACAAAGTAAGAAGTGACAATATGACATAAATACTGTATTCACTTCCAATATTTGAAACTTTTTCTTGATATTCTAATTAGTGTCATATTTTATCTAATGGGTGAAATTTGATCTATTTTCTTCTGTTGAAAATTCAGTCGAAACCCAGTAGATTCAATAACCACACTAGTAGTTATTACATATAACTGTCCATTATCCAAAGAGCATCACGCTAATAAATGAAATCATTGCCCAAGTTTTTCTTCACCTTACCAGGTGTATCGAGTTGAACGTATTTATCGAAAACAGTCATTGCATTCCTGTTCAATATCAAATTAATTAACCAGGAAGATACTTAAATTATGAGTAAAACACTCTACTAATTTACGAAACGATGCTTATCAAAATAAATGGTGATTGAACCGAAATATTTCAAATTTCGTAAACAGGAATTTTTCAAATTACCACATAAATCATATCTTCTACAACTACGGTGCCTCAACTCGATGTTTCCGATCGAATCTAATTTCATTTTCGTCGAAATTAACCGCTCAAAACAACGGGCACATTTTATTATTACAGGTCACGACATTTTCTTAACGATTCCCAATCATTCTAATCAGTCTGGTATATCATCAGCTTAATTAACGGTTAGCAAATTAACTCGATCACCTTTCCCTGTAAAGTTCTGCGTTTTCATCGGAGACTACTTGAACTATTACGAAACTACAGAGATAATCTGAAATTAGGAAGGAGATCGATAATAGGAACTTTTGAGTTATCGTAGATGTTAGTATGGCATGTTTAATGAGGTTGTTTAGGTATATCCTGAATTTCAAACAATAAGAATTATGAGCCTAATAGACTTACATCGAAACAACTTTCCAAGTGCTGTGTTTACGACTGGTTTAACTTAATTCGAACAGAAAAACCGGATTCAAGGATCAGCAATAAGAAACCGAAAAGTCAGTAAACTCGAAGATGAATTATAATATTTTCAATATGAGCAAGAGCTTAAAACTGTCAGTAATCACAAGATACTTTTTTAGCAACTTCAACTTAAAAATTAATATTCTTTAATATGATTTTCTTTAAAATTTTAGACTATCAATACTGAATTCAGGTTTCAATAAGGCGTCTTCTGATAAATTACAAATTCATATTTTTTTAGTAAATAGATAGAGTAAATTTTGGTGAATTTTTGGCAGAGGCAGATATTTCGAAACGAGAATATTTTATTGAAAATAAGGATGCTTCTTAGATATACCGGCTATCCGGCGTCCTAGTATACCTGTTTCAATGGATTATCTCAGTCATAAAATTTGGACATGATCTTCAACTCGTTCAGAAACTTTCAACTTGGAAAAACAAAAAATGTAATTCACTTCCGGTTTGACCGGAAGTATTTTTAATTTCATCTGATAATTATTTTTTTTTACGATGTGTCATACTTCGTATTTCACAGTTTATTTGATGGAGCAAACGAAAATTCAAATTTCACACAATTGCAGTAGGTGACGATATTTTGTGTTACCTTGAGAATTACATGAAAAAATATAATAACTGAAGCATGTGTTGCTCTTAGTATTTCGCAGTTTATTTGATGGAGCAAATCGAAACAATTGCAGTAGGTGACGATATTTTGTGTAACTTTGAAAATTTAGACATGATCTTCAACTCGTTCAGAAACTTTAAACTTGGGAAAACAAAAATTCAAAGTCACTTCCGGTTTTATTGGAAGTGACTCAGACTCGTTAATTTCATATTGCACCCTCTATTTCTTCCAATTTTTTATTTCATCTGACAATTTATTTTTTTACGATGTGTCATACTTCGTATTTCACAGTTTATTTGATGTAGCAAACGAAAATTAGAATTTCAAATCGAAACAATTGCAGTAGGTGACGATATTTTGTGTAACCTTGAAAATTACATGAAAAAATATAATAACTGAAGCATGTGTTGCTCTTAGTATTTCGCAGTTTATTTGATGGAGCAAACGAAAATTCAAATTTCAAATCGAAACAATTGCAGTAGGTGACGATATTTTGTGTAACTTTGAAAATTTAGACAAGATTTTCAACTCGTTCAGAAACTTTAAACTTGGGAAAACAAAAATTCAAAGTCACTTCCGGTTTTATTGGAAGTGACTCAGACTCGTTAATTTCATATTGCACCCTCTATTTCTTTCAATTTTTTATTGCATCTGATAATTAATTTTTTTACGATGTGTCATACTTCGTATTTCACAGTTTATTTGATGTAGCAAACGAAAATTCGAATTTCAAATCGAAACAATTGCAGTAGGTGACGATATTTTGTGTAACCTTGAAAATTACATGAATAGATATAATAACTGAAGTATATTTTCGAAATGTTGACCAACTTCTTCTACATATACCTATTTCATCTCGATGATATCCTTCACGTAAGTAACACAGTCCACAGTCACTCTCTTCTTGTTTTTAAGATCTTCAAGAAAAGGACAAAAAATTCATAAAAATACTTATGCTGCTATTTGAAAGGAAAAATTTGAATCACATAAATTTTAAGGTTATGTGAAAGCTGTGTGAATACCAGAGTTGTAGATCTTTCCATAACCCGTTTAATTATCTTCTGTTTCAATGGCTTTCATCGTGTTATACAAGGTGTCTGTAAACAAATGCGAAATTCGAGGGAGATGATTTCTCGATGAAAATAATCAGGGGTAGTTCATATATTTTTTTTCGAAATCGACCTTCCTTTCAAGATACACCCTATGGAAGGCGATGACGACGAGTTGAGAGATTTTTAATTTTTTGGAGTCCTTAGAAAAACTGAGTCATAAAATGATAATATGATTTATTAAGTAGATATTACTCACACAATTCTTTTTGATCCCATAACTTTGTTATGAGGGGTTGAAAATAACAACCCCTCATGATTTTTCTTCAAAAATTGTTTTAGTGGGATAGATTTTCGAAAACCAATTTCTCCTATGGTTTTCCATTCAATTCTGAAGAAAAAATATTTTATACAGTCGAAACTTTTCTCGGAAAAAATAAAAACTCACAAGAAGTTATGATCACTGTTCTCATCATGTTCCATAAATGAATATTCTGAGATTTTTTAAACGCTCAAAATTGGTTTTGTCAATTATGCTTATTAATCGGGAGAAAGATATATTTGTGAAATTAAAATATTACGGAAATTAGCAATTAAACCTTCAGAAAGATTTATAGAACATCTTTATCTCCTGTCATGGACATATAATATCTTAGAATATTCAGTCTATGAAACATGTATACGATGAAATGGAATGAACAGTAATTACTTGTAAGTTTTTATTTTTTTCGAGTAAAGTATCGACTGTATCGAAATATTGCAGGAGACTTTTTTTTTTCTCCAGGATTGAATGGAAAACCATAACAGAATTTTATTTTTCGAGAATCTATCCCACGAAAACATTTTTTGAACGAAAATCATAGGGGGTTGTTTTTTTCAACCCCTAATAATAAAGTTATTAGATCTAAAAATTTTGTGTGAGTTACATCTACTCAGTGCTTCATATTATGTATAGTTTTATGACTCAGTGTTTTTAAGAAGTCGTAAAAAAATTGAAAATTGTCTACTCGTCATCGCCCTTCAAATGCTGTATCTTGGAAGGGGGGTCGATTTCGAAAAAAATTAATATGAACTACCCCTGCTTATTTTCATCGGGGAATCATCTCCCTCGAACCCTCTCTCGAATTTGTTTACAGACATCTTGTATATTTTTTTTCGTTTCAAAAATTATCTGATGTAGTATTTCTTTGGTGTAAGCATCTTATGAAAATTTCATGGCCTAACGGACGTTGTTCTGAAGCAGCTAGAGTGTTGATAAAACAACAAGGATTCTTCGTTATGAAATATATTTTATAGAAGCCCATCCACTCTCTTCACGAGTGATGGAATTCTAAACATCTAAACGAAACATTTTCATGGCGTTTAAAAGTGTGCGTGCGAGTATACGAGCTGGCATTTGCAATTGAAACGACTTATTAAGCCTCGATGTGGATCTAGCGAAAAGACATCAATCTTTCCAGGTCTTTTAACAATACTCACAATATAACACCGAGACGTGGTGGAAGCTCATTTGAATAAATAAATATTCCATATTTCAGCTGCGTGACTGGGCAAGAATCCAAGAAATACGCTGTGTACTTATACTGTGCAAAATTCAATTCTTCAGAAACTCACTTTATTCACTAGTTTCATGCAAATAGCTAGAGCTTTGAATTCGTTAGTAATTATCTACATGGATGCTTTTCATGAAATATTTTTTTCCAGATACAAAATCGATAATGGGTTCGAAAAGTTTATTGAATGCTAATATTCCAAATATGTCAATGCTTGTAATGCTGAGCTCATTGACATTGCATTCGAATTTTAAGCATAATTGATAGCTAATATTGCAATAATGTAAAAATAAAGAAGAACTAACTATATTAAATGATATAAGGTACTGCTTATGTCATAGATTTTTGAAAAAAAAAGGGAAATATTCTCGAAATTGAATAATTCAGTAATGGAGTGGATAGCGATAAAAAACAAATGTAATAATCATATTCGCTGTCAGGTTAAAAATTCACAATGTTCCTTAATTGACACAACTTGAAAGGAAGCCTACAGGGAATGCATCTGATAACAAGCACAAGTAAGAAACTGAAAGAGCAGCATTTTAAAAGGCCTTTAGGAACTTTGAAACAGATAGGCACACAATCTGCAAATGCATGCTGAATAACGTCTCATAACTCTGCAGCACGACGACTGTGTCTCGTCATCTATGGTGAGATTGCCGTCAGAGAGTGTCACAGTGTGATGCCATTATCGTGACTTCGAACTCCAGCGTATACATCAATAGTGACGTTTCATTTGTGGCATCATCATGTCACAGTTCCTGGTGTCAATTTTCGGGATTTCATGAACGTATACAGGGTTTTCCTTCTAAGTTGGCCAATTAGACGTTCTAGGAGAACTAGTGAATATTTCGTTCTGAAATTTTAGGTGGAGCCTTGAGGATGGAGGAACTCTTCGCCTAAATTATTTTTATGTCGACAGTGTTGCCACATCTATCTCAAACACATATCTACTTTCTTTTTTCAAATGGAACTACCTATATTTTTATTTACGTATAGATTCAGAACCAAATTCGCAGTATAACCTACTGAAAATAATTTCTCTATCATGCACTGTTGTCAAGTTATGCACACATTCTTGAAATTTTTGACATCTGCATTGCAAGTTTGGAAATGCAATATCTCAATTTTTTTCTATGCAAACAAAACCAAACTCAGCAGTCCTATAGTAGAGAAATCATGCATTCATGTGGTACATTCAGTATTTTGATACATCGTAAGGTTTTTCGAAGATTCCGAAAATGTAAAACTCAAAATGAGAATATTTTGAAATTTTCAAATGGCAACCTCATATTTATTTTACAGCATTCGATTCGAAATGAAAAATGAATGGCCGTCTCATTTCACATTAATTATTTATTTCGGATAGTTTTCGAATGAGATATGAAAAATATGAACGTATGCTTGCCATAGCGAGCCTAAGGAAATAATGCTTTGGGCCCGAAACTTGTAGGAGTGAGGAATTAGCCTCGTTGAAGCTTTCACAGATATTGGATTTCATCAGATCTCTGTAACTGGAAGGCGAGCTCTAAAGGATGGGGTGAGAACAGCTCTTTAAGGGGGCACAATAGAGCTTTTCTGCCACATCAATGATGTCACTCTCAATTCTTTGTCCACACACGTTTTCCCCCGCCTTTTTGCTTGTAGGAGTGAGGAATTAGCCTCGTTGAAGCCTTCACAGACATTGGATTTCATCAGATCTCTGTAACTGAAAGGCGAGCTCTGGAGGATGGGGTGAGAACAGCTCAATAGACCTTTTCTGCCATATCAATTCCTTGTCCACACACGTTTTCCCTCGCCTTTTTGATTTCCTTTTGAAAAGCTATGACAGGACTGCTGCATCGTAAGTTGAACTCATATATTTCCGATATTCTTTCCATGAATTTTTCTCTTTCTTCGTTGCAGTCGTCATGTTACTTGGCTCTCGAAGATGGTGATGTATTAACTCACCGAAACTAGTCGAGTGGATGTGTTTTTGCAGTCTGATTAAATAAATAAGTTTGCACCAAAAATAAGGCATATAATTACACTTTCATCATCAATATGGTGATCGCCAAAGGGTTTAAAGAAGTTACAATAGACTTTGATGTCGTAGTTAACTGCAACCCCTTTTATAACTATAACTATGTCACAAGGCCGCCTCGCCTGTTTAATGACACAAAACAAATCAAATCAGTTTATTGATAATGAAAGGCCCATCATATAAATAGATAATATTAGATAGAATTGCACTGATTTTCCAATATTTTCGCCACCTAACAATGATAATACCGGAAAGTTCTGGGAAACAATTACCCTTACATGTGTACCTATTCCACAATTTTACGCCATAGGGAAAAACTCTGGCGGAATCTCCCAGGAATGGATCATTTCACTAAGTTCCTTCTGAACTTTGAAACAGCATGATTCAGATCTTGGTATAAGACACAATTGCACAACCTCACTGGCTTTCTTACAGGACACTGCCGCCTCGAGAAGCACCTAGTGAGGGTGGAATTATCGGACATTGATAAGTGTAAGCTCTGTGGGGAGGAGGAATAAACCCTCGTTCACCTATTCATGGAATGCTTCGCCATAGCGAGCCTAAGGAAATAAGGCTTCGGGCGAAAAACTTGTAGGAGTGAGGAATAAACCTCGATGATGCCTTCACTGATATTGGATGAGATCTCTGGCGAGCTGTAAAGGATGGGGTGAGAAAAGCTCTGTAAGGGCGCACAATAGACCTCGAGGTCGCAGTGAAATGTTACCCCTTTTATAACCATATCACAAGGCCGCCTCGCCTGTTTATATTATTAATGCCACAAAACAAATCAAAGCAGTTTATCGATAATGAAAGGCCCATCAAATAAATAGATAAGATTAGATGGAATTGCACCGATTTTCCAATTTTTTCGCCGCCTAACGATGATAATACCGGAAAGTTCTAGGAAACAATTACCCTCACGTGTGTACCTATTCCGCAATTTACTATCGTTTTCACTTGAATAATATCAAGTCATGACATACCGCGGCAGGAAAATGGTTAAATAGTTTCGCACGCAATAGTCGACCATATTATTTTTCATTTTTTTGATGTGTGCGAAAGTGCCGTTAATTACTTGCACCTTGACTCCGTAATGTTGTGGAGCATGATCGTTGTTGGAGTCATTAAATTGAATGAAGAATAATTGTTTTCGTACGTGATCTATGAATGAATTTTGTTATTCGTATTTTGCTGTTTCGAACCCGTCTGGTGAAGCACGGAACATGATGCGTTTTAACTTAACATCTCTGTCTCGTGCAAACAGCATTTTTGTACGATGGCGTAGATATTAGTGCCACTGCGATGAAAAAAAAATCTGTGAATTGACAGATTGAGTCCATGAATAAAAACTTTTACCGTGGGTTTCACAAAGCTTGATTGGGCAATCAAATCGTTGATTTAGAATTAAGTCGATGGTTTATGTCAACAATGAACTGGAAATTGCACAGAAATGATGACATTTCAATAATCGAGCTGATTGCAGTTTTGTGCAACCGGCTTACATCTGTCAATTGACAGATTTATTCTGTCAATTTATACTTCTGATTGTTTAATTGACATATTTTAATGTGTCAATTGACAGATTTAATCTGGCAATTCAACAATGCTCATGTTTGATTAACCGCAATCTTCTCCCTCTCTGCCTAGGAGAATGACTGATCCTCTACTTCTAAAACTCATATTTGGATTACGTATGCTTCTTATTCAATTGAAAATTGGGAATTTAAAACTTGAAACATAGTCCACACCAACTTATTCGAATTTCGTGAAAATAATTTCAAGTTTTAAATTCATTCATTCTCCTAGGCAGAGGCAAAGAGAGACGATTGCGGTTAATCAAACATGAGCATTGTTTAATTGCCAGATTAAATCTGCCAATTGACAGATTAAAAAGTGTCAATTGACAGATTAAAATATGTCAATAGAACAAGTAGAAGTGTATCTTGACAGAATTAATCTGTCAAATGACAGATTAAAAGTAGAAAATGACAGACTAAATATGTCAATTGACATATTAAAAGTTTCGAGAATCTATCTATGAAATAGCCCATAAGAAAATATACATAGGTAACTCTAGAAGATGCATAATGCGATGAATACAGGTACCTAGAGTATTGATGAGACTCGTATAAAATTTTAGCATTCTATCTCCTATATGAAGTGTTAATTAATGAAAATGTTCGATCAGAATATTCACCGGATTGAACACGATTTCATGACATAATTAATAGCGCATATAAGTAATTGCTTCCGTTTAATTAAAAGCTGCTACAAAGACATATTTGTTTTCAACATGAAAGTGTTCGTGCTAGGTGTCTAATATGTCAAACGAAATAACACGAGTTTTAAAAATACTTTTGGGATGGCGTATCAGTGCCACTGCGATGAAATACAAATCTGTCAATTGACAAATTTTTTTCTGTCGATTTCTATCTGGCAATTCAACAATGCTAAGGTTTGATTAACCGTAATCTTCTCTCTCTGTCTTTGCCTACGATCCTCTTTTTCCAAAACTCATAGTTTTTGATCATGCTTTTATATTTAATTGAAAATTTTAATTTTCAACTTGAAATTATTTTTACGTGCGGACTATGAAGTCAGCACCAAAGTAAATAATATCTGATAGTTTCATGAAAACGGTTCACTTTTATTTCCCTAGGTTCCAAAGGCATTAATTAGACACTAAAATTTAATCTGTCAATTGACATATTATAATTTGTCAATTGACACTTTTTAATCTGTCAATTGACATATTTAATCTGGCAATCCAACAGGTTCTCTATTTCTATTGCTGTTTTCCCACGTCAGGAATCAACTGGTGGACGTGTATGTGGTTTGTGATTTTGTGAAGTTAGAGAAAAGTCGGGGGGCCCTTATTCTAAAACTATGTTCTATACTCAGTGCCTAATAAGGTCCTATTAGGACCTTATGAAGCTACATATTGATTTTTGAATCACTACGAAATGAATATTACTAATATTTAAATTTCGTAATGTTTAATATTAGTAATATTCATTTCATAGTAATTCAATGAAATGAATATTAGGTACTAATATTTAAATTTCGTAATGCTTAATATTAGTATTATTCGTTTCATAGTGATTCAAAAATCAATATGTAGCTTCATAAGATCCTAATAGGACCTAACTAGGCACTGAGTATAGAACATAGTTTTAGAATAAGGGCCCCCGACTTTTCTCTAACTTCACAAACCACATACACGTCCACCAGTTGATTCCTGACGTGGAAAAACAGCAATAGAAATAGAGAACCTGTTGGATTGCCAGACTAAATATGTCAATTGACAGATTAAAAAGTGTCAATTGACAGATTATAATATGTCAATTGACAAATTAAATTTTCGATTCACAGATTGAATCTGTAGCTATGAAACAATATCCTTAAGGGACATGCAACTTCAATCCCTATCCAATTTGACGTCCTCTATCTCTACTGACTCATTGACCCGTACGTCAACAGTCACTATATACAGGGTGAGCAAAATTCGTTGTCTATACTGAAGGGACCTGGAGCATTATAGCAGCTAGAAGAAAACTGATAAAGCATTCTCTGGTGCTTTTCCATGACTAATCCGAATTTGAAAACGGATCCAGCCTATCGTTTGAATATGAATGAAAATTCAGAATTGTCATTTTCAATTAAGGTGAATAACTCGCTCGTTCAAACGAACTCGTATTCGAAATTGTTGTTACATTCTTCAGGCACTCTTTGAGCGCTCATTCTACTTGGATGAGTGCTATATTGTTTTGTCCAAATGTCTGAATTTTGAGCCGAAAATGGTCTCAAACGATAGATGTTGACTCGCTGATGACGAATCCGTGGTTAAATTGAATTATGTTCGTGAGGCTGTCCGGTCTAGAGACTTGAAATTTTCAGGATGAGTTCGTTTCCCGAATGCCTCGGTTAAGTTCGTTGAACAGCCAAATCGTACAGGGTGTTCCATAAAATATGGCCATTTTAAGCGACACCTATCGAAATGGCCACATGCAAGATTCTCATAACACGCCTCATACATTATTCTGTGGTCATAGTGTTAACAGAGTCAAAGGAAATTCAATTGGAATATTAAAAGAAGAATCTTTATATTTCCATAATAAGCCAAAATATCTGATTCGAGTGAAGTTTATTTTGCGAATGAAGATATACTGAATGTTCATGCGAAATTTCAATAGGATTGGATCATTGGAACCAGAAAATTATTTTTTTCAGTTATTGATTTTTTACATATTCAATTTCATGAAGAATTTTGCGTCCATATACTAAGCATGAACCTATACAAAATTTAGATCATTGCTTTACAAAGAACGAGCGCTCAAAAGCACATGCTCAGGGCTTTCCTTGAATTTTTTCTTCACTTTGCTTTTTAGGACATTTGGGTGCATTAACTACTATGGCTTTCTCTGAAAATGATCAAACTCTGGGATTCGAGAAAGTTGAAAAACTTCAAGAGCATTCAGCTTGAGGAGGGAAATCAGCTGTGCTCAAAAGCACCTGCTCAGGGCTTTTCTTAAATTTTCAAGAGTAACACCAGCCTATTTATCAACAGTACATCGAAAAACAGGAAAAAGTATTCATTTTTTTCTCCTTCAATGTTTATGTGAATAGTAATATTGAAGAACACTTTTCATTTCTCGAAAATGGCTAGACCGAAGAGTTAAATCATTTTATATTTGAATTACTTTTAAAGAAATTTGTCATCAGTTTACTTCTTGCTGCTGAAGTAGATATACAGTGTGTTTGGTCACGAGTTAGCGATAATTTAAGGTCATCAAATATACTTAATATTATCGACCAAAACAACCAAACTTGGAAGTTTACCCTCTTAGTTTTGGAGTAGCCCCCATTTTAAATTTACTTTTTTATTTGCGTTGGCCCTTCCAAATAATATCGATTTCTTTGGACATAAAGGTCCTACAGATGTGAAAAAAATGATTTTTGAAAGATGATACTACCACCATTCATTGAAGTATAACAATATTAGCACATGCAACTTGAAAACGCCATTAAAAAATTCTTTGAAAAAGTTCATAGTAAAAATATGTACTGATTTTCTTGGTAAATCAGCAATACTAAAAGAACTAGCACATTGAAGTATAATTTTTTTTCAATGATTTAACGCGCAAGGATATTAGCTACAAAACAACACTCACATCATATCTGTAAGTTACATAATTTGAGAGTTATTGCTGCTCGAACATGATCACTACGCGTGCAAAAGACACAAGACAGGTCGCCATGAAGGCCACTGCCTGTCTACAGAGCAGAGGCGGCCATTTTGAGCAATTTTTATGATCAATTTGTTTGTTTTATCATTGAAAATTATTGAAAGTACAGTACTGAGGTTTTTTTTATTTTATCAATTTTCATAAGGGTCATGTGCGAACGACAATAACTCTCAAATTATTTAACTTACAGAAATGATGTGAGTGTTGTTTTTTAGCTTGTGTCCTTGCGTGTTAAATCATTGAAAAAAAATATACTTCAATGTGCTCGTTCTTGTACTATTGCGGATTTACTGAGAAAATCAGTAGGTACATATTTTCACTATGAACTTTTTCAAAGAATTCTTTATGGCGTTTTCAAGTTGAATGTTCTTATATTGTAATACTTCAATGAAAGGTGGTATAGTATCATCTTTCAAAAAACACTTTTTTCACATCTGTAGGACCTTTATGTCCAAAGAAATCGATATTATTTGGAAGGGTCAACGAAAATAAAAAAGTAAATTTAAAATGGGGGCTACTCCAAAACTAAGGGGGTAAACTTCCAGTTTGGGTGTTTTTGTCGATAATATTGGGTATATTTGATGAACTTAAATTATCGCTAACTCGTGACCAAACACACTGTATAACGAATCTTGCTCAGCCTGTATAATGATCCTTCCTTCATAAAAAAAATAAGTTAATATACTCACTTCGCCATAAAAATGATGTATTTGACACGAAGACCCCCGATATGACTTAATTCTCACGTTTGTCTCGCCCGAGAGGGCACCACCAGACCAAAGATGACCGCGGTTGTCATAACTACAATTAAATTAAGACGACGTATTAATTACACATCGAACTAAGGGATAAATTACACCCGACAACGTGTAATACATTATTTGTCCATTAATAACCGGGTCGGCAGAGGACGACGTCGTTTTTCAGCTGACAAAGAAATAAATCGTTCAGTGTTTCACAGACGCTCAACCAGACGAAATTCATATATCATACGTGCCTGTGCGCTTGTTTCTCTTTTTCTTGCGCTGGCTTCGTTTAATTGTAGGTTAGGTTCGTTTTCCGTGGAATTCATTAATGGATTACGATGGTTGGCCGCTGTATGGATGTGGGAAGCATAAATCAAGACTATATCGATGATATATTTAGCGAGTAGATTTATCTTATTTATTTATATATTCTTTTGTATTGTTCGTTTCATCTTTGTCCAGAGCATCTGAGGCATGATGAATGGGATGAATGTACTCGTACATAATATATAGGTACAGTATTCGTTTTGAGGAGTTTCGTGCTCCTGAGCTGTTCCAGTGCTTGTGCACAGCCAATGGCAAGCCGTATTTCGAGCTTTTGAGTTACTCAGGAGCACGAAATTTCTCAAAACGAATAGGCTAATACTGTCCAAACTCCAATGGCTATGTCTATGTTTTGTGGTGTACAGATCATTTTGCTTCTTTTATGAATTCAAGTATTATTTGGGTTATTTCCATCATTTGCACTTCTTGCATTCAAAGTTTCGGCCAGAGTTCTCAAGCCTTCGTCAGAAAAACGCTTTGACTTTGATCTATTTTTGATTGAATCAGTTTGTTGTTAAACAAATAATTTGATCATTTTCAAGCTGGATCTTATTATTGGAGCCCAGATTGTTTTGAGATCAACAGACGGTTGACTGAAGGGATTTTCGGCAATCGACATAAAGATGCTTCCCGTAAGATTTAAGTTTTTTTTCTTTTGATAATACGCCAGCTTCACCTGTTCACCCCTAAAGATCCGATGGTCTTCATTTAAACCAAAGGATTTTATGAGGAGAAGCTTTCATAATATTGAAGTAAGAAAAACTAAAACGAAGAAAATTAAAAGAAGCATCTTTCATGTCAACTACCAAATATCCCATCAGTCAACCGTCTGTTGATCTCAAAACATTCTGGGCTATAATAAAAAGAAGACGCATAAAAAAGATCAAATGAATTGATTGACAACTGATTTGATAAAAAATAGAACTGCGAACTACGCACTCTTAGAAAAGGGCGGACCTTTTTCAAAGAGTGACGAAAGCTGCTTTTCTTGAAGTTACAAGTTTTAAGTGTCTTTCACCGGCTGGATAATGTTGAATGAAGCGATGAATTCAAAAAGAAAAAATGGGGAATGGCCAAATGATATTTCAAGGAATCGTGGATTGACCCACCCGGCCTCAAATTTTCTGAAGGGATTTATCTTATGTAAAGGAATCTTTGAACGTAAATTATAGGTACTGCTTCGAAATCCATAAAAGTCACGATAATACAATAATTCAATTATTTCTTCTTATACCCTGACAATATACTTACGTTATGTTTATTGGAAAAACCAATATGAAAATTTTCTCAGTTCAATTCTTTCTATAAAGAGTTTATAAACTAGTGTGTACCTACTTACAACAATCGTCTGTGGTATGCCCTGGAGGTGGGGGTACTTACCTGAAAAAAAATTATTGTTAGTTCATCAACATAGGAAATTTGAAGGAATGGAAATTCAGAATTAAACAGAAATATGTATGTCACTTCTACAATATTCTTATTTTTTGGTTTTTTCTGAATACATTGCACTAACCAAAAAAAATTGTGATTTATTCATTAGTTTACCATTAGGTACTCAAAGATAAAAGTACTTGGTATATACTACCACAATATCACATTAATAATTTACAGGATGTTTCATTGGCAAATGAACATACGGTAACCTGAGCTAGAGATGCCCCAGGCGAGTCTAAAAAACTCATATATGATAGGTCTAATCAACTGCATAAGCAATGCTTATAACTTTTGAATCAAGCAATATAATCGATTTGTATTTGGAATTCATGATTTCCTTCCACAGGTCAATCGATTTATATTTGAATCCACCAAAAATTCTAGGTCCGTATTTGTAAAATATGGGACTTCTTCCAAGCTGAGATTCATCACCCTGTATCTCGAAATTGAGAAATTTAATTGAGATATTTGAAAAGCAGAAAATTTTTCATGGGTTTCTATAGATTCATTGCCCCGCACGCCAGTATGTTCAAAAAAAGCTTCAGTGAAAAATTGATATGTACGAGTGTTTCCGAGTAAGGTGCCGTAAAATGTATTGACAGAATAGGTTTTTCGGGAATTTTTTCGAAACCTTACAAGATTTTTGTTCACCTTTTGTAGGTCGCGAGTACCTACAAAAAACACAATTATTCTTATTTTCGTCAATTGCGTCTGTATAGACTTTTGTCGGCATAAATTTGGTGAAAAAAATGGTACGTCAATGTTTTTTCAATATAAAATTATTCACATAATCACCACATAATTTACAGTGAGAATGGTGAGTTTTTCACTAGCGACGAATAATTTTTGAGATAAGAAATGAAATGCTATTTTATATAAGAGAATAAACATTTTATATCGTTCGACCTGTGGAAGGAAATCATGAGTTCCAACTATCAACAATTATATTGCTTGGTTCCAAAGTTATGAGAATTTGAAAATATTGATGAATACAAGAACCACTCTGTATCTCGGTTATGGAGTTGATTAGACCTATCATATATGGGTTTTTAAGAATCGCCTAGAGTAGCTCTAGCCCAGGTTACCGTATGTTCATTTGCCAATGAAACACCCTGTATAGTAACTACATTTGAAAACCATTTGTGAGTGAAGTTGTCTTGAATTCATTAAGGGGAAACTACCTATTATCTCACACTTCAACCTAATTGGTTAATTTGCGACATCACCACAAACTCTAGAATTTTTTTTTTACGGAGCTAATTCTATTAGGTATTCACTTCATTTATTTTCAGTAGGTACTCAAATATTGTGAAATTTGTTGATGGCATATTATCAGAATTTCAGAGGAAAAATAGTTGATGAATTCTGACATCTCAGATTATTATACGGTAACAAGAAGAACATTCTTAAAATTTCAATTTCACTTATTTAAATTTATATAACGCCCCTTTTTTAAAAGTAGAGATTTTTTGAATTTATATACCTCCATCACGGTATTTAACTACCTATGAGATGAATGAAACTGTTCATTGTTGCTATATGGAAAAAAAGCCATTTCGATAATATTTATTTCATAACAGTTATGAGACGTCCTATTGTAATTCATTTCATTCCATGAAATCAATGATATTTTCAATTGGAGTAATGGAGTTTTTTCTGGTGTTATGCAAATATAACTTGCCTACTATCCGGACATAATTAAGTTTTTACTTGGATATAATATCTTTTTTTTTAGGCTTTCGTGTTTCTATGTATTTAGGACCCTCGAGGATATTTTTTGTCGTATGCTGTTTTGAAAATCACTTCACTTCAAGGTCGTGGGTATGAAACCTCTCGGTAGTGTTAATATATGGTTTGAAATAATTTCAGAGCAAAATATATCAATTTCGATATAACTGGTACATGTATTTTAAGATAGGGTCACCCATACAAAGAGGGATCTATGGATATAGAATCCTGACGACGAAGAACTTGCCAATAAACACTAATGATAACTTATCAAACTTATACCTTCTTGATCGACAGCTTCTAACACCTGGCAAATAAAATCATAGGGAAGGCCGTCTTGATCCATCAATAATCCCGTCACCTATGTAAACACATCATCGGGGACAGACGCACTCATCTCGCCGCTAATGAGCTCGAAATTTACGGTTAGAAAACTATTAAAACAACAATAACAATAATTTCGACGGAATTTATACGCAATTTATGGCGTAGGGAAAAATTATCGGCCGCAAGATGATGGATGGATTGACGGCCGAGCGCGCGGCGGCATAAGGGATCGCGGCCGACCACGGTAATTTTCTCGTCGTATCGCTGACGTCCCGGACCGACATGTTTCGATAAGATATTTATGGTCGGTGCGCAAATTACGGTCGAGGATGCCCGATCCATTCGTGGGCCTGCTTTGAGTTATGGCGGGAATTAAAAAATAGCCTCATTTTAAGCTGAACCCTTCAAACGAGGTACTAAAGATTTTATCAAAGATAACAAGACTGAACACTCGGTGTTCCTCAAGAATTCAGGTTCTATAGTCTATCCAAAGTTATCATACAGGGTGCACCGAAATATATATAATACAATTCAAAAGGATATTCACAGGAAACCTCTTTTCTTTGTTTTTGTTAAATGGGATCTCACCTCTGAATTGGCAACACCGAATAGTTTATGTCAATACATATGATGAATCTGACAGTGAAACCTTTTTTGGAATTACTCCTGTATACCTCCTGTAGGTGGTCCACCATTTTTATGCCATTCTAATCTGCTAAAAAATTCTTATTGTATTATTTCAGCTGATTGAAAATAATCGGTTTACGCTCGATCAATTTTGGGACTTATTGGGATTCATTTCCAAAACAAACAAAATTTGTTGGAAAATGCAGAAAATGTCCTGAAGAATTTGATAGTACAGAAGGACCAACAGCGTCCGGTTTGCGCAGGATTAGTGCTGAAGTTCGTGGAACTGGTTTCATTGTTGATGCGCCAACACGTGCACATGCTCGTATAGGTATAGGTATAGTGCGATCACCTGAAATTATCGAAGCAGCGGCTGAAAGTGAAATTCTGCGAAAAAATCTAGGCATGACGCCTTACATAGTTTAATTGGTTCAAGAATTTATTGAAACCACGTTTTTCTTCGCTAGATGAATCGAAGAGAAAAAAAAACTTCTCGATGATTTCGATTTTGCTGGAAACATAAATCCTTCCTAAAAAATCTCAGTTTCATCTTGGTAAGTAAGTGAATAAGAAGAATATTCTTAGAGGAGCTAATCCACCATTGGGCCATATTTCTTTGAAAATGAAGACGGCATTTTTTGTGACATGATTAATGTCACAATAGATTTATTTCATCAAACGTTTCATGACTGTTCAATAAGCCGAAATGGTGATATCAAGAGCTCGACAGCATTGGACTATTTTCTGTGGGGCGCTACACGAAAAAGAACAGAACTTCCCTTATTCTCGCACTCCCAAGGTAATACATCCGTAGTTACAAAGTATGAAAAAGAATGAGTTTAAATTATTGCAAAGGCCATAAAAAATACCCATTAATACCACAACATCAAAAATTGAAAACTTATAACATAGCAGTAAAGCTGTTCTCTTCCCAATTATTCTTTATTTCCTCAATTTAACTAAAGTACGCTCCTGATTGAAATCATCGAGCCATTGAAAAAATCCAACCTGAAAAGTACCTTTATACGAAAAAAAAATTTTCATGCGAATCAAAAGTACTCCAAACTCCCACAAAAATATGCCCCACACAAAAATCGTTTCGTTATGCAACTTTTCTACCATCCGCGCTGACATTCTCGTCAATCAAAAAAAGGCCTATCTTTCGATAGCAGACAGATTGCCTCACTCCGAAATGACACCGCGTCGAATGACAGCCCACGTGAACCACGCCCCCTCGTGTCCATGGCAACAAGTACACGCGGCGGGAGTGTCGAGAGCTTTCCGCCCACGCGGACGCTGTCTTAGACGCAGCTTTCTTGATTAAAAGCGCCACACATCAAGCTGCTTTTAATCGCGTTTATTGCGGACGGAGCGTGTCATAACACGTGTTTTTTATGAGGAGGGGGAAAATCTCTTCCGTTGCTGACGTGACAAGTGACAGTCAGGACCGGGGAACACCCCGAATTTGTCATAAATAACGGTATTAATTAGTGCTAGTATAGGTGGGATCATGAGGTTTGGAGTTCCGTTATTGCTTGGGGCACGCTAAACGCGTATGGATTATTCGAAACAACAGTTTCTAACCCAAAATGAATTTTACGAATTTCGGATTGATGGGTCACACAATTGCAGAAAGCCCTGGCGTAACATTTTTGGGTCGTCGTGAAGCACCTTTTCGGACCGTAATCAACAAATTGGTGGGAAAATTCGAGCTGTTGGGACAAGTTAGTGATGAAATACCACTGTTTAAATCTATGGGAGAAGATAACCCTTCAATAGGGCCCTGTAGCAGTCTCAGAAGAATTCGAAAAATCTTCACTTGGAATGCCAGACCTTGTTTAAAACACCCTCATGGCCCAAGAGCATGAATTAAGTATTTTGTATCTGAATATTGAAGGTATTTATTCGAATAGTTTTAAGTTTCAATTTTGTAAAAACGGCGAGACAGGGTTTTTTCTACTGAGGTTTTTCCCTGTGCTCTGGTATCATACGCCAAAATAGTATGGTACCCCGTTTTGCACCAATCTCAGCTAGGGAGTTTTTTGTGTCATGTATGGTATTTTGTTAGCTCTCAATTCAAAAAAATATATATGTAGTGATGTGAAAAATAAAACCCGTGCACGTCGCTCAAGAACAGCCGTAATATTGCTGCTGTAGCCGAAAGTGTTGAAGAAAACCCAGGTTTGTCCATTCCTCATTTTTTTTGGCCGAAATTGGATAGTATTGATCTGGTCAATGTTTAATTTCAACAAGACGGCGCTACGTACCACACAAGCAACGAAACCATTGATCTTTTGCAGGGAAAGTTTCCGGACCGTGTTATCTCCCGAAGAGGTGAACGCAATCGGCCACCGAAATCTTGTGATTTATCACCTTGCGACTTCTTCCTTTCGGGCCACGTGAAAGAGAAGGTCTACGCCAATACCCCATCGTCGATTCAAGACCTCAAAGATGGAATTCGTCAGGCTATCGAGGACATAGTTGTTATTTTCCACTATTAACGGCATAGCTTCTTCTTCAGAATGAAATAAACATCTGATCATTTTATATAGAAAAATGGCATTTTTCTTTGACCATCAAAATAATACCTTTTATTGGAAAACCCTTTATCTAAATGGTATATCAATATCACCCAAACACATTTCAATATCATGACTTTCATCTAACTCATAACCCTTCCTACACCAGCCAAAAGTACTATTATCGCTCGACTGACCTCAAGGAGTCCAAAATGACATCACAACATTCCTTCAAGAAGCATATAAAGCACCAACCTCCGCACGGCACACAAATTGATAAGACGATAATCGATGGTGAAGCCGCCAGCTATATCTTTCAGAATCGGACCCATTGTATTCTAATTTGTCCCGGATGGTTCCCGGCCACGCAGCTGGCCAGGCCGCCGCCCAGCTATCAATAACTCGCCCGTGTTCGACGCCCACGCCCGGCTTTCGCTCTGTTTCTCGTCTTGCCGCCGCGAACTTCGATTCGTATGCGCTTCCCATTGTGTTACGAAATGTATAAGCTAGATCGCGTGTCTCGGGATCTCCAGGAGATCAGAGTTGGGGAGATTTTTTTTATTGAAATTCATTGTGTTCTGAGGCTTAGGGCTATGTTGGATCGATTGTGGTTTCGAGAGTCGACAGGGTGATGGGGTGATTTGAAAGAATTGGAAGGCTGGACCACCAGCAGACAAGTCACTGATGTATCGGTGATCAAGCAGACAGTATCATAATTAGGTTTGTTCCAACAGCTGACTTTTGTACGGTAATTTGACGGTTACGAAACTGTTAGTAATCGATCTTATGCGCATGTCTAAACTTTGACCGTACAAGAACCGTCCAAACAGTACTTGCTCCAGACCAGGGATCGAAATGACGATCACAAAACCGTTCCACTCACGGTCCCGAAGCAGGATGGAACAAAAACGAAACCGTTCTCAAACGATACATTTTCAGTTGGAACACATTTTTATCTATTGCGCAGAATCCTGACGATCATTGTACGGTCAATTCTTGAGTTGGAACAAACCTATAAATATTGGTTATTAGCTCGGCGTTGAATACACGGAAATTGATAGAAAAAGTTGAAAAATTCCTTCCTTTCCTCAAATTGTGATTAGATTATCCAATAATTAAATGATGAAGGATCGGAGAAAAATTGAATGTAAAACTTATTCCGATCCGAAAAAAGTTTTTGTTGATGTTTTAGTAGTATCCTACAAACCTCACCTGCACTCTAAAAGAAATACCTGTGTCAATGCTAATACTATCAAGAATATTATCGATGTTTTTTTTCCTTTTTATGTCACAATGTTATCATTTTTATCGAAATTATGAGAATATAGTGTTAAGTGGTGTGATTCATGAATTACATTATCACAAACAGAAACAAAATAAAGAATAAATAGAAAATTATTTGAAAAAACATTGTGTTTATCAAGCTATAACACCAATCTAACAAACAAATTGCTCCATAAATCAAAAAATCATCTCTTGGGTGAAAATATACCATGCATGTTTGAAATAATAATTTCACAGAAATGATCAGGTGTTTCTTCTGAAGCTTGTAGAAACAAAAAAAGCACCTGAGAGTGTTTTTCGGCCAAAGCAAAATTCAAAATTTACACCAACTGAATCAAAATACCCACCAAAACAATGAAAAACCTATAGGTTTAGTTTAGTTTGTCTTTAGTATTTTCACATGGTTGCCAGATATAACCAAATTATGAGTGGTCACACAGTTAGAACTGATTATTCTATTCGAATTACTTTGGCAACAATGTGAATAGCAATAGTTTCAATTCTTGGCGGCTTTACAGAGTCCTTAGCATAGTCAAAACAGGACTTGTGAAAGGTTTTACCTTCTTATCTATCTCTTTTTCTTGTATGTGCCTTTGTGATGATGAAACGATAGTGTGAAATTAATGGAGGTGAAGAAAGTGAAATGCGTGAAAATATTTTTTTATACAGAGAACCGTTCATCTTGGCTGATGATTCGAGGACCAAATCATTACTGTTTGCAAGTAAGTACTACGAATTCAAACTTAAATTGATTCAGGAAACTTCCCTCAGTTTTCACAAGCTTTCTGTATAATATACCTAATCAGGTTATACGGTGGAAATATTTATTGTGACTTTTTTTGAGATTATTTACCCATGATGAAGGTTGAAGATCCTTTCTTTAGAGTGATTTTGGAAGATACCTCTACTGTCAACCTTTCACTTGGTCTACCATAAGGTACATATCTATTTGTTCATTATGTATTTATCAGTATAAAGAAAATAAATTTGATCAACAGGAAAATGTTTTTTGATTTGGCAACAAATATTGTTGTAATCTTTCATTGTGAATAAATTCAAATGAATTGAATTGTTTTGAAAACCTGCACAGTAAACGAATACCTACACTGAAAGGCTTTTCAGGAACAACAATTGCAGAACATAAATAATAAACAAAAAATTAATATAGCCGAGATATTCTTTGTATGTAACATCTTGGGACACTCTGAAAATTGCTGTGGATACCACACTGATTATGTCAATCCGGAGCTCTATATGTATCAGGTACTTACTCACGCATCCTATGAACAAATATCTATATATAGCAGTTTGATATATTTTCAATTTGCAAAATTCATATATGAGTGGAGCTCTACTTGCTCCATCATTTAGATCATATCACTTGAAATCTTTTCGGAAAATCAAACCCTTGTCCTCCTGTCTCCAGA
Source organism: Propylea japonica (assembly GCA_013421045.1). Taxonomy (NCBI): domain Eukaryota; kingdom Metazoa; phylum Arthropoda; class Insecta; order Coleoptera; family Coccinellidae; genus Propylea; species Propylea japonica. The sequence continues at coordinate 7,125,284 of CM024245.1, read as the reverse complement.
AAAGTCTCCACTTCTCAACGAGAGTCCTCACAGTCCCAAGTCAAGAGGGTCAAACGATTCAAGACGCTATAACGGGAGGGTTCGGAGGAAGGGTGAGGCCTGTGGCGTCGGGACGCGGGGCGCCGTTACGGACGCTCTCCCGGCGTCGTGCGGTTACTGATTTATAAGCCCTGACACGCCCACTCTTCAATCACCCCGACCAAGAGGGTTCGGGTGCGGTGTTGCCGAATGAGAACCGACAATGGATTTTATATCGCCATAAGTGATCATGTGGAGAGTGACGAGGTGAACTAAGTATGGCAGGTGTGACGTCTTCTGTGCATGTAGGTTCTCCATGGGATAGAACCTTGCAGCACATATCAGCAGTTCTCCTAATTGTTGGATCTTATTGTGAATATTATTTTTCCGCATTCCAAGGAAAGATTACAGATTATAAACAATGAAAGCAGAGAAAAATATTAATCGATTGAAATTAATTAGTTTCGAACACCTACTTCGGAGGTAATCTCGTCCTCATTCAAAGAAGATACAAGGAAGTGATATCAAACAGAGCATCCTTAGATTGCTATTTCGCCCTATTGGGGCTCATCAGTATGGAGAACTGATTGATTTTAATAGATGGCGATCCTACGCGCTTATCTTGTTTTTTATTACATATTTAGGAAATTAAGATATTGTCATTATTTTATTACATTATTTATTAATTATAGTTAAGGATAGACCTTTTAATCCTATCAGTTAAAACAATTAGATGGATAACCAACATGTGAAATAGATGAGAAAGCAAAAAACTTTATCCAAAGATCTGTCATGAAAACACTCCACCTGTCACAAACATTTTTGAATCCCTTCTTGCAAGTTGAACGACGGGTTAGGCAATCGATACCAGGTATGGAAAACACGATTGGGAAAAAGCTCTTGGAGCTATGTTCTCTTAAGTTGCTTCCATTTAGGGTGAAGCTGCAGCAAATTCTATCACTGAAGTGAGTCAACATAGCTAGATATCGCTGTCTATCCTCTAATCCAATCAACCCTATATGGCAGAAAGTAGTAGCTCGTGCGTAGCTTGGTGAAAGCCATAGTGAATGCGAGTGACCGATCTCTCCTTATACACCATTAGACTAAACCGGTACAATCTAGCATGGGTTGAATATCGTTTTGTAGATTATTCCGAAGGTTAGGTTAGTTGTGGATTATCCCGAAAGTTGGGTCGTTACAGTTCCATTAAGTATTATTATTATAAACTATATTGAGTACCCATAGACTTGAGAAAGCCCTTCAAAAGCTATTAAGCTGGTGCGAGTATATGAAATATGTACTATGTAGCGAAAGGTAGCAACCAAACGTCACACCAGCCTTTCAAACTGCCAAGTCACCTTAAAGAGTGAAATTATTTGATATGTAAAATAGAAAAATGTTTAATATTCAACCATGTGCTTCTCTTGCATATCTAGGACGATTCGAAGCTAAGCGAGTAATAAGAGATATGATAATGGAAAGATACACAACTCATGCACATCGTCCAAAGAAACTACAAGAAAGTTATGCCATTCAGAGTATTTGCAGGCAGTTGTCTTGATTTTTTGATTCTCCCAAGATTAGGGAGACTTTGACTGGCTTGAGGTAAGTTTCCTAAGATTACACACAATATAAACTATTTGGCACTGAACTAGCGAGAATTAAATCAGTGCAGCGCCATCTTGGTGAATATCCTAACGAATATGTTTAGGTCGTGCTGATCCTATTCAATCCCTGATAGTTTACTGCTAAATATTGCAATCTTAGAGTACCTCAAGTCCTTCAGACCTCTCTATACACTTGGAGGAGCCAAAATCTCGAGACAGTTGTCTGCAGATACTCTGAATGGCATAAACTATTTGTAGGTTCTTTAGACGATGTGCATGAGTAGCTATGGAGTTTGATATTTCTCGATCTTATTGACGAATAATGTTTCAAAATCAACAAATGTTATCTTCTGAATATTTCATATTGTTAAAAATTGATCTAATCTACAATTTCAAGGTCTCAATACCCCAATAAAATTTTCTAATGCATTTAATGTTATTCATATTCACATTCCAAATAAATTCATAACTATCAATTATTAGATTGAAAAAACTAAAGTTTACATTTACAGTCAGAAACTAGGCAAACTGGAAAGACATAACTTCTGGGAAAACTCCAAAACTTGGCAACATATTCATTACTAGGGTATCACCGCACTTCAGTGCTAGTGCACGCATCTTTTTCGGGACTGGATAGAAAAAGAAAGCTTTTATATCCACTCACAACCCCCGACTTACCCCGAACGAGTCAAACTTTGCAGGGTTAATAAAGGGGCTTTGTTCCAGCACAGTGGTTGTTTTTGTTTTGCAGTGGTTAATTCATTGGTTGTTTATCTCGCGGCCGTTTTTCCTTTTATTTGGAAGAAAGATAGCACTTTTCCCTCAGAGAAAAGCTCTGTCGTTTGGTCTACAAACAGTGGATGTAGGGATTAGAAATCGATAGAAATATGGAAGTCTCAGCAGGTTTTTATAATATTTATAACTTCCCTTTCATTACGACAACCTGTATATTATAAAACGAATATCCTCAGGACATATTTCGATCCCCTATACAGATTGTCGAATCTACCCTACGTTTGAACTGAAAGCATGTACAGTTTCATCAAAGACTGCAAGATTTCGTCAATCCAGTTGCGCGTCCAACAGAGTCGTACAAAACCATCCCAGGCTTAAAATTAGAGTAATTAGAATATGAAAGTTATATTTTGACAGAATTTCGAATTTTCCACCGACAGTACTTATTTGATAAAGTTTCGATTGGCTGGTCCCCTTGAAAAAAAATTTGTTTTTTTACCAGGAGCATATAGAGGTCTTATTTTTTTGATGTGGAACTGAACAACCTTTGATTGTCTCCCAGTTAAGCTATTTTTTTGTGGTTCTTTGTTTCGAACATCTAAAGAACGTTTGGTAGGCAGTTGATATAAACAATTTTTCGTGAGTTTTTACTTTGATTGGATTGGCCTGATACTACCTTGTTCTTACATGATAGTATATCGGAAAAACTGAAGGTTCTTCAAATGTTCTATCGAATAAAATGAAAAATTAGCTCAACAGAGAGATTCTGATAAATCAAGATTGTTCAACATGCTTTAATTTTATGAGGCTTCATCATCATCATCATCAATTTCGAAGGAATATTTACTCCATGCATTCGAAAACTGTGACCGGAAAACTTTTTCGAGTCATTCAGATATCCTCAATTTCACTCGTGGGCCATGGTTCGAGTGAAGTAGGGGAAGAACGGGACATCTGTATGACTCAAAAGAGTCTGTTACCTGTCCGTTTTTTCGGCCATAGTTTTCGATTGCATGAAGGAATTATGTACCTTTTTGAAAAGCCTAACGGAACAGAGAAGTTTTTTCTCACATTTTAACATCAAGTTATGAGAAATTCTAGATTTTTCATCAGATTTTATGAGGAATCAGGTTCAGCTATTTATAACCCTGCATATCTCTGGTTATCAGAATTTTTAGTGAATACTTTTTTGGGGAAGTAAGGAACATCCTTTTTTCTGGAAAAAATATCCAATAATGTGGGATTCGTAATTTTTATTTATACACTGTATATGATATTCTATTGTTTTAATGACATTATCTATAACGTAGAGAAGTAGGCGAGAATAAAAAAAAAAGATAGACCTCAATCAGATTTAGACGAGTTCATTAAGAGGCTGTATTTCCTCCGAATTTTGTTAGTTGTTTCGTTAATAAACTTTTATACAAACCTCGTGGCAGTTTTACCAACAAAACCTAGACAACGTAAAAAAGCCTACATTTTGGGGGCCTCCGGGATAACGAAGTAATCGTCCGGGATAACGAAGTAAATCACCGGGATAACGAAGCAAATCAACCGGGATAAGAAACAAATCGTCCGGGATAACGAAACAAATTGTCGATTTGGATGAACAGGAGATCTGAACTATTGTGAGTTTGGATCATTGACGAAGAAGAAGACGAAGTAGAGACGAAGATTTGAAGGAAGAAGAAGAAGTAGTGCTGCAAGGCGAGGTGTACCCTTTCCACTAAAAGACGTAGACGAGTGAGGAGACCCACGGCGAATACTTTCAGACGGGAAGCTGGGGCTTGGGTTCCGAACGACAGGTTGGAATTGGTATGGTAGAGTTTTGCAGTATCAAGGTAGGAGATTTAACTTTTTAGACGTACTGACTGAGGGAGGCTGTTCGAAGGAATTCATCTACATTTATTTTTTGAGATTGTCAATTGTGTCATTTTGTAAAGGAGTACAGCCACTTAACGAACAATGGTAATGATATTTTTATAATTTATATTATAAATATTTATTTTATATTGAGTATTTGAAGACTTGGGTGCAAGTCGGAAATGAATCCGAGTCGGATTCTTCGTAGGATGGCCGAGTGTGGTTCGTATTTTTATTTATACACTGTATTGATGGTATTCTATGTTGTTATAATGACATTATCTATAACGTAGAGAAGTAGGCGAGAAATAAAAAAAAAGATAGACGTCAATCAGATTTAGACGAGTTCATTAAGGGCTGTATTTCCTCCGAATTTTGTTAGTTGTTTCGTTAATATAAACTTTTATACAAACTCGTGGCAGTTTTACCAACAAACCCTAGACAACGTAAAAAAGCCTACATAAATATCTAAAGTGAAGTAGTTCTCACGAAATTAATTATTTCAGTAACGAAACAAAAATTCCAAAGAAGTTGAAAAATCGCCATATCTTCGTAACCGTAGATTTTCGGACCATGCTTCACTAGACGAATTTTGCTGCAAATGACGTCTAGTATATCACCTTCGAAGGATCACGTCGAATAACAAAACACTCTGTATAATAGTTATTGTGACAAACAAAGGCTCTCTTTCATTCAATTAAGGAGTTCTGGTCATCCGGCACACTAACGACTTTTGGGGGTTCACATTCCAGACCATGCGCCGCAAAAGTGCAGGACACATTTACATTCCGTAACGAATACATTTTTCAGCAATCGTTCATGATTGACTGATTATAAAATAATCGCGAATAATCCTATTCACAAATAAATGGTGTTTTCAAAATTCACAATAAAATTACTGTGGTTACAACAGACACGTATTGAGGTTGAATAGTCAATTTGACGCTTATTAATTTTATTGGCGGTATTCCTCGAAAGTAAAATGATAAGAGATGATAAGATTTCCATTTCTGGGACTATTCCAGTGGTGGCTGAGCTAGTGATACTGCTTCATTAAAATTATTGCCGGAGAATTCAAGAGAAAAGTATGAAAAAATCATGATGAACGTTTTATGCAGAACACTAACAGATGTCCATATCCTTATGGTAAGAAAGTCTTGACTTTTTCTTCGAGAAATTTTGTCAGGAAGAGACATATTGTTACTTCATTAGCAAATCAACTGCTCAAATTTGAGTAATCACCGCAATTCCAAAATGACCCAATCCAATCAAGAGTCCCTAATCATCCGCAACTAACGACTTTAAGGATCCACGTTCCAGTCAATCCGCCGCAAAAGTGCAGGACAGATTTAAACCCCACAATGAATAATTTTTTGGCAAATCGTTTAATATTGACAGATATTACTTGATTTGGAAAGAATCGGGAATCATTGTATTCACAAATAAATTGTTCTTCGAAAATAGAAATAAATTACTTGGGTTACAATGGAAACGTAATAAGATTGAATAGTCACGCTTATTATCTAAATTCCTGGTGTTCTCGAGAGCAAAATGATAATGGTGATAAAATTTACATTTTTTGGACTACTCCAGTTGTGGCTGAGATGGAGATACTGCTTTATTAAATTATTGCCAAAAAATTCAAGAGAAAGGTATGAAATTCATCTGGATGTTTTATGTAGAACACTAAGAGAATTCATATCCTTATAGTAAGGAAGTCTTCACTTTTTCTTCAAAACTATTTATTCATTATATCAGACATACTATGTATGAATTTACTTATATTTTTGTCGAAAATTTTAAGTGCAGGTGCTAGGGACAAATCTCACAAAGTAAACCAGCAATATCAAAATTCAAGGTACGAACAGGATCTAAATCAAGTTCTTGATTGGAATTACCAAAGGTATTGTTAGTTTTTATTTCAAAAACCCATTGATAGCTTAAATAGTTTATGAACACACACGTGGAAGTATTTTCCATTATTGTCCTTCAGGAATGTAATAGAATCCTTCTTGATAGTGGCCAACAAAGTCTCTCTGTCCTCCAACTGTCCAGTCTTGAAGAGACGTATTGTCACTTAATTAGCACATTTACTGCTCAATTTCAAGAAATCACCGCAATTCCAAAAATGACTCAATCCAATCAAGAGTCTCTGATCATCCGGAACATAACGACTTTTGGGGTCCACATTCCAGTCCATCCGCCGCAAAAGTGCAGGACAGATTTAAATCTCATAATGAATAATTTTTTCAGCAAATCGTTCAATATTTGGCAGATATTACTTGATTTTGAAAAAAATCGCGAATAATTGTATTTGCAAATTAAATAAATTAAATTGCTGGAGTAAAATGATAAGGGATGATAAAATTTCCATTTCTGGAACTACTTCCGTGGTGGCTGAGGTAGATATCAATCAATCAATCAATCAAGTATATTCGCTCAAATATAGGTTACAGCAACATCAAACAAAAGAATAAACAATGTGTTCTCGATAAGTGTAGAAACACTTGTTTCGAGATATATAAAAAATAACAACATATAAATCAAGCAAACATTTCAAAAAACAATAATGAACGATATGATTCACAATCACCAACAACAATTCAGATACTCCTTTATTAAAATTATTGCCGAAGAATACAAGAGAAAAGTATGAAAAATCATCTGAACGTTTTGTGTAGAACACAACAGATGTGTGTATCCTTATGGTAAGGAAGTCTTGATTTTTCTTCAAGAAATTTTGTCAGGAATATCAAAGTTCCCTAGCAATCTGCGAAAAACTATTCATCTATTATAATATTAGAAGCATATTGAGTTTATATTTAGTTATATTAGAAAATTTAAAGTGGAAATGCGCCTCTTTAAGGACAACTCTCTCAAAAATAAACGTCGATCAGAGTCCAAATATAGGTTTTGTTAGTTTTTATGAAATCTTAGGGTGATAGTGACAAACAAAGGCTCTCTTTCCTCCAACTCTCCAGTCTTGAAGATCCGTATTGTCACTTCATTAGCAAATTTACTGCTCAATTTCGAGAAATCACCGCAATTCCAAAAATGACCCAATCCAATCAAGAGTTTCTGGTCATCCGGAACTAACGACTTTCGGGGTCCACATTCTAGTCCATCCGCCGCAAAAGTGCAGGACACATTTACATCTCGTAATGAAGGGCGGGTCCTCTCCGGCCTCCACACGTGCGGACGGGGCGAAATTACGTCCAAGAAGTGATATGTTTGTTTACGCGAAATTAAACGAAATATATGACTTGGATCATAGGAATGCTAAATGAGTGCTATGGAATTTTTCCAGGAATGAGGGATTTAACAGTGTATAACCTTCCATTTGTCTTGATTTGATGGATGAACAGGATTTGGTTGAGGTTTCATGACAGGTTTTAATGACTTCTGTTTTATTCATTCGAGACTGAGAGTAAAGAGAAAGATGATGTGTTAATATATCAACATATTTGCGTTAATATATGATCCTATTAAATTTTTTTCTTCAGTATTTGAATATTCATTAGAATCATTAAGCCAATAATTTCCTTAAGAGAGTAGCTAAGAAACGTAATGAATCCTCCTGCATTCCACACTTAATAAATGTTTTATTTCGATCGAAAATATTATTTTTCCAGTTTTTGCAAGTTTTCGATAGTATTGAACGTATTCATTAAGATTTGTTATATTTTCAACGAGCATTTAATTCTCATTTCACCATTAAAAAAACCTGTAGTCTTTGAAGTATTATATAACAAAAGCTAAACCATCAGATTATGTTGGTACGTACACGAGGGGTTCAAAGGACTCGAATAAAAAATGTATTTCCAATAAAAATTGAACTCCAGAATAGTGATATGTACAAATTCAATGATACGAATACGATATGAATTGGATGAGGTAAAAGCCTCAAGAAATGAAAAATCCATTATGCGTAACCTAAACCTAGCGATTCGATATAAATAGTGTTGTGAAGATATTGATTTTGTAGAGCAAAATCAATAAATTTCGATTTACATTCAGTTAATTATAGGAAATAATGAACAATACTCAAACAGAATGTTTTTATTCGTTAAAAAACTCATATGTTATTGCACAATAGGGATGTTGACTCCTGTTACGAATTCATATAAATTGAGGTTTTCCTCATAGAAGGAAATTTTTGCAATCCTAAAAAACCATTTTAGTGATCTTATTATTCTCGTTGAATTAAATAAAGCTGATTTAAATTATGTTATTTATTATCAACTATCACGTGGCTGCGAACGCCAATCAGAGGTAATCCGTATAGTGACGTCAAACTATCCGCATTGCAAATTCGAATGTTCGGTGCTCAGATCAACAAAATACATTCATAGGCCGGGTTCCACAAAACTCCAATCACCTTGATTATTGAAATGTCATCATTTCTCTGCAATTTTCAGTTCATTTCTGACATAAACCATCGACTTACTTCAATATAAAGGATTTGATTGCCAATCAAGCTTTGTGAAACCCACGGTTCTGTGAGTTGAACCATAGTAAATATATAATAATCTATCTATATTCGATGACTACGAAGTTGAAAGCTGAAAGAGAACAGAATACCTAGTTCGTTACAAGAACGATAATCTACAATTTTCTTTATAATGGAGAAAGGATTCATCAAGGGTAATAGTAGTAACTTTTACCGAAGATAAATTCCCTTATGGTCGCAAGTTTCTTTGCTGAAAACAAGGATTTTTGTGCAGCGGAGCTTAAAAACGTGAAATTGTCTTTGTAAGTAGCAGACTTTTAACTCATATTTATTATTACAAATAAAAGAAGCACCTCATTCGGCATTTACAGACCGACGTATTCATTATGAAGGCTTAGATTGAACTTTTCCACAAGGGATCGGGCAAAATCAGTTCGCTTTGACAGAAGTCAGAGTATGTTCACTGTATTATGACGTAATCATCAGAACGTGACAAAAGTGAGCATTTCCGCGGGAATTTTGAATTGTCTTTTCATTTACTCATTTTTATTGGCAACTACTATATTTTTAAGGAAAAAGTAATTTTTTCGTGTTTGTATAGGGTTTATCTATAAAATAAAATAAATTCCAAAAAGTAGTCAACATCCCTATTATGGATAATTTTTGATAAGTTGACTTCTTATGATGAGTATTGTTCAGTTCACACTACTGAATTCTCAATTCCAGATCCCGTTTATCTCGAACCAAAATCGAGAATATCAATCACTTACCTAAGCATCTATAGTAGTAACACAAAATTATCATGCAGAAAAAAAAGTCGAAAATGCTCACAAGAATTCAGCATGATTAAAGAAGAATTTTAATTTCGATTTTACATTCAGGAGAATTACAAACTTCTCATGAATGCTACCGTAGTGGACTCAAAGACAAAAACAAAAAGTCTGGGTGTTTATATCGATAGCAAATTATAATTTAACGAACATGTAAATTATATTCATATCATATTAGGCTCAAGTATGAGTTATCACCTGAGATCAAAATAAGACTAGTTGTGACTTTGATATATCCGCACAACGATTACTGTTCCTTCGTTTATTATTGATTTTTGCCTCAATATAATAAAATCAGGATAGAGCGCCTACAGAACCCTTGTATGAGATTTGTCTGTTGTACTCTCTATAGAAATCATGCTGCATAACATGATGAAAGTACAAGAACTTATACATTTATGTAATTTAACTCGTCGATCTGAATGTCATTCTGTGAATATTAGAGTCCAATACCTTTCGCACAACTTCCTTTTTTCCCTCACTTATTGAAAATAATATGAACTAGGATGGGTGAGAGATATCTTCTGGCTTACCCATTTTTTTTGTGCATAAAATGTATTTTCATTAAGAATGAAAATTATTGTTATTTTATACAATATTATGTTGTGTTCTGTTAACTCACATACGTCACAGAAGTTTTTTATTTTGTTTATTTTTCCTTTCATTCTGAGGTTCATTATTTTCTTTATGAGGAATGATGAAAGAAACCTTTATTTTTTAAGAATATATATACATGTGAAAAAGGGTATAATTGCTATTCCAATATAAGATAAGAAAGTTTGTAAGTATTTTTTTCACCAAAGCATAAATTTTTCTCATGACTTTCCACCTGAAACATAAATTTTCAAACTCCATCCTTTCCTAAGGCATCCAACCCATATCCCAGAAAAAGATTTATCATTCTCACTTTTCCACAAAAACCACACAAAATCGAAACAACGATACCTCCTCAAATCCATTAATCAAATCTAAGCATTTAATTCCTGCTCGTAAATTAACGCAACAACCCTAAAAAAACATCGATCCCACTCTCCTAACTTATATTTAAAACTGAATTAAGGAAAACAAAAGCTTCCTGCCAGAATACACCGGGAGGCACAACGAAAGCCCCGAAGAAGTGAGAGGTCCCGTTCTCAACCTCATCTGACAGCTCGCCTTCGAAAATAGCAGTGTAGTCAGCTAAATGTATGTAATTAATTCGTTCTCTTGAGATGTTAAATGTACGGTGGGTGATGTGCAAGTGCCACCAATAAATAAATAGGAGAATTCTTATCCCCTGCCAATTTAAGAGGAGAATTACCTCTCTGATTATAATTTACTTTCTACCATCTGAGGTTTGATATGAGTTCCGGATGATTTGTGAGTTTTGCAGTTTGGTATTTCTTAATTGCTTCTGATGGGTAAAAATACCTTCTGTTTTGACCGTGATTGTGGATGATGGTAAGATCAATTAATCTTTGAAGTACAGGTGTTCAGAAAAAAATTCTAAGAATTATTTAATAACCACGTTGATCGTAAAAACATTGATCATCGTTTACCTATCTAAAAAATTTCATGTTTGCTGCGTTGTTTTGAGTTTAAGATGACAATTGATGAGACTGTTTATATTTCTGGTAATTTTCAGAGTGATAACATTCATTTAGGAGGAAACTATCTTTATGGTTGTGGACTTTGATAACACAAAGAAGTATTGAAGATGTGTTAAGGTGAGTATACCTTCTTGCCTAAATAATGGACTTCAACCGAGTTTTTAGCATTGTAAATGATTTAAACCGTGCTTTTCAGCTTAAGAAAAATCTTGTCCTTTTCAAGAATGTCCTCTAAAACACTACGAAATCGAAAATAGTAGTGTAGTATAGTGGCAAGTGCCACCAGTAAATGAGTAGAAGAATTCTTATCTCCTGCCAATTTGGGAGGAGAAATACCTCTCTGATTATTATTTACTTTCTACCACCTGAGGTTTGATATGAGTTCTGGAATGACTGGAATGATTTGTAAATTTTGCAGTACCTATGGTCGGTATTTCTTAATTGCTTCTGATGGGTAAAAAGACCCATTCTAAGAATATTTAATAACCACCATGATCATGAAAACATTGATCATCGTTTATCTATGTTTCATGTTTGCTTCGTTGTTCTGAGCTTAAAGTGACGAATGATGAGACATATTTATAGTTGTGGGACAGCGATAGCACAGGCAAGTATTAAAGATATGTTAAGGTGAGTATACCTTCAACTGTGTGTTCAATATTGCATATGATTTCAACTGTGCATATCGAAAAATCTTATCCTTTCCAGGGATATCTCTAATTTCTAAAGCACTACGAAATATTAAAACTAGCAGTGTAGTCGGCTAAATGTATGTAATTACATAATTCGTTCTCTTGAGATGTAAATGTACGGTGGGTGATGTGCAAGTGTCACCAATAAATAAATAGGAGAATTCTTATCGCCTGCCAATTAAGAGGAGAATTACCTCTCTGATTATAATTTACTTTCTACCATCTGAGGTTTGATATGAGTTCTGGAATGATTTGTGAGTTTTGCAGTTTGGTATTTCTTAATTGCTTCTGATGGGTAAAAATACCTTCTGTTTTGACCGTGATTGTGGATGATGGTAAGATCAATTAATCTTTGAAGTACAGGTGTTCAGAAAAAAATTCTAAGAATTTATTTAATAACCACGTTGATCATGAAAACATTGATCATCGTTTACTATCTAAAAATGTCCTGTTTGCTGCGTTGTTTTGAGCTTAAGATGACGATTGATGAAAACTGTTTATATTTTGGTGATTTTCAGAGTGATAACATTCATTTAGGAAGAGACTATCTACATGGTTGTGGACTTTGATAACACACAGAAGTATTAGAGAGGTGTTAGGTAAGTACCTTCTTGCCTAAATAATGTACTTCAACCGAGTTTTCAGCATTGTATATGATTTAACTGTGCTTTTCAGCGTAAGAAAACTCTTGTCCTTTCCAAGAATGTCCTCTCAAACACTACGAAATCGAAAATAGTAGTGTAGTCGTTTGAATATATGTAATTAATCCGTTCTCTTGAGATGTTAAATGTACGGTGGGTGATGTGCAAGTGCCACCAATAAATAAATAGAAGAATTCTTATCCCCTGCCAATTTAAGAGGAGAATTACCTCTCTGGTTATAATTTACTTTCTACCATCTGAGGTTTGATATGAATTCTGGAATGATTTGTGAGTTTTGCAGTTTGGTATTTCTTAATTGCTTCTGATGGGTAAAAATACCTTCTGTTTTGACCGTGATTGTGGATGATGGTGAGATCAATTAATCTTGGAAGTACGGGTGTTCAGAAAAAAATTCTAAGAATTATTAATAACCACGTTGATCGTAAAAACATTGATCATCGTTTACCTATCTAAAAAATTTCATGTTTGCTGCGTTGTTTCGAGTTTAAGATGACAATTGATGAGACTGTTTATATTTCTGGTAATTTTCAGAATGATAACATTCATTTAGGAGGAAACTATGTTTATGGTTGTGGACTTTGATAACACAACGAAGTATTGAAGATGTGTTGAGGTGAGTATACCTTCTTGCCTAAATAATGGACTTCAACCGAGTTTTAGCATTGTAAATGATTTAAACCGTGTGCTTTTCAGCTAGAAAAATCTTGTCCTTTTCAAGAATGTCCTCTAAAACACTACGAAATCTAAAATAGTAGTGTAGTGTAGTGGCAAGTGCCACCAGTAAATGAGTAGAAGAATTCTTATCTCCTGCCAATTTGGGAGGAGAAATACCTCTCTGATTATTATTTTTCTACCACCTGAGGGTTGATATGAGTTCTGGAATGACTAAAATGATTTGTAAATTTTGCAGTACCTATGGTCGGTATTTCTTAATTGCTTCTGATGGGTAAAAAGACCCATTCTAAGAATTATTTAATAACCACCATGATCATGAAAACATTGATCATCGTTTATCTATGTTTCATGTTTGCTTCGTTGTTCTGAGCTTAAAGTGACGAATGATGAGACTATCTTTATAGTTGTGGACAGCGATAGCACAGGCAAGTATTAAAGATATGTTAAGGTGAGTATACCTTCAACTGTGTGTTCAATATTGCATATGATTTCAACTGTGCATATCGAAAAATCTTATCCTTTCCAGGGATATCTCTAATTTCTAAAGCACTACGAAATTAAAACTAGCAGTGTAGTCGGCTAAATGTATGTAATTACATAATTCGTTCTCTTGAGACGTTAAATATACGGTGGGTGATGTGCAAGTGCCACCAATAAATAAATAGAAGAATTCTTATGCCCTGCCAATTTAAGAGGAGAATTACCTCTCTCATAATAATTTACTTTCTACCATCTGAGGTTTGATATGAGTTCTGGAATTATTTGTGAGTTTTGCAGTACGGTCGGTATTTGTTAAGTGCTTCTGATGGGTGTAAATACCTTCTGTTTTGACCGTGATTGTGGATGAAGGTGGGATCAATCAATTTTGAAGTACAGGTGTTCAGATAAAAATTCTAAGAATTATTTAATAACCACGTTGATCATGAAAACATTAGTCATCGTTTATCTAATAAATTCATATTTGCTGCGTTGTTTTTGAGCTTATGGCGACGGATGATGAAGTTATTTTGCGTGATCACATTCATTTTGAAGGAGACTATCTTTATGGTTGTGGACATTGATGACACAGGCATGTATTGAAGAGGTGTTAAGGTAAGTATACCCTCATGCCTAAATAATTGTCTTCAACTGCAGTGTTTCGAGCATTACATATATGTAATTCAAACTGTACATTTCAGCTAGGGAAAGTTTCTTTTCTTCTCAGACATGTCTTCTCAAACACTCTACGAAATTGAAAATAGCAGTGTATGTAGTTAATTCGTTCTCTTGAGATGTTAAATTTACGGTGAGTGATGTGCAAGTGGCACCAATAAATAAAAGTTATACAAAAGTATAACTTTGGAAATTCACCTATGAACCTTTCTCCATTAACTTCGAATAACTGCTTGAGAAAATTAACTTTGTTGATTCAAGTTGTACGAAAATCTCTAAACAAATGCAGGTAATCTTCTTCTAATAGGATTTCGACAGACAACAACACAACAGAAATTGAACCAGACTTCGAGTTGTCATCAGAAATCTCAATTCCAACGCGGGACTCTTCAGCATTCAAAAGCAGTCACGCCGTTTCCGGGTCAGCAGAATCCTTCGGTTTCCAGATCCAGCGTCTCTAATGGTCCGGAAAGGACGAATGGAGCGAAAGGACTTCCACCGGATTCAGCATTTTTTCGATTACTTTCCGGATTGTCGCAGATATAAAAGATCCGCGATCTGTTATGAGGGAACGATCTCGCCTGTTGTCGTTCGTTTTTTCACAGGAAATGAAAACGTGTCGAAATCACATTTCACCCTCGTGCTAGACGCTTTATAGGACTTCGTTTCCATTGTTGGATATTGGATAGGTTAGAGCTGCGGGTCTTTTGATGTTACTTGATTTTGACGCTTGACTGCGTCTGCAGATTTATGGATATATACGAACGCAGTGAATCTGGAATGGTTTTAGGTTTATTATGGATTCAGGAGCATAATATAACTGAAATTTAATTAAAGAGTTAAGCAGTATATGTCACAGAGTTACAGGTGACGTAATGAACATCAGTTTGAATACATTTCTAAATGAAGGTTGATTTCGAAAGGAGTATCGTTTCAGAGATACAAGATTGTTTTCAAAAATTGGAAAAAATAGCTATCTACTTATTGTGGTATACAGGGTGTCCCAAAACTCGACGTCGATCCGAAACCGCGCGGGTGAAAAGGCAAGTAATGCTGGTTGTCAGAAAAATATGAAAAAAAATCTAAGTTGCATGATTTTAAAATAATGTTCATTTAAAAAAACACGCAAAATTCCACACCCTGTGACAGTCTTTTCGCTCCTGTTGCCACAAATATCAACTTTTTCCAACTTTTTTTGTTGCTGTGTAACCTTGAATAATGCTTGTCTAAACTGTAATCAAAATTTGGATACCAGCTGCTCTAGGTTTCATAAAAATAGGGCATGCTTCTCAGAAAAAATTCAAAATAAACAATTTCCTAGTTTCAACTGACTGTATTAAAAAAATGTACTACGCAAGTTTGGCATGTTATGTCAAAAGTTGGCAATCGAAAATAAATTTGAACTACGGCAGCTAAAGTTTAACAAGTATTATACCATTTTGGAATCCTTACTAAATGCTCCAACTTTTGACAAAACATGCCAAACTTGCGTATTACATGTTTTTTCATACAGTCAGTTGAAACTAGACAATTGTTTATTTTGAAATTTTTTTCTGAGAAGCAAGCCCTATTTTTATGAAACCTAGAGCAGCTGGTATCCAAATTTTGATTACAGTTTAGACAAGCATATTCAAGGTTACACAGCAAAAAAAAAAGTTGGAAAATGTTGATATTTGTGGCAACAGGAGCGAAAAGACTATCACAGGGTGTGGAATTTTGCGTGTTTTTTTAAATGCCCTTTATTTTAAATCATGCAACTTAGATTTTTTTTATATTTATCTGACAACCAGCATGACTTGCCTTTTCACCTGGTTCCGGGTTGACGTCGAGTTTTGGGACACCCTGTATAAGGAGACTCGTACAAATTTTACATCATTACTAGATAAAATGTTCATATTCAGTTTGTTCGCAGTGAAAAAACTATTAGGAGCCCCAATCAAACTTACTATGTTTAGTGAAAAATTTAATGTTCTGAATGAAATTCGAAAAACTCATAAAAACATGTCGGAATCACCTTCTACCCGTGCCTGGCGCTTTATAGGACTTTATTTCCATTGTTGGGTATAGATAGGTGATAGGTTAGCGCTCGGAATCACTCGCCCACGAACGTATACGTTCGTGAGTGAATAAAATCGAAGAAATAGTTGGAAACAAGTTAATTCCTGAACATATCGTCAACTAATCGTTCGGACGAAAGTGTGCATTCGTTTTGAACGGATAAAATCATTACAATTTCGAGAAATCTACTCTCAAAATGTCACGAACGTATCGTTCGTCGAACGAGTGATCCCGAGAATTGACACCCCGGGTGTCATTCTCGGGATCTCGGGGTCTTTTGATGTTACTTGATTTCGACACTCGACTGCGTCTGCAGATTTATGGATATACGATCGCTCTCAATCTGAAGTGGTTTTAGGTTTATTATGGATTTAGGTGCTTAATATATGATACTGATAGGAGTGATAAAATTGAAAAGATAAGCAGTATATGTTACAGGGTTCCTGGTGACGTAATGAACATCAGTTTAAATACATTTCTTCAACTGAATGAAAGTTGATTTTGCAATGAGTCCTGAAGTATTGTTCCAGGGGTGCAAGGAGAATTGTACAAAGTTTACATCCTTATTAGTCCTATTTTTCCAATGGTTTTCTCGGTGAAATATCAATAGTTATGTACACGTTTTCTTTTCAGTAAAAAATACCTCATTTAGTGTACTTTCGAATCACATATCAACTTTTGTGCTAGCTGTACCACCTTGAAAATGTAAGTCTGTTCTTAGCATCTACAGATAAGAGATGAATTGATGATTTCCATAAAATTAGATTAAGATTCAATCACGAAGGGTATTTTTAAACTTTTTCGTTGTTATCATGTTAGCCATGATATTATGGCGGAGGATGAGTAGCTAGCACAAAAGTTGGTATGTTATTCGAAAGTATTTTTCACTGAAAAGAAAACATGGACATATTTATTGATATTTCATCGCAAAAACCATTGGAAAAATAGGACTAATTTTGTTAACTTTAGAATCGTGGTATTTATCTCCTTACCACGCCCGCAATAAGAGTTTTTCTCTGTACCAGACTATTTTCTTGTATAAAAATTAATTGCCCTTTCCGAATATGAGGTCAAATTTGATGAGACTACAGGGAAAACTGAATAATGATTATTTCAGAAGAAAAAAGATATTTCGTAAAATCAAGAAATGTTAAATTGAAGAATGACCGTCAACATTTCGACCATGTGTTATATGACATATTTTTTTGTTGCAAATAACACGTATAATCGCCCCTTGAAGTTTGTCCACTTTAAAAGTAGACACCCTGTATACTGTAGTTGACAATATTCAAATATGAGTATCGTCGGGGATTTTGCTCTCATTATTCATTTATGAATTCAACTTTCCTGTTCAAATAAACGGCAAATAATAACAGAAAGTATGCATATTTCTCATCAGTTACCAAGAGTACGAGTAGCAAGCAAGATACTAGTCTGGAATCCCGGCGCTGTATGGATATATCACTTTTTGTTACTTCTTCAAGTTTTTCATTAATTAATCAACTAAAAGATTCTAGCTCTGAAATCAGAAGCTTCAACACGCTTCTTCATATTGCATGGCAAATTGATCATTCAAATTAGAACATTGTGAGAAAAACTGATTGCATTTTAATCATTTATGAACTTTCAAAAATGATTGATAAAGCAAAATACAGGGTGTCCCATAATTAGACCGGCAAACTTCTAGTGGACATTATAGATGATATTTTAGAAAGATTCGACCCAAATCATATAATGCAAAATTGCTTCGTTAAGGAGCTAGTGCCCTTTGAAGACGACGTCCTGTCCACACTTATATTCGCAAAACGGAGTCACATAAAGTGCTGAAAGCTTACACATTGGCTAACATCAAAAATATGCATCGATTAGATTGAGTGCATTTCTTCCATGTCAAGCACAATCGTATCATTGGGGGGGGGAACGAAGGGTATTTTCAGTTTAAACTTTTTTAACTTTCATTATTTCGCGAGATTCACATCATATTCATAAACTCTGATGTTTTTTTAGAAGATGCTCTTGTACTTATAATAACGCCCAGATGCACCATTTCTGAAAAAAATGGATTTGAAAGTCTTTAGAGTTAGTTAAATGATAAAAATAATTTTTTCTCAGAAATGCTGCATCTGGGCGTTATTATACAAGAGCATCTTTTTTTAAGAAAAAACATCAGAGTTTATGAATATGATCTAAATCTCGCGAAATAATGAAAGTTAAAAAAGTTTCAACTAAAAATACCCTTCCACACCTCCCCCTCCAAATGATACGATTGTGCTTGACATGAAAGAAGTGGACTCAATCTAATCGATGCATATGTTTGATATTAGCCAATGTGTAA
Organism: Propylea japonica; assembly: GCA_013421045.1. Lineage (NCBI taxonomy): Eukaryota > Metazoa > Arthropoda > Insecta > Coleoptera > Coccinellidae > Propylea > Propylea japonica. Next base: position 7,106,618 of record CM024245.1, on the reverse strand, counting down.
ACTTTCAGCACTTTATGTGACTCCGTTTTGCGAATATGTGGCAAAGAATGTGAACAGGATCATCTTCAAAGGGCACTAGCTCCTTAACGAAGCAATTTTGCATTATATGATTTGGGTCGAATCTGTCTAAAATACGATCTATAATGTCCACTAGAAGTTTGTCAGTCTTATTACGGGACACCCTGTATCTGATCTGGTGAATGTCCTTATAACATGTTAAACGAACCAATATCAAAACCACCTCCATAACGATAATCTTCATATTATTCGTCATCTTCACACCTTATAAACATTGTTTCCATTTTACTATTCAAGAAACACCGTAGCTTCTCCGAAATACATAAATTTCCATCACGGTTGGATGCATTTTATGAATCACTTCGCACATAAATTCACAACTCCTTTGCCTTGCAGCAAACGAAATCGAGCGGCCTCAAAAAGGAGTTTTATCTCTACGATGTCTTGTAAAACAGCCTCATGTCACTCACAACTACATTAAAGATAATAAAAACGATTTGTGTGGTAAAACAGAACCGGACATTAATTAGCTTCTGGAGCCTCTAACAGATTAGGCTGAACCCAGGGGCGTAGGAGAAACAGAAAATATTCGTAGAACTTTGAAGTTATCCTTTTGAATTATTATATGTATCTGATGGATTAATTTCGAAAGAATGGTTGAAAAAAAATTATATCTTCTTATTGATAGTTTAAATTGGTGGAGACAAGTCGGTTATGTGTAAAAAACAGCCCTAAAACGTAGCATTTCAATCTTTCCATGCAGTTCATGTTCATGTGCAAAGAGACAAAAAATAAAGCAGTAGGTTGTATGATATTTTATCACCAAGAAAATGTGCATGATAAATTTGGAACAGTTATTTCCCCTTTGAACCTTTTTTGTTAGTTTTGATCGTGAAACTTCTGCACAAGCCCTTTTGTTACACAAACCATCAATTTTTGACTTTATATTAGCATACTGTCTTTCGGTGACAAACTTCGTTGTCAAAAAATTGATTGAAAGAAATCCTTGAACGCCAAAATTTCAAAAAATAAGAAAATGTTCTGATCCTCATAAAATTAAATAAAAAATAAAATCTTCAGATAGTTGCTTCTCCTTTCTTTTACATTGTATATCTAATGAAGGTTAAAACGAAATAAATAGCTGGAAATTAACCATCACGGTTAAGAAACTTATGCTTCATTTTTAAACGTGATAGTGATCTGATCTAATTTATGTCATAACGGATAGAAAAACACGTAAGAATCTCCGTATTTAAACAAAAACACATGAAATGATGTATATCTAAGATTTTACCTAGAAAACGTGCATACGCGGTATAAACAATTGTCAGATTCATAATTACATGAAGATAGCAAAGATTCTTCAGATTTTATCAACATTATAGTTATTCAATCAACAAGGTTATTAAAGACAGCGACTAATGGTCTCACTTCGCTCACGCGTAAAAATACTTTGACTATTAGTCACTAAATTAATAAATGAGTTGATTACAAAACCTTTCCATCGACCCAATAATGAATTTAGAATAAATTTTTGATTGAAATACATTCTCACTTCAAGAAATATATTTGACATAATAAAATTTCTATGTTTCTATATTCCAATGGAGTTTCGACATTACTCGTGCTTTGTGTTCGGTAACCCATGGCAACTGCACATTGAAATAGCATAAATTGAACATCAAAACGGGTCATTAATGTTAAATTTCGTACACATTAAAATCATCTTTTATTTTGAGGTCGAAGGAAAATAAATTTAATTGGTAAGTCACCTACATAGTACCTTTGTAATGGTTTCTTGAAAACACAATTGAATCAATAGAAATCGAATAAATTTATTGAGTTTAGCATGCATGTTCGCGTTGAGGAACTAATAGGATATTTTTTTTGAAGGTATAAAATTATTTGTTTTTGTTTTTTTTTGGTGATTGAGCTCTCATTTCTGGTTGAATTTGTTATTCGTTTCCTGGCAGAACTATGACTTTCTCGTCTAGAAAGTGATAGCAAAAAATAATTTCAAAACTATGCAAAAGATTAACGCAAATGACACCAGCATAGAATTATATTATTCTGTGCCACACCTTCAAAGTTAAGAAAAATATTAATCGATTAACATCCATCAATATCAAATTCATACATCGGAGCTAGTTGCGGCAACATTCAAAGAATCTACAAGGAATAACGTCTTGATAATTTGTTGAAAAGGTTCATGCAGTGCGGAAAGAATATTCGTAGGGATTCGTAGAATAATTTCCAGAGCAGAATACAGTCGCGCAACCAAGCTAAGTGACTTCGCCGACCTCAAAACAACGTCTTCACAACCATGATTTGCACCAGTTTGGTCAATGATTCTCGGGTTTTTACAACGTCCTACTGCAACTACAGATTAACGTTGTATAAACGTTGCGAAATTTACTTCGATGCAACTAATTCACACATGCGCCATCTAAGGGAACAAAGTTCATTCCACATATTACGTTAAGATATAAACGTAATCTCTGCTCGATTTAATCTGAAAATTTTCTTCTTTTATATTCGAAAATATTTTTCATTTGAAATTTTGAATGAAATGAGGAAGTTCTCGACACAAATACAATAAATCATTTTAATTTGATATTTCTCATCGTATTCGAAGATTGCTTAAATGACTACGCGACACCTGCGTGAAGTTAGCATAAAAAGTTGGCCGGAAAAATTTCCGATGTCACCCGAATGTCCATAGGCGTGCGTCCTATCAATTCATAAGTAGAATTCTATGAATAGCCTCATGAAGGAAAAGATCGATTGTTTGATTGTTAATCATGATATAAACTCAAATAAGTGAATTTCTTGAATGAAATTGATCAAACGACAACTATAGATTTATCAACGAATATACTTTTGGGATTTGCGCATTAAATTGGCAAACGAATTGAATGAAAATATATGTTCGACTAACTGAGCGCTTAATCAAGATGAAACATTGAAAAATATATAATACTTGAAATTTGCAGTCTAATGCTCCCAACCAAAATTACGAAATTTCCCGATTTTCACTTGAAGACGGTCGTGTATCACAATGAAATTTTCAAGAAATGCTCTATGTAAGATTTGCCAGCGAATGCCATCAGCGAAAATCTCTTGCCAAGGGGACTTGGGGGTTAATTCACCCTTAAACCGAAATTTGTGGAAATTTCCCGATTTTCACTTGAAGACGGTCGTGTATCACAATGAAATTTTCAGGAATGCTCTATGTGAGATTTGCCATCGAAAGCCATCAGCGAATCTCTTGCCAGGGGACTTGGGGGTTAAATTCACCCTTAAACCGAAATTTGTGGGAAATTTCCCGATTTTCACTTGAAGACGGTCGTGTATCACAATGAAATTTTCATAAATTTCTTCTTAGGGTCTTGCCATCGAATGCTATCAGCGAAAATCTCTTGCCAAGGGACTTGGGGGTTAAATTCAACCTTAAACCGAAATTTGTGGGAAATTTCCCGATTTTCACTCGAAGACAGTCGTGTATCACAATGAAATTCTCAGGAATGCTCTATGTAAGATTTGCCATCGAATGCCATCAGCGAAAATCTCTTGCTTAGGGACTTGGGGGTTAAATTCATTCACCTTAAACCGAAATTTGTGGGAAATTTCCCGATTTTCACTTGAGAGATCGTGTATCACAATGAAATTTTCAGGAAATGCTCTATGTGAGATTTGCCATCGAATGCCATCAGCGAAGATCTCTGCTTAGGGTACTTGGGGGTTAAATTCACCCTTAAACCGAAATTTGTGGGAAATTTCCCGATTTTCACTTGAAGACGGTCGTGTATCACAATGAAATTTTCAGGAAATGCTCTATGTAGATTTGCCATCGAATGCCATCAGCGAAATCTCTTGCCAAGGGGACTTGGGGGTTAAATTCACCCTTGAACCGAAATTTGTGGGAAATTTCCCGATTTTCACTTGAAGACGGTCGTGTATCACAATAAATTTTCAGGAAATGCTCTATGTAAGATTTTCCATCGAATGCCATCAGCTAAAATCTCTTGCCAAGGGGACTTGGGGTTAAATTCACCCTTGAACCGAAATTTGTGGGAAATTTCCCGATTTTCACTTGAAGACGGTCGTGTATCACAATGAAATTTTCAGGAAATGCTCTATGTAAGATTTGCCATCGAATGCTATCAGCGAAAATCTCTTGCCAAGGGGACTTGGGGTTAAATTCACCCTTAAACCGAAATTTGTGGAAATTTCCCGATTTTCACTTGAAGACGGTCGTGTATCACAATGAAATTTTCAGGAAATGCTCTATGTAAGATTTGCCATCGAATGCCATCAGCGAAAATCTCTTGCCAAGGGGACTTGGGGTTAAATTCACCCTTAAACCGAAATTTGTGGAAATTTCCCGATTTTCACTTGAAGACGGTCGTGTATCACAATGAAATTTTCAGGAAATGCTCTATGTAAGATTTGCCATCGAATTCCATCAACGAAAATCTCTTGCCAAGGGGACTTGGGGGTTAAATTCACCCTTAAACCGAAATTTGTGAGAAATTTCCCGATTTTCACTTCGAAGACGGTCGTGTATCACAATGAAATTCTCAGGAAGTGCTCTATGTAGATTTGCCATCGAATGCCATCAGCGAAATCTCTTGCTTAGGAGACTTGGGGTTAAATTCACCCTTAAACGAAATTTGTGGGAATTACCCGATTTTCACTTGAAGACGGTCGTGTATCACAATGAAATTTTCAGGAAATGCTCTATGTAGATTTGCCATCGAATGCCATCAGCGAAAATCTCTGCCAAGGGGACTTGGGGGTTAAATTCACCCTTAAACCGAAATTTTGTGGAAATTTCCCGATTTTTGCGCTGAAAACATTCACAATGGCAAAAACCCTCAAAGAACATTTCTTGAAGATTTCATTGTGATACACGACCGTCTTCAAGTGAAAATCGGAATTTCCCACAATTTCGGTTTAAGGGAATTTAACCCCCAAGTCCCCTAGCAAGAGATTTTCGCTGATGGCATTCGATGGAAAATCTCACATAGAGCATTTTCTGAAGATTTCATTGTGATACACGACCGTCTTCAAGTGAAAATCGGAAATTTCCTACAAATTTCGGTTTAAGGGTGAATTTAACCCCCAGTCCCCTTGGCAAGAGATTTTCGCTGACATTATTCGATGGCAAATCTTACATAGAGCATTTCTTCAAAATTTCATTGTGATACACGACCGTCTTCAAGTGAAAATCGGGAAATTTCCCACAAATTTCGGTTTAGGGTAAATTTACCCCCAAGTCCCCTTGGCAAGAGATTTTCGCTGATATTATTCGATGGCAAATCTTACATAGAGCATTTCCTGAAAATTTCATTGTGATACACGACCGTCTTCAAGTGAAAATCGGAAATTTCCCACAAATTTCGGTTTAAGGGTAATTTAACCCCCAAGTCCCCTTGGCAAGAGATTTTCGCTGATAGCATTCGATGGCAATCTTACATAGAGCATTTCCTGAAAATTTCATTGTGATACACGACCGTCTTCAAGTGAAAATCGGGAATTTCCCACAAATTTCGGTTCAAGGGTGAATTTAACCCCCAGTCTCCTAAGCAAGAGATTTTCGCTGATGGCATTCGATGGCAAATCTTACATAGAGCTTTCCTGAGAATTTCATTGTGATACACGACCGTCTTCGAGTGAAAATCGGGAAATTTCCCACAATTTCGGTTTAAGGGTGAATTTAACCCCCAAGTCCCCTTGGCAAGAGATTTTCGCTGATAGCATTCGATGGCAAACCCTCAAAGAACATTTCTTGAAAATTTCATTGTGATAACGACCGTCTTCAAGTGAAAATCGGGAATTTCCCACAAATTTCGGTTTAAGGGTAATTTAACCCCAAGTCCCTTTGGCAAGAGATTTTCGCTGATATATTCGATGGCAAATCTTACATAGAGCATTTCCTGAAATTTCATTGTGATACACGACCGTCTTCAAGTGAAAATCGGGAAATTTCCCACAAATTTCGGTTTAAGGGTAATTTAACCCCCAAGTCCCCTTGGCAAGAGATTTTCGCTGATAGCATTCGATGGCAAATCTTACATAGAGCATTTCCTGAAAATTTCATTGTGATACACGACCGTCTTCAAGTGAAAATCGGGAAATTTCCCACAAATTTCGGTTCAAGGGTGAATTTAACCCCCAAGTCTCCTAAGCAAGAGATTTTCGCTGATGGCATTCGATGGCAAATCTTACATAAAGCATTTCCTGAGAATTTCATTGTGATACACGACCGTCTTCGAGTGAAAATCGGGAAATTTCCCACAAATTTCGGTTTAAGGGTGAATTTAACCCCCAAGTCCCCTTGGCAAGAGATTTTCGCTGATAGCATTCGATGGCAAAACCCTCAAAGAACATTTCTTGAAAATTTCATTGTGATACACGACCGTCTTCAAGTGAAAATCGGGAAATTTCCCACAATTTCGGTTTAAGGTTGAATTTAACCCCCAAGTCCCCTGGCAAGAGATTTTCGCTGATGGCATTCGATGGCAAATCTTACATAGAGCATTTCCTGAGAATTTCATTGTGATACACGACCTTCTTCGAGTGAAAATCGGGAAATTTCCCACAAATTTCGGTTTAAGGGTGAATTAAACCCCCAAGTCCCCTTGGCAAGAGATTTTCGCTGACAGCATTCGATGGCAAACCCTCAAAGAACATTTCTTGAAAATTTCATTGTTATACACGACCGTCTTCAAGTGAAAATCGGGAATTTCCCACAAATTTCGGTTTAAGGTTGAATTTAACCCCCAGTCCCCTTGGCAAGAGATTTTCGCTGATGGCATTCGATGGCAAATCTCACATAGAGCATTTCCTGAAAATTTCATTGTGATACCACGACCGTCTTCAAGTGAAAATCGGGAAATTTCCCACAAATTTCGGTTTAAGGGTAATTTAACCCCAAGTCCCCTTGGCAAGAGATTTTCGCTGATAGCATTCGATGGCAAATCTTACATAGAGCATTTCCTGAAAATTTCATTGTGATACACGACCGTCTTCAAGTGAAAATCGGAAATTTCCCACAAATTTCGGTTTAAGGGTAAATTTAACCCCAAGTCCCCTTGGCAAGAGATTTTCGCTGATATATTCATTATTCATGGCAAATCTTACATAGAGCATTCCTGAAAATTTCATTGTGATACACGACCGTCTTCAAGTAAAATCGGGAAATTTCCCACAAATTTCGGTTTAAGGGTAATTTAACCCCCAAGTCCCCTGGCAAGAGATTTTCGCTGATAGCATTCGATGGCAAATCTTACATAGAGCATTTCCTGAAAATTTCATTGTGATACACGACCGTCTTCAAGTGAAAATCGGGAAATTTCCCATAAATTTCGGTTCAAGTGTGAATTTAACCCCCAAGTCCCCTTGGCAGAGATTTTTCGCTGATAGCATTCGATGGCAAATCTTACATAGAGCATTTCCTGAAAATTTCATTGTGATACACGACCGTCTTCAAGTGAAAATCGGGAAATTTCCCACAAATTTCGGTTTAAGGTTGAATTTAACCCCCAAGTCCCCTTGGCAAGAGATTTTCGCTGATGGCATTCGATGGCAAATCTTACATAGAGCATTTCCTGAGAATTTCATTGTGATACACGACCGTCTTCGAGTGAAAATCGGGAAATTTCCCACAAATTTCGGTTTAAGGGTAAATTTAACCCCCAAGTCCCCTTGGCAAGAGATTTTCGCTGATAGCATTCGATGGCAACACCCTCAAAGAACATTTCTTGAAAATTTCATTGTGATACACGACCGTCTTCAAGTGAAAATCGGGAAATTTCCCACAAATTTCGGTTTAAGGTTGAATTTAACCCCCAAGTCCCCTTGGCAAGAGATTTTCGCTGATGGCATTCGATGGCAAATCTCACATAGAGCATTTCCTGAAAATTTCATTGTGTTACACGACCGTCTTCAAGTGAAAATCGGGAATTTCCCACAAATTCGGTTTTAAGGGTAATTTAACCCCCAGTCCCCTTGGCAAAGATTTTTCGCTGATAGCATTCGATGGCAAATCTTACATAGAGCATTCCTGAAAATTTCATTGTGATACACGACCGTCTTCAAGTGAAAATCGGGAAATTTCCCACAAATTTCGGTTTAAGGGTAAATTTAACCCCCAAGTCCCCTTGGCAAGAGATTTCGCTGATAGCATTCGATGGCAAATCATTCGATGGCAATCTCCATAGAGCATTTCTGAAAATTTCATTGTGATACACGACCGTCTTCAAGTGAAAATCGGGAAATTTCCCACAAATTTCGGTTTAAGGGTAAATTTAACCCCCAAGTCCCCTCGGCAAGAGATTTTCGCTGATATTATTCGATGGCAAATCTTACATAGAGCATTTCCTGAAAATTTCATTGTGATACACGACCGTCTTCAAGTGAAAATCGGGAAATTTCCCATAAATTTCGGTTCAAGTGTGAATTTAACCCCCAAGTCCCCTTGGCAAGAGATTTTCGCTGATAGCATTCGATGGCAAATCTTACATAGAGCATTTCCTGAAAATTTCATTGTGATACACGACCGTCTTCAAGTGAAAATCGGGAAATTTCCCATAAATTTCGGTTCAAGTGTGAATTTAACCCCCAAGTCCCCTTGGCAAGAGATTTTCGCTGATAGCATTCGATGGCAAATCTTACATAGAGCATTTCCTGAAAATTTCATTGTGATACACGACCGTCTTCAAGTGAAAATCGGGAAATTTCCCACAAATTTCGGTTTAAGGGTGAATTTAACCCCCAAGTCTCCTAAGCAAGAGATTTTCGCTGATATTATTCGATGGCAAATCTCACATAGAGCATTTCCTGAAAATTTCATTGTGATACACGATCGTCTTCAAGTGAAAATCGGGAAATTTCCCACAAATTTCGGTTTAAGGGTAAATTTAACCCCCAGTCCCCTTGGCAAGAGATTTTCGCTGATATTTTCGATGGCAAATCTTACATAGAGCATTTCCTGAAAATTTCATTGTGATACACGACCGTCTTCAAGTGAAAATCGGGAATTTCCCACAAATTTCGGTTTAAGGGTGAATTTAACCCCAAGTCCCCTTGGCAAGAGATTTTCGCTGATAGCATTCGATGGCAAAACCCTCAAAGAACATTTCTTGAAAATTTCATTGTGATACACGACCGTCTTCAAGTGAAAATCGGGAAATTTCCCACAAATTTCGGTTTAAGGGTAAATTTAACCCCCAAGTCCCTTTGGCAAGAGATTTTCGCTGATATTATTCGATGGCAAATCTTACATAGAGCATTTCCTGAAAATTTCATTGTGATACACGACCGTCTTCAAGTGAAAATCGGGAAATTTCCCACAAATTTCGGTTTAAGGGTAAATTTAACCCCCAAGTCCCCTTGGCAAGAGATTTTCGCTGATAGCATTCGATGGCAAATCTTACATAGAGCATTTCCTGAAAATTTCATTGTGATACGACCGTCTTCAAGTGAAAATCGGGAAATTTCCCACAAATTTCGGTTCAAGGGTGAATTTAACCCCCAAGTCTCCTAGCAAAGATTTTCGCTGATGGCATTCGATGGCAAATCTTCACAAAAGCATTTCCTGAGAATTTCATTGTGATACACGACCGTCTTCGAGTGAAAATCGGGAATTTCCCACAAAAATTTCGGTTTAAGGGTGAATTTAACCCCCAAGTCCCCTTGGCAAGAGATTTCGCTGATAGCATTCGATGGCAAAACCCTCAAAGAACATTTCTTGAAAATTTCATTGTGATACACGACCGTCTTCAAGTGAAAATCGGGAAATTTCCCACAAATTTCGGTTTAAGGTTGAATTTAACCCCCAAGTCCCCTTGGCAAGAGATTTTCGCTGATGGCATTCGATGGCAAATCTTACATAGAGCATTTCCTGGGAATTTCATTGTGATACACGACCTTCTTCGAGTGAAAATCGGGAAATTTCCCACAAATTTCGGTTTAAGGGTGAATTAAACCCCCAAGTCCCCTTGGCAAGAGATTTTCGCTGACAGCATTCGATGGCAAAACCCTCAAAGAACATTTCTTGAAAATTTCATTGTGATACACGACCGTCTTCAAGTGAAAATCGGGAAATTTCCCACAAATTTCGGTTTAAGGTTGAATTTAACCCCCAAGTCCCCTTGGCAAGAGATTTTCGCTGATGGCATTCGATGGCAAATCTCACATAGAGCATTTCCTGAAAATTTCATTGTGATACACGGCCGTCTTCAAGTGAAAATCGGGAAATTTCCCACAATTTCGGTTTAAGGGTAAATTTACCCCCAAGTCCCCTTGGCAAGAGATTTTCGCTGATAGCATTCGATGGCAAATCTTACATAGAGCATTTCCTGAAAATTTCATTGTGATACACGACCGTCTTCAAGTGAAAATCGGGAAATTTCCCACAAATTTCGGTTTAAGGGTAAATTTAACCCCCAGTCCCCTTGGCAAGAGATTTTCGCTGATAGCATTCGATGGCAAATCTTACATAGAGCATTTCCTGAAATTTCATGTGATACACGACCGTCTTCAAGTGAAAATCGGGAAATTTCCCACAAATTTCGGTTTAAGGGTGAATTTAACCCCCAAGTCCCCTTGGCAAGAGATTTTCGCTGATATTATTCGATGGCAAATCTTACATAGAGCATTTCCTGAAATTTCATTGTGATACACGACCGTCTTCAAGTGAAAATCGGGAAATTTCCCACAAATTCGGTTAAGGGTAAATTTAACCCCCAAGTCCCCTTGGCAAGAGATTTTCGCTGATAGCATTCGATGGCAAATCTTACATAGAGCATTTCCTGAAAATTTCATTGTGATACACGACCGTCTTCAAGTGAAAATCGGAAATTTCCCATAATTTCGGTTCAAGTGTGAATTTACCCCCAGTCCCCTTGGCAAGAGATTTTCGCTGATAGCATTCGATGGCAAATCTTACATAGAGCATTTCCTGAAAATTTCATTGTGATACACGACCGTCTTCAAGTGAAAATCGGGAAATTTCCCACAAATTTCGGTTTAAGGTTGAATTTAACCCCCAAGTCCCCTTGGCAAGAGATTTCGCTGATGCATTCGATGGCAAATCTACATAGAGCATTTCCTGAGAATTTCATTGTGATACACGACCGTCTTCGAGTGAAAATCGGGAAATTTCCCACAAATTTCGGTTTAAGGGTAATTTAACCCCCAAGTCCCCTTGGCAAGAGATTTTCGCTGATAGCATTCGAGGCAACAACCCTCAAAGAACATTTCTTGAAAATTTCATTGTGATAACACGACCGTCTTCAAGTGAAAATCGGGAAATTTCCCACAAAATTTCGGTTTAAGGTGAATTTAACCCCCAAGTCCCCTTGGCAAGAGATTTTCGCTGATGGCATTCGATGGCAAATCTCACATAGAGCATTTCCTGAAAATTTCATTGTGTTACACGACCGTCTTCAAGTGAAAATCGGGAAATTTCCCACAAATTTCGGTTTAAGGGTAAATTTAACCCCCAGTCCCCTTGGCAAGAGATTTTCGCTGATAGCATTCGATGGCAAATCTTACATAGAGCATTTCCTGAAATTTCATTGTGATACACGACCGTCTTCAAGTGAAAATCGGGAAATTTCCCACAAATTTCGGTTTAAGGGTAAATTTAACCCCCAAGTCCCCTGGCAAGAGATTTTCGCTGATAGCATTCGATGGCAAATCTCACATAGAGCATTTCCTGAAATTTCATTGTGATACACGACCGTCTTCAAGTGAAAATCGGGAAATTTCCCACAAATTTCGGTTTAAGGGTAAATTTAACCCCCAAGTCCCCTCGCAAGAGATTTCGCTGATATTATTCGATGGCAAATCTTACATAGAGCATTTCCTGAAAATTTCATTGTGATACACGACCGTCTTCAAGTGAAAATCGGGAAATTTCCCATAAATTTCGGTTCAAGTGAATTTAACCCCCCCGTCCCCTTGGCAAGAGATTTTCGCTGATAGCATTCGATGGCAAATCTTACATAGAGCATTTCCTGAAAATTTCATTGTGATACACGACCGTCTTCAGTGAAAATCGGGAAATTTCCCATAAATTTCGGTTCAAGTGTGAATTTAACCCCCAGTCCCCTTGGCAAGAGATTTTCGCTGATAGCATTCGATGGCAAATCTTACATAGAGCATTTCCTGAAATTTCATTGTGATACACGACCGTCTTCAAGTGAAAATCGGGAAATTTCCCACAAATTTCGGTTTAAGGGTGATTAACCCCCAGTCTCCTAAGCAAGAGATTTTCGCTGATATTATTCGATGGCAAATCTCACATAGAGCATTTCCTGAAAATTTCATTGTGATACACGATCGTCTTCAAGTGAAAACGGGAAATTTCCCACAATTTCGGTTTAGGGGTGAATTTAACCCCCAAGTCTCCTAAGCAAGAGATTTTCGCTGATGGCATTCGATGGCAAATCTCACATAGAGCATTTCCTGAAAATTTCATTGTGATACACGACCGTCTTCAATTGAAAATCGGGAAATTTCCCACAAATTTCGGTTAAGGGTGAATTTAACCCCCAAGTCCCCTTGGCAAGAGATTTTCGCTGATGGCATTCGCTGGCAAATCTTACATAGAGCATTTCCTGAAAATGTCATTGTGATACACGACCGTCTTCAGTGAAAATCGGGAAATTTCGTAATTTTGGTTGGGAGCATTAGACTGCAATTTCAAGTATTATATATTTTCTCAATCTTTCATCTTGATTTAAGCGCTCAGTCAGTCGGAACATATATTTTCATTCAATTCGTTTGCCAATTTAATTGCGCAAATCCCAAAAGTATATTCGTTGATAATCTATAGTTGTCGTTTGATCAATTTCATTCAGAAATTCACTTATTTGAGTTTATATCATGATTAACAATCGATCTTCCCTTCATGAGGCTATTCATAGAATTCTACTTATGATTGATAGGACGCACGCCTATGGACATTCGGGTGACATCGGAAATTTTTCCGGCCAACTTTTTTGCTAACTTCACGCAGGTCTACGCGACAACGTTTTCAAGTCAGCTAAATGGAAAATCTCCACTGCTTATAGTTGAGTCCAACAACGTTGTCTCTGAATTGAGACACCGTTACAGAAAACTGAAGTTGTCTAATAAACGTTATAATAACGTGGTTCCTAATCCCAAAATAATACTCGTAACTACTTCGTATGCAGTTGCTTCAACGTTGTCGCGACGACTAGTGCAACTATAGTCATGCTCAACGTCACGACTACGTTGTAAGGTGGTTTTCAATGCGAACTTTCAAGAACGACTAATTCCTAAACCAATGACAACGTTAATTTTGGTGCATAATGTGATTGTCGTCGTTGAAATGCTGCTTGGGGAGTATCTAAATTAAATTCCTAAAAAACTAGAGACATGCAATGTAGATGGCTTCTGTAATTTTTCGCTTCTTTTCTAGTTGAAGTAGTAAGTAGAAATCCTTCCGATCTTGCAGAGGTTGTTACGCCACTGGCTCGTTCCCCGGTTTCACGTGTGAAATCGATTTGGTCAGGTAAATCGTATAATCGGAAGCAGCGGCGCCGGACCGGCGGCCCAAAGTCACCCTGTCCCCTCCCTTAATTACACGGGGGCCTCACTTCTCTATATTAGCGGCAAACGAACAGAGCCATTCTCGTATTAATTTTTGTATAATATGTTACGATCTTTGTTTCTGATTATTTATGAGGGGGCGTCAAGCTTGCGTACCCACGGGAACTTTTACGGCGCAATATTAAACATTTGGGCGATTAGAGGTACTTTTCCCGGACATGCTGTTAGCTAAAACATTGGGGTGAGAGATGCTGTATACAATACATGAAACAGAAACGTCCCTAGCTTAGGTTAGGGCAAAACGGGAAACCATACAAATCAGGGTATAAAACCAGAGCTCAGGGAAAAACCTCAGTAGAAAAAAAACAATCTTTAATTGCATGAGCATATGTTACTTATCTGAATAAAAATATTAGGAATATTTTCTTCAAATTTACCAACTGAGCGAGATTATAAATGATGAAATTTTACTTGTTTTGTACTGCTCGTTGGTCGAATCAATGCTTAGGTAATGCATTGGGGTGGTATGTACCGGGTTTTTCGCTATAATTTGACTCCCCCTTTAACATTGTTATGGAAGGAGAAACAAAAAAATGATTCGTATAAAAGTTTCACGAAATCAACTGAGGTTTTTTGATATGAGTCCAGAAACTGAAATATACAGGGTGTTTCATCATAAACTGGACAAACATATATTTTCGTGTAGAGGACATCGGGAGAATCATTTTTGCCTTATACAATATATCCCGTTTTCGAAGCATAAGCGAGATACAGGGTGTCAAACGTCATTTTTGAGCAAGATTACTATAAGTGTGGTCAGTTATGTATAACACTTGAAGTAACGGTTTTTGTTCAAATCTCAGTATTTTTGGGTCCTCTATCCAGAAAAGTTGACGAACTCCGAAAAAAAATTTTCAAAATGGCGGAAAACCTGCACTGTTCCAATTTTTTTTTCGGTTGTCAAATTGACTTTTGTTTTCTGAATGAACACAATTTTCTAAGACTTTCTGTGAAAAAATTTTTTCAAAAATCGAACACAAATTTTTTTTTACATGTCTACAGCGATGAAAAAATTTCACTCGAAATGGATGAAATTTTGTACAATTGTACTTCTTGAATTATCAATCACGAATATGAAAACAGAATTGTAAAATATCGAACGGTTTCGTTACTACAGTCATTCAAATGTTTCGTTCGGACCTCTGAAATATGGAAAAAAAATTGTTTTGGGTTCTTAAATCAAAATGATTAAATTATTGGCATGTCTAAACATTTTAGATTAATTTAAACGAAAAAAATCAGTGAAACTTAGTTGGGACTCGAAACGACGTAGGTATTAAATAGGGAAATTGCACTGTTCTAAGGATATTAATATTCGTTGCCAGGCAACGGTAGTCTGTAGTTCATAGAGTTTGACTACTGGCTAAATTATATTCACTGAAATTGAAATACCAGTCCAACTCTATGAACTACGAATTACTGTTGCCTGGCAACGAATATTAATATCTTCAGAACAGTGCAATTTCCCTATTGAATACCTACGTCGTTTCGAGTCCCACTAAGTTTCACTGATTTTTTTTCGTTTAATTTCTCTGAAATGTTTAGACATGCCAATAATTCAATCATTTTGATTCTAGAACCCAAAACATTTTATTTTCAATATTCAGAGGTCCGAACGAAACATTTGAATGACTGTAGTAACGAAACCGTTCGATATTTTACGATTCTGTTTTATATTCGTGATTGATAATTCAAGAAGTACAATTGTACAAAATTTCATCCATTTCGAGTGAAATTTTTTCATCGCTGTAGACATGTAAAAAATTTGTTCGATTTTTGAAAAAATTTTTTCACAGAAAGTCTTAGAAAATTGTGTTCATTCAGAAAACAAAGTCAATTTGACAACCGCAAAAAAAAATTTGGAACATTGCAGGTTTTCCGCCATTTTGAAAATTTTTTTTCGGAGTTCGTCAACTTTTCTGGACAGAGGACCCAAAATACTGAGATTTGACCAAAAACGTTACACACCAAGTGTTATACATAACTGAACCACACTCATAAAATCTTGCTCAAAAATGACGTTTGACACCCTGTATCTCGCTTATGCTTCGAAAACGGGATATATTGTATAAGGCAAAAATGATTCTCCCGATGTCCTCTACACGAAAATATATGTTTGTCCAGTTTATGATGAAACACCCTGTATACAGGGTGGGCAACATATTGATTGAACTAACTTGTAGTAACACTGTCCAAAAAAATTTGAATTGTTCGATTCCAGAAATTCATAACCTTTCATTTTGAGGAGGAAAACAAATGACCGATCGAAGAATTCTCTACTCTCTGAAATCGTCAATGACCATACCTCTTCTTCTTCTCTTCAAGCTGTTTATTGAAGTTAAATTATTTATCTGGGATCATTCCAAGATATTCTGCTTCATTTTTTCATTCTAGTTTTTTATTTTCGATGGTTATATTTTCTGCCTTTTCTTTATTTCTTTATGTCTTTCTTTGCTTTAATTTTAATTCACACTTTTAAAATTAACTGCTATTTGTTTAGATCGATCTTCAGGTGTTTATTCACAGATTTTTTGGATCTATTAGAAAAATACTGTGTTTCGTCTACAAACTGTACCATCTTGCCTCTCTGTATCCTTGGATTATCTGATATCTATTGTATATTAGAAGAAAGTGATCCAAAGACCAATCTTTGTGGTGCCGGCTTCAATTTTGCGAACTCGTTCTATTTATATACACGTCGTCGTCGAGAATATCTTCTTCATAAGTTTATATACAGGTTTGAAAATTCACATTGGAAACATAGGAAGTTCAATGAATCAGAGAAAGAATTTTGCCGTGCAGTTGACCAGTGCTATAATGGAAAGGTTCACGTGATTCGTAACTCTCTGAATAAACGAGCAACTAGAATATTGTAGTTTGGTCTCTCTCTTATCGTTGGGAGAGGCTTAATCGAGGAGTGTGGTAGGAAACCTGCAGTACTCGCATCGATTATTAAGCGCATTCTAACACATTTACTGAATGCGTCGGACTGCCCATGTTAGTCGATTCGACAGAAACAACGATATTATTTGTTCTTTGGACCATATATCGCGTCAAGCTAAAGCGAAACATAGTAAGTAAATATGTCCCGTATAGCACTGTCCAACTGCACGGCAAAATACTCTCTTAAATGCATTGAATATCGTTTGTTTTCAATGTGAATTCTAAACCTGTAGAAGTCTATAGTTTGTACCTTTATTTTGTCGTAGACTGAGTTTCTCTGAACCACGAATCTCTTAAAGTATATTTCATGTCAACGGAATGCAAATCGATCCGCGTATCTCCCATCGCGTTAAGATTCCGACAAGGACCCCAGCGTTCGCAAGAGAGCCATGTAATTGCCGAAAATTCTCCGTGGAAACGGGCCGCGTCGAATTTCCCGATATTCGCAGCTCATTTGGGCGAATTAGCATAGACATCAGCCTCACACTCGGCTGACTCGGTTCAAAGCGTATGCAGATGGGGCAGATCGGAGAGAGCAGCGTTATAATCACATCGCGGCCAATGGGGTAATTGACATCGTATGGTATCAAAGGTGCGCCCTCGTTCAAATTACAGGCCCGCTCAGGGGGGTGTAATTATAGCCTGCCCGAAAGAAAATTGCCCGAAAAATATGCTGCAGCGTCGCGCTCTCTTCGAAGACTTTCGGGTCTCGAAATTGCTTTTGGGCCCAGTGTTGAATAACTCCGCATCGATCTAGGTCTTTTCGTTATTTATTGCTCTGCTTTTGTCGGTTTCGGTGATTCTTCGATTGCCTTTGTTTCTGTTTGGTGTATTATGACCGACGTTTTCAATCATATTATTGGAAGCATAGGCAATAAACCACTACTATTTAATGATGGGGTAGAATTGTAACTTCAGCGATATAAGTCAGAGAAAGATCAATGGGATATAGAATCAATCCCATATACATATATCAAAACTGTCGATATTTTCCCAAATATGTATAAATCAACAGCAGTGTCTTCAAAATATGTACGTTGAAATTGCCATAGCATTCATTCCTATGAAGAAGTCTGCAAGTAATTTAGAGAAACAGTTATGAGAGCTTGTGAATAACTCGTCTGAGCTTATTCATTATCCTAATTGGTTGTGGGAAATCTACTGAAGATCATTGAAGGGAAAAAATTTAAAAATATTTTTATCAAAAAAAAGGAAGTTCTTGAATTTAGTAAAATTTTGCTGCAGCGTGGGGCTCCCTTTGAAGACTTTCGGTACTGGAAATTGCTTTTGGGCCCAGTGTTGAATAACTCCGCGTCGATCTTGGGTCTTCTCGTTATTTATTGCTCTGCTTGTGTCGGTTTCGGTGATTCTTCGATTGCCTTTGTTTCTGGTTGGTGTATAATGACCGACGTTTTCAATCATATTATTGGAGGAATAGGCAATTGAGCCACTACTATTTAATGATGGGGTAGAATTGTAACTTCAGCAATATAAGTCAGAGAAAGATCAATAGTATATTGAAACAATCCAATATATATCAAAACTGCCGATATTTTCCCAAATATGTATTTTCAATCAACTGAAGTGTCTTCAAAATATGTTCAAATCAACAAAGCATTCATTCCTATGAATAAGAAGTCTACAAGTCTTTTAGAGAAGCAGTTATGAGAGCTTGTAAATAACTCGACTAATCTTATTCATGCACCTAATTGGTTCTGTGAAATCTACTGAAGATCATTGAAGGGAAAATTGAAAAATATTTTTATCAAAAATAAGGAAGTTCTTGAATTTACTGAAATTTTGCTGAAGCGTGGGGCTCTCTTTGAAGACTTTCGGCACTGGAAATCGCTTTTGGGCCCAATGTTGAATAACTCCGCATCGATCTTGGGTCTTCTCGTTATTTATTGCTCTGCTTTTGTCGGTTTCGGTGATTCTTCGATTGCCTTTGTTTCTATTTGGTGTGCTATGACCGACGTTTCTAATCATATTATTGGAAGAATAGGCAATTAAGCCACTACTATTCAATTATGGGTTGAATTGTAACTTCAGCGATATAAGTCAGAGGAAGATCAATGGGATACCGAAGCAATACAATATTTATTTTGAAATGCTGCCAATTTTTCCCGAAATATGTATTTCCAATCACCTGAGCTATATGGCGTTCTTTTTGAAGAACTGTTGTTCTTCAATGGCACTTCCACTTAAGATATTGTTCAACAGGTCCTTATCAACTGGCGTTTTTCCTACCAAGTGGAAGTGTAGTACGGTGAAGCCTTTATTCAAGTCTGGGAGTAGGCATAACATCGCCCAGTATGTCTTCGATTCTTTGTAGAGCGGAGGTAGGGTCGATGTTGTATATACCGACTTTTCCAAGGCCTTCGATAAGGTGGATCATCACATTTGAGTGAAAAACTGTCGTCCTTTGGAATAACTGGTGTGTTAAAGAAGTGGTTTATGTCATATTACACCTGTAGTACTCAGTCAGTTAAGGTTCATGATTTCTTCTTCCCCCCACATACATTGTAGATTCGGGTGTACCGCAAGGTAGTCATTTGGGCCCCCTGTTGTTTCTTGTTTATATTAACGACATCACTACTTGCTTAGGTTTGCACTTTTCCTTCTGTTTGCCGACGACCTCAAAATTTATCGATATGCTAAACCTCCAGTCTGATCTGGATCGACTGGAGCGGTGGTGTAAATATAATAGAGTCATCATTAATCTCGAGAAGTGCAAACATATGAGTGTTGTTAGACGGAGCAGCACTTTGTATCGCACAGTACTGTCTGAATAACGAAGCAATATGTACGGTGAACACCGTTAAAGACTTAGGTGTTTTTTACGACAATAGAATGTGTTTCAGGGCGCACATTGACCACATAGTCAATAAGGGTCTTCGGAGCTGGGGTTCATATTACGGAACTCGTGTGAGTTTAGGGATGTCAATACCTTAAGCAGTGGCGTAAATAACACCCCCGCAGCCCCGCCGTGCGGGGTGGCGCAGCAGTCCCGGTGGGCGCCGGAGGGCGCAAAAGCGCCCTCCGCTGGACGGGTTGTCAATCATCGGCAATCGGCCCGGCCGATCAGCTGGCGGGGGGCGCTCCATGGCTTAGTTACGCCACTGACCTTAAGGTATCTATATGTCAGTCTGGTGAGGCCCCATCTTGAATATGCCTCTTGTGTATGGTCTCCATATACTTATGAGGGTTGTGACAGGTTGGAGCGGGTTCAAAATAGGTTTCTTCTATCTGTGTCTTGCAGGATGGGAATCCCACGCGTGAATTTTTTTGCAACACATATGAGGTCAGTTTGCGCTTTCCTGCTTTGCGGACTCGTAGAATCAGAGCAGATGTATTGTTGTTCTCTAGATTGGTCGGGGGCTTTTGTCCTCTTCTGATCTTCTATCTCTTTTTGGCATTCACGTTCCATCAAGAAATGTTAGAGGTACCGTGTTCCTGTGTCTTAGGACTTATAGGTACAATTATACCAGGGCTTCGCCAATTCCAAGAATCTCACAGCATGTAAACATTGCCAGTAGAACAGGCATATACACTTCTTCTACCTCAGTTACCCGTCCATTGTGCGTTATGTCAATCGAAATTTGTTATGATCTCTTATTTATTTTTGTTTCTTTTGAATATGTATTAGGTTGTATTATGTATTAATTATTTCTATTGTGTATTATCCATTTGTAAAATTGGGTTGATCCCGTTAATAAATAAATAAAATAAAATGTTGAAATTGCAGAAGCATTCCTAGGAGAAAGCTGAATTTAAAGAAAAAATTTCATGAGAACGTCTGAATTTCTCTACTGAGTTTGGTATTGCTCTTAACTGGTTCTGCGCAATCTACTGAGATTCAGTAAAGGAAAAAATAATGAATATATTTTTATCGAACCAAGAAGTTTTTGAAATTTTTATGTAGATTCAGTATAATATTTTTCATCTTTATAATATCAGGATCTTTATAATATCAGGATATTCGTCGAAACGAATATCCGTCAGTGTGATATTTTGTCTATATTATTGCATGATTATTATGTGTTGAATTAAAGAAGAAAGAAGATCGACCATCAGACTTCCGAATGTTCCTGAAGTTGTGTTCAAGATACTAGGTTAACATTGTTTTCAAATCTGTGGCAGCTACGAATGAATAAAAATCCCGATATGCCTGATGTTACATTATGCCTTTACACTCGAAAACGACTCATCCTCCGAAAACAATGAAAGAGGCAAAAAATTAAAAGCAACCAGGACTTTTCTATGAAATAATAAATTTGGAGTGTTTCCATAAAAAAGGAAAGATAATGGTTTAATTTTGAGTATATATACAGGGTGACTGGTGACGTAAGGGACAAAGGCTAACTGGAGATAGAGGACCTCAAACTGAATGAGGATTGGGGGTTTAATGTCCTATAAGGCTATTAGTTTCAGAGATACAGGGTGTTTTTTGCAAAAGTGCTAAAACTATAAACTCCCATATCTTCGTCAATATGGCAAATTTTTCGCTGATATTTGGCAAGCTTGTTAATATACATATTCTCCATCAGATCGAGAAGAAAAATTCCCAAAAGTTGCAGGTCCGTATTCAAAAATTCAATTTCCGTGTCAGGTTAGAAATATCACTCGGTATATGAGATAAAAAAAATTGAATTGGAAAATTGGAATCTTCAAGAAACACTGAGTAAAAATCTGTTTTTAGTTTGAATGGCACAAATTTTTTATAGTTTTTATGATATGTTTAAAGTCGAATATTAAAATTTATTCATATTGAATTCAAGAAACATATCTTCCTGATAGAAAAAAAACTGAATTTGAGATGCTTAAATAATCCTGATGCATTTTGAATATTCCTTCACATCTTGAACTCCTTTTTTATTATTTTTTATCATTATTATAAGAAAAATTAAAAAAAACAATAGAAATACAAAGAGAGGAACAGTAGCACATATGATTCATAAAAAAATCAAATAAACAAATGCTTGATATGCGAGAGCCATTCCCCTCACACACTTAATGACTCTTTTGAACAATTGAAGTACTTTTTATATCCACAAGATGAAAAATTATACTCTTGATAGAACAGAAACACTGGATTTCAGCTCGAGAAAAGTTTGACTTTCTTCTCAGAACCCCTGAACAATATTCCATCTGGTACTTATGTTTTCAACAAAATTTATTCTTCAATGAAATAATATATGAATTTTGAGGACTTATTTTCCTCTAATATGTACTTAGATGTAACAACTTCATCTTCTTTGAGAAACATATGAATTTCTTTAATGCAAACAGAATATTAGGGAAACAAATGATTTTTTAAAATAAGAGGTTTATTATTCATTATAAATAAAATACGTCCTACTACACAGAGTAGGCTTATTTCAAAAAATGACGTTTATATTCATACATTCATTGATTGTGAATTAATTGTGTCGTTTGTTTATCTACTGAAAAATGCCTTCAATATTCACGAATGAAGAATATGTAGATGAACTTGTTTTTGGATTGCGCAAAATGAACGGATATAATATTTGGTATCAGATAATCCTCATCTCATCAAAAGAGAAAGAAATCATTAGAGTTCAAGAGACCAATAAATGCGTTGAAGCAAATTGCTCTGATTTCGAGCATTTGCTTAGTTGTTTTCGCATGAATCATTGCATTATTTAATAGAAGAATAATTTTGTTGAAAGAATAAGTATCAGATGGATTATTGTTCAGGCGTTCTGAGAAGAAAGTCCAACTTTTCTCGGGCTGAAATCTAGTGTTACTGTTCTTTCAAGAGTAATTTTTCATCTTGTGGATATGAAACGTACTTCAATTGTTCAAAAGAGGCAATAATTGTGTGAGGGGAATGGCTCTCGCATATCAAGCATTTGTTTATTTGATTTTTTTATGAACCATATGTGCTACTGTTAATCTTTTTGTGTTTGTATTGTTTTTTGTGTTTTTCTTATAATATTGATAGAAAATTTAATGAAAAGTATTTCAAGATGTGAAGGAATATTCAAAATGCGTCGGGATTATTTAAGCATCTCAAATTCAGTGTTTTTTTTCTTTCAGGAATAGTGTGTTTCTTGAATTCAATATGAAAAAATTGTAATATTCGACTTTCAGCATATCATAAAAACTTTAAAAAATTTGTGCCATCAAAACTAAAAAGAGATTTTCACTCAGTGTTTTTTGCAGATTCCAATTTCCCAATTCAATTTTTTTTATTTCATATACGAGTGATTTTCTCACCTGACACGGAAATTAAAATTTTTGAATACGGACCTGCAATTTTTGGGAATTTTTTCTTGTCGATCTGATGGAGAATATGTATATTAACAAGCTTGCCAAATATCAGCGAAAAATTTGCCATATTGACGAAGATATGGCAGTTTATAGTTTTAGCACTTTTGCAAAAAACACCCTGTATCTCTGAAACTATAGCCTTATGGGACATTTAACCCTCAAACCTCATTCAGTTTGAGGTCCTTTATCTCCAGTTAGCCGTTGTCCCTTACGTCACCAGTCACCCTGTATATCTATTCCAAACAAGACCACTAAAAACCCCAGTCATCCAAAAAGTCCAAACTTTTTGCGAGTCCAATCAGAACTATGTTTATTCGCCAGTTCAACCTTTCCTACCTGGTGCTTTCAAGAACCGCCGGCGGGGTCATTTGTAGTCTTCTGTATTTCCATCTGTCCGTCATGGATGGCGCCTTCTTCTAATTCAGTTGACCCCGAAAGATCTCCGTAAGTGGCGGTGTCGGGGAGCCCGTAAAGAAGGTACCACAGGTCATTTAGGGGCTGTTTGATTAGACCACGTCAGATCAGAAAGTGAGGAGATGACTTGATACGTCAACCGCTGTCAAGAGGGATGGCAACCCTCAATAACAATTATACCGAATGGAAATTATGAACCGATTAAGGATTGATAGTCTTATACAGGGTGTAATTGTTTTCAAGAAGTTGAAAGCGTGGCAGCACGTGGTTCAACAGTTTTTGGCAGTCGAAGAGAATGTTTTGAAATCAAAAGTTTATTCTTGTTATTCCATAAGGAAATAATTATATGTTCATGTGTCTGTCTGCATACAGAAATAATGAGCTTATTTATAAATTCGTATCAGCTTTCAAATTACTCTGGTATTTTCAGGATTCCAAATCACTTTTTCAGGAGCTGTCCTGGCTCAAGGCCGTAGCCAGAAAAAAGTTCGAAGTGGGTTAACAATTAATCATGGTTGGGAAGACCACATTTTTTCCACATAACGGTCTAAGCTGTTATGTATTTTTTACAATTCAAATTAATCCAATAACCAAGTTAAATATTTAGAATGTTGGATAATTTCGAAATTTTGACGATTGTGAATTTAAGAAATCTGAAAATCTAATGAAAATTAGAGGACATTTTCTAGCAGCTGTGGTGCTAGTGAAAAATGATCGATTACATCATCAGTGAGTAAATATTTTAAAGTGAGCCTCTATAAAGAAACTCTTCAATTGAATTTAGATAATGTGTTATTCAACTGATATGTGCTTTACCAAAACTTAATACATGGAGTATTATTGTTATACGGAAAAAAAAGTATGAAGCACATAGAGTTGTCCTGAAAATACTACTCACATATTTCAGTTTTTTGTTATGTTTCCAAAAATTGCGGTATATCTTGAAATTGGGAACCACAAAATGTTTTTTCAGCATTAAATTGCATATCCAAATTGTGCTAATCCAGACCTGGATTTCCATTTAAGTATATGGACTTTGAATAATTATATAACAGATATAGTGTCAGTTGCAGGAACGTCCATTAAAATTTAAAGGTCCATTAAACTCTTAATCCTCCATTATTACAAGGAACTAATGGAGGATTAAGGGTTTAATGGACCTTTAAATTTTAATGGACGTTCCTGCAACTGAGCAATAATCTCTGAAATATCTCTAATGGTGATTCCTTAACCGAGGGTAGTACATAGGTACATGAAATATATTTTCAGGAAATTCATTCAATTGAACATAAACCAAACATTTTCGATGGACATAAAAGCTCGTTTCTTTTTTATATCATATGTACGAGCAATCACTACATTGGTCATGAATTTCCTGTTAAATTTTTTTTGCATAAACATACAGGTTTGCAATTTACATCGAAAAGATACGATATACGATACATCAGACAGAGAAATTTTACGTTCAGTTGAACAATTATTGTACATTCGGAAGAATATAAGACCGATTGCAATAATGTAGTGTTGTCTTTCTCTCTCTCTCTCTCTAATTGTTGGGGGTGGCAACGGAAAGTACTTGAATCGAGTATTACGGGCAGCCTGACACATTAAATAATTTGATGCGAGTACTACAGGTCCTCTACCATACTGTTCGAATTAAGCCACTCCCGACTATAAGAGAGAGAGACCAAACTACATTATTCCAATCGGTAGTCCATTCAGAGAGTTACGAATCACGTGAATCTCTCGAATATTCAATTGTTCAACAGGACGGCAAAATCATTGTCTGACTCATCGAATATCATATGCTTCCGATGTGAATTTCCAAACCTGTATTTCGAGACACTGTATTGTATCTATACTTTTGTTTCTAGGCCGAATCTGATCGGAAAGAAGAAAAATCTTCTCAAGCCTACTTCCATCATTTAAACTGTCCAAGTTCGTTAAAATAAAACACGCGACACAGCCTTCCTAATAACGCTGTGTTGCGTTTATTTGAACCGAGATAAATGAGAAATAAAGTGATAATATTCCATTGTCGGTGTTATACTCGGCCTCGTCAGGGACGTTTGACATTTGACGTCTCTTTGAGGACGAACAGTTGCGTGCCATGTTTTTCCCAGAACTTAATGAATCTATTCTGTCCGAGACCCGAAATGAGCGATCCTTTATTTGTGGTCATTAGACTGCATGACGGTAATTACCTCATTTTCGTCGGAATAGATACCGAGCACCAATTTGGACCATTAAAGGTTATTTCTCGGAATTAATAGAGGAATTGGTATTGGTGGGAGATAACAGATCATTTTTTCTGAACTGTGTTGGTAAAAGTATGAGATTTTATGTGAAAAAAATCGATTAATCACTGCAACGTTCATTCTTGATTATCAATTAGACGCCTATTGTAGAAATATCATCAGGATCGCCAGTAAAGCAAGCGCAATATTTCTGAATAAGCATGCATAATGAATTAATAATTTTTTTCAATCGATAACCAATGAAATCTAGAAAATTACAGACGTGCAGTCAGAAGATTTGGTGCTTTCGTTCATAATGAGAAGGGATATATCACCCTGAATATTATTGGTCAATCTACGGAATTCATAAAGCAGTCCAGTAAATTTTTCGGAAGTTTTGAGTATACCTGCCTATCTTGGAAAATGTTCCTCAAGATAAGACTCTAATCTGTTATTTTACACGTCATCCGATTATTTTTCTCACCTTCCTTGATCTTGTTCAATCTCAATATCCGAAATTTGTTACGCATGAAAAAAGGTTATGCTGCATTGAAGATACTTCATATTGCTCTTGATGTTACTCCTGAGCTATAAGCCAATATTAGGTTGATATGCTGCCTCCAATATCCAGTTTCTATAATTTTGCTAATACATAAGACGATTCTGTTGAAATTTAGCTGCTCAAACAATTCAGGCCTGAGATGTGCACCGAAAATTTTTTCATATTGTTCAACCGAATGAATTTGGTCCAAACTTCTCTTCAGTGTATCAGTCATTTCGAATATTTTTCTAAATACCAAACATTTTACGAATTGGGTAACGTTGTTGCTCAATTAGGATACGAATATTTGTGCAGATTATCTTTGGCAGATAATAAACACGTATTCGAACTTTTAAGGTTGACGCTCACTTGGACGAGACGAGACGAGACGAAGCGTAAGTTCCTCGAGGACCGCGCACTTGGACGAAGGGATGTGTCGAGCAGGCATCGGAAGAAATTCCCCCTATTTCTAAGCCGCAATAAATTTGTATTGCCCCTGTTGCATGCCGCCCACCCACATGAACAAGGGTAGAAAATCCACGCGTCGAACGATTCGCTCTTCGCTTCGCGCCTCCCAGGTGAGCGTCTACCTATTTGTTTCAATGCTAAACACCCCAACGGAAAACGACGCGTTCCTTCCGAGCGCTTCACTTCGTCCAAGTGGACTTCTAATATGCCTCGCGTCTAACAATTCGGCTCTTCGCTTTTCGCTTCGCGCCTCCGAAGTGAGCGTCTACCCATTTGATTCAGTGTAAACCGTTCCGGCGGAAAACAACTCTTCGTCTCGTCTCGTATAAGTGAGCGACACAATATATTATGCTGGCATTTTCGATTCGGAAATGGTTCTATCAATAAAAACTTCAGTATTATTGGCTTGATCGCTTGATATTAATAACTCGCATCCAATGCATAACACTTCACATGGAAAAAGTGAATGAATAATCTCAAATAAATATACATAATTCAAGTTCAATGTTTAGTTTCAGTACCAAAATAATTACATATCTGTCGGTAAAATTTTGATATTTAGGTTCAGCTTTTGTACTCTTTAAGTTTTGAATGGAAAGTTATAGTAACTAAAATTCCAATAGAAATAAATAATATAATTCCTAGTGAAGTAGGAATCACGTCCTTGGTTGTTCATGCTGAGTACTTTGACAGGAGCTAGGACAGGTGGTGAAGAACAAAACAAAGCTGAACTAAATGCCGAGGTTTCGTCCGTATATTCGAACTTTTTCAAGGCTTCAAATACAAGAGATATACAAAAATCACCAGTAACAGAATTGTATAATCAAATATTCAACAATGTAAATTAAATAAAACATTTTGCACAAAATAATAAATATAAAACAATAAATACGATGACTAAACATCACTTTTCATAAAATATACAGATAAAAACCAAAAATTGTGTGAAAACTGTGGTTTAAACAAACTAACCAAGTTCAATTTGTCTGATATGGAAGTTGCTAACATTGAGATTCAAAAAAATTACAACCAGATTCCGTCAACTTTCTCATTTAAATTTGGAAAAAATAATTATAACTAACTTTGAAAATTGTTAAATTTTGCAAGCAGCTGTTCTCGCTTGCGAAGTCAAAGTCAAAGTACTCAGCATAATTCCTATTCTCAATATTTGATTTGATACAGAAAGTTTTGAAGCATAGTTATATCGCTTATGTCTGTAGAAAACCAAACTCAGCTTTATAGTGCGAGGGTTGTGCATTTTAAAATGAACAACAAAATATGTTGAAAAAATATATGCTCGTACATTCCGAAATCTTCTTCATTATAGCACCAGTTTAATATTGATGAAATTGAGTTGAAGAAAATTCAATCTTTCCTTGAATTTTAAAACAAACTTTACATAACACTTGTAAGACCATATAAGTGTAACATAAGGCTCGTTTTCTCATTTGTCGGTCCATTAGGGAACCGATTAAGGGATCAAGTAATAAATTTCAATAATCCCATAGTACATAATCTATAAGTGTAAATATAAGCCGTAATCATTATTATTATCTCTTTGTTGAGATACCTGAAAATTCTCTCGAAAGCGCCAATTTAGGACAGCGTATGAATTGTAAAGTAGCTCTCAACTCTTGGCATAATTTCGCATATTTCATAAATTATTCAGTCCCTGGGCCTCACGCATGATTTATACTGTATTGAATGAGGATAATTATTATAATAATTTCGTATGAGATACCGCCCTGCAGGGGCTCATACTGACTCGATTTAAAGTGTAAGACAGTGAAATATCGTGTATACTTTGGATTATCTTCTTAAAAACTCAATCTGTATGCAAAATTCAGTTTGTAAGTTATCGACGTCTGTTCCAATCTTCGTCAGGAAGATGAAAATGGACCTCGTATTTTTACCAGGCAGCTCTGGCCTCTGGACAAACGGAGACAACTGAGCTGTTTTGCTAATTAAAATCCGAGGAGTACAGGGTGGGCATATTTCGATGTTTTAGCACTACAACTTTTAAACCGGAGGAGATAGACAAAATCTGATACCCACTTCTCGATATCTTTTTATGGGAAACTAACAACAGTAGTATTCATTTTCGGCTACCTTCTTTTGTTTTCGAGTATAAGCGAAAATTGGAATAGTGGCGATATCAAAAAAAATCATATCTCCACTAATACTGATGATAGAGCTCTGAAATTAAAAAATTATACAGGTTTTTGTAACGTAGAATCAGTGGCGTGCTCGCCTTTTTGCGCCATTTCTAATTACGAAGCTATGACCAAAATTATGTCTTTTAAATGGGAATTCTAGATTTTTCTGCCATTTCCTGAAATCATAATTTTTTCTGATTTCAAAAATATATAACATTGTATGGTTTGTATCAATGAAAGTATAGAAAATGATCAAAAACCAAAAATTTTCATCTGAGTCTCAATATTTTCTATGGTTTCGACTGTGAAGAGCACAGAAAAATGGAGCTTCCTATAACAAGAGCAGTATCCTTCTGTCAATCTCATTATTTCTATGCTTTCAATTAATTTCTACAAAATTCGAACATGGATATATTTTATAAACTCTCATATCTTGAAATGGGGAAATAACGAAAAAATCCAAATGATCCTCCGTTTCAATCGATATACATACCTACTTAGTTATAATGAGATGGATGCAGGAGAATACTTTTATTGCACTCCAGAATAAATACGCACAAGTACTAAGTAGTCTATTTCAAATCGCATATGATATAACGCATATAGATATGATTAAAGTTATCAATTCAATTAGAAAAGTAACAAAGGAAAAATATTTTCGATACCTAATAGTGATCACAAAAAAAGGTCAGTAGGTTATAACTTAGAATGAGGATAAAGTTTCACAGCAGTCCATCTTGGAGAAATTGACTAAAGAGCATAGAAATGAAAAAAATTACTGGAAATATATTGTGGTAATTATACGATTTTTCTGTGCTCATCAACAGTTGAAACCATAGAAAATATTGAGACTCAGATGAAAATAGGTTTTTAACCATTTTCTATACTCCTATTGATACAAACCATACATTGTTATATATTTTTGAAATCAGAAAAAATTAAGCTTTCGAAAATGGCACGAAAATCTAGTATTTCCATTTAAAAAACATAACTTTGGGTCATAGCTCCGTAATTAGAAATGGTGCAAAAAAGGCGAGCACGCCACTGGATTCTACGTGAAAAAGTGTCGGTATAATGTTTTAATTTCAGAGCTCTATCATCAGTACCTATTAGCGGAGATAAGAATTTTTTCGATATCGACACATTTCCAATTTTCGCTTATAACGAAAACAAAAGAAGGTGACCAAATATGAATACTACTCTTGTTAGTTTCTCAGAAAAAGAGATCGAGAAGTGGGTATCAGATTTTGTCTATCTCCTCTAGTTTAAAAGTTGTAGTGCTAAAACATCGAAATATGCCCACCTGTACAATAGGATATATAAATAAAGATTTCTATAAAAGTCCTGATATCAGAAGTTATTGCGAACTTGGTCATATGGAAAAAAGTATTCTTTAAAATCGAACATCCTGAGAATTAATGGTCCCATTCTACTTATTTAGTCAGATTCGAACGATTTCATACCCAAAAACACAAGACTGAAAAAGATTATGATTTGCATATTGTTATTTAGAAAAAAATGGTTGTGTTTATGTCAACTAGATTCATCGAATTGTAACATAGATTTTAAAGAAATCGAATTGTCGAATTGTTCTCTGTGTTCCAATCAAATTCTTGGTGAACTGATATAACGACTTAAATTATGAATATGTTATTGAACTTGATTCATTTTTTTTCTTCAGATGTGTTCTGTAACGGTATAACCAAATAAAAAAGATTGTAAAAGCAACAAATGAGAAGAAAGTTGAATATTTGAAACAAGAACAATTGAAGTTTGAATGAAATTAATCAGTCGAGTGAGTTATATGAAATAATAATTAAAAGACAATAAGAAAATTCATATATGTATAATATATATAACTCCTTTAATAGAAACCGACTTGAGTTTATTTCGGTTTTGATTCTAAACTATATTTTTCCGGATATATGTCAATTATCTTTTCTTAAATATTCCATGCCCAGAAATGTCAGCCCTTCCTTTTCCGTTTCCATGGTCATTCTCTTCAATTTTCTCCCACTGCAGCAAGAGTCCATCTTAAAAAGATTTACTTTAACTGTTTTATTTTATGCTGTACCTCTAGCTTGACATCAGGTATTAAATATGATATCGAGGAAACAAACCATAAGAAAACATTTTTGCGAACATTTCGAACTTACATTCCGTTCACCGATAAAAAATTTTTTTTTGCAAATGAGCTTGAGGATTGAAGAGGTACATTAGGCGTAGAGAAGCATATAATTTGAATTTTTTATTACAGGATATATCTCGAATTTTGGTATAAGTAGGTATTATGAGCTTTGTAAAGATCAATATTGAATTATTACCTGATCGGGTTAAATGTTTCGAAAATAATCGAAAAAAGATCTATTTGACCGATTTTGCTCATTAAAGAAATTAACCGAGAAATTTTAACTCGCAAGCTACAGTCAAAATTGCAAGTTACTGACTCATTTTGTTAGATAATTATGGTTTTCAATATTCACCTCGGATTCACAATAGTAAATCAATTTAAAATCCCCTTTTTCAGGTTAATTCACTAAAAAATAAAAAAAAAGAAGAAAAATAAATTTTATCGAGTTTCAATGATTTTCAACATATCCGCCTTCCAAGGCTGATAAAAAAGTCCGATCAAGTACTTTTTTTCCTATGATTTTCTTAGCCAAGACTTCTCAAATCTTCAAAACCTAGCCAAAATCTAAAAAATATTTTTTTTTATTTCTGAATCGAGAATGAATGTTTGACTACATCCTACTGAAGATTGATGATCTAGCTTTCAAGCCTTTTTTTGGGTAGCTTGCAGTGATTTCAGGTATCTGATTTTCATTTATTGAAGCAACATTCAGAACGACCATGCTAAAAAAAAGTGAAAAATACATACTGCAAAGAAAGAAATGAATTTTTCGAACCCAGCTGGCAAAATAACATTGAAAAACACTCAAAAAATCATAACTCGAGGACTATAAAATATCGCATAACTTATATGGGGTATTTTTGGATAGCCACAGGCCTGAGAATTGTCAAAAAAATTTAATGACGTCAATCAACTGAACCCCTGTATAGTAATTTCCCATAAACCATCCATTCTCCACGATAATAACGGAGAAATATTTATAGACCAACAGCATTATGAAATGTTTGTACAATCCATCAGCTGAACTCCATAAATTTCAATAATATTCCCAATGAAACAATAATTATGACCTCAATTATCATAACACAAGCATAACCTTCAACGTCACAATTATTATGTCGCACACCCTCAAACACGTCTTGCAAACCGACGCAACTGCAAAAATGCTAATTTAAGTCAACCTTAAACAAGTGAACCGACAGAAATTGAATGCAGGAATGCTGCAAGACATGGTGGTAGCAATTTTTTTATACCACATAAGTGTAAATGTCTTGTTGACTCTACACGCACATGTTGTGAGTGACTAGAAAACTCGGTAAACTGCCTCAATTTTCGTAACATCTGCCTGTATGATTGGCCGTTTCCTGTTGAGGGGTGCTTTCTCGAATCTTGACGTATTACGAACAGAATTGATGAATGCGTAAATTTTTCGATGGATATTAATTTTACTATGTATTCTCATTAATCATGAAAAAATATTTTTTATTTCAAATAATGAGTCACTGTTTTCAGTATTGTTATCGTATTATTATTTTCTGAAAGGGTTTAATGAATCAGCTATGCAGAGCGGCAATAACCTTGAATTGGAAGAATTAGAAGCGCGAGAAACAATTCCATCTGGATAGGAATATCTGACCGTTGTATTGCGGCATCTACCCATGAAAACTGCTGAGGCGAGGCAGTAACCTCAGCAACATGAGTTCTGTGTATCTCAGGTTAGATGTAAGTATATAAGTATACAACCCAATAGAAAAGCAAGATGACACCAACTTATTTCTCACTTATTCCGATTTAGGTGATTATGCTGAAGTAAGATTTATTAAGATTAAAAAACAATCTTCTACTGATCAAATATAAAATCAAGGTTTGTTTTCAGTTCAAGTAGAGCAAGCATCGATGAAAATACATAATTTCATTACAATTAATAAAGGAAAATATCAACTTTTGGAGAGAAAAAATTTTTGTCATACAAAAATAGATATCTCGACTGGAAAGAACTAATTATAATTATAATGTATACCTAACGGTATCAGATACAGTATAGGCATAACCTTCTCAATGAATAGTGCCCAATACATAATTCTGCACCTTTTCAGTACAAATTATCGATTGATTGTTCTATTGAAGTTTATTTGTGGTGTTTCAATTGCAATTCATCAAGACCAGCACTAAGTCCTCGACTAACCTGTAGTACATTCAAGGCATTATTACAGCGGTCTAGGAATCAGAATCAAACCGATGAAAATACTCACTACAACTGATCTAGCTAATTACTATGTAGCTATCTTGTTCAGATAGTTACTCGAGTTAAATTGTTGTTCGCCAGCACTATTAAAGGAAAACCAAGAAAACAACCAGGATATGAGATTTATCGTCCCATAAGATGGATAACTGGAAATGTCTCCTCTTCTTATCGGCAGATATGGAAGGTGTACCTATGTCTTCCCACAGACATTTCTTCATTTGACAGGGGTTCTGGAATGGTAAGTCCTAGAAAACGGGCTTAGCAAACCTGAGGTACTCGAGCTAAACCTGGTAGAAGGTATTAAATGCAAGCTGTGTGGAAAGCAGAAAAAGAATACTTCCCACCTCAGCTATATCCTGAGTTCTTGAGTTCATGCGACAAACTTCAGGAAATGAGTGCTCGTATGAAATTAAGTTGAGTCTTTCTTATAAAAAAAAATCAATCCAGGCCACCTTTTCCAAGATATCACCCCTGAAAGATGGTGACTACAATTCAGTTTTTTTTTCTAAAACTTTAGAAATTCTGCAATTTTCGTGTACTCGCAGAGGACAATCTATACAGGTATTTTTCAATATTCCTGTTACATAATTCGGGGGTGATGTGAGAAACCATTACTTTATTTCATATCAAAACTTCAAAATGAAGTTTAATGAAATGAAATTATAAATTGAAATCCTTGTTTTGTTTACGAATTTTTTTCATTCTTGAATTTTTTCACACAACCGATAGCTAAAGAGAAAACCCGTATTTAATTGTTTATTCAATAAATTGAGTAGAAATCAGTAAATGTGTGAAATGTGGAAGGATATATATTAAATGCTGGAAAAGACTACATCTTGCCAAAATACACAAACGTAGTCTACTTCTCATAGATTGCCGTACACGTTCAAAGATTTGAGGTTTATTTTAGAAATACACCTCAAATGGTGTCACTTTTAAAGGGTTACATCTCGGAAAGTGGTAGGCTGAGGAAATTTTGTTATAGGAAAGACCCACCTTAATTCCATACGAGCACCCACTTCCTGAAATTTGTCGCATGAGTTTTGGAATGAAAGAGGATCCACCAAATTGGGTAATTTTTTTCTTGTTGTGTTTATGATTGTTAGGACAAGGTAAAAGACGTTTAATAGCCGTCTCCTCCACGACACGGAGGAACCCATGATATTGGTACAACTAAGGAGTAGGAATATCTGGAGCTGGCGCTGGACATTACAGCATGCGGTCAGTCAGTGGCAGGCTGCCATATAAAATACTACAGCTCAACAAGAAGAACCTAAGAGACAAACAACAGTAAAGTTTTCCCCAACAGAAAGTGCTACGCAGGATCTTCAACCAGCGTTCACTCAAGCAGGGTACCTTGAAGACGTATGAAATGGATAAGTTGTATAAATAAAACGATCATGAGCAACTACTATAAATAAAAAAGATCGGTCAAGAAATAAAGTAGAAGGTCACGATGGATGCCATGATAAACCATAGAGGGAAACGTGGTACGACGGACGGTCAGGACATCAAACCAAAATTCCAGGACCAAACGAAGAAGAACAAATGACGGAGAACCCATCAGGAGAAGAAGAACACCGAATACCTCAGAGATGAATCCCCCTGATTATACTTGCCCTTCAAGATGAGTAAATGCTTCCTCCAGAAGAAAGTTTGATAGCAGATATCGAGGGGGTGTGAGAAATACTCAAGTCGAAAGTGTTTTATTTCAGATCATATCTATTTATCTATAAAAGATCAACCAGCAATTTTCTCACAGTTGAAATCTTACAATGAGCAACATTCAATAACTGTAAAGATTTCAAGAATGGGGGGCCAAGAGGCTTGATATCTCCTCACAACTCATATCCAAAGAGGCAGATTCTTCATTCTTCACCTCGTGGAACTGTAATAGCAAACATAACACATAAGAAGGTCACGTTTCCCGGTAGAGACACTTATTTCGGATTCGTGGAAACAATTTAACTCACTTTGCATCGCTTATCACGCATGTATCATTACGTGGAGAATTGTATGCATAAACCGACCGATTTGCCGCCATTTTGAATCGGTTCTCAGTATAATCCTCGTGGCCTGAAGGAATGCAACTGTTTCGTCGACATAAAGCACCGATAAAGACGCCAATGAGCTAATGGGATAATTTCTAATCATTTCCACGAAACTGGCCATCAGACTATTAGCCGAGATCACCTTTCCACTCACCAGCGGATGATTTGCGGTTGTCGTTGTTATGAAATTGTTTTGGGTTTGGCAGCAAGCGAGTGAATTTATTGTGGGTATAAGTCGAAGAAAGGTTGTGGAGTTAGACGTGTACGCGTAGGTTACTGGGGTCACCTGATGTTTCGCTATCTTACTTACTTAGTAAGGTTTAAGTACTACCCTTTTGATACAATGCTATAGTACCACCCTTCGATGAAATGGCAACTACATTCAATGCCCATCATCATATGTATCTGAATAATCGTAGGCGCTCCGTGGAAGTATGTAGGGATGGAAAGAAGGGTTATTTTAGAGTTCTACTCGTCGATATGGAAATACCTCATGGTAATGTTGCAGGACCGTTTCTTTTGCAGTTATATATGTATGAATGATATCGAAGAAATACTTGATGATGAAATATTCATTGTTGCTTTTTTGTAGATGCTGCAACAATTATAATCAAGGTGAAGGATTTTAGAGCTGTTATGTCGAGGTTGGGCAGAGCGGTCTTGGGGACAGGCAATGCCCTGTGACTAATGTATCTGATGAAATTGTGGTCAATCACCATATTGCATCAGGTAACAGTGATGCAAAAATTCTTAGCTGTATTTTGGATTTTTTATCATCATTTAGGCCACATGTTGACTAATTGATTGCTAGATTTAACTCAGTAGTTTACTCCAGTAGAGTTATTAACTATATGCTAATATTGTGAAGATTGTCCATCTCGCCAACTTCAAATGATGAAAAAAACATATCCTCGTAAAGCTTCCTTAAAACCGTAGGAGCTGAAATATTTTACCATTCATTGAAAACCTACAGTTCAATAGGTTCTTGTATTTCTGAAAAATTCAAAAATTTGAAATCAAGTATGTTTTTTTAAATGGCTTAGTACTTCACCAACTGCTTGCATCCATTTACTTCGTTCAAAGACCACCAAGACCACCTTTCAAGCAAAAACTCTACCAGAACCATAGCAATTATGAGTCCTTCGAATAGATGAAGTGAAGAAAATACGATGCAAGTGACAATTACCTTAAAATCAACGAAATCAGCAACTGCTGTCGGAGACCTTACATGATGTTCGTAAACCTACTCATTGTTTCAGCTTAGCTACTTGAGATTTGTGTTTGAAAATATCGCACATTTGGTTGGAAACCATTGAGAAAAATATCTCCAGTATGATAATGATCGTGTGACATTCGAAGAAATAAAGAGGAAAATTAGCGAATATATTAAATAAAATGAAATCAGTAAACAATGTTTGATTGAGTTCTGAAAAGGTGATGATGAGAAAAAAGAAACATATCCAGGAAGAGATTCCTTGAAGCTGCAGTAGGAAAAACATACTACTATTGATTCGAAAACTACAGTTCAATGAGGTCTTGTATTGCTGAAATCTTCAAAAGTTGGTTTTGAATGGCTCAATTCTTCACCAACTGCTCACATCAATTTACTCCTTCAAAGACCATCAAGAATACCTTTCAAGCAAAAAGTCTAGCAGAATCATAGCAATTAAAGTCCTTTGAATAGATAAAGCGGAAAATACGATGCAAGTGGCTATTACCTAGAAATCGATGAAGGTATCTAATAGAATCGGCAACTGCTGTCGGTGGCATTTCATGATGCTTGTAAACTTACTCATTGATTCAGCTTAGATACTTTAGATTTATATTGAAACTATCACTCTGTTGGTTTGAAACCATTGAGAAAATTATCTCCAGTATCATAATGATCGTCTGACATTTGAAAAATAAAGAGGAAAATTAGAAAAGAAATTCAATAAATCGAAATCAGTACACAATGGGTGAATGATATCTGAATAGGTGAGGATGGGACAGAAGAAACATATCCAGGAGAGATTCCCTGCAGCTGGAGTAGCAAAAACATACTACTATTCATTTGGAAACTGATATTGTTGAAATCTTCTATTTGTCGAGAGAAACTCAAAAGTTTTAAATGGGCGAATTCTTCACCAACTGCTCACATCAATTTACTCTATTCAAAAACCATCAAGAGTACCTTTCAAGCGAAAACTCTACCAGAACCATAGCAATTATAAGTCCTTCGAATAGATAAAGCAGAGAATACGATGCTAATGGCAATTACCTAAAAATCACCGAAGGAATCCAAATAATCGGTAACTGCTGGCGGAGGAATTTCATGATGCTTGTTAACTTTCTCATTGTTGCAGCTCGCAAATTTGAATGTGAGCTTGTGAATATCGTTCCATTGGAAGAAAAATCCTCAACAAATTATCTCAAATGTCATAGTACCTAATCGTATGACATCTGAAGAAGTAAAGAAGAAAATAAGAGGAAATATTCAATAAATCAAAAGCAGTATCAATGTGTGAGTGACATCTGTTAAGTGATGATGAGAAAGTAGATACATATCCACGAAGAGCTTATTGGAACTGCCATAGCAAAAACATTTAAGGTACTATTCATTCAATACCTACAGTCTACTACCTACAGCTATTGCATGGCTGAAATCTTCCATTTGTCAGCAACCACTCGAAAGTTGGCTTTAAATGGCTCAATTCTTCACCAACTGCTGAACTGCTTACATCAATTTACTCTGTTCAAAGACCATCAAGAGTACCTTTCAAGCAAAAACTCTACCAGAACCATAGCAGTTATAAGTCTTCCGAATAGATAAAGCGGAGAATACGATGTTAATGGCAATAACCTAGAAATCAACGAAGGAATCCAAAAAATCGGTAACTGCTATCGGAGGCATTTCATGACGCTTGTTAACTTTCTCATGTTGAAGTTTGCATACTTGAATATGAGCTTATAAATATCGTTCAATTGGAAGAAAAATCCTCAACAGATTATTTCCAATGTCATGGTACCTAATTGTATGACATCTGAAGAAGTGAAGAAGAAAATAAGAGGAAATATTCAATAAATCGAAATCAGTACGCAATGTGAGTGACATCTGAATAGGTGATGATGAGAAAGTAGAAACATATTCACGAAGAGCTTCTTAGAACTGCCGTAGCAAAAACATTTTAGGTACTATTCATTCAATACCTACAGTTTACTAAGCTCTAGAACAGCTAAAATCTTCCATTTGTCGGAAAACACTCAAGAGTAGGTTTTAAATGGCTCAATTCTTCACCAACTGCTGAACTGCTTACATCAATTTACTCTGTTCAAAGACCATCAAGACTACCTTTCAAGCAAAAACTCTACCAGAACCATAGCAATTATAAGTCCTTCGAATAGATAAAGCGGAAAATGCGACGCAAGTGGCAATTACCTAGAAATCAACGAAGGAATCCAATAGAATCGGCAACTGCTGTCGGAGGTAAATAATAGGTTCGTTATATCGGAAGTTGAAATGTTACCAGGGATAATTTCGCATAACTGGACTGGTAATCAGCAATCGGGTAATCAGAATGTGCA
The DNA here is from genome assembly GCA_013421045.1 of Propylea japonica. Taxonomy (NCBI): domain Eukaryota; kingdom Metazoa; phylum Arthropoda; class Insecta; order Coleoptera; family Coccinellidae; genus Propylea; species Propylea japonica. Next base: position 7,067,909 of record CM024245.1, on the reverse strand, counting down.
AAATACCTTCTACCAGGTCGGATCAGGTCTATCGTTCGGATGCATTACGACCGATACGTGCGATCGCGTAATGTGCATGTGTATAAATCACGATAGCTGGTTAGAGATGGCGAGATCACGAAATCGGACAATCGATTTGAGAGTTATCGATCAGCGCATCGCGGTACGCGGCTGGCTATTGTGACTGGGCGTTGCGAGATCTGAAATAGTGTGTTTAATCATCGAGGATGTGGTGGATTGGGTGGTACTTGATAAAAGGTGGAATAAAGTTCGTGCTGCAACTTTTTTCAGTTGAGCACTTGATGCGTATCAAACATATTGATATGTTATTATCCATGATTTATTATTTCGTTCTTCGACGTCAATTTGAAATGATTATTTCTGTGTCAGCACTAATATTTTATTTAAACAATGTTATTTATTATTATTACATGAAGAAGAACACATGAGCTTCAAGAACCTCTCATCTCAATGAAAAAAATATAGTGGTTGTTACGGATGCACAATAGCCTGGTTTGCCAAAGCAAGTCAGGTAAGTACGAGGAAAAGGCTCGATGAAGTACAGAGCCTCGCCTGTATGTGCATCACTGGAGCTATGAGAACGTGCCCAACTAGGCCACTTGAGGTCATTACGCATCTCACACCTCTACATTTAGTGTTTGATATGGTAGCCCATGGGGCTATCCTCAAAATATCTTAGGAAGGTATCGGTAATGGGAGAATAAAGAATCACACACAAGAAGAGTCTGGTCCTCTCTGAACAACTACATCTCATCTGCGAACCTCCCTAGTGATGTAATGATCAAAAAAGAGCGCACTGATAAAAATTTCAGGACATTGCAAGTGAAAGAGAGGAATGGGAATGCTGTGAAATGGTATACAGATGGTTCCAAAACCTCTACAGTAGCTGGCGCTGGGATATATGAGCCAAGTACCTAGTGTGCACTGTAGCTAGGCTCTTGTATGAGTGTTCTTCAAGCGGAAATCTTAGCTATTGAAAGATGTCTAGATATAAATCTGGAAAGAAACTATCAGAAGTGCAATATAGCCATACACTTAGATAGTCGAGCTTCTATTAAAGCACTGAGCAAATAATCATCCGAATTGATGAAACAGCCTGTGTCTCTGTAATTAAACTTGTTAGACCCATAAAATTTGATATATTCGGAACCATTTAGGGGTGCTTTATTCATCCTCCACTTTTTTCCGTTTCTCAATGAAACACCCTGCATTTTTATGAGAGTTTATCAGTGTTCTTGATTATTTTACCAGAAAAATTCTGAGTAGAGGATTTAGTATGAATCAACGCACATTTCAAAAGCTGCCTTAGATCTATATATTTTTTCTGACAATGAAAAGTCTATGTTAGGCGATCGTTGTTTTTTCATTTAGATTGAGTCATGAGGACACGTATAAAAACTACTGTTCCTTAAAAGCAGAAATATTCTAAGTGAAATTTGCACCATACCCAATTACCCTCATCCAATTTTTTTCGTACAACAACGCGAAATTATCAAACCATCCAATGTTATAGATATCCTTCTCACAATGCGTCATAAAAATTCACGCTCCAACGATCCAACAACGTCGAAAAAAAATAAATAAAAACGTCGATGAAGCTCACGGTCTTGATCGGCGTTTCTCCTCTCGAAACCGGCATAATGGGCATATTAAAACATTCTTCGGATATTCCTCAGACAAATCGAACGTGGGTGTAGAAGAATACCACAACGCGTGCCCGGGGCGATATCGTATTTTGTTTCGACGGTCTTTTTGTCCTTTTTTTCCGATTGGACCCGATTTGCGTATGAATCCGTGAAGACCACGAGTTTCTTGGGCGATTGAGGGACGGGGAAGGTATGTGTGGACATTGTTTTGCGAAGGAGTGGATTGGTACGGTTTGGATACGTGAAATTGGTAATGGTGGACGATGGGTGGGTGCTTAATGGATTGCTCTGCTGGATTTATCTATGCAATTCGATGTGTACTGAGTTTTTGGATCGATTTTATCGTGAAATGTGAAACGCCGCAAGGTCTTATTATTCCTATTTCAAATATAGTCATTTTCACTGTTCGAGATTATCGGTTTTGTTTCAAGTAATGACAGTTTATTATTATTCGATGAACATTGATGAGTTTATCTGAAAGTTGTTGAATGAAATCATCTTTTTGTGTTCTGAAATCTATCAATATCGCACAATCAAGGATCTTATTGTGAACGAGAAATTCTTGATAATGGCTCATTAGTTGAAAGATTATTTGGGCTGTTTCCATTACCATGGATTGTTCTATCCAACGTTTTGGCAAGCATTCGCGATTGCCCAGAGGACGGTTGGAACTCGCCGAAACGTTGGATACGCAAATCGGGTCCAATCGAAAAAAGGACAAAAAGACCGACGAAACAAATTTGAGTTAGCCATATGGTTAAAGGACTGACTCAGCTGATATGATTGAAGTAGCTGGGAGATGCGGTATCGTAGCAGATTTTTCATGAAGGCACATTGGATTATTTTCATCCTTGTGAATATTCGGTACAAGAAATATTTGTATGGAGGATAAATTCAGTCAAAACGGTAGAAAAGATCCTTATTTGAAAGATTATTTGGGCTGTTTCAATTATCTTGAATTGTTCTATCCAACGTTTCGGCAAGTATTTCCAACCGTCCTCTGGGCAATCGCGAATGCTTGCCAAAACGTTGGATAGAACAATTCAAGATAATGGAAACAGCCCAAATAATCTTTCAAATAATGATTTTTTCTACCGTTTTGACGGAATTTATCCTCCATACAAATATTTTTTGTACCGAATATTCACAAGGATGAACTAATCCAATGTGCCTTCATGAAAATCTGCTACGATACCGCATCTCTCAGCTACTTCAAAAGAAGAAATATTTGTATGGAGGATAAATTCAATCAAAACGGTAGAAAAGATCCTTATTTGAAAGATTATTTGGGCTGTTTCCATTATCTTGAATTGTTCTATCCAACGTTTCGGCAAGTATTTCCAACCGTCCTCTGGGCAATCGCGAATGCTTGCCAAAACGTTGGATAGAACAATTCAAGATAATGGAAACAGCCCAAATAATCTTTCAATCAAGGATTTTTTCTACCGTTTTGACTGAATTTATCCTCCATACAAATATTTCTTGTACCGAATATTTACGAGGATGAACTAATCGAATGTGCCTTCATGAAAAATCTACTACGATACCGCATCTCCCAGCTACTTCAATCAAATCAGCTGGGTCAGTCCTTTAACCACAAGTCTTACTCAAATTTCGTTTCGACGGCCTTTTTGTCCTATTTTGCGATTGGACCTGAATTGCGTATGAATCCGTGAAGACAACGGGTTTCCTGGGCGATTGAGGGACGTATGTTGGACATTGTTTTGCGAAGGAGTGGATTGGTACGGTTTGGATACGTGAAATTGGTAATGGTGGACGATGGGTGGGTGCTTAATGGATTGCTCTGCTGGATTTATCGATGCAATTCGATGTGTACTGAGTTTTTGGATCGATTTTATCGTGAAATGTGAAATGCCGCAAGGTCTTATTATTCCTATTTCAAATATAGTCATTTTCACTGTTCGAGATTATCGGTTTTGTTTCAAGTAATGACAGTTTATTATTATTCGATGAACATTGATGAGTAAATGTTTAACTGAAAGTTGTTGAATGAAATCATCTTTTTGTGTTCTGAAAGCTATCAATATCGCACAATCAAGGATCTTTTCTACCGTTTTGACTGAATTTATCCTCCATACAAATATTGCTTACGCGTAACCGGACTGCCCGTATAAAGGAAGAGTTTCGATGGTAGCGGCCACTGCGATCATTCCGATCGATGCGGCTTGAATATTAAGCTCATTTAATGTCACTGTGATGTTTTATTTATTGTATTTTCAACTGAATGTTTTTCATTCAAATTTGTATACAGGTTGTATATAAACAAATGCGAGGGAGATGATTCCTCGATGGAATTAAGCAGGTATAGTTCATATAAATTTTTTCGAAATCGACCCTCCTTCCAAGATACAGCCTTTGGAAGGCGATGATCAGTTGACAGTTTCCAATTTTTTTTACTGCTTCTTAAAAACACTGAGGCATAAAACTATACATGATATAAAGCACTAAGTAGATGTTACTCACACAATTTTTTTAGATCTCATAACTTTATTATTAGTCATAAGATTCTCTTATGGTTTCCCATTCAATTCTGGAGAAAAAAAGCCTCAAGTCAGAAGTCTCCTGCAAAATTTCGATACAGTCGATACTATTCTCGGAAAAAATAAAAACTTACAAGCAGTTATGATCACTGTTCATTCCATTTCATCGTGTTCCATAGAATGAATATTGTAAGATTTTGTATGTCTATGACAGGATATAAAGACGTTCTACAAATCTTTCTGAAGGTTTAATTACTAATATCCGGAAGAAAATTATATCCGTAAAATGTAAATTCACAAATAGAACTTTCTTTCGATGAACGAGCATAATTGACAAGACTAATTTTGAGCATAAACAATATATAGAATATTCATTCTATGGAACATACGAAGAAATAGAATGAACAGTGATGATAACTGCTTGTAAGTTTAAATTTTTTCGGGAAAAAATCGATTGCATCAAAATTCTGCAAGAGACTTTTTTTCCAGAATTGAATGAAAAACCATAAGAGAATTTTATTTGTCGAAAATCTATTCCACGAAATAATTTGTGAAGGAAAATCATAAGAGGTTGTTATTTTCAACCCCTAATAATGAAGTTATGGGATCAAAAAAGTGTGTGAGTAACATCTACTTAATGAATCATATTATGTATAGTTTTATGTCTCAGTGTTTTTTAAGACTCCTGAAAAAAAAATAAAAACTGTCAACTTGCATCGCCTTCCAAAGGCTGTATCGTGGAAGGGAGGTCGATTTCTAAAAAAATTCATATTAACTACCACTGCTTATTTTCATCGAGAAATCATCTCCCTAAGGCCCTCGCATTTGTTTACAGACACCCAGTATATTCTGACGTGCCTTGTGGTTTTTTTATATACGTGAAGGTCAATAAATTATCACTATTGTTATTATTTTGATTAGTGCAAATGCCCACAGAGTTTCCACATTGTGGCACATATCCTTTTGTTCAAATTTTGCGATGGTCTGAGTCAAGTTGAGTTCTGTTGTTTGGTAACTGGAATGAGCCTGCAACGTTAGGAATACCCCATAAGAAAAATCTCGGTGGCCAATTATCTTCACCTCACGGGAATAGATATTACTCTCAAATCTTTCATTCGGAATGTTAAAGGCAGCTTCCGCTATACAGCTCCAGCTTTGGGGCTATATGTCGTTCACATCAACATCAGTTAATAACCAACTTTTTCATCCCATTTCAGAGTTGACTCGTTCTGATTAAAAAAAACATTTTATATGTTTTCTGATGACGACGAAAGTGCTACATTACGAAGAAACAATTTCCGAATATTTAGACTTATAGCACTCACAGGGTCATGAACTTTTTCACAACAACTCAACTGTAAGAATGCACTCAGCAAGCAAGCAGATATAAAAATATTCAACCATTATTGATTATCAATTCCAGAAGCTTCAATGCATGTAACTAATCTGCAAACCATGCACATCAAAGACGTCCTTAGACCTCGAAGGTCGCCAATGGAGCAGTTCACAGAATCTAATAACCAACATGCACGATATCCTAGAGCAATTATAAAAATTACGTTACGTTGGGTAATTTGGCTATGTGAAGCGAGGCAGGTAGCAAGAAGGACACAACCGATACATAGAACTCGGACCACGTCTTCTTAGAACTAGTTTTCAGCCTCAACAAAGTCTCAGAGATAATTACGTTGATAGTAATCGGGAAGATAATCGAATTGAAAATTATAATAGCGTGATTCTGTTCCCAGCGACCAGCGTTGGAGAGATACAAGACCTCTTTGTGAGGGGTTACTTTGATAAGTTCGACACTAAATAACCTAAACGTGTATCTGGCCAATCTAGACAAGGTTGTAACACCTGTTCTATATTTTATTCCATGTTTGGCACTGATATTCTCCAGCGATACGACCGGAGTTATTAGGTTCTATGGTTCACCATAAAATCGAGATCGAATTGAGAGATTAGCTGAGGTTTTAATCGAAGAATGTTTCGATGAAATAAATCATTTTTTTCTGACTCTTCGATGTATGGACTGTTCTTTGCGGTTTGATATCTTCCTGGAATTGCTACGTCCATTTTTTCCATTGAAAATGGTTCGTGGAAAATCTAATATGTAAAACACAAGTCGGAGGCTAGATATTTCATAACGAATCGATTATCCATATATGCACATTCTGAATGTCAAAATGTGATAATAGTTATTATACAACAAGTGAGTTGTAAATGAATGTTTATTCATGAGAAGAAAGTTTAACTCACGAGCCTGTAGGGCGAGTGGGTTAATTTCTTCGAGTGAATAAACATTTTTAACTCACGTGTCGTATACAAAATTTTATCCCATTTTGATGAAAATTCAAATAATGAATACTTTTTAGAGGAAATATTAGGTATAATTTAAATGCATAACGAGATTTCCCTTCAATCGATGGTTGCTAGAGCACTATGTAATTAATTGTTTGCAAGTGTCAATGAAAATTATAGAACAGTCAAAGAATTTTTGTTTCGAAAAAATGTCTAGCGGTGACAACGAGGTTGTAGTTCCTGAGTGCATTATACAAGAAGCCAATGAGGCAGCAGAAGCAGTAATTCATAAACCGGAGTTCCTGTTGCAGAAAGGGATATTCCAACAGGGCCTGAGAAGTCCTCAAACATGTGCTATAACGACTGAGCGTGTTTCCTTTGGAGAAGGTGAAGATTTCCAGTTCCATTTTCAAAATCTTAATAATTTCAATTTCCAATTTAATGATAGAAATGACTGTTAATGTAGAATTTTGATAAATTTAGTAAACATACTTTAAAATGAGTTTTAGGTGCATTGTGTGTGGAAAGAATTATTTCCAGAATGTGAGTGGTGAACATTTTATTCCACTAGTGAATTAAAGAAATTTTAATTCACTCAGTGGATAAACGTCAACTTACCCTTGTTACCATGGGTTGAATATTGTCGTCTTTAAACGTCAAAATGGGATAAAAAATATTATTTTTCATTTCAATGGTAGACAAAATTTTATAACTGAATACAGAATTATCAGAGTAAACCAAGACCATTTTCGATTGAAAATTTGAAAATTACAAACAATTGGGTTGAGCTGTAACAGATGTTCGGCTAGGAACCGACAGGCATAAATTATAGTTTCAATGTGTATGTTTTCGGTTTTCAAGGTGAAGCACCAAAAGAACCTTGTAAATTCTAGCAAATATGCCAGTCATTATTAACATGTAAACATCCCCTAGGTCTTAATTAACGGGTATTTAGCAGTTCAATATTGTTTAAGGCCGTGTCTGGAATAGCCTGAAAATTGAACATAGGTACATCATATAGCTATAGCCTCAGAGTAAGAAATAAACATAGAGATGCCCCTACGTGTGAAAGTACTGCATTGTAATCAACCAAGCATTAGTGTGAGATGGAAAGCATTTCACTGCCGTACTGGGGTGAAGTAAACAATAGGTAAGATTTCTACAATTCCTGAATACAATACAACATTTTCGTGATTTTGCCCTGGCTTTAATTACTGGAATAGCCTTAAGCAACAATAAATTGCCACCAAATCATCAAAATAATTCAGTTTATGAACGTCAAATCGAAATGAAAATGTAAACACATCCCATCCAGAGACTAAACACTAACAGACGATGTTGCCAAACAGACGCAAGCCGTTAGTTAGTAACAGAATAGGGGAGCGGTAGACCAATTATCCCAATGCGGAATAAACATACGGCACGAGTTCGCAACACCGCAATATTGTTCTCGTGCATAAACAGATTCTACCTGGCTGCATAACAAATGCGCGAAGACATCTCTAGGTTTACTTTTTACTCTGAGGCTATAGCTTATGAGGATGCATACCATAAAACCTTTTAATTCGATTAGATGTTCAGCAACAATGTTATCTAGAGTCAACACCGAATTAGGATGTGGATACCATCAACATTTTGTCGTTAACACATGCTATGCTTGTATATTATATTCTTTTGAATTGAGAGTTAACATAATACAATACATAAAACAAAGTAAAATACTGGTGAAAAAAACACGAAGGTTACAATGGATTTGGGATGATTCACCATAGTACAACAACCTAAATGAAAGAAACAACAGTCAACAATAAGTAATGTGAATGGAATCCTTCAACAAATTCACTACTCATATATTTATTTCATGTATTTATGTATGTTTGTAAACATGTTTACGCAGTGATAGTCAAAGCACAAAGAAAAATATAAGATTAGTAAATTCTTTCAGTGATAAATTCAATGAGTAGAATCATTCAGTAAAATAATCTGTTGTATACTTACAATGGTTAGTGGTAATGACCAAAATTTTTTTTAATAATTTTTTGGCTTGATTGTATGAACGAATTACATAGATAAGTTGAGTTTTTCCTTCGATTCATGATAAAAAATCATCCTGGACAATTTCCCATTATTCTGAAGAAAGGAAAAACATTCTGTGCCGAAATATAACCGATGAAATTATTGTTAATAATTCTTTTTCGTTTTATTAATGAAGCAACTGAAAATTTGAATCCAGAACTGAAATGGTTTAAGAAGCTTCTTCACTCTACTATGTACTTTGCTGTACTTTTCATATAACATCTATATGTTTCTAAAAAAATACTCATCACAATTTCCAAATCTTATGAGGAAGTTCCTCAAATAACTTGATTCCTCATTCCCTTTTGACAGTTTTTCGAAGTGTTATATCAAATATATATAGCAGATTCTGGAAGGATTGAAATATGTTATCAAAGTTTTTGTTCTTGGTACGTCATATTATTCAGATGATTATTTGCAAATATCTATTCAATTACCTTCATATAAATTTACACTTAACTGAAATCAGTAATATATTGTTCAATGTTTACGGTATTTTGGAAAATTTATATCAACTACTCATCACATCAATATTACATGTAGAAGATCCACCTATCGGCTTCAGCTACAGTTTAAAAGTACATAATGAGTGTTCAGTATTTCTGAAACACTCCGTATTTTTGAAAAGCAGAATTTACAAAATTTTTATTTCCCGTATTGAGTAATTATTGCTAACTTCGAAAAGTCTAACTTGAATGATAGAAATTCCTATATTGGCAATAGCTTGACCGATAATAATTATTGGTGAATGAAGAATTTCAATGCCAACCCAAACACTGACCATTCTCAAATGTGACTAAACTTTATATGGGGCAACTACATCAACTTCTCAGTAGATTTTTCCTTTTACGATCAACTTCTCTTTACTGGTATTTCGAATACCAGTTATTATTTTAATTATTGCAACAATTTCCGCAGTAATGGTGAAGTTGCAGTGAGATTGCATCACGCAACCTCCTACAGAAGCTTTGATTGTCGGAATAAAAATTCCAATTCCCTTTGGCGATTGATCTGCTGCAAAAATAGACATGCACAATCAGAACACATGCAATTTCCTTGCTATTTTACCATGTTGTTGATTTCACGAATAGTAACTCGATTCAACATTCTAATCTTCTTCATTTTTGGTATTTGTCTGTTCAATACTATTTTTTCATAATTTGCGATTTACGAGTACATACCGTTGCAATAATAAGAATCTTTTTGAGCGCTCGTTCTACTTAAACGAGTGCTTTATCGTTTTGCACAAATAACTATAATTCTCGAATTTTGAGCAGAAAATGATCTCAAACAAAACGGTTCTACGAATCCATGATCAAATTGAATTCTGTCCGTGGGTCGTCCGTATGTAAGAACGATTACTTTCGAAGGGATTGTCCTAAGGACATGAGTTTTTCAGGGTGAGTTTGGTCCCCAAATGCCACGGTCAAGTACGTTAATCTGCCAAATCGTACAGGGTGTTCCATAAATTATGGCCATTCAAAATTTTTGTTACTCATTATCTCAGACAAAACGAAACCATTCGAAATAAAATTATGCGGCCACATGCAAGATGCTCATAATAAGGCTCATGCAAAATTTTCTCTTCAAAGATTTAACAGAACCGTAGAGAGTGCGAGGGAAATATTGAAAAGAAGAATCTTCATATTTCTGTAACAAGATATCCGCTTCGAGTGAAATTCATTTTGTGTAGAAGATTGACATACAGAAGCAGCGTTTCACAAAACTCCAATCAGCTTGATTATTGGAATTTCATCATTCCTGTTCAATCTTCAGTTCATTTTTGACATAACCCATCGATTTCATTCAAAATCAACGATTTGATTGCCCAAGCAAGCTTTATGAAGAACACGGTAAATGTTCATGCAAAATTTTATAAGGATTGCAGCATCTGTACCATAGACTTTAATTTTTCCTTCAATAATTGATTTCATTCCTGCCCTCAACTGTAGTAGCTGTTTTATTTCATGGATATTATATAAAATAAGTTAACTGATATGTTGAAGCGAAAGTCCTGGACTTTTCTTGCAAATCGATATTGTTATATTCAACGAAAAGTATTTCAATTACCTATTCTACATGAGTAGTTAACGGTTGATCAAAAAATCTGCTTCTTTCACATTTTCAATAGTTGGTTTAATTTTCAAAACATTCTAAACTAATAGACGTTCATGAATTGAAACTAGCTTTCATGGAGTAATGTCACACCATAGCATGCATTACTAAACTGCTGAAATAAAACGATTATGTGCAACAGCACTTTAGTATACCGTTCAATTGAGTCACTTCGTCATTATGACAGTATATAAATTGTTGAACATTTAACCCCTCTGAAATAATCAATTGCTAGCACGCATATTTGTGGTCAGCGTATATACACAAACTACGCCAAAACGCAATACTGGTCACTTGTAACAACATTGTTATGTTACCTGCATGGAGAGGTGTTTCGTGCAAATAATTGTGCTTGCTTGGTCAGGGGCCACTTAGCTGGAATACGGAGATCAGATGGGGTAAACACTGTCTGTATTAGATGTTCGAGGTCATTCGGCAAGAGGGAACGGTATTGAGAGCAAATATGCATCCTGTTAGGATACACACCACGTGTGTATGTGTTGATTAAATTCAGGATTCATCTGAGAAAAGCATAAAAATATCTATCTATGACTTTTGTGGTTCATATTCAGAGACGGTCTCAAAAGGAGGATGGAGGGAACGACTCCCCTCCAATTTTGAACAGAGTTCAAACCAGTTAGAAAATTTTCGAAACAGTTGGAAAAATTGTCAGAGCAGTTCGATAAATAAAGTCAGTGGAACTTCTATCTAATGAAAGCACTCAATCAGCGAAAAAAATTCGTTATAAAGAAATTTCGTTATACAGAAGAATTGTTTCTATAGTCGGCAATGTCGCGGTCGACTTCACTGATAAATTTAAGTTAATCATTCAAACTTAAGCACTTCCTTTTCAACATTTTCGCACAACTTTCATACTAGCGTAATTTAGAGTTAGATTGAAATCAAACAGCCAGGGGTGTATTTAAAACTCTTTCAGAAGGATCTCTCTGCCAGCGGTAATGATTTATTTTAAGGTCGGGATTTATTACGTACGTCCGGAAAATTTTTGGAAAAAACCCACCCTTATACCTTTTTACCAATACCCATTCAAAGAGTGATGTTCTTTGAAGATTTCGTTATAGAGAGAATTTCTTCGCTTTAGAGGGTGTTTTTAACATGGAATTTGGATTCAGTCTAATGTCTTGTACGAATTCATTATACAGAGAAATTTGTTATACAGACGTTCGTTATAAGGAAGTTCCTCTGTAGTTGTAAAACCTCAAAACAATTTGTAAAATTTTGAAGCAGTTGAACAAATGTCAATGGAGTTGGTCTAGGGCCGTGCTCAATATTGATCAGAGATGTTAAATTCTCGAAACAGTTGGGAAAATTGTCAACGCAGTTGGAAAAATTTGAAAACAGTTTAAAAAAGTTTCAATGGCGTTGAAACCTAATGTTGATCAGAGTGGGCAATTGTTCACAGCAGTTGACAATATTACGAAGCAGTTGGAACAATTTCAGAGCAGTTGGAACAATTTCAAAACAAAAGGTAAAATTTTGAAGCAGGTGGACAAATGTCAATGGAGTACCTGGTCTAGGGGCGTGACCAATATTGATCAGACATAGCAACTTCTCAAAGCAATTGGTGGATTTTCGAAGCAGTTGAGAAAGTTTCGGAGCAGTCGGAAAAATTTTTCAAGCAGTTGGAAAATTTTCAGAACCTTTGGAGAATTTTCAACTAAATTGGAATACATTTTTCCAAGAAATTGTCATAAAATATGAATGAATTTGACTTCTTCGAAAAAAGTTTGAAAATATCGCTCAGTATTTTTTACGCGCTTGTTCCTAGGGGAACAGCATAGTGTTACGTGATTCCCAAATCAAAAGCAGAACTACCGAAATCTTTCCTTTTTCTATTGCTTTCAGGAGGGTGTTTGTGAGTTCAAAAATGGCAATGGTTGTATTTTTTCTATTCCTAAATCCTTGCTGATAGAAAATTATGTTTAATATTTTTTAAAAAAGATGATTAAGCGCTCTGAGTAAACATAGAGATCCTACGCGTGAATAGTACTGCATTGTAATCAACCAAGCTCTAGAGTGAGATGGAAAGCATTTTACTGGCTAACTGGGGTGAAGTAAATAATAGGTAAGATTTTTAACTCCACTGGCGCAGGTAGGGGCTGCAGCCCCCCCCCCCCAAGATTAATTTTTTTCGCTATTCCTTTCTTCTTTATTTTTTTGAAACTTTCGTACTTGTGGTATCATCAAGAATTGTTTAATTCAGCCCCCCCCCAAACAAAATCCTGGCTGCGCCACTGTTTAACTCTATACATTTTCTGAATATAATAAAACATTTTCGTAATTTTGCCATACCTATATTTACCGGAATATTCTTAAGCAACTATAACTATCCCCAAATCAGTGAAATAATTCAGTTTATGAAACTAGCATAGTTCAACAGAAACAGAACGATATTGCCAAACTGACAGAATTGTCTACAACAGATTCTAGCTGTTATTACCATAGCTGGGGACCAATTGACCCAATACGGAATAGATACGTACGGCACAATTTCGCGTTCATAAAATATTTTTCGTACTTCCGGGCCTGAAGTGACAACTTCACTCCCTTGTGACAGGTACTAAAGTGTCACATTTAATCCCTCCGGGATTAAATATTGACGAAACTCCCGGAACGATTAAATCACAAACAAACGAATTTAAGGGATATTTTATTGAAAAATATAATTAATTAGAATGGTAATTAACGTTAATATTCAAATTAATATTGTGACAGTTCGTCATATTGACCAGTCTTTCCTGGGTTATGCAGCAGGTAACTGACGAGTAACAGATAGGTCCTTTTCATATTGAACTGGTGTTTGTTTCGAAGATCCTGCGGAAACAGGAAGCGAGAATGAGGACTGTGGCATAACTATAGTGGACGAATCGGCGACTGACCAAATATTTCATCTGAAATTTTTGTTTATTTTAATAGACGATTCAATATATCCCTCGGCCACGTTGGAGGATTTCCATCCTCCATGTCTCTTCAGCACGTCTATTGTTGCTCCCGAATCAGCTAACAAAGACGCAGATGTGCGTCTAAAACAATGTCCCGTATAAGATGTCGCATTTTCTAATTTCAAGGAAGCTGCTATTTGCCGTGGAAATGTACCAAACATGTTTTTCCTACTACTCGCGTAGTACATTCTTTGTTGATGTATTGAACAAAAATTTTGAATGAGGTGTCCCTGTCTTTCGCAATGCCACATATTTCCGAAATATCGCCACAAAACTGATGGCACTGTTTTCTGAATTTTTGATCACAAAATTTCGGTCAATTTTATTTTGGTGTTTCTAATCGCAATTAGGAAGGAATCGCCCAAATCTCTCACATCGTCGATTTCTAAATCAACCAACTCTTTCCACGACAAGCTCCCGCAACGCCCAAAATAAGTGCAACCTACAAAAAAAATGATTTCTTAAAATTTCTGAATATAAACAAATTTCCAAATTTACCTTAAGCCTTAAATATTTATCATCCGGAGCCTCCCGTAAGAACTGATCTACCTGCTCAGACGTGAGAATTCTTGACTTCTTTGGCTTAAATCCCTCATTTCTTCTCTTCAAAAAAGCTAATAATTTTGGAAATTTACTTATATCAATATCTTCTCTAATGTTAATAACCGATTTCAGCATTGAGTAATGTGCCCAAAGAGTTGAGGCACAAACCGCTTTTGATTTATCATTGATGTAGACTAACAGCGCATTTTCAGTAGGTTGTCTCACATTTTTAAGCGGCACCACTTTTTAAAAGCATCGTACTGCTGCTCGTATAGTTTTCTAGATTTCGGTGGTAACAATTCTTCACCTACTTCGGCTGCTCTTTTATCAATATCAGATACACCTTCTTCACTCATGATACCAATAATTATCAATAACAATGTTTCTTTACAATGACACTAGTAATGACAATGTTCTAAATTATAATTGTCACAACGCAATGTTACTATGGTTACTTATTTTAAAGACAGTTTATTAAATGAGTTGAAGAGAGAAAAAACTGATTGAAATTATTGAAATAATTAATAAAATCATACCGGAAGTACGAAAAGTATCGTATATACCTTGCGACTGAAGTACATTTAATCCTTCAGGTCGGGCCATAACCTTTACCTTCAGGATTAAATGTACTACTTCAGTCCCGCGGTATATAATGTACTATTACTTGGCTGCGTCAACAATTGCTCGAAGGCATCTCTAGGTGCGATGATTAATACAAACTGCGATTACATATTTCAATAAATATCTGTCTAATTCTATTAATATTGCACATATTGGCAAACCAAATTATTCCCCTATTCATGGATGTCACAGTGCCGACAAGCAGTCTAGGGTTGACACCCAGCGGGTTCCTCTGCAGCAAAGCAGGAGTCAATTGTCGCATCGGTCCAAAACAGGGAGTCAGACCAGGGAGCGGTTGAATCTATCCATCCGATGAAATATGCACCAGTTTGCGTGCCGAAAACATTAATCTGTCCCGGAAATGATTGTCTGGTATCGGCGTGATATGTCATTGGTCTGATACAGGGTGATCATGATTGATGATCCTGACCCTGCGAGGCTGATATGATGGATGCAAGTGCTGTTGGATGTCGTAAAGGATACATGATTCATACTCTAATAGTGAGATTATGGAGAACTCAAAATTAAACGGGCAAGTAGGTTTTATGTGAATTATTATTTGTGCTTGGTCCTGTTGAACTAGTTTTGCTTTCTCACATAAGCTTCTGTCATCGGTAATATTTCATTTCAGACTTTAGTCCACAATTATGACAGCATACCATTCCTTTGAAAAATTAAAAATTTTTGATACTGTCAATGAATAGAACATAGTTGCTATGTTGCCATCGAGGTTTATATTGATCATTTTTTCTTTTTCGAGCGCTCGTTCTACTTGAACGAGTGATATATCGTTTTGGCCAAATGTCTGTAATTTTCGAATTTTGAGCCCAAAATGGTCTGAAGCAATAGAGTACGACTCCGTAATGCCGTATTCGTGGTCGAATTCAATTCTGTCCGCGGAGCACTATTACTTTCGAAGGAATTGTCCTAGAGACTTGAGATTTTCAGGGTGAGTTCGGTTCCCGAATGCCTCGGTTGAGTGTGTTAACCAGCCAAAACGTTCAGGTGTTCCATACATACAAGATGCTCATAATAAGGCTCGTGCAAAATTTTGTGGCCATAGTGTGAACAGAACAATAAAAAATTCAGCTGGAATATAGAAAAGAGGAAACTCATAACAAGATATTCGATGCGAGTGAAATTTATTTGTTAATGAAGATTGGTATACTGAACGTTCATGCAAAATTTCAAGAAGATCGTATCATCTGAACAATAGAGAATTCAATGGAATATTGAAAAGAAGAATCTCCGTAATTCCATAACATGATATCCAATTCGAGTGAAATTCGTCTTGTGTATAAAGATTGATACACAGTAACTTATTCTTGATATGTTCATACCAAATTCAAAGAGGATCGCATCATCAGAACCATGGAATTCAAATTTCAGGATATTATTCCGATCGTACTAAGATTTTCCATTTATATATTTTGTATCAATCTCAAGTCCCATACAAAATTTTAAGGTAATAGCCTTATCGGTCCACCAACGAACTCAAAAGGTACCTGCTCAGGGCTTTCTTAATTTTTTTCAATCCCTTGAAAAACAATCATTTATGCTCATGTAGAAAATTGATCAAACGAATGAAATTTTTGGTAATTCATATGCCAAGTTTGATTGAATTTTTTTTAGGATCGGGGAAATTTA
Organism: Propylea japonica; assembly: GCA_013421045.1. NCBI lineage: Eukaryota > Metazoa > Arthropoda > Insecta > Coleoptera > Coccinellidae > Propylea > Propylea japonica. The sequence continues at coordinate 7,051,475 of CM024245.1, read as the reverse complement.
TCAAAATTTCAAAAACTAGTGCCACATAGGACATTTCTTTTTTGAGATTGTAGTTTTTGGCAGATAATCATTGCACGCTTATGATAAAGAAACATGGTCTCATGGTTTAGTCTCAATCTCTGTAAACTAGAAATTCTGAGTCGCGAATGAGAATACTCCTTAACGTCTCAATTGGTCTCCCTGATGAAAAATTTTAGGTCAAAAACAATTCTCTCCGGTAGTCCATAAGAACTAACATAGAATATCAAAATTGGGTATTCTTATTTGCTCAAAAGTATCAGTATATTACCATAAATATAAAAAATATATATTAAATAGACACTCTTGATCCATCATTCATCAAAGAAGATACTATTGTATTCGACTGATGGATATTTTTGAAAGCACCTTTAATTGCTTATGGAATGTATGTTATGTTTTGTGCTCGAATAAGCCTATAAAATTCATGATAGGGCCTCTTTAATTTCATCTACACCTGAAATTAGAAATAATGAAATTTCTTTCATTAAAGAGTTCCTACTAGATAATCAATACCCACCAAATTTTATAGAAAGAACAATTTCAAATTTAGAACGAAAAATATCTAATCGAAATTCTAATGATGATCAGGTACAAACAGAAAACCGTCAAGAACAACCAAATTTGTTGAACGTCATTCCTTATATTCCTGGCCTATCAGAGAAAATAAGAAGAATTGGTTCCAAATTCAACATAAGAACTGTTTTCAAAACACAAAATGAGTTGAGATCCATTCTAACTAGAACAAAACCAATGAATGAGACACAAGAATAAAAAAATTGTGTTTACAATATTCCCTGTATATGTGGAAAATCTTATACAGGGGAGACATCAAGACCTTTAGAAATAAGAAAACGGGAACATAAGAATAACATCAGGAATAGAGACATCACAAGATCACAAATTGCTGATCATTTATGTTCAAATAGCGGAGATCATAGGATGAACTGGAACCACACAAAGATCCTCATGACGGAACCTGATAATTATATAAGGAAAATTAAGGAATCTACATGTATTTTGTTGGATGAAGTGAATAATTTGGCCAATTGTTCTGTTGGAATAGATCGTATTTGGATTGATTTATTGAGGAAGGAAGTGACATCAGGAAATTTCAAAATCAAATAAATCAACATCTCTATAGATTGACAACTACTATTGTCAATCAGATTACAAATGAGAAAATACACAATTCTGAAGAATTTTCGAGTTTGTCTGAAGAAGGTGTCTGATATAGCCACCGACACGTTACAATATCCTTTTAATTTGTTTCATTTTTCAGTTTTACTGTTAGGCAACAATTTTTTTCAAGACCAATTTGCTCCTGACAAATAAGTGCAAAGGTTTCGCAGGAGCACCTTAATCAAACATTTTTTAATTATTTATGTTTCAGAGACTGGGAGTGAAAACCTATAAAGTTTCTAAGAAATATAAAATTCATACCTTATAAATATTTCAACAGTTCACCAACATCTAAATAAACCTTTTTTATTTCTTTCTTCTTATCTTTCTTAATGTTGAATATAAGAAATTCATTTCATTAGGATTGTTGTACTGATTCCTAGACTTCATCAATATATTCGACCTGGGTGAATTATGACAATTATTTGTGAAGACATTATTTTTTTTATAGAGTACAGTTTTTTTCTTAGAATTCGTTAAATTCAAGTGACTTTCATGTAAGCTCTGAGTTGAATGCCACCCATCCATAAATGATCATTAATTATTCTATTCTAGCTACAATCAATTCTTCCACAATTGTTTACACCGTGAATTTTCTATGGAAATGGAGGAGTATATTCATTTAATGCTAATAATTATTCATGATATTAGTTTAATGAACCTTCTCAACTACAGTTTCGAGCAAAGTTCAAATAAAATAATATTTTAATTTGTTTGTTTCACTTTAAAATATCGAGAACATACCATCAACTTACAATCATTTTACCATCTATCTTCCTCAAATCAATAATGCATCGAGGGGTTTGAACTTCAATACTTTTAAAATTCTACAATCCACCCCTTTCTTAATTCATATTGCAGTAGGACAAATGATGAAATTCATATTTCAACTTGTAATTTCGAACGGTTAAAAAGATATTGCCTCCATAATGACTCTCTGACTGTTATTTTAATTCTGAGGCTTGTAATTTCAGTCAATTGAAAATTCTCAAGTTTGTTCTATTTAAGTTGGTTCAAGTTAAATTATATTGTAATTTCTTTGTTCGAATTATTATCACATTAATATGACGTTTGAATGTTCTGGAATTACCTATGTTGTGAGGGATTTGAAATTGGTCTGCTTGTATGGTACGAGTATAAGTACATTGGATATGAAGCAAATGACTGCTGTTTGATTGATGATCGAATTACTCTGAAAAGTTAATCTAAGTTTCGGACAAAATGATAGTGTATATGGATATGAAAATAAATTCATACTTAGTTAGAAACACAACATTTTCTATATAGATTATTTTTTTCATATGAACTCAATTGTATCCATCGAAATATGTCCACAAATAGCATAGGACTGCAAAAGTAAAGCGGTGTAACAGATAATTACATCATCTGCAGTAGATACATTCTTATATAGAAAGTACTACAACTCTCTAACACATCAATTTTTGAGGGCTCATTCTACTTTAACGAGTAGGTACTATATCTTTTTTCCAAATGTCTGTAATTTTCGAATTTTGATCCGAAAATGGTCTCAAACGATACAGTTCGACACCCTGATGAAGCCGTAAGCACGATAACTTTCGGAGGGACTGTCCTAAAGACTTAAAATTTTTTGGGTGAGTTCGGTTCCCAAATACCGCGGTTAAGTTCTTTAACCAGCCAAATCATACGAGGTTCTCCATAAAATATGACCATTCAAATTTTGTTCCTCGAAATCAACCAATAGAAATGATATTTTGCGGCCACATGCAAGATGCTCATAATAAGTTTCATGCAAAATTTTGTTGCCATAGAAAATTCAATTGGAATTTTGAAAAGATGAAACTTTATTCTTTCAGCTCAAAAGCACCTGGTCAGGGCTTTCCTTAAATGTTTGTACCAGGTAAGGGTTAAATTAGTAATTGTTCAAAACTTCAAAAGAACTGAACCTTCAGCGAAAATTCATGAACTGAATAGAGCGTCGGAACTCCTCAGTAGCTTCTCATTCTAAATGAAATTTCGATTCGCTCTCCCAAGTGTAATTTTCTATTGGGGTATATTATACCAGACTATACTTGCACGAAAAAGCCGTTAGATTCTGTGGAAGACAGAGCAGGTGGAAAGACCATTTTACGAAAATATTCCACAGACGTTTCATTATGTGAATCAGGACACTTATAGGAAGCTCTAGATTCAGAATCAAACACAGGTCTACTACTCCCGAATGCAAAGGTACTCTATCATAATTATAGCTTGCATGGTTTTTGTTATAGAAAATTAGGCATCTCGCCTTTTTGCTGTCGTATGACCATAATGCATACCTAGAACGATTCTCGATTGCATCCCCGAAGAATTTGAGTTTAGTGATTGTCTGCACCAGCCCAGTAGATACTTTCATAAGTGTGAGGGATAGGACAAATGAAGACGATATTATGTTAAAAATGTTTTTTTCTAAAACTTTCTACACTTTAAGCTCATCATGTACGATTCTCCTCATTGCATGAGAGACAACTAATCATCAACGAGTTTACACATGAGAGCATTTTTTGAGAGACAGATCAAATCGAATGCATTGAGTTTTCATCGAGGTTTTCAGTAAGAAACGTCCATTTCTTTACTTTACTTTTTTATGAATAGTTAATGTCAAAAATATTCAGTTTTGCTAACCTGTGACAGGTTTCAGATAAGAAAATATTTATATAGTTGAGGTATAAACGAATGTTTCCCATTTTCTAGAAATAGATTTCGAAAGTTTAATTGATTTTATGATACCTCGATGGAAAAATTGATATATTTAGACAACTCGGAAAGTTGAAGTTTATAATCCTGGGCGAGCAGAAAAAAGAAAAAGGTGATTCCAAGCTTAAGCAGATCTCGAATCTCAATGAGTCTTCGATTTTGTCGAACATATGTTTTCTGACGACGACGACGACTAAAGGCGAAAATGATGAAAGTTGCCCAAACAACTAACTATATACATTACAATAACACTCAATAAGATATGAAAACAAATGGTTAATTTAATCAGTGTTGTTGAGTGATAATTCTCCTATGATTTTGCTTAGCTCAGTTATTATAATTTTTGCTCTGAAAACAATGTTTTTCGAAATCAGATTTCGCTTTATAGAAAAAAGCAGGCTAGATATAGGTACCTAAATGCTGAGAATAATCGAATAAATGTACAGAACTGTCTTTACATGATACAATTCTAATTTTGTTAAACAAAAGCTACTCTAAGAAGATTCAGTTGAATAGGTGAACATGTGGTTAAAAATTGATGGAGAGTCATGTCATAAATGGTTAGAACGTTGAGATTTTCAGCTTATTTTTCCAAATATATAATCAATTTCCTAAATAAATGGAGATATTTTCACACAAAGATTAAAGCAATTTTCGACGTACAAAAAAACAGGCATGAAGATATGAGTATTATAGTTCAGAACTTCTATTCCAGACCTGGTGCAACGCATGCATTTGTCAACACGCAATGCAGTCATATAGGTACCTAGTTTTAATCTTGTTATACCTACTAGAATCCGCACAAATTTGAAAAATAAATAATATGAAACCAAGAACAATAGTCTTGATAAGAAAGAATCTGCATACGATCTCAATCACCATTACTCCAATCTTTGACATGAAGCAAATGCTTTGGATCATGTTTTTTTCACAAAGAACTGAACGAATCACTTAAGATGGGTCAGCAGAAGATCAAACTGTTTTTTGCGCACATGCTTCTGGCACTAGCTTTTAGTAGGTGTTTCGTTAGCAATCATTTCAAATTCCAAATATTTTCGAATTTGGACACGTTTTATTCAAATTGAAATGTTGGAAGAATAATGACGAAATAACATTACGATTAACGTATTTTCATTACAGTGAAAATATTTCTTTCAAATTTTCATGAGGTCGCACCTCGGGTCGCATAGCTTTTTCGATAGGTCGCACCACAGTAGATTTGTGGCCTCATTATCAGGAATGCTTAGGTATAATGCTTGATGCTTTTTTTTTCACTTTTTTCTGATATACCTAACCCATCAGAGAACCCTTCTAATAAATATTCAGCCAGAAATTTTGTACGCTTTTGAAAGCTTGTATGTAGTTATATCTTCACATATTATAGAGGCATTATCTACAGTTAGGTTCTTACTTAGTTTGGTTCACAGCCAGCCGTTAATTTCAGCATACAGGACTCTCGTTTTTAGAAGTTAACAGTATCCGGCGGAAAGATTGTAACAGAAGTTAAACAGACCTCGTACGAAATAGAAGTCGCCAAAGGTAAAAGGTGCATGACAGGTTACCAGTACAAAGCAGACAGACATATCTCCTCCCTATTGGCCACTTCTCGGGATGAAAAGAGACGCAAGAAATAGCATGGGGAAGCTGAGCCTTAAAGTAACTTTTCAAACTTACAGCTAGCAGCTCGGGGGATCCATGTCCCTTGTCTCTATCCTGTCGCTCGTCCAGTTTGAATCTTCGATGAGTATCGCTCTCTCCAAAAAACAATTAATCTACACACAGAACACACAGTCACAGTTTTCACAGCTCAGCACGCATTCAAGAGCGATTAATAATTAATCCTAGTAGGTGGCTTTATGAAAACAATCAATTGCGATATAACTCATCGGTAAAACAATGCACGCATTCAAATGTTTTGATTGGAACTGACTTAATTCTTACGCCACTTGTTTCTTGCCTTTTCCCCAGTTGTCCAACCCCACCGCGCCTTCATAAAATCACACTATAATTTGCGTTTTGTTTTATTTCAAGTTTCCTTTCCCCGCTCTCCTCAGGGCGGCCATGCGGCCTTAAACCCGCCCAGATAATAGCACCCTCAATTACAGCGCACTTAGCGCCATCTATCGCGCTACACGGTACCGACAGCTTACGCGATTTTGCTGAAGGTGGCAGCACCTACTTAATCCTCAGTATCCCTGCCACTTTAATTGTTGTCCTCCCCTTGTAATTGTTACTCCTATTTGGTGTCACCGAATTAATCGACAATACAAGGTTTAACGAAAGGAAATTATTAATAAATTCTGTATTTTTTTTAACTATCAACTGAAATATTATTGTTATTGCTTTATATTCGACAGCGATAACAATTGTAATTTGATCATTTCATTGTGTCATATGAACTAAATATAATGTTTTCTCTGAACAAATGGAAATAATTCATATTATTGCAAAAAACGGTATAAAATTCATCCACTAACGTATTTTCACGTTTCCTGAGACATTCAATAGTTTTAACAGTCGTAATAAGAGATTCTTTCGAAGAGAATTGGCAAACTTGGGTAAAGAATAGGTATAGGACTTACGTCTAAACCCTGCAATAAATCATTGTCTGTAGACAGAACCCGAAAGTTAATAAATCAAACAATGCTGAATCTGCCTCTCAACTTCTGTTTCACTTTTCTTTCTTTTCTATTTTGGGATTACAAAGAAGGATAATGATCTTTAGACTACAAAGAATCCTGTGAATTTGAACATCACTACTTTCATTACTTCTGGTAGGTAATCCATCTTTGTTGGATTGTTATGTGATTCATCACTTGAGCGGGAAGTTTTTTGTAAATAAATCAATCGAGTATGAACAACTTACAATTTTTATTAATGTTCTGTACAAAATTTACAAATATCAACAATGGTCCCTCACATTTCACTGGGTCGAGTTCATATAGGTACTTACAATTTCATAAAAAATATATCTACACCTAACTAAACAAGAAATTGTTATCACGAAAAAATTGTTTGATAGTTACTGTACATATTTTGAGAAGTTGGCAAGAAATTAAGGTTGTATTGAGGTTCTACATTACTCTCAGATTTAATAGGCGATTTCACAGTTTTTTCACTTGCTTCGTCATTCGAAGGTGGAGGTGTTGGAGATTTCTTAGAGTTCTTGTGAGTTTTCAGGTGCTTGGCTAAGTGGTCTGATCTCATGAATCTCTTCGTACACACGCTACAAACGAACCGTTTTTCACCAGTGTGGGTTCTGAGATGCCTCTGGAGCTCATCTGATCTGGTGAACCTTTTACCACAGAAGAGCCAATTGCAGACAAAGGGTCTTTCACCAGTATGCCACCTCAAGTGAGCCTGAAGATGAGAAGTTTTTCCATAAACCTTATCACAGCCTGGATAGTGGCAAATGTGCAGCTTTTTGGACGCAGGTTTCCTCAAGCCATTTTCTTCGTTGATACAGTTGGGACACTGGCACTTGATGCATCTTCTTGCCTTGGATCCTAACCCTGCCAAATCTGTCATGGAAATGTCAGATTTCATCATTTTCATAGAAAGGGAAGACATGTAGTTTTGTGGCCATTGGTATGAATGGTACTGCTGACTTGGCATTGTTTGTTGAGGTTGGTAACCACTAGTTGCTATATCTGCGTGTGGAGGAGAGTGTTGAAACCAATACTGGTTACTGTGGTAGTTTCCTTGGTGTGTGTATGGCGACTGGTAATGGGTGTAGTCCAGCGAAGGATGAGATACCTCCAATGGTGTCTGCGGAAGGTAACCGTCACTTGAACATGATGTTGTGGAGGCTGGGGATATTTGAGACTGCATTGCAAATGGTTGGTGCCCGTAAAACCTGGAGTAGGTTCCCACTAATAAAGGCGACATCTGAAAAGAATAAAAATCTATAAAAATAACGAAAACAAGTTCAGAATAAGCATCATAGTTCATAATCACTGGTTCCAACATGAAACGTTGAAAATGGAAATAACATACTATGAAAACAAATACAGATCTCAGGGATTTTTTTGCTGATTGCATGAGAACCATGAATATGGTGGCTGACAGCTTCTGTGTAATCCAATACTCGTTGGGACTACCAGTTATAATCTCTAGTAGCTAGATTTAAAAGATTAACGTTAAGACCTTTTCTTCGAAATCCTTCACAGATGTCATCCTTCGTAACAAGAAAAATATCAACACCTTCAATGATATCCTGTGGTCAGTTTCTTTTCTAACATCTGGAGAATTCTAAAGAAAACGCCGCTTGAGGTTTAATCTAAAGCCACCTTTTTAAATAGGCGCCGTTAAAGGATAAGTTATTATAACCCCTAATTCTGAGAAACATAGGCGGTCTCTAAGTTCTCAGGAGAGAAATTAATATTCATGGAAGTTCTCACGATTAATAATATCTAGATCTCATTTGGATTAAACGTTTAAATGAGTTCTTAGAAGAGAAATTTCATTACGGAAAACCTTTGAAGAGACAGTTCCGATGGTGTAATATGAATTAACTTTTGACAATAAGAAATATTGAAATAACCAGCGACCTGATGCAAGCTATCAAAGAATTTTATGTCAAAAAACTATTTCAATTTTAACATTCTTTGTAATAATATTTGATGAATGCAAAATTATGAATACCGAATTGGATGCAGGAGAACATTGAAGTAGAATATTCACTGATATTGGCAAAAAAATAAATATCAATTTCACGTTTTAATACGAATTTCAGAACAAAATAATTACACAAGATGAACCGAACACCTATACCTTGTGAAGTGTAGTATGAAAGTTCAATATCAAATAAAGTAATCCACTTGACTCAGAGAAGATGATTTTCGAAAAATGACATGATATAGATTATAGATCAGAAAATATGAATAGCATAACATTTTTGAATAAGAATGAGCATGAGAAAAGAAAAAAAACTGGCAGTATGGAAGCAGCTCAACTCAAGCAATGAAAATAGGAATGAGAGCAATAATTTTCAAGTTACCGAACCACGAATAAAAAATTTGAAATGCGGAACTTACTCTTAATAACTTAGTAGCAGTGAAATATTCCGACGATACTGATTGAGATTCGAATAAAATAAGTAAAATATGAAGAAAATTGCAGATAAAATCACGAATAAAAAATTGAAAATGCGGAACTTACTCTGAATAATTTAACAGCAGTGGAATATTCCGAAGATACTGATTGAGATTCGAATAAAATAACTAAAACATGGAGAAAATTCCAGAAAAAATCACATTGAATATTTTAGAATTATATTGAAGTAAGGACAAAAAATTTTCTGGAGTTTTATGTATTAAATGAATGCATTTCTGTCCAAAACATAATTAGTTCGTTGGATTAAAGAAATAATATGAATAATCAGTTATTTTTTTATTAGAAACAGAATATCGATTGATGAATGTGAACAAACTGCATTTGATTAGTAGAAAAAATAATTTTTTCGTATGTTACTTCAATTTTCATCGCGAATTTCACGCCAGTTACCAATTTATCACTGAAATTGAACACATTTAGAAAAAAAGAAATCTTAGAATAATCCACGAAACAACCATCAATATTTTGTCAACGAACATAATACGCGATAATTGAAATCAATGCCTAACCGAAGGAAAATAACACGTAAAATAAAAAAATTGGTAGAGTGAGGTCAAGATCATAAGCACTTCCGTAGAAACTTGTAGACGTCCACTACTAAATCGACACAAACCAGTGATAGCTCTAATAAAATTGTAAGCGTTAATAAAAGGGTCTCCGAGATGATTACTGTAATTACTATCAGGGCAAGTAAGAACGGCAAAGGAACACACGCACCTGAGTTTGCGCACTGTTTTGTTGGCAGTACTGGAGCGGAGCCGCTGCTGCCGAAGTCATCATCAAGCCCTAACGGTCACTTAAACGTTGCACTAATAACTGAGATTGCAGATTGCGGTAGAGGTCGTTTCGGCTCATCTAGTAGGCCGATGTAAGAAAATCTCTGTGGTGCGGCTAGAGGCGTGGCATGCGCAGTGATGCTGCGCTAATTTGGGCCTCGGGCCTGCAGCCGAGATGAGGATATGGGGGTTGGATGAACCCTCCGGCCTGTCTTCTTGAGATTATCTTGATCATTGTTTTCGATATCGAGCTCCAACCCCTCTGGATTGTATTGACTCCCACTACTATTAAGATAGAAGCTCGTTATAGTCCCCCTGTACTCTGTGTGTAAATATTTCTTGTGGACTTAACGCCCTTATTAGGGGATGAATATTGCGGTCCATCGGAATCTGTAGGCAATGATTGACAGGAGCTATTGAGTGATTAGTAAGGTAACAATTTACCAAATGATATCAGATCGTGCTTAACTTTCTGATCTGTTGAGCCCGTAATTTTCTGAACTTTGTGGCCAAATTCTTGTTTGAAAGTTTTTAAAATAACTCTGAAATATGGGATTGCTCATTTATTTAACGACATTGTATTTTCGGGTTTTCTACGGAAAAAGCTAACTTTTCTGAGTAATCACTTTATTGCTTCGGTTCCATGTAATATGGGTATGTCTGCTATAGGTCCTACATAATTTGTTGTTTATACAAAGATATTTCCTTTCTAGGCACGGTAATATATTTTTTTCAATTTTTTCGAGGTACAATGCTAATGCACAATGAATAAAAAATTTTCTTGAGAATGATTGAGTTCCATTGAAACCCATTCTTATGTTACTAGTAAAAGATATCTTTGTCAAACTTCGGTGTCAGGATAACTTGAAATAGAAAAACTACTATTATCTATTACTATTTATTTAATTGTCATTTTGACATAAGTTTGTCACACGTTTTTTATCATTATTCCGAAATTGAATTCGATATTTAGGATGAAATACCACTATTTAAATCTATGGGAGATGATTACCCTTCAGTACCTCAGAGCAAGAACTTTTTGATCTGAGGTCCTAACTGTTACCGGTGGTCCGGTGGGGTGACAAGTAGATATAGGTATGATATGTCAATCAGTGTATCGATTATTATAGGTAGGGGTTAGTACAAATATTTTCTTAATAGGTGCATTTTGCGCACTGTTTGCTCTCCGGAAACCATCGTATCAAGAACTTCGAGTGAAATTGCTTCCAAAATAATTCGTCCGTCTAAAAATCTGTGAAAATTTGTGAACGACAGTACAACACCTGTCGGCTGTCATCGATTATCCAGCTTCAACATGCCAAATTTCCTCCATAAATTCATGATAGGGTCCTGTAGCGGTCTGAGAAGAACGGAAGATTCGAAAATCATCACTTGGAACGCCAGACCTGGTTAAAACACCCTCCTGGCCCAAGAGCATCAATTAAGTGTTTTGTGTCTAAATATTGAAGGTATTTATTCGAATAGTTTTAAGTTTCAATTTTGTAAAAACGGCGAGGCAGGGTTTTTTCTACTGAGGTTTTTTCCCTGTGCTCTGGTATCATACGGACAGAATAGTATGGTACCCCGTTTTGCACCAACCTCAGCTAGGGAATTTTTTGTTTCATGAATTGTATTTTGTTAGCTCTCAATTCAAAAGAATATATATACTATTTATTTATATGTATATATGATACTGAAAAACAATTGTTGATAGAATCATCGATAAAAACGGCGAGCATAATGAAGAATAGCAATAGTAAGTGTGGTGTGCACCAAAACCAGGTGATATATAAGATAAAAAATCAGAGATATTGTCAAGTTCGTTAACTCCATCAGACTCCTAGATTAGTTAAAAAAAAAACTTAAATTATTCGACTGTATATATATTTCAGTATCATATCTTTTTAGATTGCCTTGCGAATAAAATATAATAGAAAAATTACTCAGGAAAATCATCGAATAATATCTTAACTCATAATATACCTACTAGTATTTTTTACAGCGAATAAAAATGCGGTATACAATTATCTATTTTTCATTCTTATGAGTTGATTAAAAAGGTGGATGAAATTCATTTTAATAGATGAATGAAAGGACTATAGAGCGAGTAACCAGTATAACATATGCATAATCTTCCCAGCGAAAATGAAGTCTATATGCCTAGGCCTTCAGTTCTCCAAATCAATATACCTACTAGGTACTCCCATATGCATATTTAACCGCATAAAAAATCAATTTTTAGAATGTCATGAATTTTCTTTTTTCAATAAGAAAAATATCCTAGAGATTAGCGAACTTCCTATAATGTTTTGCTTATCTGAATTAACTGATGATATATTTTTACAATACTTACTCGATGTGAAGATTTTTCAATACAAATTAGCTGAGTTTGAAACTTAGAACAATTTACAAGTATTCGATGCAAAATAATTAGAGCAAAAAACGTACAGAAGGAATCTGCCAGATCTCTGATAATAATCTTAATGGTTGTGCATTATGCATTTATCATTTTTATGTTGTTTTTGTTTTCTTCAATGTATCTGTTTCAAAAATACTAAAATATTTTATATTGCATATGACTGTAAAAAAATAATATTTTCGATCAAATTCCTCTTCTCTGCTAATTACCTACTTATCTAGTTATTTCATTCAAATATTGAATGATTTATTCGTATAGATTCAAAACTAACATACATAAGAGAAAACCTTCATAATATACCGCCTAACCTCAAAGCAAGAACATCTTCATCTGAGCTCCTAACTGTATACCTACTGGTGGTCCGGTGGGGTGACACGTAGATATAATAGATATGTAAATCAAAATCAGTACATCGATTATTATATGTAGGGGTTGGTTCTTAATAGGTTCATTTTGTGCACTGTTTGCTCTCCGGAAACCACCGGTATCGGGAACTTCGAGTGAAATTGCTCCCAAAATAATTCGTACATCTAAAAATCTGTTGAAATTTTGTGAACAACAGTAGAAAACCTGTCATCGATTCTCCAGCTTCAACATGCCAAATTTCCACCATAAACTCATGATATAGACTGATCGAAAATAAGTTTTCCTATAAATTAAAAATTAGTTCTAATGTCGGGAATGATGTCCAACTGATGACTTAGGTGATTATGTGAATGTTGAATGAAATGGACATTTCTAGAGAAAGTTTTTTTCGTTTTTGGAGATGCAAAGCTGGGTTATCATTTGTCTTCTCCGATGAGAAAAAGTAATTTGGTGAAAAAGAGAGGGATAGACCTGAAGGCTTGAAATATTAAAGTCAGTTTCTGAATAATTCAGTTATCTAAATTAACAGACAAAATCTGTGTACCTGCTACTTCGAAAGTTACTTTCATACGATAAACATCCTAATTTTAAAACTACAGTAATCTGATCTTGTTCAAATTTGGTATTTGAATGTAAAGTAACAACATCGATCACGAAGAATGCAGATGTCGTTACTCATCAGAACATTCTTGGAAGAAATTATCTGCAGTTGAGTATAGATTATGGCTGACCATTGAGATATTGAGTAAGGAAAAATAGTACCACTGGGTGGGGCTAAGTCGGGGACCAATATGGCGAAAAGTTCAGGGTTGAATTAAGTTGCCACTTTTTTCTGTTTACAAATTTCACCCAAAAAATACGACGTGTTAGGTCTTTAGGAATCCTGTTCAAATGAGGTCAATTGAATATCAAATAAACAATTTTGATTCAGGCGATAATATACACATATAAAGAGATATCAGATTACCAAGACAGACTAGCAAAAATTTCGAATGCGGATCTGTTCAGTACTCATCCCTACCTGTGATATGTTTTTCCTCTAATTTTCTTCTTATCTGTCTCTTCGCTGCTTGAAGAAAGCCTTACAGTGCACGATACCTTTTTATTGTATATTATTGAGCAGAAAAATCACAATTTAACTAGAAACAGGTGCAAGAATCACAATTCCCCCAGAAAATTCAACGATTGTCAAAGACGTTAGTTGGTAGTAATTTGGCGCATCTGATACCACGTTTATTTCACTGATGGCAATTCTATACTATCCTATCACTATGTGGCTGACTGTTAATTATATTAACCCTTTTAATGGTTTGATGTAAAAGTAACGCTAAAACTGTTGACCGAAATTTGTGCTTCACTAGAAACATTCAATTCAGTTACAACACGAATCTGAAGGCCGACTCTTTTTCACCCTTTAGATGGTAGGTCTACAAAACTCCCACACTATTTGTTCTCTATACAAAAAAACCTGCCACCGTCTTTGCAAGTGCAACGAAAAGCAAATTAACACAGATCATCGGCAGCCATAAATATGCCTATCAACGGCTCATTGTTGTTTGTACAGAAAACATCCCGGCAAGTCACAGATCCACTGTAAGACAGAAGATCAGCCCCATAAAAGTCAACCCAGGCTCTGTCCAATAGACAAAAGACCCTTCTTTTGGACCCACCGAAAGGAACAGACCGCGTACCGATCCCTTGACACTTTCCTTTTGTCGGTACCTGTTAACACCAGGGGGTGGTGTGGTCTTTAAAAATCATAACGATCTGGGCTATTGCCTTTGTTTCATGCCGAAAAATATTGTTAATCGCCTCGTGTAATGGAAAAACGTCTGGATGGAGTGATAGGTCTCCAAATATCGGAACGGTGAAATTGAGAACCCTATAATCTTGTTTGCATTGGTACCTGCAAGTGTTTCTGGTTTGAACGGCGAAATGAATTGGGTGGAAATCATTTAAGAGCGTTCTTGATTATTTTCGAGACGTTGACGCCATAAAATATAATTGATTTTGAGAGAGGAAAAGATGGCTCATTATTGAGGAAACTGAATCATAAATGTGACTTCTTATTCACGTGGAATCACGACAATTCGATCAACTATAATCAGGGTCTGTTTCTTATATCAAATTTGAAGCACCTCCTTAATGTTGGGTACTTTTTGACATTAGTACATTGCGTTTATCGATTAGTTTTCAATCATTTGCTTTCTTGAAAACAAGGACTGTATCACATTCAATCGGATCTTGGTATAAAAAAACCCATGCAATGCCACAAGAATTTTCAAATATATTTTAAATTTATCTGACAATTTAGTGGTCACGAAAGATGAGATGAGACCAGTATACATCCCAACTAGCAAAACTAATTCCATAAAGGTTGTGAGAAATGCTATACAGCATATCTTATAGAAACGTGAGATCTTATAATGTGGCTATAAACCATTATACAATGTCTTTACAACCAAAAAGAGCCCCAGTTCATGCAACAGATCAGTTCTTTTAGGACAGTTCTTTAGTAAACTATACAACCGTTATAGAATAATCGATGAAGTCATTATAAAACTGTCCTATGAGTATGTTTTCGGAATTTCTTATACAATGCATTTACAGAACTATTTAGGAACTTCTATATAAATATTTTATAATGCAGAAAGAGTCGCTCATAAAATAATTTTGTTATCTACTGTTGAAATTCGGAATAAAATTGTCACAAGAATATTTTATTAGATATAGGTATGTCAACGTTTGCGCTGTGTCATGACAGACAGAGAGGTTGAAGATCCATAATATCATGCCAGTAGTCATGGCGGTGGTGGAGTTATCATATCGTATAATCATATTGAACATAATAAGGACCTATATCGCAACTACTGGGGCTAAATTTGTTTGCGCAGCTAACTTTTCTGACAATGTATGTGGGATTCGTAATTTTATTTATACACTGTACATTATATTCTATGTTGTTCCTATGACGTTATCGATAACGTAGTAATAGTAGGCGAGAAATAAAAGATGAAGATAGTTGTCAATCAGATTTAGAATCAGATTCAGACGTGTTTATTAAGAAGCTGTATTTCCTCCCGATTTTGCTGTTGTTTCGTGAATAAAGTTTTACTAAAATCTCGTGGTAGTTTTACATATACCCTAGACAACGTAAAAAAAACCTACATTTTGGGGGCTCGTCCGGGATAACGAGAAAAATCGTCCGGGATAACGAAATGAATCGTCCGGGATATTGAAAAAAATCGTCCGGGATCACGAAACAAATTGTCGACGAAGACGAACTAGACGAAGATCTGTACAATGAAGAAGACGAAGTAGAGGAAGATTTGAAGGAAGAAGACGAAGTAGTGCTGCAAGGCGAGGTGTACCCTTTCCACTAAAAGACGTAGACGAAGTGAGGAGACCCACGGCGAAGACTTTCAGACGGGAAGCTGGGGCTTGGGTTCCGAACGACCGGTGGAATTGGTATTGGTAGAGTTTTGCAGTATCAAGGTAGGAGATTTAACTTTTTAGACGTACTGACTGAGGGAGGCGAAGGAATTCATCTACATTTGTATTTTTTTGAGTTTGTCAATTGTGTAATTTTGTAAAGGAGTACAGCCACTTAACAAACAACGGTAATATATTTTATATATTATATAATACATATTTATTTTATATAGAGTATTTGAAGCTTTGGATGCAACTCGGAACTGAATCCGAGGCGGATTCTTCGTAGGATGGCCGAGTGTGGGATTCGTAATTTTATTTATACACTGTACATTATATTCTATGTTGTTCCTATGACGTTATCGATAACGTAGTAATAGTAGGCGAGAAATAAAAGATGAAGATAGTTGTCAATCAGATTTAGAATCAGATTCAGACGTGTTTATTAAGAAGCTGTATTTCCTCCCGATTTTGCTGTTGTTTCGTGAATAAAGTTTTACTAAAATCTCGTGGTAGTTTTACATATACCCTAGACAACGTTAAAAAGCCTACATGTATATATATTTTTTTGAGAAAAAATTGAAGCGCTCCACTTTAGTAAACATTTTATTGGTATTAATGAAAGATAAAAAATAACAAATTATGTTTTATTTGTTTAATTGTTAACTAAGAACAAAACATATAAAGTGGCCGTTGTGAAAGCAGAGAAAAATTTCTACATTTTCCTGAAAAATCAGTTTTTATTTCACTTTTTCACGTTTATGTTTGATTTTTTCACAATGGCGGCGGTTTCTAAACAGCCGAACGTGTTTAAAATGGCGTATATGGTAGTAGAACACACTTAGAGACCTTATACAATGATTCTATTTCCTTCTGAGCTCTATACGATATTAAGTTTCATTATGTTGTTCAATACGGCGCCATACTATTCCTTTTGATAGTTTCAAATGTCATTGCTAAGTTTTGATTTTTACCACTTTTGAATGTTGCCAGATTTTTTAAAACACACCACGAGTATAAATGATGAGTGGTTCAACAAATTTGCGTGTAAAAAATACACGTCGCTATTTTGCAGGAAGTTCACGCGACTTTATTATTATTATTTATAGCTTTATTTATTTGGTTATCATTAAAAAGTTTTCGTCCTAGTGAAAAAATGTTGTAAGCACTGACGTGAGAGGTCAGATTGCTTCAGCGCTCTTCTTGCGAAGTTGTTCAGAATTGTATTCTCATGATGTATAATAAAAAAAAATCCGAAAACTTTAGAGTGAATTTGAGTGAAAAATAATTTTTTGTTACACCTAAGTGACCCCAAGAATTACATCAATAAAGTAATTCATTCCTCAAACCTGCCCTGAAAATTTCAAAACCAGCTCATTCCGTCCGAATATTATGTGCTCATGGAACATTTTCACCACCCCTGCTTCCGAATAAAATAAGGTTGGCTTTGATCTTGGATAATATTAGTATAATCCATACAAGAATTACCTAATAAGGTGCTGTTGAAACTAAGTATTTCGCAAATCTGCTGATGTCACCATTTTCAAAAAATATTAAAACTGGTTTCAGTCGGGCCCGAACAGGGGACCGTCTTTGTGTGGACTACCGAAGTCCTTGTAGAAGAAGAAGAACATTACAACATATAGTAGACAATAATTTATGAAAAAATCTATTTATTACTCCTTCATAACAAATTTTAGACCAACCTCACCTCAATATAACACCTCATATTTAGGAATATTCGATATAACGAATATTTACTTGTTCGTTTCGGATCTGTTATATGGAGGTTTTAATGTATTAGGAATGTTGGTCTCATATAACTACATACTAACTACCCAAGCTAGCAACACTGTGGGTTAGATATCCGCGTTATAAAGATATTGAAGTGATTTTATAACGCATGGCTTGGGATAAATTTATTCCTTGGAACTACACTTTTATTCTATAAGCTCTTCATAAAAGAGAATTCTGTAGTAGTTACAAGATGATTAGAAAATCCATAAAGATTTATTGTGTAATGTTGCGTGTTCTGCGTAAAGCAACAATCTTTTTACTTTTCTTATGGAACTCTAATGCAACCATTTATACAGATTCTTTTACAACCAACTTTTAACGCCGCTATTATAAGTAATACGATAGCTGTGCCACCGTATTAAAATCTGTATAAGATGTTTAAAAATTATTATATAAGAATTTCATAGCACGTTATGCAAATGTTATAAAATTTGTTCACTAATGCTCAGTTGCAGGAACGTCCATAAAATTTAAAGGTCCATTAAACCCTTAATCCTCCATTAGTTCCTTGTAATAATGGAGGATTAAGAGTTTAATGGATCTTTAAATTTTAACGGACGTTCCTGCAACTGACACTTAGACTCTTTATTTATCGTATGATATGAGTTGTGAGAACGTCTACACAACCGCATTATAGAGATCCCTATATTTTATGATAGAATTGTCGTATTGAAACGCATAATATAATAATTTTATTGTTTTAATCTGCGCAATACGATGATTATGGAATAATTTCATTCTTTTAGTGGAATATTTTGCTAGTTGGGATACCACGGACATGAAGTTTCGAGATACAAAAAGAGCTACTTTATGAAGGATATCGAAAGATACTTCGAGTAGGTACCCATAGATATTTTTGTGAAAATGACAGAGTTGAAGTTATACATAATGTCATAATATCCAATGTCCCCGATATAAGTTATTCGAAATACTTTATTTGTGTAATAATAATATTGTTAATTTCCTCGTGTGATGGAAAAATGTCTGGATGGAGGTCTCAAATATCAAACATCGGAACAGTGGAATTGAGAACCCTATAATCTTGTTTGCATTGGTACCTGCAACTCCTGCAAGTGTTTCTGGTTTGAACGGCGAAATGAATTGGGTGGAAATCATTTAAGAGCGTTCTTGATTATTTTCGAGACGTTGACGCCATAAAATATAATTGATTTTGAGAGAGGAAAACATGGTTCATTATTGAGGAAACTGAATCATGAATGTGACTTCTTATTCAAGAGGAATCACGACAATTCGATCAACTATAATCAGGGTCTGTTTCTTATATCAAATTTGAAGCACCTCCTTAATGTTGGGTACTTTTTGACATTAGTACATTGCGTTTATCGATTAGTTTTCAATCATTTGCTTTCTTGGAAACATGGACTGTATCACATTCAATCGGATCTTGGTATAAAAAAACCCATGCAATGCCACAAGAATTTTCAAATCTATTTTAAATTTATCTGACAATTTAGTGGTCACGAAAGATGAGATGAGACCAGTATACATACCACGGACATGAAGTTTCGAGATCCAAGAACAGCTATTTTATGAAGGATATCGAAAGATACTTCGAATACCCATATAGATATTTTTGTCAAAATGACAGTGTTGTCCTTTTACATACTCATCAATGTCCGGGATATAAGTCATTCGAAATACTTTATTTGTGTAATAATAGTATCGTAAATCTCCTCGTGTAATGGAAAAACTTCTGGATGGAGTGATAGGTCTCCAAATATCTGAACAGTGAAATGAATTGGGTGGAATGGTGGAAATCATTTAAGAGCGTTCTTGATTATTTTCTAGACATTGACGCCATAAAATATAATAATACTAGCAACCCGCCCGGCTTCGCACGGTAATTCGATCCAAGTAAAACTGTTAAATAAAGACAGTTGCATCAAAATTTTATCATAAATTCCCTAAATTATGGCGCCTACCGACCCACTAAGTTAGAAAAGTGATCAAATACTAACTTGAAGTCTTAGTAACACTCAGTTAAAAAAACATCAAAATCATTTCAGTAGCTATGGCGTCATGCGCTTCTTGACACGATCACGCTAGATTTCAGCGGGAATGAGGTATTTTCCCGCCGTAAAAAGTAGCCTGTGTCCGTGCCTAGGATCCTATCTTTATATTAACCAAGTCTTATAAAAATCCGTTCTGACGTTAAGGCGTGAATGAGGTAAACTTTTAAAACAAACGATTAAAAATCACTAACTTAATTAGTTTTCTGCCTACTGCCTACGCCTTAAGTACGATAGCATGAATATTAATAGCCCATATCCTTTTCTAGGTTACTATCTATCACCTAACTAAATTTCATCAAAATCCGTTCAGCCGTTTAGGCATGATAGAGCAAAACTCCCAGCAAAAACCATAAAAAAATCACTAACTCAATTCAGTTTTCTGCCTACTTACTACCCCCTAAGTACGATGACGTGATCATTTTGATCTTATATCCGTTTTTAGGTAACCATCTATTACCTTACTAAATTTCATCAAAATCTGTTCAGCCGTTTAGACGTGAAAGAGCAAAAGTCCCAACAAAAACGACTAAAAATCATCTATCTACTGCCTACCCCCTAAGAACGATGGCGTGATTATTTATAGCCTATGACCATTTCTAGGTTATCATCTATGACCATACCAAATTTCATCAAAATCCGTTCAGCCGTTTAGGCGTGAAAGAGTAACAGACAGACAGACAGACAGACAGAGTTACTTTCGCATTTATAATATTAGTATCGATAATAATTACATTGATTTTCCGATATAGATTTCAGTATAGTTTCTATGCTATTTGGAGCGAAATACCAAAGAGTTGAAAAGTCAATGATTTTTCAAGAAAATATGGGTACTCGAGGTATTTCTTGATGTCCTCATGAAGTAGCTCTTTTTATATTTTGAAACTTCATATCCGTTGTGGGTATACTGGTCTCATCTCATCTTTCATGAGCACTAAATTATCAGATAAATCTATTATATTTTTGAAAATTCTTGTGGCAACTCATGTGTTTTTCGTTTCAATCCGAATGAAAGTTATAGGTACAGTCCTTGTTTGCAAGAGAACAACGAATCGATAGACGCAATATACTTAAGTGAAAAAGTTCACACTACAAAAGTGCTTTCCATTTGATATTAGAAGCAAATACTGGTATGAGTTAATCGAAATTTCGTTATACTTCGTGAACAAGAACACACAATCATTGTTATTCATTTCTCCATTGAAAAACCATATTTTCTCTCTTAGAATCAATTATATTTTATGGCGTCAATATCTGAAAAATAATCAAGAACGCTTTTAAAAGATTTCCACCCAATTCATTTCGCCTTTCAAACCAGAAACACTTTGCAGGTACCAATGCAAACAATATTATAGGGTTCTCAATTTCACCGTTCCGAAATTTGGAGACCTATCACTCCATCATCCAGACGTTTTTCCATTACACGGGGCGATTAACAAATAAAGTATTTCGAATAACTTTTATTGAGGACACACGAAAGATTTTCGTGAAAATATTGACGGCACAAAGCAGCACAAGTGTAGCACAAATTTTTTATTCGTTTGTAAGAAAAAAACGAAAGTGCTGGGCTATCTTTTTTCGTAAATTTCGATTTTTCAGGAAATGAGAGGGACTTTCGAGAAAATTCGAGCGGCACAACTCAGTACATGTGTAGCACAATTTTTATCAATCATTTAAATCCCATTTTTCGAAAAGTGCTGGGCTGGCTCATTTCTTCGGTTTTGAAATATCTCGAAAACCACTTGGAATCAGGAAAAAAAAATATCGGCACAAAGCAGCACAAACCTAGCACAATTCAGCACAACAAACTTTTTTTCGAAAATCAAAAAGTGCTGGTGCAACTTCACACACATGTGGGTAAAAAGAATACTTACTAGTACCTATTGGTATGTGTATGAAGGCAATTTTGTTAGCAACGTCAAAGCTCTAACTGCCATTTCACAATAATGTTAATGGTAATGTTAATGTTGCTACGATGTAAACGCCTTAATACGACGCGCTTAACATTAACATTGATGTGAACAGGATATCGTAGTATCTCTATTATTTAAGCTTTAACATCGCAGCTTTACTTTAACCTGACCTTTACCATAATTGTGAAATGGCAGTTAAACATATTGATATTTTCATCTTTTCCAGATGAGCAATCGACGAATCGAATATCGGAACAGTGAAATTGAGAACCATATAATCTTGTTTGCATTGGTACCTGCAAGTGTTTCTGGTTTGAACGGCGGAATGCATTGGGTGGAAATCATTCAAGAGCGTCCTTGATTATTTTCGAGACATTGACGCCATAAAATATAATTGATTCTGAATGAGGAAAAGATGGTTCTTTATTGGAGAAACTGAACCATGAAAATGTGTTCTTGTTCATGAGGTATTACGACACTTCGATGAACTAATCAGGGTCTGTTTCTTATATCGAATGGGAAACACCTTTCTAGTGTTGGGTACTTTTTGACATTGCGTTTATCGATTAGTTTTCAATCATTTACTTTCTTCAAATCCAAGCGATGCCACCAAAAATTTTCAAAACTATTATAAATTTATTTACCAATTTATAGCTCACGAAAGATGAGATGAGTAGGTATACCATAGCGATATGAAGTTTAGAGCTACAAAAAGATCTACTTCATGAAGGACATCAAAAGATACTTCGAGTTCCCATAGATTTTTTCTGAAAAATCATTGACTAATTTCCAAGTCTTTGGTATTTCACTCCAAACCGCATAGAAATTTCATTGAAATCTCTACCTGAAAATCAATGTTTATCCATAGAACTTGATTTTATGATACATAACCTATCCGTTTTATATAGAATTACCAAAATGGGGACAGCTACCGCACTCCTTAGATAATATTTTTGAGCTTATCGAAACTGTCCTTTGCATCAAACACATTTTTCGTAGCAGTAGATTGTTTATTTGGAAATGAGGAAAATATCTATATGATTTGGAATTATGATGTTGACACATTGTCAGAATTGTCTTCATACATACTTACCAATGTCCTCGATATAAGTTATTCGAAATAGATACTAAATACTTAAATTATTGTTAATCGCCTCTTGTAATCTAAAAAATATCGGATCGGTGAGATTGAGAACCCTATAATCTTGTTTGTATTGGTACCTGCAAGTGTTTCTAGTTTGAACGGCAAAATGAAAAGGGTGGAAATCAGTTAAGAGCGTTCTTAATTATTTTCGAGATGTTGACGATATAAAATATGACTGATTCTGAGGTAGGAAAAGATGGTTCTTCATTATTGAAGAAACTTAAAAATGACGAATGACAAAAAAAGTTGAGGGGTGTGAGGCGCAGAGGGTGAGAGATTTCAAAAAAGCTAAAAGGTACCTGCTTAAGAAATTACAAATCCATGGATTCGTGGATTTTCCTCAATAATACTAAAATAATGGTCTGATTGCAGTACCTACTCTCCAATCACAAAGTGTAAATCATTTCCTAATTTTTCAATGAAAATATGACACAACCTATTCTACTTTTAGCCACATCGCTGAATAAGTAATCAAATTACATTTCATTCGATGTATCACAATCCATATTATATATTAATCAATGAATAATATATTGAGTAGAAGGGTGCGGGGCGTCGTTTGGGGTGAGAAAGATCAAATTCAAGAAAGGATAGTATGAATCGCTCCTGAAATTACAAATCGACAGGAGCGAAGATTCTCTTCAATAATAATTCTTCGAAGTTCGAACAAGAATTATTGACGAGTAACGCACCCTCTTAAAGATATTGAAGTTATTGTAATTGAATTGTCATGGCACATAATTTCTTCAATGATTGATTAGGCAAAAATTAGTAGTACTAATCGAATTAACTCTGAAATCTCACTAAATAATCAATAATCAAAAAACAATTATGACATGTCTCGACTTTTAATCGGTTCACATTCTCAATATAAGTTTTTTCGAATAAAATTCGAAAAGAGTACACATTTGACCGATTTTGCCCATTAACGAGCGTCAACGAGATATTATAAGGTCGCATAAGTACATCCTGAATATTTCTTGAGTCCGGAAAATAAACGTAATGCTGAATAATGAATTTTGCATTATGAACTGAAGAAAATGTGGACAGGGCACTATACATTGGCAGTCTAGAGATTCACGACTTGACTTGATATTCAAGCTTCTTGACTTGGCTTGACTTGAAATCAAGACAAGTTCGAGTCAAGTAGTAGTTTTTCAATGTCAAGTCAAGTCAAGTCAAGTATTAATTTATCGAGTACTCGAAAAATCAATTACTTCTACCAAGCTACTTGATTTTCAATTTAAAATTTTTTTTGCAGTGTTCACATCAATAAATTATGGAATGAGGATGAACCTTGCAAAAAAATACTTTTATTTATTAAACTTGAATATGAGAATCAAAAATTTTTTTAGTACAGTGGGTTTCGTTGTGCAAAGCGTGCATTTCTCTTGCTTATCATTTTTTTCGCAAACTCTTCGGATCTTGTTCAACTGTAAAATAATCTGTGATTTTTTTTTCATTACTTTAGATTTCTTGTGTGTTGTCTCTTGTAAAAGTTTACGATCTCCGGATTGAGCATTTTCCGCAATCACATATTCTGACCCGCTGGTTTCTAATTCAGTGGCGGCTCGTGAGATTTCAATCAGAGGAGACCCAAGACCACGCAACCAACAAAAGAATTTATTTCGAACTGGGCTTCCTGTCAGCCACTGGCATGTATTATACCATTCTACGCAAAACGAACCATTATGAACAGAATTAATAATTAAATTTAACATTGCTGGTCGAGGTATCTTAATTACTTGAGTTATGAAAATTTTATCATCGTAAGGCATTCTACTGAAATTATTATTCGAAATAAAATCTACAGGATCTTGCGTTCACTACTTGCATTATTTTTCTCACTTCTTCTTTCCGTTTCCATCTTTCTTGCTGAAATATTGGAATCTTACCCCTACATACTTTTCCGAAAAATGTCATAAAACTACAAACCACACGCTGAAGCCGGGTTTCATAAAACTCCGATCACGGTGATAAATGAAATGTCATTATTTCTGTGCAATTTTCAGTTCATTTTTGAGGTAAACCATCGACTTAATTCAAAATCAACGATTGATTGCCCGATCAAGCTTTATAAAACCCACTGTAAAAGGATAAAGGATTATACTTCGTTAATAAAAAGGGAGGAAATCAAAACAACAGCTGATCTCCATCCACGATGATCGGGGTTGATTCGGGCCGATCGGACGCCAGTTTCGGCTAAGCTCGTTCGCCTAGAAGCGGAAAGAGGACTGCGGAGTCGGGCCTCCGGTCACGTGCTCTACAGCTTGAATTTAAGTGGTTCCCGCACCGTTCACTTGAAGAAGTTTGAAATGTTACAGGCTCACGAATCTCGACTCGTGGAGGCGAGCCTCCTCCGCTATATACGTAACGTATATAGCAGGCAAGCCGCAACACAAAATACGTATACTACGTATTTTGTGTAGCGGATAATGTATGAATGTTTTAGATCGCTGAATGTTTATTAATTTGAGATTTGGATAGTAGATAGAATGATGGATATAATACAGATATAGAAACGTTATTATTCTTCATTTGATATTGAATTTAAAATTGAATAAAATGCAGTGAAATTAGGGGAGGCCCGGCCTCCTCTGCCTCCCCTGAGGAGCCGCCACTGTAATCTAATTCCATTATTTCTGATGAAATACTCATTTTTTGCACAGGTTTAAACACTAATATAATTATGTGACGTAACGACTCACACACAGTCTTCAAATTCATGAATAGAACAACTGGTAATCTAATCTGTTATCGTTTCCACATTCGCTCTTGAAGCTATCCGGAGAATTCGATTCAAATAATAATATATTATGCAACGAGCTTATATTGACATCTAGCTATAATTCACGAGGTGAATATTATATTTGAGCTGAATCGAGGAAGCATTTGGCAGTAGTGAATAATGACTCATCATTCACTAATGATCAATTTTTTTTCAGTTTGTCAATATTCGTTCACACAATAAATTTCACTGGAATAGGATGAATAGTTATGTGTGAATTCTGAAATAATGGATGCTGTTCTCATCTCACTTTTAATATATGCGGCATTCGGAAATCCATAAAATTTGGAAAAGGAATTTTTTGAATGATGGAAAACCTGCAAAGCTCTTGATTTGTTCTCGAGATCGCCAATTCAGAGCATTTCATGGAATAAATCGATAAGTCTAGAGTGCAAAAAAATATCCGAAAGCGATGAACTTCTTCACGGTAATTCTATTCTTGAAGCTCAACAAAATTGAGAAAACAGACGGAAATAAAATAATTCCTTTGTACATTTTTTGTTTTTTTTTTGAAAAAATCCATAGAACCAAGGAGGCCAAATGTCTGAAATAGAACTGCTGAAAATATTCCAGACGGCAATTTATATTTTTCGAAGAAAAAAAATATCCATAACAAGATAGTGTTTCAAATTATCAAGAACATATTTATGTTCGTTACCAAGCAACGGTAGTTTACCGAGAGATTGAATCAAAATTTCTCTAAGAAACTCGCGATATTTCATTCATAAATTCTGTGAATTCCTGTTATCAGCTAACGAAAATTAATACCTACATGTGTTCGCAATACTAATTTGAAATTCTATTCCGCCAGAAATATTTTTTTGGAAAATTTATATAGACGATAGTGAAGTTTGGATGAACATAGAAAGAAAACCGTTCGATATATTTCAAATTATTATTTAATACAGGGTGACTCACGGGAAACGGATGTTTTTGAAATGAGCAGTACACAATTAATTTACAAGAATACAAGATACTATTATTTTATTGTTACACAAAATAAAGATTATTACATACCATTTCATGAAAAAGTTAAGGGGTATTTGAAAGAACATGTGTATGCTCACAAACCCCGTCATTTATTGATGCAATTACAGAAGAGGTGAATTTGATTGATCAAGACATGTTGACCCGAGTTTCCAATGATTTTCAACAGAGGCTGGATACCTGTATTGAAGCAGATGGGCACCACATGACTGTTTTAATTTTTAAAAAGTAACTTTTTCATGAAATGGTAGGTATGTAATGATCTTTATTTGTGTAACAATAAAATAATAGTACCTATCTTGTAAATTAATTGTGTAGGTACTGCTCATTTCAAAAACATCCGTTTTCCGTAAGTCACCCTGTACTTTCGTCTGAGTTGGAGAATAGAATGGCCGTAAGAAATTTCTCCTTCAACAAATCAAAAAACTTCGAAAAAGATTTTTTCATGGGCATTTTTTAAAAATCGACTTAATTCATCAAATGTATTTCAAATTGTTGCCCATATTTTGAAAAACTTTTTTCAAAGTACCCGAAAAATCCTGAAGTTATCTTCATATTTCTAAATATTGCGATCACACATTTTCATCAGTAGGTAACTATTGTAAAATAATTGTAGGTATAAACTGAGCAGAACTAGATAGACCAGGACCAAGACTCAAGTGTAGTGCATTGTTTAGGTTCAAGCAGAAGTTTCATCTCCATAAAAAAACGATTAAATATAAATTATGAGCTTCAAAAATTCACCCTCAGAGGAGGAAGTCAACTTACTAATTCTTCCTCTGAATATTTACCCTTATACAAGCATCATCATAATGTTTTGCTGCTGCCATCTACATGAAAAATGTTATGAATGGCTGCATTGCCTATAGGAACCTACTTTATCATCAATATGGGTGAATTACATTTTACAATTGATTTATTGATTATATGCATTGATTTTATATACAATGTATTTCAATGAATAGGTATTCTATTTAGACTTACGAAGGTACGTTAGCAACGGCAATCATGTGAAAGCACTCATACTGTGAAAGATTTCAAAGTTCCTGAGTAGAGATGGCGCTCAAATGACTTTGCAGAAATCTTTTCTCGTCTCGATCAAGTTGCGCGGTGACATCTATCAGGCTGTACCTGAAATACAAAAAACTTCGCATGCAAACACTGAAAATTAGTTGCATACTTTTTAGAATATCTACCAAAAAAATTCACTTGTAGATTTCATTTCGTTGTTTTGCCTGGGGACATCTAGGGAATTTTCTGTGAACTGTCCAATTTGAAGAAAAGAATTCAGTGAATGTATATATTATTCATCATTTATAAACATAAAACATGTTCTAGGTTGAATCTTTGTTTATAAATTTATAAACAAAGGTTGAATGCCACCTTGACATTTTCAACGAAATGAGTTTTCGTTCAGAGTGGCGCCATCTAGCTAGATTGTCGTTTTCGTTAAACTTTTTTCCATAGATGCCGCTTCTGAAATAAAAGCCAACAATCAATAATAATGAAATAATGAATACGGAGTGATTCTCCCTATTTGAAAAACCGAAAAATCTTTAATTATTATTTTGCAATATGATATAAATGTGTCAACTCCGTTTTTATGCAAGAACTGACATTTAAAAGAAAAATTTCACCAATTGCGCATTAGTTGAACAGCAATATAAGTATAAAAATTCTGCGACTAAAAAGGTATTCATCATAAGTCGAAAAAAGTAAACATACGTATATGCTAAGTAATGTCAAGGTTTAAAATAACAAAATATTGGAAAGACGGACAAATGAATGCAATTACACTGAAAATCTATTTTAGTAAAGAGTTCGTCCTCGTTCATTTTCAATTGAAAACAGACAGAAAATGACAATTTTTTAGTTTCGCTACGTGATCTGATTCTGCGGAAGGTTCACCACTTCAAACATCGAATAATCAACTTTTTACACGAATTCCGACATGGGTCTTGCGATGTTGCCGATGTTCATTTAATTTCAGATAAACTCACTACATCTGACCTTAACTCTTTGCAATGCTACTGCATAATTCGGATGCATAGCAGATTATGCTGGACTGAAAATATACCCCGTTCACGAAAGGTTGAGCACATAGTAGGCGTTTCTTTATTTATCTAAAGTTGGCAGTATTTGCTGTCATAACGTAAAATAAATTCAATGTTGCCGAATGTACCCGGCCTCGTCCGACGAGCTTGCGAGTTATAAGACAACTCTATGCAATATTGACAACATTGCGTATCAATCTGACAAGAAAGTAAACATCATAACCTAAAATTTTAATATACACAGTGGATATGTCAAATTATCATGGCCAACCGACGGCTCAACCTTTCGTGAACGGACTATATATAGTATATAACATTACTAGCAAGGTAAGAGGGTTTTTACTGGCGAATGGAGGATATTATTGACGAGCCGCAGGCTAGTCAGTTACCTCCTTGAGCCAGTAAAACCCGTTACCTTGCGTGTATTGTTTTATATTTTATTTGTTTCTCATTTGTAAAAAGGTTAGATAAATTCCAAAAAAATCTCAATAATTTGTCGCAAATGTCGTAAGCTATGGATTATTTATATGACATCGGAAAATTATGACAACTGTCAGTGGCTTTACGAAAGGGAAGTCCTTCGAGAATATTTGCTCATTTCTGACGAAAAAGGCCAGATCCAAATGAAACAAGGTATGAATATCGTTTTTTAATACTTTTATAACGTTTATTACTAAAAATATTTGTTCCAGAAACGATGAAATTAAAAGAATGAATGAAATTAGAAGCAAGTACGTTACAACTGTCAGTGAGTTTATAGGTCAAAAACCTCTAGGATATTTGCAATTTTGAGAAGGAAAACAAATAGATACGAATAAAACAAGGTACGAATATCGTTTTTGAATAGTTTGAGAACGTTTATTGAGAAATACATTTGTTCCAGGAACTCTGAAATTAGAAGGATGAATTAAATTAGAAGCAAGTACTGACAAATCAATGTAAATAATACTACTAACTTGTAAAAATTTTACAAGTTAACTGTCAGTTTTACAAGTTAGTGACTTGATAAAATAAACTTTCTTGATTAATATTGTGTTTTTGGAAACTGACGTTTACAAATGAGAAACAAATAAAATCATTAACGAACTGTTTTTCATTTGATCATGAGTGAAGTTTCTGAGACAGAAAGCATAGAGCTTACCACCACTGGGACTACTGGGAGTCACCCAAAACTTTTTCGATTGGAGTCTGCTTCTTGTAGCTTTCACGTCGAAAATGAACGATCTTTTGACATGAAATGAATAGACAGTTCGTCAGGTTTTTTCATTGTAACACCTGTGAATTTATTAACATTATAAGAGGGTTTTTCATTCTTGCTTGCTTTTTTTCCAAAATAGTATTACAAACAGAAAATATCAAGTTCCTCGATTGACACTATCGATGCACAAATCGAAACCAAAAATTATTTTTACCACTTGAAGTCTTGAACATTATTACTTGATATTTTTCAAATAAGTATACCTACTGTATCTATAGTTCAAAAAGATTTTATAGTTAGTTAATAGTGATGCTTCCTATAATAAAAAAAAAATCAAAATTCCTCAGGGAATATACACTCTGTGTACTTACCTTCGTCCGTTGATAAACAACTTTCAACATTTCTAATTGGAAATTGGAAATTTTAATTTTTTAATTGATAATATTATTATTAGCTCGAACCAGTGATTTATTAACCAGACCAATTCACTACTTTGATCATATTATATTCTGAAAAAAATTATACTCGATCGGAATTATTTTTCGTAATTTTTTCAATTCGACTCAATTACTTTCTTTATGCTCCCATATGGTGAATGAGTTATAATATGCACATAATTGTCGCGATTTATTTTCCGATATTTCATTTCATTCAAAGCAGAGTTGTTGACTGTACTTGAAGCAACTCGGCACGTTCTACAAAATCAGAACCAGACTTTTTCATCACCTCTTTACTGTTGGTTCACCAGCGGATGAAACTACTTTGATACACATAGATTTTGTAATAGATGCTTTTCAATTCCAACAGAATGGAATTTGCATATCGTAATGTTTGCTAAATGAAGATTCATCCATTGATACATTATTTACTATGTTTCGATCAAATCCTTTTTTACTGTTTTCTATCGTACCTATTACTTTCAAAATGATAATCGTGTATGTCTGTGCCAGATCACGTTTCTTTTCTCTTCATCCCAAATAATCTTTACTATTAGTCATTTTTCCTTTGAAGTAGAGATTGCCCAAATCCTTGTGAATCATCAAATTGATTGGTAGTTATACTAGCTTTTTATTACCAAACAATTAATTGTCAGTATTTTCGAATTCAATCCTTGGACTTTACCCCACTTTTACAGATTAAAGATTGGTTTTATAAAACTTAATCGATATATCAAACCGTTTACTTGAAATTGGGTTCATGTTTTATGCCAAAATGAAATTCAACGTAGTATTAAAAACATTAAAAGACATGATTGTAATTATTCGAAACTTTTTTTATAAATTTTTATCAAAATCATTAAAATGCAAAGTAAATAAAATACATATATACACGCAGATCTCGTGAGGATTGTATGCTAAAAAAAATATTGAAATTGAAAAAAAAATGGATTTAGCAGAATATTGCACGATCATAAGGTAGATGAAGGAAAACAATATCTATTTGTGAGAGTCTCCAATTTTTTTCAGAAGTAATATTAATTTGCATATGAAATTGAGATTTTTCATGACTTTTTCAGTAGAAAATGTCATTCCTTTATTTTTTCATGAATTAATCATCATTTTTTATTTATACTGGTTATTCGGCAAATTTTAACCGCGTAATTCTAAGCGCATTATTTTATCTTACAATTTTTAAATATTTGTAGCAATGAGTGTTGAAAATGCAGAAGCAAAACAAATTGCCAAAATTGGAATATATTTTTTGTCAGTGTTATTTTTATCGACATCTTGAATTCCTCAAATGAAAAATATCTGGAAGGGCTATTACCAATTAAATTTCTATTTTTCACAGTCGTCGTGGATGTCAATCATTCTTGAATGGAATGTACCTTTAGGTAATAATAATATTCAAATGAAATTCTATGAAATACTTTGAATACAGGGTGTCCCGTAATTAGACCGACAAACTTCTAGTGGACATTATAGATCGTATTTTAGACAGATTCGACCCAAATCATATAATGCAAGATTGCTTCGTTAAGGAGCTAGTGCCCTTTGAAGATGACGTCCTTTCCACACTTTTTGCCACATATTCGCAAAACGAAGTCACATAAAGTGCTGAAAGTTTACACATTGGCTAATATCAAAAATACGCATCGATTAGATTGAGTTCATTTCTTTCATGTCGAGCACAATCGTATCATTTGTGGGGGGGGCCAAGGGTGTTTTTAGTTGAAATTTTTTTAACTTTCATTATTTCGCGAGATTTACATCATATTTATAACTCTGATGTTTTTTTCTTGAAAAAAGATGCTCTTGTATAATAACGTCCAGATGCACCATTTCTGAAAAAAATAGATTTGAAATTTTCTCTCTTTTCACTAAGTACTCAATGTTCACTTTTTTTTGAATTTATAATAGTTAGGTTGAAGATATAAATCAATTCTATCAAACAAAGATCATCTTCTCTCTCCAAAAATTTCGATATCAATTATTTGCATTCATGTTGAATCGATCTCTAAGGTTGGTAGGTATTGAGCTTATTTCACCCCCCCCCCAAATGATACGATTGTGCTTGACATGAAAGAAATGCACTCAATCTAATCGATGCGTATTTTTGATATTAGCAGAGACAAGTCTCTGATATTAGCCAATGTGTAAACATTCAGCACTTTATGCGACTCCGTTTTGCGAATATGTGGCAAAAAGTGTGGACAGGACGTCATCTTCAAAGGGCACTAGCTCCTTAACGAAGCAATTTTGCATTATATGATTTGGGTCGAATCTGTCTAA
Source organism: Propylea japonica (assembly GCA_013421045.1). Classification (NCBI taxonomy): domain Eukaryota; kingdom Metazoa; phylum Arthropoda; class Insecta; order Coleoptera; family Coccinellidae; genus Propylea; species Propylea japonica. Next base: position 7,018,809 of record CM024245.1, on the reverse strand, counting down.
AATATGATCTATAATGTCCACTAGAGGTTTGTCGGTCTAATTACGGGACACCGTGTATATCTACCATAATAACTACTTTTGATCATGTAAAGTGAAAATAGTATACTGAGAATTGAAGCAGTGAGGAGATAATACTGAGATGAAAAATTTTGTGTGATAAATTATATTTATGACTCAACTAAACGGAACCTCGCTTTATCAGCGAAAGGAAAAGTTAATAATAAATAATAGTCTCAGCAAATAAATATGTATCTGCAATAAAATTTCAAAATTATCTATTCTCAGAGCTGCTGAATGCAATACATCTTTTCATTTCTGCCCAATGTTGAATTCGAATAAATACAAAAACTTGAAATCGTCACGAAACACATGTCAGTTTTAATTATGGATATTATTACAAGAAAATGAATTCGCATAGTTCAAGTAAAAACTCATTCTGAAAAACCGGAATAATTTCAATGATGCATAATTAATGCATAATGTTCATTGCTTCCTATTCCCCCCAAATAAAATTGTATTTTGCTTGCATTTAAACGACTTTTAAAGTGCATCATTTGGCAACGCCGCTCTCGCGTCAATAAAAGTGGAAGCATAAGTTCGGAATACGAGCACGTCAGTCGGTAATTTCGAGCAACGATTGAGTGTTGGAAGGTTCTGAGTTTCCTATTGTGAACATTATATTTAAAATTCAAAGTACATTTTTCTTATTAAAACAATTTTTCTTTCGCTTCTTTTCTTCTCATAGAATTCAACTACTATTCATTGAGGGGTATTTTGGTTCTTTAATAATCTGAGGTTAGAAGTGAACGTCAATTTGACATAGAGAAAGGTTATATTTTTATATTGCTACAGGATGAGGATGCATTTTGTTTGTTCTTTATAGTTAAACCTTGAACTCTGATAGGGCTCAGATTATGAGGGTCACGTTCGAAATTTGTGGAAAGCTTTTTATAACAGATACTTCTCTTGTGTGTATTTATTTTTAGTAGATCAGTACCTAACAAAATAGTAAATATCTAGTTAACGCCCAGTTACCGATTTTTATAATATTTGGGATATTGTTTCCTTATGATGTTGTGATGCCACAGTTTCAATTTGAGCACTGGCAAATCAATATTTCCCGAGAAAATCGAAAAATAATATCTATAAATCGTTCATAATTCAGGTGTGAAATTTTTTTTTTAGTGAAAAATTAGTGTTTTTTTGGGTGATTCACACTCTCAAAAATACTTGGCACTGTTCCTATCTTAGCTAACCTAACCTAACTTTATGTAACCTAGCTTAGCTAAGATAGGAACAGTGGCAACTACTTATATGTAGGTTTGGTCAGGTTAGGTTAGGTTAGGTTAGCTGAGATAGGAACAGTGCCAAGTATTTTTTAGAGTGCGAATCACCCAAAAAACACTTATTTTCAACTAAAAAAAATGTTACATTTAAATTATGAACGATTTATAGATATTATTTTTCGATTTTCTCGGGAAATATTGATTTGCCAATGCTCAAATTGAAACTGTGGCATCACAACATCATAAGGAAACGATATGCCAATATTTTGAAAATCGGTAACTGGGCGGTAAACTAGATATTTACCCAAAAGGGTAATGTATTCTATTGCTGGGAATTCTCATTCTTGTTGTTTTTAAAACCTCGAGTGTTTCGACAATTTTTGATGTGCTTGCCACTTTTTAGAATGAATTTTTTTTTAGAATCTTATATGGAAATGCATGTTTTCCGGTTCTGAAAATGTTAGACCACCTAATATTCCGAATAGATATTATATTAGTCAATTAGTGAATAAGTGCGACAAACAGAATGAATTAGTTGGTCCAAAACGGTGAAAGAAAATATCCTATTAACTATTAACCTATGCACCGTATTCGAAAACAGAGTGTCAAAATGAAAAAAAAATGGTTTCTTGGAACCTTTAGATGAACATTTTTCATTCATAATAAGCTATGTTTTTATAGAATACTCTTTTTTAGTTATAATAGGTGAACGTTTTGAAGGGTAACTGGAGGTTTTCCCCCAACTTCTACGCTAATGGAAAACGTACGGCTTTGGAGACTCTTGAATCACCAATGTTTTCTACATAAAAATGGTAATCCAGGTCATACGTTCTGAAGTCGAACCTTTTCGAGAAAAAACTTTAATGTTGAAAAACATGATAAATTTTTTTCACATTAAAGTTTTTTATTTTTTTACTAACAGTGAAGAAACTGACCATGTTTTTGAACATAAATCTTGATTTTTCTCGAAAACGGCTGACTGTAGAGCGTAGGATCGAGAATACCTTTTTTGTTCAGATCAAACGGACAGAAACTGTACTTATTTCATTAGCATAGCAATAAAGAGGATAAAACTCCCACTAACCTTTAAAACCTTCACCAATAGCATTCAGAACATTTTGAAGGGTAAATTAATAGAATATTTTCTTCGTATTTTTGGACGAGCTCTAACATCCTGAAGCTTGTCGCATTCATTCAGTAACACCCTGTAGAGTCAGAATATTTTTAATGCATATTTCAGAATAAATGTTGGTTTAATAGGTAGTAATCTGGCACGTAGCTAGGGGGGTGTAAGGGACTGAAGCAGCCCCCCCCCCCCGAAATTATAAAATATCAATAAGAATGTGTTCAGTTATACGTTGTGGCAATCATGAATTATTATTGTACTCGAGTTCCCCCCCCCCCCGAAAAAAATTCCTGGCTACGGGCCTGGTAGTAATCTATTTCTTCGTTTGTGCTTCTCTCTGGTATTCTGAGAAAACTATTTTAAAAAAGTCCTTGCGGGTTTATGGATTCCGGAAGTATAGAAGGAATTACTTAAAAACCTGAAATTTTCAAGGTAGCTTCGATTATTGAAGAAGGAATTTGAATCGATGAATAAGCAGAATTATTCTCGATTTTTGGAAATATTCAAATTTGATTTGTGATCTCCCGAATATGAACTAACCTTCAAGAGTTTCTCACCTTATGTAAGAGTTTTCCCACAGTAGTCATTAAATTAATCATAGGAGATAGATTCGTTTAGTATCGAAATATTCCTGATCATAGTCACTGCAGTGAAGGTCATAGTTTTAGCTAAATTAAATTATTATTGCAATTTTGGACTGGCATTTTTAAATTTTTCGGAATTTACTTCGTTCTCATTATTTCAGAACTCTTCTCTATTAACGGATTTGGGAAATATATTCAGACCTTGTAACAATCCTTGAAATTTCAAGTGCCCTTGACGTTTATAACTACATATTGTGAATTTTGCAAGCGACCCTTAACTGTACATTCTTCTCAATAACAGAAACCTTAATAATAAGTTTTTGATATAACTAGCTACGTGGTTTTCAAAAAATTGGAAGAAATTCGAAAGAAGAATTACATTAAATACCAATTTATTCTATAACGAATTCATAATTATAGTTTCTACTTTCGCTCAACAAATTTAACCACCATTTAAGAAGAGTTCATTTTGTACTAGAACACTTGAACACAAAATATGAATAAGAAATTTGAAAACTAAGTCCTCAAGCTAAGATTGTTCGTAGGTTATCTCATTCCCAAAGTTATTACATATACATAATATACAGGGTGACTGGTGACGTATGGGACAACGGCTAACTGGATAGAGGACCTCAAATAATATAATTTTTCGCCGATATTTGGCAAGCTTGTTATTATACATATTCTCCATCAGATCGACAAGAAAAAATTCCCAAAAATTGCAGGTCCGTATTCAAAAATTTCCATTTCCGTGTCAGGTTAGAAATATCACTCGGTATATGAGATTAAAAAAAATGAATTGGAAAATTGGAATCTTCAAGAAACACTGAGTAAAAATCTGTTTTCAGTTTGAATGGCACAAATTTTTTATAGTTTTTATGATATGTTGAAAGTCGAATATTACAATTTATTCATATCGAATTCAAGAAACATACTATTCCTTATAGAAAAAACACTGAATTTGAGATGCTTAAATAATCCTGACGCATTTTGAATATTCCTTCACATCTTGAACTTCCTTTTTATTAATTTTTTATCAATATTATAAGAAAAATTAAAAAAAACAATAGAAATACAAAAAGAGGAACAGTAGCACATATGATCACATAAAAAAATCAAATAAACAAATGCTCGATATGCGGAGCCATTCCCCTCACACACTTAATGACTCTTTTGAACAATTGAAGTACTTTTCATATCCACAAGATGAAAATTATACTCTTGATAGAACAGAAACACTGGATTTTAGCTCGAGAAAAGTTTGACTTTCTTCTCAGAACCCCTGAACAATAATCCATCTGGTACTTATGTTTTCAACAAATTTATTCTTCAATGAATTTTGAGCACTTATTTTCCTCTAATATGTACTTAAGTGTAGCAACTTCATCTTTTTTTGAGAAGCATATGAATTTCTTTAATGCAAACAGAATATTAGGGAAACAAGTGATTTTTAGAATAAGAGGTTTTTATTCATTATAAATAAAATACATCCTACTACACAGAGTAGGCATATTTCAAAAATGACGTTTATATTCATACATTCATTGATTGGGAATTGTGTCGTTTGTTTATCTATTGAAAAATGCCTTCAATATTCACGAATGAAGAATATGTAGATGATACTTGTTTTTGGATTGCGCAAAATGAACGGATATAATATTAGTCTCAGAATAATCCTCATCTCAAAAGAGAAAGAAATCATTAGAGTTCAAGAGAGCAAATAAATGCGTTGGCAAATTACTCTGATTTCGAGCATTTGCTTAGTTGTTTTCTCATGAATCATTGCATGATTTAATAGAAAAATAAATTTTGTTGAAAGAATAAGTATCAGATGGATTATTGTTCAGGCGTTCTGAGAAGAAAGTCCAACTTTTCTCGAGCTGAAATCTAGTGTTACTGTTCTATCAAGAGTAATTTTTCATCTTGTGGATAAAAAACGTACTTCAATTATTGTTCAAAAGAGCCAATAAGTGTGTGAGGGGAATGGCTCTCGCATATCAAGCATTTGTTTATTTGATTTTTTATGAACCATATGTGCTACTGTTAATCTTTTTGTGTTTGTATTGTTTTTTGGTTTTTCTTATAATATTGATAGAAAATTTAATGAAAAAGTATTTCAAGATGTGAAAGAATATTCAAAATGCGTCAGGATTATTTAAGCAGCTCAAATTCAGTGTTTTTTCTTTCAGGAATAGTGTGTTTCTTAAATTCAATATGAAAAAATTGTAATCCTCGACTTTCAACATATCATAAAAACTTTAAAAAATTTGTGCCATTAAAATTAAAAACAATTTTTACTCAGTGTTTTTTGCAGATTCCAATTTCCCAATTAAATTTTTTTTATTTCATATACCGAGTGATATTTCTCACCTGACACGGAAATGGAATTTTTGAATACGGACCTGCAATTTTTGGGATTTTTTTCTTGTCGATCTGATGGAGAATATGTATATTAACAAGCTTGCCAAATATCAGCGGAAAATTTGCCATATTGACGAAGATATGGGAGTTTATAGTTTTAGTACTTTTGCAAAAAACACCCTGTATCTCTGAAACTAATAGCCTTATGGGACATTTAAACCCCCAATTCTCATTCAGTTTGAGGTCCTCTATCTCCAGTTAGTCGTTGTCCCTTACGTCACCAGTCACCCTGTATACTGATCTTCGTAGAAATTGTTGATAGTTTGATGAAATTTTACAACGAAGGTTTCCAAATGTTTTTCGGAAATACGGTGCACTTAAATTGTGATAATGAAATAATTTAATGGGACATTTTGAAATGGTTTCCCAAAATTCTAAAACTCCTGTGTACAGAGTCTTTTGAATTATTATTCTTTGCATTATTCGTGCTAGATTTGCCAGATTTGTATGGCGTTTTTCGAATAATTGAGTACTCATATGTCTTCACTTTAATTTGACGAATTCATCATTCTAATAAAAGATTTTTGCAAGATACATGGCTTTGTATTGTTTCAACCATAAAATATAGCTTTCATCATTGCTTCTCTGCCCAGAGCTTCGTTAATCAAAATTCACAGACCCCTTATACAGCACCACATACAATATCCGCTCAACCTAAAATGATTGCAAATTTTTAAATACATCAGAGTTGAATTCTTAACGAAGTTCCGAGACCGACTGCAAAATGAAAGGACCATATTTCTAGGAAAAAACGTGCAGAACTGCAATCAATTCGTACCTTTATTGCCATTTAGATCGCCATTACCTATTTGATTCAATTAGCTAAATTAATTACTCATAAAACCTTAGTTCATTAATATGTCTACTAGTTCTGATTTAATTAACATTCATCCATCTCAAGGTTTTGTGATAATAATTAAGAAATTCACAGTTTTTAATATTTTCTGAATATTTTTCTTCGATATTCAGAATCATTTCCTTTTCACAAAAGCTTTATGTAGTAGTGGACCTTCGAAATCGCTTCGGAGTTTCCCAGATCATTGATTCAATATCGTCCAAATTTCACAAAGTCGTAAATCCAACAAGTTTTGTTAGAAAACCGTTTTGAGAAGATTCGAATCGACACAGAATGAAGATATAACGGCATCCGAAACAATTCTTCCTCATGGCTAAAGTCGTTAAGAATGTGGTGTCTGTGACACGATATTTCTTTCAGAGTGATTTTGTATGTCGAATTGTTTTATGCTTCTCAACTCCTCTAACAGGACGTGAATATAATCCATGTTTTCAAGTATAACGTGTCATTTCCTTCGAAGAAAACTAGTCTAATTTGAATTGAATAAATGATTATTCGAAGTCATCCATAAAACGCAAATTAATTGCTATTACACTTGAATTTTATAAGTTGAGAACCTTTTATTTTTATATTTTCGAATTAATTCCTTGGACTTTACCTCACTTCCACAGACGAAAGATTGAATTCATAAAACTTAATCGACCGATCAAACCGTGTAGGTACTCAAAATTTGGTCCATACTTTAGCCAAAAATTAGCTGACATTTGACATTGCATTAACAACATTAGAAGACATGATTGTAGTTATGTGAACTTAACTAAAGGGTTTTCCAATAAGAGGTGTTCTTTTGAATAGCCCGTTATTTCGGTAGATGTCAATTTTGAAGCTGTCATTCTTTGACATTTGACAAGTAGAAACTACGCCATTAATAAAAATGGAACGATACACGCTTCAAGAAAGCATTGAATTTATAAAAATTCACTGTAAAAATGGTGAAAATTTGGCAGAGACGGTTCGTAAAGTCGAACAATTTTGGGTCCTCGTGAAGCACCTTGTCAGACCGCAATAAAGAAATTGGTGGAAATATTCGAGCTATTGGGACAAGTTAGTGATGTGAAGAATAAAACCCGTACACTTCGTTCAAGAATAGCCGAGAATATTGCTGCTGTAGCGTTGAAGAAAACCCAGGTTTGTCCATTCCTCATCGTTCTTTGGAATTAGGCATTCCACAAACGTTTTTGTGGCCGAAATTGGATAGTATTGATCTGGACAACGTTTACTTTCAACAAGACGGCGCTACGTGCCACGCAAGCAACGAAACCATTGATTTTTTGCGGGAAACGTTTCCGGACCGTCTTATCTCTTGAAGAGGTGATCACAATTGGCCACCGAGATCTTGTGATTTAACACCTTGCGACTTCTTCCTTTGGGGCACGTGAAAGAGAAGACCTAAGCCAATAGCCCAGTGTGGATTCAAGACCTCAAAGATAGAATTCGTGATATCGAGGACATGGGGCAGCCACTTTACGATTTGGTTATGGAAAATTTCATCGAAAGAATATGGTCCTGTAAGCGTGGTCGTGGTGGTCATTTGCCTGATGTTATTTTCCACTATTAACGGCATAGCTTCTTCTTTATAATGAAATAAACATCTGATCATTTATATTGAAAAATGGCATGTTTCTTTGAATATCAAAATAACACCTCTTATTGGAAAACCCTTTACAAAGGTTCACAATGAAATATTTTTATATAAATTAATTTTTATCAAATTATCGAAATGCAAAGTAATCCAAATACATACATCATGCAGATTTCGTAAGGATCGTATACTTACAATATTGAAAAAAAAATGGATTTAGCAAACTATTGCACGATCTCAACTCCTCTAATAGGACGTGAACATAATTGTTTTCAAGTGTAACGTGTCATTTCCTCCGAGGGAAACTACTGCTACTTTGAATTGAATTAATGATCATTAAAAGTCATCCATAAAACGCAAATTTGATTTTTATAGGTCGTTCAAAACTAGTGATAGCAAATATCCGGTCAAGGTTTCATTCGTTTTTAATGAAACGAAATCCAATTCGTAAGTTATAAACAATACACGAAAACGATCTCAAACCATTAAAAACGAAAAATCGTTTAAAACGAAAGTTGTATGTGCAGCGGTTTCTGCACCTTGACGGAAAATTTATGTAAACCGATAAGTACTTCTAATGTTTGATTGTAACTTTCTAATTGAATGATTACTAACTATTTATATTTTATCACAGTAACGACATACTCGAAGGTTGGACTATCGATAAACGTATGATTTTTCCTAATATAAAAAGCGGAATTTTCAAAAATGAGTTCAAAAAGTTACTGTCATGTTTTATTCCACTCATCAGTTGAAATTCCAATTCTTTTGAAACGTCGACAGGATATTCCGAATTATTTAAGAAATTGATTAAATTTTACGATTATTCAGAATTCGTCCTGAGGTATTAATGGGGAAAGAATCACTCAAATGGAATTTATTTTATTTTGATTGATTTTATACATTTTCACTGAGTTTCATGTCGAACTTATTGGCACTGTCAATGAAAAAGTCTTCGCTTTATTTTTGTGCAGATTTTATTTAATCAAAGGTGAATAATTCAAAACAGAGACTCTGAAAGACAAAATATTCAGGCCTTTCTTGATAAACGACAAAGTATAGCTCTTGTGCTTATTTTTGGAATAGAAAAAATGAAAAAAATAGCGGACAATCTAAATGGAGTGAAACGATTATTTTTAAGTTTGTGTTTTCATAAAAACTATTCGAATCTAGAGAAAATACACCTTCTACATTCAACACTTTTTTCCGAAACCATATCAACAAACTAAACTAGTGTATTATATCTGCTTAGATTCGCCAGTTTTTTGTTCGGAATCATTCATTATATACTTATACAAGCAATCCAAGTTGAAACTTACTAATTTTTATTTTTTTTCAGATCATGTCTGTCGATGCGGTGAGTAAACCAAATCTTCCATACATTGATTAAAATCATGAGAATTGAATCGGAGTTCTTATTGATAAGATATTCAATTATTTCCTATATTTTTTAATGCTATAAAAAAAAACCAGTTTGTAATTATAAATTCATTACAATTAGAAATGATTGTACTTGTAAGCTCTGATGGTAAAGTACCAATAGAATAATACGATGATTCTATTGAAGGGCCGGATATACCCGGTACCTCTTACTTGAGATTTTCGGTTCCCAAATGCCGCGGTTAAGTTTGTTAACCAGTCAAATCGTACAGGTGTTCCATGAAATTTGGCCATTCAAAATTTTGTTATTCAATATCTCCGACAAAACAGAATCAATCGAAATGAAATTTTGCGGTCACGTGCTATAGATGCTCACAATAAGCCTCATGCAAAATTTTCTGGCCATAGTGTTTACAGAACCATAGAAAATTCAATTGGAATATGTATTGAAAAGAAGAATCTTTATTTTTCTTAACAAGATATCCGATTCGAGTGAAATTTATCTTATGAATGAAGATCGATATAAAGAATGTTCATACAAAATTTGTAGGAGACCGCATCATCTGAACCATAGAATTAATTTTTTTTATTATTGATTCTTTACATATTTAATTTTTTGAATAATTTCCACAATATAAATCATTTTTAAGTATAATTTAAATTGTTTTTTGCAAAGTATATTCTGAAGTTCAAATGCTATTCGTAATAAATAATAACATACATCTATCACTAACTTATCTTCTACATAGAAACGAGAATATTGAACTAAAACTGTTTACAAAAAAAATTCTTGTTCTGAAGTGAACTCATATATTTTCATATAATCTATGTAATTAATAATGATAATTTATACTAGGTATATTGTTGTCATTTGTTCATTTATAACCGAAATCAAATTTCAATCAACCACAGGGCTTATCCGATAAATCGAATGATAAACACGCCTTATTCAATTCTTTTATCAGTCTGCAAATAACCTGCTCTGTTTCTTTATTTGCTCAGGTGTTATCGGTTGATTTATGTATCTTAAACCTCATAGATACGAACTCTTAATTGAATTTCGAAAATCTTAAGCTAACAACAATGGATAAGAAACATCTATTTGTGTTGAATTGAATTTGTTTTTCGAATGATTGCGATCCATTGCACTTTTAAGGATCAATGAAATTTTTATGAAGGTCAGCAAATGTTTTTGAATTTTATGGTTTTTTGATGCTAACGATATTTTTGAGCAATAAAAAGGTGATAAACGAGTGTACCGAAGGTTATGGTTGTTTTCGAGAGTTCTTTGGTGGGCCTCTCATTCAAATAAATGTGAATTTTCCTTTCTAATCAACGATTTGAGGTTTCAGAAAAAATAGACTTTGATTCGATGTTTCAATGATTAGTGTCATAAAATGTTTCTTAGTTTGAAAGTTACGGAAATCTATTTTTAGAACTTCAAAAAATTCCCTCACGGTAGAAAAAAATCAAACATCAATAGTTTAATGTTGGTGTTTCAACAAATTGTTAATTAAATCATGGATAACTAATTGAAAAATCGCCATTAAAGTTTTTGTACCACAAATTACTGTTGTCTGATAAACCTGAATTTTTTTTGATGTTTATATTTAATAAGTTTGAAAAATGTTATTCGTTAAGTTTGCGAAAATTATCAATATTGACTCTTCAATTTCGGGAGTTAGGACTATTCTTGAGGAAATTTATTTCTATATTGGAATTATTTTTCAAATTTGAGAAATCTTGCATTTTTTCAGAGATATTTTCGAAAAACCAATAAAAAATATATAATATCTGAATAATTCTTATATCTGAATATCTTTCACAGAAATTCAACACCGCTGTAGAAGATGTCAGGAAATTGAAAGCCAAGCCTTCTGATAATGACCTGTTGGAACTGTATGCCCTGTTCAAACAAGCTACAGTAGGAGACAACAACACAAGTGAGTTATTAAAAACAATATAGAAATAATTTTCAAGATTGAAAATAACTAGCTAATCAGAGTTTTTAAACGTTCTGCCTGAATTAGTTGACATGATAATTTATAACTGTTGAATAAAACATTATTTAGATTCACATTAACTAGAAAGTGCAAACACGGTATTGTACATGTGAAATCAACTGTCGTCAATCACTGACTGCTCAATGACGAATTTGGTGTGAATTAGTTTTCGAAAGATGCCTGAATCTCAGAGCGCTTTTTTCTAGAGGAACAGTTTCAAATTACGAACAGAGAGTGGTTCGACATGGTCCTAGGTCAAAAATAATTCTGTATAGCCGTCCGTGAGTAAACACTCACTTTCGTTCGCAAAGAGCTAGAGACTATTAGCCTATTCGTTTTGGGGAGTTTCGTGCCCCTGAGTAACTCAAAAGCTCGAAATACGGATTGCCATTGGTTGCGCAGAAGCACTGGAACAGCTCAGGAGCACGAAAGTTCTCAAAACGAATACTATAGGTTTGTTCCAACTCAAGAATTGACCGTACAATGATTGTCGGGATTCTGCGCAATAGATAAAAATGTGTTCCAACTGAAAATGTATCGTTTGAGAACGGTTTCGTTTTTGTTCCATCCTGCTTCGGGACCGTGAGTGGAACGGTTTTGTGATCGTCATTTCGATCCCTGGTCTGAAGCAAGTACTGTTTGGACGGTTATTGTACGGTCAAAGTTTAGACATGCGCATAAGATCGATTACTAACAGTTTCGTGACCGTCAAATTACCGAACAAAAGTCAGCTGTTGGAACAAACCTTATATATTGTGATGGTGCGTGCTCAGCAGGACAGCTCGGTAGAGATTGTTAATGGGCAAAATCGACTGAATAGTACTCGAGGACATAAAGATTCGAAATTCTCTCGAATCGTTTTGAAACTGGGGATCTGGTAGGGTCCAATTCTTTATTAACATGCTCATTAACGATACAGAAATGTCGTGAAGAAAGTAAACAATTTCGACCTTGTCACGTGAAGACATAAAGACCTGGCTGCTTCTACGGTCGAAATAGGTCGAATCCTTTTGCGATTTAGAGGGATTCAAAATTTTTTCGTGCAGTCTAAATCTTTTCGCACTTTTTCATATTAAAAAACTAAAATTTGAATATCCTGAGAACTATTCCTATTCAAATCTATAATATGAAAATTTCAAGGCTGGTGAGATCTCAACAAAAAAATGGAATATATGATTGAATAGAATGATAACAATTCTTCTCAGGATATTAACATTTGAATGATCGTCTTTCCAATACTTATTTTTCTTCAATAGCTCTCTTGGATTGCATTATGGTTCAAAGAATTCATGCGTTATTCGCGTTAACCTTTTTCGTATGTTTATCAATACGTTTGATATACATATATCGAGCGTTTCCACGTCGCCGACCAAAGGTTGAATAACCTTAGACCTCGGTGTACCATGGTTGAATGGCAATAGGAAGAAAGTCTCGTTAATTAGTTCAAGGTTCATGCAATGGGGAAGGTTATTCGTTAGACTCCTCAGAGATGGCGTGGTATAGGTATAGTACTCTAAGCAATATGCCAGATCGTCATTATAGGGTCCTAGAGTGCTTCATATCATAGAACAACAGAAGCGATCGTCAAGAATTCGGATTTTTCTACTACGAAAAGAGCTTAGTAGTATCTGATAAGATTGCCGCCAAAAGTAGCTTCATCTTCTAAATTGCGTAGTCCTTTACTTCATTCATAAGTAGCTTGAGAGTCGCTTCTGTATTATTCTGTGCTCGTATCATTCCCGATGCTCTGGTTGATATTAGTCCCTTGTAGGGTAGGTTCTTCGAACGTTAACGGGACAAGCTTCTAAGTATGAGTTTTATATTGGTCAATTGATTAATTGATTACTATTCTCTGCTTTCAAAGTTGAAATTAATTAATTTATCCGTAATACTTTGAAATTAGCTCGATTGTATTTGCAATCTGCTCTGATGCTGTGGGTAGCAAAAATAGTTGAAACATGTGGATTAACGGCTCATAAAAAAATTCAACGTCTAAGATCTACTCGAAAATCTAAGTGGCAATCGAGTAGTAAATTATTAACAATAAATCAAAGTTCAAAATACATCAGCTTCCTTGAGATGTAAACAACGAATTTTCATTTATTTTACTACAATCAATACAATTAAATTTGGACAATAGAATAGAGGCAGAATTATTATATTGGTCAATAAATGGTCTCGACATGGCACTCTCTGATACAAATGAAAAATTCTGGCTTGAAGAATATTATTGTGTCACAACCTGACATTTTTCTTTCTTGTTATATCACTATTATTCTATTCGATCAATGGTTTACGATATTCAATGCTGACAGATTTGGTAGTCCTCGAGAAAATTTAAGTAATTTATTTTCGCGGATCTTTTACTCAGTTGAATTTTGATCGCTCGTTGTACTTAACGAGTATAACACTCGTTTTACCGAAATGTCTGTAATTTTCGTATTTTAAGCCGAAAATGGTCTCTTACGATAATGTTCGACACACTGATGACTGATGACAAATTCAATTCTGTCCGTGAGGCGGTCCGGCCGGCCGTAAGCACGATAACTTTCGAAGGGATTGTCTTAGAGATTTTAAATATTCAGCTGCGGTTAGTTCGTTAACCAGCCAAATCGTACAGGGTGAGCTATAAAATATGGCCATTAAAAATTTCGTTCCACAATATCTCAGACAAAACGAAACCAGTCGAAATGAAATTTTGCGGCCATATGCCAATCATAAGCCTTATGCAAAGTTTTGTGGCCATAGTTAGAATCATAGAAAAATCAAATGAAATATTGAAAAGAGTGAAATTTATTTTGTGGACGAAATTTGATTAACTGAATGTTCATGCAAAATTTCAAGAGGATCGCATTATCTGAACCATACAATATTCAATTGGAATATTGCATACAATATTCATTGGAATATTGAAAAGAGGAATCTCTATATTTCATAACAAGATATCCGATTCGAGAGAAATTTATTTTTGTGATTGAAGATTGATATACTGAATGTTCTTGCAAAATTTTGAGGATCGCATCATAAGAACCATAGAATTTAATTTTTTTTGTCAAGTTTTTACATAGGTATTTTAACTTTCATTATTTCGCGAGATTTACATCATATTTATAAACTCTGATATTTTTTCTTGAAAAAGATGCTCTTGTATAATAACGCCCAGATGCACCATTCCTGAAAAAATAGATTTGAAATTTTCTCTCTTTTCACTAAATACTCAATGTTCACTTTCGTTTTGAATTTATTTTCACTTGATTGTTCTTGACATGAAAGAAATGCACTCAATTTAATTGATGCGTATTTTTGATATTAACCAATGTGTAAACTTTAACCACTTTAAGTGACTCGGTTTTGCGAATATGTGGCAAAAAGTGTGGACAGGGCGTCATTTTCATAGGGCACTAGCTCCTTAACGAAACAATTTTGCATTATATGATTTGGGTCGAATCTGTCTAAAATACGATCTATAATGTCCACTAGAAGTTTGTCGGACTAATTACGGGACACCATGATATTTTGTTTTATAGTATTAAGCTTAAGTTCTATACAAAATTTTGAGGTATGGCCTTATTATTCCACCATGAATGAGCAATCAAAAGCACCATCTGAGGGCTTCCTTAAATTTTTTCATTATTCTTCATGTGAAATAACCGAATTTTGTGTTTATGCACAAATAAAATGATAATGAATAATTGTTGAAATTTCGAAAAATATTCGACTTTTTGTCCTTCAAAGGATATATATAATTCCCATGTTTTGTCAGACGAAAGTAGTATATTAATATCATCCATATTTTCAGCTCGACCTGGAATGTTGGACCTCAAAGGAAAGGCCAAATGGGACGCATGGACCAAGCAGAAAGGCGTTGCTGCCGAAACAGCCAAAGAGCAATACATTGCCAAGGTTGCTACATTGATTGACACTATTGGTCTGCAATAAGTTTTTTTTTTAACTTACGTTTTATATTTATACATGTGCATCACTTTGTAAGCATTTCATAGTTTTATAAGAAATATATTGTTATGTTGGTCTACATCGAGGAATTTCATTCTATGCTCTTCTTCATTGATACTGAAATCTAAAGGCCTGTTCGGAAACTTACTCGGGTTAACTCGATCACTAAACTTCTCGTTCGTTTGCCCAACATCCAATACGTGTTCTGAAACTACTGAACTCGATCAATGACCCAGGTTGATTTATCGTAACCCTACACAAGAGCGGGGTCGTAGAGTCACCGCATGCTCACTGCACCTCAATTTTGTATTGAAAAAGGCGGAATAAGTTTTCTACTCTTTTCTTTTTAATCTCATATATTCTATTCCTAAAAATTATGCAACGAAAGAGCATTTGGTTCAATGTAAAATGTGTGGTTCTATGAGCCATGAAAATAATGTAAAACAACTTCCTTATAACTTGTATGCAAATATTTATGCGCTAAGCTACAGCCTTCTTCATTTCTTTAACATAGTCACTCAAAGATAGCATGAGAGGGCACACCAGAAATTATAAGAAAGATTTCACAAAAGCCATTAAATGTACGCAAAGCTAGAGACAATCCGAAAATAGACTGTCACTGAAAAAATAAATTCATAAAATATTGGGTTATTGATACGTTTAACACTTCAAATCCTAAACATGATGTGTTCGTGAACTTAGAACCCGGGTCCGTGACGTGATCCGAGTAGATCCGTCACGTGGCGCAATGGATCGAGTTAATAACCCTGAGTAAGTTTCCGAAAACGCCTTAAGAGATTAGTAGGTATTTATTATTCTGAAAAATAATTCTATCAATCAATTTCAGCTCGCTTGTTTCTAAGGAAACAGCTTGCCATAATTTTTCATAAAGATTTGTAAATTTCCAATTTTGAGCCAAAAGTGGTAATGAACGACTTGATTCGATTCACTGATGAAGAATTCGAGGTCAAAAATAATTTTATCCGATCGTTCAGGTTCATTTTTTAGGTATCTCTATGTATAAATGAGTTCATTTCGCAAATGCATTAGGAAAGGTTATGTATTCCTGATCATATCTTATCAGTATAAGAAATATCTGTGTAAATAATTGTTCATTTAGGAGAAAATACGTACATCTTATCAGCGGGTTCAAGCTTATCTTTCTAGAGAATTTTTTTATCAATACCTACTTGAAACAACAGACATAGAGCTATTGTACCTACCTACAATTGCGTAAAGTAGAAGTGATATTATCAGTGGCGCAGCCAGGATTTTGTTATGGGGGGGGGTGAACTGAACAATTCTTGATGATACAACAAATACGAAAGTTGTAAAAAATTGAAACTGTTAGAATCTTTGGGGGAGAGGGGGCTGCAGCACCAAAGCCCCCCCCCTAGCTGCTCCAGTCGATATTATGGTTGAAACATCAAAAGGGAATAGGGTGAGAGGTTCAGTTGTTGACACCCTGATAGTGATTGACACTGTGGACATATACATATACCGATGTAATAAACTATTGGTGCTATCTAAGGTTCTTCATCTGACTCTACCTAGTTCAGAATGTTTTATTTCTATTTGGGTCGAGTTCAATTTCCTCAGGCTATCATCCTGAAAACGGCATCATTAGATATTTGGCGTGAGATTTTGCAGTAGTGTACGTCAATCTGTGTATGTATATGTTAGAGTTCACTTAAGAATAGCGACTGCATCATATTCGTTTTCTATTGTTTGGAAGGTTCCAAGGAATATTTAATTGATGTAAGTAAACCTTTCAATGGTTAATATATAAAGTTTAAACCATATGTCAATAAGTTTGTCAATAATATTAAATCGATCAGTGATTGACATAGGCTTAAGCCTTAAGCCTTAATAAATAAACCATTGAGGGTCTACTTACATCAATTGAATATTCCTTGGAACCTTCCAACCAATAGAAAACTTCTAACGAATATGAAACAGAACAAAATCGGAAAATATACTCAATTATGTGCAGTCGCTATCCTCAAGTAAACACATACGCTAACTGACACTACTGCAAAATCTCGCGCCAAATATCTAATGATGCCGTTTTCAGAATGATAACCTGAGGACTCAAATAGAAATCAAACATTCTAAAATATGGGGACACCGATGAAAAACCCTAGATAGTACCAATAAATTATTACATCGGTATATATGTGAAGATCACTAATACTTTTTGACCAATTCAATTCATTTTTATTGATATGAGATAGAGTGCAACATATTTGTATAAAAATAAGAAACTGTTGAAACTTTTTTTTTCAATGGATATGATGATATTCATAGTTGAAGTGAATAGTAAACCTGCTTGCTTCTTGCTCTGAAGGGTAAATTGTTTCAGAAATTTGGGCGTTTAATTAGAAATATTGGACTTAGCTACGAAATGATGGTGTGTTATCCCTAGTGGAACTTCTTCGTTCGGGCATGGTGATGTCAAATTTTTATGGTTCAAAAAATTTGAATTAATGAAAGGTCCATCAAAAGTTTTCGCATATATTCCTTAGTTCGTTTTCCTCTTTCAAAATGGACCTACACCCAGGATTTTTCAGTGGAGGCCATAATGAATGAAATTGTGCAGTTAAGTTAAGCATATGCCAGATTGCAGCAGGGGGGACCAGAAAAAATGTAGGAGGGGGGCTAGGCCACCCCTGAACCCCCCTAGCGCCGCCACTGACACTGTGAAGTTAATAAGCTACCTACCGTTTTTTGACAACATTGATTTTCAGGTAACATTACTTGAGGTGTAATCATAGCGGTTTCAAAAAATGTATTTATTGAAAATAATACAATCAGGGTAAAATATTTTTAAACAATATCTCTTCAAAAATGGTTGAGATGTGATGAACCAAAAATGCTTTCTTTCATTTCATACTCAGAAACAGCCTTGTACCCATTGGCTCATATCACCCTTGCAGAACTTATAGGTAGTCCAGGCGTTGAATCCATCTCCACTGAGTCTAGTATGCTCATCATAGACCTTCTGAGCGCATCGCACGTCATTAACGATGTCAGCATCCCTGAATTTCCAACACTCGGTATTGCAGCCTTTGCCAGCACCACCACCTTCAGTGCACCAATAGATTGACTGATCTGCAGAATGCCGTGGTCTCCAGAACTCCAGTTTCTTGCCGCGGTGTCATAATTAGATTCTTTTTGGGCGATGCATGTCCTGAAAAATTTAAGAAAAGCCATGAGCAGGTGCTTTCGAGCGCTTGTTTCTTGGTGGATCAATAATTTCGCATGAACATTCAGTATATCAATCTTCATTCACACAATGAATTTCACTCGAATCGATATTTTGTTATGAAAAAATAAAGATTCTTCTTATCAATATTCCAATTGATTTTTTTTAGTTATGTTAACACTATGGCCACCAAATTTTGTATGAGGCTTATTATGATCATGCTGCATGTGGCCGCAAAATTTCATTTCGATTGGTTTCGTTTTGTCTTATATATTTAGGAACAGAAATTTTGAATGCTCATATTTTACGTAACACCCTATACGATTTGGCTGATTAACGAACTTAACCGCGGCATTTGGGAACCAAACACACCCTGAAAATCTCAAGTCTTTAGGACAATCTCTTCGAAAGTTATAGTGCTTATAAACGGACGGCCAGACGGACAGCCCCACGAACGAAAAATGTAATTTTCCATGGATTCGTCATCAGGGAGTCGAACACTATCGTTTGAGACCATTTTCGGCTCAAAATTCGAAAATTACCGACATTTGGGCAGAACGATATAGTACGCGTTAATTACCTAGAACGAACGCTCAAAAAGCGAAAAAATTGTTGGTTATATCAGAAAACTGTCTAAACTGCAATCTACGTGAATTCGGAATAGTACCCACGAAATTCAGCGGATTGATACTGAAAGATGAATAACAGTCATAATCAGTATTATCACTATTTGAATCTACCCATTTCGGAATGCAATGAATGCATAATTTGTTTTGATAGCAATTAAAATCTTCATAATACAGTAATGATAAGTAGTCTGACTATCTTAATAGTTTATTATGCAACGAGCCTATAACGAGGTATTATTCAGGAGTGTAGTTTAGTCTAGGAGCTACTATACTTTATTCGCTATTACTGAATTGAATATATGTATTTCCTGAAAATTTTAACATTTGGCGACCGTGACAAGACCCTTTTATTACAAGTGTGAAAAAGTCAAATTGACACATGACAAATTTTGGAGAACTATAATTGTAATAATGAACAGTTATTCAATCAACTAGGTTATTAAAGACAGCGACTAATGTTCAAGATATTTTAACGCGTTCGCTCCGCTCACGCGTTTATAGTTCAAACTTCAAGACCATTAATCGCTCGATTAATAACCGAGTTGATTGCATGATTTTTCCGACGATCTCAATATGAATTGTGTATGAATTCTTGATTGAAATAAATTCTCATTTTGCAGAAGACTTACATTTGACAAAATGAAATTTGTATGTTCCAGTTGAGTTTTGACATTTCTTGTAGTGCTTAATGATCAATGTCATACTCATTAAAATCACCTTTTATTTTGAGATCAACAAAAATAGTTATTTAATCAACTAGGTTATTAAAGACAGCGACTGATGGTTAAGATATTTTAATAGTTCGAGACCATTAGCCACTCGATTTAACCGAGTTGATTACAAAATTTTTCCGACGATCTCAATATGAATTGTGTATGAAGTTTTGATTGAAATACATTCCCATTTTGCACAAGACTCACATTTGACATAAATTGAAATTTCATAATTTCATAATTTGAAATTTCTATGTATCTGTGTTCCAGTTGAGTTTTGACATTTCTTGTAGTGCTTCTGAATACTTTGTGAACGGTCGCCATGAGGATTGCACATTAAAACAGCAATATCGAGCATTAGAATGGATCATTAATGATCAATTTCGTACACATTAAAATAACCTTCTATTTTGAGATCGACGGAAATAGTTATTTAATCAACTAGGTTATTAAAGACAGCGAATAATGGTTAAGATATTTTAACGCTTGAGCGGAGCGAACGCGTTAAAAGTTCGAGACCATTAGTCGCTCGATTAATAACTGAGTTGATTACAAGATTTTTCCGACGATCTCAATATGAATTATGTATAAATTCTTAATTGAAAAACATTCTCATTATGCACGAGACTTACATTTGACATAATAAAATTTCTATGTATCTAAGTTCCAGTAGAGTTTTGACACTTCCCTAGTGCTTTTGAATACTTTGTGAACGGTTGACATGAGGATTGCACTTTAAAATAGCACAAATTGAGCAATAAAATGGGTCATAAATGATCAATTCCGTACACATTAAAATCACCTTTTATTTTGAGATCAACGGGAAATTTGATTTAATTAATGTATTAAAAGTAGATTTGGCCTTTGATTGAAAAGGTATACCTCTATTTGTTAGTTGAGGAATTTTAGAATGCTGAAAAAATATTAATTTCAACAATAAAATATTGAACCTGAATCGAGGAAGTATCAGACAGCAGTGAATTTATGAATACAAAAGCATTAGAATGATAATTTTTGACCAAATGTAGCATTTTCGAATGAAAATGAGTTGAAAGGTATTGAATTTGTAGAACAATTTTTTTTTCAATGTTCCACATCATGGATGTTCATGAAATTACGCATAAGTTATCGTTTTGTTATTGAGCAACTAAATCCAACCAAGTTTATATATTCTATTTTGGCAATCCTCTTGAAAGTTTGAACAAGTCTGAATGTCTTTTGAAAGTGATCTATAAATAAAGTCACAGATTATAAATTTGTGTCCGTGAATTCTCCCTTGATTACAACACCAAAATGAACATCAATTTTTGTAATTTACTCACCATGTGGGTATCTGGTTTCTTGGAACTCCTAGATTTGCTAAAGCTCTGGCGAATTCACACCTTCCGAAAATTTTTGCTTCAGTTTTCAAGAAACACAAACACAGTGTGAAAGCAAACAATGCTAAATAATTCATTTTGTCTGTGTATCAGTTACAGTTTCAGACTTAGGTACTTTCATGAAATCAGTGCTTTATATTGACTACTTTTCATACAGCGGTTTTCCTCCTATGCGGTCGTTATCTTCTTTTGTCTTTGTGCAAGAGTTTCTCAATTGGGATTTTCATACAATTTCAACAATGTTACATAAGAAAATTATATTCGAAATATAGTCGTTATGAATTTAGATTTCACACTAAATCTTCTTTTTACTTTACAGGGTGTTTCATAATATATGCACAGGTCTTCAGTATGTTATAGCTCGTCCAAAAATATGAACATGAGGTTCTACTAAATCATCCTCTTAATTACAAGAATCTACTTTTATTTTGGAGTTGGGAAAAATATCCCTTTCTAGAATTCTACCAATTGAGAAAAAATCCGCGAGAAAATAGTTCATTTAATAAGAGAATGTTTACGAAAACTGTTGCTGTACGATAATATAATAGTATATTATGCAACAAGCTATTATTCGCAAGGTGAAGTTTAGGCCACGAGCCGTAGGCGAGTGGCCCAAATCACCAAGCGAATAATAGCCATTGTACGCGAGTAGCATATTATACTTAATTAACGACTACTGAATATATTTCTTGAAGAATCGCGACAAGGCCCTTTTATGACAAGCATGGAAAAAGCTAGGTTGACACATGAGAAATTTTTGGAGAACTGCTCATTGTATATTTTGTAATAAAAAAAGGTTTAATTGATATAATGAAAGTAGATTTGGCCCTCGATTGACAAGGTATGCCCATATTTGTTAGTTGAAGTACTTCAGAATACTGAAGAAATACCAATTTAAAGAATATTATATCACAGCAAAATCTATGAAACATCTGACAGCAGTGAATTTTAATCTCATTATTCCCTTGTGATTAATGGGTATTATTAAGGCCGAGTACAGAGACGTACAATGGATGGATTTAACAATAGTCGTGGATAAAGTAATAAATCCGGAATATTCGCAGAAAAACATAAGTTCATGAAATCTTGTGTTAATATTTTTGGACGAGCTCCTGCGTATAAATTATGAAACACCCTGTATTATCATTTTCAGTTAATTTTTTTATATTATGAAATACCATGTAGGTGTCATCATTTTCAGATGATGTTCTGAAAACTTTTTTATTCTATAATAAATATTTCAATGCGTTCCTTAAATATTTCTCAAAACACAATAAATGCTATATACTTAAAAATGCATTTTATAGCATAAACTCTTTCTTAAATAGTGCGTGTCATGTGGTTGTGACTGAGGGTCAAGATTATTAATATTGTTAGTGTCTTGTCAAATTTTATTTTATTAATGTTAAGTTATGTAGTATATTTCTGTAATTTTATGACAATGTGTATATGTTAGACTACAGCAACTGTGATAATAAATGAATGGTAATGATAATTGTAATGACGTGTGCAAACAAATGTATAGTCCGTTCACGAAAGGTTGAGCACATAGTAGGCGTTTCTTTATTTATTTGAAGTTGGCAGTATTTACTGTCATAAAGTAAAATAAAGTCAACGTTGTCGAATGTACTCGGCCTCGTTCAACGAGCTTGCGAGTTATCAGAGAACTCTATGCAATATTGACAACATTGCGTATCAATCTGACAAGAAAATAAAGAACATAACCTAAAATTTTAATATACACAGTGGAATATGCCAAATTTCCATGGCCAACCGACAGCTCAACCTTTCGTGAACGGAGTATATATTTGTAACAGCATGTAATATATTGAATTGAATTGAATTATGAAATAGGTTGAAGGTTGTTACCGAAATCAAATGTTTGCTTGAAAAGTTTGTTCGGATGAAAGCGACAGTTTGTATTTTTAATACATACAGCAATTTACAAACAAGGATGATAAAAATAGAATTTCAAGTAGTTAATTCATCATTGTATTTATTTCAATATCGGTCATTTTATTCTTTTTGACGTTTCAGCAAGCACTGGGCAATTGTCTTCATTGTTCATTCAATAACTTCCATTTTTCGAAGAAAATGATGGGTTCTGTAGAAACAATCCAAAAATCAATTGATACGGTTGATTGCAAATGTTTATTCGCGTTTTTATATGAAGACTAACATCGCCAGTCATTTTTTGAATTATTTCTGACTTTTTTCTTGATAAGCTCAGAAAATGACCACTTCCTTCAAATGTATAGGTTGATTTCTCACATTTCTACTTCAAATACGTGATCCGGATACATTTCTTTTGGCTTTCTTCGTAGATACATACATGCCTTCTCTTGATGCTGCGTATACTTTATCCTATTAAATGGTTTTCAGATTGAGTCAGAACGTCGAGTGTCTGGAAAATTTTTTTTAATAGAAATATAATAATCGGTATTTCGACTCGATTATCCTATGTGGATGTAACATATTTCGAGACGGATACCAAGTTGAAGAGGTTAAGAAGTATATTTGTTTAGGCTATAGAGAAACTATAAAAAATTATTGAAAACCTTTTAAGTATTCTAACCTAACTTAACCTTATCCCCTGTAGTAACTCTAGGGGCGCAGGCGTGACCAAGCCCCCCTACATTTTTGCTGTCTCTCCTGAAATATGGCCTATACAAAACGAAACTGTACAAATTCATTTATTACGGCCCCCACTGAAACATTCTGCTCCCTTTGTTTTCTAAAGCTGTAGTCGCTGTACTGCTGAAGCAACCTTCAAGATCAACAACAAATTAAACCTAACTTTTCCCAACTTTCATAAAAACTACCACGAATTATTTCAAGAGTGTTTGCATTCGCTATCAAGAAATTAATTCAAAAAAATCTGTTCTGATGAGCAGTAAATACAATCGAAATAAGATAATTCACATTGAATCGAAACTATTCAACTCCATAATTTTTGAGCGCTCGTTCTACTTAAACGAGTGCTATATCGTTTTGCCCAAATGTCTGTATTTCCTAAGTTTGAGCCGCAAATGGTCTCAAAAGATAGGGTTAGACTCCCTGATGAAGAATTCGTGGTCAAATTCCATTTTGTCCGTAGGGCCGTCTGGCCATCCGTTAGCTCAATAACTTTCGAAGGGATTGTCCTAGAGACTTGAAATTTTCGAAATGAGTTCGGGTCCCATCCAAATGGCTCGCTCAAGTTTTTTAACCAGCCAAATCATAAAGGGTGTTCCATAAAATATGGCCATTCAAAATTTTTGTTCCTCAATATCTCAGAGAAAACGAAACCAATCGAAATCAAATGTTATGGCCGTATGCAAGATGCTCATAACAAGCGTCATGCAAAATCTCGTGGCCATAGTATTAACAGAACCACAGAAAATTCAATTGGAATATTGAAAAGAAGAATCTTTATATTTCCATAACCGGATATCCGATTGGAGTGAAATTTCTTCTGTGAATTAAGATTGATATACTGAATCTTCATCTTCAATTTTGTGACCATAGTGTTGATGTGTAGAATATTCGGTTCGAGTGAAATTTATTTTGAGAATAGAAACTAATATACTAACTATTCATGCGAAATTTCAGAAGAATCGCATCATCAGAACCATATAATTTAATTTTTTTAATCTATATTTTTTACATATTTCATTTCCTGAATAATTTTCAGAATATTATACCGATTGTAACAAGATTCTGCATTCATATATTTGGTATCAATCTCGAATTCCATATAAAATTTGGGGTAATAGTCTTATTGCTCCACCAAAGAACGAGCGCTCAAAAGCTCCTGCTCAGGGCTTTTCTTGAATTTTTTTATCATTCTCTTCAATAATAAAACGAGATAATTTAACCTTGAACTTGAACAAGCTACACACTAAAAATCGCATTTCTTTCAGATGTAACAAAATCATTATGGCAAAATTTTATTGTAGTTTAATCGAGCACAAAATACATAAACAATAACAAAATTCCATGATTCTTTGTCAGATTGATAATTCAATAGAGAGGTTTGTACAACAATTATTATGTACATCAGTATCAACTGATTTATTCTAGAAAGAGTTTCCACATGTATCTTTTTGTCAGTTCAATTGACTTTTTCCTTCTCTTTCTCATCAATACATGTCCTTGTGCGAATTTTATGTAACACATACCGAAGTAGTCTAACAGATCTACGTATTATAAGTACAAACGATATTGTTATAATTGAAAATATTAATACAAATACCACAATAACGTCCAGAAAGAAATACTGATAAAGAGGAATAGTGGCCGAAGGACTCCTCAAATGGTCAGTGCCACCATGTCTCAGTACGTATTCTGTCCACCATATTGCTTTTTCTAAAGCTCTCATTGGTCTATCTCGCTGGATTTTCGAGTATTTATCGATTGAGTTCTTGTATCTGAAATGGAATTAAAAAATATGAATTTCTGATGACCGATATTTATCCTATGATTCGATTGAAATTTCAATATCGCCATTCGCCCCTTCCAATCTGACGTTAATCATAAGTACAATGACTAAATCTTCGGAAGATGAATTTAATGATGGGAGAAATGATTATCAGGAGGTATGGGCTTGTAGATAGTTCCTAGTACATATAAGGTTCCAGAAGCCATCATTTGAGGTTTGATAAGCCCGCCTAGCTATATCGAAATATCGTATGAGTTTCAAAGACAACTGAATTTCAGCGTTGTTCGTAGCTCAGATGTTTTTCGTCTTCATTTTGTTTTTTCAAATGAACTACAGAAATATTTATCCTAATTAGATGAAAATATTAGAAGAAAAATATCGTTGCAATGAGAAAGAAGATCTTCGATTTGAATATTTTTTATTAAATATACACTGCGCAAAAAAATTAACGCACATTATAGAAATCTCAAATTTATTCTACAACTGAAGGTGTTCTCAATGATAATTATTTTTATCAGTATTATGCCTGCATATGTTATCCCACTTTCAACGTTTTTCTTCAATACAGACGTTTTTCCAAGCAGGAATAAAAAAAGATGAGATTATCAGATTTTGAATGTATTGGCTCCATTCTGAAATCAGTTGTTCTCGATCAATTCTAGTGTTCAATAGTTTTTCTTTCGTTCGATTTTCTACACTCGATCGCTATGCAACTCGAAACACGCAATTTGACCCAAGAGGAATGTGCCAAGCGGTAGTTTTGCGAGAAGAAGGGTGGACATACATAAGAATTGCAGAAAGTTTGGAGTTTCCCATACCAGTGTGTCCAAAATGTTGCAGCGATTCAGGGAGACAGGTATGAATGTCCGTAGGCCAGGACAGGGTAGACCACGGGTAACAACTGCCATTCAAGAACGTTACTTGAAAGTTTCTTCGTTGAAACAACGGTTTGCAAATGCTCGCCTCCTTCAAAATCAGCTTGAGCAAACTCATGGGGTGTAAATTAGCACTCAGACAATAAGAAATCGCCTCAGAGAATATATTTAAGGCTTTGTGTCGCGGCAAGAGGCCCAGCTCTTACCCCAACCCATCGAAGGGCGCGTTTGGATTTTGCGAGAGAGCATATCCATTGGGAAGAGGCTGATTGGGAAAGAGTTCTCTTCACAGATGAGTCTAGATTCTGCCTCTACCATTGTGATCGACGTTCTCTTGTATACAGACGTCCACATGAAAGATATGCTCAGTGCAATTCCTGAATACTACTGGTTTCGGGGGAGGATCGATTATGGTATGGGGTGGAATATCTTTGACTGCTCGCACAGACCTAGTGGTCGTTGATAATGGAGCTATGAATGCCGATAGGTATATAAGGAACATTCTTCTGAAGAGCATGTAGTGCCATTTGCCACACACAATTGGTGAAAATTTCATTTTTATGGACGATAATGCCAGACCGCATCGTGCGCGCATCGTTCAGGAGTACCTTGAAGAGGTTGAAGTCTCCTGAATGAAATGGTCAGCTAGAAGTCCAGATCTCAATCCGATTGAGGCAGGTTTGGGACAACCTCAATAGAAGGCTGAGAAGTTCAGAAAATCATCCAGCTACTCTTAATGACTTGGGAATCTAACTCAGAGAAATCTGGGAAGGATTAGATTAGAACATTTTAAGATCACTCATTTTGGGTATGAAACGTCGTTGCCGAGCTGTAATTAACGAAAGGGGTGGAAATACCAAGTATTAAATCACTTATCAGCATTCCAGTATTTTGAAAATTGTTTATTTCTCTTCTTTCACATAAGATTCGTTGAATTCCTGAATTTTTCTTCCATTTAATGTGTCTTGTTTCGTTCAAAACCTTTCCGAGAGAACATAAAAATAAGTTATTAAGTCAATGTAGAGTTAACTTTCATTAGAATTGAGATTTTCAGAATGTGCGTTAATGTTTTTGCGCAGTGTATGTATTCATGAAAATCTTGCGAAGGGGGTGCCATGACTTGATCAGATAAGTACATATGAGTAAAAAGTTAATAATTGAAGCTTATGATCTCCGTGTTAAGGTTTTTCCAAATTATCAGCAATATTTCTGCTTTGACCTGAAAAAAGCCTTCTAAAGAAAGATTGGTTCTTCCTCAGGCCATAAAATATCTAAACTCTGCAGAAAAAGAACAAGAGAACCAGTTCAGGCTCTTCAATTCTTGAGGAGCAAAATAGGTCTCAAAAATTTTGAGTTTTACTATTTTAAGTGAAAACATTCACAAAATTTTTCTTGATATACATATATAGGAACCAAAAGTTCATTTCTAGACTAGCTCTGATATCGAACCAGTTGAGGGTTCGAAAGAGGTTTTGGATGCTAGGTTAGGCTTTTGGCAAAATATCTCGAATTAAGGGCTTGAGTACTGATCAGCACTTACGGATTGAAATGAAGTGACTCCATATTTCATCATAGAAAGAAATTACTTACAATGGGTTATTCAGAAGTTCTCTTATAGTATCTGTCAGCTGTTGCTCAGTGATAGATGATAAGTCTAAGCTTAGACCAAGTTTTTCGCAACTATTCTCTTGACGTTGTAAAGCTGATCGCCAAATAGAGCGATACCTAACATTGGGACTGCATATTCGAGAGCTTCCCCCATCGACTGCAAACCGCCTTGTGTAATGAAAAGTTTTATATTTGGATGCCCTGGAAATCAATGGAAACAAATAAATGAGATATCTGATCATCACTTGATGAGAATGAAATATTAGAAGAAAATCTCTATAAGAAACCACCGATAAGATTTCAGAAGGTTTTGAGCGTCTTTTCATAACGCTTTGTTTCCAACAATTTTTTTCGAAATGATTTCAGTATTGCTTGAATTATCCAAAAAAAATGAGCAATCATGGCAATCCCAACTCAGATTTTTTCAAATTTCGAAATAATTAATTCAGTATTCGTCTGTGAAATATTAACGGAATTCATGTCATCAACTAATTATTTCTTTTTAGGCAGCTAGTTCATAAGTGCACAAAAATATAATAGATTCATGATATTGTTTATGATAAAAAACTTGCATTAATCTCACAAGTCCAAATCACTTGCCAATCGAAATTGCAACATCAGGATTATAATATGAGTGATCGATAACTCTCTCGATGCAATACAAAGACCTGTAAGAAGCTCAGTGTTCTAAGGCAAGAGGTCTCTAAACTACGGCCCGCGGGCCAAATCTGGCCCGCCAGTTTCAAGAAACCGGCCCGCGAAAACTCCTTAGCTTATCAACCTTTGCGCGATTCCAAAGCTACTGAATCAAACGGTTAATATTTTGGCCCTTCGCATTTGCTGGTGTACACATTGTGGTCCTTAGGCTGAAAAGTTTGGAGACCCTGTTCTAAGGGATTTTTACAGTTTTAAATATTTTTGGTATATAATCGGCCGTTATTTTCAACCACACTGAAGAGGTTCCTTATGTAACGAAGGGTTTAACTACCGTTTTCCAGTGGACCATCCTGGGATTTAAAATCTTGGTTCATCACGAGTGAATTTCCTTCAGTACCTACATTAAGGAGCGCACAACTATGTAGAGGGCAAACATAAATCGAGAGGGAAAGTAAAAGTACTTATAACCTTTCAATCGTTTTGTTGAGTCGGGGATGTTCCTAGCTCTTGGAGTAATTGTTGTCCCGATTGCTGGTGCCACCTGCGGCCGCAGGGTCTACCCTGTCAGTAACAAACATCGCCATTATTAAGATTTCCCAAGTAATAAATTGTTCACATGAATATTCCCTAGCTCCTGGAGTAAATTGTCTCGATTGCTGGCTCCAACCTGCGGGCCGGGAAAAAACCCAGTCGGTAAACAAACATCGCCGTAATTAAGATTTTTCCGAAGTATCGAACAGTGCGATCTTATTCGATAAGTGATCAATTTGAGTTATTGATAATTCATCTATCATCTTCTGATAAGCACCTATTTCAATTTCATCTGGTCTTCTCTTGAACCCGATTGGGCAATATCGAGTAAAGTGTGTGAGACTCGTCCAGCTAAGTGATAACCACAAAAGCCGGTGCAGAAAAGGTTAATCATCTCTTTTCTCTATCCCCAACGAAAATTTCAAACCTTATAGTTTTCTTACTGAAAATTGCTTCACAGTTGCTGAGTTGCAGGAACGTCCATTAAAATTTAAGGTCATTAAACCCTTAATCCTCCATTAGTTCCTTGTAATAATGGAGGATAAGGGTTTAATGGACCTTAAATTTTAATGGACGTTCCTGCAACTCAGCATGAGTGTCCAGCAACTAATCAGCTATAGTTAACTGGAGTGAAGAGTCTACCTAGTGACTTTGGAACCGGAAATGTTTCAAAGTCAAGCGTTACAGAAAGGATTATTCAGATATTTCTGCCCAAATTGGATTTTTTTTTAATTCGTTAGAGGTGTTCGACGCCAAAAACACTAACGATCATGAGAAAATAAAAATTACAGCGACATAATGGAAAGAACTGGGTGTTTCTGTCGGGTTTAAAATGTTCACTTTGTATATGGGTTCACGAAAAGAACAATATTAAGTTCCGCATAACTTAGCGATGTTGAAAATATGTTTAGGAAAATAAAATTTTTACCGAATAAATTTCTAAAACTAGATGATTTCTTCACGCCACTGAATTGAAGCTATAAGTACTCTACACCAACCATGTACCTATACTCGTATAATCCAAATTTGTTAATCAGACGAGTACTTGAGATTTAAGTAATGCATTCACCCTGCATATCCTTCAATAAAGTAAAAGACATGAATTGTAGGACGTCAAACTATTCTCCCATATACAAGAAATCCCCTCAGCTCTCATTCGCTCATGAAGAACCTGTTAATTTTCTAGGTGAAGTTGTATAATATTGGTCTCAGAATAAATTATTATCAATATTTCTCAAACCGAGGGTCGTTGTAAGTAATCTTTTCCATAAATACACAACATCTTATCAATTGGAAATCAACGAGTTTCAAATTATGGTTCAATACCATAATCCATCTTATCGATATCAAGCTCATAATGAAATGAAAAGTTTATCCCGTTATGAAATAATCTCCTTGATTTCGAGAAATAAAAAAAGCGTAATATGGAATTCCCTCGAAAATTATACTCGAGTGAGTTTCTAGATACTTGAGGTATCAATAGATCACAGTTCACTATACGTGAATAACATTTTCTCTCCTGGCGTTATTGTCGAAAAATGTATGGTTTAAACCAAACTCATTCGAATACTGAATCGGTAGAATTATCAGATTTCAAAGCCGTCGTGAGTAAGATGTGATAGTTCGAAAGCAATGATAAAAGCAAAACCACCAAAAGAAAATTCTCAAGCAACCTGAATGTTCAGGTGGATGAGAAATACTATCCATTAATGACATGCAGATCATCATTGTTTATTTAAGATTATAGTAGGGATAATATTCCACTATGACCTCAAGGTCAATTGTGCCCCCCATCAGCGCTGTTTTCGCAACTACAGCTCGCCCTCCCTTGCAGAGCTTTGATGAACTCTAATATCTACCACGGCTTCAAGGAGGTTAAATCTAATTTTCTTCTATAATTCCGATGTGCTAGACATTCTTTTCGCAGGTTCGCGATGCAATGAGGAGGCATTCTGCAACTGAGTGAACAGGAGATTGACCCTCATCCCACAGAATCTACTTCATTCTTCAGTTTCATTAAGCCATTTTTCATAATATTATGCTTTCTGAGGCAGTGATGTCCTAACAGTGGGTAGGCGTAACTTATATAACTGAGATCCAAATAATTTTTGAAACTTGCAGTATTAAATTCCGAGGGCACTTTTAGAAAGATCTATTCCCGGAAGATTTCTTCAGAGTGCAGAGAGTGCTTCTCTTTCAGATTCTTCTTATCTTGAGAACTTTTTCATATAGGTGCAATACCACAGAATAATTCTGTGCCAGTGAGTGTGTTTGTGCTCCTTTCTGTCTACTGTCTACTGCCCTAGCCTCATTACCTTTGGTTCCTCAGTCAGCAGGAACCCAGACTTAAGAGACTTTTTTGTTTATGACTACTTCATTGAGTTTTCATAGTCGATTATTCAGTGTCCAAAAAAATCTGTGTTCAAAAACCTGGTATGAGATCTCAGTAAAGCATATGTAATAACCGAATATTAATGATACTCACTCAAAATATCTTGCTGTGGTAACCATTTCTAATTTCTACATTCTTTGGCTTATTGGGCATTGATTCATTGGCGTACTTCCATAATAACCCTGATGGGTTCTAGGGATCGGAAGGTTTTCTTGAAAATTTCAATTACTTCTGGAGTTAGGGAATTACTGTCGGCAGTTGATCCCAAACTGAAATATATGAACCATCTTTGGATTCATCCAGGTATGTTTGAAGATCCTGTGCAGGAATAAATGATGATTAATAACCGAGTACATTCTAGAATGTGAGTCGTTTGCGAAAGAACCATTCATAACCACGTTATCCAGGTATCTCTTCTTTTGTAGACTTGGGTTGCGCTAAGGTACAGCCGATATTTCAGTTCTCAAACAAGGAAGAAAGTTCAAATTTAAAGTATTTGGATGGTATCAAAAAATACCGGAATCCATCGTTGAAATTTTGTTTTTTAACACCACCCTTAAAAACCTACTCCCAAATAATTTTATTTCTCAAATTGCACCACCTGATTTTTTTCACTCGATTCCCCGTTGAAAAAAATATGCTGAAACATTTTCTCATATTATCACGTAAATTCAAATCTTGAAAATAATAATTATAAATTTCTTTTTTGGATATTTAATTTTACTTTAAAATAGTTTGTTCACTCGTGAATGTTCCCTAGCTTTTGGAGTAAATTGTACCGATTGCTGGCGCCCCTGCGGCCGCGGAATGAAACCGGTCGGTAAACAAACATGGAATAAACATCGCCATAATTAAGATTTTTCCGAGGTATCGAACTGTGCACTCTGATTCGAAAAGTGATCAAACTCCAGTTATCAATAATTTAAAATTCATCTATTATCTTTTGTTGAGCACCTATTTCAATTCCATCTGTTCTTCTGTTAAAACTGATTGTGCAATTTCGAATGAAGTGTGTGAGACTCCACCAGCTAAGTGACCAGCTAGTGCAGAAAGGGTTAATCATCCCTTTTCCCTATCCCAAACGCCTCTGTTGCTACCAGATTGAGGGCGACTTCAACCATACCTTCTCTTTCAACTCTCGAGCTAAGTGCATACAATTCATTCAGTGAATTGCTCAATCTTGTAATTGTCGTCTGAAATTGGTGGCAGTCATTTGCAACCATTTATAATATTATAATAATGTTTCAAGAAGTTGTTTGTTCTTATGTTTCGTATTTAATTTATAAGGACAATATTTCACATATTAGCAAAAATGGTAGATTGGCTGCCATTTATATTATTATATATGAATGAAAAACGTTGTTTTCATATTTTCTTAACAATACTGATTAAATATTTCCCTTCGAACATTCGGTACGATATTTTTGATTCAATATTATTATAGAGTTGTTCTATATTATGTTTCAAGGGGTTAATGTTTTGTATTAAATTTCTTGGACAATATTTCACCATAAATCGCGATAAAAAATTGTGTTAACATTGTTTTCTCACAGGAATTGTTTACGGAATAGACTGTCGGGTGCATTTAAAAAAAAACTGAGGGTAGATTTTTCAAGGGAGGTGAAAGGTGATCAGGATCACAACATTTCAACGTCTTCTGGTAAAGTTTCTTATACCGTTCAAAAGCTTTCTGTTCGAACTGTATACTTGTCTGGGAGCCAACGTATTCGCTGTATATCTGTTCAATAAATTGACTTGAGTAGGTATTGCATGATGATCCATACATGAAGATTTTAAATTTACGCCAATATACCGATTTCTTGGTGCATTTGAAAGAAGAGAAGTCATAAGAAATTTTACTAACTGCGATCAAATAAGCGTCGGGAACGAGAAGGTCAACATTCGTAGGATAAATTTCCAAATGGAGACACTTTGCATATAGAGAATATTTCGAAAAATGATTTCCTGTCCCGTTTTTAATTTGGTTCATTCGGTTTGGAATGAAAAACCATGCGGAAATATAGAAGCTTAGAAACGAATGTGAAAGGAAACTGAAGTATTAAAGAACAGAATGTGTAAAACACAGCCCGGAAATGTTAAAGAATAGAAAGTTAGTAAATGTACAGCATATCACTCACCTAATAAAATTAGAATTCTTCTGAATGTAGTTTTAATAGTTTATAATTTTGTCTATAAATAATTGAAGATATTTTATAGTGAAAATTTTTCATTATTCTCATGTTTCATACGAGTTATTGACGTTCTACATTTTTCTTATTTATCGCTACTAATAGAGATGGTCAACGGTACCGTATATTTGAAATAGCCATCGAATCAACATCGAAACAAAGTGCCCCTGATGCCTCCTTCTCATTCAAGATTTTAGTTTGCTGTCATCACATTCACAGGTATGATAAACATGTTCGAAATCAACCATATAAAATACTAGCGACTCGCCCCGGCTTGGCACGGGTGCCTCAGACGCGCTATTATAGGCACGCTCTTGCTGCACCGGGCGGCCGGCCGGTACCGCCGCAAACGCTACGTCCCGCAATTGTTAAATCTGTAATATATTCGAAAATATTCACTTAAATCATACGATGTAAAGGGCCATATAGATCTATATTATGAACAATGTATTCAAGGTATTTTATTGGTTAAGGATTAATGCTGTATCGGTTAAAATCGCTTCGAAAATTAGCCATTATTTGTCGTAAAAAGTAAATGACAAAAAAAAGTTATTGTGGGTTATACATAAGAGATAGACATATACCATCACGGACTTTTCTGTAGTCCTTTTCAATGTGTACAATACTTAGTACATTATTTTGATAAAACTCGTAGGGTTCAGCCTGCGTTTGCAATGTAAGCGGAAAAAATGAAATTATTTACGACGTCACATTAGAAACCTCAAAAATAACAGTACTTCTCCACTATTTAATGGATGTTATTATACATATAAACCTTCCTCTTGAATCACTCTATTTATTAAAAAAACGCATCAAAATCCGTTGCGTAGTTTCAACGATTTAAGCATACAAAGGGACATTGGGACAGAAAAATTGACTTTGTTTTATACTATGTAGTGATTAATTCTCTACAAACGCCTATTGACCACTTTTTTTATAACCTACCGTTTTCAAAATATTTCGAAAAAACTTGGCCTCATTTGACGGCCAAAAAAATGTGTCCGTGCCTAGGATCCTATCTTTATATCAACCAAGTCTTATAAAATCCGTTCAGACGTTAAGGCGTGAATGAGGTAAACTTTTAAAACAAACGATTAAAAATCACTAACTTAATTAGTTTTCTGCCTACTGCCTACGCCTTAAGTACGATAGCATGAATATTAATAGCCATATCCTTTTCTAGGTTACTATCTATCACCTAACTAAATTTCATCAGAATCCGTTCAGCCGTTTAGGCATGATAGAGCAAAACTCCCAGCAAAAACCATAAAAAAATCACTAACCGAATTCAGTTTTCTGCCTACTTCCTATCCCCTAAGTACGATGACGTGATCATTTTGATCTTATATCCGTTTTTAGGTAACCATCTATTACCTTACTAAATTTCATCAAAATCTGTTCAGCCGATTAGACGTGTGAAAGAGCAAAAGTGAAAAGTCCCAACAAAAACGACTAAAAATCATTAACTCAATTTAGTTATCTGCCTACTGCCTACTCGCTAAGAACGATGGCGTGATTATTTATAGCCTATGACGATTTCTAGGTTATCATCTATCACCATACCAAATTTCATCAAAATCCGTTCAGCCGTTTAGGCGTGAAATAGTCACAGACAGACAGACAGACAGACAGACAGACAGACAGACAGACAGACAGACAGACATACAGACAGACAGAGTTACTTTCGCATTTATAATATTAGACTAGTATGGATTCCTAAAATACTGATCAAGGTTTAGCTCATTTTATACTTCTTGAGAGTGATATTTTTTCGAATCGATTCATTCGATGATATGAAGGTAATATATTTACGTTTTACTACTTCATTTCGAACTTAATCACTCTTTCATTCTGTTGTTGTTTTGAATGTCAAATCATCAAATTGAATAATTACTCAAAATCATTAGCCTAAATGCATCATACCAAAATGGAATAATTTTACGAGTAATTTCTGCATCAATGGACATTATCAAAAATGGCTTTATCACTCCACTAAAGTATGAATCAAATAAACTATTGCTTTACCTCTGGTAATGCTTGCGGGTCTCTCAGATGTAGCCCTCCTTCCAAATTAATTGTAATGGGAGTTATGGGTCTAGAAGGGAAAAATATAGGGTTTGCATTTATAAACACCAAGCTGACTTTCGCGTCAACAGCAGAACTTGATGGTAAATCTTCCCCGAAATATTTTCTACCAAACTTATGTCCAAATGGTTGTAAAATCCAATCATTCATCAAATCCAGAAAAGCAGTGATTGCACTACTAATAAACCTCTCTTTCAAACTAAGCGGAGTAGATAAACCAAGTTCCCTCGTGGGGTATAATGCTGGGTGCATAGCGTTTCCCAGTAGAGCATGAAGAGATGAAGGAGCATCCATAGTAGTCAGTCCAATGAAAGGTTTCTTTATCTTGTGAGTTATAGAAGTCCATTTTGGCATCAACATTTCTATCATTATC
Source organism: Propylea japonica (assembly GCA_013421045.1). Taxonomy (NCBI): domain Eukaryota; kingdom Metazoa; phylum Arthropoda; class Insecta; order Coleoptera; family Coccinellidae; genus Propylea; species Propylea japonica. The sequence goes on along the minus strand of CM024245.1, from coordinate 6,982,561 downwards.
AAATCAAAATTATCAGCATCTTTCAATACTTTTGTTAGACCAGGATGATTGAACTGAGATTCAAAGAAGGTATCAGCAGTTTCGACAAACTTATTATAATATTAATAAACTGAAATTCTTCACCAAGGCGTCTTTGATTCCTAAATTATTGAATACCTCAAAGGGTGACTGTAATCTATCTGTGTAATATTCTCGTTATCTTCCATAAGAACAGTTGTTATCAAGGTTATATTGTGGCCTCTTCTTGCTAACTCTGTCCATATTGGCCTGAATGTCATCTGATGACTCAAAAATGGCGATGGTACCACCGCTAAGATGTTAGCACACTGTACTGCAGTCAATGCTGTGAACACCGTGCCAAATATAGTGAAGAACTTCATTTCTGTTTAATCACACATCCACTCACGATAGAATCTCACGAAGTTTCAAAACGAAATAACAATTCATGGTATCTATATACCTGTATTGAATTTAAATGTACGTTGGATAAAACTGATAAGCTAAGCTGAATAGTTCAAATCACATTAAAGGAGGTTCGCAGTTCATGTAGGGATAGAGGATGGCAACATTATCATGAAATTTATATGAACAGGAAGTCAACAATGACGAAAAAATTATGTCGTGTTTCAAACGGGATCTGCAAAAATACAATTTGTCATGAAAAATTATATCAAAATAACAATTGAGTTTAGTTGGTCGTTTGCATTAACAGTTTCTTCTGTTCCATGAGTATTTATTCATCTGTTTATTTATTCAAACATGAATAAGGGTAGAGGTTAAGGCTGTTGAATGCTGTTAAATAATAACATACAAATGAACATTCGATACAGAATAAAAAATCTATAGAAGAAATCTCGACGGTTACTGTGACTGCCATCCATCTAGTCTATTTTCCTTGTTTTTCTCGACAATTTGAAGTGGTGACCACGCAAACTGTTGGTATTTAGTTAGTAGAGGTTTTTTATTTTTCTTCTTAAATGACCTATCCAAAAATACCCCATGTATATTAGCGATTATTTATAGTGCTTTTTTGATATATTTTGCCAGCTAAGTTTTCCTATGCAGTGAGTATTTTGGAGTTTTTATTCTTTTAACATGGTCGTCCTGAATATTGCTTCAATAAACAAATTATTCAGCTTACTAAGAGTTACCTAAAAAAGGGTTGAAAGCTAGAACTCCATTTTTTAGTACGATGTACACAACATTCATTTTCAATTCAGAAATACAAAAAGGTGTTTTTTCAGCTTTTTCCTAAGTTTAAAAACTATGTGGAATCCTAAGCTACAAAAGTCATAGGAAACAAAAAACTTGATCGGACTTTTCTTGTTGAAATATGCCTTGGAAAGCAGATATGCTAAAAATCATTCAAACCCGATAAAAGTTGTTCTTCTTCTTTTGAGCATTTTTATTATAAATTAAACTTCAAAAAATAATTTTGAATTGATTTCAATTGAAGTTCTTCTGAAGCAACTGTAGCTCGTGTAACTCATACAACAATTTTGGTCTCACCACTGATGGAAAATGTTAACATTTGTCAGAATTTCTGGTTGTGAAATTAACTGTTTTGGGATTGAAAATGAAAGGCCATAACACTAAAAATTATTATTCACTTCAATAAATTTTCAAAATCTGTGCCTCCAGTTTGAATACATAATCGACAACGTGCTGAAAAGTGACGTGTCAATTGCCTGAAGCTTCTTGAATTTTCTCGATTTATTTTTTTCCGCTTCGGAAATTTTTGACTCAATTCTGTATGTTGTTGGCTCCCTTTGCGAACCTCGCTCTTTGTAAAATTTCCAAATAAGAAAATCGATTCCAGAAAGATGGATTGGGCCTGCAAGGCTGATCGAATAGCCTGCGCGTTTGCTAGACCTCACCCCATCGATTTTTTGGGGATTTTACAAAAAGCTAGGGTACGTGAAGGGAACCAACAACGAAACAGAATTGAGTCAAAAAGGACCCCGCACATTTTGTATGGGAATTGGCTCCCGTGGATTCGGCTGAAAATTTGATATGATGTTCTTACTAATCCTTCTGATCAAATGTCTAAACAGTCACGAAGCTGAAAAATGCATACTTCTAGGAGTTTTTTATTAGTGATTTTTTGTATCCATTATGGCTACGTATTATGGGATTGGCTCCCGGTGGATTTGGCTGAAAATTTGATATGATGTTCTACTAATCTACATCTAACATCTAATCAACATCTCTAAATGCGCAGTTGTCTCTTTCACAAGAAATAGGCACCCTATCCTTTCGATTATTCCATAGATAATACAACTCTCTATAGGGCTGACGAAATTAGAGATTTAGGAATAATTTTAGACTCTAAACTTTCCTTCCATCAACATTTTGAATCTATAGTCAACAAAAGTAATAAAATGCTCGGTTACATTACCAGACAATGCAAAGACTTCAGGAGTGTGAACGCATTATTGGCGGTATATTACGCATTTATATTCAGTAGACTCAATTTTGCCACTTCTGTATGGAGTCCACATTATGGTGTTCATAATTCAGACTAGAAAACGTTCAGAAAAAATTCTTACGGTTTCTCGGCTACAGGTCTGGTCTCGTGACTCAAAAAGGTGATCCCGAGAATTATTCAATTAGGCTCAGGCATTTTAATGTCGTCAGTTTGGAGTATCGCAGGGCTTTGAATGATGTTTTGATGCTCCAAAAGCTGTTGAATGGCTCTTTGGAGTCGGCATTCCTCCTTAACAGTATTTCTTTTTACGCGCCAACTGTATCACTGAGGAAACACAACATCTTTTTCCTCGATAGGAGAAATACTGTTGCTGGCCAAAACTCACCCTTACATCGCATGCAAAGGGAAGCTTTATTGTTTGGTGAAGTCTGTGACATATTCTTCGACAGTTCAAGAACTCTTAAGAAAAAAATGTTGGAAAAATATTTCGAAGATCTTTAACATCCACTCTCATTTTTTGTATTTTTTTTTTTGTTTTTCATCAATAACTAGCACATAAAATTTTTTTTTCTCCTCATCAGTAACTAGTTATTGTTTTTTAATTGTTATTCTTTGTGGACATATAGGGATTTGTAATGTATTATCATGTATGCACTTTTGTTTGATATTTAGTGAATACCTTTTTGGATGTGAAAATCATCCGTGTGTATTCCATAGTAAATAAATAAATAAATAAATAAATAAATAATCCTTCTGATTAAATGTCTCCACAGTCACGAAGCTGAAAAATCCATACTTCTAGGAGTTTTTAGCGATTTTTTATATCCATTATGGCTTAAGTATTACCGTTCACACAGAAATGTTTTGAAAATATTTCGAATTGACAGAATCTGCTTTCAATAATCACGAAATATTCTCAAACATTTCTGTGTGAACGGCAATACGTAAGCCATAATGGATATAAAAATCGCTAAAAACTCCTAGAATAATGCATTTTTCAGCTTCGTGACTGTAGAGACATTTGATCAGAAGGATTAGTAGAACATCATATAAAATTTTCAGCCAAATCCACCGGAGCCAATTCTCATACAAAATGTGCGGGGTCCTTTCAGAAGCGGAAAAAAATCAAGAATATTCGAGTAGCTTCAGGCAATTGACACGTCACTTTTTAGCACGTTGTCGATTATGTATTCAAATGGAGGCAAGTTTTGAAAATTTATTGAAGTAAAGAGTAATTTTTAGTATTATGGCCTTTAATTTTCAATCACAAAACAGTTAATTTCACAACTAGCAATTCTGACGAATGTTAACTTTTTCCACCAGTGGTAATAACAAAATTATTGTATAAATTACACGAGCTACAGTTGCTTCAGAGGAATTTCAATTAATGGTTATTTAATCAACTAGGTTATTAAAGACAGCGACTAATGGTCAAGATACTTTAACGGGTGAGCGGAGCGAACGCGTTAATAGTCCGCGACCATTAGTCCTTCGATTAATAACCGAGCTGATTAGAAGATTTTCCGAGGACCTCAATATGACATATTTTTCGAAAAGCTAATTGAAATATTGAATATTATTAATTTGGAAAATAAAACACCAGTAATTATTGTAGGAGATTTCAACTTTGATTTTCTTATAGAAAATAATAATAACACCTGTGCCATGACAACAATTATGGATAGTTTCAATTTGCGAATGCTAGTAAGAGAGCCAACTAGAATTACACATCACTCGTCTACTTGTCTCGATAATGTTTTTACCAATATGGGAATGCACAGTTCAAGTAGTTCAACCGCATTTATCTGACCATTTGGCACAATTGATGTCTTTTGAAATTAAAAACGCATCCTACCAAAAGCTTATAAGAAAATGATTAGAAAATACAATGATAATAATCTGTATAAATTTATGAGTGATTTAGCATCCTTTGACTGGAGTGGTTTAAATGTTTTAGTGATGAACAGGTCGATGAGATGTGGGATTTCTTTTCTGATAATTTTGGCTATATGTTTTGCAGTTCATTTCCACTTGTGACGGTAACAACAGATAGTAAGCGCATTTCTAATAAATGTAATGTTAGTTATAAAAATGATCCGGAGATTTCTGATTTGAGGCAGAAACTTGATGTACTTTATGTCTTATCACTTAATGAACCTGAATATGTTCAACAATACAAAACATCAAAAAGCAATATGATCAGAAGATTACTGAAAAAAAACAAAACTATTTAGCAAACAAGATCACATGCTCTGATAACAAGACTAAAACAACTTGGGAATTGATTAAATCTTTAACTTGTAAATGTAGTTCCAAAAAACAAGCTCTACCATCTGGCAATCCAAAACTACTAGTGGAAGATTTCAACACCTATTTTGTCAATGTTGCTTCCAATAATGTAATGATACCACAAAAGAATATAATGGTAAATTGAAGCACGTACGTGGATCCTTCTTTGTTTTTGAGATAGAATCAGAAGAGATTATTCGGGTAGTCAAACAGTTGAAAAATTCTTTATCATCAGGTCATGATCAAATTCCTAATTTTATCATAAAAAAGGTTATTCACTTGATTGTTGAGCCATTAGGGTATATCATTAATAAGGCCTTTATCACTGGTATATTTCCATGTGCACTTAAGGTTTCAATTGTTTCACCTATATATAAATCTGGTACTGAGGATGATCTTGGCAACTACCGACCGATTAATCTATTAACAACTTTTTCTAAGATATTAGAAAAAAGATTTTGGCCAATCGTCTTGTTAAGTTTTTCAGAAAACACGAAATTTTCTGCCCAGCCCAACATGGATACATGAATAAGAAAAATACAACAACTGCAGTTTTTGAACTAACTCAAAAAGTTATAGAAGCTTTAGAGAGAGGCAAAATTCCGATTGGTTTATTTCTGGATTTATCTAAGGCGTTTGATTGCGTTGATCATGATACACTTTTAAAGAAACTTGAAGCTTATGGAATTCGAGACAATCAACTTAAGTTGATGAAATCATATCTAAAAGGCCGAAAACAGAAAGTGCGTATTAATGTTGATAACAATATTTTTATATCTGAAGAAAAAGAGATCACTCGTGGTGTACCACAGGGCAGCATTTTAGGTCCACTCCTTTTCATTCTCTACATCAATGATCTGCCATTCAATATTAGTCAGTTGCTTAATATGATTTTGTATGTTGATGATACCAATATACTAAAATTACTAAATGATCTACTAAAATTAGTTGAAGAATTGAATAAAGCATTTGTCGATGTGAAGGACTGGTGCTCCATGAATGGCTTGAAATTAAATGCTGGAAAAACGGAATGTGTAATTTTTCATAATTCTAGATCAAAAACTCAGTTACCAAGTAGTGTAGTTTTGGAGAACACTAATGTAGAAATTGCTGGTTCTACTAATTTTTGGGTATTCATGTTGACAGCGAATTGAAGTGGAAAAATCATGTAGATCAGTTGAACAAGAAATTAAATTCGTCCTTGTATGCCATAAATGTTTTGAAAAAGTCTGTAGATATTCCTACATTGAGGGTTGTTTATTTCTCATGTTTCCAATCTAACTTGTCTTATGGTATTGTGTGCTGGGGCAATAGTTCATTTTATCTAGCCTATTTGTTAAACAAAACTAATGATAAGATCTATATTTGGTATGAAATACAGGCAAACATGCAGGGGTGTTTTCCGTGCTCACAGAATACATACCTTGACTGGACTTTACATTTATAATTGCATAAAGTTTCTTCTGCAGCACAAAGAATTATTCGGGAAGTTCAAAAATAATAATTTAAAAACAAGGCAAATCGATCAATATCTCTATCCAGTACACTCTTTAACTGTGACCCCAATAATGCTATGTATATGTGTATTAAATTGTATAATGTTCTACCAAAGCAATTTCGTAATGTAAATAGTGAAATTTTGTTTATTAGAAAATTGGATGAATTTATAATGAAATGTGAACCATATAATATAGAAGAATTTCTGGATTTCTGTAAGAGGGAAAGGAATGTAATCCTTTAACTTTTGTGCTTTTTTGTTGACATTTATTCTTGTACATTCAAATGTCCTATGAATTGAATAAAGGTTATTATTATTATTATAATTATTATTATTATGAATTGTGAATAAGTCTGTGGAATCAAAACAATAACTCAAGGACAGAATTAACAATAGGATACTAGGTGAGTAACATCACACAACACACTGTTTCCACAAAACGAGCAAAAAATTAATAATCTGAAAACAAAGCAAAAATATTAATTCAAAATCTACCAAAACTACCCTGTCACAGAACTCAAACAATACAAACCCCTCCATTGTTTCGACAAATAGTTGCAGAACTGTATACCACTATACTTGTAATGAGGCGGATGTTCGAATTTAGTAGTACCTACTTTTTCATTGGAATCCATATAGTTTTTCTATAGCTAGAATCATATTTAAGACTGAACATTTCCTCGAGTCGACTGGTCGGTGGTAGGAGCTTGCCTCTCCGTAGCGGACAGCCCTACGAGCGGAGGACCCTCGGTAGCAGAGGGACCCTCGGTAGCGGAGAGACCCTCGATAGCGGCCGGCCCGTCAGCAACGGATGACCCCTGGGAAGGGGTTGCCCGCTGCGGTATGGGGTGGCCGCCTGGTGGGGGCTCGCTGCTCGGTAGGGGCTCGCTGCTCGGTAGGGGCTCGCTGCTCGGTAGGGGCTCGCTGCTAGGTAGGGGCTCGCTGCTGGAGAGGGCCGTCAACCAGAACATTATGACTAAATGCCAGAGGAAAGCTTGTTAAGTATTACAGGCGCTCTGAGGTCTACCCCTACAGCAGCGATGGAATGTCTGCTGGGTCTCCCTCCTTTGCACCTAGTTGTGAAGGAGGTGGCTATGAAGACAGCTCTAGGAATCTGGGAACGGGGACAATGGCGCGATGGAGGACTCTTCACTGGGCACGCGAGGGCCCTCAAAATGGTTAAGATGCTCACGCTCCCCTTCTCCAGAGAGCTGACCGCGCGGGCACTAGGTTCTACTTCGACGAACCCTAAAGGGTAATTGTTCCCGACAGAGACCTATGGTCTTCATCAAACAGGCTTCTTAGTCCAGAAGGTCCCACCTGGTTCACTGATGGCTCTGTCACAGCAACAGGGTCTGGGGCCGGAATCGTGGGTCCTCACTTCAATCAGGCTATCCCTCTGGGGAAGGATTGTTCCATTGTGCAGGCTGAGCTATTTGCGGTTCTTGCATGCGCACTGGAAAACATTCGCAGGGGATACTCTGGCCAGCACATTTATATATGTTGCGACAGCCAGGGAACTCTGAAATCTCTATCTGATGTTAGGGTGATTCTCTTTTGGTAGAAGAATGCAGGAAAGCTCTGCGTGGGCTGGGCTCTGATAACTTTTTGAAAGTGATCTGGTGTCCGGCTCATGCGGATATACCTGGTAACGTCAAGGCAGATGAACTGGCTAGGCGGGGAGCCGGATTAGCATTTGTTGGTCCGGAGCCTTCGCTGCAGATCTGTCGCACATCTGTCAGAAGTTTATTCAGGAACTGGCTGAACAGGGAATTTTCCTCGGAATGGAGCGCAGGGGTGGGCCTGAGGTGGTCGAGGATTCTCATTGAGAGACCGTCCTCGCGATCTGAGGTCAATAGGCTTCTGCTGCTGGAGAGGAAACAACTCAGTCTGGTGACTGGTGCATTGACTGGTCACCTGTTTAACAAGCATTTGAAGAGATGGGATTGACGAGCTGCTCCCTATGCCGGTGGTGCAGGAGTACTGATGAAACGGTTGAGCATATTTTGTTCAACTGTGGAAACCTTACTGAGTTAAGGTCAACACACCTAGGAAATCCAACACCTTCTATTCCTATGGTGAGAGGGACCACTCCTGGCAGGCTCGCGACATTTCTGTCTTCGTGTCTGAAGAGCTGAGTCTCTATAGAACGATGCGGGTGAACAATGGGCCACTAGGCCTCAGTTCGGCCGGTAAGGCACCGCACAGAGAAGAAGAACATTTCCTCGAATATAGAGCCAGGAGAGGATTATCTACATACACAAAAGCTCAAAATTGTATATAGGTACCTAATACATAACTTATGACGAAATAGAAACAGCAACACTAAATCAATAAAAAGTTCTAGTAGACTTATGAGAGGAATATAGCAATGAATAAAACAGTAATTTACATAGCATGCCAATGGATTGACAGTTCTTTCAAAGGAAAGATCACTCAAGTTGAACTCATAAGCTATAGAACTTTGGTTGTGAAATTAAATAAAAGTAATTAAGAATATTTTTGTTCCGTATTTCTTATCTATGTCAAGCCATAATCCCGAAGTTTCATGTGTGTTTATTTTATATAGGTATCTCGAATATTAGGAATCAAAAATAAGAAATAAAATATGTATATGGTATTTTAAACTGGAATAGACAGTAGGCAGCCTAGAACAAAAATATTATACTTTCTTTTTGTGCGCTAGTTCTACTTGAACGAGTGCTCTATCGTTTAGACCAAATGTCTGTAATTTTTTAATTTTGAGCCGAACATGGTCTCAAATGATAGAGGTCTACTTTCTGATTGTGAATCCGTGGTCAAATTCAGTTGTGTCCGCGAGACCGTCCATTAGCACGATAACTTCCAAGGCACTGTCCTAGAGACTTGAGATTTTTAGGGTGAGTTCAGTTTCCTAATACCGTGATTGCCAAATCGTACAGGTGTTCCATAAAATATGACCATTCAAAATTGAGTGTCTCAGACAAACCAAACCTATCGAAATGAATTTTGCGGCCACATGCAAAATGCTCATATTATGCATCATGCGAAATTTTGTGGCCTTAGCAGAACCATAGAATTTCTAAAAGAAGACACTCCATATTCAATAACAAGATTTTCGATCCCAGTAAAATTTATTTTGGAAATGAAGATTGATATACTGAATGTTCATGCGAAATTTCAAGAGGATCGCATCATCTGAACCATAGAAAATTCAATTGGAATATCGGAAAAAATGTCTATATTTCCATAACAAGATATCCGATTCGAGTGAAATTTATTTTTTGAATGATATACTAAATTTCCATGCAAAATTTCGAGATAATCGCATCATCAGAACCATAAAAATATTTTTTTTATTGTGAAGTTTTCACACAATTCAGTTTCTGAATAATTCTCAGAATATTATTTCTATCGTGCTGAGATTTTGCATTATATATTTAGTATCTATCTCAATATCTATACAATTTTGAGGAAAGAGTCTCATTGTACCACCAATGTACGAGCGCTCAAATCATCTGCTCAGGTGCTTTTTTTAATTCTATTCACATATCTACTTGTGAGAAATTCTACTAAAACTAAAATCGACAAAGCTTTGATTCCAATAGCTCTGGTATTGACTCCAGCTCACGATACACTCACACCGGTATGTCAGTGGAGTTATTATTATTGTTATAATACCTGCATTCATGCCTAATTGCGCAGTTTTTGGCTGTAAGAATTACAGAAGAGTTAAAAGGGACTCAAAATAAGGTACTTTTGCTTTCCGAAGTCGGAACTCGGAAGTATCCCGTCAGTACTTCATTATCTGAGGAAAAAATATTTTCAAAGTGTTAGAAGATAACACGGCTGCAAAACTGAAAAATGACGTTCAGATTTCATTCGATGTTATTCTTTGCTTGAGCACAATCCGTACCAACTTAAGACAGGGATCTAAATGAGAAGATCAGTTTTCAGAATATGAAGAAAAAAGTGGACAAAAAACTTTTCAAATTCACGAATTATAAGTGAAATTCATTGAAATTTCCCTAGAAATGATGAAAATATTTTCACTTATTCGAAGTTTTTTAATGAACCTCCAATAATTTATTCTGTAGTAACAAATAGATACTTTTCACTTACATTCATATTTATACAATTTCATTGATATCTTTTAGAATCAACAAACAAAGACATCGGAGAAATTTCATTTGAAATTAATTGTTAGTTAATTGCATTTTCAATGAAACTTGCGATTAATTGCATTATTCCAATTATTCTCTGGAGTTCTAACGCTAATGCAATGGAAAGGCTCCGCAGTGACGTCACTTCTCGATGCGCGTCGGCATACCGTGTGTAAGTGTATCGTGCTCCAGCTATTTTTACGAATCAAAGTTTTTGTTGATTCAAGTAACATAGACATTATTCTGAAAAGAAGGTGAGATTTAGATTATCTATTTTATCAAAACTATAAAAGGGTGGTGTGGAAATTCCTCTGAATTTTCACATCATCAGAAAAGAATGGAAGCTTCAGGAAAAAACATTCTATAAAAATTATTTATTGCATCTATTCTTTTTTCTTCGAAGGTTTATACAACAAAGGATACGTAATGTATTTGCATGCCAATTCTTTATCATTCTATAAACATATTTTATCAAAACGTAAAACATCCAAATGAAGAGAGCGCTGATCGCAATCACATCCAAAAGAAGTATTGGTAAAGTGGTATATCTGCCGAAGGACTCCTCAAATGCTGTGTTCCACCATGTCTCAAAAGGTATTCGGTCCACCATACCGCCTTCTCGAGACTATTCATCGGTTGATCTTTAGAAATCGCCGAGTATTTCTTGATATTTTTCTTGTATCTAAAAATTCAAATGAATGGTCAAAACTTGCAAGAGATTGGTGGAGATTTGAGATATTCATTCGTACATCAGGTATTCATTATCATTATTATTATGCTAAAGATAATATTGCCTTGTGTTTTTTTAACAATCGTGATGATTAATAGTTTTTTGTATAGACTACGGGCCCGTGTAGAAAAAATTATGGGTCATTTGAACCACCAGGTGACCTATCTAGAACGATAAAAGAGCATAAAATAATAAGATTCAGCACTATGCCGTCACTTGTAAGCTGTCCAACTGAGTGCAGGTGAGAATTCGAAAGTACAGGTACAGTGGGTACATTTTGGTCACATATTTTTGTACGGCATTCTTACCATCGATAGATCCGTGAAAAATAATAAGAAAACGCGTAGCGCCGTAAAAAAATGTGGAGCCACAAAGTCGAATTTTTTTTCAATTTTCCGACAATTACCAGGGTAAATTTGGTCATTTGATTTTGTACGGCATCTGTGTCATACTATTTCAACACTGCTTCTAATCCATTAAGCCTGACGCTCACTTGGACGAGACGAGACGAGACGAAGCGACGCGTTAGTTAGTTAGTTAGATTCTGATCTTCGCTTCGCGCCTCCCAAGTGAGCGTCTACCCATTTGATTCAGTGCAAATCGTGCCTGCGGAAAACAAACTCTTCGCTTTGTCTCGTCTCGTCTCGTCCAAGTGAGCGTCAACCTTTATTCCGCAACGCCGTACAAAAATCATGCGACAAGGGGAAAATATCTAGGGTTGCAATCCCCTCTCTTTCCGTAGTCCAGGGGGTGATTTGACACAACATGAAATAAATTTATTTTGAAAGTATTTTATGCAAAGATAATATTTTTCATATGCCGTACATTTTCGTTGGTCCAAAGGGGGAAAAGAAAAAAATCCATTTATTCCTCCTAATTTTCATAGTCTTTTCGTGATTCTAGGTTCCTAGTTAGAAACTATGTTGAATATGGGTTTTTACTATCTATTTATACCAAATTATAGACATGTTGTCACTGATAATTCCAAAATACAACATATTTTTGAGAAGTACTCATGACACTGAAGTTTGCAGTACAAAATCATGCGACAAGGGGGTCTGCTAACTTCAGTGTCATGAGTACTTCTCAAAAATATGTTGTATTTTGGAATTATCACTGACAACATGTCTATAATTTGGTATAAATGGATAGTATAAAAACCCATATTCAACATAGTTTCTAACTAGGAACCTAGAATCACGAAAGACTATGAAAATTAGGAGGAATAAATGGATTTTTTCTTTTTTCCCCTTTGGACCAACGAAATGTACGGCATATGAAAAAATATTATCTTTGCATAAAATACTTTCAAAATAAATTTATTTCATGTTGTGTCAAATCACCCCTGGACTACGGAAAGAGAGGGGATTGCAACCCTAGATATTTTCCCCTTGTCGCATGATTTTTGTACGGCGTTGCGGAATAATGGATTAGAAGCAGTATTGAAATAGTATGACACAGATGCCGTACAAAATCAAATGACCAAATTTACCCTGGTAATTGTCGGAAAATTGAAAAAAAATTTCGACTTTGTGGCTCCACATTTTTTTACGGCGCTACGCGTTTTCTTATTATTTTTCACGGATCTATCGATGGTAAGAATGCCGTACAAAAATATGTGAACAAAATGTACCCACTCTACCTGTACTTTCGAACTCTCACCTGCACTCAGTTGGACAGCTTACAAGTGACGGCATAGTGCTGAATCTTATTATTTTATGCTCTTATATCGTTCTTGATAGGTCACCTGGTGGTTCAAATGACCCATAATTTTTTCAACACGGGCCTGTAGTCTAGTAGACAGACGCCGAGTCGGTACTGTTATTCAGATTCTGAATATACTTAGTAAGGCACTTACAATATTCCAATCCACCAATTTTTGGTTGTTTTATATAGAAAATTCACTCGTAGAAGGAAAGTCGTAGTCATTAAACCCATTTATCTAAATGGGGTTACTATTTTTAGCTTAGAAGAGAGGTCAAACTTCTAGGCAAAACACTACATACATAGTTAACTTCTCTGGAATGCACATATCAGGGTGAATGCTATCAAAGCAAACCTGGGGATGTAAACCGAGTATACAGGGTTTTCCTTTTAGTTGGCATATTAGACGTTTTAGGAGAACTAGTGAATATTTGGTTCTGAAATTTTTGGTGGAGCCTTGAGGTGAAGGAACTCTTCGTCTAAAATATTTTCAAGTCGACAGTGTTGCCTTTTTTCATTTCATCTCATTCGAAAATTATCCAAAATGAATAATTAGTGTAAAAGGAGATTGCCATTCATTTTTTAATTCGAATCGAATGATGTAAAATAAATATGGGGTTGCCATTTGAAAATCTCAAAATATTTCAATTTTAAGTTCCACATTTTCGGAGCAATATCTTAGAAAAACCTTACGATGTATCAAAATACTGAATATCCATACTAATATTATAAATGCGAAAGTAACTCTGTCTGTTACTCTTTCACGCCTAAACGGCTGAACGGATTTTGATGAAATTTGGTATGGTGATAGATGATAACCTAGAAATGGTCATAGGCTATAAATAATCACGCCATCGTTCTTAGGCAGTAGGCAGATAACTAAATTGAGTTAGTGATTTTTAGTCGTTTTTGTTGGGACTTTTGCTCTTTCACGTCTAAACGGCTGAACAGATTTTGATGAAATTTAGTAAGGTAATAGATGGTTACCTTAAAACGGATATAAGATCAAAATGATCACGTCATCGTACTTAGGAGGTAGGAAGTAGGCAGAAAACTGAATTGAGTTAGTGATTTTTTATGGTTTTTGCTGGGAGTTTTGCTCTATCATGCCTAAACGGCTGAACGGATTTTGATGAAATTTAGTTAGGTGATAGATAGTAACCTAGAAAAGGATATGGGCTATTAATATTCATGCTATCGTACTTAAGGCGTAGGCAGTAGGCAGAAAACTAATTAAGTTAGTGATTTAATCGTTTGTTTTAAAAGTTTACCTCATTCGCGCCTTAACGTCTGAACGGATTTTTATAAGACTTGGTTAATATAAAGATAGGATCCTAGGCACGGACACAGGCTACTTTTTACGGTGGGAAATACCTCATTCCCGCGGAAATCTAGCGTGATCGTGTCAAGAAGCGCATGACGCCATAGCTACTGAAATGATTTTGATGTTTTTCTTAACTGATTGTTACTAAGACTTCAAGTTAGTATTTGATCACTTTTCTAACTTAGAGGGTCGGTAGGCGCCATAATTTAGGGAATTTATGATAAAATTTTGATGCAACTGTCTTTATTTAACAGTTTTACTTGGATCGAAACTTATTCTTATTCAACTGACTGTTACATTACATACAGATAAAATCTAATTACCTACACCACAGAATTAATATAGTACTACATAACTAGCTACGCTTTGAACTTGAGGAGATAATTAGATAGACATTCATACGAACTTTACATTATTTACTTTTTATATTTACTAAGGAAACATTCGGAGCTATCCATTATGTAGCTTAGGTTGCTTTTGAACAAATCTTGATGTGAAGTTGAGGACTGGAACACGATAGTGGGACATTGTTGCAGGGGGACTTACAGCCGGGAGAAAACAAAAAAACTTATGCGGACGAAGTCGCGGGTAAAAGCTAGTACCACATAAATGCAAGGATTCTTTACTATAAGACTGCTGAGTTTGGTTTCCAAACTGACAATGCAGATGTAAAAAATTCAGGATTTTATGCATAACTTGGCAACAGTGTATAGCAGAGAAATTTTTTTTAGTAGATGATACTGCGAATTTGGTATTGAATTGATACATAAATGAAAATATGGGTAGTTCCATTTGAAATCAGAAGTAGATATGTGTTTGAGATAGACGTGGCAACACTGTCGACTTGAAAATATTTTAGGTTCTTTCATCCTAAAGGCTCCACCTAAAATTTCAGAACGAAATATTCACTAGTTCTCCTAAACGTCTAATATGCCAGCTTAAAAGGAAAATCCTGTATATACAGCGATGAATTCACTGTGAGGTCATCATCACTTATGAAGCCGAAACCTGGCACGCCAAGGCAAACCAACTCTTCGCGAAGATTATTCCTGACAATGTGTTATGAGGTCCAGACAAACTAAGGTACTGGAAGTAATTACTGATCTTATTCTAGCATAGGAAATGAGAGCATCAAAAAACAGACTGCATGGATGTTCCTGATGGGACACCTCACCTCTGCAAACCTTCCTAGGAACGAAAATACCAAGAAAATAAGCGACGAAAAAAACTGTTGTCAGTCTACTTTGCCGTTTTGGTTCGTTGAAATACACTGCTCAACAAGTGATAGGGATCACTCCAAGATTATAAATTTAGTTTTCAGTTGACAATATGATTCACTTGAGAAAAGAATGAAAAAATGGCAAGTTGGAGAGACAAAAAGACTTTATTAGGAACAATCAAAATTCTGTGTTTGAATAACATAAAAATTTTATTTATTTTATTCTGCCCTACGAGGCATACTTTCGATCAAACGATTTATAAATTTTGGGGCAAATTCGTCCAAATATCCCGTAAAGCGTTAGAAAGGTCCTCCAGGTTATTGATCGGTTGTTCTAAGGTTGACAATTGTCTAGACATCTCAGACCAGACATGTTCGATGCAATCCATGTCTGGAGAGCGAGCTGGCCAGTCCATCCTATCAATAGCATGATCCTCAATGCTAGGAGAAATCCCACTTACCCGGCGTCGCGGCTCAATAGATCACTGAAAGTTGCAACAGGAGTTCTTATTTCGAACCAGACTGTAAGACGACGACTACATGTTCGTGGTTTGAGAGCACGAAGGAGGGTACAACATCCCCGTTTGAATAGGAAACACCGGGTTCATCGACAGCAATGGGCTGAGGAGCACCGCAATTGGACACTTGAAGATTGGAGCCGATGTTTATTTACGGATGAGTCTAGATTTCGTTTGGTCAACTCCGATGGACGTATTCTAGCTTGGAGGGAAAGAGGTCGAAGGTATGCAGAACAGTTTATGGTACCCACAACAGCTTTTGGCGAAGGTTCTATATGTGTATGGGGAGGCATTGTGTTGAACCAACGCACAGAGTTGGTTGTTCTGCAGAACACCACCATGACCAGCCAGAGATATCACGATATGATTATTGAACCCATAATTGTTCCGTTTGCGGCTGCCGGGGGCGAGAATTTCATTTAATTGACGATAATGCCCGTCCACACCGTAGTCTGTTTGGTTAATGAAGCGCCAGAAACTCATGCTATTGATAGGATGGACTGGCCAGCTCGCTCTCCAGACATGAATTGCATCGAACATGTCTGGTCAGAGATGTCTAGACAATTGTCAACCTTAGAACAACCGATCAATAACCTGGAGGTAATATAAGTACCTTAAACAAAATATTTTTTCTTAATCTAGCAGCTGTAATAATCTGCATTTATCCATTATCCCAGTGTTTCCTGATTGCATACTTGTCAACTACCCTGCCAATTACATTACGAGGGACCGTCAAAGACCCATTTTTTGTTTGTTACGAGTCCCGTTTTTGACTGCTGAAATCATTTCAAGGGATTTCGATTCTTTATTTCTGGCACAATTGAACTTCAGAAGAACCGAGTTTTGATTCGTAGTGAATTAGTACACATTCTATTATGATTTGAGGTTGTAGCACTGGTTTACATTTTGTAACTGTTTCGGTATGATGATATATTTAGCTTTGCCAGAGAAGTTTGATAAAACATCAAATAAGGTGACGTCGATCAGCTAACAAGTGAAAAAATCATTTTTTATCGAAAAAATAAGAAATTTTCATGTCAATCACACTATACAAAATATGTGAGTTCAGCAAAAAAATCTTTTTCAATCAATTAATGAATAATGTTGATGGTCTCGAATCATTATTTTATGAAATTTTGTATGATGAGTCAAAATTCACAATAGAGCTAAAATATAAGACTTTTGCGAGACATAAGGCATCTAACTTTAAGGTTTGGACTAAGGTGATCTGAATTACATAAAATTTAAACAGAACATTAAGACAATTCACATTCAAGAAACACTATAATTTATCATACAACGAAAATGAAGTTTTACTGTGCATTGAAGCTGCAAGCTCTGGAGCAGGATTGCCAGTTATATTTCATCAGAACTCAAGAAATTTCCTCAGTTATCTATCTATACTTTTAAAGTAATTATTCATAAGGAGATTCCATAACACTGCCTTGTTTATGGCAGCTCTGTATGTATATTTCGGAATGAAGATTCACTATGTGATTTGATATAATATAAGAATATAAAACGTGTTCATGATGAAGATACTGATATGAAGATGTTTGTCCGATTGGACCAAAGTGTTGGACTCCGGTCTGCCGATGGATGTGATTTACCTAGACTTTTCGAAGGCGTTCGACAGGGTTCTTCATGGCCGACTTCTATCCAAACTCGAACTCCTGGGTATCAGGGGAGAGCTTTTGATCTGGATAAAGGCTTTTCTGTCGAACCGCTCATATCGCGTTCGGGTTGGATGCGACCTTTCTTCAAAATCGTTCCACGCTTTCTCGTGCACGTTTCTGTGTCCCCAGTCTGTCCTGGGTCCACTCTATTTCTTTTTTGATTTATACTGCTGATTTACCACTTCACCTAAGGTCTGCACTCTCTCTTTTCGCTGATGATCTAAAAATATATAATAGTCCAACTACTGATTATTCCACACTTCAAGACGACCTGAATAACTTGGTCAACTGGTGCAACATCTGGATGCTTCCCATCAATATAAGCAAGTGCTCCGTTCTGCATATCGGAAAAAACAATCCTCGCCGTCCATACAACTTAGGCGGTCAGGCTATAGCTCCAGTTTCTCGACTGTCCGACCTTGGAATCATCGTCTCGGAGGATCTCAGCTGGCGTAGCCATATCGAGCACATCTCTTCCAAGGCCAAACAACTGACATACATGTTCTATAAATCCTTCAAGGGTTGCAACAGCCGAACATTTGGTACCATATTCAAGATCTACATTCGCCCCACCCTCGAATACGGTGGTCCGGCCTGGTGGTGCACAACAAGAGGGGAGGTTGACTTGCTTGAGAGCACACAAAGGTGGGCTACTCGTGTTGGATATGGACCCATACGACCCACTTACCATCAGAGACTTACATCTATGGGACTGACATCCTTCGAGGAGAGGAGAGCTCGAGGTGACTTGATTTTCTCATACCGAGCCATACGAGGATTTCTGGGTGACCAAGTCAGAGATTTGTTCACACTAAACGACGGTAATCTCAGAGGTCACGCTTATAAACTGAAACGAGAACTTTTCAGAACAACCCAACGCCAGAAATTCCTACCCAACAGAATCTTCAGTGGTTGGAACGGTCTTCCCAACTCCGTCGTGCAAGCCCCTTCTGTTAATGTATTCAAGAATAGATACGACGAATGGAGGTCAGCTCAGCGTGGGAGACAGTGACCTCAGTTCTGCAGTTTGGAGTGTTCGTGTTTAGTGTGGTGTTATTCAACTAAGACATTAATTTGTTTTTGTTTTTTTTTGTCAATTTTTCTCAAGCATCGTGAATGCGTATCGAACTTTGTATTTTTTTTTTGAGTTTATAGGTGTTGAACCTCAATCTTGTAATTTTTATAATAATAATAATAATAATAATGTCGATAATGTCGGGTATTCAACTAATAGTTTTATAGTCTCAGGACAAATTCTGAAAGGAAAGTATGGACAATAATTTCAAATTCAATTGTTCTTACATTGGATTGTTCAAAACTTCCTCTAAAGCAGATTTCAATAATTCCTTGTTCAAATTCCTTACATCCACGCCCAAGCCAAATTGCTTGTTATTCATTTTAGCAACATTATTGATTTGATCACCATAAAATGGCATGCCTAACATGGGTACTGCACTGTCAATCGCTTCCTCCATGGACTGTAGACCTCCTTGAGTTATGAAAAGTTTCACATTGCGATGACCTGTGCAAATGGATTGTAGATGTCATTTATTTATAAAATTTCGATGAAGTGCATAAGAATTTTTTAGGAAATACCGGGGCGTTCAATATAATAAATAGTAATTTTGACAAGTATCGTTCAAATGTTTTGTTAGGCTCACTATACATATTGAACGTCCTAGTGTAAAATTGATCCCTTGAAAGCTTTCAAACATCATCGAGTGTGTTTTCTATACTACTCACGAAGAACATCCTGCTGAGAAAGCCACGTTCTAACTTCTATATTTTCGGCATTCTTGGCTACACTAATATCATCGAATTTCCATAAAATTCTCATCGGAGCCATCTCTTTGAAAACTTGAACAAAGATTTCCTTCTGTTCATCTGAGAGATATTTACTGTTGACTGTGGTTCCAAAACTGACGTAGATGCAACCATTTTCGGATTCATCAAGGTATTTTCGCAAATCCTTCAATGAAAAAAATTATTTCATTTCTAGTAAAAAAACTCGCGGAAAATAGAAAAATGTAAGAAAAGCTGAGGAATTATTTTCTGGAAACTAACAAGATGAAATACACATGTAAAAAGTCGATAACTAAAAATATCAAAATCCTATGGTTCTGACTCCACAACACTTTTGAAAATTTCACTTCATTTCAATCGAAAGGTATTTAATGACAATATTAGTTTTTTTTATACAACGATAGAGTTTTCTATGATTGCATTAACGCAAATCCCAAAATTTTTCTATACTCCTATGAAGGAGCGTTGAACATTTTACTGCGAAATTTCAGCTCGATCGAATCGAACACGAAATTATTCGAAAAAGTTGAAAATTAATAAAAAAAATGAATTCAATGGTTCCAATGATAAGATCCTCTTGAAATTTTGAATGAACAGTGTATCAATATTTATACACAAAATAAATTTCACTCGAATCGGATATCTGTTATGGAAATATGAATATTTTTCTTTTCAATATTCCAATTGAATTTTTATGATTTTGTTATCACTATAGACACAAAATTTTGCAAGAGGCTTATAATGAGCATCTTGCATGTGGCTGCAAAATTTCATTCCGAATGGTTTCATTTTGTCTGACATATTGTGGAACAAAAATTATGAATGGCCATATTTTATGGAACACCCTATGATTTGGCGTCAACGAACTTAACCCCGGCATTTGGGAACAAAATTCATCCTTAAAATCTCAAGTCTCTAGGATAATCTCTTCGAAAGTTATCGTGCTTACGGCCGGACGGCTTCACGGGCTTTTGAGAATTGAATTTTAATACGTATTCGCAATCAGGGAGTCGAACCCTATCGTTTGAGAACATTTGAATTGAATTGAGCTAAATTGAGAGAAAATGTGGAGCGAGTGGAATCTCAAGTTGTTGTTTAAAGCTGAGGATGAACTAGAAAGCACAATGTCTGCTTTCATTCAGCTTCAAGATAGCAGTTCGAGTTGGTAACTAAGAAACACAGTAATCAGTGTGTTTGTCAATTGTTAGTATTGATTCTGCCTGGTGCAAATTTTCGTCAAAAAATTATAATCGAGGATTTGTTAGACAACTGAATAAATCAAAAATAGATCAAAGTCATGGAGGACTGTTTTCTGAGAATTTGTCGAAAATGACAAACATTTTCACAAAGTGACGGAAGTTGCTTTCCTGAAAGATAAAAGTTTCATTTTTCCAGACGACTTCGACGGCTGGCTAATGCTAGCCGAAACGTTGAACAGAGCAAGCAAATGTGATGGACATAGCCAAATAATATTTAAACCAGTATCATGAAGAATTTAAAGACAACAATTATTCTCGGAATGATATCACTGATATCATTTATTTTTCGGAATAATTTAGTGGCATCCTGGTGTTTTGATAGTTTTCATAACAAAAACTGAAATTCTCGAATACAAACCACCGTGATCAATAAAGATAACACAATTCATGCTGGAAAAGGAGAGCTTCCGAAATACACCTCGACAGGGATTCCTCTCGAACAGAATTTTTTGTCATTTGGAATTGGCTAAGGCGCGGGTTTTTCTGAACACCCGCCATCCGCGAGCGAAGACGGCCGCGAATCCGCCACCTTCAACTTCCAAATCACGATACACAAACACCGATATGCCAGATTCGGGGTCTAAACTCGTCCGGCGCGAGCATCTACGTCATTGCGGAAATATTAGGAACAAATTCTAATCAATTATTTCGAGTTCTAACACTTCTATCCCGCAAATGCAATGGAAATGCTCCGCAGTGACGTCACTCTCGATGCGCGTCGGCTTACTGGTTTGTGTTCCAAATGACATATTCGGAAAATTATGGACATGGTCTCTCTCAACCGTCGCGTGCGACGTTCAGTCGCATCGACTTCCCTTCGCTGAACACAACAACACACAAATACGCACAAGAACATGAGGCGCACACAAAAACGGGATAAAGTAAAAAGGATCATTATGAATGAAAGGCAACAAACGTGGGACGAAAACCAGAAGGAAAAAGAACTATACGGACACTGCAGACAGGTAAGAACGGACAGATCAATCTGACATTTAAAGCGACGCAACTAGCCATGGGACATGGAAATATGAAAGCTTATCTAAGACAATTCAACCTAACGGAGACAAGCGGACAATGCGAATGCAACGGACAGGACGAAGACGCCAGACACATAGAACACAATTCACAATAGAAAGAAGACTCAGAATAAGACAAAAATAGCAGAAAACTACGGAAAAACGACACTACAGTTGAGATAGACAGAAAAGCAAACGACACGGAAAATAAAAAAACTGAATGAATGGGCACATGACGCAATGGACGACTAATAGACGTAGTGGACAATACACTGCAGCATGACACTGCTTGGCTGCAGTGCGGACATATGGACTAATGCCGAACAGCGGGAAGTCCACACACCACAGTGACTACGGCTGACAGCGTTCCCGTTTGACGTCAGCTGCACTTCGTCGGTCGATGGCAGCGGGTGAGGAAGAACAGGCAGGTCCTGTATTCTGGACAAGTGATCTTTCAAAGCGTATACGAACTTCATTGCGCGAGTCCTTCTTTTACCTGCAAAAATGCACACCGCGCAATGAAGTTCGTATACGCTTTGAAAGATCACTTGTCGAGAATACGGGGCCTGCGCCTAAGAGAGGTTGTTTGTGCTAGCAGTGTTAACATATTCAAAAACAGATACTATCTTTATATTATTTTAGTCCGAAGTGTTTATGTTGCGTTTACTTTTGTTTTTTTCCCTTTTCGTTGTCCATTTGGGAGTTTATTCTTGACTATATCAATCATAAATAATACATAAATAATGATAGAACCCCTTTGAAAAATCCATCCACCATACTGGATAATGATGGAAATGAGGAAATACAGTTGAAGACATTCTGAGTTTGTCGAGAAACTATTTTTCTTATCTCTCAGGGATAAAACGTTTCAACTGACATGTTTTATTTCATGCCAATTCTGTTTCGAGCTCTACAGAAACAGAAAAGATTTGGAAATGAAGGTCATCTCACCTGAGGCAACTCTTTAGGTGGTACGAAATGAAGTCCTCCTCCCAAGTTTATGGTTATAGGTGTGACAGGCCTTGGAGGAAAAAATATAGGATTTGCGTTCACGAAGAGTAAACTGGTATTTCTCATAATATCAACGGCGTCAGGTAAGCCTTCACCCAAATACTTCCTTGCGTATTTATTTCCAACAGGCGAGAAAACAATTCTGGTTATTATTTCACCAAATATACCGTTCCAAGTACTTATGCATCTCTGAAGAAGCGTCGATTCCCCATCAAATGAAAAATCAACGTAAGGATAAATAACTGGATGTGCTGCATTTCCTATCATGGCATGTATACCTGGTATGAATCCATGGTGCTCAAACCAATAAAAGGGCACTTGAATTTTGCACTAAGAAGCGGCCAAACTGGCAGAGAAAACTCCACCATTAGTAAATCAAAGGTTCTGTTGCTTTCCAAAAGTTGAACCAGGCCCGGATGTGTAAATTGATAGGCCATTACAGAATCCAGCATTTCGAGGAATTTCTTCACCATTTCGTAGAAACCATAACCAGTTTTGAGTAATTCCATGAACTGGTTTTTTTCAAATACTTCATAAGCTCCACTATAATCAATTTGTGTGATGTTTTCGTTCGGTTCCATTAGATTTGTAGTGATGAGAGTGATCTTGTGGCCTCTTTTCGATAATTCCCGCCATAGTGGCCTGAAGGTCGCTTGATGACTGTAAAATGTTGATGGTACCACAGCTAAAATATCTGCACATGTCACTAGTCCACTCGCACTAAGAACGAACGATATAAGCAAAGCTGTTTTCATGATGTCGTCTGATTTGTGTCTAACCAACTTATCTGATTCATTTTATCTTCTAGCATTAAACAAGTGCCAATAGACATATATTATTATCAAACAATTGAGACTATCCTGAGTACTATGTACATAGGCGTACCTACTAGAGAACTGAATGAGGATACTATTGTACAGGGTATCCCATTTTGGGCACTTTTACGGATATCTCCTTTATTTTTAACGTTAGCGGGATGCGGTTTTCGCGACAGTGTGCTACTTTTTCGTGAAACTAAAGATGGCGCAATCAGTTTTTGCATAGCCCTCTTAGTTTTTGCTATACAGGGCGAAAATGAAAAGTATCACTTTTTAATCACCCCCCGTATCTCAGTTGTGCTTAAACTTGGAAAAATGTTTGAAACGCATTTCTATAGATTTTTTTCCGTAGAATCCAGTGGCGTAGTCAGTTTTTCAATTAAACTTTTCGTTTTTGAGTTATTGAGCAAACATATGTTTTTTTGAATTGGACACCCTGTATATTATTTTTTATTCTTATTAAGCACAATCTCAGTTTTTCAAAAACATATTATTTTATGCATTTATTTTCAAAACCAAACTCAGAATTCAAGATTTTGTAATTCAATTGTCAATAACCCTAAGTAGTAGGCCCTATGACTGTTTATTAAAAACAAAAAAAATGTCAAAGCTTTGTCGGTTGGTTTAAAAGTTTACAGTTCTCTCAGTTTTTATTATTTATTATATTATATTAATGATTCAGTTTTAAGTTTTTCTAATTACGGCTGCTTACGAAAATTACGAGAAATTTTACTTGCTTGTTTGTGATCTAGATATTATGTTAACATTATTTTCGACTTCTAACGAAATCTTGACTATTATTTTTTGTTTGTAAACAGTCATATCCTACTACTTAGTTATCGACAATTTAATTACAAAATCTTGAATTCTGAGCTTGGTTTTGAAAATAAATGCATAAAATAATATGTTTTTGAAAAGCTGGGATTGTGCTTAATAAGAATAAAAAAAAATATACAGGGTGTCCAATTTAAAATAAATATGTTTGCTCAATAACTCAAAAACAGAAAGTTCAATTGAAAAACTGACTACGCCACTGGATTCTACGGGAAAAAATCTATAGGAATGCGTTTCAACCATTTCTCCAAGTTTAACCACAACTGAGATACGGGAGGCGATTGAAAAGTGATACTTTTCATTTCCGCCCTGTATAGCAAAAACTAAGAGGGCTATGCAAAAACTGATTGCGCCATCTTTAGTTTCACATAAAAGTAGCACGCTGTCGCGAAAACCGCATCCCGCTAACGTTAAAAATAAAGGAGATATCCCGTAAAAGTGCCCAAAATGGGATACCCTGTACGTCATGCCCATATTAAAGGAAAGGCCACGATTGTTTACTGAATGAAAATTTGACAATAATTTGGACAGTTTTTATTATGATTTCATCAATACATTTTCAAAGACCGAATCGTGTACGATTTTTCACTTTTCATCAGATACAGTGTGTTTAATTGGGAAACGGTAAAAAGTGGAGAATGAATATACAGGGTGTCTACTTTTAAAGTGGACAAACTTCGAGGGACGATTATACATGTGATTTGCAAAAAAAAATGTCGAAATGTTGACGGTTATTCTTCAATTTAACATTTCTTGATTTCACGAAAAAATTTAGTGTTTTTTCTCTTGAAAGATCATTATTCGGTTTTCCTTGTAGTCTCATCAAATTTGACCACATATTCGGAAAGATCAATAAATTTGCTACAAGATGAGATAGTATGTATGCAAAATTCATATGGCAGGCGTGGTAAGGAGAAGAATATCACGATTCTGAAGTTAACAAAATAAGTACTATTTTTCCAATGGGTTTTTCGATGAAATATTAAAAATTATGCACACGCTTTGTATTCAATGAAAAATACCTCATTTAGTGTACTTTCGAATGACATAATCAACTTTTGTGCTAGCTGCTCATTCTCCGCTATAATATCATGCTAAATGATAACAACGAAAAAGTCTAAAAATTCCGAACCTAATTTGCTCTATATTGAAGCTCTTCGTGATTAAATCTTAGTGTAATTTTATGAAAATCATCAAAATATCTGTTATCTGAGACCAGACTTACATGTAGTTGGTACCGGAATATTTGAGGAAAGTGGGGGCCATAGGATATTAAGGAATGATGTGGCCACTTTCACGAAATCATGTGTGATTAATTTATGAAACAACCATGTATGGCAGGGAAAAAATCCTCATGCTACTATTGTTTCTCATTTCCAACTTGAGTTAACATGAGGTTGTCAGTCATGAGAGGAGAACTTTTCGGAACTGTTTGTACTTACCGATCACTTTGATGCTGAAGAATTCATCAGATTCATCCAGAGCAACTTGACAGATATATTCGTTGAAATGCACTCGTCTAACAGATAAAATGTCTAGTTTCAAATGGATGGCTGCCCAGCACATAATAGTCGCAAGGTCAAGATATATTTAATGAATATATTGCGATACAATGGATTGGAAGATACGGTCACTGGCCACCGAAGAGCCCCGATCTTAAGCCTTAGGAAAAGAACAATCTCTATATTTCCATAACAAGATATCCGATTCAGGTGAAATTCATTTTGCGGATGAGGATTGATATACAGTGGGTTGCCAAATTATTAGGGACACTACCAGTTTTCTGTAATTTTCAGATTTATATTAATTTATGGGCAAATAATTGATGTTGGGTATTGTAACTTCTTCTTTATTTATTGGAGGTTTTTACTAAGACAGAAAAAACACATATTTCATAGTCACACCTAATTATTTTTCCAAAAAATATGATGAACTGAAAAAATCTAATATTTAGTAATGCCACCTTTGGCTGCAATTAAGGCTTCCAGACGTCGGGGCATGCTCTCAATGCAAATTTTTGTATTGTGCTTTATATTGGGGCTCTGATGCCACACCCTAATGGGCGTTTCAATCAGTTGCCGCTTGGTGGTGATAACTTCTTTGGTAACCTCACGTTTCGTGAGTTCCCAAAGGTTTTTCTTTGGGCCAGGGCAAAACCTTCACACTCTTGGCGGCCAGAAATGCTGTTACACCTTTGGCTTTATGGCACGGTGCCAAGGCCTGCATAAACACGTATTCCTTATCATCAGGAAACCATTCTTCCACCTGTGGTAAGAGCCGACTTTCAAGCACTAGTCTATTCTGGTCCTGCTTCATGGTCTCTTCGAAGATGTAGAGACGTCCTATACCCTTGGCTGAGATCACAGACCACACGGTGATGCTAACAGAGTGTTTAACCCTCTCTACAAGACAGTCCGGGCGAAACTGCTTCCCTGGGCGTCGGCGGACGAATGAACTCTTATCAACCAAAATTGATTGTCGATTGCAATGGGCCAGGGTGTCAATTCTCGGGATCACTCGCTCACGAACGTATACGTACGTGAGTGAGTAAAATCGAAGAAATAGTTCGAAACAAGTTAATTTCTGAGCATATCGTCAACTAGTCGTTCGGACGAAAGTGTACATTCATTTTGAATGGATAAAATCATTACAATTTCAAGAAATCTACTCTTAAAATGTCACGAACGTATCGCTCGTCGAACGAGTGATCCATAGACAAACTAAAATAGTTTAGTTAGTCTATGGAGTGATCCCGAGAATTGACACCAAGACAACACCGAAATATGACAGTTGCAGACAGTTGGAGTCGAGTAATTATGATTTCAATTGATTTGTGGTATTTGTGGCTCTTGAGTTTTATGTTATTTTCCGAATTGTTCAACATTCTGGGCGAAATTCGACCTCAATACCTTCATATTCCGTATAGAAACCCTATTTTTTGTAGGCAAGATGATTTCATTGCATTCTACAATTAGAAATAATGATAGCGTTCAAACATAATTATGCCTGACAATTCAATTATCAGATAAGATTTTTGATACGCAAAAACAATTTCATTCAATCAGTTAGCAAACTGAATAACAGAAAAATATTCTATAACCATAGGAAATGAATTATCTAATAACTCCCAGGTTTTGTTACAAATCCATTCTTTGATTAAATAAATGTTTGTATTTAAAAATAATACTTTTTTTCTTGATTAACTTCATATTCCCATCAGAAATGTTGATAGAACTTGTAGGGCATTGAATGAGAAATATCCCAATTTACCCCCAATACAAAAGATATTTCGAAAAAGTGTTTCGAACCAGGAGTTTGGTATGCTAAGAGTACTCAGTGGAAAAACAACATCACTGTAAAATCATTTTTTTAATCATTTGCTGAGGAGAAATGTATAATAGAGCAGAAAATATGGCTAAGAACAAGAAAATGTAGACTGAATTTGAACATGGAAATAACACCCTATAATGTAATGTGATGTGAACCTTGAATTATACCTGGTGTCCACTAAGTCTGATGTTCTGCATTTCGTTCGAGGAACCTTCATTTGAAAAACATGAAGGTTCATTGAACGAATTGCAAAACATGAAATTTTTAAATTTGTATTTTTAGAAATCGTTGAGATAATCCATTGGAACCGACCTACTGGGATACATGGTATAAAGAAAATGAGTTACATAAGGATTATGAATTATATTGATGATAGTGATTTTGCATCTTTGTGAGGTAATTCGATTGTCTTGATAAAATCTATTAAAGTACAAGGAAAAATCATGAGTATAGTTTATCAGCAGGACAATGGAATTATTATGTATCGAAATTCGGGAAAAAGGAATGGGAAATTTATTTAGCGATACAGTATGATGAATCGGAAAAAATTATACCAGATAAATGTCTTCAGGTGCGAATTAGCTGATGGAGATAATCATTTTCTGGAAGATTGGCAACTATACAGGATGTCCAGCAGAATGTAGGAAATTCTCCGGATTCAGATAAAACATGAAGTAATAGGATGACATTTCACTGAAATAAATTTCGAACTAATTAAAAAAATTTGATGAAAATTTGGTATGATAACCAGAAATATGAGTAAGGACCACTTACAATTCTGCCTTCAAGTTTAAATGACCCTGTTTAGTTTATTTTTCGGCGGTCATTTCAATGCTTAAATTTTCAGCACCCTGTGTGATAAAATGTACAAAAAATAGATTTGGCTACGTCGAGTATTGAAAAATAGGAAAAATACTCCTGTTCATCGTCCATAAAATGGACCGTTTTCGAAGAAAATCATCTTTTACTGTTAGTAAAGGATTTTCCAAATGATATTTCTTTCGAAAATTTGAGAAAAGCCCTGAGTAGGAGCTTATGAGCGCTCGTTCTTTGGTGGAACAAGAAGACTATTACCTCAAAATTTTATATGGGACTTGAGATTGATACCAAATATATAAATGCCGAATTTTAGCAGAATCGGATTTGTATACTGAAAATTATTCAGAAAATCAAATATTTAAAAAAATTAATGATTAAAAATGGTTCTGATGATGCGATCCTCTCAAATTTCTGCATAAACATTCAGACGTATCAGTCTTCATTCACAAAATAAATTTCACTCGAATCGGATGTCCGGTTACGAAAATATGCGATTCTTCTTTTCATTTCAATTTTACAGTTATCTATTAAGTTAAGAGTTTATAAGGCATGAGACTTCAACTCTCTTATTTGGTATAATAAAAATAATAATAATTACGCCCTTGCCAGACATCATTCTATTCGGATAGCGCTTAGTTTCTCTTGAATTTCCTTACGCAAGACTATACATGAAAACTGGAAAGAATTCATTTTAGAATTAGGGAACTTCTGCATGTTTCGTTATTAAAAAGCAGCAACCACCTCTTTTGAAACACAGAAGTTCAGTTTGAAGTATCGAAAATAAAAATTTTATATGTATGACAAAAATATGATAAGAATTTTCATTATGCTAAAACATAGGGTATTTTTCATGTGACAGCATTGAGCGTAGAGTTGAATAAACACTTATCAAATTTATCAAATTTTGGGATAGAATATCATTATTTTCCTAAGCCTAAGGTGAGTCCGAAAATTATGAATAATTTGATATATATCTAAACTGTTTTCTGGAAACCTTATTGAAGCAACATCGACATTTTTGTTATGAGATGCTACTCAGATGGTTTTTTGGGGGGGATTAACCAATTTTTTTCGAAACTCTGTAGGAAATTCAGTAAAAACATTCCTTTTATGTTCATCAATTAGGTACTTTTCAACCAAGGACAGGAGAAACAATAATAAAACAAAAATATTTCATAAAAATAATTCAATAATTCTACTCTTTTTTCGCTTTAGGTTTATACAATAAAGGATAAAAAATATATTTATATGTCAATTTCATCATCATTCTATAAAAATATTTCATCACAACATAAAATATATAAATGAACACAGAGGTGATCGCTAAAATATCTAAGAAAAAGTACTGATAAAGAGGTATATCTGCCGAAGGACTCCTCAGATGTTCCGTTCCTCCATGTCTCAAAACGTATTCGGTCCACCATACTGCTTTTTCAAGACCACGCATGGGTTGATCTTTAGAAATTGCCGAGTATTTGTTGATGTTTGCCCTATATCTGGAATTTGGAAAACATATTCGTTAAAGTTTATTTGATGAAAAGACTTGTGAGTTCATTATGAATTCCCAGTGCAGACTCGAGTAACATACTTCGAGATATTAAAGAATTCAACTTTCTTGTTTACATGATAGACCGTAACATGCTAACTTCCGAAAGGAACATTTCAAACATGGTAGAATTTTCATGGTTCATTGAAGAGTTGATTGGGAAAGTAGAATTCATGAATGAATAGAATTGAAATAATAGCTAGTTTTCCAAATATAAACAAGAACGCGAAAGTTTATAACCTAATTTATATACAAAAATTCGAACACAAATACGCAAAACGAACTAAAAATTCAATACGAAATCAAGATTCGAACCTAGCAGGGATGTGGAAAACTATAACAACTCAGCCAGGGCAGCTTACGAGAATAGGGTTATATTCATATACCCCCGTTCAGGGCCGGCGCTGAGGTGAAACAGTGAAGCAAATTTTACAAATGTATATTTCAGGTGAAGCAAATGTTTCAGGCTTTCTGAGGGCGGCATTTTTCGCCAGCTGACTTTTCGTATTTAGGGTATGGTAGGGCTAGGGGCGCCCGAAAATTCCTTGCTTCAGGCGCCAAATTCACTAGCGCCGGCCCTGCCCCCGTTAATAGCATCTTTCATAACATGGGAGTTATTTACATAAATGAAAAAAATGAAAAAATAATTATGAGTATTTTCAACTTAAAAATATCGCCCAATATCAATAAACTCAAAAATACTATAAAACTCCTAGTATGACAACAGAAATCCATTTATTTACATAATATACAGGTGTCTTATAGGTAAATGAACATACGGTAACCAGAGCTACCCAAGTCTACAGTGACTTTATACAGGGTGTCTGGTGGCAGATTTATATTTTCAAAGTTAAATAAAAAAAATGCTATTTGACATATCATTTTAATTAAAACATTGAAGGACAAAATAAGCATGCGGATTTCATTTTTGAAAATTATACCATCCAAATGTTTTCCATCGAGTCTTACACACCGTTCAAAACGGAGCCTATTATTCTCCGCCACACGTTGCAGTAAACTCGGTTCAATTTTGCTGATTTCTCGATGAATATTTTCTTAACCTAGGGCAATGCAATGCTCTTTGGTGTTTCAGTTGAGGGTCTTGGAGACCAGTAACGGCAGTTTTGCTTATTCACGTGCCTGTTTAAATGGAAATGAGCCTCGTCGCTGCAAAAAAATGCGATTCACTGTTTGAAAACGTTCCAACATCGTTTGACAAAATGTTTTGCGTAAAAAAAACGTCATTTTCTTTAAGTTCTTGAACGATTTGAATTTTGAATGAATGGAACTTTAGATCCTTTCTTAAAATTTCATGAACAATCGTCCTGGAAAGTCCTAGTGAAGCTGCCCTTTTCCGTATCGAAAGTCGTGGATTTTCACGTGAACTCTCTTCAACCAGTTCAATGTTTCCGGGAGTCCTTGAAAATCGACTGGGCCCTGGCCGTGGGGTGTTTATAGCCGTAGCAGTTGTGCGGAACCTTTGCACCCAGAAACGAATTAAATTCACACTCGGCCCATCAGTTATCCGTCGAATATCGAAGTGTGAACAAAATTGTCGACGAGCAATTACGTAGGAATCGTTACTCTTGAAAAATGCCTCGATGGCGAACGCGCGATGCTCATTCGACCACTGCGACATTGTGACTAAGAAATCCGCATGACCACTGATTCCAACGACACTACCCTCCCCCGCGCAGTTTATTACTTGTTGAAATATTCGTATTTCAAAACATAAATCTGCCACCAGACACCCTGTACAAGACACGGAGCCGAAATCCGCCAGTAAGAGGCTAATGTCAGATTGTTGGAGGTTAAAATTCACTAAATTCTAACCTAACAAGTTATAATTTCTATGGTTCTGTGCACAGAACACTAATTAACTGTTCTGTTCTGTGCTGTAAAAAAAACAAACACAATTAGCCTCTTAATGGCGGAATTCACCAAGTGACTTCCAACTACCAATAGAAATCAAGACATGAGCGTGTCGCCACTGTCTTGTATAAAGTCACTGTACCCAAGTCGAGTCCGGGTCTAAAAAATCCAAAGAGGACAGGTCTAATCAATGAACAAAATAAACCTTGGTACAGGGTGGCTCATGTATTCATCAAGAATTTCAAATTAACTTAACTTTTGAACCAACCAATATAAGTCGGTTGATATTTGGAAGTCATGATTCCGTTCCACAAGTCGATCGATTTTCAATTTTCATCAGTATTGTCCGTAAAGACTTCTGTATGAATAAATTTGTTTAAAAGATGATACGTCGATTTTTTTTCAAATTTAAAATTACTTTCGTAATCACCACATTCACAGTGGAAATGGTATCTCAAGTTATTATCTGCGACGAATAATTTCTGAAATGAAAAATGAGAGGCTATTTCATCTGAAAGTCTTAGACGATGTTGATTAAGAAAATAATGTTAAATTTAAAAAAAAGCATTGAAGTTTAATTTTTTTAAAGAATTCATTCGAATAGAAGTCTGTACAGACGACACTGATAAAAATTGAAAGATATAATCAGGGCTCTGTTCTTCTTTCTTCAGCCTGAGTTGGGATAAGAAATGTGTCTGTGTGCCTTTTCACGGTTTTCATGGACATACATTACGCTGGTAAGTATGAAGACAGACGTGATGGTAAATATGCCATCCCTTGTGAGAACATCTCTACAGCTATCTGTCATTTTCGTACCAAAAAGTGTTTTTATGGCTTGCTTTTGTTTGAGGAGTAATTCCATAAGTTGCCTTACTATGGAATGTGGAATAATAAGCATGTTAGTAGTAATCTGGTCTACTACCTCCTTGATTCTACGTATCATAAAAATAGCAGTGAGTAGCTAGTTTTCTGCAAAGCAAGTCAATATGACTGCTCCAACAAAAATATTATTGATACTGCAAAACCAGGTAAAGAATAAAATTTTCGTTGGCTTCTTTGGTTATGATAATCAGTTTTCGCGTTTTAATCTCATTAAAAACTAATGCATTTGCTGAGAACCATGAACATGCATCCTTTTCAGCCACCTGTTTTCTTCGAACTAGATAGGACCGGAACAAGCTATTGGCTTTTCCTCTTATTCCGTAGTGGTGGAGTTTTTTCAACAGTATATCATGGTTCACGGTATCAAAAGCCTTGCTCAGATCCATGCACAGCTTCCTCTCCGTTGTTGTAGACGCTTAAAATCTCTTCGAGCACTTCAATCATCGCCGTAATGGTCGATCTATTAAGCCTGGAACCGTGTTGAGACTGATGAATTATTGCATTTTTTCAAGGAAACTGACAAGACGGTCCTTCAGAATTAGCTCAAAGATTTTGAAAAGGGCCGGTAGTACAGATATGGGCTGATAGTTTTAGAAATCATCTACGTCACCCTTTTTGACTACTGGACACACCGTAGCCACCTTCAGCTCGTCAGGAAAAACTTCTTGTCTATGCAATCATTCAGAATTTTTCAGAGCGCTGTTATGAGAAAGGGAGTGATATCTTTCATCTTCGAAACTGAGATGCCATAGATACATAATTCCTTATGTTTCAGTTTCCTTGATGCCTCCAGAATTTACTCCACCTCTACTGGAAACATAAACATGGACCTCGAATTAGCATCATGTTTATTAGTAAGCAATTCCTCTGCCTTTTGACAAGAAATGCCAACATCTTTGGCCATTTTCATACCCACTGAAGCTAGATATTTATTCAGGCTCTCGACAGTGATGTTGGTTTCTCGCCTTCTTTGACCATCTTTGTGGTTCGTTTCTTGTCGTATCAGATTCCACATCTCTTGATATCTGTTTTCTCAGTTATTCAATTTATCAGCAATCTTCTTCGTGACCATATTTTGGATTTCATGATTGAGAATGAAATGAAATATGGCATAGTATAGCTGTTTACAGTGTTTACCATTAGAATCACCCCTTACTTTGACAATGGTATCTGCTGCCTACAGCTTTTTTCTTGGGTTCTTAATTGTTCTTTTTTTTTCTAACTTTTTTCAGGAAAACAATTGGTAAGTATGTCCAAAGATCGTTATATGAATTCATGAAAAAAAATTGTGAAACTTAGTTGGGATTCGAACTCCCGACTCTCTTTAGAATCTGGCTCAAAAATGACCTTGAACACCGTGCATCTCGTTAATGCTTAGAAAACGAAATATATTTCAAGATTTTTTGTGTTCTCTACAAGGACCTATATATATTTAAAGCTTATGATAAAACGCACTATATGCACCGCTGATGGGTAAGAGGTTAACAAAAATGCCAAAAGGTGATGCTAACACCAAATCAGATAGTGACATCACTATCACTAAACTGGCTAAATCTTCAATTCATTTCGGAAACTCTTATCAATTTAAATCACGAAAGACAAATCATAATTGCATACGTTTTCTAGGAAAACAGAAAAAAATCATAAAAATCTGTCTTTTCTTACATTGGATTGTTCAAAAGTTCCTTCAACGCAGAAGTAAGTGATTCCCTTGTCATATCTTTTATATCCATGCTCAAACCAAACTTCTTGGTCTTCATTTTAAGAACATTATTATATTGATCCCCATAAAATGGCATGCCTAACATGGGTACTGCACTGTCGATCGCTTCCTCCATGGACTGTAAACCTCCTTGAGTGACAAAAAGTTTCAAATTGCGATGACCTGCGAAAAGAAAACCAATTTCAAAAGGAGGTTTCTAAAAATTTATATATCTGTTTTTTTTAGTCGATGAGGGTTAATTACACTCACCGGCAAAATAATCGATTCACTCAAAAATTGGTGAAGTTAGTTGATTCATAAATATGTTATTGTAGGTAAGTTCATACAAAATCAATCACCAGTTTTGAATATCAAGAGAACTTGGCGTACGTTATTTTATGCGGGGTGAAACAAAATCTGTTTTTTTACCCTAACTTTAGAACCACCATTGGTGTGTTACAGTTATTCCACCGTGTGATTTCCTATTTTCTCATCAATACACATCTTTTCTTGACAATTCTATCCTCTATTTATATCAATAGCTCAATGTTTTTAAAGATACAGGGTTTCAGAACAATATTAAATTCCACTATTTCGCTATGGTTATGAAAGTAATTTCATAGATTCAACCATCCCAACGTTATGAAAATAAACTGAAAACTAAGTGAAATCTTGAAACAAGAGAAGTTTAATGGCCACATGTCGTTCCCTATGCACCACCGTTCATTGGAGACGATTTCGTGCTAATGAGCTAGTGCATGATAATGCCCGACCGCGTGTGGCTAGGATTGCCAGGAATCATTTAGCAGAGGTTAATATCCAGGAATTCAATTGGTCTGTTCTAAGCCCAGATTTCAACCCAATTGGGCATGTTTGGATGATCTCGGGAGGAAAATTCGAACTCACCCACCAACTCCTAAAAAAATTGCAGCAGCTCAGTAATGATATAAGAGTTTAAGTGATTCAAAACCTTATTGAAGGCATGCCAAAACGAATTTCACCTGTTATCCGCACCTGTGAGGACACCCCCGTTATGTTTTCACTTAGTCAGTTTATTTCCATTAGGGCAGAATTTGTTGAAGTACTGCTATAGCCTTAGCGAAATTCAATGTTTTACTGAAAACCCTGTAAACCAAAATATTGGGCAATTGTTAAAAAATAAGAAAGAAATTTTCGAGGAAAGGTGTGTCTTGATGATAAAATTATAAATCAAATGGTGGAACAACTGGAGCACATCACAGGTAGTTTCAAAGCTAGAGTAAAAAAATAGATTTTGTTTCACCCAGTATGACGTAAGCCAAGTTTTCTCGAAACTCGAAACTGTTGATTGATTCCGAATGAATTACCTACAATTGAAAAAATCAAATCGGACTCGAAATAACGTATTTATGAATTATCAAACTTTATAGATTTTTTGAGTGGATCGTTTATTTTGCCGGTGGGTGAACATCATTTATACAGGTGTGCCTAAATTGAACGTACAAATGAAAGGGGGAGATTCCTTAAGTGAGTTTAAGAAAAAAAGTCCCATAAACATAGGGTCGCAAACGTTTCGTTCTCGAGATACAGAGTGTTGAAGTTTGAATTTTTTTCAAGTTTTTTTCTCATAGTATCTACACTTCACAAGATATTCAACTGAAATTTGGCATAGATATTACATTCGAGAGTTCTCACCACGTGACATGGCAATTTCGATAGAAGATCTACAGGGTGATATTTTTTCTGGAACACTGCCACCTGTTCTTCTGCAGAACTATTTTTGGTGAGCAACTGTTAATTTGAAAAAATGTAAAAAGGAGCTTTGTTCTTATACTAAATTTTTCGGTCTCTTGTAGTTTTGCCGTATCTACAAACGATTTCGAGAAAAAAAATTTTGAACGATTCTCTCGAAATCCTCGTGAAAATCCAAATTATGTTGGAAAGGCCACTTTGTAAGCTGTGGTGAATGAATTCAGTGTCAGTTTTTATGGAAATTTTTCTGATCTGTAGCGATGATTCATAAAGATTCGATAAACTCGTATAATCAACACATGGTTTTGATTAAAACTTTAACACCCTGTATCTCGAAAACGAAACGTTTGCGTTTGTTCATGGGACTTTTTTTCTTAAACTCACTTAAGGAATCTCCCCTGTTCGTTTGTACGTTAAATTTAGGAACACCCTGTATGTTAGACAAAATGACCCTCAGGGATGAGCACTACTGCGCAAGCGCAAAATTTTAAAGTTCAATATGGCCGCTTTCCCGCTTTTTTTGACAACATCATAACCTTCGATTTGGTTTTATAGTTTGGTTGATGGATTCTGTTTTGTCATGCGCAGTTTGGACAATCCCTCCGGGCCAAGTAGCGTGAAAGCCTACGATGTTGGCTTCAAACTTCTTATCTTATTCACAGTATATATCTTATAAGTATATGGTGTAGATTGACAATTCTCTAGAATCTACCACACCTCTAATTTTACTTACGAAGAACGTCCTGTTGAGGCAACCAAGTTCGTACTTCTATATTCTTCACGTTTTTAGCCACATTAACATCATCAAATTTCCACAATACTCTCATTGGTGCCATGTCCTGGAAAGCCTGAACCAAGGTTTGTTTCTGTTCCTCGGAAAGATATTTACTGTTTACTGTTGTTCCAAAGCTGACATATATGCAACCATGTTCGGATTCATCAAGGTATTTCTGCAAGTCCTGTAACAAATGTAATATTTCAATAAAATGCTTTATATAACAATACATTATACAGCCAATATATCTGCACTCAGAACAGGTTAAATGTTTAAACAAAAATCATTTTGAAAAGCATTAAGTTCCTTATCAGAATCCTCGTTGAAATTTTGTACAGCTGGCACCTATCATTTCTACTGTGATATTAAGACAGGCATTACGGATTCTGATCACGAAAGTCTGTCGAATTTTCCGGTTGAACCAAATATACCCCATTCCATCCCATATACCCCATAGCAAAAAGAAATCTACTATTATTATTTCACTGGGTTGAATATACGTAGGAAAATAATAGTATATTACGTAACGAGCGTATAACGGACATTATACGCGAGTAACATAGTATACTCTACCCACGTCGAATACATGTTTTGAAGATTTCAACTTTTGTCTACCGTGATATGACCTTTCTATTACCAGTTTAGAAAAAGTCAAGTTGACACATGAGAAATTTTTGAAGAACTTGTCATTGTACATTCTGTAAAAAAATGCCCTAATTTTAATTGATGTAAATAAAGTAGATTTGGTACTCGATTGACAAGGTATACCCATGTTTTTACTTTAAAATATTGAAGAAATATCAATTTAAAGATTATAATATTAAAGCGGAATCTAAAAAGCATCCGACAGCAGTGAACAATAAATTATTATTCACTAGTGATTAATTGGTATTATTCTAGCCAAGCGAACAGACGTATTATGGGTAGATTATTCAATAGTCGTGGAAAAAAATTTTGACATATTTTTTCTTCTACTTCGGAATGAAAAAAATTTAAGAATGGAATTAAAAAAACTACTTTTGGAGTAGTATTTTCAGGAGAGGTCAAAATTTTAATTACGGATTCTGCTGAAGTTTTTATTTGAACTTTCTACTGAGTCTCTGAGAGCTGAGATATTGGCTGTATATTTACATCCTTGGACACCCTGTATGGGTATACTTAATTGAAAATCTTTTAATACAGTAATACATATTTCTTCATTAAATGTGTTTCTCTATATTTTCCGAAGGAAGAACATTTCTCATAAAATAATCGTCTGGAAATACATATATGCTGACCTTTTCTGTTGGAATAATATTAATATAGAATATTATTTCTTCAACTATTCACAACAGTGTTTCTGAATATTTAATTATTCACAAATTCCATCGATTATTTTCTATGATTATTTGGAATAGGGCATAGAAATTCAGAACTTGCTTTTCATTCCTTCGGTTTTACCTAATGCACAAATAAATATTCTAAATATGCTGAGTATCTCTAGGTCAAAATTGAAAATACAGAACTCGGTAAGATACACATCAAAGAAAGTCGGTGGTATATCCCGAATAATGTTCGAGATACTCATAGAAGATTGCCCTGGTAAAGTACCTACACTTTCAATAATATTTCATGGAGTTGGTATCACGAAAATAAAAAAGTAGCTTTCAGGATATCGATATTTTTTATTTTTCAATTCCTACACAGAAACCTTGATCAAAAATTCCAAGATTTCTCAGTTATCAGTAAATATTTCACTATCTTCAGCTTGAAAATTTACAATACAATCACAGTCTCTGATTCTAAAAATACTAATTGATTAACTAATAGTGAAGTAACACTAATCAGATGAGATTTCAAGATTAGAAGATACATATTATATGTAGTTACCTTGATTGATTTTTATCGTTTTGGCGAAATTCATATCATATTCAACTCAAAAATTGAAGCGCTAACGTGAAGACACGTGAGCATTTTTTCGCTTCTTCATTTTATGAAAACGATTCACATTCAATTCAGATATATGTTATAGACTTAGTAAATGGATGGAATGAAACCTATAGTTCTCAAAATATATAAATTTGAATTATCGTTTTACCAATATTAACAAGCATGAAGAAGCGTAAGACACATATTATAATTTGATGCTGTTTTAAATTTTGAATAAAGCCAACGGTATTCACATCATAAAATATTACCACAGAACGTATTTACGAATATACCGATGTAATAGACAATAGAACATTCGATGACAACAGAATTGCGAAATCTATGAGGCATTTTTTCTTGTTATCGAAGTATTTTCAGTTTTTTAAGATTCCGAATCTACATCTTCTCCAATGACACTGGGTTATACATGAGTCAGGATGAATTTCGAGAAATATTGATACGAAATAACCGCAAATCTTTTTTGATATCATACGATTTATGTTCGAATTCTACATTATATTAAAAATGGCTCCAAACAATCATTTATACGATAATTCTGATAATTTTTTATTTACTCATAGTAAGCAATAAAATTACTAGCTCTCTAGAGAAAAACGAGTGGCACATTACGGTTATCTTTTTCAAAGAAACTTATTTTGCTGTCAACCGCATTGCTCTATCGTCTTTCGTTTTCGAGTTATAAGCCAAAACTGACAGTTAGGCAATTTCAACTTTGGTCATTATCTTCGTTCCTGTTTGTGCTATAAACTTGAAACAAAAACTTTATGAAGACACTTTTTCGATTGGAACCCAGTGGCTTAATCTAATCTTTGGTGAGGGATTTCCTTCCTGATTTATTACATGAAAATTTGATTTTTGTCATGGAAACAATAATTTATTTCTACCAATATATAATAATAACAACCGTTTTTCATCATTTCAAAAATATATCACATGTCAAATATCGCTCATAGGTCAGTGCTGGCGCTTGGGACGAGCAAGGGTTGGCTCGGACCCCAGCTAAATTTTTATGGCCTATGCTCAACAAAATTCTTGCAATTCATTCATCACTACTCCCACTGAAAATTCTAGGCCAGCCTTGCCTCCCCATTAGCGTTGCCACTGACCTCAGAGCGATATTTGACATATTATTTATTTTTGAAACGAGAAAAAACGGTCAATATTTTCAAATAAAAATAAATTATTCGGCAAAAATTGGATTAGGCCACTGAATTCCAATCAAAAAAGTCTCTCTATAAATTTTTGTTTCAAGTTTATAGCATAAATAGGAACGGAGGTAATGATCAAAATTGAAATTGCCCAAATGTCAATTTTGGCTTGTAACTCGAAAACAAAAGACGATAGAGTAATGTGGTTGAAGGCAAAATGAGTTTTTCGAAAAAAGATAAACATAATATGCCACTCATTTTTCTCTATCTCTTAGGGTTAGAAAGTTGTGTTTCAGGGATCACCAATTCTGGCCAACCAGTATATGCACATTTTTTGTTTTTGAGGTCTGAATTCAATTGAGTTTCCACATTGAAATCAGATTCATATTGAATAAACAGGTAAATTGTAACTGAACCGTGTTTTATTCCGACGGCTGTGCAGGTCAATTCTATTTTATATGTTATAGTACTTGCTTCGATCATAGTCTGATTAAAAACATAAGTTTGCGATAAAATGTCACATTTTGTAAGAATCTTTTATATACGAATTACGATCATGTGCAATTTTGAACCTCAAAAGTGAAACTGTCATTCGTGGACGCGTTGAAAAATTATCTTTAAAAAAATTTAATAATACTCTAGCACATTAAACGGAATGTCGTATGAAAAAAACTAAAAATAAATTTATTCTATCGCCATTTGTTCGCCAAAAATTGGCCACTCATTGACGTGTCAGTATTTTTTATGAAGTGCTTTTTTTATCACTAAAAGGTTCAGTTGACCGTAAAACAGATGAAAAAATCAAAATTGCAGTACACAAATTTTTCATTGGTTTTCTGGAATGAATTGAAAATTAATGGTTCTGAAAATTTTTACGGAATGAAGGGAATGAGTGTAATTGAAAGTATTATGTTCGGTATATACATCATGTTACAATAACACACCCACTCATATGTTCTTCATTTTTAGGAAAAACTCTTGGTACACATTATGTATATGACTGTACGCTTACCTCTGGTAACTTTTTCGGATTTGTTATGCTCAGGAAACCATTCAAATTAATAGTAGTCGGTGTGACAGGCCTAGGGGAGTAAAAGATCGGATTCGCATTGATGAAAAGCAAACTAGTGTTCTTCAACTCTTTGAAACTATTCCACCAAAATGTGCCAAAGTACTTTCTTAATAATATTTTTTCATGCTCAATTGTAATGAAGTGAGTGAAAAAGTAATTAATAATGGTGTACCCTGTGCTTTTCAATCTGTCCCAGTACCCTATCACGAATTTGGCTGCTAAGTATTCTTGCCAAGGGTAAAGACCGGGATGAATAGAGTTCCCCATGTAGTCATGGATGACAGCAGATGCATCCTTGGTACTAAAAATTATCAGGGGACAATTGAAAACTCTCCTCAAACAAGGCCAGGAGGGCATAATCATGTCAAGAAACATCAAGTCGAAGTCTTTATGTCGAACCAGGTCATGGAAATCTGAATCGTTGAACTGTTCATTTACCATATCTGGCAGAGACATCAGACGCAACTCATGAGCATTTGTATAAGGAAAATAACTTAGCCCTCCAGATTCACTTCGAGCATTCCTGAATCTACCTTCATATTTGCTGAAAAAGTCTATCTGAGTTATGTTTTCGTGCCATTCTATCGAACCGGAAGTAAGGAGCGTGATTTGATGATTTTCTGCTAACTCTAACCATAAAGGGGTGTATAGGTTCCTCAAGTTGTAATTGAAGTTCGGTGAAACCACCAAGATTCTGGCACATTGTATATGAACGCTAACACACAACACAACGATAAAAATTGATAAAGTTCTCATTTTGACAGACTGGGGACCAAATGGGATACAAATACAATCTTCGGACTAGTTTAGCATGTGATGTTAACATTGCAATGATTGGGAGGCGCATGCCTACATTTATTTTGTGATTTACGCATGTTTCCGAAGTT
The DNA here is from genome assembly GCA_013421045.1 of Propylea japonica. NCBI lineage: Eukaryota > Metazoa > Arthropoda > Insecta > Coleoptera > Coccinellidae > Propylea > Propylea japonica. The sequence continues at coordinate 6,940,599 of CM024245.1, read as the reverse complement.
TTTGCCTTATGGTAATGGCATAACGAAATTCGTAAACATCATAAGAGAGAAGGAATGAAGATTTTCAGGATTGTCTATTTTAAATAAATTCCTCTTGCGATATTATTTTACATTATTTCAAATGTTTCAAATTGACAACAATTCAATTCCTGGTCAGACACAGCTTCATTGGATTTTTTTTTTATAGTTGACCTTGGGCAATATCGGGTTTTCTGTAAATTTTGGCTTTCCAATAGTGGTCAAACATAGTAAAGTTCCGGCATAAGGGAGTTTCGAACTGAAAACGATGCTTTCAGATACCAAAAACTACACTTATCAAATACAAGATGATTTTTTCGTCGACCTCAAAATAAATATGCGTATAACGTATACGAAACTGATCAATAATGATCCATTTCAATTTATGCTAATTTGATGTGCAATTATTTCCATGAGGAGCCAAACATAAAGTATTCAGAAGCAATATGAGTAATGTTACAACTCTGAAACATGAAAAAAAAATTATATTATGTCGAATGTTTTGAGCAATAAGAATGTGTTTCAATTAAGAATTTATACTCAACTTATAATGCGGTTGACCGGATTATCTTGTAATAAACTCATTTATTAATCTTAGTATACTGGTTGATTAAATGACTATTTCCGCCGACCTCGAAATAAAAGGTGATTTTAATGTGTACGAAATTGAGCATTAATGACCCATTTTAATGCTCAATTTTTTAGCCATTTTAATGTGCAATCCTCATGGCAACCGTACACAAAGTATTCAGAAGCACTACGAGAAATGTCAAAACTCTACTGGAACATAAAAACATAAAAATTTATATTTGTCAAATGCATGTCTTGTGCAAAATATGAATGTATTTCAATCAAGTATTTATACACAATTCGTATTGAGATCGGCGGAAAAATCTTGTAATCAACTCGGTTATTAATCTAGCGACTAATGGTCTCGAACTATTAAAATATCTTGACCATTAGTCGCTGTTTTTAATAACCTAGTTGATTAAATAACTATTTTCATCGACCTCAAAACAAGGTCAGTCTAACGTATACGGAATTGGACAATAATGACCTGTTTCAATGTTCAATTCATTCTATTTTAATGTCATGGGAAACCGAACATAAGGTATTCAGAAGCAATACGAGTAAGTTAACCACTGTACTGGAACATAAAAAATTAAAAACTTATAATATGTCAAATGTATGTTTTGTGAAAAATAAGAAGGTACAATACCGATCAATAATTTATACTCAATTCATAATGCGGTCAAAGAAAAAAATCTTGTGATTAAATCGTTTATTAGTCGCTGTTCTTACTGAACCAGTTGATTGAATAACTATAAGAAAATTATCACGGTGTAGTTTTTCGCGATAAAAAATATCCTGGATTATTATCGAAAGGGTGAGAATTGATCTTTTATGATGTTTTCTAATGACAGGTACGCCAAAAATTGTATGAATACTTTTCTCACCATTTTTTAAATAAGCTAATTGTACAGGGTCTTTATAAATGATTGTAACATCGTAGGGTGCTCTGGAAATTTTTTATCTTGTCGTATCTCATGCAAGGTCTACATATTTATAATTCCAGTCACATTATTCAATTTCTTTCAGAATGACCAGCCTAAACTCACAGTATCGTTTGTTTAAATTAAAGTTTACACCAGAATATAAATAATTATAATAGTCCAACGCCAACTGCGTTGTTATAATCATTTATAGAGACCCTGTATATTATTCGATGAGCGGTAATGCAGGTCAAAACACACGCAGTGTGTTTTGAGCATTACCGCGAATTGAATACTATACTTTATCCACGACTTCTTCAGTAAAATTCGAATTAATCTGCATTTAAAAAATTTTGAACAGTTGTCAACAGCGTTGACAACATTTCGTCAAACCTCTGTACTCTGTGGTCGGGAATCAAATCAGAGTCTCTAATCAAATCACGTACTTTCGCAACTTCAAAAATTTACGTTTTCCAAAAATAAATCCGGAATGAATCGCTAAAACGTTATCTTGATGGCTGAAATAGAGTTCCGGATCGATCCTACTTTTTATTCATTTTTTTGTAAGCAATTTCATTTTTCCTAGGTATATTTATTAGCGGGTGTTATGGGCGGGTGTTATTATAACATCGCTTTTCGGTTCATAGACATGTCTACGGTTGTGTTATACTGTTATAGCTACTATTACACATAGAAATTAGTTTAATAATTGACATATTACTCTATAGGAGTGGATAAAAATATTTATTTGGTGTGGTGAAGCAAAAACACTGACGGAATGCTGTTTTCAAAGGAGTTCACGTTATTTTAGTAAATTTTAAATGAACATGTATTTAATATGACCACAGAAATTCTAAAACGGGTCCGCAATTCTGAAAAATTAAAGTAAAGATGAATTCGTTTATTTATTATTCTCTTAAATTAAGAATGTTTTCGAAATTTTCATGACAATTAAGAAAGAAATACAGTATGTATTACATGATGGTTTCAATTAGTAGCATATTCACAGAATGATTTGTCCCTCATCGAAAGCTTTCCGTCATGATGAAACAATTGAAATAACCACACTTTAACTATATCGAATATCTTATTTCAAAATATTTGTAAGATGTACTAATTCAAATTCCTCACATCGGAGTAGTAATAATTTGGATCTCAAAAACATAAAGGAGTCTCCATAGTTATTCAATTAAGGAAATGAGTCTTTATAATGATTTCACAGGTATCTTAAAAGTCAATTCATATAAATGGATCGTTCGAAAAAAAAGTAAGCGGTACATCGAAAAAATGTTAACTATTGAAGTACACAATGAGGGGATTTATGTTTAAAAAAAAAATCATCCAAATGTAGAACCTCGCCTTCGTGGCACCAAAGCAGACTAACAGTAAAATTACTTATAATGACCGTATGCGCAATAACTTTCGAACGGAAGGAGCTTGAGGTTTCAAATTTTTAGAAAATGTGCAGGGTAAGAATGACTCACTGAGTTCATTAAATGGACAAATTGGACGAATAGTTTCCTAGTTATAATTATTTTATTTTTATAATTTTATAAATATTATGGAAAATATAGATCTGATCAACTGAATGAAGTCAGAAGCTTTGTCTAAATTGCAATTGTTGGAGAAACGAGAATTTAAATTTGAATATCCTGGAAGATGTTGTATTTATGAATTGAAATTCTTATTCAAATTTCCAAGTTCTTTTTTTTTCTGGAATATTTCGTGAGCCTCATTATACAGGGTGGTCCACGGGAACCTGACGGTTTTTAAATGAGTAGTACACATTTGTTTTTCAGCATATAACATTTATTTTTTCATGTACTTACAGCCAGTACTATGCCATTTAAGAAATCAAACCTTAAAAATAACATCTGTCAAGTGGTGACCATCTTGCTCGAAACATGTTGCAAGTCTGTTCAAAAACCCTTGGTGAACGCGCTCCAATAAGGGTGTGTCAATCGCGTGGACTTGTGCTCGAATCGCTTCCTTCAGCTCGCCTAACGTTCTCGGTTTGTTTTCGTAGACACGAGATTTGAGGAAACCCCACAGAAAAAAGTCGCAGGTTGTCAGGTCAGGTGACCGCGGAGGCCAAGGCATGTCCCCAAACCGTGAGATCAAGCGCTCTGGGAACATTTGGCGCAACACATCCATCGATACTCTAGCTGTGTGAGGGGTTGCCCCATCTTGCTGGAACCAGATGCTTTCAGCAGGAAGTCGTAGATTGCGTAACTCAGGTCTCAGGAAGGTGTTTATCATCTCAACATAACGGGCTGCAGTCACAGTCACTGTGTTGCCGTTTTCCTCAAAAAAATATGGACCAATCACACATTTGGACGATACTGCACACCAGACCGTCACTTTCGGACTGTGTAAGGGCCGTTCATGAAGTTGCTGAGGGTTTTCACTGGCATAATAACGACAATTTTGCCTATTGACGAAACCGTTCAAATGGAAATGAGCTTCATCACTCATAAACAGTACAGCATCTTCGTTCACTTCAAGCATTCATCACATTTCCAGTTGTTCGAAGATCGTTGACCCACTTCAGAATCGTGTTACGACTTGGGACAGCTCCATGACGGCCAATATTAAATTCACGCCGAAACAGTCTCTGCGTAGCCACCACTGATTCACCATTTTTGATAAAAGCTTCAAACGCGAACATGCGATGCCTCACACCCCACGCAGTCATGATGTACACTAAATGGCACATTCCAACGGTTCAAATGGGACCCTTCTGATGGCCCCACTCCACCTACCTGCCGAGTACTACCCAATTGAAAAACGTCAGGTTCCCGTGGACCACCCTGTACTTAGTTACTTTGTGTTCGGTTCCTCTCAGTCTGTAGTTATGAGTGTAGGTATTATTGTGACCTCTTTTCGCAAATTCTCGCCATAGTGGCTTGAAAGGTTGCTTGTTGACTGCAAAATGCGTTGATATCACAGCTGAAATATCTGAAAATGTTATTATCGAAAATTATATAAAAAATCAAGAAAAGCCCTGAGCAGGTGCTTTTGGGGGCTATTACTTCAAAATTTTTCACAGAACTTGGGATTGAAACTACATATATAAATGCAAAATCTCAGCACGATCGGAATAATATTCTGAAAATTAGTCAAAAACTGAAATATGTAAAAACTTTACAATTAAATGTAGTAAAAAAATCCATGTTTCTGATGATGCGATCCTCTTGAAATTTTTCATGAACATTCAGTATATCGATCTTCATACACAAGATAAATTTCACTTGAATCGGATATCTTGTTATGTAAATATAGAGATTCTTCTTTTCAATATTCCAATTGAATTTTCCATGGTTCCGATAACGCGACCTTTTTGAAATTCTGCATGAACATATCAGTATATCAATCTTCATTCACAAAATAAATTTCACTAGAATCGGATTTCTTGTCATAGAAATATGAAGTTTCTTCTTTGCAATATTCCAATTGAATTTTCTTTGGTTTTGTTTACACCATGGTCACAAAATTTTGCATGGGGCTCATTATGAGGATCTTGCATGTGGCCACATTTTTGCCTGAAATATTGAGAAACAAAAATTTTGAATCGCCATATTTCATGGAACATCCTGTATGATTTGGCTGGTTAACGAACTTAATCAAGGCATTTGGGAAACAAACTCAGCCTGAAAATCTCAAGCCTCTAGGACAATCCCTTTGAAAGTAATCGTTCTAGCTGACGGCCACACGGACAGAATTAAATTTGACCACGGAATCGTCATCAGGGAGTCGAACCCTATCGTTTGAAGCCATTTTCGGCTGAAAATTCGAAGATTACAGATATTTGGGCAAAACGATATAGCACTCGTTTGAGTAGAACGAGCGTTCGAAAACTTTATCAGCTGTAATTGTATTTCATAATGTGATGGTGGCCATATACGCTACGAGAAATCGTTACGATCAGACTGTACAGTTCGAACGGTGCCGATAAATTGCTACATGTATGTGATAAAACTGTGCAGTTTCGAACGATTTGTTGAGACTGTACAGTCGAAAGGAACAGTACCAAAATTTCAATTGATTTATCGGAATCGGACGAACTGTGCCGACTGATCGAAACGTGTATGCGCTTGTGTTTCCGTTTTCGTGTTCAGTTTGGTTGATTTTGGTAGATGTAAGTACGTATCGTGATCCATTCTTAGAAAATTATGCCAGTCTTTTGAAAACAGCTTCAATTCCGCCAACAAATTCACATGAGAATGAACTCTTCTTTTCATTAGCCATTCTTTACACCAGATGCTACGTTTTTTCTGCTTCACTTTTTGTTCCTTCAGGGCAAATATTAATCTAATAATTGCTAATCCGTCGTCCGTCGACGCCATCACTACACGTATGCAGGGCGCCGCTTTTTGTACCGTCTGATCGCAACGATTTCTCGTAGCGTGTATAGCTAAAAGGGCCCACTCACTAAGAGGGAAGCGCGAAGACTTGAATGCGCGTTGTACGTGGTACAGTTAAAAGTGTGTGTGTATGGCGTAAATTTGGAATGCGCATTCATCTCCGTCGTGTGGCGTGTGCATTCTTCCCCGTACGTGGAAGAATGACCAAAAACGACCGTGTATGGGCAACAAGTCTCTGCACGTTTCATATGTTAAGCAACACAGTGTCGGGTTCGATATTTATACCTTAGAAATTTTTTCCTAAATAACAACACACGCCACTGCCATTAACATCAGATCTTTTTTCGACGTCATCTCACGCTTGTCGCACATCCAAACCAACACGCAAAAGTGTATGTGTGTGGGCAATATGAATGCACGCGTTGCGTTACAGCAAACATGCAGAGACTTAACTGCGCATTCTTCCTTCCTAGTGAGTGGGCCCCATTTTATATATGCCAGCTACGATAAACTGCACCGTTCGAACTGTACAGTCTGATCGTAACGATTTCTCGTAGCGTATATGGCCACCATGACACGATGTATGTTGAATAATGCAGGTATCTGATTTGTTTTGTTCTGTATCGCTTCCGCGAATAACCTCAATTAGACGGTTATTACCGAATAGTTTTTTCATAAGAGTAGTTGTAAGTTGGAACGAGATGTACCTACTCATTTCAAGGTTTTCATATTTGGAATCAGTAGATTATGTCTATGTCAATAATAATAAGGAAACAAGGTAGTTTAATTTTCGACTACAAGGTCGCAACAGATTCTCGTGACGGAATTCCGCATAAACATTATGACGTGTAGAGTAAATAGTAACGCTCAAATGCGATATTCATTTTTACGTGTTTGTAACTGGAAAAGAAAATGCAATAAGCCTGGAAGTTCCGAATTTTGAGCAGGCAGTAACCTTAAACGATAAAAAAAATTTTTCGGGCCATCTGGCCGTATGCAAAAAATCGGCCTTTCGATTGGAATGAGCAAGAGATTCGAAATTTTGCGCGGACAAGGAATGGGGTGAATCTAAATTTTTCACACGAAGAAAAGACAACTCACTCTTGAGGCAAGCTCTAGAAAATCCAACGATTAATACTACTTCGATCATTGAATGTTGCTCATCAGAGACTCCTTTCAGAAACTGGACAACTTTTTTCATTGATAATGAAAACTACCGTCCTTTAGGCTTCAGAATGACGTTTTAGAAATGCCAGTAAATTGGAGTATATTTCATTCCTTCACTTCGAAAAATTAAATAGATTGAAAACGAAAATCTATCAATCACTTTCGAAAATCAAAATAACGAAACATGAGAACACTTCCCATAGAAACGAAGTAACAAGTAAATATGTATCTCCAAATTACTGAATTCAAAAGTAAGCTCTTGTTCGTAGGAGTTTCAATTTAAGGAAAGCCCTAAGCAGGAGCTGATGAGCGCTCGTTCTTTAGTGAGGCAATACGACTATTACCTCAAAATTTTATATGGGATTTGAGATTCATACCAAATATATAAATGCAGAATCCCAGTACAATCGAAATTATACTCAGAAAATTAGTCAAAAAATGAAATATTAAAAGAATAAATAATTACAAAAATTAAATTCTATGGTTCTGATGATGCGATCCCCTTGAAATTTTGCATAAACATTCAGTATAGTAGTTTTCATTCTCAAAATAAATTTCACTCGAATCGGATATTTTGTTATGAAAATATAAAGGTTCTTCTTTCAATATTACAATTGATTTTTCTATGATTCTGTTTGAAATATGATCATACAATTTCGCATGAAGATTCAGTATATCAATTTTTATTCACAGAAACAAATTTCATTCGAATCAGATATCTTGTTATGGAAGTAAAAGGATTTTTGTTCTCAATATTTCAATTGAATTTTCTACGGTTCATTCAGAATATCGATTTCTATTCACAAAAAAAATTCACTCGAATCGGCTATCTTTTTATAGAATATAAAGTTTCTTTTTTTCAATATTCCAATTGAATTTTCTATGGTTCTGTTCACACTACGGCACAAAATGTTGCATGAGGCTTGTTATTAGCAACATAACATTTTATTTCGATTGGTTTCCTATTTTCTGAGATATTGAGGAACAAAAATTTTGAATGGCCATATTTTATGGAATACCCTGTACGATTTGACTGGTTAACGAACTTAACCGAGCCATTCGTGATCCGAATTCATCCTGAAAATTTCAAGTCTCTAGGAAAATCCCTTCGAAAGTTATTATGCTAACGGACGGCCGGAGACCCCACGTATAGAATTGATTTGACCACGAATTGGTCATCGGGGAGTCCTACCCTATCGTTTGAGACCATTTTCGGCTCAAAATTCTAAAATTACAGACATTTGGGCAAAATGATATAGCACTCGTTTAAGTAGAACGAGCGCTCAAGTCACCTTGAATGAGAAAAAATATTGTATGTTACACGTTGAGAAATACAATTTTCGTTAATATCTAACTGGACGCACAAATAACTAAGAATATACAGGGTGGTTCATTGAGTAGGTATGGCGGCCGGACGTAACTGTTTAACCTATAACTTCCAGCAAAATGATGGTAACCAAATTGATGAATTTAATTCAATCTGCTATTGTTTGCATACCTCTTCAGGTTGTGAAGCTATTTGTCTTTTGAGGAGAAGGAGCAAGTTAATATGATCTCACCTCAGGAAGCTTTTTCGGCTTTGTCAAATGAAGACCTCCCCCAAGGTTGATGGATACTGGCGTGACTGGTCTTGGAGGAAAAAATATGGGATTGGCATTAACGAAGATCATACTGGTATTTCTGATTACTTCTCCAGTACTAGGAAGATCTTTATTTATATAAGTTCTCATATAACTATCGATGATTGGAGATATCACCGAGCTTAACATATCATGAACTATGGTGAAAATTATACTCGAAAACCTATCATTTATCGAGGGATTCTCTCCAATTCCTAAATTGTAAAATGGATATATAACAGGATGTATGGCATTTCCAACAGAGGCATGCATAGATTGATGGCCATCCATGGTACTCAGAACAATGAAAGGGCATTTGAATGTGACACTCAAAAGAGGCCAACCTGGTATTAAGGTTTCTACCATCATCAAATCGAATGTTGTATTGTTTTTCACCAGTTCTTGTAAGCCCGGATGTGTAAATTGATTAATCATGATTTGATCAACAACATCAATGAGTTCCCTGACCATAGAAAATGAAAATCCCTTTTTGAAAATTTCTTCAGTGGAACCCATCTTGAATGTTTCACTGTAGTCCAATTGAGTGATGTTGTCATTTGGTTCCATGGGATGTGTAGTAATTAGAGTAATCTTGTGACCATTTTTAGCCAATTCTCTCCACAGTGGTCTAAAAGTTGCTTGATGGCTGTAGAAAGGCGTAGGTATCACGGCTAGGATATTCCCACATCTAACAAGTTCACTACTACCGAACACGATAAAAATAAACAACGTGAATTTCATGGTTATCGCGATATATTGTGAGCACTAGCGGACTGACTGTGACTCAATTGTTAACACCTTGTAAGTTAAAATACATCTCAATTCATATATCTATTTTCCCCACTATGAAATTTGAAGTAGATGATAGCATTAATCTAGCGAACTTTTATTCGTCACTAAATAAACACGTAACAATAAATTGTCACATTTATCAGATCGCATCAATTAATCAGATTCCTTCTAGTTCATTATTTTTATAGAAATATGTAGTAGTTCCAGATGTCAGCAGACATGTTTTTCATATCACTGCAGCTGTTGAGCACAGAAATTGAATATATAATATAAAATTCGTGAAGAAATCTGACCAATCTAAAGACTGGCACTGGTTTATGTTCACCTTATATCTCAAAATATACTGATCCAATAGAATAAGCGGTCAAATACCGAGAAAACTGTTCTGATGTAAGAGGCCAAGAACGATATATTCTAAACCATCAGAGTGTATTCCAGAAGAAAATACACACAATAAGAAAAAATGCTTAGTTCAACAGAGAAGAAGCATTTTGGAACATGGCATACAATCGCCAGTCGCCAGCCAAGTTGCCATTGAGGCGTTGACTTCAGTACAATCAGTTTAGAGATGGTGTAATGGTGCTAAGGCAAGCTGAATGAACTTAGCAAGAACAACAGTGTATAAAAAGTAATTCAAGTAAGAGGGACATAATTTTTTTTTCAAACCAAAGATTTTTCATTTTTTGAAAATATAATGTTTAGGTATGACTTTTCCAGAAAGTAACTTCGCCGCAATGAATATAGAATATAAAAGAAATAATATATGAATCAAGAGAAATAAAAGAGTAAATGCCCTTCATTTGTAAAATACATTTGTTAGAATTCGATAGTAAAAAAGATAGCGATCGATAAAAATATTAAAATCGACAATATCCTTAAATCTATGAAATTATCTGATTAGCAGAAATGATGTCATGAAATTTATTCATAAACGCCCAATGAGTTCTTCTTGATAAAATAGCATTTAAATTAGGTGTATTTGGCAGATGCTACCAGCAAAAGGTTAGGAATATGCTCATAAATACTCAGCTTAAAGATGAAAATCATTTTTTATGCAAAAACTACCGAAAACAGTATTTTATTATTCTTGACGAAGTGATTACTTAGGAGCTGATTGGAGAATATAAGACACCTTCATGGGATTTCGCCGAAAAAGGTTTTTCTGACCTATTAGCAAGGCCGTTCTGAAAACTTACATTGGATTAAATACATGATCATTAACGAAGATCTGAAGCTGATCTGATGTAATACTGAATAATTTGTAGGTATATAAAACACCAGAAACTCTTTTGGCATAAGCTGAAAGCAGTATGGGTTTTCTAAAATTCTTGGTTGTTGGAAGACATGAAAATACCATATTTCCCCAAAGAATGAATAGTGAATGTATGTTTGTCGGCCCTGTGGTGAAAATTATAATACTCATGCATGTAACAATACACATATGTATGATGTCTAGATATAAATCTAGAAATAAACTCAGACATGCGATATAGCCATTCACTCAGATAGTCAAGCTCTGAGCTCCTACGTCATCGATTCAAAGATGGTTTGGGAGTGGCGGAACAGACTCAATGAGGTAGGCAAGAAAAATAAGATCTTTTTAATCTGGGTTCCAGACCATTCGGGATAAAAGAAACGAAGAGGCTAAAACACTTGCCAAAGAGGGCGCGCGAATGTCACTCATCGGCCTAGAACCCCTCTGTGGTATGGGTAAATGTAGGTACTTACAAAAAGGAGTTTCTGGAGAAGAAAAAAGTCGAGAGGGAAAAACTCTGGAGGATTCTCCAGATCATTCCACTAAGTTGAAAAAGCAAGATCCAAAATATATCTGGATCTTGGTGAGAAACAATTACACCTCCTCACTGGCTTTCTTACAGGACACTGCCGCTTCAGGAAGCACCTGTTGAAGATGGGATTGTCGATCACTGACGAGTGTAGGTTCTGTGGGGAGGAGAAAGAAACCCCTATTCAGCTAGTCACAGAATGTTTTGCCATTGCGAGCCTAAGGAAAAAATGCCTTAGGCGAGAATCTAGTAAGAGTGAGGAACTAGTTTTGTTGAAGCCTTCACAGATATGAAGGGTGTTGTGAGAATAGCTCTGTAAGGGTCACAAAGACCTTGAAGTCACAGTAACTGTAACCCCTTTTAATCTATAACTATAACTATAACCATATATGGCGAATGAAAAATCGTTATTAAGGTCAAGGTGGGTGGGAGAAATTGTGAAGCTGTGGTGCAGAATATAAAACTTTTCTGAAATGAGGTCTCATGAAATTCCATTCAGTGATAACGTTGCCGATTGCTTCAACAAGATGATGAACAAATTAATCAAATTGAACACAGAATCTTCAGATTCGTCAAAGCAGTGTAACAGTAGGGAAGAGGGGGAAACGGTTTATTGAAAATTTTTCACGGAATAAGAAATTCAGTTTCCGACAATTTTGGTAGGAGATATTTGGCTAAGCCTATTTTGATTTCATTATGGGGTGAATTTGGTCAACAGGAATTGTAAATCAACCTACAGAAATTCTTAACACGATGACAGATTTCTCTGGTGTAATAAAAGTCATACTCCTGGAAACCACAATATTTTGAAAAATGTTATGATAAATGTTTCACTGTCAATATCTTATGTTTCAACAGAGCTTTTTGGCATATTATTTGATTCTGTTTTTTGTATAGGCTTTTGACGACGGAACAATGAAATGTTATAATTAATTTATTGAACCTACCTTTATATTTCTTTATTCAAATTATGCCCTAAGGCCAATTATTATGTAGATTTTTCCAAGGAAGTAATATCACAAATTTTGACATCAACAAAGCTAGCAATCGATCTGATTCATGAATATATTCTTTGATAGAGAAGCAATACCTTTTTTATGTAGGCTCTCACGAATATAGGTGAATTTCTAACAATTGGTTATCAATTGTACAATCATAAAAAGTGAACTTCAATTTGAAAGGCAATTTTTTTTTTGAAGAGGAAAAAGAAATCAAGATCTCACCTCAGGAAGTTTTTTTGGCTTTGACAAATGGAGACCTCCACCAAGATTTATGGTTACAGGTGTAACTGGTCTTGGAGGAAAAAATATGGGATTAGAATTGACGAAGATCATGCTGGTATATCTAAGTGCTTCACCAGCATCAGGAAGATCTTTATCAATATACGATCTCATATAACTAGTAGTCCATGGAGATGTCACTGCATTCAATACCTCACTCAGTATAATGGAGATAACACTCTTGAATCTATCTGTTAAGGAGAGCTTTTCGCCTATTCCCAAATTGGAAAATGGATATATAGCAGGATGTATAGCATTTCCAACAGCAGCATGCATAAATTGATGGCCGTCCATGGTATTCAAGCCAATGAAAGGGCATTTAAATTTGAAACTCAAAAGAGGCCAACCTGGCATTATGAGTTCTACCATCATCAAATCGAACTTCTTATTGCTTTTTACTAGTTCTTGTAAACCCGGATGATTGAATTGATTGATCATCAATTTATCAACGACACCAAGAATTTCCTTCACCATGGAAAATGATATTCCTTTTTTAAAAATTTCTTCGGTGGCAGCCATATTGATTGTTTTACTATAGTCCAACTGAGTGATATTTTCGTTTTCTTCCATGGGGTGTGTAGTAATGAGAGTAATCTTGTGACCATTTTTAGCCAATTCTCTCCACAGTGGTCTGAAAGTTGCTTGATGGCTGTAGAAAGGCGTAGGTATGACTGCTAAGATATTCCCACATCTAACAAGCTCACTATTACCGAACACGATAAAAATTAACAACGTGAATTTCATGGTTATCGCGATATATTGTGAGCACTAGCGAACTGAGTGAGACCCAATTGTTAACACCTTATAAGTTGATATACATCTCCATTCATATCTTCTATTTTCCCCACTATGAAATTTTAAGTTGATGATAGCATTAATCTACGGAACTTTTATTCGTCACTAAATAAATACTTAACGATAAATTGTCACATTTATCAGATCGCATTATCAAATCAGATTCTTTATCGTTCACTATTTTTATAGAAAGAGTATTTCCATATGTCACTAGACATGTTTTTCATATTAGTGCAGCTGTTGAGGAGAGAAATTGAAACGAATAATATTAAATTTGTGAAGACATTTCACCCATTGAAAGACTGGCACTGGTTTCTGTTCACTTAATAACTCATAATATACTGACCCAATCAAATGAGCTGTTAATGGCCGAGAAAACTTATCTGAAGTAGAAATCATATCGTTAGAGAAATAATTATTTTTTTCCCCTGAAAAAAAAGCTTTCAGAAGCTGGCATTTTTCAGCATTCATCACTGCAGTAAATTTAAAATCAACAGGACCTAGAGAATAAGATTTCCAGAATGGCCATATAAGAACAAGTAATCCGAGAGCTACAATAAAATCAAGGGAAAGAAGTTCAACCCTCCTTGCATCCTATAGCATAAATCGTAAGAGAAGCGGATAAAGAACGAGAAATTTCAATCCATTACCTTCTTATCAGAGTGAATTATAAACGAAAATACACACAGTAGGAAAAGTGATCAGTTCAACAGAGAAGAAGGTTTTTGGAAATCCGACGAAGAAATACACTTGCCATCCAAGCTGCCATTAAGACGTTGAGTTCAATACAATCAGTTTTGGGATGGTGTAAGAGTGCCAAGGCAAGTTGAATGAAGTAGGCAAGAACAACAGTGTCTCTTTGGTTGGGATCTCGGGACACTCGGGAATCAGGTGAAACAGCAGGCTGACAACCTCACCATGGCGTGGCCTTCAACTTCTTCTCTTTATTAACTCGATTTTAAAGGAAAAAAATCATCTTTCCTTTACATATATTCTCCTTCAAACAAGATTATTATCTGATAGGAGAGCACTAGCCAACCGCTTTTCGTCAGTTCTTCATAAGTAAGAATTAAAGAAATATTTGGAATGATAAACAATTTTTTATTATCTGCACAATCAGAGAGAGTGATATTCAGTTTGTAAGGAAATATTTCGATTGAAGATAAAATTAAAATTAAGATCTCACCTCAGGAAGCTTTTTCGACTTTGACAAATGAAGACCTCCACCAAGGTTAATGGTGACCGGTGTGACCGGTCTCGGAGGAAAAAATATGGGATTAGAGTTGACGAAGATCATACTGGTATTTCTGAGTGCTTCACCAGCATCAGGAAGATCTTTATCAATATACGTTCTCATATAACTAGTAGCGATTGGAGATGTCACTGCATTCAGTAACTCATTCACTATAACGGAGATCACACTCATAAACCTATCTGTTAAAGAGAGCTTTTCGCCTATTCCCAAATTGGAAAATGGATATATAGCAGGATGTATAGCATTTCCAACAGCAGCATGCATCAATTGATTGCCGTCCATGGTGTTCAAACCAATGAAAGGGCATTTAAATTTGACACTCAAAAGAGGCCAACCTGGCATTATGAGTTCTACCATCATCAAATCGAACTTCTTATTGCTTTTTACTAGTTCTTGTAAACCCGGATGATTGAATTGATTGATCATCAATTTATCAACGACACCAAGAAGTTCCTTGACTATGGAAAATGATAATCCTTTTTTGAAAATTTCTTCGGTGGCAGCCATATTGATTGTGTTACTATAGTCCAACTGAGTGATATTTTCGTTTTCTTCCATGGGGTGTGTAGTAATGAGAGTAATTTTGTGACCATTTTTAGCCAATTCTCTCCACAGTGGTCTGAAAGTTGCTTGATGGCTGTAGAAAGGCGTAGGTATGACTGCTAAGATATTCCCACATCTTACAAGTTCACTACTACCGAACACGATAAAAATAAACAACGTGAATTTCATGGTTATCTCGATATATTGTGATCACTAGCGAACTGACTGAGTCATAATTGTTAACACCTCAAAAGTTATAATACATCTCCATTCATATCCTCCATTTCCCCACTATAAAATTTCAAGTAGATAGCATTAATCTACCGAACTTTTAGTTGTCATCAAATGAACAAGTAACGATGAATTGTCAGATTATTCACTTCGATTCTTCCAATCAGGTTCCTACTTGTTTATCATTTCTACAGGGCGTCCCATAAGTCCTTTGAAATAAAATTCAAATGGCGCGCGGAAATGGCGCGCGGTGTGTGGCTGTTCACAGGACCGGACCGTGTATTTTGTGTGCGTAAATTTTATCTCAACAATGATTCGGTCAGAGTATCACAATTTACGTACGTTTAATAACTGTACTATTGTTCAAACGATTAAAAATTGGGTTCAAAAGTTCCTGGAGACTGACTCCACGTAGGATAGAAAAAACGATCGGGCCGAAAAAAAACATCAAGGACGGAAGAAAACATCGACGTAGTGCAAGAGTCAGTTCGTAAAAATCCTACTCAATCGGTATGTGGCGATGATCGAGGACTTTTTACACCAGAGTTGCAGAATTTTCCAAGTTTCAATACCTGAACTTGGTTTCAACAAGATGGCGTAGCTGCCCATACCTCTAACACCGTGTTGCCAATGGTCTGTCAACTTTTCCCTAACAAAGTGATATCTCGAAGACGAGACATTCTCTAGCCACCACGTAGCCCAAATTTAAATCTAATTGACTTTTTCTTATGGGGTTACCTCAAGTCTAAAGTCTACGAAACAAAACCGCGGTCAATTGATGAACTGAAAGAAAATATCTAGCGAGAAATGTAAAGCATTTCAGTGACTACTTGCCGTGCACTGATGGAAAATTTTTGTCGTCGTTTATAGGAGTGCCAAGAGGTTTAAAAAAAATAATTATCTCTCAATGTAAATTTTTTTTAACAATATTTTTTGTTCAGATGCCTTATGAGACTGTATAAAAAAGATTTTTGCTCTTTTTGCATGCCGGTTCCTTAGAAAATGACGCTGATTTTACTGGTGTGGGGAAGATTTTTTATATTATTTCTGAGAGTCATATAGTGATGAAAAAATGGAAAGCCAGTTATAATGTGTACCTACACAAATGAACGGAATGCGCTAAAAAGTTTCTAATCAAGTTGTTCATTCGATTTTGTCAATTTTCTTTTATCCTTCCTTTAATTTCAATATTTTTTAAATTTCGGCTCATACATTAGTTTATTCTGTATTGTGGTTGATTCTCCGTTGATGCCTGCAGTTATTCTGATTGAAGAATAACCATCACATACGTTTAAGTTGTTGACCATTGCCTTTTCTGAATTCGAAACTGAATACAATGTATATAAAACCTATTTTTCTATCGATCCAAAATGAAAGGTAAGTTCAACATATACGGAATAAAACAATAATGCCATATTTTATATCGTTTTTCATTGGAAAACCGGTGCGCATCAGTTCGACCTGAGTCAATTTGAGCAATTTTTTGTGTTCTATTGGTACAAAGAATAGTGAAATTCCCAGAAAAAAAGCACTCAGGTCGCACCAGTTCTCCCAATGGAAAACGCTATTAATGTTCAATTTATACCATTTTAATACGGAAATGTAGTGGGCAACCGAATAGAACACGAAGTATTCAGAAGCAATACTATTGATTTCAGAACTCCACTGAAACATTGAAACGTAGGTATTTTATATTATATGAAATGAGTATTTAAATCCAGAACTTATACTCAATTCATGAAGAGGTCGACGGAAAAATCTTTATCTTGAACTATTGATGTGCTTCGCCAAAGCATTAAATAATCCGAAATGTTAATCCATGTCATTAATTAACTAGTTCATTGAATAACTAAATAATATTAAACTTGATTTCGATAACTTTGGAATCATTTTGACGGTTCGGAACCGCATTATGACGAATTAGGTACCTCTTGACCCTCACATTTACATTGAAAATTTGTTGGAAATTGAGATAAGAGATAATGCTCCTTATCATCATGAAGTTCGACTTATGTTCTGATAAATTAGAATAACAACAGCTTCTGTATCGACCGTAGGTCATCCCTTAATATTCTCATTGCAAGTGAGCTCAGACTAAGTAATTATTCCAGGGAATATTTAGTTTGATGAAATGATAGTTAGATCATTTAGGAACTATGGTAGAAGTACACTGATAAATTGATCATCGAATATTAAATCAGGTGTACAAAAACTCAACTTTATAACTAATTTGCAGAGAAATAAATTTTTCTGTTGACTATTGAGCTGTATTTTGTATCTGAAACATACGAACTTTTTTCAGAAAGAGGGGAATAAAATATTACCAGGACAGTTTTAAAACTTTCGTCAAATTCTTAGGTGAATAACTCAAGAGCTAGTCGATGCTATAAAAAAAACACATACTAACTTAAAAACTTTTTGCAAATAATAATTTTTCCGCCGACCTCGAAATAAAAGGTGCTTTTAATGTGTACGAAATTGAGCATTAATGACCCATTTTAATGCTCAATTTTTTAGACATTTTAATGTGCAATCCTCATGGCAACCGCACACAAAGTATTAAGAAGCACTACGAAAAATGTCAAAACTCTACTGGAACATAGAAACATAGAAATTCCTTTACGTCAAATGTATGTCTTGTGCGAATTGAGAATGTATTTCAATCAAGAATTTATACCCTATTCATGTTGAGATCGGCGGAAAAATCTTGTAATAAACTCGGTTATTAATCGAGCGACTAATGGTCTCGAACTATTAACGCGTTCGCTCCGCTCACGCATTAAAATATCTCGACCATTAGTCGCTGTCTTTAATAACCTAGTTTATTAAATAACTATTTCTGTCGATCTCAAAATAACAGATGATTTTAATTTGTACGAAATTGATCATTAATGACCCATTTTAATGCTCAATTTATGCTATTTTAATGTGCAATCCTCATGGCAACGCCGCTCACAAAGTATTCATAAGCACTACGAGAAATGTCAAAACTCTACTGGGACATAGATACATAGAAATTCCATTATGTCCAATGTAAGTCTTTTGCAAAATGGTAATGTATTTCAATCCAAAATTCATACACATTCATATTGAGATCGTCGGAAAAGTCTTGTAATCCACTCGGTTATTAATCAACTATTAACGCGTGAGCAGAGCGAACGCGTTAAAATATTTTGACCATTCGTCGCTGTCTTTAATAACCTAGTTGATTGAATAACTATTAGTATACAATTTTGTGTTTTAGTGCATCAAACCCACAGATTAATCAAATTCATCAGTTTCTTGATAGTGAAATATTCTCTATTGCTATACCGACATCCCCACGATAAACTGTTGTAATTTTTGTGGAAAAATGTATAATATTATTTACATTACGTAATAGTTCATTGTGAAGACGGAGTCTGAATGGCCTACTTCACATATGAAAAAATATTTATCGCATTTTGATTAAATTTGCGTATGGATATTTAAAAAACAATAAAAACAAAAGTTAGGCACACCTATATTACAGTTATCTGTAGGTATGCATAAAGTTATATCGAGGAACATATTTCACCCTGAAGAATCTGAGTGATGCGCTCAATTGTATGGCTGATGAAGAAATCAATATGATGAAAAAAATACTTATATGCATATTAGATTTCTACTATAGAGGTAGTATTTTCTGAAGGCAGCGCTATTCTATACAAAATATATTAGAGTATCAGTCTTTTCTGAGACACACTGCATAACGAAATATTGATTGCTTAGAGTTATCATGATAAATTATATCATTGTCATCATATAACTCTTTCGATCAGATTCCACTTCAATTCACTTATCTGTTTCAATTATTCATTAACGATGACAATGAGAATTCATGAAATGATAAGTAATCAGGTTTTCAGTTTGAAGATTACTATCACATAATCAGTTTTCGATAATTTTGAGTACTCACAAATATTTCAATTTTACACCAGACATCAATTGTGTGATAAATATTGCGTTGAAATATATTTTCTCAACTAGGTATTAAAAAATGATAATGAAATTTATAAAACAGAAAGATTTTATAGAAGATGTACTATCCACCTCCGATCGTTCGAATACCTGATCTATCAATTTTTATCATTACAATTTTACAAAGAGGTGAGAGAAGAGGACTAGGAACCAGGTGATCCCAATAAATTCGATAAGAATTCGAAAACCTAGGTGAAAAAAAGTGGTCACCGATGCAAAGAAGCCAATTTAACTAGTTCCTAGAACATCAACCAAATTCCAAGTATGAAATATTTTAGATATTTTTTTCAAGCAAACGAAGCATCGAAAGTTAAATGGAAGATGAAAAATTTGAGAAAAGTCTTAAACAGGTGCTTTTGAGCGCTCGTTTATTGCTGGAGCCTACTTCCTCAAAATTTTGTATAGGACTAGAGATTGATATTGACTATAATGAATGCAAATTCTTAGCATCTATATTCTGGAAATCAAAAAGATGAAATTTTTATGTAAAAAGACGATTACTAAAAATATCAAAATTCTATGGTTCTGATTTCACAATTCTTTTGAAAATTTGCATGATCATACCCATTTGCATCCTCTAACTAGAATTCATATCAATCGAAAGGTATTCATATTAGAATTTTTTTATATAACGACAAACTTTTCTATGGTTGTATCAACGCAACTCCCACAAATTTTTGCATACTGTCATAATTTAGAAAGAAATTAAATTCTATAGTTCTGATGATGTGATCTTATTGAAATTTTGCATGAATATTCAGTATATCAAACTTCACTCACAAAATAAATTTTACTCGAATCGGATATCTTGTTATGGAAATATGAAGATTCTTCTTTTCAATATTCCAGTTGAATTTTCTAGGATAAGTTCGGGATCCACGTTCCGCGATTTTGTTAACCAGCCAAATCGGTTCAGTAGTTTCAAAGTAATTGACTTTTAAAGATTTCTCCATATTCCCTAAACCACATATGCGATGAATTCGAAATTTGATATAACGAAGGAAATGGATAACGCTCAAACTCGTGCAGAATTTTGTAAGGATGGTGCCATTATAAAATTTGAAAAAAGTATTTTGTTATGTGCTGGCCAACTTAACTCTTGAATGAGTTATGTAATGAAACTAAATCAGTTGATTGGTTTCAGAGTAACAGTCTTTGGATTTTTCAATATCACCGAAATTAGCAATTCGATCAATGTCAACCTTGACAGTTAGAAAAAGGACAATTTTGAGCTTATTGTGCTGAATTTAATATTTGAAAAAGAGAATAGGTTCCCTACTTACCGTAAGGCGTAACAACACTGCAAGAGGAGTCTTGTGACAAAAACTGCAGGATAGCTCAAATTAGGAAGTGAACATTTCAGTACCAGTATCCTTTTTCCTAACTAACGCAGAAAGGGTGAGTTCGGGGTCCAATTTCCGCGGGAATTGTCTCAATATTTTCGAAACTCCTTATCCGATGACATCCAACTTTCATATAAAGAAGAAGATAATAACGCGCAAATTTTGCAAAATTTGTCAGGATCGCGTCATTAGGAAATTTTAAAAAAGTATTTTGTCTGTGGGATGTGAATCGATGAATTGCTATTCAGCCTCACTTTTGAATTAATTATGTGAAAAAACCAAATCAGTTGATCGATTTTGAGTTATAGTCTTTTCGATCCTTAATATCACACAATGCCGTGCTGGAGGTGTCTTGTCAGAAAAACTGCAAGATATCTCAAATTAAGAAGTAAGCGTGACAGGACGAACATCCTTTTACCTAACTAACGATTTAAAAGTAATATACAAAAACCGAAAAATTCTGAGAAAAGAGCCACCAGTCATGCTTATTACTAATATTTTTATATGTCATAGTATTTTTATGATATAATATACTTTATACCTCATAATATGGATAGCGTCTGCGAAAAAAAGAAATCTATATGTATATAATTGTCAAATGAAGTGAATGATTAGGATGATCAGATGAAGAAATTTTCAATTGTCCTATTTTGGTGGGGAAATATCTAGCAAGAGATTCTTAACTAGTGAAGGAGATATTCAGTTGAAAAAATTTATCTTGGTAGTTTTTTCGGTTGTGTCAGATTGTGTCCAGAATCAATTATTGAGATCATCCAAAGAAAAGGTACTTCAGGTCATAGTCTTACCTCTGTAATTTTTTCGCCTGTGTAAGATGAAGTCCACCCCCAAGTTGATGGTGGCAGGCGTCACCGGTCTTGGTGGAAAAAACACTGGATTAGAGTTGACGAATATCAGACTTATGTTTTTCTGAACTTCTGAAACATCAGGAACATCTTCATCGATATATGATCTGATATAACCAGTGGCTATTGGAGATAAGAACTTCGAGAATGTCTCATAGAATAAAAGTAGTGCTATACTTGTGAATCTATCTTTTATGGAAGGATCGTCTCCAATTCCCAAATCGGCATAAGGGTATATCGCAGGATGTACAGCATTTCCAACCGCACTATGCATCTGATGATGGCCATCCATGGTGCTCAAACCAATAAAAGGACATTTGAATTTGACACTCAAAAGAGGCCAACCTGGCATTATTAGTTCTACCATCATCAAATCAAATGTTTTGTTATTTTTCACCAACTTCTGTAAATCTGGATGGGTGAATTGATTGGTTAAAAATTTATCCAGGCTATCCTTAACTTTCTTGAAAACTGTAAAAGGATTGTAGCCAGCTTTGAATGTGTTATCCAGGAAGTCGTCACTAAAAGTTTTGCTGTAGTCCAACTGAGTGATATTTTCGTTTGGTTCCATGGGGTGAGTAGTGACGAGAGTAATTTTGTGTCCTCTTTTCGCTAATTCTCGCCATAATGGTCTAAACGTTGCTTGATGACTGTAAAATGGAGTTGGTATTGCAGCAAAAATATTGGCACAATTAACGTGTTCACTAGTACCGAGAATAATGAATATGAACAACGCGATTTTCATGATCACCTTGATATAGCATCGAGAGTAGCGAACTGACGGATGAATGGATGTTGTAGTGTGATGATGACATGCACGTTCACATTTCCCCACTATAAAAATCTCGTGGTAGATAGTAGTAGGATATCTCGAAATCTAATATTATGAACCTATAAGCGTATCTATCATTGAATGGAAAAAAAACTACCTACGAAAGAATTGAAGTTGTTTGTTTGGAATTTCCTAAATGCCTGTATAATTTTGTTTGTAAAATTTGATTTAGATCAATGAATACAGCTTAAATGTTCAGAATGGCCAAGATCATATTTCCATTTTGAAATAAAAAAGAACATAGCTTCTATCTGTGAAGAAAGTGTCGAAACATATCACAGGATTCTTTTTATCGAAAACCCATAAAACAAGATTCCGAGGATCCTTAAAAAATGAAACTGGACATGCGCCCTTCACAAAATTTGTACCACCTACAGGCTCTGCAAACTAAAAGAAATCACGACAAAAGAACAGCTATCTTCAGTCGTCTATAGCACATCCTACATGAATTCTGGAAGTGGTTGAATAGGACAGACCCGAGAGTATTCGAAGGGCGAGAAAAACAGCACAGATATGGTGCAAAAAACATTAAACTAAGCAAAAACTGCTCTGACTAATCATGTGGACAATACAAGACTAAGTTACAACTTCGATGATGTTGACGTGCTTGATGTGGAGAGGAATGGTTTAAAAAATTTTAGTGATATGATTTCCATCATACGGTGAACATCAGAGTGTGTGTGTGAAAAACCTAAGCGGCCTATATAATAATATTACTTGACATCACTTGAAATAAGATTTGTTATGACCGGCTTGAAAAGAAAAAGATAATCTGTCAATTAATTTTCCTGTGTTTCGAAGTTGACATTGAATGTTTTCAGAACTTGACATTTCTGTTGTTGTTAACTGTTTGCTATGTGTTCTGTTTAAGCCCTGAATATTTCCCTCTACTGAATATTTATCTTAAGGTTCGTTTTGTATTTTACAGTTATTCTGTGTTTCTAAAGAAATTTGAGAGCATATTGGATATGGTCAATTTTCCTTAAAAAGTTTCATTGATGTCCATTCTTTCTTATTTCTGTATCGAATTTGTTAGTAATTGTTCCAAAAGTTTTATTTCTTATATCAATTTAAATAGCAATAACTCTTGAATTTTAATTTTTTGAGTGAAATAATAATTATGTTTTTTCCGTTGACCATTTTGCTCGACAGTTATCTAATCTACGGTTATATTCGATGGGCTAATACGCCCATTGTGTGACATTGAGGTAAAAATTTTCAAGAATATCAGGGTGTTTGCAGAATTGAATTCGGAGAAATGAGAACATGACCACCAACAGTAAAAACCGCATCCACAAAACTATTGAAATACCATCCATATCGCTATAAAAAAATAGCAGAAACAGCAGAAGCTAAAAGGAAATTGACAGCCACAGAAAAGATTTTATTGCGAGCAATAAAAAGACGAAGTAAGAAATACGCAATGCAAGCCTACTGTGAGAGTTAAAATTACAGGGTGTTGTTAAATAGGTGAGATCTAGCTGTTGATTAGATCACGTGAATCGGACGAGTTCAAATCGAATTTCAAGAAGGATCAAAAGGCCACCGAGATCAACCCGATCGTGTTCTATTATTACAAGGGGAAGAAGAAGAAACTTTATCACATAATTGCTATATAAATATTATGGTCTAACTTTAACGTATAGAGGTAATTTGCATGGAAGTGGTATACAAATTGATATGATGATTTGTCTGAACTTACATCTGTGAACGGCTCTGCTATTTTCAACTTTTTCCTCAGTTTCTATCTGAACGCAATAGGGTCTAAACTATTAAATTCGATAAGGTACTTCTTGCTTCATTCTGAATGTTGAATAGACAATTCATCATTGTGTATCCAGTGGAATAATTTGTTATTTTAATTGTTTCTAGGACAATTTGTACAAAAAGATAAAACTGATTAATTTTTTACTGCGACTTTTATAACACTTCATTTGACACAGAATCAGGATCTCGGAAATTTGTACCAATACAATCGGAAAATAGACATCACTTTATTTGACAAAGATCCAGAATCAATTATTGAGATCACCCAAAGAAAAAATACTTCAGGTCACAGTCTTACCTCTGGTAATTTTTTCGCCTGTGTCAGATGAAGTCCACCCCCCAAGTTGATGGTGGAAGGCGTCACTGGTCTTGGCGGAAAAAAAATGGGGTTAGAGTTGACGAATATCAGACTAATGTTTTTCTGAACTTCTAGAGCATCAGGAAGATTTTCATCGACAGATGATCTTATAACACTGGTTGCCACAGGAGATAACATCTTGAATAATATGTCCAATAATATAACTAGTGCAGTACTTATGAATCTATCCTTTATAGAGGTATCATCTCCAATGCCTAAATCGGCATATGGGTATATTGCAGGATGTATAGCATTTCCAACTGAATCATGCATCAGTTGATTGCCGTCCATGGTGCTCAAACCAATGAAAGGGCACTTGAATTTAACACTCAAAATAGGCCAACCTGGCATTATGAGTTCTGCTATCATCAAATCGAATGTTTTGTTATTTTTCACCAGCTCCTGCAAACCTGGATGGGTAAATTGATTGGTTAAATATTTTTTCAGGGAACTTCTAATGCTAGTGACAATTTTAAAAGGATTGTAGCCTGATTTGAACGTGTTTTCCGCAAAGTTTGCACTGAAAGTTTTACTAAAGTCCAATTGAGTAATATTTTCGTTTGTTTCCATAGGGTGAGTTGTGATGAGAGTGATCTTGTGTCCGCTTTTCGCTAATTCCCTCCATAATGGTCTGAACGTTGCTTGATGACTGTAAAATGGAGTTGGTATCACAGCTAAAATGTCGGCACATCTAACTATATCACTGATACCGAGAATAACAAAAGTGAAAAACGCTAATTTCATGATTACGTTGATAGAGCGTCAACAATAGCGAACTGACGGATGAATTGATATTGTAGTTTGATGTACATTCTCGCACACATTTCCCCACTATGAAAATCTCGTGGCAGATAGCAGCAGCATATCTCGAGATCTTATTTCATGAACTTATCTGATGAGAAAACTGCGTTCATTTAGAGTTGCCGGAATGCCTGTACAGGGTGAACAGATTAGTGATCCCTGAACTACAATTTTTTAAATCTATGCCTTCAATCGCATTTCGTTTTTGAGTTGTAAACCAAAATTGACAGTCGGACAATTTAGATTTTCGTTATTATCTCTGTACTTGTTTGTACCATGAACCTGAAACAAAAACATTATACGCACGCAAAGGGGCGAGGGTTAGATTCACTGCTTATAACACGGCAATACAAATGTTATTTCATATATAATACCCCTAGAGATTAAATTTTACCTGCATTAATTTCATTTTTCACGAGAAAATATGTCAGCTATATCGTCACATTTGAAAAAGTCTGGAATTCTCCAATCTACTTTTTGACACGTATAGCGCTATTTGACGAATAAGTATTCAATTCCCAAGGTATCTATAAATGTGAGAAATGTCAAAATATTATCACTTATAATATCACAAGAGCATAGACAATATTCGATTATTCACTCGACGTATTTTGCGAAACACCACGAGAGCGCAGCTCGAGTGGTGTTTCGCGAAATACGTCGAGTGAAGAGGTGAATAATCGTAAAATATTGTTTATGCTCGAGTGGTATTCGTTAAGATTATATAACGAATAATATTCTAATTATTGTTTTTATTGATTAATATCAATATTGAAAGTACAATTATTATAATACATATTGATGTATTGTTGTTTTCAGCATTATTTGTAGTGTTGGTGTTGGTACTGTTGGTGACGCTTGAGGTGGATGGATTAGGAATGTTCTCATTTTTCAATAATTTTTCTATGGTGTTCTGCAGTAAGTTTCAAATATGGTTTCAGAGATTCAGATGATGAGTGGCCTGTTATTTTGGTAATTTCTTGCAAGTTTGCTCCAGAGTGCGACAAGATACTGACAGCAGAGGAACGATTTGAATGATTCGTAATTTTCCTTTTTTTCGTATCTATTCCGATACTTTCAGCTGCTGTACGTGTCCATTTACTCAATGTTACAAACCAATAGGGCAATTTTTGAACCATTTCCCTGTTTTCTGCCAATCGATATTAGGTGTTAAAAAAAGGCGATTGGTTGTGATATTGGCGTTCTTTTGCTCAACAGTTTTTCCAAGAGACGTACTGGGCACTTATTAGGAAACTCTTTATTCGGAGCCAACCATTTTGAATCAGTTGTGCGTTGTTCTCCACCTTGTGATGTTTTAGAGAATATTGGATTGTATTCGATACGTCCCGTAGATTGACCATAATTGTCGAATTCCTTTTTGAAATAGTCGGTAAGCAAAAGGCTGCTTCATTACCACGCCATGCCAATTCCACAGCACAAATTTGATAAAATTTTTTCTGCAAACCATCTGGTGTATTTTCATCAAAACTTAATATAATTCTGGTTATTTCTTTCTCGTAAAGAGCGGCTGAGCTCTCTTTTTTTCTGTCGGGAATTGCTTGTAATTTCTTTCTCTTTGCTGCACGAGCCTTTCTTGCGTTCTCGAAAATAACATCTTTAAATGGATTTATTTCTCTTTCGAACTCTTCATGAAACTTTTTCTGTAAAAGTTTAGCAGAAATATTCCAAATGGTTTTCACTGTACTCTCTTTATATTCCTTTCCGTTGCACGTTTCATATTGAATGCCAATCCTTCAGAATATCTGCTACTTTTTCATTAGAAATATCAGCAGAAAGTTTGTAATTTCGATGTTCACAAAACACCGTTAACTGCTTCCAAACATAATTATGTGTTTTTGTGGTATTTTCTGGTGTTGCATTTTCAATTTCATGATCAATTTCACACATGAAACGAAACCAAAGCGCTGCATTTTGAAGAATTAACTGACATTTCATTGAACTTGCCCGTTACTATGGAAATGATTACAATATGGCAGGAGGTGAAACACCAAAACGATTATATCACGTCGTCAAGGGGTATATTCACTTATCAATACGCAGTAACTACGTAAAATTCGTGGATTTGATTGGTTTTCAAACACATGAGTTATATAATCGTATTAATACTAACTTGCTAAGGTTTGCATGTTTTCTCGCTGTGGAACAAGAGTTGCTATGGAAACTTTTTCACTAAAAATGGAATGAGTGAAATAGTCTATGAAATGAATAATGTGTGTTTTATCGTTCAGTTTTGAGGGCTCATTCGAGTGCTATATCGTTTCGCCAAAATGTCTGTAATGTTGGATTTTTGAGCCGAAAATGGTCCGTGGTCAAATTCAATTCTGCCAGTGGGACCGTCCGTTCGGCCGTCCGTTAGCACGATAACTTCCGAAGGGATTATCCTATAGAGACTTGAAATTTTCAGGTTGAATTCGGTTCTTAAATGCCTTGGTTAAGTTTGTTAACCAGCCAAATCGTACATACACTCGAATGAAATTTAGCGGCCACATGTATGATGCTCGTAATAAGCCTTATGCAAAATTTCATGGCCATAGATATCCGATTCGAAAACCTATTATATGAAAGAAGTTTGGTAGATGACCATACTGGGTGGTTATGCGAAATTTCGAGAGGATCGTATTATCTGAACCATAGAAAATTCAATTGGAATATTGAAAAGAAGAATCTCTATATTTCCATAACAAGATACCCGATTCAAGTGAAATGTATTTCGTGAATGAAGATTAATATACTGGATATTCGCGCAAAATTTCACGAGGATGGCATCATCAAAACCTTAGGATTGAATTTTTTAATTGTCAAGTTTCTAGATATTTCAGATTCTGAATAATTTCCAGAATATTATTCCGATCATGCTTAGTTTTTGGATTTAAATGTATACTCAACGTGAATCTCAAGTCCCATACAAAAATTTTAGGTAATAGCCTCATGGCTCCACCAATGAACGTGCGCTCAAAAGCACCTGCTCATGGCTTTCCTATTTTTTTTCACTTAATTGACTCAAACCTAATACTGTATGAATGGTTTCTTATAACTGAGAACTCACTTTTACCATATTTTACAGGAAAATAATCATGATATGCAAATTTGAGTTGAAAATAATTCACAAAGGACGCCAACGTCAAGTCGAAAGTGGCCGATACCTCGAGTCATAATATTTTCATGAAAAAATTAAGAAGGGTATTCATAAACAATCATAAAAAATTTGAAATTCATGTGGTGTCTTACTAATAATCACTTTTTCATGAATATCCTCATTATGTCATCAACGACTTCGAACAAGGAGTATATTTCGGTATGTCAAATAAGTTCTATTCAGATCATTTTCGCATCACAATCACCAAACCACGGATATCTTGGTGAAAATAATCATAATAAGGCCCATGCTCAAATAAGGCCCGTAGTGCGAAAAGTCGGTTGAAATATATCTCAAACACATAGACGACATTCCCTTTACTCAGCAAATAGTGCGCGAGAATCTGTCAGACGCTTAATTCTTGTTCGCACTACGCTAGAAGCTTAGTCAAGTAGTGAGAAATTTAGTAGCTACTGTCCATCCAATCGTTCGCACTCCGGTCGAGTAGAGTTCACGAGTGAGAAGCGCTTCGTCGAATGAACAACTCCCAACGTACAAATTTTTACGCGATTTCTTTGGAACGAAACGAAACCATTCGTAAGATGGACAAATTGCAACGTAATAAAGTAAATGAACTTGTGAATCTAATCATGATCGCTATTTTAGAAGAGGTGGATGATGAAATTTGTATCCTGGTATTCGGACTGATTTATTTCCTGGTTTTTGTGTGATTGAGATTAAAACATTCATATTCGACATATTCTGTTAGGAATTTAAAGGTGATTTCTTCACTCCAACTGAAAAACATTTTTGGCATAGAACAAGTATTTTACCTATGATTTTAGGTTATCTATGGGACATGTTGACGGCAAATAATAATACTGATGCACTCGACTAAACTGATCGGTTCGGACCTGTCTACTCCATGAGCGAGTGAAGAGTATCTCGTGGTGGGGTACACTAATCGCCCGATAAAATGGATTGACTCGAATAAACTATTCACTAATTTACTCGACTGAATTCTTGGTGTTCACTCACGTAGTCACTAAACGTGTGCGAACACCAAGAATTTAGTCGGGTAGATTAGTATGTAGTTCAGTCGAGTCGATCCATTTGGTTCTATTTTATCGGGCGAGTAGAGTACTCCACCACGCGATACTCTTCACTCGCTCACGGACTAGATAGGTCCGAACCGATCAGTTTATTCGAGTTCATTTTCATTAGTAATATCATTTGCTTCGATGATGTCGTTTCGCTTGGCCGAAGAAATCACGTCTGGATTCATGCGTTGCGAGTTGTTCATCGTACAAGCGCTACTCATTTGCGAACTTAACTAGAACAAAGTGCGAACGATCGGATGGAGAGTGGCTACTAAATTTCTAGCGGCTCGACTAAACTACTAGCGTCGTGCGAACAAGGCTTTAGAGGCACATTATGCCGGGTCCACACGGGTGTAACGTGTAATGTATTACGCGTAATTTATTACTTGACGGATCACGAATCCTTGTTCGTCAGCTGCTCCACTCAATAGCTGTCCAAGCGATAATTGCGAGGCCCTTTGAGTTCGCCAGAAAAACCGACTCCCTGATGTTCGTAGCACCTTCCAAACGAAGAATTCGCCTCACATTACGTGATACATTAGGCGTTACATTACACCCGTGTGTTCGCGTCATTATGCCGTAAGTAAATCTAAAAAACCGAATATACAGGGTGTTTCTGAATTGATGCGAAAGATTTAAGGGGATGATTCCTCAGAATATTTTTAAAGAAAGTTCCCATAAATGTAGTTCCGGAAATGCATTTTTTGAACATACAATTATTTTTGAATTATTCGTTCAATTTATGACGAAAAATCTTGTGGGGTCTTCGTTTTCATAAAAAAATAAAACATCTTGACGTAGTATCTTTACTACATAGTGTGTTAAAGTAACGACAAATACGCGTTAAGATGTTTTATTTTCTTGAATAAAAACGCCACTCCACACGAATAGCAGGCAGGAGAGATTTTTTCACAAATTGAACGAAGAATTCAAAAATAATTGTCAGTGTAAAATATCTCAGTGGCGTACCACTTTTTCATTAAGTTTTTAAGTAAAACTTCAACACTCTGTTTCTTGGAAACAATGCATTTCCGTAACTACATTTATGGGAACTATCTTTCATAACATATTCTGAGGAATCATCCTCTTAAATCTTTCGTATCAATTCAGAAACACCCTGTATAGAGGGTTTTTTTTGAGCATCTTATGCATTAAACATTGTATACATATTATAAGAATATTTATGATGGTTAGAAAGTCATGACCACTTAAATAAGATGAACTTCAGTGTTTGATTCTCACATTGGATAAACATGAAATTGAAACATAAAAAGGCAGACACGGAACATGCGCGATAATGAAAAAATAAATAAATCGCTTTAGTTTTTGTACTGTTTCAAAACATCAAACCGTGTTTTGAAAATTCGAAAATACAAGCCATATACTACCTATATATCTACCGTGTATTTTTTTCACCTTTTATCTGCTCAAGAAGTGTTTGAAAATGTGTAAAAACCTCAAAAACTGTCACAAAGTATCCCCGTTTTACGGTACTATAAATCTTGTTAATCCGGACCTGGATTTGCCAATTGACAGATTTTTAGGTCGCTAGTGTAGAATGAGTTGAATTTTCGTACCAAATATCATAAAAATATTCTGCGCGGTTCGCAAGGCATGGCCACTCAAATAACTTCAAAATGATAAAACAGCCTGTGTAATGAAATTGTAATGAAACCTGTTAGACCCATAAAAATAGTATATTCCTATAGGTGCTTTATTCATGGTTCACTTTTTTTCGTTTCCCAATGAAACACCCTGTGTAATACTAAATTGGAAATTTCATTTCAGAGATTGCTCCCATTCAAATTAAATGGACCATATTCGGGAAATCCGTAACGAACAATTCGATGGAAATGTTTTTGCGTAGGCTCCAGATATACGTTCAGTGCCCTTCAGAACCTGCTTCAAAAATTGATTGAATTGCACGTTGTCATTCCAAGTTATTATTTTCAGGAAAAATGATTCAGCATTCTCTACATATAGATTTATCTTCAAGTATTGTATTGTCAAACCATTAAAATATATTCATAAAGATATCAAACTCTTGATATTATGATAATACATATGTAGTAGAAGTGGTCATAAGCAGAGATAAGGAATCCTCAATCTGATCGAGAGAGTCACAAAATTAAAAATTGAAGAGGAATATGGTCATGCGCCTCTTTTTGAGCCGAAATGGTCTCAAACTATAGGATTCGACTCCCTGACGACGAATCTGTGTTCGAATTCAATTCTGTCCGTGGGGCCGGACGTCCGTTAGCAGGATAACATTCGAAAGGATTATCCAAGAAACTTGAAATTTTCAGGATGAGTTCAGTTCCCAAATGGCTTGGTTGAGTTCGTTAACCAGCCAAACGGTACAAGGTATTCCATAAAATATGGCCATTCGAAATTTTTGTTCCTCAATATCTCAGACAAAACGAAACCTATCATAATAAGCCTAATGCAGAAATTTGTGGCGAAAGTATAAACAGAACCATTGAAAATTCAATAAAAATATTGATAAGAAGAATCTTTATATTTCCCTAACATGAAATCGGATTCGAGTAATTTTTTTTTGTGAATGAAGACTGATATACTGAATTTTCATGCACAATTTTGTGGTCATAGTTGTGAAAGAACCATAAAATTTTTCAATTGGAATAGTGAATAGAAGAATCTCTATATTTCCATAACAGGATAACTGATTCAAGTGAAATTCAGTTTGTTAATCAAGACTGCTATACAGAATATTCATGCAAGATTTCAAGAGGATTGCATCATCAGAACCATAGAATTTAATTTCTTTAATTATTTATTAAAGTTAAATTAATTACATATTCCCAGAATATTATTCAGATTGTGCTGATTTGCTGCATTTATATATGTGGTATCAACCTCAAGTCTCATATAAAATTTTAAAGTAAATCGGCAATCTCGTGCGTGAAAGTACAACTTTTCACTCTAGATAAGAAAATAACTGTTAAATATAACAATAGCCTACATCTGTAAACAAATGCCAGGAACTTAGGGAGATGATTCCTCGATGAAAATAAGCAGGGGTAGTTCATATAATTTTTTTCCGAAATCGACCTCCCTTCCAACATACAGTCTTTGGAAGACGATGATGAGTTGACAGTTTTTAACTTTTGTTACGGCTTCTTAGAAACACTGAGTCATAAAAATATATATAATATGAAGCACTAAGTAGATGTAAATCACATAAATTTCTTAGATCTCATAACTCAATTATTAGGGGTTGAAAATAACATCCCGATGATTTTCGTTCAAGAATTGTTTTCGTGGAATAGATTTTCGACAAATAAAATTCTCTTATGGTTTCACATTCAATTCTGGAGATAAAAAGTCTCCTGCAAAATTTCGATACAGTCGATACTTTTTCGGAAAAAATCAAAACTTACAAGCAGTTATGATCAATGTTCATTCCATTTCATCGTATGTTCCATAGAATGAATATTCTAAGATATTGTTTATGCTCGAAATTGGTTTTGACAGGGAAAAAGATTTTGTATGATTTTTTCTACAATTTTCAGTTTCATAAAGGTAAGTTTTTATTTTTTCTGAGAAAAGTATCGACTTAATCGAAATTTTGCAGGAGACTTTTTGTCTCCAGAATTGAAATGGTAACCATAATAGAATTTCATTTTACGATAATCTTTCCCACGAAAACAATTTTTGAACGAAAATTATAGGAGGTTGTTTTTTTTCAACCCCTAATAATAAAGTTATGAGATGTTGATAATTGAATGACTGTATGAAATTGAATTTGAAAATATTTCGATTTTATGAAAACTGAAAAACGGGTTTGCGAAAAGCTTGTCACCTCACCTTGAAAAACATTGCGTTTATTTTGTAGAAAACTCGGGAATACTCTTTGTGCATTTCCTCATTCGAGATTTGGTGACAATATAACATTTCGACAGACATATGTCGTGGAGAATATAACAACGCGCGCGTGAGTGGATTTACCAGTTGATTCAATATAGTATATACAGGGTGGTGCAGGAACATGGGATGTAAAAAATCTGTTAGAGTAACATCTACTTAGTGTTTCATATTATGTATAGTTTTATGACTCAGAGTTTTTGAGAGGCCGAAAAAAAACTGTCGAATCGTCATTGCCTTTCAAAGGCCTTATCTTGAGAGAGATCGATTTCGAAACAAATTCATTTGAACTACCCCTGCTTATTTTCATCGAGGAATTATCTCCCAAAGTCTCTCGCATTCGTTTTCAGACACCCTGTATAAAAGTGTTTTCATCCTATATATTTTAGTAGGGTACAACTTGGTATGATAGTTTGTCTAGGGACGGTAGGTACTGCTATACAGGAATAGGAATCTAGCTATAAAAAAAAGTCTTGCTTTATGGAATTATCTCATTCTGGTAGTGCTCGATTTGAACCATTTATTATAACTCAGTAAAACAATTAGAAATTCTCATTATTGAATTTGACCAATAAAATGGAAAAATTGACTTCTCTGAATGCCTCTAGTTTGTTACACTTCATTCGACAAAGAATTATCAAGTATTAGAACCAATCACATAATTTATCACATTTAAATATTAGATAGTTCAGGTCATAGGCTTACCAGGGGTAATTCCTTCGGTTGTGTCAAATGAAGTCCACCCCCAAGGTTGATGGTGGTTGGCGTCACTGGTCTTGGCGGAAAAAACGCGGGATTAGAGTTGATAAATATCAGACTAACATTTCTTTGAGCTTCTAGAGCATCAGGAAGATCTTCATCGATATATGATCTAATATAACTAGTGGCTATTGGAGATAATAACCTGGAGAATATCTCATAGAATATAAGTAGTGCTGTACTTCTGAATCTATCTTTTATGGAAGGATTTTCTCCAATTCCCAGATCGGCATAAGGGTATATCGCAGGATGCATAGCGTTTCCAACCGCTTCATGCATCTGATATTGGCCGTCCATGGTGCTCAAACCAATAAAAGGACATTTGAATTTGACACTCAAAATAGGCCAACCTGGCATTATGAGTTCTACCATCATCAAATCAAATGTTTTGTTATTTTTCACCAATTTATGTAATTCTGGATGGTTGAATTGATTGGTTAAATATGCATCCAGGTTATCCTTAGCTTTCTTGACAACTGTGAAGAAATTGTAGCCTCCTTTAAACGTGTTATCCACGACGTCGTTACTGAAAGTTTTACTGTAGTCTAGCTGGGTGATGTTTTCGTTTGATTCCATGGGGTGAGTAGTGATGAGAGTGATTTTGTGTCCTCTTTTCGCTAATTCCCGCCATAATGGTCTGAACGTTGCTTGATGACTGTAAAATGGAGTTGGTATCACAGCTAAAATGTCGGCACATCTAACTAGTTCACTGGTACCGAGAAGAACAAAAGTAAATAGCGCGATTTTCATGATTACGTTGATGAAGCATCTACTGTAGCAAACTGACGAATTGATTGATATTGTGGTTTGATGTACATTCTCGCACACATTTCCCCACTATAAAAATTTCGTGGTAGATAGCAGTGACATATCTCGAGATCTTATTTCATGAACTTATCGGATTAGAAAAGTGCAAAGGGAGAATTGATTTCGTTCATTGAGGACTGCTGAAATGGCTGTACATTTATACAGGGTAGCCAGAATTGGTTATCCCTGAACTATAATTTCTTAACCCTATGAGATAGAGAAAAATGAATGGCACATTACTGTTTTTTTTGACAATCTCATTATGCCTTCAATCGCATTGCTCTATCTTCTTTTGTTTTCGAGTTAAAAACCTAAATTGATATTTGGACAATTAAAACTTCCGTCATTATCTCCGTACCTGTTCGTGCTATGAAGTCCAGTGGTTCAACCTTATTTTTGTTGAGGAGTTTTCTTCTTAACTCAATACATAAAACTTCGATTTATGTTGTGGAAAATTATAATTTATTTCACTTTGAAACAATTACTGGTTTTTCTCATTTCTGAAATATATAGGTATCATTCTATTTACTTAACGGGTAAGGATATAACGACTCTAATTTGGGAGAATTGAGTGGTCTCTTTTTTCTTCGCCAAGCTTCCGAATTTTTTATTCAATCCTTAATCAGGGCTTTGAATTTGAGGTTATAAGATGGAAATTTGTTATCAACTTTAAACATTTGTCGTCGAATTTAGACAAAATAACTTGGACATAACAACATGAATTTTTACATACACACAGTTCTGAAAACACTCATAATGAATTAGAAGAAATGAATAATTAAAATGGTTAATGTATAAATGAAATTATAAATATTATTATAATTTTATTTATAATTGATAATTTCACTAATAAAATTTTATTATTAAAATTATAAATATAATTATAATTTTATTTATACATTAACCATTTTAATTATTTATTTCTTCTAATTTATTATGAGTGTTTTTAGAACTGTGTGTATGTAAAATTCATGTTGTTATGTCCAAGTTATTTTATCTTAATTCGAGGACAAATGTTTAAAGCTGATAACAAATTTCCATCTCATAACCTCAAATTCAAAGCCCTGATGAAGAACTGAATAAAAAAAATTCGAAAGCTTGGCGAAGAAAAAAGAGACCACTTAATTCTCCCAAATTAGAGTCGTTATATCCTTACCCCTTAGGTAAATATAAAATCATAGGCTCTTAAAATATAGAAGTTTGGTATCATTTTATACAGGGTGTTTCATCATAACTGGACAAACATATATTTTCGTGTAGAGGACATCGGAGAATCATTTTTGCCTTATACAATATATCCCGTTTTCGAAGCATAAGCGAGATACAGGGTGTCAAACGTCATTTTTGAGCAAGATTCTCATGAGTGTGGTCAGTTATGTATAACACTTGGTGTAACGGTTTTCGGTCAAATCTCAGTATTTTTGGGTCCTCTATCCAGAAAAGTTGACGAACTCCGAAAAAAAATTTACAAAATGGCGGAAGACCTGCAATGTTCGAAATTTTTTTTGCGGTTGTCAAATTGACTTTTGTTTTCTGAATGAACACAATTTTCTAAGACTTTCTGTGAAAAAATTTTTTCAAAAATCGAACACAAATTTTTTTTTACATGTTCACAGTGATGAAAAAATTTCACTCGAAATGGATGAAATTTTGTACAATTGTACTTCTTGAATTATCAATCACGAATATGAAAACAGAATCGTAAAATATCGAACGGTTTCGTTACTACAGTCATTCAAATGTTTCGTTCGGACCTCTGAAATATTGAAAATAAAATTGTTTTGGGTTCTAGAGTCCAAATGATTAATTTATTGGCATGTCTAAACATTTTAGATGAATTTAAACGACGTAGGTATTAAATAGGGAAATGGCACTGTTCTAAGGATATTAATATTCGTTGCCAGGCAACAGTAGTTCGTAGTTCATAGAGTTGGACTGGTATTTTAATTTCAGTGAATACAATTTAGCCAGTAGTCAAACTCTATGAACTACAGACTACCGTTGCCTGGCAACGAATATTAATATCCTTAGAACAGTGCCATTTCCCTATTTAATACCTACGTCGTTTCGAGTCCCAACTAAGTTTCACTGATTTTTTTCGTTTAAATTCATCTAAAATGTTTGGACATGCCAATAATTTAATCATTTTGATTCTAGAACCCAAAACAATTTTATTTTCAATATTTCAGAGGTCCGAACGAAACATTTGAATGACTGTAGTAACGAAACCGTTCGATATTTTACGATTCTGTTTTCATATTTGTGATTGATAATTCAAGAAGTACACTGTACAAAATTTCATCCATTTCGAGTGAAATTTTTTCATCGCTGTAGACATGTAAAAAAAAATTTGTGTTCGATTTTTGAAAAAATTTTTTCACAGAAAGTCTTAGAAAATTGTGTTCATTCAGAAAACAAAAGCCAATTTGACAACCGCAAAAAAAAAATTGGATTATTGCAGGTTTTCCGCCATTTTGTGAATTTTTTTCGGAGTGCGTCAACTTTTCTGGATAGAGGACCCAAAAATACTGAGATTTGACCAAAAACCGTTACACCAAGTGTTATACATAACTGACCACACTCATAAGAATCTTGCTCAAAAATGACGTTTGACACCCTGTATCTCGCTTATGCTTCGAAAACGGGATATATTGTATAAGGCAAAAATGATTCTCCCGATGTCCTCTACACGAAAATATATGTTTGTCCAGTTTATGATGAAACACCCTGTATATTGGTCTTATATCAGTTAGCGGGCGAGTGTTAGATCACTGCTTATACACGGCAATGTATTTTCTGTAGAATCAATAATTTAAAGGCTGAAGGACCCTTGGTCGATGGCCATTTGTATTGTTGCAATAAAAACACAGTTACTACTACTACTAATAATTTGTGTTTTATCGTTTAATTCTGTTCACTGAATTGACGTGAACCAAATTCTGTATGAGTGGTTTTTTATAACTGAGAAATTACATTGGAAAGTATTCATAAAATGCGAATTTGTAATGGAAATCATTTAGAAAGGACGCCAACGTCAGGCCGAAAGTGGCCTATACCACAAGTCATAGAATTCGCCATGAAAAAATTTAAGACTTAGGCCACAGAACTGTGCTTAGGCTATGCTTTTGGACCAAGGGCACTCATAAACAATCAGAGATATGAACTTTGTAGTAGTTATCTACCTTTTCTACTACTATCATTTTTTTCATGAATATCTTCATTATGTTTTTTTGAAATGAAAAATTCTCTGGGTAGTGAACGTTGGCTATTATGAACCCATTAACAACTGGACCAAAGAATATTGTTCGGTATGTCAAGTGGTTCTCTTATATCAATTTACCACCTGAATGGTCTCAAACGATAGGTTCTACATCATGGTCAAATTGATTTTGTCCGTGGGGCCGTCCGGTCCTGAACACGATAACTTTCGAAGGGACTGTTCAAGAGACTTGAGATTTTCAGGTGAGTTCGGTTCTCAAGGCTGTGGTGAGTTTGTTAACCAGCCAAATCGTGCAGGGTGTTTTTTAAAATATGGCCATTCAAAATTTTCCTTCGCAAAATCTCGAAACCAATCCCCATACTTAGTATCCATGAGTTTTACATCATGAGATACAGGGTGTTTTTTGGATTTGAAGGAAATCGAAACCACTGTATCTTCTGAAAGAAACAACCGATTAATCCGAAATTTAGAATGATGCTTCAATAAGTTTTTAGAAAATTTTCCTCAATCAATCTTTCATTTCACAAGGTCCTTCGAAATAAATCTCAATAGTCCTACGAGCTAGGATATTTATCATGGTCCTTCGAGTCACAAATTCGATATTTTTTCATGGTTCTTCGAGCCGGATAATGGATAATTTTTCAATCCTCTAT
Organism: Propylea japonica; assembly: GCA_013421045.1. Taxonomy (NCBI): domain Eukaryota; kingdom Metazoa; phylum Arthropoda; class Insecta; order Coleoptera; family Coccinellidae; genus Propylea; species Propylea japonica. The sequence continues at coordinate 6,901,774 of CM024245.1, read as the reverse complement.
CCAAAAAAAAATGAAAATGGAGGGAGTGAGCTGCCTCAGTCTGTGCCTTCATGATTTTGGAATTATGTTATCAAAAAATTTCATAACTCTCTTAGATGTAATAGCATTTTATTTTTTATAGTATGTGAAAAAGTCAAGATGCGATTTTCATCAAGTATTAGGTGATGATCACGAAAATAATTTCAAATTTGAAAAATAGTATATAACATTACTAGCAAGGTAAGAGGGTTTTTACTGGCGAATGGAGGATATAATTGACGAGCCGCAGGCGAGTCAGTTACCTCCTTGAGCCAGTAAAACCCGTTACCTTGCGTGTATTGTTTTATATTTTACCTATTTGTTTCTCGTTTGTAAAAAGGTGAGATAAATTCCAAAAAATCTCAATAATTTGTCGAAACAAATTCGTAAGCTATTTATGATTATTTATGACATCGGAAAATTATGACAACTGTCAGTGGCTTTACGAGAGGGAAGTCGTTCGAGAATATTGCTAATTTCTGACGAAAAAGGCCAGATCCAAATGAAACAAGGTATGAATATCTTTTTTTAATACTTTTTGTAACTTTATTACTAAAATATTTGTTCCAGGAACAATGAAATTAGAAGGATAAATGAAATTAGAAGCAAGTACGTGAAAAAGAAAACAAATAGATACGAATAAAACAAGGTACGAATATCGTTTTTGAATAGTTTGAGAACATTTATTGAGAAATATATTTGTTCCAGGAACTCTGAGATTAGAAGGATGAATGAAATTAAAAGCAAGTACTTGACAACTTTCATTGTAAATAATACTACTAACTTGTAAAAATTTTACAAGTTAACTGTCAATTTTACAGGTTAGTGACTTGATAAAATAAACTTCCTTGATTAATATTGTGTTTTTTGAACCTGACGTTTACAAATGAGAAACAAATAAAAGCATTTGCGTACCATTTTTTACCGGAATTATTCGGACATGAGTCGGTACTGACGCCACTTGTGAAAATTAAATTGATGAAAAAATGTGTATTGATCCATTTCCATAACTCACCAAAACGCAAAAAAGATCGTGTAGCGAAAAAATTTTCGAAAACAAATTTTTCATTTAAATTTCACCACCCGGTATCTCATAAACAATGCGTCAGAGACCCATATTTCAGAAGAACTTTCTGTCATAAAATCATCTGAGGATCAGTATCCCGAATTCTGGAGCGAGCTGTAAAAAGTTGGTGAGAACTGTTCTATTAGGGGCACAATAGACCGTGAGGTCGCAAGTGTGAACTGTAACCCCTTTCATAACTATACCTTTAATATCCCATTAAAAATGTCCCTATTTATCCGAGACACCCAGTATGAACATATTGAGTGTGGCTGTGGTTAAACGTTAAAATGAAATGCCCTTCAAATGTCCGAATCAAAAAACATGTAACAGTTATCTCAACTTGGAGATACTGATGAGCCAAAGCTTGTCCAACATGCTTTGAATGAAAACCATGGGATTCAATGGGGTGAAGCTCCGATATTATGAAAAGAAGAAAAACTAAGACGTAAACAACTGAAGAAGGCAGTTTCCATGCAAATAACCGAAAATTCTATCAGTCAACCGCCTTGTATCAAGAACATCTGGGCTCCGATAATAAAGTCTAGCCTACAAAAGATGAAATGAGTTTTTGACAACTGAATGAATCGAAAAAAAGTGAAGTAAGTTGCTTTTATGAAAATTGGGAGTCTACAGAGTACTCCTGATGACAGCTGTCGAATGTTGCCCGAAAAGTTGAACAGAAGAAGTAAATATAATGTAAATCTGAAAGTAAATATAATGTTCCTGAAAAATGAAAGTTGTCTTAATTACTCAGGGGATACCCGTAATTCTAGACCACGAAAGTTCATCATCATCTTCTATCTAAATGTGTTTCAAATATTTTGCGAGTATTTTATATAGAATAGAGCACAACTATAATATTTTATATATGTATTTTTTCAAAGCTCTATACATGATGTTCCATTGGAAAACATAAAAAGTTGACCATGAGGAGAGCACCTCTAGGAGTCTCAAATATACTAAATTTTATGGGTCTTACAAGTTCCATTACGAAGATACAGGCTGTTTTGTCAATTCGACTAATGAGTGGCCATAACTTACGACCCGCCCTGAAAATTTTTATGAGAGTCGGTACGATTATACTATTTCTTCACAAGCGACCCAACAATCTGTCACTTGGAAAATCTAGGTAAGGATTAACAAAAAATTTATATGCCTTCGAATCCCTAAAAAATACCTTGTATTTTTGAATTTTTGATACACGGTTTGATGTTTTGAAACAGCACAAAAAACTGAAGCGATTTATGTACTTTTAATTTTAGCGCATGTTCTTTGTCTATTATAGTTTGATCTTCGCATTCCAGGTTCATGCAATTTGAGAACAGAAAATGGATGATTAGGGTAAGTCCGGGAGAGGCCTACCATATTTTGGGAAATAATATATGAATTTGATGGTTTCTGAGAAATATTTTTTTAATAGTTGAAGCTATAGCCAAAAGGTTGGGGCAGTAATATAAATACAAAATATGTAATACATATAAAAATACATATTCATTTTGACTCAAAAGTTCCAAACATTGCAACTGGTCTATCTCAGCCGCATGTCTGGGTTAGACCGACCACGAATTAAGGGTGAGACCGACTTCAGAAAATAACAAAACGTGAAATAGTTTAGCATATAAGACATTCGTTGTCCGAATCTGCAATCTGTCTACCTCGCGACTAGGGGTCTGTCTCTCCCTTATTAATGTAGTCATACTCTACCAAATTGTGGAGAGATCGACTACTGTGTTTTCAAAAAAAATTATAAACACCTAAATTTTTGAGGTTATAGGTAGGTATTATAATTTCGTATATATTTCATCATCTTGTATTGACACAAATCAAATAAAGATACTCATCTTTGAAATATCACCAACATAGTAAATGAGCGAAAAATATTTCCAGTTAGCAAAAATTTTTAAGTCTATATTTATGAAATCACACTACTCTCTGGGGCCCGTATTTAACTAATTAATGCTCAGTTGCAGGAACGTCCATTAAAATTTAAAGGTCCATTAAACCCTTAGTCCTCCATTAGTTGTAATAATGGAGGATTAAGAGTTTTAATGGACCTTTAAATTTTAATGGACGTTCCTGCAACTGACACTATATAAAGTATTTCTGTAACAGAGCCATATATTGCCTTGTTATTTAGTTATCGACACTGGTCGGTCTCTCCAGATGGTCGATCTCTCTCTTGTAATCTAAGGTCTTTGATTAGAATCTTGGTGATTTTGTTAACAATTTTTTCTCTTTGAAAAAATTAAAATAAAATTAAAAGTAAAACACTATAATTAATCTGAAGTTTCATTCAAAACTTTCACAAAATCATTCTCAATGGTAACCTACTCAAAAAATGTCTTGAGCATTAGTTGACTAGTCATCAGGAAATATCAGGGTTGAACTAGCAATACCTTCTGGCTTTAGTGATTGAAATCTCAGAAACTACAATAAACTAGTACCTGCAACGAAAACTATGTGATGTTTTTCATTCTTTGGTACTGTATCAGCAATATTTGTTTAGCGCGCTCTATAGTGGAAAACTTCGAAGCTTTTCCCGAATCCCCAAATATAGCGAAACAAAATCTAATCAGTGCTTACACCATCTTTTAGACATCTTAAAGAGAAATTTTTCCATTTCGTTATCCAACATTTTCTGTGTCCAATATCTTTCCAAAATTTTGAATTTCAAATAAGATAAACAAGTTAGTGCTATATCGTTTTACCCAAATGTCTGTTATCTTAGATAGGGGGCCGAAAATGGTCTCAAACGATAGGGTTCCACTCCCTGATGACGAATTCGTGGTCAAATTCGTCCTTGGGGCCGTCCGTCGGGCCGTAAGCACGATGGCTTGCGAAGGGGTTGTCCTAGAGAATTGAGATTTTCAGGGAGAGTTCGGTTTCCAAATGCCGCGATTGAGTTCGTTAACCAGCCAAATCGTACAGGGTGACCCATTAAATATGGGCATTCGAAATTTTTGTTCCTCCCTATCTCGGACAAAACGGAACCAATCGAAGTTATATCCAAATGCGTGATGCTAATAAAAGGTCTCATGCAAAATTTTGTGGCCATAGTGTACACAGAACCATAAAAAATTCAATTGGAATACTGAAAAAAAGAAACTTCAAATATTTCGATTAAAATATATCCGATTCAAGTGAAATTTATTGAGTGAATGAAGATTTATACACTGAATTTTGTGGTCATAGTGTTAATAGAATATTCAATTGAAATATTGATAAGAAGAATCTTTTATGTCCATAACAAGATATTCGATTCGAGTGAAATTTATTTTGTGATGAAAATTGATAGGCATACTGAATGTTCATGCAACATTCCAAGAGGAACGCATCATCTGAACCATATAATTTAGGTTCTTTTAATTATTGATTTTTACATATTTCATTTTTTGAATAATTTCAGAATATAATTTCGATCAGGATGGGATTTGGAGTTAATATACTTAGCATGAAACTCAAGTCCAAAAAATTTTTTTGAGGTTAATGCATAAGAACGAGAACTCAAAAACAGCTGCTCAGGAACTTTCTCAAATTCATTTATTCTCAAACTGCATAAATCTGAAATGCGAAGATCAAAACAAAGACCATGCGCGAAAATAAAAAGTGAATAAATAGCTTCAGTTTTTACAAACATCAAACTGTATTCAGGAATCCGAAAAACAGGGTATTTTTTGGAGATTCGAAGGCATATATGTAGGCTTTTTACGTTGTCTAGGGTATATGTAAAACTACCACGAGATTTTAGTAAAACTTTATTCACGAAACAACAGCAAAAACGGGAGGAAATACAGCTTCTCAACAAACACGTCTAAATCTGATTCTCAATCTGATTGACAACTATCTTCATCTTTATTTCTCGCCTACTTTCTCTACGTTATAGATGTCATTATAACAACATAGAATATCATATACAGTGTATAAATAAAAATACGAATTCACACTCGGCCATCCTACGAGAATCCGCCTCGGATTCAGTTCCGAGTTGCATCCAAAGCTTCAAATACTCTATATAAATAAATATGTATAATATAATATATAAAAATAGTTTTACCGTTGTTTGTTAAGTGGCTGTACTCCTTTACAAAAAACACAATTGACAATCTCAAAAAAATACAAATGTAGATGAATTCCTTTCCTTCTCTACCTTGATACTGCAAAACTCTACCAATACCAATTCCACCTGTCTCGGAACCCAAGCCCCAGCTTTCCGTCTGAAAGTCCTCGCCGTGGGTCTCCTCACTTCGTCTACGTCTTTTGGTGAAAAGGGTACACCTCGTCTTGCAGCACAACTTCGTCTTCTTCTTCAGATCTTCATCTACTTCGTCTTCTTCTTCGTCAATGATCCAAACTCAGTCAATAGTTCAGATCTCCTGTTCATCCAAATCGACAATTTGTTTTGTTATCCGGACGATTTACTTCGTTATTCGGGTTGATTTGTTTCTTTATCCGGACAGGCCCCCAAAATGTAGGCTTTTTTACGTTGTCTAGGGTATATGTAAAACTACCACGAGATTTTAGTAAAACTTTATTCACGAAACAACAGCAAAAATGGGAGGAAATACAGCTTCTCAACAAACACGTCTAAATCTGATTCTCAATCTGATTGACAACTATCTTCATCTTTATTTCTCGCCTACTTTCTCTACGTTATAGATGTCATTATAACAACATAGAATATCATATACAGTGTATAAATAAAAATACGAATCCCACATATACATTTTTGGTAATCCGGACCTGGGTTTTCGAAGTGGCAGATAGTTGGGCCGCATGTGTAGAAAGAGTAAATGTTCGTCCGTCTGTGCGGTTCTTGAGGTATGTCCACTTGAAGAAATATTCAAAATGATAATGCAGCCTGTATCTTTGTAATTAAACTTGTTTCACCAACAAAATATAGTAATTTCGGAACCTCCACTTTCTTCCATTTCCCAATGATACAGCCTGTATAATGATGAATTGGAAAAATTCATTTCAAAGATATTTTTCAAAGTATGAAGTGAAGAAACCTCTTAGCCCCTCCTATCGCTATGACCTCTCTATCTATCAATCTATCGGAAAGGCGACAGAGTAGGCATCTATCTCTCTTTACTATAGTCCAATCAACCGCCAGCACATTCCGATCGCGGTCGAATATGAACGAAAACTATCGAATGTCTATGGAGAAGAGGGGCTAAAGTTTCGCTCACTTCATACTCTCATGAAACGAAGTATAGCTCTCACTCAGATTAAATAGACCAAATTCGGGAAATATGAACGATAACTATCGAATGTTCTATGGAGACGGAGGGGCTAGAGTTTTTTGCTCACTTCATACTCTCATGAAACGAGGTATAGCTCTCACTCAGATTAATAGACCAGATTCGGGAATATGAACGATAACTATCGAATGTTCTATGGAGACGGAGGGGCTAGAGTTTTGCTCACTTCATACTCTCATGAAACGAGGTATAGCTCTCACTCAGATTAAATAGACCAAATTCGGGAAATCCCTAAGTAACAATTCGATTGAAATTTTTTTTGCCAGGCTCCAGATAATCGTTTACCTACTTGTCCTTTAGAAACTGCTCCATAAATTGATTAAATTCCACATTGTCATTCCAAGTAAATATTTTCGGGAGAAATGATTCAGCATTCTCTAAGTAGATTCATTTTCAAGTATTGTATTGTTAAGTCATTGAAATATATACATAAAGATAGCAAACTATAGATTTAAGAGATAAGGAATCCTGAATCAAAAGAAAAAATTGTGAACTTGTATATGTCATGCGCCATCAAGAAGTCTCGTTTTGTTCTATAACTTGAGCCATATGTGGGGAAATTACGTACTTTATTTGAGGTTCCTATTGTCTAAATCTCCAAAGCATTGCGGAAAAATTCCTCAGCAGATGTACCGGGTTTTTCACTATAATTTGACCCCCCCTTTAACTTTGTTACTAAAGGAGATACAAAAAATGTTTCGTATAAAAGTTTCACGAAAAAACTGAGGTTTTTTTGATATGACTCCACAAACTGAAATATATACAGGGTGGCCAACATATTGATGGCAACTTCATTTTTTCAAACGGAATACCCTGTATTTTTCCATGTTTGGGTAGATCCTTTTCCCCTGATTTCGAATATGTAACATTTGTTGGTCTATCTCTTTTATTCTGAGAACCACAGAGTTTCAAATTTTGAGAACCACCTGCCAAGATCTGTAACTATTTTACAAGTGGCAGAGTGAGTTTACTGAAAATGCTCATTTTTGGAGTTATAATAACTTAAATGGGAAGATATACAGGGTGAACAACATTGAATGCAACTATATTTTTTCAAATGGGACACCCTGTCCTGTATATTCTTCCTTTTTTTGATAGGCTATTTCCTCTTGATCTCGTATATAAATGCGTATGTGGATGTGTCTCTTCAATTTCAGAGTTTCAAAGTTTTGAAATGATGAAACCGAATAAAAAATATGTGAAATTACTACGAAATTCTTTATATCCAAACAATCTACTTAAAAGTATTATTTTAGAATGAAAACTTAACAATTACTTCACCAATGAAAAATGATAAACTATGGTAGTATGTATGGTAAGAATAACATCAACTAAAGAAATTGCTCAAAATGACCACCTTCATTCAATACACATAGTTCATATAGTTGTCTCAAGTTGTTTGGACTATTTTTGATAGCATTTTTATGGCTCTCAGTCAGGTCAGAAACTAAAGCTTCAAATTGTTTTTAATCATTACAATATTATCACTATTTTTTGTGCGTTGACGGGATTAGTTCCGAATTCATGGTTTCATATTGGTTAATTTTATATCATTAATATTATTCTCCGCTTTCATTGATTGTCATTATTGCTGAAGTAAATTTTCCTCCTTCAGGAACGGCTATAAAAATGTGTCCAACGGTGTCAAATCGGGACTATTTGGCGGCTATAAAATGGGTGCGCCATTACCATCCAAAGATCAAACTTCCAAAGCGCTATGCCAGATGGTTATTGAAATTTGAAACTCTGTGGTGCTCAGAATAAGGAAGATAGACCAACATACGTTACATATTCAAAATCAAGGGAAAAAGAACTAACCAAATATGGAAAAATATACAGGGTGTCCCATTTGAAAAAATGAAGTTGCCATCAATATGTTGGTCACCCTGTATATATTTCAGTTTGTGGAGTCATATCAAAAAACCTCAGTTGATTACGTGAAACTTTTATACGAAACATTTTTTTGTATCTCCTTCAGTAACAAGTTGAAAGGGGGGTCAAATTATAGTGAAAAACCCGTTACATATTGGCTGTGAACTAAGCAATTTCGGAATCAGGAGTTAACAACCATAACTAGAAAGTTATTTTATTTGAATTAATTGCATTCATCGCCGTCCTTACGATAGTCCTGATATCTTTCTTCTTTATAATTCATATGACTCAACTACACAGAATGGAATCCATAAACCATATTGTCACATTTTAAAAAATATAAAGAAAAGCACTGAACAGGAGCTTTTGAGCGCTCGTTCATTGATGGCGCAATAAGAATTTAACTTTAAAATTTTATATGGGACTTGAGATTGATACCAAGAATATCAGCACAGTCGGAATAATTTCTAGAGATCATTCAGAATATAGAATATGTAAAAATAAATAATAAGAAAAAAATTATCCTATGGTTCTGATGATGCGATCTTCTATGAAATCTTGCATGAACATTCAGTATGTCATTTTGAGTCACAAAATGAATTTCACTCGAATCGGATATCCTGTTATAGAAATATAGAGATTCTTCTTTTCTATATGCCAATTGAGTTTTGTATGGTTCTGTTAACACTATGGCCACAATATTCTGCATAAAAATTTAATATATCAATTTTCATCCACGAAATAAATTTCACTCTAATTGGATATCTTGTTATGAAAACATAAAGATTCTTTATTCCAATCTTCCTATTCAATTTTCAATGGTCCTGTTAACAATATCGCCACAAAATTTTGAACGAGGCTTATTATGAGCATCTGCCTTATGGCCGCGAAATTTCATTTCCTTTGGTTTCGTTTTGTTTGAGATAATGAGGAACAAAAATTTTTAATGGCAATATTTTATTGATGAATTGGCTGGTTAACGATCTTAACAGTGCCATATGGAAACCGAACTAAACCTGAAAATTTCAATTCTCTAGGACAATCCCTTCGAATTTTTTTGTGTTTACGACTAGACGGACGGACGGCCCCACGGACAGAATTGAATTTGACCACGGATTCGTCATCAGGTACTCGAACCCTATCGTCAAACGAGCGGTCAAAAAGAGAACAACAGAAATGTTTCGCGTCGTTTGTGCAACGGCAATCTGGTGAGGAAAAGTAAAACTTTCATACTTTTATAAGGGTGATCCATATCTGGGGTTCAGATTGGTTTGATAGTTTCTCTGGACTTACTTCAATCACCAAGGACGCTACTACTTTCAGAGTAAGAAATAAACATAGAGATGCCCCTACGAGTGAATAGTACTTCATTGTGATAAACCAAGCATATGAGTGAGATGAAAAGCATTTCAATGCCACACTGGGGTGAAGTAAACAATTGATTAGATTTGCATATCTAATTCCTATATATAATACAACATTTTCGTAATTTTGCTTTAGCTATAATTAACGGAATATCCTTAATAAACTGCTACCAGATCATTGAAATAATTCAGTTCATTAACGTCAAATCGAAATGAAAATAAAAACACATCGCATTAAGAAACTAAATACTAACCGACGATGTTGCCAAACTGACAGAATTATCTGTAACAGACGCAGAGTAGGGGAGCGGTAAACGAATTATCCCAATACGGAATAAACATACGGCACGATTTCGCAACACCAGAAGTTTGTTGGCGCATATAAACTCTAGGTTTACTTTTCACTCTGAGGTACTGCTACTTCCCACTTTTTTAATTCCTTTCTGGACGCAATAAAATCTTACTATAAATATCGAGGTTTTCCTTCACTTTGACTATTCAAATTGAATTTTGGTAGAGTTCTATCAAAAACTTTTATTATAATCCAGTGAAACAATTAGAAAATTCTCATTGTTGTATTCGACCAATAAAATGGAAAAATGGACTTTTCTGAATGAATTGTAGTTTATTGGACAAAAAATAATCAATTATTAAAATCAATCAAAGAATGAACGGTTCAGGTCATAGTCTTACCTGAGGTAATTTCTTTGGTTGTGTCAGATGAAGTCCACCCCCCAAGTTTATGGTGGCTGGCGTCACAGGTCTTGGCGGAAAGAACACGGGATTAGAGTTGACAAATATCAGACTTACATTTCTCTGAACTTCTAGAGCATCCGGAAGATTTTCATCGATAAATGATCTTAACAAACTGGTATCCAGTAGTGAAAATAACTTATTTAATATATCATAGAATAAAACTAGGGCTGTACTCATGAATCTATGTCTTATGGAGAAATCGTCTCCAATTCCTAAATCGGCATATGGGTATATTGCAGGATGTATAGCATTTCCAACTGAACGATGCATCTGCTGGTGGCCATCCATAGTGCTCAAACCAATAAAAGGACATTTAAATTTGACACTCAAAACAGGCCAACCTGGCATTATGAGTTCTATCATCATTAAATCGAATGTTTTGTTATTTTGCACCAACTCCAGTAATCCTGGATGAGTATATTGTTTAGTTAAAATTTTATCCATGTTACTCTTAATTGTTTTTATGATTTTGAAAGGATTATAGCTAATTTTGAGGGTGGTTTCCATGAATTCGTCACTGTAAGTATCACTATAGTCTAATTGAGTGATGTTTTCGTTTGTTTCCATGGGGTGAGTAGTGACGAGAGTGATTTTGTGTCCTTTTTTCGCTAATTCTCGCCATAATGGTCTAAACGTTGCTTGATGACTGTAAAATGGAGTTGTTATCGCGGCAAAAATATTAGCACATTGAACAAGTTCACTGCTACCGAAAATTATAAATGTGAGGAACACGATTTTCATTATTACGTTCGTAAAGCATCAACACTAGCGAATAGATTAATAATAGTTTGTTTCAGTTTGAAAATGATATTTTTACGTTCACATTGCCCCACTACGAAGATTTTGTGATAGATAGCAGATGTATATCTCGAAATCTTATTTTCTGAAATCATAAGCTTATCATATAATGGTGGACTTAGAGAAATTTGAGTCATTCATTCAAAGTTGCTTGAATAGATACAGTATTGTTGAAATTCAGATGATATTCATGAACGCAGTGCAGTGACGGCTCGTGCCCTCCAGATGTGGGTCGGCCAGACCAAAAAAAATATATATAACAATGATTTTTTTTATTCGCGATTGTAAACTCTTAATTTTTTCCGCCATCACAGCCGCCTCGTCATTGGTTTGTCCAAATAATTTAGTCGCTATATTAAAATGATTGAAATTGTCTAACAAGTTATTGAAAATATCATTCGCGGTTCAAATTTTACGGACATCGAAAAATCCCCAAAAATCGTTCCGATAATTCACCGTGTCGTCAATATTTAAAAGAAACATTCAATATCTATTGTCTCGTCTATTCCCCAAGAAGAGTACGCTGCACTGTCTATTTCCTCATAAATTCATTCCCTCGCTGAATCAATAAAATCACTCTGACAAACCAAAAATACCGAGGACGCGGAAGGATAAACACAATTTTTGAAATCTTCGTCTAAATTCGCGGCGATTAAATGACCTTAAAATTCTCATGATTGTTTCTTATGTCAATAGGAAAGGGATCATATTCAATAGATGTTTCATAATTTTACTACTTTCCCTAACCTTATCGTCGAAACTTTTTATAAATTTGCGATGAGCACTGGCCGAACAATTCAAAATATTTTGTTTTCCGACTCACCAAGTCGCCGCTGCTTGACACAACCTCCCTTACATGTGCCATTACCTGATATCTCAAATTTAACAATCAAATAAATTTGTAAGAAACTTACGGAAGTAGCCAAATAAATTTTAATAACACGTGGACACTTGTATTACACTGCCGACTTACCCCTTAGAAATACTAACCCTATTCAATTCTTTATACATAAGCGAAGATCGCGAAATGCGATGCTAGATCTAGATGAATCCCCTCTTCTGAGGTACGGCCTGCCGACCTAACCGCGTATTCTAGACCTTTTGAAATTACGATATTCCTGAAGTTAAGAATACATCAATGATATTTTCATGATCAGAAAATCAGTAACTACTATCGAACGGTACAAAACCGATCTTTCCTGAAATAGTTATAATTAACTATCCATTCAATCAGTGAAAGAACTGTGCAAATTAGCAACTTCTGCTTCGCAGGGTAGGCCTGCCGACCGTGACTATTGGGAAGCGACCTACTATCGATGCGTTGTACCGTTCTACTGCGTGGCCGTATTCTGGACGTATGTCGTAGTAACTCTTCATTTACGTAGTGCCAGTTCGGCCATCGGCTCTCGGCCGACCTAAGGTCGTGAGATGCTTTCAGTGACATTCCAGGAGTTGCAATTGTAACATTTGTGTTACATTTCAGACCTAATGTTACGGTGTTAGTACAATTCTGAATTGTCAGCTTTCGGTGATGTTACGATATGTTACTATTTATAATTTTGGTTTGTTACAAAAAGAACATCGCTAGATGCTTTGGAAATCGAATATTTGGTGAGCCAGAAAGGAAATGTTGGGCGGAATAAGTTATATTTTTCTGTTCTGAGTGGAAATATTAAATATCCAGGCAATTTGAATATCGAAATCGATAATTCAGAATGACTTTGAATGAATTTAATATCCAGAATTATTTTCAATTTCCCGATTATTTTTGGGTCGGCCGGCCGACCCTGACGAGCCGTCACTGACGCAGTGCAATAACTTGAAAGTTATGAAATTTCAACATGATTTCATTATGTCAAGATAAAATTTTAATTAGATACAAAAGGGTAGATATGCATGATATTTAAAAATACGTTGATATGCATGTCAATTCTCGGGATCACTCACTCGTTCGACGAACGTATACATTCGTGACATTTTGAGCGTAGATTTTTTGAAATTGTAATGATTACATCCGATATTCTCGAGCATATCGTCAACTACTCGTTCCCTTGAAAGTGTTCGTTCATTTTGAACGCATATAATTATTACAATTTTCAAGAATCTACGCTGAAAAATTCACGAACGTATACGTTCATCGAACGATTGATTCCGAGAATTGACACCATGATAGCTTAGCTTCTGAAATTATTATAGGCATTACTCTATTTTTTATAACAGCTCATTATTATTCAAAAATACTATTCTTTTTGGATTAATTATTTAGAAATCTTATAACATAACCATAGATTTTAATGAACTGGACATGTAATTCTAACGTCATCATCATCAATAGCTTTTCGTTTGAGTGTTTTGAATTTCGCGGGTATTTTTTTGAATTTTCGTTTAATTATTTCTAATTAGGAACCGAATATTTCAGAGCAACGACTTTTTACGTGTCAAGTAGTAAAAAATAACACTTGAACTAAAAATAAATTTTATGCATATACCCTATTACGGGATACACAGGGTGTTTCCTAAACATGCGGCAAAAATTCAGGGGGTTGTTCCTTGGACTATTTTAAGTATGTTTTGTCCTTTGATGATTCTTGAAGAACCTCTTTGTTTCGAAGATACAGGGCGAACAACATTTTTCATATTTTTAAAATTAATAATAGTTTAAATAAAAATGCGTACCGCACTGTGTTTACTAAGTAGGTACAATTTATTTTTAAATTTGTTTTACAACATTCCAATTACTAAAAACGGCCAGTTTTTTGACTTAAAATTGATAAGAAAATTTGAGTCTATTTTAATAACCTGTTTAATTGTGACATTGTACTGAAATAAATTTTGGAGACTAATTTTGGTCGCAATCATTGCCATCACTCATGTTAATCGATCAGCATGGACTTTTGTAACTGTAATAATTTTAATATTTCTAAGCGCTTATTCCAAGGGAATAGCGTGACATTGGTTTGACCAAATGTATTTTTTTAATTTTGGACTGAGAGTGGCCTTAAACGATTCGGTTGAGCTTACTGATGAAGAATCCGTGATCAATGGAATGCTGTCTGAATACAATAATTCTCGAACGCATTGAGTTAGAATTTCGAAGTTTTGAGAGTTGGTTTGAATTCTGAATGCCGCGGTTAATTTCGTTAAGGTGCCAAATCAGTCCAGTATTTTCGGAGTTGACATTGGAAATTTCTAATACCTTCCTGGTATTCTCGAAACTACACATCTTATTATCGAAATTTGGTATTTTGAAGAAGAATAATGAAGCGCAACCATCTGCAATTTCGTGAGGAACGTGCCATTAGAAATGTAAAAGAGTAGGGGAAGTTGAGGTATAATGATCCCCTTAAGGGAAAATTTTAATTGTGACTAAAGTTGTAGGCAAAACCGCAAGATTTCAATTGTTGAAGGTGGTAAATTTACTTAACTTTGTATCTGCCCACTTATTTTTCATTTCATCTCTGTAGTTTTTTTGTATTAGATATTTTTGTTAAAGTTTAGTAAAGGATCATTTTATACACCCCTGTGGATAAAATGATCCCTGGGGTAGGGGCAAAATGATCCCAGCAATCATTTTGTACTATAAGTTAATAAATATCAAATAAAAATGAAAAAAAAACTCTGCTGTGTATTCAAATGATGATATGTATTGTTCATAACAATTCAAGTATGTAAGCACGTAACACAAAACAAAAATTTTCGATTAGTTGAAAAATAATATTCTTCTTGGGCGTTTCTCAAAGTCTAGAGAAATTCATCCACCACATTCTTATTAAAACCTCGCGCACGCATTGTAATGTCTGGATGTCTACGTCTAAATCCTCGAAGCTATTCAAGTCCAGCTTTTCCTTTAGCTTCGGAAAATTGATGCGGTAAATTATTTCTTTCGGCCATTTTTGGTGAGCTGAGGTTAGGAAATCCTGAGTGGTCAGCCCGTATATTATTCTGGACTCCATGTCAACAAGTTCCAGTTCTTGTTCCAGGTTGAACACTCTTCGTTTGTTACCTAACTTTTCAGCTGAGCCTACAGCTATTTTATTTCAACCTTTGGCTCTTTTTTCTATTGCCCTCACAGGGACCTCAAATTCTCTTCTGGCGGTTTTGTAAGCCATACCATCTAATGGTACTAGACTGTGTAGATTCTTAAAGGGCCCACTCACTAAGAGGGAAGCGCGAAGACTTGAATGCGCGTTGTACGGGGTACAGTTAAAACAGTGTGTGTATGGCGTAAATTTGGAATGCGCAATTATCTCTGTCGGAATCAAGATAGTTTTGACTTTTGGCGTGTGCATTGTTCACCGTACGTGGAAGAATGACCAAAAAACGACCGTGTATGGGCAACAAGTCTGTGCACGTTTCATATTTTTAGCAATACAGTGTCGGGTACCCTATTTATACATTGGACATTTTTTCCTAAATAACAACTTACGCCACTGCCATTAACATCAGATCTTTTTTCGACGTCATCTCACGCTTTTCGCACATCCAAATCAACACGCAAAAGTGTATGTGTGTGGGAAATATGAATGCACACGCTTGCTTTACAGCAAACGTGCAGATACTTAACTGCGCATTCTTCCTTCTTAGTGAGTGGGCCCCTTTAGGAAAAGTTATATTTAAGCAGTCCGGAAGCTGATCCTGATCGACGGTCTTCCCACCAAATACCATCCATGAATGGTTGTAATTGCAGTTCAGAAACTTTCATCGAGTGAGGTTAAAAATATGGTACAATACTTCATACGACAAGGGGTAATTATACAAGTGCTAGAAAAAATGTCACATAACACATGGTCGAAATGTTGACGGTTATTCTTCAATTTAACATTACTTGGTTTCACGAAATATTTCGAGTTTTTCCTCTAAAAGGATCATTACTCAGTTTTCCTTGTACTCTCATCAAATTTGACCACATATTCGAAAAGGACAATAAATATTTTACAATATAAAAGAGCCTTCATGCAGAAAACACTCTTATTGCAGGCTTGGTAAGGAGAAGAGTATCACGATTCTGAAGTCAACAAAATCAGTCCTATTCTTCCAATGGTTTTTTAGATGAAATATTAATAAATATCCACGCGTATTCTTCTCAGTAAAAATTACCTCATTTAGTGTACTTTAGAATGACATATCGACTTTTTGCTAGCTGCTCATTCTTCGCTATAATATCATGGCTAACATGAAAACAACGAAAAAGTCCAAAAATTCCGAACGTAAATTTGCTCTATTCTGAAGCTCTACGTGATTGAATCTTAGTGTTCTTTAATGCAAATCATCAATTCATCTATTATCTGAGACCAGAATTACATTTTGTAGGTGGTAACAGAATAATTCAGGAGAGTGGGGGCCATAGGAAATTAAGGACTGATGTGGCCACTTTCACGAAATCAGGTGTGATTAATTTATGAAACAACCATGTATGTCTGAAAAACCCTAATCCTACTATTGTTCCTCATTTCCAACATGAGTTAGCATGAGGTTGACAGTCATGAGAGGAGAACTTTTCGGACCAGTTTTACTTACAGCACTTAAATGCTGAAGAATTCATCAGATCAATCCAGAGCAACTTGACAGACATATTCGATGAAATGCACCTGACTAATAGATAAAATGTCTAGTTTCAAATGAATGGCTGCCCAGCACAGAATAGTCGTAATGACAAGATCTATTTGATTAATATATTGCGATAAGGTCAGATGGCCACCGATCTTAGCCTTTGGATTTTTATGTCTAGAAAACTTTGAAACAGAAAGTATATCTAATTCGCTTTTAGATCCAAAAGAATCTCATCAACAGAATTAAATTTTCAGAAACGCTCTGAACTTTGTACAGTTGAAGGTCAGATGGCCACCGAAGAGCCCCGATCTTATGCCTTTGGATTTTTATGTCTAGAAAACTTTGAAACAGAAAGTATATCTAATTCGCTTGTAGATCCAAAAGGATCTCATCAACAGAATTAATTTTCAGAAACGCTCTGAACTTTGTACAGTTGTAGATTCAGTACGGAAACGATGTGTCAAATGTATTGAAGAAGGAGGTTCATTTCTTCGTTTTCATTTCGATTCAAGATGAATTGATGCTTTTCATAAAACTACATTAATATTCGATCACGAAGAGCTCCGTAATAGAGCAAATTTAGGTTTGGAAGTTTTAGACTTTTTCGTTGTTATCATGATATTATAGTCTCCCATCTTGTAGCAAATGACATTTTTTTTGCCAATCACTTGTATAATCACCTCTCGAAGTTCGTCCACTTTAAAAGTAGACACCCTGTACATTTGGTATCAATCTCAAGTCCCATATAAAATATCGAGGTAATAATCTTATTGCTCCACCAAAGAACGAGCGCTCATATTTTCCTGCTCAGGGCTTTTCTTAAATGTGGTCAATAAAGACTCCGGAGGTTTCCAAATTGTAACCTCTGATGCTGATATTTCAGCAGTGGTATTATTTCTTGAAAAACAGAACCAGAAGAAAAAATTCGGTACACAGATGTTTCATAAGTTGTTTATGTTTATTTGCTTTTAATTATAATTTTTAACTTATAAGTAATTAATTATAATTTAACTTAAGGTCTTATAGGCAAAGTGTTAACCGTTTTCGACACACTGTATTGGAATATATATTTTCATTTTATTCGCCCAATCATTTCCATTATTGTCTTCGAGCTCAAAAATTTCTATTATGCGACATATTGCAATGTCGCTTCCACGTAAAGCTCTTTCTTAAATGAACTGAAATCTCCTCATTTCTAACTTGAAACCGCTAAATAAATCGATGTGAGCTAGCTATTCTTGAAATATTTATGGTTATTGAAGCTTTGTTTTGGTTCCGCTTCATATCTGTCCCAGGACGCGCAGTTCCGAATTTTGAACACAAATTCGGAATGTAGGTACGCATGTGCGAACCGTCCTGAGACAGTTCTGAATCGGAACCAAAACAAAGCTCATTATTATTATATGTTTAGAACTGGATTGATTATGGTTAAGGTAGAATTTCGAGAACTGGGAGCATGTAGATCTTCAGCCAATCCGGTGTTCCAGAAAAGAGGTTTGGGACGAGATAGGAGGAAAACTCGGCGTTGCAGGTCAGCGAAATAGATATTTTCTATATGTTTTATTTATTTTAATATTATCAAGGAGCATCGAATGGAATTCCATTTCCAAGGACAACTTGCTGAACCATTTTCAGGAACAGAGTACTTTTTGAACTTATCTTTAGTGGGGGCAGTTTGTCTAACGAAATTATTACCTACGAATGAGTTGAAGGTTGGATACACCAAGAGTGTTCATTCGGATTTGTCCTTCAAAAAGTGGAATTTGGTGGGTGTATTCCTGAGCATATGAGAATATATTTGTCACACACTTACCTGTGGCAATTTCTTCGGCTTAGTCAGATGTAGTCCTCCTCCCAAGTTAATGGTAACAGGCGTCACTGGTCTAGGAGGAAAGAACACGGGGTTAGCGTTGAGCAAAATTAGACTGACATCTTTCTCGATTTCTCTAGCATCTGGTAGATCTTCATCGATATATGTCCTCAAATAGCCTGTTACCACGGGAGAAAACACGGTGTTCAATGTCTCACAAAATATAGCCAGTGCCGTACTTATGAATCTGTCTATAATAGAGGGATCTTCTCCTATTCCCAGATCGGCATAAGGATAAATTGCAGGATGTATTGCATTGCCAACAGCAGCATGCATCATCTGGGTACCGTCCATAGTGCTCAAACCAATATAAGGACACTTGAATTTGACACTCAGAAGAGGCCAACCTGGCATTATAAGTTCTACCATCATCAAATCAAATGTTTTGTTATTTTTCACCAATTCCAGCAAACTTGGATGGGAGAATTGATTTATCATGAATTGGCTTACTTCCCTTGCCACAGTCCTAATTGTTGTGAAAGGATTGAACCCTTCTTGGAAAACTTCTTGCGCGAAGGATTCTCTGAAAGTTCCGTTATAGTCCAATTGAGTGATATTTTCATTTGGTTCCATCACGTGAGTAGTGATGAGAGTGATCTTGTGTCCTCTTTTCGCTAATTCTCGCCATAGAGGTCTGAACGTAGCTTGATGGCTGTAAAATGGAGTTGGTATCACTGCTAATATATCTGCGCATCTGACGAGTTCATTAGAAGCGAGGATGATAAATGTGAACAAAGTGATTTTCATAGCTGCGTTGTAGGCATATCAACACCAACGGACTAATTGAGAAATGGATGTTGCTGTTTGATCATAGTACGTTGAGTATATTCGCTTATCCCCACTTCGAAGTAGATAGCAGTTATCAATCGTAAAATCTTCTATTTGTGCACTCATAGGCGTCCCAACGAATTGAGAAAAGGATAAAGGATGAAAGAAAATCGTTAGAAAATCCCGAATGCGATTTGTTGATATTGATATGCAATTCAAAAATGGAAAGTGCGAATGAATACAATGACTTGAAAGCATGAATTTTAGAGCACTTAGGATCAGAGCAATGAAATGGCATTTCAGCTGGAAAAAATAACGAGGTTAGCATAAAAAGAGCCAAAACCAAAATCAAAATAACCTCGAACATGAAAAGCAAAACTTTTATGAACTAGAAGTAAAACAAATAAACTAGTGGAAAAATATAAAAAGGCCTTTTCTTTACCTGTTAAGAGTGATGTAACATCAAAAAAAAATAGAATTTTAAGCAATAAACTCCGGAAAACACTCACAATACTGGCAAAAATGAACAAACATCAACTGTCACCTACAAATGATTGACTACTTACACACTTCACCCCCCTACCGCTGTCATTCTGTTTCATGGCCTTGTGTTATAGTAGGTAGTGTTTCAGTTCGGTGTGTGACAGTATGGAGTGTGGAAAGTGTGGAAAAAGGTCAAGTTGACACATTAGAAATTTTTGGAGTACTTGTCATGGTGTACTTTGTAATGAAAATTGCCTTAATTGATTTAATACAAGTAAATTTAGCCCTCGATTGACAAGGTTTATTCATATTTGTTAGTTGGAGTACCTACTTTAGATTACTAAAGAAATATCAATTTAAAGAATATAAAATTAAGGCTAAATCTATGAAGCATCTGACAGCAGTGAGTAATTACTCATTATTTACTAGTGATCAATGGGTATTATTATGGCCGATCAAACGTATGATGGGTGAATTATACAATAGTCGTGGATAAAAATTTTTTATTGAATACCACTTGGGCCTGGATGAATCCTCAAAATTTTGTCACAGAGAATCCTTCAAGTTTGTTGCTTTCTTTCGAATATTTCACTGTTCAACAAGAGATCAGTTCTAAAATAATAAAAACCAAACAAAAGCAAAAAACCAACAAAAATATTGTTTTTATTCTATTGTCGAATTACAAGTCCTGATTCAGACATCCAAATCATATATAAAAATTATACAACCTGATGCAGTGTTAAAGTAGACCTGATATATGCTTGCATTTGCCTCCTAAACCAGCCATACAAGAACAGGTAAAAGTTGATATTCTTGCAGAGCTTTCATCACTGTTTTTTCTCCGAAGTCCCAACCAAACCGACTAGTTGGCGCTGCATAACTTCCAAACTGATGCAAAATCAGCGTTCCTATTGGGCCGATTCATCCCTATTACTTGGAATTGCCTTCAAATATCGGAAATACTCACTGACACTCAAAAATACACTGTTTTCTCTTTCCATCGTATTTTTATTCCCAATAAATATCGAAAACAACCAGAGACAACTCTGAAATGACCGTTTGTTCACAAATCTTACCTACTTAGAGTAGTACGTGATATAGAGGGCGCAGCCTACCCTTGAATCGCGAATAATCATAGATATACATAGACATAAAATATTAACGAAGCCCAATTTATAAGAAAAAAATCGTTCACATTTCGCATGCGGCCACTGTATATCACTTACTTATTGTAGGCACATCACTTACTGTCACTGAAAAATTACGTCAATGTCAAATATTTAACACTGTTGCTTTTTGATTAACAAGAAGTTATGACTGTTGAATTTTACGACAACTGCTTAGATTCTGAACAGCCCAGGTACTCTCCAAGCTATATAAGTTATTAATTTATCACCCAGCACATTCTTTTTAGGGAATGGGGACATTCATCCACGAGGGGTAGTAGAGAATGGCATACCATCTGCTATGAACAACATATGTGTTATTTTCACTCTACTTTTAGAGAGCTTTGAAATTCAGGATTGCAATATGAGGAATAACGTAGATAATTTAAATTGATCTAATTCTTAGTCACTGCTCATAAAATTAAATCAATTCAATAAAAATGAGAATCTTTCGGATTAAAATGAAAAAAAGTCATCTCAAATATATTCATTGAATGATAACTAGTAAGCTAAATCTGTTGGTGGCATATTTATAGAAGCCGCAATAACAGGAATTCTCTCGTCCTTCTTCATCACGAACACTCTCATAATCCTCTGCTTAGGGTCTGACAAAACAACATTCAGATCTTCTGACATATCAGGCAGTATCTCGGTGACACTCGTCTTGAGTTTATAGGATAATGTAGGAGGTATCAATGGAACCTGTAAATAATACTATTATACCCTTTCATAATATGCTGACCCATAGAGCTGCTGTTTTGTTTTCATTGTGAATATTTCTGGAAATAAGAGTTTGAGTATTACTTACTTTGAAAATATAAGAAGACAACTGGTATTTATCCGGTTTCACGTGGAACACCACTGTCATATTTTTAATTGGTATTTCTGAACTCATATTTTCCAGGCTCAGTATAACCGTAAATTTTGGACCCAAACCCAAAACCTGTAAGAGTTAGTTGGTAAATATTATATAACATGTTTTTTCAAGTATCGACTAACAACAGCTCCTTTTAGGCTAATGATTAAGATTGCATAAGATTTATAAAATCCTTAGCTCAATTTTGCAGTTTGTTTCCCCAGTTTAGCTTCCGAACCTCAATTCTCAAATGATGCTAATGAATCAAAAGAAAGTAGTAGACTTGGAGTAACACAGTGTCTCATATTTTAGGTTGATATGACCAATATTATATTCACAGGGCCTCATTGAGTTGGTCTTTTCACAATTGCAGTTGTTCCTCAAGAAGTGAAATTTTGTCTCAGCATAATAGAGCAGGATCTCATTTTGGCTTAAAAGAATAATTAGAAGTCTGGAAGAATACATCGATATTCAAATCGGTCTGAGGATTCCTCAATCTCCGAATGCGAAAAAGTCAACTTTCCAAATTTCAACATTTTCTCGATAAGTTTTGACTGCAATGGTGTGCTAATTCAAAAAAACACATTGTTTATTCATTCTACACCACTACATTCTACATTGTCATTGGTATGAAGAAAACACAATGACATTAGTATCAGTGATTGTTTCAAGAGAAGATATTTGGTTACTCGTTCTACTGAACGCATTGCATTGGTAGTATGAGAAAGGAGCATCAACAATTACCTGTGTCAAGATCTCAATAGGCAACACAGCATACCTCAATTAGCAATGCTGATACAGAAAATCATTATATTACGAAAGGAAACGAACAACACCTAATGTGAAGTTGAAATAAAAACTGAAGTGATTGGCAAGGGCGTCCCCAGCCTTCGGGCTAGGGGGGAAAAATCAAAATGGTCAAAATGAACTGGAGGCAGTGTAGGATCAAATAAAATTAATTTTCATGAGTTTTTAATTGATACTTGAAAAGCTCTAGGAAGGTCAGCTGCCCCCTGCCCTGACCTGGGGACGCCCATGTTGATTGGTCAGCAACTCGAGAAATCTATTGAACCCTCAATTTGACATTCTACTACTGTTTTGTATTTAAGTTACCCATCATGAAATTCCCCAGTCAAATCAATCAATTAATCAATTCATTAAGTCAAGGCCTAAAGGCAATTTCTTCCATAATCATTTTCTCTTTCAAATATGTTTTCGTGATATTCGGCCATACAAAAAAAAGAAAGAAAATGTGTTTCGATGAAAAGAAAGCCCTTCGATATGAATAATTCTACTTTCAACCAATATTACTACAATTACAAGAGACTAAGGGATGACAGATTTTACTCTTGTATTTTACGCAGGAATATATGATGTTTTATTAACATTTTCTCTCACTTATACTGAGAAATACACTTGATATATTATTTGATATTCGAAAAGTTTTATAAAGCGCTTCATCATAAGAATATAAAGGTGTTCGATACAGTCATTACCACGGCTCTCAGACAAGTTGAAAATTTCAAACAAAAAGTGTTCAAAATGGCTTTAATAACTCACAGAAAACAGAATTTTGCGGTTGAATTTTTGTTTTTCAGTACTTCCCCCTTAAAAACCCCTCCAGATAATTTTTTAACTACACTTCTCTCTTAACAATTCCCTAGTAAGGGGCCATCCATAAAGTACGTCACACGTAAAGGGGGAGGGAGGGGGTCGACAAAGTGTGACATGGTGTGACAAGGGGTGGGAGGGGTCCTAAGTTTCGTGACATCACATTTCAAAATCTAGAGGTACTAATCGCGTAATTTGAAATATTAATTAAACTAAAAAATATGTCCAACTCTATCTTTAGGGCAATACGGTTTGAATTGTTTTGTTGACAAGTTCATAGCCGCTTCTGACACGTGCCGATCGCCGACGAGCCCTTTGACTAATGCCGCTAAACGCACCGCACCTCGCGTAGGTAATGTTTTTGTTTCTTTCTTTCATTCAACAATTTGCTTTCGCTGAGTGAACGACGTCGTTTTTTTAGTTGTGCTATTTTGTGGATATAAACATACACTACTGGACAAAAATTAAAGGAGCAGAAAAAAATTTCAAATTTTTTGGCAATTTTCAACATGCCGTAACTTTGAGAGGAATGGTCGTACAAGGAATTTAAAAAAAGGAAATTGTAGCTCCTAGTGTCTAGTTTTTGGATTAGAACTTCAAAAATTTTAAGTTTCAGTGGTTTCCGAGTAATGATAGAAAAATCAGCAACAAAAAAATTCTCAAAATTTTACCACTCATTTTTTTCTTGTCTACGAGCATGGAAATTTTATTTCTGCATAATCGTTATAATGATGGGATACTTTGTTAATTCAGCTTTAATTTATTTTTTATCGACCTCAATACGTCCACTTCTCGCCGAGAAGTCGGTCTTCAAATTTAAAAGGATCCATTAACATGGCTGAACGTTTGAGAGCCGTTATTGAAACAGGGGTGGCAATATCCGTTATTAAATTAATAAAATTTTATTTTATTTTTCTTTTTTTGAAATTTATGTACTATCTGCAAATAAAATGTGGAAAAAGCTCGAGAAAATTCTTTTTTGCCTTTTTTAAAGATTATGAGCTTCTCAGAGCAAAAAACGTGATCCTTATTTTTTTCAAAAATTCAATCCTGTCTAACGAAAAAACGGCTCTTGGATTGAGTTGGCTCTTCGTAAGGTTTTTATCAACATATTGAACTGTGAGTGTCACACTTAACAGTATTGGTTTCCTCAACATTTTCGATCCAGCGGTAGATTTTCCAAGAAACCACCAGAAGCCCTTTTTTTGTTAAATTTTTATATTGATGTGACATGAAGAAAAAAAATTCTATGAATAAGCAATGGTTGTTCAATAATGGGAGTTCATTTAAGGTCTTGAAACCCTCCTTCAATTTTCTGTGCGATCATTGGTTGCTGAGAAATCGATAATCAAAGACAAATGGATCCTTTTCCATTTGAAGACCGATATCTCGGCGAGAAGTGGACGTATTGAGGTCAATAAAAACATAAACTAAAGCTGAATTAACAAAGTATCTCATAATTATAACGATTATTAAAAAATAAAATTTCCACGCTCGTAGACAAGAAAAGAATAAGTGGTAAAATTTTGAGAATTTTTTTGTTGCTGATTTTTCTATCATTACTCGAAAACCACTGAAACTTAAAATTTTTGAAGTTTTAATCCAAAAACTAGACACTTGGAGCTACAACTTCCCTTTTTTAAATTACTTGTACGACCATTCCTCTCAAAGTTACGGCAAGTTGATAATGGACGAAAATTTGGAATTTTTTCTTGATCCTTTAATTTTTTCCAGTGGTGTAGTTCAATAAATCAAGTTCAAAATGAACAAAAAGATAGATTTAGGTAATCTTTACCGTAGATTATACGAAACATACTGATAAAAAAACAGCATATACAGAAAGAAGTCAATTCATTATTCATTAGTTTAGTTTTTGTTATTGTTTCAAATATCTGATATTATGTTGATTTCATAAAAAAGTACTTGATTTAAATGGAAATAAAACTAATTTCGGAACTGCTGTTTTAATTCAATAATTTTTCGATGTTGACTTGCAAAACATGTGACGTCACTCTAGGGAGGGGGGGGTCTCAGAAATGTGACCACCTGTGACAAGGACAGGTGGGGGGGGCTCAAAAACTCATGAAATTAGTGTGACGTACTTTATGGATGGCCCCTAATAGAGGGCAAATAGAGCTACCATCGCCTAACCAGCGCTCATTCAAGATCTCACACCCCTAGACTCTTTCCTCTGTTGTGTAGTTACGTTCATTTTGGTTTAAAATAATTATTCATTTTTTGAATATGTTTCAAGACTTTGTGTCTTGTTTATGTTCTGAAGTTCTGAATTGAATATCTTGGAACACCGAGAATAATTCACCATGAATCGTTGAAACGGTGCATGTGCTACAATTTATACCTACAATTTTTAAGGGGTAAATTTACCTAAAACGATGAAAAATGGATTCTGCATTCCTTTTGCTCTTACTGGGGAGTTTTCTGAAAGGAGAAAATATACCTACGGGTGTAATTTTGAAAAAAATTGGGGGTATTTTAAAAGGGTGGTAATAAGAAACAAAATCTTAGCGACGGATCTTGATAGAGTTTTTCTTTCCATATCGAACACTTTTTGTTTGAACCTTGTCTGAGAGCCGAGATATTAGCTCATTGAAATAAAAACAAATTATCGGCTTACTTGTGCGGACAGTTTAACCTGCTTCTTCTCGTTACTGCTACCAAGTTGATAGTTCAGATTTTGAGCCATTTCTCTTGCTGCTGTCAATCTTAGCCTTATCAGGTCCTGTTGAAAATTTTTATGCATAGCTGTAACACACTCCGTTCATTTAAATATAGAGAAAATATCAGACGTGCTCACAAATAGGGTCTTCCCGTTCTCTCATACTATGCTCCAAGAACAATTTACTCCTTTTTGGTAGAGGTAGTGATTTGTTCTGGTTTAGTATCGGCATACTGGCATCTTGATGGGATAGGTTGAAGTCTGCTGTTCTCTTCAGGATTTTGAATATGATTGCACCTTCTGTTGACAGGAAATGCGAGGAATTAAAAAAAATGGCAATCTCTACATACAGGGTGTTTCATTGGGAAAGGGAAATACTTCACAGGTGCATAGGTGGCACCAAGACGGTTCTAGAGATACCCCATTTATTGGGTCTCACTGTCTTCGTAGCCGAGATACAGAGTGTTTTATGAATTTTGCCCGTTTCTTCCTGAGGCCGTACCAGACGAACCACCCGGTATATTTTCTTCATATTTGGCAAATATGTTCCTAATTGAGAGCCCAAACATATCATGCAATAACCGCCTCGAAAATCCAGGTCCGGTTAACAAAAAATTATGAATCGTTTGAATACTCGAAACAACACCCTGTAACTCGGAATTTTGAAAATCTGTTTAAAAATTCGGAAATACCACTTAAAACTGAACTGAGACGTACACTTCAAATTTTCGCGCAGATAGTTTCACTGCACAATTTTCAACGTGAAAGTGAAGTTTTTAAGAAATTGGATACCTGAAAGTGGTTTGAAGTGACTTTTAACAATGAATTATCAAAATATTGAAATCCATAATTATTATACGTTATAATGCAACTCACTTCTCAATAAATGAAAACTAATGTGGAAATGAATCACAAAGTAATGATGAAATAATTATAACTTCTAACCACTTTCAGGTATCTTAGTTCTTAAAAACTTCACTTCTACGTTGAAAATTTGTGCATTGAAACTATCCGCGCGAAAATTTGAAGTGTACGTCTCAGTTCAGTTTTTAGTGGTATTTTCGAATTTTAAAACAGATTTTCAAAATTCCGATGTACAGGGTGTTGTTTCGAGGATTCAAACGATTCATAATTTTCGTTAACCCGGACCTGGATTTTCAAGTACACGGCTATAAAAA
Source organism: Propylea japonica (assembly GCA_013421045.1). Lineage (NCBI taxonomy): Eukaryota > Metazoa > Arthropoda > Insecta > Coleoptera > Coccinellidae > Propylea > Propylea japonica. The sequence goes on along the minus strand of CM024245.1, from coordinate 6,874,480 downwards.
GGAAAACCAATGTTGAAATGAATTACAAAGTAATGTTTAAATAATTATGGATTCAATATTGTTGATAATTCATTGTTAAAGTCACTTCAAACCACTTTCGGGTATCGAAGTTCCTAAAAACTTCACTTTTACCTTGAAAATTTGTACAGTAAAACTTTCTGCGTGAAAATTCGAAGTACACGTCTCAGTTTAGTTTTTAGTGGTGTTTTCGAATATTAAAACAGATTTTCAAAATTCTGATGTACAGGGTGTTGTTTCGAGTATTCAAACGATTCATAATTTTTTGTTAACCCGGACCTGGATTTTCGAGACGGTTATTGCATGATATGTTTGGGCTCTCAATTAGGAACATATTTGCCAAATATGAAGAAAATATACCGGGTGGTTCGTCTGGTACGGCCTCAGGAAGAAACGGGCAAAATTCATAAAATACCGTATCTCGGCTACGAAGACAGTGAGACCCAATAAATGGGGTATCTCTAGAACCGTCTTGGTGCCACCTATGCACCTATGAAGTATTTCCTTTGCCAATGAAACACCCTGTATAAAGAGAAATCTCATTCGAATAAAATATTTCACTTGGTGATTGTATAGATCAAAAATATCAGAACAAAATCGCTTTATATGGAAACCATTCAGTCATAAATTAATCACTCAGAAACTCATGAGTTTGGAGCCGCAATATTTCTTCCAGTGGCGCAGCCAGGATTTTGTTTTGGGGGGGGATGAACTGAAAAATTCTTGATTATACAACAAATTTGAAAGTTCCAAAAAAATAAAGAAGAAAGGACTAACGAAAAAATTAATCTTTGAGGGGGGCTGCAGCCCCAAAGCCCCCCCTGGCTGCGCCAGTGATTTCTTCAATAGTAAGATCGAAAAATATCCAAACAGTATCAGATACTAAATTGAAAATAAAATTGTATTCAGAAATATATATTTGAAAAATTCATTTTTGTTCGTTCCAGAAAAGGGAGGGAAATATGGGAAAGATGTATGGGGTAATATGGACTAGAGACTAGAGCTTATGATATTTATTCCGTTCACGAAAGTTTGAGCCGTCGGTTGGCCATGGAAATTTGGCATATTCCACTGTGTATATCAAAATTTAAGGTAATATTGTTGAGATTGATATGCAATGTTGTCAATATTGCATAGAATTCTCTGATTACTAGCAAGCTCGTCGGACGAGGCCGGGTAAATTCGGCAACGTTGACTTCATTGTACGTTATGACAGCAAATACTGCCAACTTCAGATAAATAAACAAACACCTACTATGCGCTCAAACTTTCGTGGACGGACTTTAGGTATAATATACACACACAATGTTTCACAAACTTTTTTTCAAGAATCTCAACAACTGTGAATCTCTATGAATTGCAGAAATCTCGAAAATTATCATCCCCTGCATATTGAGCACATAACTCATATTTCTCTGCTTCTGCTACTGGAAAATTCCCCTAAATGTGGTTTGCCATATTACTATACCACCTCAACGTCAAATTTGACAATCGTTGAATTCGAATTCGAATTTTTTGCAAGTTTTTCTTGGTAATCTGATATCTTTTTATATGTGTATATTAATTATCGTCTGAAGAAATTTAGTTTATTTGAACAGGTTTCCTAAATACCCAACACTTCGTAGTTTCTGGGTGAAATTTGTGAACACATAAACCCTAATTCAACCTTGAACTTCCCGCCATATTTGTCCCCGACTTAGGCCCGCCCTGTGGTACTATTTTTCCATACTCAATTATTTGCCATAGAGATCTCCTCTCTATTATATCTCGATGTTTCCTAGAGTCGAATTTTGGCTTACCATAGTTAGATTACGTGTTATTGTCATTTAATACACATATTTTCTGTCAACTATGTAACTGTGGTAAGCTATAACCACAGCGCGACAAAATTCGCCTGAGAACAGCATTCTATTTTTCTTCTTTTAATTCTGAAAGTTATAACATCCCCAAGACCATGGAACGTTAAAACCTGTCCGAAATAGCTTCAGAAATAGAAGTTTTCATTGAAAACTGATAACTAGGCTCAAAACTGTGAGCAAAAATATTATATTATTGAAATCCTTATTTCATCCCTTTTATTATGATTGTCTGAATGGAACCCAAATAATTTAATTCTATACTCAAAAATGCATACCTACCAAAAGTTATAATAACCATGACATGCTCTTCTTGTCCATTTGACCGAAAGTCATACAAGATGGTGAGTCAGGAATGGTAAGAAAATCCACCAAACGTCTTCCTTGGTACAACTGAATGAGGCCACCCCTTTGTCCTACAGCTACAAGATATGCATTCAAATATCTCAAAGTCACCAAGCAGAGGCAAGTCACAGGAGCACTCATTTCCATAGACCATAATTTCTGTCCCTGCAAATATTTGTTATTTATTAGATATTCAAGCAGTCAGTATAAAGTCACAGAAAACCAGAAGCTTCACGTAAGCTACTTATAAATGAAATTAGTCAGTAACCGCTTTAGATTAATCACTTGTGTTAAGGTTCGCTCCTACAAATCTCCAATTTTGATTATTATTTTGGTGATATATTTTTGAGGACTATATTGTTAATTCTCTGTGTTCTTTCCTCATGAGTGAGTTATTTTGTACACACCGTAATCGATATTAACGAAAATACCTCACGTTTGTTTACAATTATACCGAATACCTCTTATCTCCATTCGGTGCCGTTATCGCGATAAGCGTATATCGCAAGAGGTAGAGCTGACCATACACTGTCCGAATTTCTCCGTTGTTCGTCTGAATACAATCAATTGTAATTATGCCCGGTTGTCATGGCTGTTCAAAGGTGTTGTCCACTGGTGAGGATAGTATTACCTGCTCCAGTTGTCACAATGTTTTTCACCTTCTATGTGCAAATATCACTCAGAACGACAAAATAGTTATTTTTGTATCTAGTGCGCGAAATGCTACTTTGGTGATCTCGACTATTTTTTTTAACTCGGCTGCGCCTCGTTAAAAAAATCAGTTCTCGATCACCAAAGTATTTCGCGCATGAGATGCAAACAAAATTTTTCTACAAACGCTTAGCTTAATATGAAAAAAAAATATTGAACTGTTTCTCCAAATAAAGTAATTAGGTATTATAACTATGTCCAATATATTCTGTGTTGAAAGCAACACTCAATGTTAAAGAAAACGTGGATTTCAAGAAATTTACCAAGTTAAAATATAAAAATCCCATATAGTTTACATGCAGTGTGCGAAGTATTTCGCACACTACTTCGCGCACGGTGTCATAGTAACAAAGGAAAATGAAAAAAGGGTCACTTCGCATATTCTTGCCAATGCGCAAACCTTGTCATTTTTTGACGTTTGTAGAAAAAGGCAATTATAGAACTTCATTCCAAGTGGGTCTGTCAGTTGCTCATCTTCAAGGCGTAATAGACGTGGTGAGAAGTTACCTAGTGTTGCGGTTTCGCCGACTCCTGAAGATGCCCCTATTACTCTACGGGAATTTAATGTTCTGATGTCCAAGATTGACAGCTTGGCCTCTTCTATGACTAAACTAGATGAGCTCACTTGCAATGTCTCGTCCATAAGAGAGGATATAGCCGCTATTAAGTCAACTCAGAGTTCCCTGGTGGACAAGATGTCGAGTTGTATGACTGATTTAGCTGATCATGAGAAACACCTTCTGGAGCATGACCAGCGTATTGATGATTGCGCCTCGGCAGTGGAGGCCCTGGGTGGTGATGTAACCTCTATCAAGCAGCAGGTTGGTGATCTCCGTTCACTTGTGGCCGACCTTGGTTCTGGAGCGGTCGCTTCCTCATCGGTTGACCCGGCTGAAATTGTGGAACAGGTTCGCAGGTCCTATAATATTTTGATACATCAGGTTCCTGAATCCAGTCCAAATGAGGATGTGGTGACTGCTAAGAGTGTTATTGATTTTATTTCAGCTTCTTCTTCTGAAAACTTGGTATCCGCAACCAGACTGCGATCCCGAGGTCGAAATGCTCGCCCGTTGTTATTAACGTTTTCTAACCCTGGCACTGTTCGGTCCATCCTCAGGAACAAGAAAGTATTACTTTCAAATGATACTTTTAGAAATTTCAAGATATCTGATGACCTTACCATCCAACAATCTTTGCATCTGCGTAGACTCCGTGAGGAGCTCAAGCGTCGACAAACTGCGGGTGAGACCGACATCACCATCAAATATGTAAGGGGATCCCCGATGATTGTGGATAACTCCGGGACCACAGGAAAAAACTAGATGGGTTACATGACTGGTCTATCATGTACACAAATGCACGTTCATTGAAAAACAAATTTAACGAACTCTGTGTACATGTCCTTCAAATAAGTTCTGACATTATTTTTATAACTGAAACTTGGCTACGTGATGATATTCCAGACCAGTGCTTCAACATCCCAGGTTTTCGGCTGTATCGTAGTGATGGTGCCAATGTCGGTTACGGCGGTGTGTGTATTTACGTTCGAGAGACAATTCTAAGGACTTCAAAGTTGTTGATTCTCGAGTCCATCTTCCAGGAATCGACAACTTATTCTTACATTTTCTTGTCCCGGATTTACTGCTCATTTTGGATGTATTTATCGCCCACGTCCATCCCCAACTGATTCAGCCCTACTAAATCTTCTTTCCACACTCTCGCAATCTGAAAAAAATCTCGTTATTGTGGGTGATTTCAACTTTCGTGAAATCCTGTGGCCAGTTGTTCGACCTTTGCCTGACACCTCCATCGCTGGCATGTTTGTTTCGATGATTCGTGATTCAGGTCTTTCACAATTAATTCTTGAACCCACTAGATTTGTGCATGGTCAGAATCCCTCTCTCCTAGATTTGCTCCTCACTAATGATGAAAATCTTATAAGTAAAATATACATCTTCCACCCATCGGACGCTCTGATCATAATGTTATAACTGCCAGTGTACAATTCTCTGCTCTGCCTGTCAAAAGTCCCACCAAAATATTGCGCAATTGTGTGGACTACAACTCTCTTAACCTACAACTGTCCAGAATAGACTGGGATCTGGTACTTAGTTCTGAGGATGTAGATGAGGCATGGCAATCATTCCACTCCACAGTGATCGATTTCGTTATAGCGAACACCCATCAACGTTGGTCGGAGTCGGTTCTGGTAAGCCTTGGTTAACGAAAGACATACTGAGGTGATTCGACTCAAGAGATGCTTATGGCAACGTTACTTGAGAAGCAGATCTCAATTGGACGGCGTTATACAGAAAGCAACCATCCCTCAATAGTGATAAGCTGAGATATCTAGCTTCAAAGTTTTCATTAATTTTTCAAATATCTTGTGGGCTGCTCAGATGTTTTTGATAACTTTTTTCAATTATCGATAGATTTTGCCATATTTTATGTGTTTCATTATTCATACATGTCAAAAAGGACAAAAATATATCATTTTGAGGCTTGGTAGTTTTCTGTTTTTCGAGAAATAGGGTATTTAACAATGAATAGATTGAACCAAACCATATCTTCATTTTCGAAAAACAAAAAATTTCATTTTGAACTACATATTCATTTCAAAAACATTTCATTTAAGTTTAAATCCACTTTGAAATCTAAAGATAAGATGTTATATCCAACATTTTCGATTTGTTAACATTCTGCAAATTCTGACAAAAAAATTAAGCATCTGCAGGATTAGATGCAGCATTTCTTTCAAATTTTCAATTTCTTCTCAGCGGGGTACTGATCGGTAAATTTCTGCATAAGCAGTTTCCATCGAGAAGATTATTTGAATGAAATTTTGATGAGGTTGAGAAAAAACATGTTGCTGAATAATAAGCATGGCTCCTAATTATCAACTTCAACTGATTTTTGATTTCATCTTTAAATCTGATTTTTCGATTGGTAATATTTTCACATAACTTAAAACATTAATATAAATAATACGAAACAATACTTAGGTAAGGTTATTTTGTATGTATGAATTTCATACAAGATGAAGCTGAAAGCTACAACCCACTTGGATGCACCAGGCGCTAGGTATATCCTATATATATTTTATGTTTTGTGGTACATCCATAATACAAGTGGGATGGAAGGTTTCTGCAAATTGAAGAATTGATCAAATGAAGATGTGGGTTAGCCTTTTATGAATTGAACGAGTCAATATTTTTTGAGGCTTGGTAGCTTTTTACATGATGTGAAGCAGGTCTTTGATAACACCTTAACACATCCAACTCAATATCGAGATTATTGGGGGTGGTAGCTTTCTGCATAACGCCGTCCAATTAAACTACGATCGGCATCGATCTCTGTCAATCAACTCTCTTCGAGGATTGCAAGAGCAAAAAACGATTTCGAGGAGGATTTGGCCTCTTCAGGAAACAGAAAAAAATTCTTCAAACATGTGAGGTCCTGTCTCAACTCGAAAGTTTCCATACCTGCAGTTAGCGATCCCACCTCTGGTGTGAAATGTGCTGATAATGCTCATTGCGCCAATATCTTTGCAAATGAATTTCAAAACTCATTCATACCTGAGCCATCTACTGACCTGCCATCAATATCTACGCCGCGAATTGGCCCGTCCCTGGATTCCGTTGAAATTAGTATCGAGATGGTTAAGAACAGCTTAACTCACTTGATGCTTCATCCTCGCCCGGTTCCGACCGACTCTCCGCAGTGTTACTGAAGAATTGTGCTGATCACCTGTGCTATCCTCTGACAAAAAATTTTCCATGTCTCTACAACAAGGTAGACTTCCCTCGTCATGGAAACATGCTAGGATAACTCCAGTCTTCAAGAGGGGTGATCGCTTTGACGCTGGCAATTACAGACCAATTAGTGTACTATCAGTGGTTGCTAAAATGTTGGAGAGGTTAATTGCCAAAAAGTTAATGACTTTTCTTTTGGAGAACAACATTATTCCTGGGGAACAGCATGGTTTTGTGCCAGGTAGATCGGTCATAACCAACCTCTTCAAGTGTCTCAACGAGTGGACATCATGTCTTGATGCTGGCATACCCGTCGATGTAATATACTTGGATTTCGCAAAGTCATTTGATAGGGTTCCACCGATCAGACTTCTGGCCAAGATGGAACATTGCGGTATCAGGGGCAACTCCTGGAATGGTTTACAGATTACCTGAGAGAACGGCGATTCGAAGTGAGAGTGGGCGATGGTCTATCAACAGTGCGCGAAGTGGTTAGTGGTGTTCCTCAAGGGTCAGTTTTAGGCCCGGTTATGTTTCTGATATATGTTGCAGATCTTATCACCGTGTTATGTTGCGACTCGTCCTCATTTGCAGATGATACCAAGATTTTTGCAAACGCGCTTACCTCCCATGGTTCTTTGCAACGGGACTTGATGCACGTCACGGCCTGGTCGAGTGATTGGCTCATACCACTGAACGCTTCTAAATGCAAGGTTCTCCATCTTGGAAAGAATAATCCCCGACATACATACTTTGTAGGTGGCCATCCTATTGATTCGGTATCTGAGCACAGTGATCTTGGTGTGGTCATCTCGGAGGATCTGTGCTGGTCGAAACATATTTCGCACGTCGTGTCCAAAGCAAAGAGAATTTTATATCTTATAAGGAGATCATTTCCATCCTGCTCCCTTAGAAAATGCAAACTGCTTTACATGACATATGTTCGTCCAATCTAGGAGTATGCTGGTCCTGTCTGGTGTCCCACCCTGAGGAGAGATGAGCTGCAGCTGGAAAACATTCAGCGCGGTGCGACGCGAATCCCTTACGGTTCGAGGAGACCTTCGTACCAGGAAAGATTAGGTTTGTTTGGTCTCACTGCGTTTAGTGAACGGAGGCTGCGGGGTGACTTTATCATAACGTTCCGAGCGATACACGGTCTTTTCGGCAGTGATTTGAGTAATCTCTTCGAACTGAATTCAAACAATTTACGTGGACATCCTTTCAAACTCCAACGGGAAAACTTCAGATCGTCGCAACGTGAGAGTTTTATTAGCAATCGCGTGTTCTCGAGATGGAACTCTTTGCCTGCTCAGGTGGTGACGGCCACAAGTGTTAATGGTTTCAAGAATCTTTATGATGGGACTCAGAGATGATTTTTCTTTATTCTTTGATGTTTTTTTCGTATTTTTTACCAATCATGTTTAATTTGATTTAGTGTCTTGATTTATTGTGGTTACTCTTTTTTTTGTAATGTTTCATTGAGAAATTAATAGGCACATGCCTCTTCTCTAATTCTGTAATAATAATAATAATAATAAAAATGGGGAAAAACAGAATTTCGCTTCATATGGCGTTTAGTCATTGGAGCATTGGGCTGCATGGGCGTGCCAATCAGACCACGGGATTTGATTACATCATTTTTTCTGTGATTATATGGCGTCCCTCTGATGTATCGTATGCAGATTTCAAGCTTTCGTATGCAGATTTCAAGCTTTCGTATGCAGATTTCAAGCTTTCATATGCTCAGAATCGTCAGAAAAAGATATTTCTCTTGGTGATATAGAGTGCATTTTTCTGGACGCAAAATTCATAATTTACTTATGGATTACATAAGTAATTTGTAGAGAATACACTCGGTATCTCCAGCTCCACCAAGAAAAACTAAAGACAACGGACACGTTTTTCGAAACCTCTCAGATGCAATTTTAATGATAAATAAAATTTCACCTTATTGTGTTTTAGGCTTTTTCCTGACTTCTCGTAAATTATTCTGGCTGATACCCTCTAGAATCTATGAAATTGAATTGACAGTGGTAATCGCGCAAGAATATTCGCCATGAGAAAAAAGTGTTTTCAGAAACATCAACGGAACAACTTAGGTAGTTAGTATATTACCTAGGAGCTTTCATAACCAACAAGCTTTCAATTATATTCCTGTGCCGAGTTCGAAATATGATATGAATGTTGTTTTATTTGAAAAGAACCAAGGGTTGAAATTCACAAACAACCAAAGGATCCAACCTTTATGCTGCTAGCTGGTTATGGAATAATGAAAAACTCTTTTATTACGGATTATCACCTAATAACTGACTTAAATTACATATCACATATCTTGATTTTTACAGAACAAACCTTTCTAGTATAAGTGTGGATTGTTTTATCTGTTGTTGCTATAACTATGACATTATCACCAGGTACAAAAATCATATCCATCAATGTCTTGTTGACTTGAATGATACTCTTTCCTTCTAGCCAACCCCGTTTCAGTAAGCAAACATGATTTTCTCTTGTAGCTATAAGAATTTTGTAATCAACGTCGTAAAGTCCTGTTGCAGTAACTATAAAAGGTGTATTCTTCGTGTTGCAGACATTAGCCTAGAAGTGCAAAAAAACATTAGCAAGAAATAAACAGGTTAAGCACGCTTGTTCATGAAAATCCCAAGAATACTTATAGCAAGCACATCAATTTTTGCCCAGAACCGTTGACTTAGGTAATTCAAATGTCAACATATTTTTTCATGTTCTTACTTATTGGCAAAAACCTGACAGACACAAATTCTGAGATACCTTTTTCGAATGTAAAAGATCAAAATTTATTATATTATGGCCAGTACGGAGGAAAAAGAGTATTTACGGAAAAGCCTTCTTACTAGCCTTGTAGCAGAATTAGTAGCATTGAATGAGATCAGAGGAAAGTATTTTTTTGCTGCATAAATGTTCGCTTATGATGTAAAAATTTGCAACGATACGTAGAAGTACCGAATACTTTGTTTTCCTGGTGTAGTTTTCTACATGGGACGTTATGATTACCGTTTGGTTGGTGTAGAGGAGAACCATTACATGCACAACTTCAAAACCCTACATCTACATACCCTTTAATGGAGAAAAAAATGAAGTGACATTGGGAATTCGGCCTTGAAAAACCACCCGGAAAATCATTGTGTATAACAAGATGAGCTGAATTGAATGTTCAAAATGGCTACCATTGTTCGGCATGCAATAATCAAAGCGCTTGACACATTTTCCATTACCTTCTGGAGAGTGGACGTGAGGGGGTTGAAAATTGTTCATGAACAAAACTTTAATGGTCGACTTTCATTCGTGACAAATTTCATCGGGTGTTATCTTCTCAATGTAAATGAGCCATGATGAAGTGCACATACTGGAAACCTCTTAAACTAACTAATTTTTCAGAAAAAAATTTTCTTGAAAATTTCTGTACGCCTATAAAGAAGATACAAAGATCTTGCCAAAGAATACCCCATGACCCACTTTCCCTATTCGAAAAATTTAGAGGGTTGATGGGGATGGCACAGGGTGTACCTAATAAAAGAAGAATACAAAGATCTTGCCAAAGAAATACCCCATGACCCACTTTTCCTATTCGAAAAATTTAGAGGGTTGATGGGATGGCACAGGGTGTACCTAATAAAAATCCATGACAAATTCAAAGTTATGGTAAAAGTGAACAAAATTGACCTGTATCAGGAATTTTTGGCAGATATTTTTTTACTGAGAAATTTGTTCCATTATTTGACGCGCACTGTATTTGCTGCTGTATTTATGTAACATGTGGACTTGTTCCATATGTCACCATAACCTTGCGGAAATGCCTTCTGCTGTTTTTTTTTGTGACAACAAGAGGACACACATGCAATTCATTCAATCTCGAATCATTGGCTAGTCTGATTTCTGAGATTTCTCTGTATCTCTGCAGAAATTCATCAAAAGTTGTGCCGTGTAAGTATTTGAGGTAGATAATGTTGTGACTTCAGAACTTCAACGGTTTTGCAATAATTATTAAAAATTCCTGATATGAAACGCATCGAATCGTTATGTAAATATTGTGAATGCTCAAAGTTTATTTATGAAATGAAAGGGAGAGTAACACAAAACCTTCCGAAAGAATTTTCAGGGTAGGATTCAGATTTGAATAGGAAAGTCTTGGGATATTCAAATTTTAATTATCATTCTTTCACTAGGAACAAGTGCGCAGAAGTTTCTGACATCACAATGTTCATCAATAACTTCATAAAAGTAGATTTCATATTCCATAACAGAATAAATATAAAATATTTTACCTGAAGCAACATAGAAAAGTTTTGTGCGTCTAATATGTAAACTATGCCAGTTTCTGTAGCTATCACAGGGCAAGCTATGGATAATGGATCTTGTGAAGTCTTCTTCAGCGTTGTCATGCATGTAATCAAGTTTTTTTCATGGGTTCATTATTAACATAACTAATAATGTGCTCTCTTGTCTGTCGGGAGGAAGATTCAAAAGGACTTGTGATCTGAAATGTGGTATTTTGAGTGAGACAAAAGAACTCAACAAGTATGAAGCAATATTTTTCCAATTGAAGACTGTAGTTTTTCAACAATAATAATTTAAGAAAGCCCTGAGCAGATGCTTTTGAGTGCTCGTTCATTGGTGGAGCAAGGAGGCTATTACCTCGAAATTTTGTATAGGAATTGAGATTATACTGAATATATAAATACAATCTCAGCACGATCGGAATAATATTCTGGATATTATACAAAAAGTAAAATTCGTGCAAACCGGACAATTAAACAAAATAAATTCTATGGTTCTGATGATGCGATCCTCTCGAAATTTTGCCTGAACATTCTATATATTAGTCCTTATTCATTACATAAATTTCACTAGTACCGAATCCCTTGTTACGGAAATATAAAAAAACTTTTTCAATAATCTAATTGAATTTTTTATGGTTCTGATGATGCGATCCTCTTGAAATGAACTTTCAGTGCCTATATCAATCTTTATTCACCAAATAAATTTCACTTGAATCGAATATCTTGTTATGAAAATATGAGAATTCTTTTTTCATCATTCCAATTGAATTTTATAGCTTTGTTAACACGATGGCCACAAAATTCTGCATGAAGCTCTTTATGAGCATATTGCATGTGGCCTCAAAACTTCATTTTAATTGGTTTCGTTTTCTCTGATGAGATATTGGAGGAACAAAAATTTTAGATGACCATATTTTATGGAACACTCTGTACGACTTGGCTACTTAACGAACTCAACCGGGGCATTTGAGAAGATATTATGTACGGTCACCGGCAAAATAATCGACCCACTAAAAATCGACGAAGTTTGTTAATTCATAAATATATTAGTTCAAGTCCGATTTAATGGAATTTTTTTTAATTGTAGGTAGGTACAGTGTCTCCCAATAAGCTTGATAGAACTTTGAAATTGAATAAAACAACAACAAATTAACCGATTTGGTTCTCAAAACATTTATTCGAAAGATTGGGTGTATAAGTTTATGATTTAAACAAGATATCGTTCAAATGGCCTCCACGAGCTCGTTTGCAGACCTTAATTCGTTTGACCCAATTTTCCATGACTCGGCCTAGCATTTCCTGTGGTATGGCCTCGATACACCTCGTAATGTTCTCCTCAAGGTCTTGAATTGTCGCTGGAGAGTTGCTGTACACTTGTGATTTCACATATCCCCATAAAAAAAGTCCAAGGGCGTTAAATCACACGATCTTGGCGGCCAGGCGATGGGGCCGTTTCTCGAAATTAATGAGTCGCGCCGAACTTATCGCGCAATAAAGTCATGTTGTCGTTCGAAATGTGTGGGGGGGCGCCGTCCTGTTGGAAATAAAGATCGTCGTCACCAATTTCATCAAATTTCGGGAAGAGAAATTCACGCAGCAAGTCGCTATAGCGCTGGCCGTTCAGAGTAACGGCTTGTCCAGCGTAATTTCGGAAAAAATACGGCCCCGATGATGCCACCACTCCACAATCCACACCAAACTGTGTGATCTTTTGTGGATGCAAAGGTCTTTCTTGCACCACTTGTGGATTAGAATCGCTCCAATATCGGCAATTCTGCTTGTTAACGAAGCCGTTCAGCCAGAAATGAGCCTCTCTTCGCGTGGCCACCGGCGAACACTGATGTGAAAACAGCCGAGTAAGATAGCCGAGTTTTGTGGAGAATTTTTCGTACGCCACTGGAATATTGACCGGATAGCGATGCAAATAATTTTGATTCGCCGAGATGCTTCCATTTTTACGATGGAATCTGGTTATGGTATGTTCTCTACGAAATTGGCCCATGTTAAATCCACCACCACTTTATGACTCATTTTCACTTGCACCCCCTTGGGGGGGATAGCCGAGTTCCAGCCGAGTTTTCTGTGAAAAATGTATATCTTGCAAACTAGACATGGGATTGACGTCAAATTTGGCAATAACATCCAAAAATACTAACTCATAATTACTGCATACGCCACATTCACTTGCACCCCCCAGGGGGGTCAGTACCAAACAGCCTAATATTTAAAATTTATGAAAAAACAACCAAACATAATAACGCTCTCATGCTGCTGCATGATTATTTACATATTGACGAAAAAATATTTCAGCAGTCATCTTTAACTTGCACCCCCATGGGGGGCTTACATAACGACTTAATTATTATTCAAACAGATACGAATATTTCGAGAAACTAGACATACAATCGACACGAAATTTCGTATGCTTCCTTCTTTCGATACACACAAAATAACTATGTGACTCACTTCCACTTGCACCCCCTTGGGGGGCTAGCCGAGTTCCAGCCGAGTTTTCTGTGAAAAATTTATATCTAGCAAACTAGACATAGGATTGACGTCAAATTTGGCAATAACATCCAAAAAACAACTAATAATATTACTGCATACGCCACATTCACTTGCACCCCCCAGGGGGGTCAGTACCAAACAGCCTAATATTTAAAAATTATGAAAAAACAACCAAACATAGTAACGCTCTCATGCTGCTGCATGATTATTTACATATTGACGAAAAAATATTTCAGCAGTCATCTTCAACTTGCACCCCCATGGGGGGCTTACATAACGACTTACTTAATTATTATTCAAACAGATACGACTATTTCGAGAACCAGACATACAATCGACACATATTTCGTATTTGTCCTTCTTTCTATACACAAAAAATAACTATATGACTCACTTCCACTTGCACCCCCTTGGGGGGCTAGCCGAGTTCCAGCCGAGTTTTCTGTGAAAAATTTATATCTAGCAAACTAGACATAGGACTGAAGTCCAATTTGGCAATAACATCCAGAAAGACTAACTCATAATTACTGCATACGCCACATTCACTTGCACCCCCCAGGGGGGTCAGTATCAAACAGCCTAACATTTAAAACTCTATGAAAAAACAACCAACATAGTAACGCTCTCATGCTATTGCATAATTATTTACATATTGACGAAAAAATATTTCAGCAGTCATCTTTAACTTGCACCCCCATGGGGGGCTTACATAACGACTTAATTATTATTCAAACAGATACGAATATTTCGAGAACTAGACATAGAATCGACACGAAATTTCGTATGCTCTCTCTTTCGATACACACAAAATAACTATGTGACTCACTTCCACTTGCACCCCCTGGGGGGCTAGCCGAGTTCCTGCCAAGTTTTCTGTGAAAAATTTATATCTAGCAAACTAGACATAGGATTGACGTCAAATTTGGCAATAACATCCAAAAACACTAACTCATAATTACTGCATACGCCACATTCACTTGCACCCCCCACGGGGGGTCAGTACCAAACAGCCTAATATATAAAAATGTATGAAAAAACAACCAAAAACATAGTGACGCTCTCATGCTGCTGCATGATTATTTACATATTGACGAAAAAATATTTCAGCAGTCATCTTTAACTTGCACCCCCATAACGACTTAATTATTATTCAAACAGATACGAATATTTCGAGAACTAGACATACAATCGACACAAAATTTCGTATTTGTCCTTCTTTCAATACACAAAAAATAACTATATGACTCACTTCCACTTGCACCCCCTTGGGGTGGATAACGAGTTCCAGCCGAGTTTTCTGTGAAAAATTTATATCTTGCAAACTAGACATAGGATTCACGTCAAATTTGGCAATAACATCCAAAAACACTAACTTATAATTACTGCATACGTCACATTCACTTGCACCCCCCAGGGGGTGTCAGTACCAAACAGCCTAATATTTAAAAATTTATGAAAAAAACAACCAAACATAGTAACGCTCTCATGCTGCTGCATGATTTACATATTGACGAAAAAATATTCAGCAGTCATCTTTAACTTGCACCCCCATGGGGGGCTTACATAACGACTTGATTATTATTCAAATAGATACGAATATTTCGAGAAATAGACATAGAATCGACACAAAATTCGTATGCTTCCTTCTTTCGATACACACAAAATAACTATGTGACTCACTTCCACTTGCACCCCCTTGGGGGGCTAGCCGAGTTCCAGCCGAGTTTTCTGTGAAAAATTTATATCTAGCAAACTAGACATAGGATTGACGTCAAATTTGGCAATAACATCCAAAAACACTAACTCATAATTACTGCATACGCCACATTCAGTTGCACCCCCCAGGGGGGTCAGTACCAAACAGCCTAATATTTAAAAATTTATGAAAAAAACAACCAAACATAGTAACGCTCTCATGCTGCTGCATGATTATTTACATATTGACGAAAAAATATTTCAGCAGTCATCTTTAACTTGCACCCCCATAACGACTTAATTATTATTCAAACAGATACGAATATTTCGAGAACTAGACATACAATCGACACAAAATTTCGTATTTGTCCTTCTTTCTATACACAAAAAATAACTATGTGACTCACTTCCACTTGCACCCCCTTGGGGGGCTAGCCGAGTTCCAGCCAGCCAAGTTTTCTGTGAAAAATTTATATCTAGCAAACTAGACATAGGACTGACGTCAAATTTAGCAATAACATCCAGAAAGACTAACTCATAATTACTGCATACGCCACATTCACTTGCAACCCCAGGGGGGTCAGTATCAAACAGCCTAATATTTAAAACTCTATGAAAAAAACAACCAAACATAGTAACGCTCTCATGCTACTGCATAATTATTTACATATTGACGAAAAAATATTTCAGCAGTCATCTTTAACTTGCACCCCCATGGGGGGCTTACACAACGACTTAATTATTATTCAAACAGATACGAATACTATATTTCGAGAACTAGACATAGAATCGACACGAAATTTCGTATGCTTCCTTCTTTCGATACACACAAAATAACTATGTGACTCACTTCCACTTGCACCCCCTTGGGGGGCTAGCCGAGTTTCAGCCGAGTTTTCTGTGAAAAGTTTATATCTAGCAAACTAGACATAGGATTGACGTCAAATTTGGCAATAACATCCAAAACCACTAACTCATAATTACTGCATACGCCACATTCACTTGCACCCCCCAGGGGGGTCAGTACCAAACAGCCTAATATAAAAAATTTATGAAAAAAACAACCAAAATAGTAACGCTCTCATGTTGCTGCATGATTATTTACATATTGACGAAAAAATATTTCAGCAGTCATCTTTAACTTGCACCCCCATGGGGGGCTTACATAACGACTTAATTATTATTCAAATAGATACGAATATTTCGAGAACTAGACATACAATCGACACAAAATTTCGTATTTGTCCTTCTTTCTATACACAAAAAATAACTATATGACTCACTTCCACTTGCACCCCCTTGGGGGGATAACCGAGTTCCAGCCGAGTTTTCTGTGAAAAATGTATATCTTGCAAACTAGACATAGGATTCACGTCAAATTTGGCAATAACATCCAAAAACACTAACTCATAATTACTGCATACGCCACATTCACTTGCACCCCCCAGGGGGGTCAGTATCAAACAGCCTAATATTTAAAACTCTATGAAAAAACAACCAAACATAGTAACGCTCTCATGCTACTACTGCATATTATTTACATATTGACGAAAAAATATTTCAGCAGTCATCTTTAACTTGCACCCCCATGGGGGGCTTACATAACGACTTAATTATTATTCAAACAGATACGAATATTTCGAGAACTAGACATAGATCGACACAAAATTTCGTATTTGTCCTTCTTTCTATACACAAAAAATAACTATATGAATCACTTCCACTTGCACCCCCTTGGGGGGCTAGCCGAGTGCCAGCCGAGTTTTCTGTGAAAAATTTATATCTAGCAAACTAGACATAGGACTGACGTCAAATTTAGCAATAACATCCAGAAAGACTAACTAATTACTGATATACTGCATACGCCACATTCACTGCACCCCCCAGGGGGGTCAGTATCAAACAGCCTAATATTTAAAACTCTATGAAAAAACAACCAAACATAGTAACGCTCTCATGCTACTCGCATAATTATTTACATATTGACGAAAAAATATTTCAGCAGTCATCTTTAACTTGCACCCCCATGGGGGGCTTACATAACGACTTAATTATTATTCAAACAGATACGAATATTTCGAGAACTAGACATAGAATCGACACAAAATTTCGTATTTGTCCTTCTTTCTATACACAAAAAATAACTATATGAATCACTCCACTTGCACCCCCTTGGGGGGCTAGCCGAGTTTCAGCCGAGTTTTCTGTGAAAAGTTTATATCTAGCAAACTAGACATAGGATTGACGTCAAATTTGGCAATAACATCCAAAACCACTAACTCATAATTACTGCATACGCCACATTCACTTGCACCCCCCAGGAGGGTCAGTACCAAACAGCCTAATATTCAAAAATTTATGAAAAAACAACCAAACATAGTAACGCTCTCATGCTGCTGCATGATTATTTACATTTGATGAAAAAATATTTCAGCAGTCATCTTCAACTTGCAATTCCATGGGGGGCTTACATAACGACTTAATTATTATTCAAACGATTATTTCGAGAACTAGACATAGAATCGACACGAAATTTCGTATTTATCCTTCTTTCTATACACACAAAATAACTATATGACTCGCTCTCACAAGTAAAAGATGACTGCTGAAATATTTTTTCGTCAATATGTAAATAATCATGCAGCAGCATGAGAGCGTTACTATGTTTGGTTGTTTTTTCATAGAGTTTTAAATATTAGGCTGTTTGATACTGACCTCCCTGGGGGGTGCAAGTGAATGTGGCGTATGCATGCGTAATTATGAGTTAGTGTTTGGATGTTAATGCCAAATTGACGTCAGTCCTATGTCTAGTTTGCTAGATATAAATTTTTCAGAAAACTCGGCTGGAACTCGGCTAGCCCCCCAAGGAGGTGCAGTGCAAGTGGAAGTGAGTCATATAGTTATTTTTTGTGTATAGAAAGAAGGACAAATACGAAATTTTGTGTCGATTGTATGTCTAGTTCTCGAAATATTCGTATCTGTTTGAATAATAATTAAGTCGTTATGTAAGCCCCCCATGGGGGTGCAAGTTAAAGATGACTGCTGAAATATTTTTTCGTCAATATGTAAATAATTATGCAGTAGCATGAGAGCGTTACTATGTTTGGTTGTTTTTTCATAGAGTTTTAAATATTAGGCTGTTCGATACTGACCCCCCTGGGGGGTGCAAGTGAATGTGGCGTATGCAGTAAATATGAGTTAGTCTTTCTGGATGTTATTGCCAAATTTGACGTCAGTTCTATGTCTAGTTTGCTAGATATAAATTTTTCACAGAAAACTCGGCTGGAACTCGGCTAGCCCCCCAAGGGGTGCAAGTGGAAGTGAGTCATATAGTTATTTTTTTTGTATAGAAAGAAGGACAAATACGAAATTTCGTGTCGATTGTATGTCTAGTTCTCGAATATTCGTATCTGTTTGAATAATAATTAAGTCGTTATGTAAGCCCCCCATGGGGGTGCAAGAAGTTAAAGATGACTGCTGAAATATTTTTTCGTCAATATGTAAATAATCATGCAGCAGCATGCATCGCTATCCGGTCACTATTCCAGTGGCGTACGAAAAATTCTCCACAAAACTCGGCTATCTTACTCGGCTGTTTCACATCAGTCCGGCGAACGCGAATTTGCGTAATAAATTTGGACGATTTCCAAACGTTGTGTGAGCGTGAAACTTTTCATGGTAAAACTTTGAACCTTTCTGAATAAAATGACACTTCGAACGTCAAAATTGATAAACAAATATGGCCGCCAAAAACCTACAAAGTTCTACAACCTTATTGGGAAACACTATATATACGAAATCAGTTTTGATTCTCAAGAAAACTCGGCGTATGTAATTTATACAGGGTAAAACAAAATCTATTTTTTTTATCCCAATTTTAGAACCACCCCTGGTATGTTCCACCTGTGATTTCTCATTTCATAATCGAAACATGACAATTTAAATCTTTTGAAACAACAGCTCAATTTTGTTAAAGATACAGGGTTTCAGAGCAGCATTAAATTCAAAAGAAACAAAAAATGAATGGCCACCAAATTTTATGGAACTGTATGACGTGGCTGGTTTAATGAACTCGACTGCAGTATTTGGGTACCAAACTCACCCTGAAAATTTCAAGTCTCTAGGACAATGCCTTCAGAAGTTATCGTGCTAATAGACCGTCGGAACGGATGGTCTCACGACAGACAGATTGAATTTGACCACGGATTCGTCATCAGGGAGTCGAACCCTTTTTTTTTGAGGCCATTATCGGCTCAAAATCGTAAATTACAGATATTTGGGCAAAACGATATAGTACTCGTTTAAGTAAACACGAGCGCTCAAAAAGGAAGACAATCAAGGAAGAATAGAAACATTTCGATCGATTTGTTATTTTAATAAATTTATGGATGGTAATAATAAAATGACTCGACTTTTCTTGATGACTTTATTAACTAACTATGACATCGCTTTTCCATACCAGAGCGCATCAGCTGTGGTATAACATGCGCACATACATTTAATTGTTTTATTAGTATACAGAGTGTACATCGTAACATCCCCCTTATCCTACCAATATAAAATAACCCAAGGTAAGTAACTACAGTTATTTACAATTTCAAATCTATGTTTAAATTTTTTAGATAAACATTTCAAATTAACAAAATCCAAACTTACAAGCTAATTTTTTTACAATTCTATACATAAAAATCTGTTGAATTGAACTCAATTAATAATCAATTATATTTCCAAACCTTTCTGGTTTCTTTAAAAGTCTACCAAATTTAGACCTATTATTTACTTCATCTTCTCCCTTTGTCATAGAGAGAGATCTATTTTCATCACTGATATTATATTTAGTTATTCCAGTTTGAGTTGCATTAGTTGGCTCAAAAAGAGGTGGAAAGATTGAATTGGCTCATTTTGGACGGAATTGAGGTCTTGTTCAGATTTTTCCAGAAATTTGGAATTTACAAATTCTCGAATATAAACTCTATTACGGCGAAAAAAATTACCATTGTCTGTTTTCACAATATATGATCTGTTATCTAATAATTTATGTACCACTGCTTTTAGCCATGGATCGGACTTTGACTTTTTAAAGAATACTCTTTGACCAATTTTTAATTCAGGTAAAGGTTTTTTTCTACTACGATAAAATTTTCTCATTTTTGACTGATTATTCTTCATACATCTATTATATTCTTCAAATCTGACAATTTTTGGCTTTAATTTACTTTCATTTACAGGAAATGTACAACGAAGTTGCCTGACATAAGAAGTTGGGCAGGAGATGGCAAGTTCTCCTTGGATGTATTGCGATAATGTAATAATGAAATGTAAGGATCCGTGTTCGCGTCATGACATTTTCTTAACATATTTTTTATTATTTTTACAGAACTTTCTGCTTGACCATTCGATTTTGGATAGTTCGGACTAGAAGTGATGTGCTCTATTTCCCAATCAAATATGAAGTTTTTGAATTCTATTGAATCGAAAGGGGACCATTGTCACTAACTAGTTGCTGAGGAATTCCATGTCTGGCAAAAATTGACTTTAGATGTTGAATGACATTTTTTGCTGTACAATTAGAATTCAATAATGCAATTTCAATAAACTTTGAATAATAATCTGTGACTATGAGATATGTAATTTTAAAAATATAGAAAATCAACCCCAACACGTTGCCATGGAAACTTACATATAGAATATGGTTTTAAAGGTTCGCTATTATTTATTGGTTTGAATTTATTGCAAATTTCACACGCATCAACGAGAGATTTTTATATCCGAATTGATCGTAGGCCAATAAACAACATTTTTTAATAAATTTTTTGACTTGCCTATTCCCATGTGACTATCATGCCCTTTTTTCAGCATTTCAGATCTTAATGACTTTAGAATTATTAATTTATCATTTAAAAATAGTAAAACTCCATCTGAATATATTTTGTTCTGAAATGACCAGTAAGGTTTGACTGAATTATTGACAACCTTTTTGTTTGAAGGCCATCCTTCTAGATAATATTTTTTCAATAAATTCAACTCTGTATCATTCTCACTAGCAATACGAACTTTTTTCAGATTTTCCTCACTCATTGACAAATTTGACGTTACTAAATTGACATGCATATTCAGTTCATTTTCGACCTCTGTAATTTCAGTATCAGGAAGAGGAGCTCTAGACAATGTATCAGGAATGTACATATATTTTCCTGGTACATATTCAACAATCAGATCATACATTTCTAAAGACATCATCAATCTTTGTAATCGTGGTGGTATATCATTTAAAGGTTTCTTGAAAAGAGACACCAATGGTCTGTGGTCCGTATGAACAATAATTTTTTGACCATAAACATACTGATGAAATCTCTGACAGCCAAACAGGATCGCATACAATTCTTTAACAATTTGCGCATAGCGTTGCTGTGTAACTGTCAAAGACTTCGATGCAAAAGCAATAGGCCTTTTGTTTTGTGAGATAAATGCACCTACTGCCGACTGAGACGCATCTACTGCTAAAGTTATTGTCTTTCTGGGTCATAGTGTGCAAGAACTGGTACTGATATTATACAATCTTTTAAAATTTTTAATTCTTTCTCATAGTTTTCATCCCAAGTCCAAGCTGAATCTTTTTTCAACAGATCTCTCAGAAGTTTAGTTTTCTCTGACAAATTTTCAATGAAAGGTGACAGATAATTAATCATACCCAAAAATCTTTGTAAATCTTTTACATTCTTGGACTTGGCATTTCAGAAATTGCCTTAATTTGTGTTGTAATCTGGCTTTATGCCTAAGGCTGACAATTCATGACCGAAAAATGTGACTTTTTTCAAACAGAATTTACATTTGGTTTTATTTAATTTTAGATTCACTTCTCTCATTTTCTCTAACACTGCTTTTAAACGTTCATGATGTTCTTTCTCATCCTACCATAAACCAGAAAATCATCAATAAATATCAAAACACCTGGCATATGACCAAAAAGATCTACCATTACTTTATGAAATGTTTCTGAGGCGGGAGATATCCCATATGGCAGTCTAAAAATTTATATCTACCAAAACATGTTTGAAAAGTTGTTAAATCTGAACTTTTTTCATCCAATCTAAGCATCCAAAATCCTGAATAAGCATCTAGATGCGAAAAAACCGTTGCATCTTTTAATTGTGCCTTATCTCATGCAAATTAGGTATAGGAAAATGGGATCTTAAAATGGCTTTATTCAGATTTCTGGGATCAAACAAAATCTCAACGAATTATCGGACTTTTTGACAAGAACAATGGAATTACCCATTCAGTAGGTTTCGTGACTTTTTCAATCACTCCTTGAGCTTCCATTCTTTCCAACTCTTTTTCAGTGCCTGACGTAGTTGAAATGGTGCTTTTCGTGGGGCATCAACTTTTGGTTGAACATCTGGCCTCGTTAAAATCGAACATATTGGTGGTAAACAACCTAAACCATTAAATAAATCATTAAAAGAATGCAAAAATTCAACATTTGTATCAGACTGACAGTAAAAATTTTTTTTGATTAAATTAAATTTTTCACAAGTGGTAATCCTATTATTGTTTTACAATCAATATCAACTAATATGAATGATAAATTCAGTTCTGAATTCTGGTATTCACCAACTATTTTGAATTCTCCTATTACTGGAATTAGGTTACCTCCTAATCCACTTACTCGAATATCTTTTTGTTAATTTTATTATTTCTTGACTTTAAGGTATTAAATATATTTTTTGACATTACATTGATATCAGCTCCTGTATCTATAACACAATTGACGTTTTTACCATTGAATGAAATATCGATGCACCAATTATCATTAGACTTAAAATTTAGATTATTTTGACTAGATAAAGTTCCTACGAAATATTCATTTTCATAGTTTTCTAAGCTTTCAGTTCTATTAACAACTTTATTCGAAAAATTCACATTATTTTTCATTTTTTTAAATTCATTTGACTTATTAGAAAAACAGAATTTTGCAAAGTGATTGTAAGATTACATGACCTGCATTTTTTCCTTTGGCTGGACACTGTTGACGATGAATTTGACCACATCTTCCACAAGGTTTCTGTTCAGACTGACGTCGAGATCGAAATTTTCTTTCCTTTGACTCGAACTTTGACTACTTCGTGTTGATACCCTTAGTGCACTTGCTGAACTGTTTGCTTCCAATATGAAATTGTTTTCTTGAGACATTACCATCGATTTAGCAATTTTAATTGATTTTCTAAATCAACATCTTCCTGAAGTAAACGTTCCCTTATGTTGGAATATCTATTACCCATATTTGAGATATAAAAATATCCTTAATAAGTGAATCACGTAATGATCCAAATTCACATTCATTCGCTAAATTCGTGAGACATGTGAGAAACGTATCGATAGTTTCAGATGTTTGTTTTCTCGAAAAAAAAATTATGTTTGTTGACGGTCAGATTCTTTTCGGTACGAAATAATCGGTTAATAATTTTATCACTTCATCGTGCGTGACTGATTTTATATCTTTATTGAAGGAATTGAAAACTTCTAGGCCATCTGCTCCAATATTGTGCAGTAAAATTGCAACTTTTCTCGTTTCGGTTTCCGAATCTAAATTTGTTGCCATAATATAAATTTCGTACCTTTGTAACCACGTTTCCCAGGTTGTTTTCATGTTTTTATTTCTGTCCACTTTCAGAAAAGGTATTGTCGACGACATGCTTCTGCCATGTTCACCTAACCTCGACATCGGTTTTTCTTCACCTGATTTCATCACGAAGGTTCACGACGTTTTTCACTAAATTTATATTTAGATTTAATCAAAGAGTAGGAGGAAATTTTCAAAATTCCTTTTTATTTTTCGGTTTTCACTTCTGACACCATGTTATTTTAATTAAATTTATGGATGGTAATAATAAAATGACTCGACTTTTCTTGATGACTTTATTAACTAACTATGACATCGCTTTTCCATACCAGAGCGCATCAGCTGTGGTATAACATGCGCACATACATTTATTGTTTTATTAGTATACAGAGTGTACATCGTAACACGATTGACTTATGATAATGAAATGACGAGAGGAATCTTGAATCTCTTGTATTTAATGATGTGAAATAATTGAGCAGCTGACATTTAAGCTGCTATCAAGAGTAAACCCGTTTCAGAACTTTTCGTTTTATATTCATTCATATGATCGCATTCGAATGGCTTCATCTTTCACCTTTTTTTTTTTCTTTTATGCGTTATATTACCCAAAAGATATGATGTAACAGTGAAAAATCCAAAGCATTTTAATCGTTACTGTGTTTATTAGGAAATGTCTGACCACAAGAAACACTCGTGCTAAGGTTAGACCTGAATATCTTCCGGCAAGATTCGTTTATGTTCATCTCTGACACAATAAAATAAAAACATATGTTGTATTTCGGTGATAAAGGTGTTTCAGAATAAGGTGCCAACCTTAGGTCATTCTTCATCGAACAAGGACAAGAAAATAAAATTGATACTAATGAAAATCTGATACGACATTTCGCAATAGAACGTATTTCTCCCAATTAAAGGAAGAAGGAAAGAAAAATGACGCTTCAGTAAAATTATGACAGAACCTCCAAATATCTTCTTCATATTGTTGAAAATATTCAAAAATATTCATTCAGAAATATCTGAATTGAGTTCACTTAAAATCCATATCAAAAGAACGTGGTGTACTCTTTATTGTTTAACAGTTACCTTATATGTTGATATCCAATTCGAATTCCAAATATCTTATTTTCACATCAACTAAGCTTTATTGCTACTTTAATATAGTTATATTGAATTTCAAAATTTGGCTCGGCATCTGAATATTCATAGAATTCCATTCTAAACAGTATGGGTCATCTTCTTCTCACGGAAAATTATGGGTTTCATAAGTATTATGTCTTCTAAACACTAATTAGTATAGAAAATAATATTCTGGTCGCACATCAAGAAGAATAATATTTGGGAAAATCGACTGATATCATTTTATACCTATGCTGGTTTCATTTCATTTAACGGATTCGATTGTTGGATCCTTTCACATGTTCTTACAGCATTGATGTGTACATACTCTCGGCATAATTATTATATTAATAGTAGTCGGTTATATTGAGAACATGCAATTGTTTTTTGAGTTACGTGAATACCACATTGATTATGGTGATTTTCATTCATTGAAATCGGAGTGAACATGTGTAGTTATTACTGTATTACACCTTGTACAATACCTTTATAGCAAACGTAACAGGGAACAAAAGATTGAAGAAAGCCCTGACTTAGAGTCATATTGGAGAAAGGATCATTCAAATTTGAATATCCGGAAAGATATTGTTCTCAAATTCATTAATATCTCAACTTTGTTATTCAAATCTAAACACACCCTGAAAATTTTGAGATTTGAAGCTGTTCCTTCCGGAAGTTGCACTGCGAAAGGAATTAAATCAGCAGTTATCAGGATATTGAAATTTTCATAGCATTTCATGTCATCATTGAACGTTATTTTGAATTTAGAACCGATCGGATTTTTAGGCTCTGAAATTTTTTAAAATAGAATATTAAATATGATCACAACTCGGAAACTATTTGACTGATTTGGCCCATTACAGACCGACCGATTTCGACCCTGCAACTTCACTTGAAATTTGAAGTCTTTAGTTCCTTCCATTTTTTTTATATCATCATAATTGGCTGTAATATTGGTTACCCAAAAGCACGTAGAAAAGTATTTCGATTTGAATTCCATCTTTTGTAAGCATATGAAAATCCGTAAACTCATATATGTCGATGTTTGCCCAAAAACATTACTGTGTTTTCCGATGAACTTCTGGAAAATTGATGAAGAACATTTCTATTTTACGTATCAAATGGGTTCGCTCTATTCTTTGATATCTACCATTATATGACGACATAACAAGTTACACTGAAAACATCGTTTTCAGATTAGAAAATTCGAATTACTGTGGCAGCAAAGACGCCGATTCGGTCGATGGTTCGTGTACTGCAACTCAGCACGATCGAAGTTATACTCTGGAAATTATTCAAAAAATGAGATGAGTAAAAAATCAGAATTACAAAAAAATTTAATTCTATGGTTCTCATGATGCGATCCTCTAGAAATTTGGAAAATAAAGTCCACTCGAATCGTATGTGTGTTATGGAAATATAAAGATTCTTCTTTTCAATATTCCAATTGAATTTTCTATGATTCCTTTCACACTATAGCCACAAAAATTTGCAGGAGGCTTATTATGAGCATCTTGCATGTAGCAGCAAAATTTCATTTGGATTGGTTTGGTTTTTCTGAGATATTGAGGAACAAAAGTTTGAATGCCCATATTTCATAGAACACCCTGTATGATTTGACTGGTTAACGAATTTAACCGCGGCATCTGGGATCCGAACTCAACCTGGAAATCTCAAGTCTCTAGGACGATCCTTAGAAAATTATGGTGCTCTAGGCCGAATGGAATTTGACCACGGATTCGTCATCAGGAAGTCAAACCCTATCGTTTGAGACTATTTTCGAAAATTACAGACATTTAGGCAAAACGAGATAGCACACGTTTGTCGAACGAGCGCTAAAAATAAGTTGCAATAAGTCTTCAGGTTAGTGTATACATCAATTTAAACTTCGGCGATTACTAAAGATCTACGGAAAGAACTTAAAATTCGAAGATAATAAAAATTCATTAGAGAAACTCGGTCTATCAGTGACATTAAATATATTAACCAATATTTACCACCCACGTAGGATTATATTACTATTTGAATATTAAAATACAAGCTCAATACGTCAGGAGCGAGAACCGCACACATGGAAATATATTAACAATGGGTGAATTTGCCAAAATATTTTTCTGAGATCTAGCTGAAAAACATTCATCCTGATTTATCCACATTGAATTCGATAAGCAAAATCTAAAAAAACTTTTTTCATGAAGGCATAAATAATAGATCGACCGTTTATAATCACATTCCATTCAAGCAACTCAAAAATGTTCGAGCTGAATTAATGATTCAAACAGAAAACTTCAATTAATGAATGATAGGGATTCAAGCAATATTATTATAATTCGAATTATCGTTCTAAGAACATGAATAGGCGAGTAACAGCTTCTGATTAATGGTATAAGGTTGGTAATAGGAAACTTATTTAGGGTCATGTCAAGTTCTCGAATTAATCGAACTATGACCTGGACATTTATTTTGAAAGACCTCATAATTATATTCCTGGAACAACCATAGACTTATAGATGAGAACTTCAAGAACAGAAATCTTACAAATCTAGTTTTTTTTATTGAAAAATTAACCGCTGCATTTGAAACCTGAAGCTCCCCTCAATATTTCGAATGCTTATTTCATCCGTTCAAGAGTTATCGTTTGTACAATAATTTTTGACCTATAGGTTTTTTCAACAGTGAGTCCCGACGAGTGAGTCGTTTGGGACTACTTCCATCAGCTCAAAACTATGAAATTACAGATATTTGGACAAAACAAAAGCACGTTATTCCTCTAGGAAGAAACGCGCAAAAACCGAACACACGATTCAGTACTTGGTATTGAATGTTCTGATATCTGGGCAGTTCATTGTTAGGTGAATGAAACACTATTCCAAATAAATTAGTGAGGAGATTTTTAATATATAGGGTGTCCAGTCGATTGACGTCAATAAATTCTTTTTAGATTCCTCAGACCAGAGGCCATCCAAAAAGACACCATGTATATCATGCGATTTTTTGTAGTTCTCGAGTTATAATTTTTTGAGTGTTTTTTAATGTAGTTTGTCAGCTAGGTTTGACAAGTTCATATTTTCCTATCCTGAATTATTCAGCTTCCTGAAATTACTGCAAATTACCCAAAAAAGGCTTGAAAGCTAGAACTCCATTTTTCAGTAGGATTTACTCGAATGTTCCTTTTCGATTTAGAAATACAAATAGGTGTTTTTTAACTTTTGGCTAGGTTCAAAAACTTTGCGGAATCCTAAGCTACAAAAATCATGGCAAAAAAAGGTACCTACTTCAGCGGACTTTTTTATGGTAATCTGCCTTGGAAGGCGGATTAGGCTGAAAATCATTGAAACCCGATAAAAGTTGTTGTTTTCTTTTTTTATCATTTTTATGGTAAGTACTTGAGATTTCAAATTGATTTAATTGAAATTTCTGTGGCTCGTATAATTTATACAATTATTTTAATTTCACCACTGATGGAGAATGTTAACATTCGTCAGAATTGTTAGTTGTGAAATTTACTGTTTTGGGATGAAAAATAAAAAGCCATAGTAATAAAAATTACTATTCACTTCAATAAATTTTCAAAATCTGTGCCTCCAATTTGAAAATATTATCGACAACCTGCTAAAAAGCGACGTGTCAATTGCCTGAAGCTACTAACACTTATTGGCCAAACATATGCAAATGATCTAAATTTTTTTTCATTGCAAAAATTGAAATGAATTAAAAATAGCAGTGTCACTTCCTTGAACGATTTGCAGAAAATGAAATTTTCAAATTTGTATGTTTCGAAATGGCTGACATAAGACAAAATCCATCGGAACAGACTTACTGATATATCTTCTTGATTCAAGACTCATTTCAATTTCTTTGAATGGCAAGTTTTGAGTTATCCCTTCATTCACCTGCATTACCGTGAGGTTCAAAAAGGAGTGCAGCGTAATTATTAAACACAATACCACCTGTCTTTAGCTCAATGCGCTTTCTTTTACGCAATATATGGTCAATTTTATAACTCATTGACGGAGTTTCACTGTCCCAGATATTTCCTGTCGTAGTATTGAAAAATCATTTTTTAATGGAGCTGATTCATCGCAATTCCTCTTAATACAGTCGTGGTTTCACTTTCTTCCGTGTTTCGTGAGATTTCCATGCCAACATATCGAAATACATATAGTAAAAAAATTGGTCATCCTGAATTAATCGATAAATTATTCCATTGCTGAATATTCATTTGCAGATATTGAAATATGCCCGCCAGTGTTGATATCTGAGGAATGATGTATTCCTATTCGTAATGTTTTGACGTACTTCTTTCAGGAAGTCATTCAAAATCTCTATCATATTCGTCCTATATCAATTTTTTTCTATGTTCAGGTTTTCTCATATAGCACTCTTCAGGCACTCATTTTCTTTAATGGATGAAGATTTATTTTTTGGACGAAAGACTTGGAAAAAGCTAGAGGCATAACTCACTGGTCCAAAGTGATTTTCTCTGACAAAAAAGAGACTTTCATGATAGCTGTGTGATTTTTAAATATCGGAAAAGTTTGTTATGGATCAAACAGGTCTAATAGATAAGGTTTCAATGACTTCAAATGTTACTTTTCGAATATTTCATAACAGAAAACTAGATAAAAGATAATGATAAAAATTTCATAAAAAGCTCTTCGATAGCTATACAACAACCTGTTGCAATCAAATTAATCAAAAATCCTTCGTATAAGAAATACGAAGATGTATTCTCAGAAATCCCCCACCAAAGAGCACTTTTTCCATCAATGATATTTTAAAAAAATTTTTTCGCAGAAAATTTCTGTTTCCAAAATGAATATGTAAACCATAAAAATTTTGGTCACCTGGATTTTCTTCAAAGTTGTCATACTTGATAGTTTTGAAAAAACTAGGCCCAAACATAGTAAAATTGTAGAAGAGTCGTAAAACGCTGAATAAATTCTGTTCAGAATCACATTTTTAGTCGACGTGCACAATTTTGGCTGGAAATTCGGTAATTTCAAAATGATATTTGAATTTTTCTTGATTCTATTTCAAATTTACTGAAATTATATTATAGATTTATTCGCTTTTCTTCTAGTTCTTAGTGTCTTTCCTTCTGTCTCTGTGGTCAGTTCATCATGAGTCCCAGTTTAGTGCAAAATGTTTCAGTTTCAAAAAATAGCGCACAGTAATAATTGCTTATTTTCATAATTGATCCAATAAGTGTGCCTTCTTTCTCAAAATTGTTTCAGGATAACTTACATCAAACTGGTCTTAGACGGCTCATAGCATTTTGAGATTGAAAAAATCGATTAGTTGGAAAATTAGTAACTGAACAAGAATAAATCGATTCTGCGGCATATTATGTGATAAAAATGATTTCTGAGATGATTGAAGTTGAACATACGAACATCAAGAAAAATTCAAATATTTGGAAAAGAGGGTAATTTTCAAATTTCTAAATAGGCATATCGAGTGAAATTGTGATCCAGAACAAAATTTTCACTTATTATTTTTCGAAATTTTCACTAGGTACCAAGTTTTGAGTTTATCATCAAGTTCATTCAAGTTTCAGAGTTTTGAAGAAAAACTCTGTGACAAAGTGTATGGTTCATATTCATTTTCAAAGCAGAACTTTCCTGCAAAAAAGTTCTCGAAAATATAAATGGTGAAATGAAATTCCTCCTGGTGTGGACTTTCTGGGAAATACTGAACCTAGGTATATCGCAGAAATTATTAAATACATACAACGCAATTGGTGATCCGGAACCTACTTTGTAATCCTAACTAGAGAAAAATTAAATTAGAGTACCGTCAACTTTTATGTTTTGTGAGCTCGTTCCTCTTTAACTAGTGCTATATCGTTTTGCCCAAATGTCTGTAATTTTCGAGTTTTGAGCCGAAAATGGTCTCAAATGATAGGGTACGACTCCCTGTTGACGAGTCCGTGGTCAAATTCAATTATGTCCGTGGGGCCGTCCGACCGTAAACACGATAACTTTCGAAGAGGTTATCCTAGAGAGTTCAGATTTTCGGGGTGTGTTCGCCGCGGCTAAGTGCGTTAACCAGCCAAATAGTACAGGGTGTTTCATTAAATATGACCATTCAAAATTTTTGTTATTCAATACTCCAGACAAAACGGAACCAATCAAAACGAAATTTAGCAAGGTGCTCTAAATAAGCCTCATGCAAAATATTGTGGCCATATTGACAGCATTTCAATGTCATTTACCTACCTTGAACTCAATTGATGAAACGGCATAGCCTTCAATCTCTCCACGATGCCTGCCACATCTATTTCAGCATTTTTGTCTACACTTTTCCATGTATTCATACTCTGCCGGAAGAACAGGTAATCCTGGCAGAGAATACTTGAAGAATGGTTTATTGTTCTTGAACATAAGCAGTTCGTTTACACAGCTCACTCCAACAACTGAAAAAATGTAACAATTTTAATTTAAGGTAAGGTTGCGTAAATAAAAATATACAGTGTGTTTGGTCACGAGTTAGCGATAATTTAAGGTCATCAAATATACCTAATATTATCGACAAAAAAAACTAAACTTGGAAGTTTACCCCCTTAGTTTGGAGTAGCCCCCATTTTAAATTTACCTTTTTATATTCGTTGACCCTTTCAAATAATATCGATTTCTTTGGACATAAAGGTCCTACAGATGTAAAAAAATTTTTTTTTGAAAGATGATACTACCACCTTCATTGAAGTATGTATAACATATAGAAACATTCAACGCCATAAAAAAATTCTTTAAAAAAGTTCATAGTGAAAATATGTACTGATTTTCTCAGTAAATCCGCAATAGTACAAGAACTAGCAAAGAACATTAAGTATATTTTTTTCAATGAAATGGCCGCCTCTGCTCTGTAGACAGGCAGTGGCCTTCATGACGACCTGTCTTGTGTCTTTTGCTCGCGTAGTGATCATGTTCGAGCAGCAATAACTCTCAAATTATGTAACTTACAGATATGATGTGAGTGTTGTTTTGTAGCAAATATCCTTGCGTGTTAAATCATGGAAAAAGAAATTATACTTCAATGTGCTAGTTCTTGTACTATTGCGGATTTACTGAGAAAATCAGTACATATTTTTGCTATGAACTTTTTTAAAGAATTTTTTTTATGGCGTTTTAAAGTTGAATGTTCTTATATTGTTATGCTTCAATGAAAGGTGGTAGTATCATCTTTCAAAAAACATTTTTTTCACATCTGTAGGACCTTTATGTCCAAAGAAAACGATATTAAGGTCAAGAAAATAAAGAAGTAAAGTTAAAATGGGGGCTACTCCAAAACTAAGGGTGTAAACTTCCAAGTTTGGGTGTTTTTTTCGATAATATTAGGTATATTTGATGACCTTAAATTATCGCTAAGTCATGACCAAACACACTCTATAAGTTTCAATATATTGTTCTCATTTTGTGCCAATTAGTGATGTTATGAATTCTGTGCAGTTTTCGAGATATTCCAGGTTTTCCAATGAGTCAGCAACTTGACGCTGTGACCCATAAATGGAAAGTTGGTTTTTTTTGATAAACTGTGCTCATTTTGTGCCAGGTGCTCGATCAGTTTTTGAGTTACCTATTCTAACTTTTTCCACTGAGTCACCTAGTTGACGTCGTGATCTATAAATAGAAATTTGGAATTTTTCGAGCCTGGAATATCTATAAAACTGATAGAGCACAAAATTCATAGCATACGGCATAAATTAAACACAAAATGAGCACAATTTATTGAATAGTTCTTTCAAATTTCCATTTATGGGTGACGGCGTCAAGTTTGGTGAATCAATGAAAAACTGGGAATATCTCGAAAACTGAAAGGGCACAATATTCATAACATGCGGCAAAAATTTGCACAAAATACCCCAGATATTTTAATACCAAAAATCCAGGTATGGATCACCAGCTTGACGCACCTATAAGCAAGGGTTCTTAAGTATCTAGAGAAATTTTGAGTTTCATCTTAATTCAGTCTTATAATATATCTTGTCAAAATTATATATTTTTATCGAATATATAATTCTTCATTAGGTGGATTCATTATTTACTGGCCGTATCTTAACATCTTTTTGGTTATAAACGGTCGGTTTAATTATTATCAACTTCTGCTTCGGGAATTTCGCTGGTAAATAAATATGCATTTTCAATGTTAGAAGAACAAGATAAAAAAGTCATTATGATTTGGGTTATTTTGCAGTCTACATTTCAAAGACTGTTTCTTTCTTTTGCCATTTTTTAGAAGATGTCTTCAGTGAAAACAATCTTCGAACAATTGGGTTAATTTGTGGACCTAATTATATCAATATATGGAATTCTGCTGATAAATAAATATCAATTTCAATGAGATGTTAAAGAACAAGACATAATGAAAAAAATAATTATTCAATTTACATTTCAACGACTCTTTTCTTAGGCCTTAGGCCATTGATTCAGAAGATGATTTCACTGAAAACAATGTTCTAATTATCTGCAGAAGTTAAACAATAAGAAAACAGAATAATAGTTCTCACACAAATACCTATTTTCAACTTTATGTATGAAATACATATTTTTCTACCGATTTATATCGATTCTAAAAGTAAGGTTCGCACATATTTCGAGTATCTGAAATATACAGGGTCTTTCACGAGGAACCTCACCCATATTTATACGAGAAACTACTGAACGTATTTCCATGAAATTCAGCACTTATAAGTATTTCACGATGCTTATGAAATCTAAAATATTTTCAAGGCATGAGCACCTTCGGTTTTTCCGGAAATGATGTCAACTTCCGTTTTTCAAATTAGAACACCATTTTTTTATTGCAGAAATAGATTCCTTAGAAAATTTTAAGTTATTTTGATGTAACATTTTTCAGTTTTGGTAGGAAATTCTCTCTGAGCGGAAAAATTCGAAAAAAAAAATCGAAAATAGAGCTCCGCTGAAACAAGAATAACTTCGAGGCTTTTGAATGGAAAATTTTCATTTTTGGGATTTTTCAAGATGTAAGATTGATGTATCCACTTTAAAAATCGATATCGCGATTCATGATACAGGGGATGCAAAAATCGCTTTCAATGTTAGGGATGACAAAATCGTGAAAAATCAATTTCTTCAAATTAGAACCCCATTTTCTTATGGCAGATATTGAATCTACGTTAAAAAATAACGTGAGTGTATGCATCACACCCTTGCCCTAAAATGGATATTTTCTGAGTTATTCACAAAAAACTGTTTTTCGTCTTGAATTTTCAGCTATTTCTTTTCCCTTCACGCCAAAAAGATGAAATTTTCAGGAACTGTTACTTAAACCACGTTTTAGATTTTACTACCTTAATATGCAAGAGAAAAAAGTTACAGGTTGTTCCTAAATAGATGGCGAATTTTGATTCGAATTTGTATCGGAAACCTCTTTATTTCAACTAATCGGCCATCGGTTTTCTCTCCAGTGATAAATATAATTCCTCCTTATGAACCATATGCAAAAACTTACCATGTTTTACATTCTTTTTTTTAATGATAGATATCATTAATTACATCTGCCAAATTCCTCTTTATTCAGTAGCATTTTGTGTTTACTATTAATTTGGTGATAATTCGTATTAAGTTTAAAATCGATCACTATGCCTAATTTTACCAATGAAGATTATTTAAATCTCATACTACTTCATGGAGAATGTAATAAAGTTGTAGATAGAACGATTCGACTGTTCATTGAGAGGTTTCCTGACCGACCCAGACCAACGAGAGATACCATTAAAAGAACCATGACAAACTTGAGAAATGTCGGATCTTTTGTTAAGAAAACTATACACAGAGAAAAAGTGTAGTAGAAGATGAGAACAACGAAATTACAGTTCTTGCATATTTTCGTGTGAATCCTCTCAAAGATGCCGAGATTGATCTGGGATTATCTCAATCGAGTGTTTGGAGAATATTAAAAAACATAAAATGCACCCATATAAATTCAATAGGGTACAGCATTGAAGGAAACTGATTTCGTCAGGAGAACAGAGCTTTGCGAAGCTATGATGATTCGATTTCAAGAGAATGAAAACTTTTTGGACTGTATAATTTGGACAGATGAATCTAAATTCACAAAGAATGGTTCTTTCAATAGGCATAACAGTCATTATTGGGATGAAGAGAACAACCACCACTTCAGACAATGGAATTTTCAAGAGACCTGGAGTTTCAATGTTTTTTGCGCCATCAAAAATAATGCAATTCTCGATGTTCACATTTATGATGGGACTTTAACTGGTAGATAGAACACTACACTTGTTTGCATTATTTAAAGAATGTTCTCCCTTAGGAGATAGATATTCTGACATATTGACTCAAATAATTGAGCCGCTAGTACAGAACCATAATGACTTATGGTATCAACAACAGATGGCGCACCTCCACACAATTCACTCAATGTGTCAAATATCCTCTACAGGCTATTTGAAGATCTATGGTTGGCGAACAATGGTCCACATCTTTGGCCACCACGTTTTCCCGATTTAACTCCTTTAGACTATTATGTTTGGGGTACGATAAAAAATATTTTAGATTCATAGTTTTGAAACTCAATTTGGTTTTTAAACACTTTTGCAGATCTCTTCCTCCCGATGAAATAAGAAGAGCAGCGCACGAAGCATTCCTGAGACGTATAAATAAATGTCTAGAAATTAACGGTCAAAACTTTGAGCATCTTCTCTAGTTATATCTGCGAGAGTTTGCCATGGTTCTCCTAATAGTAACTTGAAGTCGGTTTCAAGAAGGGGTGAAAAATCTATAGCATGGTTCAAATAACAGTTCCTGAAAATTTCATCTTTTTGGCGTGAAGGGAAAAGAAATAGCTGAAAATTCAAGACGAAAAACAGTTTTTTGTGAATAACTTAGAAAATATCCATTTTAGGGCAAGGGTGTGATGCATACACTCACATTATTTTTTAACGTAGATTCAATATCTGCCATAAAAAAATGGGGTTCTCATTTGAAAAAATTGATTTTTCACGATTTTGTCATCCCTAACTTTGAAAGCGATTTTTGCACCCCCTGTATCATGAATCGCGATTTCGAATTTTAAAGTGGATACATCAATCTTACATCTTCAAAAATCCCAAAAATGAAAATTTTCCATCCAAAAACCTCGAAGTTATTCTTGTTTCAGCGGAGCTCTGTTTTCGATTTTTTTTCGAATTTTCCCGCTCAGAGAGAATTTTCCAACCAAAACTGAAAAATGTTACATCAAAATAACTTAAGTTTACTAAGGAATCTATTTCTGCAATAAAAAAATGGTCTCTAATTTGAAAAACGGAAGTTGACGTCATTTCCGGAAAAACCGGAGGTGCTCATGCCTTGAAAATATTTTAGATTTCATCAGCATCGTGAAATACTTATACGTGCTGAATTTCATGAAAATACGTTCAGTAGTTTCCCGTATAAATATGGGTGAGGTTCCTCGTGAAAGACCCTGTATATAGAGTAATATTCTACTGGAGTTCTTGGATTCAGTCTATCATGATAGAAACTTATGATACTGCTTGGCACATCTGGTAACACTGTATCAGTAGTCACCACAGTTCCTTTATATACTTTGAGTCTACATTTGGAATCTTTCTTCAATTTCAGATCAGTGATAACCAACCGATTCTCACCATCTCCTGCAACGTTCGATAGTATGGCATTTCTTGGAAGAGTGTTCAATCCTGCACATCTATCAAGATGAGCATCCAACCATCTTGAAATTTTCAGTTCGCTGGAAAAAATATTCAGTAAGTACATAAAAATGATGAGATGATTATTGACTATTACTTCGAATATCACCCTTATGGGAAAAATGTTTACTTGATAGGTAATGTGATGTTAATTAATTTTTCATATTATTATTTGAAAAATTTTTAGTCGGTCTATATATGTGAGTATCCAAAATATATAATGAAAATAACAATAGCTTATGCTTCGTAGCAAGTTCTTTAAATTTAGTGAAATACACACATCGTCAAAAGACTCGGCCTCCTTAGGTTTTCTGAAAATAAACAATCTATGTTCTGGAAATGAGATGAATATGGTTTTTTTTTCAACAGCAATTTATTCGAAAGTAAATTTTCGTTAGTTGCTCTTTGATTAACAAATAAGTAAAAATGTGAGAAATCTACGTTAATCGATTATACAGGGTGACTGGTGACGTAAGGGACAACGGCTAACTGGAGATAGAGGACCTCAAACTGAATGAGAATTGGGGGTTTAAATGTCCTATAAGGCTATTAGTTCAGAGATACAGGGTGTTTTTTGCAAAAGTGCTAAAACTATAAAGTCCCATATCTTCGTCAATATGGCAAATTTTTCGCTGATATTTGGCAAGCTTGTTAATATACATATTCTCCATCAGATCGACAAGAAAAAATTCCCAAAAATTGCAGGTCCGTATTCAAAAATTTCAATTTCCGTGTCAGGTAAGAAATATCACTCGGTATATGAGATAAAAAAATTTTAATGGAAAATTGGAATCATCAAGAAACACTGAGTAAAAATCTGTTTTTAGTTTGAATGGCACAATTTTTTATAATTTTTATGATATGTTGAAAATCGAATATTACAATTTATTCATATTGAATTCAAGAAACATACTATTCCGGATAGAAAAAACACTGAATTTGAGATGCTTAAATAATCTGAGGCATTTTGAATATTCGTTCACATCTTAAATCCTTTTTTATTATTTTATTTATCAATATCATAAGAAAAATTAAAAAATCAATAGAAATACAAAGAGAGGAACAGTGGCACATATGATTCATAAAAAAATCAAATAAACAAATGCTCGATATGCGAGAGTCATTCCCCTCACACACTTAATGACTCTTTTGAACAATTGAAGTACTTTTCATATCCACAAGATGAAAAATTATACTCTTGATAGAACAGAAACTCTGGATTTCAGCTCGAGAAAAGTTTGACTTTCTTCTCAGAACCCCTGAACAATAATCCATCTGGTATTTATGTTTTCAACAAAATTTATTCTTCAATGAAATAATGTATGAATTTTGAGGACTTATTTTCCTCTAATATGTACTTAGGTATAGCAACTTCATCTTTTTGAGAAGCATATGAATTTCTTTAATGCAACAGAATATTAGGGAAACAAGTGATTTTTTAGAATAAGAGGTTTATAATTCATTATAAATAAAATACATCCTACTACACAGAGTAGGCTTATTTCAAAAAATGACGTTTATATTCATACATTCATTGATTGTGAATTATTGGGATTGTGTCGTTTGTTTATCTATTGAAAATGCCTTCAATATTCACGAATGAAGAATATGTAGATGATACTTGTTTTTGGATTGCGCAAAATGAACGGATCATTTCAAAGAGAGGAAATCATTAGAGTTCAAGAGAGCCAATAAATGCGTTGAAGCAAATTGCTCTGATTTCGAGCATTTGCTTAGTTGTTTTCTCATGAATCATTGCATTATTTAAGAGAAGAATAAATTTTGTTGAAAGAATAAGTATCAGATGGATTATTGTTCAGGCGTTCTGAGAAGAAAGTCCAACTTTTCTCGAGCTGAAATCTAGTGTTACTGTTCTATCAAGAGTAATTTTTCATCTTGTGGATATGAAACGTACTTCAATTGTTCAAAAGAGCCAATAAGTGTGTGAGGGGAATGGCTCTCGCATATCAAGCATTTGTTTATTTGATTTTTTTTATGAACCATATGAGCTACTGTTAATCTTTTTGTGTTTGTACTGTTTTTTGAGTTTTTCTTATAATATTGATAGAAAATTTAATGAAAAAGTATTTCAAGATAAGAAGGAATATTCAAAATGCGTCTGGATTATTTAAGCATCTCAAATTCAGTGTTTTTTTCTTTCAGGAATAGTGTGTTTCTTGAATTCAATATGAAAAAATTGTAATATCCGACTTTCAACATATCATAAAAACTTTAAAAAATTTGTGCCATTAAACTAAAAACAGATTTTTACTCAGTGTTTTTTGCAGATTCCAATTTCCCAATTTGATTTTTTTTATTTCATATACCGAGTGATATTTCTCACCTGACACGGAAATTGAAATTTTTGAATACGGACCCGCAATTTTTGGGAATTTTTTCTTGTCGATCTGATGGAGAATATGTATATTAACAAGCTTGCCAAATATCAGCGAAAAATTTGCCATATTGACGAAGATATGGAAGTTTATAGTTTTAGCACTTTTGCAAAAAACACCCTGTATCTCTGAAACGAATAGCCTTATGGGACATTTAAACCCCCA
The DNA here is from genome assembly GCA_013421045.1 of Propylea japonica. NCBI lineage: Eukaryota > Metazoa > Arthropoda > Insecta > Coleoptera > Coccinellidae > Propylea > Propylea japonica. The sequence goes on along the minus strand of CM024245.1, from coordinate 6,835,287 downwards.
ATTCTCATTCAGTTTGACGTCCTCTATCTCCAGTTAGCCGTTGTCCCTTACGTCACCAGTCACCCTGTATATTATTGATTAATTATAGTTTGGTATTCCACAACCGAATCCAAATTCAATAATAGGTATTACCACTGAATAAAAGAGAATCCTTCTTTATACAATTGTATTACTACCCATTATTTCGAATAGTTGTCCAATACGCCTTGGCATCCATCGAACCAAGTTATTTATGAAATTTTCAGCCATATTGGCCATATTCTTCTGAAGGGTATTCCTGAAACGTTGAAAGTGGATTTTGGCGATTGTATATGGTTATACTTAACTAGCAGACCCAACAGACGTTGTCTGTTATACACAAAAATTCATTCAATTCGATCGAGCCGTTTAGTTGCAGAGTAGATGAATAACCTGAATAACGACTTCAGCGCCATCTGTTGATCTGATGTGTGGTCATAAACATACGGGCATAGGCAATCCAAAATACATTCATACAAAACATCTCTCACACTTCGGCACCTTCTCCTAGCCGCCTTGTGCCTACCTCGGAGACATTTTGATGCGATTTCATCTTCAACTGCCATATCTTTTGATGTATTCATCATGGCTGATTTTGGTACTCATATTTATTATCATTGAAGTTATAGTAGGTTTCCTCAGATTTCTCGGGTGAAAAGTATAGCCTATGTTACTCAGGGATAGTGTAGCATTCTGAGGGTGAAATAATTATTGAAATCTCTAGTAGCTTATGAGTAAACTCGTATCAAACCCCCAAACGCACAAACATACAAATCTGTCCTCTTTATAATAAAGGTATAAGTATAATATTAGTAAGATATAGATCAATTCTCTACAAACGCCCTATTGACCACTTTTTTCTATAACCTATCGTTCTGAAAATATCTCGAATAAAGTTGGGAGGAGATGAAAAATTACATTTTTCTCCAACCATCAAAAAATGTGTTGACATTTTTGTACTTTTTTCAGGTGCAAAAGTCATAGATTTTCTTACCGTACAAAATTCACTCGTTACTTAGCAACACTTTTAATCCTAGGATTAAAAACGCTACGTTTAATCCTGTACATGCATTTGAAGTCTACTTGACAACGATTTTTCACTAAAACCAATTTTATTGTAATTTTGACTTGGTTGGAGAAAAAATAGTAAGTATATATTATTCGGATTAAAAGTGCCTATTTTAACTCGCAATTTTGCATTCGCTCGGCTGCGCCTCGCAACTGCAAATATTGCTCGTAAAAAAAAGATGCACTTTCAATCCTTATAATATAATATACTATTTTTCATCTTCTAATGAAAATAAATCGGTCTGTGCTCATTCGATCAGGACGATTGATACCTCATTTTATAGGTTAATTAATTCTCTACAAACGCTCTATTGACCACTTTTTCTAAAACCTACCGTTTTGAGCAGAATCCGTACCAACTTAAGACACCGGGATCTGAATAAGATCAGTTTTCAGAATATGAAGAAAAAAATGAACAAAAAACTTTCCAAATTCACGAATTATAAATGACATTCATAGAAATTTCCTGAATATGATAAAAATATTTTCATTTATTCGAAGTTTTTAAATGAAACTTGAATAATTTATTCTCTATTAACAAATACTCGTGAATACTTAGCACTAACATCCATATTTATACAACTTCATTGATATATTCCAGGATCAACAAACAAAGACATCGAAGAAATTTTATTTAAAATAGTTAGTTGATTGCATTTTCAATGAAACTTGCGATTAATTGCATTATTCCAATCATTCCCTGGAGTTCTAACACTTCAATCCCGCAAATGCAATGGAAATTCTCCGCTGTGACGTCACATCTCGATGGGCGTCGCCATACCAGTGTTTGTGTATATCGTGCTCGGAGACGTAATTCGATTTTGGTGCGATTTCATCTTCAACCTGCCATATCTTTTGATGTATTCATCATAATTGAATGATGTAAAAGGCAATTTCGTTCTATATTAAATACTGGATATGAAGGACGTATTTAATTGGATAAAGATCAATAGCGTATTCATAAAAAAATACTCCCAAAAAATGCATAATTTTGAGAAACATTCGGATACCTTAAAAGGTGATACCGAGTAACCTTGAAAGATAGATATATGCTATCGCGGACTTTTTTGTAGAACTATTGAAGAGGTACATTTCCGTCATACATTGTTTCCATGTACGTCTTACGGTTTTCGCAGCGCACCTGAAAATAGCTCATTTTGGTACTCATATTTATTATCATTGAAGTTATAGTAGGTTTCCCCAATTTTCTCGGATGAAAAGTATAGCTATGTTACTCAAGGATAATGTAGCATTCTAAGGGTGAAAGAAAGATTTGAAATCGGTTCCAGTAGCTTATGAGTGATGTCATATCTACGCCACACAAAACACACAACACACAAACACACAAACACACAAACATACAAATCTTTCCTCTTTATAATATTAGTATAGATTAATCCCATACTTGCTCAATTGGATTCATGTCAGTTGAGTTTTCTGACCATTTTATGGATATTGTTCTCTCGACGAATGTCGAAGGTGGGGCGTTATCATTCTGATAAATTCGCAGAGGAACAGTATATGGTTCAATGATGTTTTTTTGCACTCCAGAATATTATTGACTCGCCTTGAAAGAGCACAACTCTTTACGTGTGTCTATATTCTCTAGTTATACGTTTCTCAACAAACTGACATTAATGATAACAAAATGACAACATTTGCGGTATCTAAGAATCTTATGACATTCTGTAACGACCGAGGGCAGCAGCAAAAGAAAGTCAGTAGATTCTCGGATTCTGTTTGCAACACGATAACTCGCAGAAACATGACTTTTTGAATCATCTCTCAGTACCTAGTTAGCTGGAAATACATTGTAATTTACATGTGTACTGTAAACCTCTTTTTGATTTCACTATAACTCTCATCGAAGAGTTTGAAGCAATAAATTTAATGGAGCGCGGTAACCCTTAACCATTGTTTTGTGGATCTTTTGAGCGCTTGTTCTACTTAAACGAGTGCTATATCGTTTTGACCAAATACATATCTGTGATTTTCAAATTTTGAGCCGAAAATGATCTCAAACGATAGGGTTCGACTCCCTGATGACGAATCAGAGGGCAACTTTAATTCTGTCTGTGGGGCCATCCCTCTGGCCGTGAGAACGATAACTTCCGAAGGGATTGTCCTAGAGACTTGAGATTATCAGGGTGAGTTCGGTTACCAAATGCCGCGGTTAATTTTATGTTTGTTCTTCAATATCTCAGACCAAACAGAACCACTCGAAATGAAATTTTGTGGCCACATGCAAGAAGCTTATAATAAGCCTCATGCAAAATTTTTGACCATAGTGTTAACAGAACCATAAAAAATTCAATTGAAATATTGAAAAAAGAATATTTATACCTCCATAACAGGTTATGCGATTTGAGTAAAATCAATTTTATGAATGATTGACATAGGTACTAAATATTCATACCAAATTTTAAGATCGCATCATCAGAATTATAGAATTCGTTTTTTGTAATTATAGTTTTTACATATTTCAGTTTTTGAATAATTTTCCACAATATTTTACCGAGTGTGCTGAGATTCTGCATTTATATATTCAGTATCAGAAGTCCTATATAAAATTTTGAGGTAATAGACTCATTGCTCCACCAATGAACGTTCACTTTCTTAAAATTTTTTGAGAGCTGCTGTTCAAGTTTGCTATCTAAACTGAATGAATTATTTGAACAGATTCATTTGTGGGAGAAAACAGACAGAGTAATGTTTGTTGTTTCCAGAATGACATTCGAAAAAAACCATCTTGACCAGTTGGTGTAAACAGTAGGTCCAATAATTATAACCCGACTGGGGTTTTGATCCTTTTATTTAGTAACTATTTAGTCCAAAAAAGTCGAAAGTAGGACAGTATATTACCTTTTTCATAAAAGTAACAACAACGCTATCTAGATGCAATCCCATTATTTCTAATGATATTTGTATAAGATAGCGTGAGAGTATAGCTGCGATAACGTCATAAAAAAAAATATTGGCAATATAATATATGTATAATTTCAATATGATTATACTTGATATATACTTGTCTTATGAAATGAACTGGCGATGAGGAAGTTAAAAACAATAATATCTGTGCGAAATTTGAATGAATTGAATTATTCATGAATTCTTTGGCAAAAATATTGGGTATAAATGTTGTGACAACTTAGATTGCGATTTCATTACTTCCTGTCCATATTCTAATCTATATTACATCGAAAAATGATTGACATCCCAGGCGGCTTCGGTAAATTGAAATTAAGGTGGTAATAGAACGGACTTCTGAAGAAGGGGTTTAGAAGGCCGTGGTGATAAATCTTCCAGTAGTTATTTCGATTTGAAGAATTTCGGTTGGTGTTGGCAACATAAAATATATTCAAATTTTGACAATTTGTTTCAATTGTTTACCTCTGTGTGGATTGCATCGAACATAATTAATCGATTCTGAACTTAGAGAATTTTCTATTTCGAGCTACATTCGTATGAATTTCAGTAAAAAGTATGTTCCACATTATTTTTTACTGTGAAAATGTAATGGGGCAATTTCTTATGGCTCACAAATAAATAGTATAGTGCCATTTTAAAAAATGAGAAAATTCCATCTGCTAAAAGTGGAGAGAAAAATTTGTATCATCGGCAATGTAATCATCTGATATAATACACATACTAGCAAATGGTATTCTACCGCACTTTTTCCATAACTTATAAGTGCTATTCAATAATGGTGAATAAATTGAAAGATATTAAAAAAAAATTTAGAAAAGCCCTGATTTAATTGGTGGAGCAATAATGTTATAACCTCAAATTTTGTTGATAACTAAGTATATGAATTCAGAACTTCAGTACGATCGGGATTATATTTTGGAAAATATCCAGAGAATGAAATAAGTAGAATTCAATATGAAAAAAATTAAATCCTATGTTTCAAATGATACGATCCACTATTTCTCATGAAGTATATCAATCTTTATTCTTGGTCATAAAAATATAAGATTGCTCTTTTCAATATTCCAATTGAATTTTCTATGGTTCTGTTAACGTCATGGCTACAAAATTTTGTTTGAGACTTATTGTGAGCATCTTGCATGTGGCTGCGAAATTTAATTTCTATTGGTTTCATTTTGTCTGAAATTTTGGGGAATAAAAATTTTTAATATTGAATATTCTATGGAACACACATGGATTGTCATACAAAATGCATATTATATTGAGTTTGAGTAGAACTGTAGTGCAATTGTTTGCGAACTGAATCGATTCCTCAAGTTTTTGTCTCTTTTTCAGAACAGTTATTCTGTTCCATTCACTTGGCTACACTCTCTCAAAGAATCAAACACATTTTTCGCCAGTTGTGCTACCATAGCAGAACGATCCTTAGCATATGATAATCGTAAGTTAAATAGAAAAATTATTAGAATCCAGACATTTCATCAATCTGCTTACAAATTCACCAGCCCAATATTTCTATGTTATATTTTATATCAACGGCAATTGTGGTGGCTCCTTCTGTGAACGCATTCAAGAACAGGCTGGATGGATGGCGTCAAAATTAATTTCTTATTTTGTTTTTACCATGTTTGTTTACACAGTACATATAGTTCTTTCAGTTGTTTTATTCTGAATGTAATGATTGGGTTTACAGATTCAAATCTCAACCCTTGTCGTCATACAAATAGATAAATATAATCTGAAGAAAATTTTTGTTTCTTTTTTGATATCTGAAATTAACCACCGCATAGACTTTCAGTGGCTACTTAGCATGGACTAAGATACAAACTTAATTAATTTTCAAGTTTTCCTCTTCAGATGAATAAGGTTAGCAAATCGAGTGAATTTTTAGTTGCATTCCCGATTCCAAGGATCTTCATTCTATGAGTTTTGCCTTTTATTTTTTCTTTCATTCGTAGTAGGATAAATATTCCATTATGTGTACACTGTGTCCGTAAACTATGGAACAAATTCTTTCTTAGCTAAACAGACCATTTCAAGAAATAATCCTGAAACACGTAGATTTTTTAATGTACCGTAAATTAATATAATAATCTAATATACCTACATAAGTGCTGATTCACAATGGACGTAACCATAACGAACACGTAAACGTACTTTGTCCGTAAACGTAAATGTGTTCAGAATGGACTTTGGGCCTTATACCTTTATAATAAGTGTTCTATGAATTTTTTGACAATTGATTACTGTGAAGTGTTGTCATAATAAAAAATGTATGAAGTATTAAGTCTGTTTTTATTGAGACGATGTTTGAAAAAAAAAAATTGAAGAGCAAAATTCTAAAAGAAGAAAAAAACGACGTTAGTGAGTTAGACCTACAAATCACAGAATGTGAACAAATTTCTATAATTAACGTTGGAATTACGGACTACAATAAGCTCAACGTAAACGTAAAAATTACAGAGCCCATTGTGAACAGTTCCATATGATTTGCATTGGTTCAACTTTGCGTTTTTCGTTTACGTTTCGAGAGTTTTATGGTTACGTCCATGTGAATCCAGCATAAAGGTGAACCACTTTCGAGTAATGACGTCACATAATTTTTTTTCAAATGGAACTCCCTCATTTTGACTCAAATTCCGGATTACTCCAGATGAGCTGATTCCAAAAATGTATCTCATGTTGATTCCACTTGGTACAGGGTGCACAAAAATACAATAGTTTTGTGTGTGTGCCCATAAAGTAACATGTTTGGAAATAGCTCATTTCTAGAAATTCCTTAGAATGTAACAAACTACAGGGTTTTACATTCAAGCCTATTGCCGCTAGATAGTAAGTATTTTTGATAATATTGTTAATTTGACTAATGAAGAATGTTACGCGTTACTTCATGAGCACACATAAAACTATTGTATTTTTGTCCATCCTGTACCAATTGGAATCAATATGTTATACATTTTTGGAATCAGCCCAGCTAGAGTAGGTAATCCGAAAATTGATACTAAGGGGGGGTGTTCAATTTAAAAAAATAACGGTGACGTCATTACTCGAAAGTAATTTACCCTGTATATTAGATTATTATTTTCAAATACAGAAAATTAAATCCAAAATCGATGTGTTTCGGGATTATTTCTTAAAATGGTCTCTTCAGCTAAAAATGAATTTGTTCGATGGTACTTTACGGACACAGTCTATGTTATTTAAAAGAGGAAACTTTGCGCGAACTGAAAAAAGGTATCATCGAAGAAAACAAAAACAGAACAGATAAACCATCAAGTTTCTAATATCAATTTTCGAACCCAAAAACACCCGACAATAAATGCAAAGAGTTCAGAAAGAATCTATTCAAAACATTGAAATTTTGAGGTAGGTTTACAGTTTAGTCATGATGATGACTGAAATGATTTAAATCCTTCTCAATAAATTCAATATTTAACGTTTTTTTTTTCAAATAAATAAGCGTGCCCTAAAGCTTCTGGTTTGTATTACAATATTTCAATGAAAATTGGTTTAGTTGAATATCCCAGATTCTTCTGGACACAATAGCATTGGTTCTTGTATTTTCTGGATCTCATTCCGTTCGCAAGACATTCACAGATAGCCGAATAGAACTCTTCATATTTATTCTTCAGCACTGAGTCCAACCCAGTAAGGAGTTGGCTTAAATTCTAAACGCAGTTCCTCTGACAACTTGCTTGGAATAGGAAAAAACAACTGTCATCCTGATAACCATGTTCTACCTGAACAAATTTTGAGAGATTTTTTTGTTGAAAACACAAATGTACCATACCTGAAAATATTCACTCTAAGTCTGCTTCATTCCATATAATGTATGAAAACTTCTTTGCACTGACAACAACAAATATGCTCAAATAAATATTTAATAGTGCAATAGTTTTTTCAGGATTTTTTGTCAAATGGAACGGAAATACAGAATAATTGGAAATAAATATTTTTTTTTAAAATACCATAACCCTGCTTTTGTGAGCAAAGATGTCTGCTTAATAACGAGAAACTTCAGAAAAAAATACAACAACATATGGGGCTTTGAACGGCGCATCCACAAAACTCATCAAATTCAATGAGGAAGATGTTTCGTTATCCCTTTTTCATTGATTAATCTTTGAATATTCGAACATCTGTCATCTGGGCAATGAATTATCTCAAAGGAATTGAAATCATTTGAAGGCTCCTATTGAAATTCTGTGAAATTAAGCGTCCTTGATTAAATGTGCAAGTATATCACAGCTTATGCTTACCTTCTGCTCATTTTCAGTCCAAGAAATATGATTTTCTTAGACCCATCACTCATGAACACAAAAACGTATCTCTATAAAACTTTCACGGCCTATGTTTGTAGAGTACCGTCTCGTGGTAACCAAATAACAGTAAATCGATAGCTCCACAATGTTATTCAAGTAAAACCATGACCAAGTTGTCTATCAACCACTTCCCAAATCGAATCTTTTTGTCGAAATCACTTTTTACCTCACGTCGTTCATTTCAACATAAACAGTTTGATTTGTTGTTTTAGAATGCATCAATTGGATTATTTACGAAACGATATCATTATAAACAATAATTCAGGTTCGATAATGTTCGTCAACCTCATACTGAATTTAACCACAATTTCTTGGAAACTTAAAATTGAACTTTATTCGATATTCCTTTCAAACCAAATGGGGTCATTAGCCCCATATGGGGTGGCGTTAGCCTTGTTGGCTAGTCGTGTTTACGTCAGTGTCGACAGTTTCCAGCGGACTCGAGTGAAAATTTACTTTTAAACTTAAATAGGATTTTCCATCCAACCAAATGAATACAAGTGGATATAATAATCTTTGACAAAGAAATCGAAGCCAGTTGTAATTAGTAATTATCAAGGTAGGTTGACAAAAATGACTATTCGATTGATTTTAAATGAAATTCATTCATCATTCAAAATCCTTTCCAATTGGATAATAGAAGTCATATGGCTGGATGTTCGAACCAAAAGCTTCCATAACTAATCAATCTTTTGTCAATCGCCTACTTTCTTTCATGACCTTTATCAAAATTTCAATTGGATACAAAATTATTGAAATTTCATAAGTCAACGTATTTGAAATATTAATTCCACTTGATGTTTTCTTGAAAAGTTTTTAAATGAGTAAATAATCGTATCAACTAATTATGAGCCTGACAACTGACCGAAAACAGTCTGACTTGTTTTCTCGATAGGAACAACTTACATCTCGAAATTTTAAAGGTTTCCACAATATAGAGTGTGCGTCAAAATTATGGAGAAATGCATTTTCTCAGTAGAAAAATATTTGTCAACAAAATCTCTGCACGCCCGTGAAGAAGATATGAAGGCCTTGCCAATAAAAAATATCATATCACCCACTTTCCCTATTCAAAAAATTTGTAGTTGATGGGGATGTCACGAAAGTCCTTTAAAAATGCATAAAAATTCGGTAAAAGTGAAACAACTATTGACCTGTTTCAGGATTTTCTTGGCAAACATTTTTCTGCTGAGAAAATGAATTTGTTCCATAATTTTGACGCGGACTGATATAACTATGTATATTTCTAGTAAAATCAACGAACAAAGGTAACGAAAAAAATTATATTTTGGAATCCTTTTTTCGCGAATGCATTTATTGTTGTGGTGTATGACTTTAATTCTGATTCAATTTTTATTATTATTATCTGTGAGCACTTTTACTCAGAACAGTAATACATTCACCGAACAAATTTTCTATTCCTTGACGTCCCTTGATTCAGTTCGACATATTTGAAAAAAACTGTGTGTGATTGGAATTATTTTGTGAGATGTGGTATTTTGTTGACTACTTTATTAGATCGAATTATAATGTGCGTTTTATATTAGTTCAAAATTGTGAATAAGATTTATCTCATGAATTTCATGATTATCGTTTCATTTTTGGATTTTTCAGCGGAATTTGACCTGTCTATATCTCCTTGTGAATAAATTCAATATTGCGTTTCACGACATGTAGAAAAAATTATAATAGAAAGGCAACTGCTGAAATTCCGTTCTATTCTGAATCAGAATGGAAAGGCATGTAGCCTCAGAGATACAAGAATCCATTTGGAAAACCAATCATTCGCTAAATATGTCGTTCTCGGTTTTTATGCTGAAAATAATCCTCACCTAGAATATCTTATCACGAATTCATATCTGTCTTACTCAAACAACTATTGAATGCTATTCAGAGATGATGTTACAGCAATAAGGGTGGGTTACACGTAAACCTCGTGATTTCTACAACGTTTTCGATGCACTGAATGGAAATGAATGAGCATTTTATTTGTAGCCGATATGATCATAGACAAACTAATAAAATAGATGAGCCACTCGTATATTCCGCGGCATCTGTCGGAGGAGGAGACTAATACACGAAAAAATTATTTTCAATTGATAGTTAGATGTCGTTGCATTCATGGAAATCCTATCGAGAAAATAGTAAGTATGTAAAATCATTATTATCAAAAAACCTTTGAATTGTCAACTGACACAAGGAGTGGTTTGACACGTTCTTTTTGAAATATAATAAATTTCGATATGCCTGCAAGAGTGAAGACGTGCTGTGTTATTGGATGTGAAAATCGAGATGCAAGAAGGTAATTATAAAATTTAAATGTATATTCTGTTAATTATAAGAATTAAGATACTCGTAGTTTTCAAAAAAGTTTTTCATGTATTGAATAAGTTTAGTCGGTAAATACTCATATTTTGTATTATTGAATTCATTATTTTTAGTTTTTGAGAATGTTTTCAATGCAATTATTAGTTTATTGATTAGATATTTATGAAATAAATCTGTATTTTCAATTGGTGATACCTATTTCAGTTAATAAATTTTTATTCTCTCCAGAATTTGATTATTGGTCCTCATTTCTCGATTCCAAAAGAAAATCAGATGAAAGTTCGTTGCAGGTATTATTTTCATGAAAAAAATTTCCTCACTCATCGATAACTTGCACGAATCCATTTCTGATTTCCTTTTGGAAATTGAATTTCAAAAAACTTTTTGCCTCTTGTATATGGGTGTACCTACCTATTCAAAAGGTGCACTACAGAATTCTTTTTGAGGCAGCTTTACGATACAGATTCCTTTTTCAATTGAGCTTTTTTCACGAATTAGTAATGTTGTACAAAAAAAGATGGCGTTGAAGCTTGTTCTACTAGTGTCTCATCTATTCTCCGTTAGTTAGTCTATGGCTATGATATCGTTTACAGTGAACCAGATTTCTATGGGTTTTATGAAAAGCATTTCGATGTGCCAACATTACTATTTCATAGCGTTTCAATTGGATGCACTAGTTTTACTACTAATTAGAACTCAAAATATGCACACAGTGAGCACCAGTTTTCTCAAAAGAAAATACTAAAAAAGCTGACCGTTCTATTTTAATGTAGGTGGTTCTAAGTCTCAGAATATATGTTTTGGTGTGTTTGATTGGCCAGACCGGAATAGACGTCAACTCAGTTTAACACATTTTATTGAACCAAGTATAATAATTTTAACACATAAATGTATCTGTTAAGAATATATCCTAATACAAAAAAAGTCTAGAAATGGGATTTGAAATTTGAAATTCATTTGAACAGCCTTTTATATCTCCAGAAAACTTTTGTTGCTTGTCATTCTGATATTCTATCGTTATCTTTTCACTGAGTGGGCACTCAGAAAACTATTATTATTATCCTCAAAACAAGAGCCGAAGATATCCTGAATAACTGAAAACATTAACCTAGGCTCAACAATGCAAAAATAAATGTACTCCAATAAGAAAAGAGAGCATCTTATATTTAAAAAAAATCAAACCACACTTGCAGACCAAGATGAATCTAATCCATTTCGGAGTGAATCAATTTTCTGAGCATTGACCACGTCAATTGATAGTATAGGTACTCTAGTGAAATACCCTGTTATTAGGAAATCATGTCTTATGCTGGCCAAAAACTGTTATTAAGCTAGGTTGTTATTATGTCCTCTACAGGTGGTTCATATTATATTATTGTTACAAGAAGATATACCACTTGTGGCACAAGACACCGTTCTTAGCTTGGTACCAAAATGTTAGAGGTTTTTCTTCAAATCATATTCAATTAGGAACTTAGATCCATAGCTGTCAACACGCCACCAGCGGTACAGATTATCAAATTCAAAATGAGCAGTCAGTTTAATTTCCCTACTTCGAAACACTTTATAATTTTAGAAGAAAAAGGAAGAAATAATATAATATTCAAAAGAAGCTTGAAAAAAATTATTTTGATTTTTTCTGCTTTTTTTATAATCATCCGTTTTTCAACAGTATGTTGAAAGGTAGGATGTTAATTATTCTGTTCCCTAGCAAAATAATGGCTTAAAACATGAAGCCCGCATTTACTTTTTAGTTAGTTGTAACCTTTAATAGACTCACGATTGTTAAATTTTATATTACTTTTATGTTTTTTTTTTCATGGTATGTTTCATTTATGCGGATATGATATACACTCCTTGCCACGTTCTGGTAAGCGATTGTGGTAGGAAATTTCTGTTCATTCACTTTGTATAATGTACCATTCTTCGGAAATATAGAAACTGGATATGTACTTATTTTGAATTAATTGGATATACTTATTATATGGTTTATTCATTATGATTATTATATTTTATATTACTCAGACTTACAAGCAGAATGGTCTCTTACAAGTTGAATTAATTATTGGGGAATTTTTCTGAGCTGATATTTTCTCCAGAGAGGAACGGGGTTCGAATAAATGGGGTAAACCTGATATTTTACTCCCAGTTAAATCACTAATTATCTTGTTATAAATATAATCGAGCCTAAAAAACTGACATTGAGATGATACCAAAATCGTTTAGTTTTAAAATGCCATCTCGTCAAGACTGAGGAAGCTGAACTTTCATAACTTCCACCCTAGTTGTAATTATGTATATTAGAAGGCCGTTCGGTTGTAATATTCTATTTCAAATTTCAAACTCTTGTTGCATCTTGGATAACTTCGGACTGTGCGCGAATGGCCAGAAAAAATAACATTTGAATTTTTTATATTCTCAAGAACGTTTATCGCAATTATCTATTCACGATAAAGATCTTCGGAATATTGTCCCGAAAGTTCTCTATCAGAAGTTACTTGGTTGATATTGATAATTATTCATTATGTGTTGAAAATTCTAGATGCACTTGTAGGTTTCTAATAAGTTTTCAACATTTTGCACCAATTTGCAAGAGCTGATAAATAGCTGAAATTTTATTTCAGAATTTTTATTTTTATTTTTTCAGGGAAATGTTTTTTGTCACTGATTTAGTTCATCAAAAAAAAATAGGTACCTACTTAAAATATTGTGGGTGTTTATATTGACAAAAATAAAAAATTTAAAGATATTTTCAGTTTATATATTTCTGATTAATCAATCTTAATGTTCAAAACTGGAAAGACGGAAACAGATATTCATTATGAAATGGCAGAAATATTCTTGACACAGTTACTTTATCACCTTTCTCATTTGAATATATTATCATAAACGTAAGTTCAAAACATAATAAACCTGAAGAGATGGATTCCATGGATTTCCTGTTCAGAACAGATAGATGATAATTTGTCTTCTAAACTGAAATTGTAAGAAATGCTTGAGTTAAATAATAGTTCTTCCAATTTCATTTTCGAAATTATCCTCGTGACTTGAGACATACTCAATCAAAAACTTTTTTCCCTCAAAATCTAGAAATTTATGTAGAACCAAAAGCACTCGCGACGAAATATAGGTAATTCAGAAAAAAACTGGTATATTATCACTTATGACTGTCCATATTTTGTTTGAATTTTTTTGTTTGTTTGTGTTTTTTATTATTTTTATCTAATTTTTTCCCGAATGTCCTGCCTTGTGGAATATAATCATGACTGAATATGCTGGACAGATACAATCCTTGACATTTATTTTACCTTATAAAACAATAACGTTCAAATTTGGAAAGAATAGCCAAAATAGGAAAAATCTCGATTTAGGTGTTCAGTAATGCTGTCACGATAGTTATTTTGGAGTGTATATGTATGTACTGGTAGTGAAGATTGAATGTTATATGATACAATTTTCCTGAAACAGACTGTGACAATTTCCAGATTTGTTAATTGGACAAATCGGTAACAACATAACGGAAAGAAGCTCAAAAGTAACACTCGAAATCTCTTTATGGGAAATTAACCATTTCATTGCGACGGAAAACTATGATCGTTCAATATCATCATTTTCAATGTAAAAATGAAGTTTATTTTCATATACCTACCGAGTGTGCAACAATTTGAGAATAGTTTGAGGTATGAATATTTATCTATTCATCTTCAATTATTTCATTTTACTGAGCCAAGAAAGATCGACAACAAAATTTTCTTTCGTTTTACGTATTGTATTTACAGGAGAAGTTAGGAGCAGTTTCTTCAAGTGTAGAAATATATTTGATGTATATTATATTTGTCCATCAAAGTTTGACATCGAAGTAGGCCCTGGTGCCGTATTCTCGAGAAGTGATATTCGAAAACGTATACGAACTTCATTGCGCGGTGTGCATTTTTGCAGGTAAAATAGGGACTCGCGCAATGAAGTTCGTATACCTATGTTTTCGAATATCACTTCTCGAGAATACGGCACCTGAACGACTGGGTGCAGCTCAGGGATCAGGTGTACAAAATTTCAGCTTGTTGGTAATTAATGTAACTTGCAATGTCTAAATTGACCGGACTATAATATCGAATGTACCTATGTATAGTTGACTGTTGTCATAGATCTATAATTACTATGGATGCAGAATCACGTGACTTAACAGAAGATCGAACACTTGGATACATTAGAGAGAGAAAGACATATGCGATGTTATCGAAAAAAAGAGATGAAGCAAGTTTGTGGGCAACTTGTCAAAATCATATGGAAAATATAAACAAATATTTATGTGACCACAGACTTTGCTTTACCCACAAGGATTTATGCGTTGAATATAATTCAACTGACATTGCCCATAGAACAAGTATGACATTGCCCACAATAGCTCCATCACATTCGACCAAGTGACCTCTCTCTCTCATGCGGTGTCCATTCTTATTAGGTCTATGACTGTTGTTTACAATGTTTACATTTTTTGAATATCTTGCGTCATTTGCCTCCATACGTCATAACATGGATGGAAAAATGGCTACCATTTCATAACAGCCTCATTGAAGAACCGTGGTGCAGCTTTATCTCTGGTCCCAAAAACTAACTAAAGGTTTTTTGGTTTTATCATAGATAATGACGGGGTATAAGACAGAAATGTATTGAGTTGCTAATTACCTTTATGGATACTTACTATTTGGCAGGAGGCAGCGTTTTGAATTTAACTCAAGACAATAACCAGAACTAATCGATGAGTGTACAAAATGGATCCAAATTATGAAGTTCGATCGAAAACAAACATAACCAAACAGAACAAAATGTCAAATTTCTGTCAGTGTTGTTTTCAAGACCAACCTTAATTCTTCGAATCAATTAATGTATAGACTACAGGAATTACCACCTTAATTTTGGTTTTTCAGAGCAGCCTAAGACGTCAATCATTCTTGGTTGGACTATATATATTTATATTACTTAAGTCGCTTTCAATATATTGTGTACTTACCTACTTATTTTGTATTGTATTGTATTGAAAACAAATTTCCATGGGTTTCTTTATTATAGAAGAATCTATTTTTTTATAGATGTATATCTATACTCCGTTCACGAAAGGTTGAGCACATAGTAGGCGTTTCTTTATTATTTGAAGTTGGCAGTATTTACTGTCATAGAATAAAATAAAGTCAACGTTGCCGAATGTACTCGGCCTCGTCCGACGAGCTTGCGAATTATCAGAGAACTCTATGCAAGATTGACAACATTGCGTATCAATCTGACAAGAAAATAAAGAACATAACCTGAAATTTTAATATACACAGTGGAATATGTCAAATTGTCATGGCCAACCGACGGCTCAACCTTTCGTGAACGGACTATAATTCAAATTACTTACTATATAACTCCTACTTAGTCACTTGTTCAACAATGGTACTCATCTTTTTGAGTGATTTCTCTATTTCCATCTTGTATTCGGACATCTTTTCAAGAAAAATAATTAAATCGGTAAAGGTATTGGTGAATCATTTTATTCTTCTCGTATCTAATAGAAACGTCTTACTCGAAAAGCTTTCAGCCTTCCAATGGAGCAAACCGTTACAATAATTGCCGATGGTGAAATCCAAATGGTATTTCGCAAATCGACTGCCATAGATATTCTTAAGGTAAACATTCAAAAGTCACCGTTTTGCGGAATGTTTATCAAGTACAATCGACTACGCAAGTAACCGAACTCCGAAGTAGACTTACGAGTATTGCCGAATGGAAACGAGTCAAACGCCTCTCTGAAACACAGAAATGATATGTGTCTTAGTTGTGGATCCGCCAGATGTGATAGGTTCAATGAATCGTGTCCACAGAAACAATTGAGACAGTTTAAATTGTGTCCAAGTTGATTAAGTGTGTTCGTAGCTTTATATATGGGCTTTAAGTGATTTTCGCTAGTGGGTTGTGTCAATCAGTGGTGTTTCTTTTAATCTTTCTGTTATTGACTCTTCCTGGTTCTTTCGGATGCTGTGGGCATCCTGAAAGGAATTCCATTCATGCTGATTTACGTTACGAAGATGGTCAATATTGGACGTTCTTTCTGAGAGGAATATAGTGGACGATAATGGTATATTTGCACAGCAACTGGAATTTCGCATGAATCTTTAAGATCAATTGACATTCATGATGATATGTAATAATGTTGTGAAAACTTAAATTAAGTTTTTCAAAATTAAAAAGTGAAAAGTTCTATTGAAAATTATGAAAAACAACAACAACAATAAGTTTAATGCATATTATCAGAAAAATTAATTTTTCCTATTTTTGATAAAAAGATACACACTTTTGAGAGAAGTTTTTGATAAAGATGATATATATTTCATGAAACGTGGAGTTTATTTTCTGGGAAATTATTTTGATGAAACATGTCGAGATTCACTGCAAATCTGCTGTTAGTGCTGTTTTTATAACTTCGTGAATAAAATCACCAAATGCAAGGAAAAGTACAAATAACGTGAATACATAAATAATAATGAAGACAGTTATATAGTAAATATTCGTTTAGCAATAATTTCACATCAATAATGCATAGATTCATGTTATTCAGATGAAACTTTTAATTTTCATTTCAAATGATGATGATCTTTACATTTATAAAAATATATACGAGTAAGAGAAACTGATATTATTTATCCATTTAAAACGAAAATAGTAACAATATCTGCATTATAATTATATGATAGCCATAAAGTTTGTTAAGCTACATAGTTGAAATTTAATGACATTAATGTCATTGAATGTCGAATAGTTCGAAAATCAGAGAAAGAAAAAAATTTTTAAGTCTTGTTTTTTGGCTTTAATAACTCAATATTGAATGAGTTAAACTTCGAAAAGTATAATATAAAAAAACTTCGAAACGACCAATATATGGTTCACGTATTAAAAAAACTTAAAGCTCATAGTTTTCTGTGAATATTCCTCTTTTTTCTCATCAGTACACAACGAGATATATTCGTCAGTAATAAAATATTTCACGGTTAATCGAGATTTTATTTTGGCAGTTACATTGTTTCAAGTTAACTTTAATGTCCTCTTCTCTTCTAAAAATTTAATACTTACTTATTCCTTCTCCACTTTTTTCGTATAGATTTATCTGTTTGAATTTTCGAAAATAAAAATTATACATTTAATCCATCTGTCATTATGGATTGATGCTTGTATCGATGCCTAAGTTTTCCCTCGGGTTTTCCCATACCATATGTCTCTGGCAAACACCGCAGCATTCGTTTGAGTGATTTCATCCTTCACCTTCAGTAAGAATTTGAAGAATGTCTACCATATCACCTCGTTCTCGACTGTACCAACTAGTTTTGAGCAATCGAAGATGAAATCATAAAAATGATATCATCACATCAAGTAATACACGATTTACAAAACATCAATCTCCAAACACACGAGCAGAACAATAAAAATAAGAATGAACATTTCCGGAAGTCACTGCTTATCAAAATATCGTATGACTTGTGTATAATAATAAACTCTTTTGTTGGTTGTTTCAATGTTCGTTGATTCAAAATTGTTTTATCGAAAATTTTCCCAGAAAATAATATTTATCAGATAAGTTTACATCTGAATCACATCAACGAATTAAGCAAAATGTATTCTTTTGTGAATGTTGTTAATGACCAGAAATACTGTGCATTGCATCATGAATGTCAAAATGATTCGGAAAACATAATCGACGATAATTTTAATTTTATTATAATAGACTAGACCTTTGAGATTTGAGAAAGACTTGAGTTATCGCTTAAGATCAGCAGTGGACACGATATCTTCCGAAAGAAACAATTTAAAACTTTTTCGACAATTTTGTGGTAATTCCGATATTTGAACGATACTACCGAAAGTTATCGTGTTTATGGCTGACAGTAAACAATATAAAACTGGAAGACTTGTAATTTTCAAGGTAGGTTCAAATTTTGAACAGAAAAGTTGTACTCATGAATGAAATCAATGACTCTCAGGGTACCTATTCAGATGTGATATATCGATTACACCATATGATCTTGTTGACAAATGAAATTGATTCAGATAATTCAAACCTTTTAGAACATTGTCATGGAGTGTTGAAAATAACTGAACTGTCACCTAAATTCAAACTGATTTATGATAATATTACTGGTAAAACGAATAATTCTGTGAAAATTAAAATCGTGTTTTTGAATTAATTTTTTTTCTCTCGTTATGAACGAATTCGTGTCGGATTCGAATTAAACAAGATCGAGAACAAGATTGGGATAAAGAATGGAACCAAATAAATATCTTTCGAACGAAAAGGACAATATTCATGAAATTTTGCAGGTAAGTGCAATGGCGCCAAGTGCATCTGATGAAAATTTTTTTGTTGATAATACACTTCATGTTGAATCGGAAATAACTCCAACTTTGTTAAGTTATATAAGACTTCTTGTATATCTAAGCAGATGTGGAAAGAACTCGGTATTTCGAATTCGTACATTGGTGTGAAAAATCTGTCAGTAAGAGTAAGTTATTCCTCTTGCCTATTAGGTACACATTCGAATTCACCATCTTCTTCAATATTCTGAAAATATACAGGAGGACCCATATAAATTAAAAAAAGTTGAGAGTATTTACGGTTCAACAAGAACTATAATATCAACAACAAATTATTTATCTGATACATTTTGCCCCATTACACCGAGCATTACACTTACATGCAAAATTTCATGAATAATGTCCTTTTCGTTCAAATTTTATTTGCTTGGTTCTTGGTTCCATACTTTATCCCAACCCTGTGGATCGAATACCATAAGAAATACAGGGTATTCCTAAATTGAACGTACAAACGAAAAGGGGAGATTCCTTAAGTGAGTTTAAGAAAAAAAAGTCCCATAAACATGGGGTCGCAAACGTTTCGTTTTCGAGATACAGAGTGTTGAAGTTTGAATTTTTTTCTCATAGTATCTACACTTCACAAGATATTCAACTGAAATTTGGCATATACAGGGTGTCCCGTAAATACCACGCGAAAGTGACACTGGAGATAGATTGACATTAGGTCTTTCAGATAGCATCAACATGACCTCAGTAAAAGTCCGCTGGTTTTCGAGATATCACCACTTTTGCAAACAAAGAATGAAAGGGAAAGTGAGATAAAAGAGAAAGAAGAGCAAAAATAATGGATGTTTGAAACGGTAGCGAGGAAAGAATATCAAGCAACATGTAATTTGGCAACAGTGACACTTGTCCATTTTTCTTAATTTTTAATTATTTCGGAATAAACACATCCCTCGCGACAAAATTATAATTTCTAAGGTTTTGACATAAAAAAATTGGTAGTGTTGTATCATTTTGAAAAGTGCTGGAAATAGACCAGTTTTTACGATTATTTGTCAATTCAGTCTGATTTTTTTTCACATCAGTCAGTCAGTCAGGATTTTGTTCTAGTTCTCGGTGAAGTTATTACTTCATTGCTTAAAGCAACTATTCAGGGTAGCCTAGGTAAAAAAAAAACATGAGTTTGAAAACCGAAAATTGGAGATTTTTAAAAAAAACACAAAAGTGGTTATATCTCGAAAACCTGCGGACTTTTACTGGGGTCATGTTGATGCTATCTGAAAGACCTAATGTCAATCTATCTCCAGTGTCACTTTCGCGTGTGGTATTTACAGGACACCCTGTATATTACATTTGAGAAATTTGAAAATTTCCATAAAAACTGACACTTCATTCACCAAAGATTACAAACTGGCCTTCCTATGATAGTTACGAGAATTTCGAGAGAATCGTTCAAATTTTTTTTCTCGAAATCGTTGGTAGATACGATAAAACTACAAGAGACCGAAAAGTTAAGTATAAGAACAAAGCTTCTTTTTACATTTGTTCAAATTAACAGTTGCTCACCAAAAAAAAGTTCTGCAGAAGAACAGGTGGCAGTGTTTCAGAAAAAATATCACCCTGTAGATCTTCTATCGAAATTGCCATGTCACGTGGTGAGAACTCTCAAATGTAATATCTATGCCAAATTTCAGTTGAATATCTTGTGAAGTTTAGATACTATGAGAAAAAACTTCAAAAAAATTCAAACTTTAACACTGTGTATCTCGAAAACGAAACGTTCGCGACCCCATCTTTATGGGCCTTTTTTTTCTTAAACTCACTTAAGGAATCTCCCTTTTCGTTTGTACGTTCAATTTAGGAACACCCTGTATATGAATATTTTTTGACTGATCAGTATTTTGTAATAAATTACACGAATATTTTCTTACAAATGAGCTGTAGACTCAAATATTGGAATCTGTTATAATTGACACTCTTTAACTACAGTCAAAATTTCATCCATGTAATAGGTATGGAATCATTGTTTCATAATTGGCAACTAAATATGCAGACTGATCGGATCAATAGTTTCAAAACTATTCTAGAAATAAAATTTCGAATATTTATAACTCGAAAACCATTTGACCGGTTAACGAACAAGATCGAGATATATCGACACATGTAGGACTTGATAAGAAAAGTTTAAGTCTGTTAGTCATTTCGTCACAAAATTTTAGTTTTCAGATTTTGTACGAGATATCCTTAGGGAAATTTCGAAAAAGACCTTAAATCATTATTGAGTACCTAGATATGAAATTTGTAACAATTGGAATTTTAGTTAAGAAAAAAATTTAAATCATCACAATTTTGAATCTTTTGGAACGAACTATTCCGATCCTGCACCTACCATGAATATTTCAAGTCTCTAGATAGTACTTCCTAATTTCAAGCTCGTCCTGTTTTTATACAGCTATAGCATTGCTCTTTCGGATGATTTAATTAAACTTTTGTAGTCAGTCGTAGCTTTTATTATTGTTTTTGTATGCTAGATACAGAATATTTCAGATGACCAGATGAGGTTTCAAGCACTTAGAAACTGAGATTCGGAAATGTTATTATCATACGTTTCTTCAAACCTATCAAGAAATTTTTATCAGGAGCAGTTCAACAAAAATTTATCTATAGCTTTAGTAGGGAACTGCAATGAATAGGTCGACAATTTCAAGCTGGATTATATCCTGATCAAGTCTAAATTGAATGATTATTTCTGTAGGCTGAAATAAAAACTACAAACATGTCTTACTGTCGCAGCCATCGCCGGCAAGAACTAAGCATTTCTCTGCATTCAAATTCTTTCCTGCAGCCAAATGACTATTGGCGTCATAAATTATTTCAAATAATGGAAGCACGTGATTGCGAGTGAAAATGCAGATAATTCACATGAAAATTGTTGGTCGGGTGGAAAATAACAGTGTTGACATTTTTAAAATTCGTAATTAAGATCAAAAAATTTGCAAACATCTAGATCTAGAATGAACTATAGCATACGGCACCCGACTGCACCTTAGGAATAGACGCACAAAATCAAATTGACATAAAATCAAAGACCAAATTTGAAATTGTAACCAGTGCTGTTCATATGTAACTTACATGCATTTCATTTCGAAATAACGTTTTTTATCATGCGATATAATTTACGACGCCACTGGTCATTTGGCCACTCGTAAGAATTGAAATGCAATTTTCGCTGGTGATGGCTATGATAGTAAGAAGTGTGTTTGCGGTTTTCACTTTAGTCTTTAAGAAGAACCTTTCATTTCAGATTAAGACAGGAAAAATGGCCGGAAAATGCCGAAATATTTAGTGTGGTACTTTATTGAAGGTATACAATAGGTTTTTGTTGAACTGTTCTTGATAAAAATTCTTTTTACAGGTTGACGAGTATACACAAAATCAGGAAACAACAGAAGAAATTTTGATGGCTTCAATAAATCCGGTCTATGATTCTACTGCAAAATGGCGATGCGATCTTCATTGAGGGTAGATGAACATCGAAAGAATATCGACGATTCTAGGCACCAATTCTTGGATAACCTCTGTGGAGGTGGCTTAGAGGAGGAAACAAAAACACGACATAATGAAACGGTTAAAAAAAGACATTGCCGTAAAATCAGTTTCAAAGTGCGTAAAACCTCATCTGTTCACCGGAAAAGTTCTATATCTAACTTACATAAAACTACAGTAACAGCTACGACTGTAGCAGAATTGACCTCAAAATTCAATGAAATCATCGAAAAAAACAATGCCCCGAAGGACGAGGTCAAAATTAGGAAATTCGTTAAAAGATTGAATAGTTTCAGCATCAGAACAAACTCGAAAACAATGAAGAATGTGGATCTTGTTGAAACAAACGAACAAATTCAGAAAGAAAAGGAGAAACCTAGTATCAAGAAGAAACCAATTCTTGACGAAAAATTCAAATTTCAACCTGTGAAGAGAAAAAACTCATATAAGTCTATACCTGTTAGAATCGAAGAAACTATCAAGAATGGAATGAATAAAAGTACTGAGATCATAGATGAAAACCATGCGCTTCCATTGGGTTTTGTGAGAGCAGAAATAAACAAAAAACACATTCTTGACGAAAAATTCAAATTTCAACCTGTAAAGAGAAAAAACTCCTATAAATCAATACCTGTTAGAATCGAAGAAGCTATCGATAATAGAATGAAAAAAAGTACAGACATCATAGAAGAAAACAATGCGCTTTCATCGGGTTTCGTTAGAGCAGCAATAAATAATTTCGAGAAGAAAAACTTCCAACCTATTTTCACCAAGAGGAGTATGGTGGAATTGCACAAAATCAGTTTTACAGAAAAAAGTGAGCTTAATACTAGCAGGAGAAAGAGTTGCAAGCCTGATATAATTATTTCAAATATCGTAAAGATAGACGAAGGAGTGAAAACGATTTATAATGACACGGATAAAAATACTGAAGAAATAAATGTAGAAATTGTCAATAGTGATTCAGTAAACCCTGTAAATGTAAATGAACGAAATAACCTGCCTCTCAAATCATCAAAATCAATTAGGGATGACAACACTGATGTTTTACCTTCAAGACTGAGCAGACCAGAAGAAGTAACGGAAACAAGAGTGTCCAATTCTGAAATATTTATTGAAGAATCTCGAATATTCCCTCCAAAGTCGGAGAATGAACAAAGTGAGAAAGCCATTTTGGAATCAAGGGTGTCCACCTCCGAAATATTTTTTGAAAAATCTCAAGAATTCCCTGCAAAGTCGGAGGATGAAAAAAGTGAAAACACCAAAGTGGAAGAATCTTGTTACTCTATAGTTGACGTTATAAATCAAACATTCCCAACTCTTGAAGTCAAATCAGAAGAGCCAATAGCACAGCAACACTACAAACCAAATACCTCTTTTCTCTGGAACAGAAACCTCTCTAAACCTTATGAAGATATTCAGAGTACAAAGGAAGCGGTCAGTTCGCACTTAACAAGTCCAAAGTCTATGGAAATATTGTCAGATACACTTTCTTGTAGAACTCTGCCAAAGAATTTCAAAGGTTCTCAACGGAAGGATAAGGACTATGAAGAACTCGATACTAACGATGGTTATGAACCTTTTGAGACTTTGGCAGACTATGAAGAAGTACAACCAAAAACAGACCAACCAGATGTCAAACCCAAAACAAAGATTCCAGAAGAGGACGACTACGAATTAATAAATAACGAGACTGATAATATCTACGAAACCCTCCTTGTACCAGACAAGACGAACCATTGCCGGAAACGCCTGAAGATAAAACTGTTACGTATACGAAATCAAAAGAGGAAGAATCAGCTTCAAATTGTTACGAATCAATTTACAATACTGATTCCAATTCGACCATTCTAAACTCGGAAAACAACTATGAAAGTATTTATTTTCGGGAGTCAAGTGATCAAAAGGAGAATTTGGAAAGGGGGTCTATCGTATCAAGTGATCAGAAAACTAATAGCTTGTACGGGGCAAGTTTTGGAAGCTGGAATGATGGAACTATTTATAACAGTAGTGCGGCAAGTGATATGAGTTATAGTGACAAAAGCGAGTGGATTGATATTAGTGAGAACGAGTACGATGGCGGATCAAAAATTCTTATGTGAGTATTTTTTGTATTTCTTCGATTTCTTGAATTTTTTCTCTGGAATATACGTTGAGAGTCATAACTCTCCTTAATTCCTAATTGAAGGAACATCAATCGAGTAACTTGCCCCCTTGATTATACCAATTAATTCTGAAACTTCTCTTATTATGAATATTTACATTTTCGAAATAATTTTCAGGATTAAACATGAAACTTAAAGAATAATCTTTTTTTGTGCAATGGAAATTTTAGTTAGGATGTCCTGTTTATAATACTTAAAAAATTCGAGCACCAATAAATAAATCACCTCGATTTAATGACCAATAAATTACAGCCTTGAAATCTTCAGAGTAGATATGTGCTCTCGGTGTGGTCTAAATATCACCTACTGAGACGATTATACAGTTCCAGTATTATTCCACCTGACTGTCTTTTCAAGTTTTCGAGCATATCTTCAACCAAGTCTTGGACATACCACATTCCCTCAACATTTTAACTGATATTCTCAGTTCTGCTCATACACATTTCACTACTGACATTACCAACCGAGTTACCAACATTATGATATAACTGAGCAGATACAATAACTGTCACATTCACTTCGATCTCCAATTATCTCAATAGTGAGTATGAACCAGAGTAAAAGTTCGGTAGGTAAAAGGAATACCTCCCAGTTATTAACAATCGGTTAATTGCATGTCTGTCAGCACATAATTCAGTCGCTACGGATCTGGAAGATCCGAACCAACTGAAAGCAATGAATTCTAAACTTTCAAATGGATGCTTCCAAATAAAGCAAAATGAAAAATGAATACGTTTTTTGATGTATTTATTAGGGAAAAACAAAAATGTCATTATTATATCAATACTCTCTGAGATGAATAATGAAATGCTTTTTCATCTGATAGAATTTCGAAAAAAATTCTTTTACAACATATTTTCATTTTTTTTGTAGAGATAATCCACAAAAAATTAGAGAAACTTATTACAAGGACCAATTTTTTTTTATATATGAATTCGAATAATTGATGATCTTGTTGATGATATTTGATTAGGCCTTTTCTTCTACCCAGTGGATATCACCGCTTTTCGGATAAAAGATCCCCAATTTCTTGGAAAGTGTCCCCTCGGTGTCCCCCCATTATGCAAAGAAACGGGACTTGGTTTATGCACGACATTTTATTTCGAAAATGAAGGCACTGAGCCACCTCAATCTGTCTAGCTCGGTCTAGACGATTTCGGAAGTAATCAAAGAATTTCGTAACTCTTTTAGATGAAATAGCATTTATATTTTTTTACTTTTTGTTTTTTACAGTCTTTTTTATTTATATATGTATAGTTTGTTAAGGGGGATTAGACTGGGTTATTTAGAGTAAAGTGGTTTTCTCTTTTTGTTTTTGACCTAATTTTCGAATAAATTTTATTCTTTTTCAGGGTCTAACAATCGAGGTAATTTACTCTTTTTCATTGGTGTTTTTTTAGCTCTATATAATCCTTTTCGTTGAGTGTAATTAGCTGTTCTTTCATACTTAATTTGAAATCAAAACTTTAAAATTGTCTTAAATAAATAAAATCTTACGTTTCCGTCATATTCACAGAACATATATATGTTCTGTAAAAGTTTTGATTTTAAATTAAGTATGAAAGAACAGCTAATTACACTCAACGAAAAGGATTATATAGAGCTAAAAAACGCCAATGAAAAAGAGTAAAAAACCTCAATTGTTAGACCCTGAAGAAGAATAAAATATTATTCGAAAGCTAGGTCAAAAAACAAAAGAGAAAACCGAGGAGAAAACCACTTCTCTCTAAATAACCCAGTCTAATCTCCCTTAACAAAATATACATATATATTTTTTCATCTCAGAAAGTTTTCGTCGCAAGTAAAAACTCAAGAAACCATTCTCACTGTATATGAGTTGATCACGAAAATATTTTGAATTTGAAAAAGAACATTGGCGTATTATTTTTTTCAACAAATTTATTCGGACAGAAGTCCGTAGGGACGCCATTGATGTAAATAAAAAATAATTTTGGATTGAAAAAAAAATTTTCCCCAAATTTCAACACCCTGTTTCTCAGAAAGAATGCGTCAGTGACCCATAGTTCATATGAACTTTATGTCTTAAAATCATCTGAGGATGAAGGTCTCGAATTTACGGCACCCTGTATAGCGAACAAACTTGAATTCTGACTCGAATTCTGAGAATTATAACGGGAATATATCAAGTTTGGATAAATTTGCATGAGAATTTTTTATCTCCTGATATCAAATCAATAAAAAACATCTAAAACGGTCAAAATCCATCAAATTATCTCTTTGCTTGCATGATTTCCAACTTTGTAATCAGATTTATTTATTCAATAAACCCTTCAGTTCTGTAACGCAACTCTAAGCCTGGTTTTGTTTTGTTTTTTTTGGTTTATGAATGCTCTTGTTTCCAAATTGAACCTATTACCGAGACTATTATTGTTGCTCAGCCAACAATCTGATCTCTTTCATAAACATGACCTCAAGTAGTGGTGTCTATGTATAATAGTTTATTTGAAATTGTATTATCATGAAATATAAATGAATCAAAGAATTAAATTTGCCCATTATGAAAAGAAAGACAATCTGTCCGGACGCCACTGGTAAAATTCAAAATAATTTTGAATTAAAAAAACATGCGTAACTATAAATTTCAACACCTTGTATCTCAGAAACAATGCGTCAGACCCATAATCCATAGAAACTTCATGTCATAAAATCATCTGATACCAAGGGCATTGTGAAAGGATGATGAATGAATGAATGAAAATCATCTGACGAGTAAGATCCCTAATTTACGGTACCTTTATGAAACAACCTCTCACATTCAACTCACGATAGTGGTTTTTCTACATTTTCAAATTAATCTTTCTTTTTTTTGTTGAATTGCAAAACTTCTTTTTGATGTCAGTTCGATTCTTTATGCTCTGAGATTCATTCAAATAATTCTTTGTTGCGTGAAATTTCAATATTTGGTGCTAATCAATGCGCCTATAAACTCGCATATAAACAATTATCTACTTACATATACATATTTCGAAAATAACTTATACCTACCTACTTGAATTATGGAGATTTCATGCTTAGTGAGCACAAAATAAATACGATGATAATGAAGTGTAAGAACAGCTGTGAGATACAAGCAATCCAAAGCTTCTCGGTTTGCTTTTTATCTGGGTCCTTATTTTTCACCAACTGGCCGTGAAAAATTATTTGATTCACAATAGTAACAAATAATTCCTTTCAATAATTTGTCTACAAAACAATAAGTTGAATAAGTAAGATTACATTATTTCATTTGAACAAAAACCTCAGGTAACTCAATGATGTATGAATTCCTAGAAATTATCCCTATCTAGGTATGAGCGAGGCTATGAGTCATTATTGACGAAAGTGGAGTTGAGGGTAGCGGTAGCACTCGGCATTCTTGAAGATTCCTTGAAATTAAGAATGAGTGAAACCCAAATCGTGAAAAAAGCCTTTGACGTATTGTCACAGAATGGGAAATAACGTTGACGTTGGTACAATACTTTGTACCTATAATAGAGATAAAGGGTGTTTCAATATAAACTTGACAAACGAATATAGCATATAGATAACACTCGAAAAATCATTTTTTGGCACATGACTTATACCTTGTTATCGAAGCATAAGCGAAATGCAGAGTGATAAAGGTGAATTTTGTGCAATTTCTTTTCGTGTGTGAACAGTTACGTGCTTGGTTACGTGTAACTTTAGAATTAACGGTTTCTGGGCATATCTCAATACTTTTTCGTGCTCAATTCAGATATTGTATCAAATTCCTATCAATATGCAAAGTAGTTCAAACTTATAGAAAAAATAGTGGAAAAATAGACTCACCGGCAAAATATAATCGACTCACTCAAAAAATCGATGAAGTTTGTTCATTCATGAATAAGCATGTTATTTCAAGTCCGATTTGATTGATTCTACTTTTCAATAATTGTAGGTAGGTTTATACGAAATCAATGACCAGTTTGGAATTTCTAGAAAACTTGACGTTCGTCATATTAGACAAAGTGAAACAATAGTTATTTTTTATACAAGGGAAAAAAGTACTAGATTTTATCTCGAGAAAAAAACCGAGAGCTAAAATCTAATATTTTTCCCATGTATAATACACTATTTTTTTCTGTGACAGAAAAAACGACCATTTAATAGTGAAAGAAGTATAACCTTTCACGAAATTACTTTTTTGCTCACTGGAAAAAAGTGAGTACTTTTTTCCCGGATACATAGACACTCATTTTTTTGACAGGGAAAGAAGTAATTCCGTAAAAAGTCATATTTTGTGACCTGTCAAGAGATATAAAATGCCACATTTTTTTCCCGTCACAGAAAAAAATATTAAATTCTTTGAAAAGAACGAACAAACAAGAACAAAATCTGAAACTTGTGCACAAACTATTGTGATACTTCAAAATATCCCTTAAGTTGGAAGATTGTAACATGAAACAGATCTATATCCACCGAACCAGCAGCCCGTAAAGCTCTGTCAAGAGGGTTGTTGATTTAGTAATTATGTTTGTGAAAACATAAAACTAGAAATATTGAAGCGCCACATGTTGTTCCTTATGCGACGTTTATTGGAGACGATTTCGTGCTAATGCATGATAATGCCCGACCGCATGTGGCTAGGATTGCTAGGAAGTATTTTAAATAAGTTGATATCCAAGAATTCAATAGCCTGCTCTAAGTCCAGATTCGAACCCAATTGGGCATGTTTTGGACGCTCTTGGGATGAAAATTTGCAGCAGCTCAGTGATGCTCTAAATGCTTCGAAACCTTATTCAGGGCATGGAAAGACGAATATGTAGGTACCTACCTATTATCCGCACCTGGGTCATAAGGTCAAAGTTTTAGGTTAAATTGGATGATGTACTGTTATAGCCAAGTTTTCTTACAATTAAGAGAAAATTTCAAATACAACTTAAAATAAGATATTTATGAATTAACAAACTTCATCGATTTTTCGAGTAGATCGATTATTTTGCCGGTGAGTGTATTTAACGACCAATATAACATAACTTTTATTTAAACGAGCCAAGTCTTGGACAGTTAGACGGAATAAGCAATAAATTGTAACATTACCTCACTGTTCATTTCGAATGTTATTTCTTCGATA
Source organism: Propylea japonica (assembly GCA_013421045.1). Taxonomy (NCBI): domain Eukaryota; kingdom Metazoa; phylum Arthropoda; class Insecta; order Coleoptera; family Coccinellidae; genus Propylea; species Propylea japonica. The sequence continues at coordinate 6,805,471 of CM024245.1, read as the reverse complement.
AACCACAATTGTTAATTCGAGAACAATCGAATGTTTTCTTACGTGGATCAGCCTTAAGTTTACGGAGATAAGAAATAAGAAACGTAAATAATGATTAAAAAATCCGAAGTTTACCACTTCTGATAAGAGGAGGCGATAGAGTGATGCATGTTTTATCACCATATAATTTGTTAGAACATTTATATCTCGTTGCGTTTCGACGCAGTTAATAATATTATGCATTTGTTTCCTTCAAAAAACTTCAAACTGTTTTACATGTGTAAATGTTTTTGTTACAAGGTCGAATTTCAGCAAAACTTTGAGTAGACCCAACCTATCCGTTGAGATTGACCTCCTTTTATAAAGTGAAGTAACGTAATGGGCGGTGCATTCTTCGGTCAAATTTTTTTAATCAACTTAAATTTTTCCTTAAAACCTGAGCATGTGCTTTTGAGCGCTCGTTCATTGGTGGAGCAATAATGATATTACTCTCAAATTTCCTTTAGACTTTGAGATTCATGCTAATTATATGAATGCAAAATCTCAGCACGTTCGAAATTATATTCTGGAAATTATTCATAGAATGAAATATGTTGAAAATCTATAACTAAAAAAAATAAATTCTATGGTTCAGATGATACGATCCGGACGGCCCAGAATTGAAGTTTGAATTCGAATTTTCGGCTCAAAATTCGAACATTACAGACATTTTGGCAGAACTTTATAGCACTCATTTGAGAAGGACGAGCGTTCAAAAGAGAAGGATATTTACTGAAGCGTTTTTGACAGAAGGATTATTTTTTTTACTCATTCATATAATAATATGTGATCAACGAGGTGAAGAACACAATTTTTGGTGAATATCACGTTTATCTATAGTTCCACATTTGAAATATGGAAATGGGAAACTAATGAATATTTTGTAATTTCCCAAGTGAATAGACAACGGGAAATTCCAAACTGTTACAAACTACATTTGCGGTTTCTGCTTTTTGGAACATTCACTTTCATAAACCAGAAGAGATTGATTAGTATCAGGAGGATATACGTATAATTAGTATTTTTCATCAAAAAAATCCCTGAGCAGGTGCTTTTGAGCGCTCGTTTACTGGTGGAGCAGTAATACTATTACCTCAAAATTTTGTATAGGACTTGAGATTCATGCTGAGTATATGGATGCAAAATCTCGACTTCAGAATTATATTCTGGAAATTGTTCAAAAAATAAAATATGTAAAAAACAGTAATTTCAAAAAATCAAATGCTATTGTTCACTTTATGCGATCCTCTTGAGACTTTGCAATATCATTCAGTATATCAATCATCATTCAATACATTCAAAATAAATGTCACGGATATCTTGTTATGGAAATATGAAGATTGTTCTTTTCAATATTCCAGTTCGAACTCTATCGTTTGAGACCATTTTCGACTCAAAATTCGAAAAATACAGACATTTGGGCAAATAACTCAACCACTTCTGATTTACCTTGTGTTAAAATGCAGTACTAGTGCAAATGACTAATTTTTTTCGCAGAATCTTTTTGAAGTAAAAATTTACTCTGTATTGTTATTTGGATGTGTATTGTGAAGATTCTTTCCTTCTTCTAGCTTATGCATTTTACCTGTTTCTTCTTCTTTGTCCATACCGTCATATTCTTTCTGTGTTGACGATCCATCTTCTTCATCGTTTCTCAATGCTTCTTGCCCCAGGTGGTGATTTTATTCTCTCTAATTTAACCAGTCTTTCAGCAACCAATCGTTGAAGTTTTCAAAATTGCAATCTTTCCTCTATATTTTCAATGTTGTTACTCCCTGTCTAATAGTAGATCTCAAAATAAAAGGTGATTTTAAAGTCTACGAAATTGGTCATTAATGACCCATTTCAATGCTTAATTGATGCTATTTTAATGTGCAATCCTCATGGCAACCGTACACAAAGTATTCAAGAGCACTACAAGAAATGTCAAAACTCTACTGGATCATAGAAATTTTATTATGTATGACTTGTGCAAATGAGAATGTATTTCAATCAAGAATTCATACACAATTCATATTGAGATCGTCGGAAAAATCTTGTAATCAACTCGGTTATTAATCGAGCGACTAATGGTCTCGAACTATTAACGATATCTTGACCATTAGTCGCTGTCTTTAATAACCTAGTTGATTGATTTTCTCGAAGATTACATTCTTTTCAAAACGTTAGAATACGATATCCCTAACCTTTGCGGCGCACTGTATTTGGACGAGTTCATTTATTTATGCAACTCTTTTTCCTTTTTTCAGCATCAAAGAAGCAGTGAAAAACAAAAAGAACGCTTCATGGTCTGAGCAGTATAGACAACAATGGACTAAAAACTCAAAGTTAACATCTGCCAATGAAGGTACGTGGAAGACACAGATTTATGAAATTCTTGTATTATGCATTGAAAATGATTTGTAGAAAGTTGATTTTCTTAACCTTCAGAGATAAGAAGATTTTTAGGACATGATGCGTGGTAACGATGTTCTAAAAAAAAGTTGCATCCTGTGATAAGACTAAAAATTATCAGTGTTATAATGGGAGTACTATTCATTCGCAGAACTACTCATACACATTTTTTAATTGGACTTATCTTCATATGCAATATTACCCAGTGTATTCAAATTGAAATGATATAGCATGTATTGAGGAATCTACCACTTACATTCGCAATCATATTTATTAAATGATTCGCATGTTAATAAATTGATTGAGAAATATCGCTGCAATTCAGTGAAAATAGTGGTATTCAGGGGAGCTCTGATGTAGTTGGAACTTCACTCAATAGTGTCTTGCAACAACATCCATTTTTGTGTATTTTGAGGAACTTTTATACAGGATGTTCCTAAATTTATACGACAAACTTCAGTAGGCGATCCTTCAGATCATTTTATGACGATAATTTCCCATAAATGTAGGTCTGGAAATGCATTGTTTCCAAGATAAAGGGTGTTATAATTTCACATTTATTCATTTTGTGACAAACAATCTCTTCTACCTTTTTTCCGTGTGTGGCGCCGTTTTCATGTAAGAAAATAAAACATTATGTATTAGCGACGCAACGTTAAGATGTTTTATTGTTTTACATGAAAAGGGCGCCACACACGAGAAAATGACAAAAGAGAATTTCGGTCACAAATTGCACGAAGAATTCGAAAATTATTGTTACATTCAAATATCTCAGTGGCGTACCAATTATTTTAGTCAATTTTTAAGTGAAACTTTAACATCCTGTATGTTGGAAACAATGCGTCCAGAGCTACATTTATTCGAAATTTTTTCTCATGAAATAATCTGAGGAATCAACACCTGAAGTTTGTTTTATGAATGCATTAATCCCAATTTTACCAACATAATACTTAGTATACAGGCTGTTTCTTATTTTTTTAGGGGAGGGATAGGGCCCTGAAGGCCAAATTTTGAAATCAGACTTATTGAAATATTTCAGATGCCAGAATAAATTTACAAGAAAAAAGGTTCTTAGAAATTATAATGGAACACTGACAGACATCGATCTCGTCTAGGCGGCTGTCAACAGATGAAATTTCAAACATAACATTTTGGTTACCAGGCAGTTGAATTTTCAAAATAACCGCAACAAAAATTAATATGTAACCAATAATTTGAAATTCTATCTGTAGACAGCTACTAAGTCGAGATGGGTTCTTGCCAGATTTCCACAGATTTTTTGTAAATTTTTATTTGTCATTTTGAATGTTTTGAGCCTCTCCCAATGTTGGCCTTCAGGGTTTCAGTTTCCTAAAAAAAATAATTCGAGAATCCTTTCGATATTTTTTAATTCTGTTTTCATATTTGAGGATAAAGAAAAGATAACCATGGAAAGCTTTATTGTTTTCGGATATATTTATTTTTCTCCTATAGACTTAATAAAAAAATTATTTATGGTCGAATCGGTCGAGCGGTTTCCGATTTCTAGCGATTTGAAGTTTAATATCTCGAATATTTTCGAAACTGAAAAACCGATCGGGCAAAAATTTCACATGAAGTGGCTCAATAATAATATGAAGACTTGTGAAAATATCATGAGTATCCTTGAAATAGAAAAAAGAATTTCATACTTCATAAATTGTTCGGTATAAATCGCCGAAATCGTCACTGAAGATGACAAGGAGAAAACAGAAATTCAACCATCCATCTTGACCACAAGATTATATATTCAAGTTTTTTTCTTCGAAAAATACCACATTCAGTTGAAGAAAACGACCAAATCCATCAAAATGCGATTGTTTCAGAACTGTAATTCCATCCATTATGTTATAGTTCATAACGAAAAGAAAATACTTGAAAGAATTCTGATACTGAATTCGAAAACTCTTTGAAAATGTTTAATGTTTTTCACAATATTCAAATAATTTTATGACAATCGAAAGCTCATTACTTGGTAACAGCTGTTACCAAGTAATGAGCTTGAGATATTTGTCATAAAATTATGAGGCATTTGTCAATGTCCGAGGGATCTTCGGAAGAAAATTTTTTGACAAAAAACTGCATAACTCAGCACAACAAAACATTTATTTATTTATTTATTAAAAGTACAATTAGTGAAAGTGGTGCAATTACTAAAATTAACGTAACATTAGATTCGTTGCTATTCTCTATACATTAGAACTATTACCACGCATAATATTTATGATCTTGTTGTGGTGTTCTTGATCGAGGTTCAGGTATGGTTTAATGGAATTTTGATTGCTATGACCAGTAATTTTCAGCAATTGCTGTTCTTCCACACCACTTTTTGCCAATTGGCTAACAGCAGTTGATCTATTGGAATGATTTGTGATCTTTTTGTCCTTTATGTTCAAGCCAATTGGTTCGGCAGCAGATTTAGTCCATCCATTTATGGTATTTCTTCCAACAGGTACATTATCGTACCACTTGTCATTTTGATTTTTCCAATGTCTATTTGGTTTTAAGAATAGTCGTGGCGAGGTAATATTATCACCTCGTTTTGATATAAGTTTATGAAAAAGACGTACAGGGCAGCTTTCTCTCTTACTATTGGAAACCAACCATTTACTACTTGTGCAACTTTTAGAACCACCTTGGCACGTTTTACTAAATACTGGATTGTATTCAATGCGATTTGTTGGAGAGCCATCGTTATTTTTTTCGACTTGAAAATCCACCAGGCAAGCAACTGCCTCTCCTCCTCTCCACGCTCTCGACAGCAGCAATATGGTAAAATTTACGCATAAGGCCTTCAGGAGTATTTTCATCCCATAGCATTATTATTTTGTTAACTTCAGACAAATTTAACGAAACTGAACTTGATTTACGTTTACGGGTTTGCTTGCAATTTTTTTCGGATTGCATCGCGGGCATCTCGGGCTGGAACTTTGAACTACTTTGGAACGGGTCAATCATAATGTTGTAGTCCTTATAATACTTTTCTTGTAGGAGTTTGCTCGAAACATTCCACATAGTTTTCACCGTTGCTTCTTTGAATTCTGTCCCGTCTTTTTTCCCATATTGACCGCCCAATTTGAGTATCAACGCCAATTCTTCTAAGCTTCTGTGTTCATTCAATTCGTATACTCGTTCGCAGCAAAATTCCATAAATATTCCCCAAATATATTTGTGGCTATAGGAAGTATTTCTGGAAATGTTTTCCTTGATAAGCGCATTTATACTTTTAACATTGCCAAAACGTGACATTTTCAATTTTGTTCGGAAATATCTCAGAGTAAGAAATAAACATATATTTCTTACTCTGAGGGAATTATGTTGTGAGACTGTGCTGTCATGGTGATTGATAACTGCATTGAATGCAATTTTCGATGTTATGTTGACATGAGTGGGTTAATTGTTCCATGTGATAAAAAATCATAAGATTTGATTGGTTTTTAGAACTGTCTAAAATTTTCAAGGTATAAACAACATTCAAGAATTTTATTTTCCTGGATGTATCTTATTCAAATATCTCGAGAGCATGTATTCAATTTATCGTTTGTTGACTCATGGTTTCCGTTCAAATAAACGGTAAAGGAGAACAAGAATAATGTATGAAGGAATCACATCAAACCAATCGCACCTAGGACCGGTAGTGCAGTTGGTAGAGACATCGAACCATCTTCCGCGCGGTAGAATCAGAAGTTTTGGCACGATGTTCATAATTGAAAACGATTATTCGAATTTGAACATCCTGAGAGCTGCGAGTTTCATACTTTTCGTTTTCAAATTAAATTTTCCTGTAGAAGTTTTATCCTGCCTTGAATATTTTGAAGTTGTTCCTTCGCGAAGTTATCGTGTTTACGGTCGACCTAAAAAAAGGACGCATACGCGATAACTTCCGGAAGGAATAACATCTAAACTTGAAAATTGAATAGGAAAATGGAAGTCATAAGTGAATAGAATGAAATCAGTAGATTCAGATTATTCGTGAGAGATCAGTTTTCCGAAATGAACAACCGGTGGAAAAGGAAGAGCTATTGGCTATGGCATTCTTATTTTTTTGGAATATCGTGAATTGTTTTACGTATCACAATAGCTGACATTCCTTTGAACATTTCATGTGATTTCATGTATGAAGGGAAATACTGTCAATCACTTCGTCATAAATATTGCATTGAATCCACTAAAATGCATTCGCCCATGAAATCTTGCAATATTTCCAATTATTGCTGTACTCGGCACAACATTTTATTGACATTCAATATGCTTCTAGGTCATCATATTTTTTATTGGCAATAATGTTACCAATAAAGCGATTCGAAGGCACAATAAAATGGGTACGGAACAAAAATATTGTTTTTCGTACTGCGGGGGAATGTTTATTCTCAAACATCGTGAATACGGTATAGCTGAAGAGAATGTTGAACTCGAACGCACTGACACTCCCGAAGAACTGTTCTGAATTCCAAGAAAATGTGCTGGTGTTAGTTGTCGAAAAATCCCATTGTTAATGGGTAACCGTGACCTTCATTTTGTACTGTCCGTCTACAAATTGAAAGCCAATTGGTGAATGCAATAAAAACCCAAAATGATAGATAATTCATTGAAGGAGATCGAACTTTCTCCGTATTCATTCGTTGCATTGTACTTTAAGAAATGTTCTTCCCTCAAAAATTATTGTCGTGAAAAGTATAGGTTCTAAACGATCTGACAAGACGCCTTTGAAGAAATCTGTACTTTAGTCATGCTAAGTTGGATACTTCGAAGTCATTTTGGATAAAAAAATTAATTAGAACACGCACCCAAATGAGGGTATTTCCAAACATACTGAAACCTTTCGTTTTGGATATGCCACAAATTGAACGTCAAATGTGAAATCCGGTATGACGATGCGTTGGACTGTATACAAGGTGTTCCTTAACGATATACTAATACTAAATGCTACAATTTTTGAAGCTGTTTTCAAAAGAAAACTTTATAGGTATACGTATAATATATCGTGAACTTACTTACTTTTGATATACAGAGTGGTAAGTTTCCAGGAAAAATTTTTTTTTACAACCACAACGTATACTATTGCAGTTAACTCCATGAAATTTGGTATACTCGTTTTCACTCCATCAAGATACAATTTTTCCAATAAAAATAATTAAATTTCGTTCACCAGTGGCGTCTGTGTGGGTTTTGCATTGAGTATTTTGGAAGATAATATAATACGACACTGCTTTTTCTCAAATTGAAAATTATTTTTGAAATTACCCTTCATTTCTTTGATCTGATTCTACTTCATTATAATTAGAATAAATTCATTCATTAAAATTAGAAATAATTAGAACGCCATTGGAAAAAAAAATTAAATTATTTTTACATTAAAAAATGTATATTGACGCAAAGAAAACGTAACAAATCCCTAAGAGGGGACGCTTCAAAAATTGTATGGGAAAGAAGGGTTGTGTGATATTTCATTTGAAAGGTCTTAGAACGCTTTTCCACAACGGTGTTTGGAAAACTTTATTTTGATGGACCGTTTTTGCCTATAATCAATTTTTTCTACAAACGTCAAAAAATGACAAGGTTCGCGCATTGGCAAGAATATGCGAAGTGACCCTTTTTTTCATTTTCCTTTGTTACTATGACACCGTGCGCGAAGTAGTGTGCGAAATACTTACTTCGCACACTGCATGTAAACTATATGGGATTTTTTATATTTTAACTTGGTAAATTTCTTGAAATCCACGTTTTCTTTAACATTGAGTGTTACTTTCAACATAGAATATATTGCCCATAGTTATAATACCTAATTACTTGATTTGGAAAAACAGTTCAAACCAGTTCAATATTTTTTTTCATATTAAGCTAAGCGTTTGTAGAAAAAATTTTGTTTGCATCTTATGCGCGAAATACTTTGGTGATCTCGACTATTTTTTATCAGTTCTCGATCACCAATGTAGCATTTCGCGCACTAGATACAAAAATAACTATTTTAGTTCAATTGGCCACCTTGAATATTTTGGTTATCTTAAAAAAATGAATTACTTTTTTCTCAAATAATAAGAAAAATTATATCCAACAATGAATGAAAAAAATCAAATCAAAATCAAATTTCCTCGTATTCTTCAATTTTTTTTTTCTTAGGAGGTATTTATTCGGTTTTAATACGTTTGTTCGATCACTCATCAAATCAGTGTGTTTAGGTACTATATTGCTGATTTGTTTAAAATTGTGTTTATAATTATGGTGTATACATTACGAGAGCTGATTGAGCTGTTTGGACTGTATCAGCAAAATCAAAATTTAATTATCTTAAAATTGCCAAAATATTTAAGGTGTGTCATTTGAGCTGAAAAATTGATTTCTGGCAAGAACGGTTTATCAAAATTACGTTTTTCACACAAGATCTTTCAAATGAAATATCATTTATACCCCTTTCCTAAACAAAATCATTCGACGTATTTCGGAAATTTTTTCAATCACTCTGGGACAAGAAATATAAAAGGTGATTCGTCTGAGATGGAACACCCTGTATAAACTTCAGTTCAGCTTAGACCAATCCTACTTTGTAATAGAAAAATGGAGTGTATTTATTAACGGGATGATTTAATGCTTCAAAACTGTTAATTTTATCATTAGCGATAAATCATATTGATTTTTTTGAAAATTTCAATGCCAATGAATTTATTCGGAACTTTTTTAATTATATTAGTATTGACTGAAATGATAACAAAGTCCTAGTTCATCAAAATTTTAAATAGCTACTGAATTCGCTGTATATGTTGTATTCAGAATAAGTCTCATCTCTTTAGGTTGATAATGTCATATTCGTAATCGTAATGACTTCGCAATTATACATTACTATTGAAAAGAAAATAAACCAGTCGTTCGGCACAGACCATAACAACATCGTTAACTTGTGGCAGTATCCAAATCTAGGTAAATAGAAATAAAATATATCGAGATAGAAAGCTGGAACAAATTAAACATTCGAACGTATTCATAGTCGTAATCGGATTGACAGTGCTGACTGAAGAAAAATTATACAGTGAATGTTAACTTACGAAACGACAAATTTATTCAATATTTCTATTACTCATATGCTCCTTTCGACTGGTATTTGTAGAGTTTTGTGAAGCATCTTTATAATGAGAACATGACTTTATTGAAACTGTAAAAATTGATGTATATCGTCATTAAGTGGATAGTTTAACTTTTGTCGGAATACAGACTAAAATTTCAATATATCGAATCAAAATATCCTTAGAGATATTGGTGTCATTATATTCGTCGATTAATTCAACTTTCCTCGCCATTCATTAACGATTTGAAGTCGTTCCTTCTGAAAGTTATCGTGCTCACGACCGACCGTACCCATCATTGAACATTGTCATGAACATTATTGTTCCAGACCAGCAGTACGAGACAAAATTTCAATTTTTCGTTCGCTGTCGTTCTAAATGTCAAATTTGATATATAGTCCATTCACGAAAGTTTTAGCCGTCCGTCGGTTGGTCATGGAAATTTGGCATATTTCACTGTGTATATTAAAATTTAAGGTTATGTCGTTTATCTTCTTGTCATATTGATACGCAATGTTGTCAATATTGCATAGAGTTCTCTGATAACTCGCAAGCTCGTCGGACGAGGCCGGGTACATTCGGCAACGTTGACTTTATTTTACGTTATGACGGCAAACACAACTTCAGATAAATAAACAAACGCCTACTATGCGCTCAAACTTTCGTGAACGGACTATAGGTGGAATTTGTAATTTTGCGTGTATTGAAAAATCAATGAGGGGAAGTTCAAGTGAGTGTACCTTCGAAACCAATCAACCGATTGTGTCTTTTCATGGACATGTGGATATCTCAAATGTAAAGTGAAAATTTTGAAGATTTAATTTCGGAATAAGAAGTGTTCAATTCATGATAAATCGAATTGCTATTCTCAAAAAATTGAAATCTGAATGATTTACCGAATATAAACAAACAGGATAAACATAAAATGTAAGATGCTTACTTGTTAAATGTTTTTCACAAAAGAAATTGTTTTGGTTGAAAAAACGGAATTCACAGAATATTGTCACAGAGTTCATAATAGTTAAACTGTCAAGTTGAAAAGAATTTTCGGCGATTTGTGATTATGTTCCTGATATAGTTATTAATTTAAGGGAAATTATGAATATATTTCTCAGATTATTCAATGTTTTACATGTGCTTTTATTACGATGAATGAGAGGTCAAGAAACCAAAAGTACGATTTTCGAATTAAAAAAAACAACGATTATTTCTTCTGGTGAACAAGCTAGAGAATTGAATTAATACCCGATTTTAAAATGACAGGGTGACCAAAATTGGTGATCCTTGAACTTCAACTTCTTAACTACATGATATGAAACAAAGTAAATGACACATTGCGGTCATCTTTTTTCGAAAAACTCATTAGCTCGTCAACCGCATTGCACTATCGTCCTTTGTTTTCTAGTTATAAGCTAAAATAGACATTTAGGTACCTAATTTCAACTTTGTTCATAATCTCCGTTCCCGTTTGTATTATACTTTAAACTTGAAACACAAACATTATATAAACTCCATTTTGATAGGATAATCCAGACGAATTGTGCTTTTAGCAGGTAAGTTTTGGGTAGTTTAGATTTCTTACATTTTTATGTTTTTGTGGTGTTGAATCCGAATTTGAGGTTTGCCAACAAAATTTCGTGACGGAACATAGAACAAAATACAAAAAAAGAATAAAAATCTCATTCGTGGTCAGTTTTCTGCTTATTACTCCGAAACTATCAACTTTTAGTGAAAAACCTTTTCATACAAAATGAAAGTCCATAAGATTTCCTACAAATTTTACTACCACAGCTTGAAAAAAAATTGAATTCTATGGTTCCAAAGAGGGATCCTCTTGAAATTCAGTATATCAGTCTCGATTCACAAAAAAAATTTCACTCGAATCGGATATCTTGTTATGGAAATATAAAGATTTTTGCTCTCAATATTCCAATTGAATTTTCTATGGTTTTGTTTACACTATGGTCACGCAATTTTGCATAATGCTCATTATGAGCATCTTGCATTTAGCCGCAACATTTTGTTTCGATTGGTTTCGTTTTGTTCCTCAATATCTCAGACAAAACTAAACCCATCGTCCATGAAAATGTAGCGGTCATATGTAAGATGGTCATAATAAGCTTCATGCGAAATAGTGTGACCATAGTGTGAACAGAACCATAGAAAATTCAATTGGAATGTGGAAAAGAAGAATCTTTATATTTCCAAAACGAGATATCCGATTCGAGAGAAATTTTTTTTTGTGAATGGAGACTGATATACTGTTCATGTGAAATTTCAAGAAGATCGCATAATCGGAACCATAGAATTTAATTTTTTTTCATTTATTTAGTCATAAAAAATACCTCATTTTAAACTATAATTTGAGCCAGAACAGGTTGTCGCAGAACAAGGTGTGGTAGTACAATTTGTAGGAAATTTTATGATTTTTTTTGTATGGATAGTTTCCGAGTAATAAGCAAAAAACTGACTAAGAATGAGATTTTTCATCTTTTTTGTACCTTTTTCTATGTTCCGTCACGAAATTTTGTTAGCAAACCTCAGATTTGGATTCAGCACCCCAGAAAATATAAAAAATGGAAGATATCAAAACTACCCCAAAACTTTCCCGCTAGGGGTTCTTTTAAGCCCAAATATACTGTACTAAGGACTCCAGTTGGTTAATCTATTAGTTGCAGAGGCGTTTCCTGATTTATAACCTAAACTTTGTTTTTTTCATATGGACACAATAATCCATTTTGAATAATCACCGTTTTTTTTCTCGTTTCAAAATTCCACAATGGTGACGCTAGGAGGGGGGCAAGGGTTGGTTAGCTTCTCCCTATATTCTTCTCTTGGCCTATGCTAAACAAAATCGTACCTTTATTCATTCATCACCACCTGAACTGCGAATTCTGGTACACCGTCCTATGTTCGAAGAAGATAATAGTTGCCTAGATAGATTTATAAATGAATAGATTCAAACCAATATTTCGCAACATATATCTGTACTCTATAATATTCTTTTATATTGTCTTTTGTGATGCAATAAAGTTATGCTTTCCCAATAGCGGAAAAGCATGAGAATGAATTATTTTCCCAGATAAGCACTTAGACTGGCCGTGTAAAATGCAAATAATTTTGTAATTTGCCTTGTGGAGTTTACAGTAATTCGTAACGGTGTGCGTCGATACACATTCATGCATGTTATTGAAAACATACATTCAATGCTTGTTTCTGTTCCAATTTATTTGTAAACCAACGATCGAACGAATGGAGTTTTCAAATTTAATGATAGATTACTTGAGCTTACTTCATGTGATTGTTATTGTTTCAATTGTGGTAGAATTTCCAGGAAATGCTTCATGAAACTGTAATTGATAACGCCGAAGAAATATTATGAGAAATTGTCCCACATCTATAAGAATTTGTTTGGATTATGCCACAAAATGTGATAGATGAATTCAATTGGTGGATAAGACATGCAAATTTAAATGAAAAGCTTCTAACGCTTTCTGAATCTAACCAAAAATCGAATTCATTTCACCTCGAGTGAATGATTGATGATTATGTAATTATACAAGTGTCCTTAAAGAGACCTCGTCAAATGAAAACCTTTACCAGTTTACCTGATGTGAAAAAATCGTTTGTATGAATGCCTTCCTTCTTGTGCCATAGGTAGATTTAATACTTTTCGAATATATTTTTTTCGATGGTATCCTTCAGAGATATCTTCACTTTTTGCACAGAAAAATAACACAGGGATTCTGAAAAATATGTTTTAAATTCATGTTTCCTATCTGCAGTGGTGTAGAAAAAAAGCACTTCATATAACGTGGAAAAGTGGCCTATTCTGCGGGGACTTCGGAAATGTAAAAGGCAGATGATAACCTTCAGAAGAAAAGATATTAAAATATCTTCCAAAATGAGTAAATTGGAAAAGGCAATACTCAGCGCATGTGAGGATGTCTTAAATGAAAAAAATCAAAAGTCATAGCTCGAGAACTATACCAAAAACCGCATAAAATAAATGTGGTGATTTTTGGATAGCCACAGATCTGAGGAATCTTAAAAAAAATTGACTGGTCACCCTGTATTAGTGGAGATGTTCTATTTTTCGAAGTTTAAGTTGAACAAGTTGTGTTCTTGTTTCTTGAGGAAAAAGTATTGCTGAATTGTTGTATTCGATCTGTGGATTCGTGTTCAAATGTTATGTTATGTTCTTGTGTTTGGGTTCATGGCTTTGAGCTATATTGAAAAGTCGGCAGCTGGAAAGCATTCTTTGGTAGAAACAGCTGACGCCGCAGCTGTCAGTTAATGGAATATCTTTTATATTCGGTCGGATCAAAGTTTGGACACTCTTTGTTGAACACGAGTAAGGCACGAGTCCCTAAATATTATCCTTCCATCTGAAGAAAGATTTCCAAATTATATTGATAATGATTATGACAAAAGAACTTCAATGTTCTTTAATCGTTGATTATTCGTATATGTCTAAATAGGTTCATATCAAGAAATAATCTTATGACTTGTATATTATCCAAATAATGTTTTTGAGCAGCTCTCTAAAATTCCCGACAAAAGACTAAAAGCCAATAAGTGATCACATTCAGATACGAGTATGTTCAAAACTTAAAATGCAATTATGCTCTCTAAATTATAGGAAAATAAAAAACAATATTCACAAAATAATCTACTATAGTCCGTTCACGAAAGGTTGAGCCGTCGGTTGGCCATGATAATTTGACATATTCCACTGTGTATATTAAAATTTTAGGTTATGATGTTTATTTTCTTGTCAGATTGATACGCAATGTTGTCAATATTGCATAGAGTCGTCTAATAACTTGCAAGCTCGTCGGACGAGGCCGGGTACATTCGGCAACATTGAATTTATTTTACGTTATGACAGCAAATACTGCCAACTTCAGATAGATAAAGAAACGCCTACTATGTGCTCAACCTTTCGTGAACGGAGTATAGGTACCGATATTTCAAACACAATTTTGACACAAAAAATAATTATCAAATTTTGTTTCTTTGATGATCTGGACATTATTTCGAATATTTCCTTAAATGTTTTGAGTAGGCAAATTATTGTGAATATTGAATATTTATGTTGATGAATATCCAACTAATATTTCACCAAAATCCAAAATTTTATGAAATGCGAATGAATCGCATGACCTGGAATATCGAAATTAACCTACATTCTCAAAAGTTGCTGAGCATTGTCACTGGTTTTTTTGAATTTATATTATATTGATTGATTACTAGCTGGCTCGGCAAACCTAGTTTTGACATATCATTAAGGACTTAAGCCTAGCTTAGACGAACGGGCATACGAGCTTCAGACAATCCAAAATACATTCATCCATCATAGGTTTAAAAATTATTAAATATGGTGTAAGTAAAAAAATGTTGTATAATATGTTAGTTCATACATTATTTCTGATTAAAATTTTGAATTTTCGATTCACTGGATGTAACTTCACTTTTCGTCCAAATGTCAAAATCATTATATAACCTATAAGTACTCTATGACTGCTTGATTGGTCTTTTATTTTTTTCTGAACAATTTTTTTGGAATTATTAATGTTGTTTAAATGTAGCCCTGGCAATCATGAACACAACAAAAAAAGAATTATCCAATTTGGTGCAGTCGTTTGAAAGATATAGCATTTTGACGGTAACCATAGATCCTATCGATTGAAAAATAATCTGGGAGGATTCTGCATTTCTAGGAAAAAGAAATTGACTCTATGATTCAGTGGCAAGCGCAGGTGAATATTATTGAGGACTGAAGTTTGAACCTGGTGCATATTTTTTTTATTATGAACTACTGTTCTTATGTACCTACCTTGGGGACTAATTTTTCCTCATTTATTTTCTACAAGTGTGCCATAACTTCGATAATGACAGTGTCTGAAGGAACTGAGTGTTATACAATTTAATGAACAGGCAGACATTGAAATCAAGACGCCAGCAATTGTAGAGGTCGTTTCAACTCTTCGCTTGATATAAATGGAAAGTTATAGTACAATAAATATAATTAGTTGGCTTCGATTATCAGATCCTTTGAAAAGTGTTGATTATGCACTTTGTAGATCTCAAAAGTTCATTAAATTGTACATACAGCGATATCAGAAACGATATCGTGTTTAAAATATTGTAGTGATTTATTCGATTGATACAATTAATCTAAATACATTACACAACAGCTTCATCAACTAATATATTCATCCGAGTCTCAATTCGTTACGTCATTTAATTCGCACCATTCAAAAGATCGAATCCTTTTGACTTAGCCCTTTAAAGTTTTCTGTCGGCTTATGTGACCATAGTGAAGGTATAAAGCTCCTGAATCCAAGGGAAGAATACAGAAATTGTTGTCTATCAGAAAAAGGTTCTGCAGGAAAGACGAAAGTCAGCGAAGTTAATGGTGAAAATAATTCGTGTAATGAAATCAAGAGCTCTAAGGAAATAGAAGAAATAAAAATTTAAAAAAGCTTTGAGCAGGTGTTTTTGAGACCTGCTCGTTGGTGGAGAAATGAGGCTATTACCTCAAAATTTGTATAAGACTGGAGATTGACACTAAATATATAAATGCAAAATCTCAGCACGGTAGGAATGATATTCTGGAAATTATTCAAAAACTTGAAAATTGAAAGAATTGAATTCCATGGTTTTGATGATGCGATTCTCTTGAACTTTAGCATGAAAATTCAGTATATCAATCTTCATGCACCAAATGAATTTCTATGGTTCAGATTATGCGATCTTCATGAAATTTTGCCTAAACGTTTAGTATATTACTCTTCATTCACAAAATGAATTTCACTAGATTCGGATATCTTGTTTTGAAGTTTTTTTCAATAATGCAATTGAATTTTCTATGATTCTGTTTGAATTATGGCCACAAAATTTTGCAAGAGGCTTATTATGAGCATCTTGCATGTGGCCGCAAAATTTTATTTCGATTGGTTTCATTTTGTGTGAGATATTGAGGAACAAAAATTTTGAATGGCCATGTTTTTTGGAACATCCTGTACGATTTGACTGGTTATCGCATAGATTTATAATACTAACTATATGGCGAACCTGTCAAAAAATTTTGAGGCAAACTACGGCCATTTGCAGTTTGAGTTGGATTGGAGAGGTCAATTTTTCAACGAATTGAAGTATTAGAATTAAGTACCGACATTACACCGTTTCTGAAGGAACTATAGTGTATAATCATCATAATGATGTATTATTGTACGGCATATGGTTGTTCTCATCAATATATAAAAGAAGTTCCTCTTCACTTTTTCAGGTGAACATTCATATTCGTTTAAAATTCAACAAATACTTATATGTTTTGATTTTCAGTTATCCACTTAAAAATCCGAAGCTCTAAAAAGCCTGGCTTGCAGCTTTGGGCAGGAACATTTCGTCCTATCAAAATCATCCAAATTGTGTGGGGCCATTTCATTCAATCAGATTAGGCGACTGAAACCAACAAATAGAATAACATTAAGTGTATACTATCTAAAATTTTTCTGTCAAGAAAGATGTTAAATATTTGAAATGTTTCAATATTTTTCAATAACTAATCACACGAATCGGAATTATTTAGGTATAATTTGATATAGACCGAAATGTCAGAGTTCACAGAACACTAATATTCAGAGTTCCTTGTTCATCACTTCTTTCAAATGAACGTCTATGTTTCAATCAAAATTCGAGCATAGATGGTATAGATGGCGAGTTTGATCCCAAACTGCAAATGACTGCCCTTGCCTCACTTTTTTCTTCGTTGACAGATAGGAAGTTCGACGTCCAGTTAGTATCATAAGTCCATGCTTAATCGAGGCATTTGATCTTCGAACTCACCCTGAAAATCTCAAGTCTCTAATAGGACAAACCCTTTGAAAGTTATCCTGCTAACAACCGGCTAGACGGACGGATGGCCCCGCTGACCAAATTGAATTTTACCACGGATTCATGATCACGGAGTCGAACCCTATCGTTTGAGAAAATTTTCGGCTCAAATTTCGAAAATTATAGACATTTGGGCAAAACGATATAGCACTCGTTTGAGTAGAACGAGCGATCAAAAATGGAAGACAAAACGAAATATTCCACCAAACCACATAAAAACTTTTTCGATGTTTCGGGCGAAAGGCAGGACAATCAAACTCTGAACGAGCTTGGAAAATGCGAAATAGATATTTCGCGAGTGAACAGGACAAAAAAGCAGTCGCTTCTTCGAAAGAAATTTATTCGATATACTTTCAGTACAAATAACATGATCTAAATGTAATAAGACACTAAACCTTTCTCCTCAGACCTTGATAGATTAACAATTGTATTTTTTATCGAGCACGAAAAGGACATCGGATCAGAACGTTTTACATGGGATAACCCACGGTGAAAAACGTCTCAATAAAACAATTGAACACAGAACAGTCGACGGTCACCCAAAGAATTCCCTTGACTTGACGTACGCGCAAAGAATACTAACCTGATATGATAGAGTGATAAAGTCAACACCATAGAAGGTCGATATTATGTACGTGAGAGTAATCATAGATGACATGAAATTGTCTATTAATAGAAAACTATCGCCCATTGGTACAAATTTCGTTTGGTTTTATTGTCAAGATTCGTTGTGAAAATCTTCGTGAGTTGGAAAATTCATGAGGGCGTTATTCAACGCGAGGAAAAGAAAGTTTATGGTATGTGTGCCATGGTGGAACAGGAAGAACTCTTATGAAATGCATCCGTTCATCATGAATGGATCAAGGGCGAAATTTTTATTGTTGCCTGTCGAACTATTTTGATAATTATAAAACATACAACATACAAAGGTGTGAATGAATACTTGAGAAAAGGAGTTGAGTCCTTGTAAAAATTGACTGTGTCTTCCATATCACTACTTATTGAGGCACTTTTCCTTTTTAACAGCCTCTAAGGATGGCACCTGAAAAGCAGTTGCTAATGTGTTTTCAAAACAAAAAACTAACAAAAATGAAATCAAGCAGATATTTTATATGGGTGAAATGGCATTGAAAGAATTTGGCGGTATTCCTCTATGATTGTTAGGAGTAGAAAAAGTAATTTCGCAAGAAACTTTTTTTTCATATAGGGTGTCCCAAAACTCGACGTCAACCCGAAACCGGGTGAAAGGGCAAGTCATTCTGGTTGTCAAAAAAATATAAAAAAAATCTAAGTTGCATGATTTTAAAATAATAGGCATTTAAAAAAAACATGCAAAATTCCACACCCTGTGACAGTCCTTTCACTCCTGTTGCCACAAATACCAACCTTTTCCAACCTTGAATAATGCTTGTATAAACTGTAATCAAAATTTTGATACCAGCTGCTCTAGGTTTCATGAAAATAGGGCTAACTTTTCAGAGAACAAATTCAAAATAAACAATTGCCTGGTTTCAACTGACTGTATTGAGAAAAAAATGTACTACGCAAGTTTGGCATGTTTTGTCAAAAGTTGGCGCATTTAGTAAAGATTCCAAAATGGTATAATACTTGGTAAATTGTAGCTTCCGTAGTTCGAATTCGCTGTCGATTGCCTTTGAAGAAGCGTTTTCTTTAACTGCTTCCCAGTAAAAAAAGTTCAATGGGTTCAAGTCCGGTGAACGGGCCGGCCACGGGATACGACCGGAACGATTAATCTTTTGGGTTCTTATATCAACAAAGTTAAATAATAGGGATGTTGACTATTTTTTGGAATTCATTTTATCATGTAGATAAACCCTATACAAACACGAAAATATTACTTTTTTCTTAAAAATATAGTATTTCCAAAAAAAAATACGTTGAAGAAAAGAGAATTAATTTTCCCGCGGAAACGGCACGTTATGATGATTACGTCAATAGTCGGTAGACATCATAAACTAACTAAATTTTTAGTTTGTCAGTTTGTCTATGGTAAACATACTTTGACTTCTGTCAAAGCGAACTGATTTTGCCTGATTCCTTGTGGAAAAGTTCAATTTAAGCCTTCAAAATGAATATGTCGGTCAATAAAAGCTGAATGAGGTGTTTCTTTTATTTGTAATAATAAATATGAGTTAAAAGTTTGCTACTTACAGAGACAATTCTACGTTTTTAAGCTCCACTGCATAAAAATCTTTGTTTTCAGCATAGATGCGACCATCAGGGAATCAATCTTCGTTAATTTACTACTATTACCCTTGATGAATCCTATCTCCATTATAAAGAAAATTGTAGATTATCGTTCTTGTAACGAATAATCGAACTATTCTGTTCTCTTTCAGCTTTCAACTTCTTGAGTTCGAAACATAGATATGATATTCTATATATTTACTATGGTTCAAGTCACAAAACCGTGGGTTTCACAAAGCTTGATTGGCAATCAAATCGTTTATATTGAAATAAGTCGATGGTTTATGTCAAAAATGAACTGAAAATTCCAGAGAAATGATGACATTTCAATAATCAAGGTGATTGGAGTTTTGTGGAACCCGGCCTATGAATGTATTTTGTTGATCTGAGCACCGAACATTCGAATTGCAATGACAATATACGGATAGTTTGACGTCACTATACGGATTACCTCTGATTGGCGTTCGCAGTCACGTGATAGTTGATAATAAATAACATAATTTAAATCAGCTTTATTTAATTCAACGAGAATAATAAGATCACTAAAATGGTTTTTTAGTATTGCAAAAATTTCCTTCTATGAGGAAAACCTCAATTTATATGATTTCGTAACATGAGTCAACATCCCTATTACCACACGATTCAAAATGAAAGCACTATATGTTCAAAATTCAAAATCTGACAGACTAATTGACATATTGAGGAAGAGAAGTTTTTATCCGATAAAAAAGGATGCACCTTTTTTATCGATGTCAAAGTGAAAATAACATTTCCAGGTCTATGATATTCAATATTGAAGTTAATTTATCTGGAAAAAAAATTCTGGAAACATTTTTTCCCGGAAGATGGATCGGACGTTCTGGTCTAGTCTGAAAATTATTATTTAAATCCTGAGTATCTTCAACTGAATATAATTCAAATATCAAGCATGACAATAAACTTTCTCACACACAGATTTACTGAGAAAACTGTTACAACATCTGAGAAAATGAAGGACTCCAAATAACAAAACAATGGCTAACCCAATTCTCCTAAAATTACAGTTCTCTAGCAAACAATGCAATTCAAACAAATCCTTATGATTCACAAGGCTACTAGTTAGTTCTAGAATTATGTTTGCGAGTAACATCATCATAAAGGTTGAAAAAGTCGCTAATTCGCTGCACTAACGACTTGACGATCTCATTCCTCGAAGCCAACATCAACGATGATGATTCTTCTGGTTTTCTAATACATTTTACCGTTAAATTATGCTGAACATACACAGGTATCATATTCTGCGAAGTACGACAAATTGTTACAGACGATGAGGTACCTTTTGTACCAGTAAGCTGCGAATATAACCTTGGAATATTTTCAGGTTCTAGGCAAGACTTGCTGGATACGACGGCATAAAGTGCCTTTGCGATCAAATAAAATATCTATCAATAAACAAAGTTAATCTGTCAATATACATACACCCTCTATCTGTCAATTGAGAAATTTTATCTGTCGATTAACACTTTCGTATCTGCAAATTGATCTCATTTAATCTGTCGATTGACAGACATAGTGTCAGTTGCAGGAACGTCCATTAAAATTTAAAGGTCCATTAAACTCTTAATCCTCCATTATTACAAGGAACTAATGGAGGATTAAGGGTTTAATGGACCTTTAAATTTTAATGGACGTTCCTGCAACTGAGCATTAATCTGGCAATTCTACAATGCCTAAGTTAAATTAACCCCAATCTTCTCTCTCTGTCTTTGTCTATGAGAATGAGCGATACCTTTCTTTAAAATCTCATATTTGAATTATGCTCTTATATTCAATTGAAAATGGGAAATTAAAACCTTGAAACTTTTCTCGCCAAATTTGAATAATGTTGGCGAAGTGTGGAGTCATCATCAAAGTAAACAATTTCAGATAATAGGAAAACGGTTCATTTTTTCCATCGGCTCCAGAAGCACTAATTTATTACTAAATATCGGTATATTCATTTCATAGCAATTCAAAAATGTTATTGCTGAGGGTGAAGTCAGCAACAGATTGTCAAAAAGTAGGTTGATGACGCCCTAATAAGCACTTATCAGTTACTGAAGGTTGAACATACGACGGCAGTTCAATATTAACGAGACTTTTCGATTTTCAGGCACAATAGTGGGGGGACAACATTCCTGATTTTTTTGTTGTTAGGTAGGTTTGTTAAGAGTAAGGGAAGCACGTTGGATTGCCTCATTGACCCTCTCGGTGTCCACTGTGACGATGTTTGTGCAAGAGGTTCCTCCGTCAATTGCGAAACGTATTGTTCTCTCCACTCCTTACTCGCTTTTTTAGACTCTGGGGTGTAGTGGTGCACCCATGTGAGTGATCAATTGGTCTCCTTATTCCTGAGATCGTGCAAGAAGACGCCCACACACCTGAAAACGATGCAATTTCTGGTCAGCTCTGAGAAGAAGAGGAAACCATCTGGCGCAACACTTACGGTACCCTTGCTACTCTTGTGAATATGGAGTAATTGCTCCCATAACTTATCTCGACCTAACTTGCAATTTCAGAAGTGGTACGACGTTTGTCGTCTTCAATAAGCTGTCGAACACTACTGATGTTGTTCGCTGCGGTCATGGCTCTCATTTTCAACACAATCACGACCCTCCACGAACTGTTTATGCCATTCAAACACTCTGGCTCGCGACAGTGTCTCTTCTCCGAACATCGGCAGTCAATCTCCTCAAGATTTTGGCCAGTGTTACGCCTTCGGCGGCGAGAAACTTGATTACAACACGTTGCGCAATTGACGGAGGAACCTCTTGCTCAAACATCGTCACAGTGGACACCGAGAGGATCGATAAGGCAATCCGACGTGCTTCCCTTACTCTTGACAAACCTACCCAACAACAACAAAAATCAGGAATGTTCTCCCCCCACTATTGTGCCTGAAAATAGAAAAGTCTCGTTCATATTTGAACTGCCCTCGTAGTTTTGGATTTAGTGCTTTCAACTTTCCGCTAACTTCACAAACCCCTTAATACACGTCAATCCGTTGATTCCTGACGTGCGAAAACAGCAAGCGAAATTGAGAATTACCAGATGAAAATGTGTAAATTAACAGATAAAATCTGTCAATTGACATATTAAATCTGTTTTTATTTCATCGCAGTGGCACTAATACGCCTTCGTAGCTTGAGGCTCAAACCAGCAGTAACCGTGGTTTTCTGAGACGGTGAAAGACTTTCTTGTCTCGGTTTCTCCCAGTACATTATTGTAGCGATTATAGATCTACGCTTGTGGATGAATGAATGAACCATTCACCATGAATAATAGACTGATCTCTGATTGCGTATATGGTGTATGAGAATGGCCAGGCTGGTCATAAAGGAGATAGTAGGGTCAGTTTGCGGACAGATTCATTAATCGAGAAAACTGAAAACATGCGTCACGAATCATTCTATGCGGAATCTTGGTGAGGGATAGCGGTTCTCTCATACCTTTTACTATTAGTTTAGTTTAGTCATCTGGCAACACCATAACCTTAAAGTACTAGTGATTCCGTATCAGCATCACGTAATTTTTTTCGTGCAAAAATGTCAAGTTTCATTCCGAATAAGCATCATTTGCGGGAACTTTTGATTTACTTCTTTAATGTGAAAAAATCTGCAGCTGAAGCTGCTTATTTTGATCGAGGAATCATCTCCCAAATTTATCAAAGAAAAAAGGGTTCTTCCTCCAAGACAATGCTGCAGCTCACAAATCAATAAAGACGGTGGCAAAATGGTAGAATTACGCCTCGAATTGCTTCCTCATCCCCCACATTCTGCAGATTCAACCCCAAGTGATTATTATCTATTTTTAAACTTGAAGAGATAGTTCTAGGGAAAGAAATTCGAGAGGGATGACGAGGTCAAATGAAAAACCGCGAAAACTTATTTGTACACCTAATATATTTTCATGAATGGGGAAGAAAACAAGTTCAAACACTGCGCAAAAAATTAACGCACATTATGGGAATTTGAAATTTATTCTACAACTGAAGGTGTTCTCAATCATAATTATTTTTACCAGAATTATGCATGCATATGTTATCCACTTCCAACTTTTTTCTTCAATACAGATTTTTTTTCCCGGCAGAAATAAAAAAAAATTAGATTATCAGTATTGGCTCCATTATGAAATCAGTTGTTCTCGATCAATTCTGGTGATCAATAGTCTTTCTTTCGTTTGGTTTTCTACACTCGATCGTTATGCAACGCGAAACACGCAATTTGACCCAAGAGAAATGTGCCTAAGCGGTAGTTTTGCGAGAAGAAGGGTGGACATATACAAGAGTTGGATTTCTAAGTCATTAAGAGTAGCTGGATGATTTTCTGAACTTCTCAGCCTTCTATTGAGGCTGTCCCAAACCTACTCAATCGGATTGAGATCTGGACTTCTTGCTGGTTATTCTATTCGAGAGACTTCACGCGCACGATGGGATCTGGTATTATCGTCCATAAAAATGAAATTTTCACAATGTATGGGGCAAATGGCACTACATGCTCTTCAAGAATATTCCTTATATACCTATCAGTATTCATAGCTCTATTATCAACGACCACTAGGTCTGTGCGAGCAGTCAAAGATATTCCACCCCGTACCATAATCGATCCTCCCCTGAAACCAGTAGTATTCAGCAAATTACACTGAGCATATCTTTCATGTGGACGTCTGTATACAAGGGAACATCGATCACAAGGTTGAGGCAGAATCTAGACTCATCTGTGAATATAACTCTTTCCCAATCAGCCTCTTCCCAATGGATATGCTCTCTCGCAAAATCCAAACCCGCCCTTCGATGGGCTGTGGTAAGAGCTGGGCCTCTTGCCGCGACACGAGGCCTTAAATCATATTCTCTGAGGCGATTTCTTATTGTCTGAGTGCTAATTTGCACCCCATGAGTTTGCTCAAGCTGATTTTTAAGAACACCTTCAGTTGTAGAATAAATTTGAGATTTCCATAATGTGCACAGTGTATATTGATCATTTGAGTATGATGATATACTTTCGAAATATCTCGAAAACGAAAGCCACAAATCGAGTTTGTTTCGCTCAAATTGTACACAAGTAAGGAACGAATAATATGAAGAATGTGTGTAATATTAATATATTTCAGAAAATTGAATTCGATATACTACTTTATAAATGCGTTTCATAGTGAATTATCTATCTTTAACTGAATGGTGTATGAGCTCGATATCACAATAATAGGACAGTATCGCATCCACCATATTTCCATTCTACATTTGTTCGCCTCCACCAGAATCGCAGCCTTCCAACTGTCAAGTTTAACTCCCTCCACGAATTGAATTCATTCAACATGACGATATCGATTCGCTAAGAGCTTACGCACTGACCCTACTTAATCGCGCTCACGATAACGAAACGTCGGTCAACATCGGCCATTTCCGGAAACCACTTAAGTAGCGCCAATGACGAACTGGTTTATGAAAATCTCGAAGTTGCAAGGTCTACTAGAACTCAGAAGAAGTTGGGAATGTTTTAGAATTAATTCAGTTTTGTCCAAGACTCAATCAATTTAAAAAAAAAGAGTACTCCAGTTGTTATAGCACCTTTTTCAAAATTCTCGCGTCTAAGCAGTTATGATAGCTCGTCATTGATGAAGAAGTGAAAGTATCATCGCAATATCCAGAGAGCAGTGCAGTCAACAGTCAAGGTATTCGATTATGACAGTTGAAGGGGGTATGGTACATTGAAGAGTTTTTTAACTGTCCGTTTTGTGTGTTGCCTTGGGATTTAGTGACGAAATACGAAAGTGATTTGTTTATGATCTATTGAAATATTCCTGGTGTTTTCATTGATTGAAGTGAAGTGTAATAAAATGAAATTTCAAAATGTACCGGGTTACTTCCATGAACAACAACGACCCTGAATAAACTAGAAGTATAAAAAACCAGTTCAATCAAAAAACCATCAAGATAGAACAAACGAATCAAGTGTTGATGAAGTTTCGATGAAACGAAATAACGGAGATAAAAGAGTCGAACAAAATGAAAAATGACGACTCGGGAAAGCCACAAAAGATCAGTTTCCTTGATTGCCAGAAGTCCGGTATCACCCCCTGTGCCTCCTTTACGTGCCACCACTGTGGTCGAAAACCTAGGAGACAAGTGGGTGATAAGGTTTTTGTATGTTCACCAACTGCAGTTTTTTTCGCGTATAATGATGAAAACAGCAAATTGGTGGTACCACCTCCAAATGGTGCCAAAACTCAAGATGATTCCTGTGATAAAGACATGAGTTCAAGGTGCGAAGAAATAAGGAAAACCAAAGATTTACCCAAACTGGTCAGTAGAATATTCGAGGAAAGTCTTGAGAGTCAAGAAGTCAACTTCTACATAGGTAAATATTAGTGTTTACTGATCCATAAAATGATATATGGAACGACTGTCTTTGGATAATCGTCGATTATTTCTTCATTTCATATAGCCATGTTATTTTTCTTATGATAAGGTATATTCCAAATATCAGAAGGTAAAATTACAATCAATCGTAGTTTTTCATGGCACCCACGAAATATTTTTTTCTGTGAAAAGATAAAAATGGGATATTTTACGTTGAACCTTCACGTATATCATGAATGAATATTAGAGAAATATCGTCATATACTGAAAGATCAAAATACAATTTACAATTTTAATGGCCCGATTCCAATATCGATATTTACAGCAAGATATTAAAATAAATGACACTCCTGTAGTAGATATTGTCTCTAGAAATGAGATCGAAGCCATGTTAAGGCTGAAGAATTTAAAACTGGAAATAATGCTTTACATAAGTATTTGTTGTTACCCCTGAATTATGGAATGTAATCTTCTGTAAAGAAGAAAAAATAAACTCTAAAAGAGCACAAAAACAAAACTTCTTTCCTGAAATTGATGCTGATTGCAATTCCAAAAAGTCCTTTCATTATAGGGGACGTTGAGACATACAAATCCCTACTTTGTTCTTCGCAAATACAAAAAAGAAGACTTGATACTTCATGGAATTGGTTTCCTGCTCTTAAAAGTCTTCTTTGAGTGACCTTCTGTTATTCGGAGAACGCAACAAATTTAAACGATAAAATCAGCAATAAGAATTGTTAATTGGAAGATTGTCTGCAATGAAAAGAAACGAGCATTTTCAATTGACTCATTAGACGTGAGATAAAATGTTTTAATTCGAACGACCTTCACTTGTTAGGGGTCGAATTAAATTAAAACCCTTATCATTTATTTTTTTATTCATTTATTTATTTATTTTTTCATTAAACAATGAGTGATGCAAACAGACTATCGTCCAATACAGCATCCACTTTCTGACAACAAAAATAAACTAAATCAGGGTTAACAGATAAAAAAACAAAAATTACATCAAAACATCTTTCATGAGCTTTTCAAATAATTTCGAAGAAGTTCAATAAAAATTAATTTTGACACTGTTTTGAGCTTCCTGAACGCGATTCGATGACGTCACTGCAAAATGATCGAAACAATACAAAAATTCATGTAACTCATTATGGTCTCTCTTTTCTATTGATTCCAGAAAATAAGTTGCCGAATACCTCTTTTGTTGGGAAATATTCATCAAAATACGAATTGAAATGGTCACAGAGTAAACATATTCGAAATGGTACCTCGAATTGTCTTTTAAGGATACGGATTACTCATTTGGCTACCTTGATGATGCAATAAAGCAGAATAATAATCCAGTTATAGTTTCACCGGTTTATGTAGGCAGACTCGAATTCTTGTTAGGTTTGGTCTTGTTATTCATTTGCGTCATTCTAATCCACCTGCTTGTTTTCTACAACCTTTAATTTCACCATGTTATGAAGTTTCGAGGTACAATTATATCATTGAATCCGGAAGGCCTTTTTTGCTACTACAATAACTTTTTTCCGTGGAATATTTAGTTTTAAACGACGTATTATTCGATTTTACTGCTACTGAATGCAACGAGGATGTGCGAATTAGGAGGATATATTGAAAAATTCTCAGCCTACAATAGGTCCAAACAAAATTTCAATGTCAAAATATTTGATTACTTAATTGGATACATTCATTATAGCGAACCTGCAACGCCTCTAGACCTTTCAAAAAAATGTTTCTTCTTGCTCTGCAAACCAGGCCTCCGCAGCTTTTTCTACCCCCTTGTTGAAAAAAAATTACGACCTTTTAAAATTTTTATCAGTTGAGAAATAAGATGATAGTCGGACGGAGCCACAACTGGTGAATAAGGAAGGTGTTCTAGTAATTTCAACCCTAAGTAACGAATTTTTCTCATGGCAACATCAGATTTGTGTGCTGGGGCGTTGTCCTGCAAAAACAAAACATATAGCTTATCGCGTCTTTTCTCTATGTTTTTCTCCGTTGTGTGGTCAGTAATTTCCAGTTATTGTTTTATTATTATTATTATTAGCAAAATAATTAGAGTCAAGGCACAAAGGCCTATTATGACTCATATACATAATATATCTACATGGTGGTTATCCTTATCCAAGAAATTAATCATGATTACTCCATGAAAATCCCAAAAAACTGAAACAAGAACTTTTCAAGCAGATTTTTAGAGACGAAACTTCTTGGGTCTCGGAGAACCGAAGTATCTCCATCGATTTAACGATTGTTGCTTTTTTCTGGATCGTAGAAATGTACTCAAGTAATCCATAGTAACTTTTCAGTTTTCAAATCGAGCACAGATCGAACCCAATGCTCCTACCCTTGCACGCTTCTGATCAACATTGAAACATTTGAGAATCCATTTTGCAGAAATTTTTCTCATGTCCCAATTTCCTATATGATGAACGCGTTCGTATGAAATATTCAGTGCTTCAGATATCGGTTTCAGCCCAATTCAACGGTCTGATGAAATTATGTCATGAACTGCATCGATATTTTCGGGGACAGACACATGAACTGGCCTTCCCAATCGGTCATCATCTTCACTGGAAAATTTATCTCCTTTGATGCGTGCAGTCCAATATTTCACTGTCGCATGCAAAGGACATTGATCACCAAGGTTATTAAGCATATCTTCATTAATCAGCTTACCTCTTAACCCTTCTAAATACAGGTACTTGATGATGGCTTGAATCTCCAATTTTTATATTTTTACAATTTCGGTGTACATCTTGTCTTTGAATTCATTGCGTAACTCTGGTTTACTTTTTTGATATTAAACCTTTCACTGGCACTTCTAATAAGTTAGTGTTCGTTGCTATGGTATCACAATATTCTGTTTATGCACGGAACTGATCTAGGCTTACCAGATATCAATACCAACTCCGATCCTTTGATTTAATGGTTTCCGAAAAAAATGTTGAGGAGGGTTATGACCAAGAGGATTACGTCATGAAACGCAAAACGTGAAAACCATTTTATGGATTATACCGTTGTTTATAATTCTTGTTCATATAATCAACCAAGACTTGAAAAAATTGTTCATTCGAATTCAATTACCTAAAATAATATAATAAAGTTCAGATTAATATCATTTATATGATATAGGGCTAGAAAAAGGCATAAAAAATTTCGGAATACCTTCGTGGTTGAAAAAGTTGAAAAATAAATGCTTAATGCGTAATGCTCCGAGGACAATAAAAAGATTAACTAATTTGATTCATAATGAATATCGTTTCACTTAAATTGATCACCTTCAATGTGATAATGAAAAATTTAAATTTCAAGTATCTATAGAAAAATATGACTTATATACATGAGTCATACTACAACATTGATTATCGGAGTAATTGCCAATAATCTGTTCTTCTTTGCTCATTCATAACCATTGATTAATTAGAAACTTCGTCGGCTAATTGTAGATGCAGCACTATTTATAAACAGATTGGTAATTATGGAATTCCCGGAAAGGTTAAAGGAAGCAAACCCCTTAAATGGAAGTAAAATCAATGTCGTTTATACGAAGTGAAAGTGAGTAAAAAGATCAAGAATGAAATTTATGAAAATTCCAACAATAATGTTCCCGTCGATAGTTCTTGGAGAAAACACATGCACAGATCACAGGCCAACATTTTCATATTGATGAAATAACTTAGGTTTCCGGAAAAATTTGCGGGAATATTTGAAATATAGGAGAACTTGAGTAGTTGAATGGCTTAATAAAGAAAAACCTTGATTATACATGTATGATTTCGTTGTGAAGTGAAACAGTCTGGGCATCGATCGAAGTACATTTTTCATAATATTTTTTTTACGATTTATTCGGATAGTTTTCAGAATAAAGAACAGAAAATAATTTTTTTCATAAATTGATCTAACGGTTATTTTTTCAGAGACTTATCCAAACAATTAAAAATACTGAACATCTTTTTCTTCTGAGTTATTAATGATATTACTCAATATAGGAGTACCACGAGAGTGGCTAACTTAAAATACACCTCTAATCACTCTCTTTTTTCAATGCAAAAAACTCTAGTATTATTCGAAAGCTCAAATCTAATTAAGCATTTACTTATAATATTGGATGTCACGAAAACCTATGAAGATTTCAATAATTTTTTTATTGATATATTTTCACCAATGGCATCAAAACATCCCGTACTACTTCAAGATGTCTGTTTACTATGTTCGAACCAAAATTTCTTTCTTTGACATCATAGGCGAAATTATAAAAATAAAAAAATCATTGAATTATTTCAATATTTTCAGGATAATCTAATTAAGTTTCAAAGTTGGAAATAAAATTGATTTATTGCATACAAAATTTTTAGAAAAGCCCTGAGCAGAACATTTTGAGCTCTCGTTCATTGGTGGAGCAATAAGATTATTACCTCAAATTTTTATATGAGATTGATAACAATGATACCGAATATATAAATGCAGAATCTCGGCACAATCGAAATCATATTGTGGAAATCATTCAAAAAATGAAATATGTAAGAGATAAATAATTTAAAAAACTAAAATTATATGGTTCTGATGATACGATCCTCTTGAAATTTCGCATTAACATTCAGTATATTAGTCTTCATTCACAAAATCAAATAAATTTTACTCTAATCAGATATCTTGGAAATATTAAGATCTTCTTTAATATTCCAATTGAATTTTATATGGTTTTGTTGACACTATGGCCGCATAATTTTGCATAGGAATTAGGTATATCAGTCTTCATGCACAAAAGAAATTCCACCCGAAACGGATATCCTGTTATGGAAATATAAAGATTCTTCTGTTCAATATTTCAATCGAATTTTCTATGGTTCTGTTAACACTATGACCAAAAAAATTTTCATGAACATTCAGTATATCAATCATTATTCACAAAATAAATTTCAATCGAATCGGATATATTTTTATGGAAATACGAAGTTTCTTATTTTTAATATTCCAATTAAACTTTCTATGGTTCTGTCTACACTATGGCCACAAAATTTTGCATGAGGCTTATAATGAGCATCTTGCATGTGGCCAAAAATTTCATTTCGATTGGTTTCATTTTGTGTGAGATATTGAGAAACAAAAATTTTGAATGGCCATATTTTATGGAATAACCTGTACGATTTGGTTGGTTAACGAACTTAACCGGGGCATTCGGGACCCAAACTCATCCAGAGCTTTACACAGCATAGCATACTGACAAGCAACCAGAAAAAACAGGAAAATATAAGCTGAAACAAAACTTTCAAAATTTATGACGTGGTTAAGCTGTTATTGTGTTGATTCGACTATCAGTTCTGTATGTTTTAATTTTGTATCACTGTAATGTATAAAGTTTCTCTTTAATATTGTATTATCTATCTAGAATGAACACATTATTATTATTATTACTATTATTACAAAAAAGATAGTTATAGACTCTTGATTTCCGATGACAAAGAAGAAATCAATAGAAAATAGTCAAAACACAGTGGTACTACTATAAAAATGATATTTTCACGATAATATTACTAATCAATCTCCTATGCCCAAGAAGAAATGAAAAAAAATAATCAAAAATACAGTGATACTACTTCAAAATTACAAATTATATTTTAACAGAATTTTACTGATCTCTCTACGATGTCAAAGAAGAAATGAATAGAAAATAGTCAAAAACACAGTGATACTACGATGAAGTTACAAATTATAATTTTCACGAGAATTTTACTACTTTCCTTGGAGATTAATAATTTCTCCTCTTCAAAACTTAAAATATTCATACCAATTGTTGCAGATGCATTGTTGAATTATCATAAAAAGAATGCGAACATTTATGAATGGGATGATGGAAATTAATTGATGTAAATGCGTCTCTGAAAGCGAGCACTAGTCACCAGACTACAAAGAAAGTTTAGAAAACTCTTCTACAGGATAGCAACTGAAGCAATCGAACAATTAATCAGTTGTTGATGAAATTAATAGCTCTGAATGACCCATCAGAAGTTAATGACTTCTCTTACACGAATAATTGATGGCGCAAAGAAGGTTATATAATTATGAAAAATTGTTATTTGTAACCGAGGCATCTAGGTCGATACTTAACATTTATTCTATCATCATCATTGAATCCAAGCATCTGCACCTGTTATTATGTCAGTTGAATGAGATATAATCAGTTATTTCTGATTTACCAATATTTCATGTTTATGTTTTGTTTACTTGAAAATGTTGGTGCGTTCAGCGTGAACACTAGGGAGAGCTGTTTCGGTAACATTGAAGAA
Organism: Propylea japonica; assembly: GCA_013421045.1. NCBI lineage: Eukaryota > Metazoa > Arthropoda > Insecta > Coleoptera > Coccinellidae > Propylea > Propylea japonica. The sequence goes on along the minus strand of CM024245.1, from coordinate 6,773,198 downwards.
AAACTGATCTACTTGAAATACAGAATATTTTTTAGGAATAACTATTCTGATGCCCATGTAAAATAAACTTAGTATCTCACGATAGCGTGAGGCATGAGTTATTCAACGAAAATGGGTAGTAAACAAGTATTTTGGTGCATTATCTTTCATCATACTCTTTATTCGCATCATTATATTATGAATAGTAGATGAATAAAAGTTTTAGTTTCCTGAATTCACTTTTTTTTTCGTTCGTTAGTTTTTTCGTTTAAAATGTTCCATTTTGACACACTATGTTTTTGTTGTGAAATCTGGAAGATATCTTGAATCCAATTTTCATTCAGGCTTTGAGCTTGATTCTCAATAGGATATTGAATTTTCAGGTTATGTCCTAATGTTTAATAATTTTTTGATGAAAATACTTTGGACTTCGTATTCATGAATCTTTTAGTATGATAAATAATTGTCTTGATATTAATATATGTATATATTCTGCATTGATCACCCAACACAAAAATAATTGAAAAACACTGTTTCAATTCAAACGCTTGTATAGCCATGTTTTGCTAACACAACTGGTTGATATTCGGTTTTATCAAGAAGGTCAGTTGCTTTCATAAATTCACAGTTAATTTTCCATCTGTCCTAGGTGATTCAGTCTTTGTATATTGCAATTCTACGGGTTCATAAAAACCACACAACATATTCATTCCACTTTTCTGGTAAATTATTTTAAGCAGTTACATCCCAACAATCCACTTCATAATCCGTCTGATAAATATCTTTGTAAGAAAACTAAAATAGAACAAATAAGTAATAGAATACAGAGATTGAACAAGACATTCATCTGTCAGCAACACAACATAAATATAATAGAACCACTTATGTATACACAACATATTCCATCCTGAAAAAACCAAGAGGAAATTACCGGAAAAACCAATTTTTCAATATTTGCTTGGTCTTATTCAGTATTCTTTTGTTTCAATTATCACAGACTCTCATTTCAACACCACTTTTAACTGTCAAATATGATTGTACATAGGCAGGAAGACCTCGGTCGTTAGCCCTTTGAAGGTTTCAATAAAGTTATTTTCTCTCTCTCTCTCTCTCTCTCTTTTAAGCAGTTTCGCATATTCTTGGAAATCGCACAAGTAGAATACATTTGTTGACGATACCTACCTAATCGTTGTTTGAACGCTTCGAAAATAATTATCACCCTCCAATTTTTAATGCCATCTTATTCAGACTGATAATCACAACGATTTTTGGCTGTCTACGATATCGGATATAGAATATCAAATTTCTAGTGAAACAGCAGGGAATATTTCAGTATCTCTTTGTAATACACTGTGGTTCAGTGGACTATCGCTAGCACTTATTACTGCTGAAACAACAATTAGCAGAGCGCTGTGTCTGAAGTGTTGTAAGGGCGCCGTACCATAGTCTATAGAAAACGCCATTGATTTGTCTAATCTGCACATGCTTAGTAGCTTCTGGAGGGCTTTAAGGAAGTCTAGGAAAATTCAGTGAAACCATAATCACAATAATTAAATTATGCGTTCTCGCTCTAAGTTGCATAGCATCTTTGTGAATCTTATCACATAATTAATGCAACGTAATTGCAGATGGATACGATTACCTTTATTGAGATCCAATCGAAATGATGTATAAAAAATCGAAAACCAAATTTTTTTTACCCACATTCCCGCACTTATTTTCATTTAGAAAGTGTCACTTTCTCTCACTAGTGCGGGAAAGTAAAATATGTTCTGTTCAGTGCCTAGGCGTAAACACATTTGTTAAAATGCTGGCAGAGATCGCTACCTACTTAGGCGTACCTAACCCAGAACGTTACACAGGTCACAGTTTTAGACGATCCTTATGCGGCCCATACACAAGCTACTTTCTCGGCGTTTTGGCAGCTAGCGTTTTGCGAGCGTCCTAGACGCTCGTGCAATTTTCACCCACACAAGCGTCTCAGTAGCTCATCGATCGCTGACGATAAAGGTTTAAAATGTCATCCGTACTTGCACCCGACTTTTCCGTAGCTCGTAACTTTTTGTATTCTTTACGGAATGAGTCTCGGATGCTTTTCATTTTTTTCTTTACGAAATCAATATCGCATTCATCGTTTTATTGTTTACATAAAGCTAATAATTCTTCGTAGGCTTTATTCTTTAGTGTTCTGTTCGAATATTCTTTGCTCTTAATCACCCATCAATACTTATTCTTTTCAAATAGTTCTATAAAATTTGTAATAAATTCTTCTGAATGTGCAATTCTTGCATGATTCTCTGCCATTCTAGGCGCTCTCACACACACAAGCGTTTTTCAAGCGTTTCGCCGGCTATCTTGACGCTAAAATCAAACACGTTTGATCTTGGCGTCCGGCGTTGCGTCCAGCTCGGCGACTCGCCAGCGTGGCAGCGGATGGACATACACAGGCGTTTTCGGGCTACTTTTGGGCGTTGTGGTCGCTTGCGGCGACGCTAGCTGCCAAAACGCCGAGAAAGTAGCTTGTGTATGGGCCGCATTAGCAAATTTTCTAGCAGATTCAGGCGAAGGGATAACCAACCTAACACTTCTTGTCAATTGATGTTGCTGAGAGTTATTTAGAGGACTCCGTAGAACATTCTTTCATGTACTGGCAACTTGCAACCGATGCTGTCTCCGTCAACTTCATGAACTTTGCAATCTACGAGTGTTACTCTTAACAGCCAGTTACCACCAACTAACTACTCTGGACCGGCCATTCGGGAAAGTATCACTTTCCCCACTTGTTAGGAAAATAACTATTTCTACACAAATCAAATATGCTGATATTCATTGATGAATTTAATACTTAAATCAGAAAATTCAGATGCCTTTTATTTTTACGCATTTATGATGAACTTTTGACTGTTGTACAAGCGGGCAAAGTTTCCTAACCTTGGGTCAGAACTATTTTCTACTCAATTAGGTATTCGCTACAATGATATTATTCTAAGGATATGCGTATATTTTTAATTTCACCATTTAGTATGTGCCTTCATACATTACTGTATTCTGAAAGAAGTATTTATTGTAAATTATGTTATGTTGTCATTATATATTTTTGTTTCAGCTGCAGACAGTGATTCAGATCATCACTATGAAACTCTTAGGAATTCAGAAAATGAAGAGCCTGAAGTTTGTTACGATTCTTTCGCCAGTGATACTGACTCCGATGACTCTTTCGAGAATTTGGTATGTATAATAATAGTTATTTAATCAAATAGGTTATTAAAGACAACGACTAATGGTCAGGATATTTTAAAGCGTGAGCGGAGCGAACGCGTTAATAGTTGAGACCATTAGTCGCTTGATTAATAACCGAGTTGATTACAAGATTTTTCCGACGATCTCAACATGAATTGAGTATAAATTCTTGATTGAAATACATTCTAATTTCGCACAAGACATACATTTGACATAATGGAATTTCTATGTTTCACTAGAGTTTTGACATTTCTCGTAGTGCTTCTGAATACTTTGTGTACGGTTGCCATGAGGATTGCACATTGAAATATAGCATAAATTGAGCACTGAAATGGGTCATTAATGATCAATTTCGTACGTATTAAAATCGCCTTTTATTTCGAGGTCGGCGAAAATAAAATTTAATGACTTATGCTGTTGGTTATTTTGTTGAGATCGACATAATTCGCTAATATGTTATCGCAGTATTTTGTTTGATGCTTACAAAGGTAATAAGTTCTATGTTTTTCGAATGAACAAGACCAAATCATGAAAAATTGAGAAGATTATCCACTGGACTAACCTTGAATAATTCACAATTTAGGAAAACGAAGAAAATAATGGCGATCTACCGCTACCTGCAGCACCAAATTCCAACGATGTGCTGACAAGACTGGCTGCTTCAGCCAGTAAACATATGAGGAAGTTCACTAAAAACCTGACTATGACTAGAAATGATATCTCAAAATCCCTCACGAGAATTGCTAGAAGGAAATCGAAGAATGATGTCAGCGATATGACAGGTAAGTTGAGACAGAAATTTTTTAATCACCACTGCTAAGAGAGCTGCAAAGATTAATAGGCTTGGTATGGAAATTTATCCTACATATAGGTATAGTATTGTTTACCGGATAGGAAAAGCGATACATTCCTGGACGACTGTGAAAATTGGGCACACAGTCCAGAAATGTGGTTTTTCCTACGAGGTAAACATATTTTTCAGGAGATCATTCGAAGTTTAACATACTCCAAATCATTTTGAAATATCGCGAATAATTTCATTCAAAAATAAATACTGGTGTATTGAAATCTGCAAGAAAATCAAATGGGTTATAATGGAAATAGTCAAACTTAACGCTCATGAATTTAATTGCTGTTGTTCTCGATAGTTAAACAATAGGGGATGATTTCATTGTCAATCCTGGGACATCTACAGTCTACAGATGGTGTTAAGGCAGAAGTGAATTATTATCCTGGGTTTTCATTGCTACTACTGAACAGGCGCGGCGACTTTTGAGGGTGGGGAATTTTTAGATATACAAAAACCAAAAGGTGCTGGTATTTTAGACAATGGTAAATTGACTGAATTGAATAGCTTCCAATCAAAACACCATTTATAAAAATATTCATAAACTGTATTCACAGACCTTGAACATATGGATAAGCTTACACATATTTAGTATTCAGCAAAATTTTAGGTGTTCGACGGCCTCTTGGGGTGGGAACGTTCCCAAAGTCACCTCCCCCCCCTAGATCCGCGCCTGCTAATTGATATTACTGTCCGAATGAAATTCGGAACTATCGTCTATATTCTGATTTGGTACTTCGAAATCAAACCTTATAGTTTCGTTGATTGTCATCTGAAATAGTTATTTTCCTAACAAGTGCGGAAAGTGATATTTTCGCACACGAAACTGCCGTTACCCAAACGACGCGAAGCGGAGTTTGGGTAAGCAGTTGAGTGCGGAAAAAACACTTTCCGCACGAGTTAGGAACAATATTTTTTCTACAAGCGCTTATACGAGATCGATTTCAACACACAGATCAAATGTGAATGATCATTCCAAATACACATGAATGACAAAAGTCTCTGACAAGTCGTTTCCATTGTACTCTCATCGTTTCCATAGTAACGTCGTCGGTGGCATAGACATATATCATTATTCAGTTTATTCTTTAGAAAAAGCGTGCGAGAAAAACCCTTGCTAATCCATTACCACACGCATTTGCGTCGTGCGTAATGGAATAGCAGGGGTTTTTCCACACTGTTTGGCAATGTGACCTTTACGAATTGAAATACGTGCGGGAAGAGAATGAAAGTGCACGCTTGTAGAAAAAAGTCATTTTCTATTTGTCAAAACCACTTCAATTGAGGTGATTTCGGAAATTATTCAGGCAAACAGAAAGCTAGGGTTCTCATAGATTGAATTCGTTCTCATGAGGATTTCGAACTACCCAAAGTATCGATTCTGCCATTGGTAATTATAGTTATGGTAATACTTATGATTATACGAATATGATGGAATTCATTATTTTCCTTTTCGATATGTACTATTAGTCGTACGTTGCCAATTTAAGATCGAGAATTACTACAAAAAATGGTGTTCACTCTTTTTTCAAGTTTACCATTTCCGAATCGCACAAACTCAAGTTAAGTTTTGAAGAAAACCCAGGTTTGTCCATTCCTCGTCGTTCTTTGGAATATAGGCATTCCACAAACGTCATCACACCGTATTTTGATCTGGACAACGTTTACTTTCAACAAGACGGCGTACGTGCCACACAAGCAACGAATGCCATTGATCTTTGGCGGGAAAAGTTTCCGGACTGTTATCTCTCGAAGGGGTGATCACAATTGGCCACCGAGATCTTGTGATTTAACACCTTGAGAAAGAGAAGGTCTACGCCAATAGCCCAGCGTCGATTGAAGGCCTCAAAGATGGAATTCGTGAGGCTATCGAGGACGTAAGGCAGCCCACTTTGCGATTTGGTTATGGAAAATTTAAAATGATATGATCCTGTAAGCGTGGTCGTGGTGATCATTTGCCTCATGTTATTTTCCACTTTTAACGACATAGCTTCTTCTTTATAATGAAATAAACGTCCGATCATTTGTATTGAAAAATGGAATTTTTTTAATATCAAAATAACACCTTTTATTGGAAAACCATTTAGAAACATCATAACGAATTGTTATCGACCTATTACTAGGAAGTATACTATCAGATGTCAATTTGAGAATTTTAAACATTTGAAATTGAGATCCATCCCATCGATTCAACTAAAACGACCATTGTGTAATGGTTTCCTGGTTCTTTCTCCACAAATTGAAATTCCTAGCACAGACCAGCGCTCATGTAACTACTCACCTCACGTCTTGCGATCTTCACACTTTCACGCCTACGTTAATTCGATCAGTTCTATCTGGCAATTCTATTATAAGTGGACGGTACGTATAACATTGTTTGCGTACTTGTTTGTATGAGCAAGAGATCGGAAAAATTTTCACATTGGTTTTGAGTCTTTACGTATACACTCACCGTCAAAATAATCGATCCACTCGATAAATCGATGAATTTTATTAATTCATAAATATGTTATTTTGAGTCCAATTTGATATGGAATCAAGCATCAGTTTTTAATTTCATAAAAACTTGGTTTATGTCATTTTATACTGGGTGAAACAAAATCTCTAATCAACTCTAATTTCAAAACCATTCCTGTTGTATTACAGTTGTTCCACCAAGGGCACCATGTGATTTCTTTTTATGACACATATTTTCTTGATAATTTCATTCTTCATTCACTACAATTTCGCTACAGCCATAAGACTACTTTCACAAATTTGACCTAAAATCCGAAGGTAATGAAAATAAAATGAAAACTAAGTGAAAAACATAAGAGAAGTTTGTAGTTCCTTATGCACCGTTTATTGGAGACGATTTCATGCTTATTCGTGATAATGCTCCACCACTTGAGGCTAGGATTCGGTTAATGCAGAAAATAAAATTGACAACCGAAAAAAAAATTTGGAAAATTGCAGGTTTTCCGCCATCTTGTAATTATTTTTTTCGGAGTTCGTCAACTTTTCTGAATAGGGGACCCAAAATTACTTAGATTTGACCAAAAGCCGTTACTTTAAGTGTTATACACGGTTACACATAACTGACCACACTCATGAAAATCTTGCTCAAAAATGACGTTTAACACCTTGTATTTCGCTTATGCTTCGAAAACGGGATATATTGTATAAGGCAAAAATTATTCTCTTGATGTCCTCTACACGAAAATAAATAGTTATTTATTATAGAAGGGAAAAAAGTATTAGATTTCAGCTGGAAGTTATGTTGTCAAAAAACCGAGAACTAAAATCTTAAATTTTCCCGTGTATAATACACTATTTTTTTCTGTGGCAAGAAAAACGACCATTTAATGGTGAAAGAAATATAACTTTACACAGAATTACTTTTTTCTCGGATATATAGAGACTCACTTTTTTGAATGGGAAAAAAGTAATATCGTGAAATAGTATATTATATACTATATACACTTTTAGTCCGTATAATATATACTATTTTTTCTCCAACCAAGCCAAAAATCAAAATAAATTTTGCGATAGCAAGTCGGTAGTCAGGGATATCTGGTATTGTTGGTGATTATTGATTGTCAAGTAGACGTCAAATGCAATTACTTTTAATCTAAGGATTGAAAGTAGCGTTTTTAATCCTAGGATTAAAAGTGTTGCTAAGTAACGAGCAAATTTTTGTACGGTAGGGGAATTTATGACTTTTGCATCTGAAAATAGTTCAAAAATGTCAACATTGTTTGATGGTTGGAGAAAAAGTTATATTTTGTGACCTGTCAACAGAAATAAAATGCCAAATTTTTTTCCCGTCACACAAAATAGTTATTTTTGTATCTAGTGCGCGAAATGCTACTTTGGTGATCGAGAACTGATTTTGTTAACGAGTTAAAAAAAATTGTCGAGATCACCAAAGTATTTCGCGCATGAGATGCAAACAAAATTTTTTCTACAAACGCTTAGCTTAATATGAAAAAAAAATATTAAACTGGTTTGAACTGTTTTTTCAAAGCAAGTAATTAGGTATTATAACTATGGGCAATATATTCTATGTTGAAAGCACACTCAATGTTAAAGAAAACGTGGATTTCAAGAAATTTACCAAGTTAAAATATAAAAATCCTATATAGTTTACATGCAGTGTGCGAAGTAAGTATTTCGCACACTACTTCGCGCACGGTGTCATAGTAACGAAGGAAATGAAAAAAGGGTCACTTCGCATATTCTTGCCAATGCGCGAGCCTTGTCATTTTTTGACGTTTGTAGAAAAAGTAATTTTTGCATATAAGCTTGACTTGGTGGTATTTTTGATGACATATGCGAATCTTAAATTCAAAACACAATTTGCATAGAAATGCGATTCATTTCGAAGCTATACTCCCTATAGTTTTTTCAGGATTGAAATTTAGGACTTTTTTAGCGGGGGACTGGTTCACCTATTCCGTGATGTTGATGTAAGATTGTGAAAGCTATCTCATAAAGGTTATTATTCTTTCTTGTCTAACAACTTCACCCCGTCGATATTTTTCGGCACTCGCTTACTACGGCTGTAAGAAATTCTGGATTTAAAACTTTTTAATTTATTTTATTATATCAACCCCTTTACTATAAAAATATAACGCCTGAACTGATTGATATGATTTAATATAACATAAATTATTTAGTTGTACCACTATCAATCTCATGAATTTTGTTCGAATAACAACCTGTCTCTTTTCAGCTGAAAACAACTACATCAACGTCAGCGATAGTACTCCTGCCACAACGCCAACATCAGAAACAAACCCTTTAACCCGAACAGAGGATGAAAACAATGAGAAGAACAAGAATTTAAACAGGAAGGGTTTCCTCAACAAGATAAGAAGAAGCATCATTATGTCGCCTGAGCAAGCTAACCAAATAACGTCAAACTTCAAGGGAAAGAGCACGTTTTATTTGACACCTACCATAAACATCGACGATGAGCCGAGCGAAAAAAAAATGGAGGATGATAGTGGAATATCACTGTCGCCGGTAGACAGAAATTCTAGGAATAAATTGGTCAGGCCGCAAGAACCACCCCCTCCAGCACCATTGACATCCCTAAGCGAAGGTAATATGTCATAAAATAAATGAACAAAAATAATAAATGTTGTAGAATACCGATGATATGGTGTAACCGAGACATACATAATCCTCATCCTATACCCTTCACATTCAATGTGAGAATATTTTAATCTCACTCATATACAGTGGAACTTCCCTATAACGAACGTCTGTATAACGGATTTCGTACAAGACATTGCACCTTGAATCCAAATTCCATGTTAAAAATACCCTCTAAAACGAAGTAAATTCTCAGTAGTAATATCCCTAGGACATTGATAATAGACGAGATAATTTTATGACAATCGAAAGCTCATTACTTGGTAACAGCCCGAAGCCGAAGGCTGAGGGCTGTTACCAAGGAATGAGCTTGAGATATTTGTCATAAAATTATGAGGCATTTGTCAATGTCCGAGGGATATTCGGAAGAAAATTTTTTGACAAAAAACTGTATAACTCAGCACAACAAAACATTCATTTATTTATTTATTAAGAGTACAATTACTGAAAGTGCAATTACTAAAATTTAACGTAACATTAGATTCGTTGCTGTTCTCTACATTAGAACTATTACCACGCATAATATTTATGATCTTGTTGTGGTGTTCTTGATCGAGGTTCAGGTATGGTTTAATGGAATTTTGATTGCTATGACCAGTAATTTTCAGCAATTGCTGTTCTTCCACACCACTTTTTGCCAATTGGCTAACAGCAGTTGGTCTATTGGAATGATTTGTGATCTTTTTGTCCTTTATGTTCAAGCCAATTGCTTCGGCAGCAGATTTAGTCCATCCATTTGTGGTATTTCTTCCAACAGGTACATTATCGTACCATTTGTCATTTTGATTTTTCCAATGTCTATTTGGTTTTAAGAATAGTCGTGGCGAGGTAATATTTTCACCTCGTTTTGATATAAGTTTATGAAAAAGACGTATAGGGCAGCTTTCTCTCTACTATTGGAAACCAACCATTTACTACTTGTGCAACTTTTAGAACCACCTTGGCACGTTTTACTAAATACTGGATTGTATTCAATGCGATTTGTTGGAGAGCCATCGTTATTTTTTTCGACTTGAAAAAAATCCACCAGGCAAGCAACTGCCTCTCCTCCTCTCCACGCTAATTCTACTGCAGCAATATGGTAAAATTTACGCATAAGGCCTTCAGGGATAATCATGCCAGTAGCATATATAGTTATTATACTTCAGCAAAATTAACTTCAGTTAACGAAACTGAACTGGATTTATGTTACATGGGTTTGCTTGCATCGCGGGCATCTCGGGCTGTTTTAAATATTATACTTTGGAACGGGTCAATTATAATGTTGTAGTCCTTATAATACTTTTCTTGTAGGAGTTTGCTCGAAACATTCCACATAGTTTTCACCGTTGCTTCTTGAATTCTGTCCCGTCTTTTTTTCTCATTGACCGCCCAATCTTTGAGTATCAACGCCAATTCTTCTAAGCTTCTGTGTTCATTCAATTCGTATGCTCGTTCGCAGCAAAATTCCATAAATATTCCCCAAATATATTTGTGGCTATAGGAAGTATTTCTGGGAATGTTTTCCTTGATAAGCGCATTTATACTTTTATCCACTCCTATAAACTAATTTCTATGTGTAATAGTAGCTAGAACACAACCATAGACATGTCTATGAACCGAAAAGCGAGTGTTATAATAACACCCGCCCATAACTCCCGCTAATAAAAATACCTAGGAAAATGAAATTGTTCACAAAAAAAATGAATAAAAAGTAGGATCGATCCGGAAATCTATTTCAGCCATCAAGATAACGTTCTAGCGATTCATTCCAGATTTATTTTGGAAAACGTAAATTTTTGAAGTTGCGAAAGTACTTGATTTGATTAGTTAGAGACTCTGATTTGATTCCCGACTACAGAGTACAGAGGTTTGACGGTTGGACGAAATGTTGTCAATGATTTTGACAACTGTTCAAAATTTTTTAAATGCAGATTAATTCGAATTTTTTCTGAAGAAGTCTTGGATAAAGTACAGTATTCAATTCGCGGTAATGCTCAAAACACACTTGAGGAATTACACCACTCGCCTGACGGCTCGTGGTGCAAAATTCATCTGCGTGTGTTTTGACCTGCATTACCGCTCATCGAATAATATACTATTAATATTGCCAAAACGTGACATTTTCAATTTTGTTCGGAATTATGTTGTGAGACTGTGCTGTCATGGTGATTGATAACTGCATTGAATGCAATTTTCGATGTAATGTTGACATGATTGGGTTAATTATTCCATGTGATAAAAAATCATAAGATTTGATTGGTTTTTAGAACTGTCAAAAAAATTTCTCTATAACGAAATAATAATAAACTTTGAATTTAGTAACAATTACGGTGGATAACTAATTTTCATATTTATAACGAAACATTTAAAGAACATCACTCTTTGAGTGGGTAATAATAAGAAGGTATATGGGTGGGTTTTTTCCGAAATTTTTTCCGGACGTACGTCATAAATCCCGAACTTAAACTAAATCATTACGGCGGGCAGAGAGATCCTTCTGAAAGAGTTTTAAATACACCCATGGCTGTTTGGTTTCAATCTAACCATTTAAAAGTGAAAAGTTCTGCGAGAATGTCTAAAAGCAAGTGCTTAAGTTTGAATGATAAACTTAAATTTATCAGTGGAGTTTACCGCGACATTGGCGACTATAGAAACAAATTTCTTTATAACGAATTTTTTTTCGGATTTAGCGCTTTCTTTATAGGGCAGTTCCACTGTACTTATAAGATATACCGATTTGGAAATTCACATCGAAAACATACGATATACAAGGCATCAGACAGAGAATTCTTCCCTCCAGTTGCACAGATGAGTAGGCGAGATAATCAAGTGCGATAACTGAATGAATTCAACTGTCTTACTGCAATAACCTAGTCTTGTCTCTCTCTATCGCAGTATGGTAGGGAAACCCGCACTACACGTATAGAATTTTTAATTTGTCAGGCTGCCCGTAATACTCGATTCAAGTATTTACTGTTGCCTACCATACTAAAGAATTACGCTCCTCTAAACGATAAGAGAGAGACAAGACTAGAATAATGAAGTGAGACAACTGAATTACAGCAAGTGATTGTCTCGACTATTCATCTGTGCAACTGGAGGGAAGAATTCTCTGTCTGATGCATTGTATATCGTATATTTCAGATGTGAATTTCCAAACCTGTATACTGTGAATGCGATAAAAAGTTTGAAGCCAACATAGTAGGCTTTCACGCTTCTTGACCAGAAGGGATAGTCCAAACTGCACAAACTACCAAACCAAATCTAAGGTTATGTTGCTGTCAAATTGAACTTTAAAATTTTACTCTTGCGCAGTAGTGCTCATTCCTCCGGGTCATTCTGACTTCAATTTTCAGAGCATTTTGAATGACATTCACAATATAGGTCTTATATATATTTATGATCTCTCTGCTAACCGTCCGATATTTTAATTATCTTAATGGTAATTGCATGAGGATTTTTCATCTACTGTTGTCAAATTCTCTCGAAATCCATTGAATAATCTCTTTGTTGGCATGATTTTTCTCCTTATTTGCTCCTTGTTTTGCTCTTCATGGTTTCTAAATGCTTATGTGTATAAATAAAACCTATTATGTATTATGTATATGAGAAATATACCTTTATATAATTGTGTCCATGCCTAAGTTATTTGAATTTACATGAATACATAGCTAGAATGAAAGAATCAAATTTGTTATTGAGTCAAGTGTCTAATTTTTTCACAAAAAAATCATGTGGTATTTTGAGCTACAGTGGTCTAAAATCTAGGTATTTTATTGATACTTTTATACACTGTTATCTTCTTTTTTTCAGACCTCAAAAAAGCCTTTAAGGATAAACGAACTACATCTTGGTATGCCGAAGTGGACCTTTGCAAAAACTTGGACATCAAATCCCAAAAAGAAAAACGTCCAAATACTTGTTGGTATGACGAAATAGGTCTATACCAAAATTCGAATAGTACTCCGAGCACAAGTTCTGCTGAAAACAGTGGGACCAATACAAATATTACCATCAGATCTCTGAGTTCACCTGCTCCTACAGACTTGAGTAGGGAAAAGAACTCTAGCGAAAAGTATTACAATTTGAAAAATGAAAATAGTTATTATAATGAGAGTGTTACTAGTCTAAACAGCAATGGAGCAAAGACTGATGTTTCTTTTAACAGTTTATCTGGAGATGACATACAGATGAGGCTTCAAAATGAACCACTGTACCAGTTCTATGATGCTGCAGTATTGGATGTAAGATTTTTTCTATTTTTCCAAACACATTATAGTACAGTATATTTGTACTTAAAAGAATCCCTCTCGGAAAAGTTTTGGGGTACTTTTGTTATCTTCCATTTTTTATGTTTTTTGAAGTGCTGAATCCGAATCTGAGCTTACAAATACAAAATAAGATAAAAAATCTCATTCTTGGTCAGTTTTTTGCTTATTTCTCGGAAACTATCAACTTTTCGTGAAAAAAAATTCCTACAAATTGTACCACCATAGCTTGTTCTCCGACAACCTTTTCTGGCTCAAATTATAGTTTAAAATGAGGTATTCTCCAAGACTCAATATTAATTCTATGGTTTCGATGATGCGATCCTCTTGAAATTTTGCATGAACATTCAGTATACCAGTCTCAATTCACAAAAATTATCTTGTTATGGAAATATAAAGATTCTTCTTTTCAATATTCCAATTGAATTTCCTATGGTTCTGTTCACATTATGGTCACACAATTTTGCATGAAGTTTATTATGACCATCTTGCATATGGCCGCAACATTTTATTTCGATGGGTTTCGTTTTGTCTGAGATTTTTGTTCCTCAATATCTTAGACAAAACGAAACCAATCGAAATGAAATGTTGCGGTGTGAACAGAACCATAAAAAATTCAATTGGAACATTGAAAAGAAGAATCTCAATATTTCCATAAAAAGATATCCGATTCGAGTGAATTTTTTTTGTGACTCGAGACTGATATACTAAATGTATATATAGAGCATCGCATCATCGAAACCATAGAATTTAATTTTTTTTTCATTCATTGAGTCAAAGAAAATACCTCATTTCCAACTATTATTTGAGACAGAACGGGTTGTCGTAGAACAAGCAATATGTAGGAAATTTTATGTACTTTTAGTTTGGACGGAAAGGTTTTTTACGAAAAGTTGATAGTTTCCGAGTAATAAGCAAAAAACTGACCAAGAATGAGATTTTTATATTTGTTTTGTATTTTTTTCTATGTTTCGTCACGAAATTTTTCGGTAAACCTCAAATTCGGAGTCAGCACCCCAAAAAACATAAAAATTAAAGAAATCAAAACTATCCCAAAACTTTCCTGCCAAAAGCACAATTCGACTGTATTATTATTCATTTGAAACGTTTTGCTTTGAAATAATGTTTTTTTTTAATTTTCAGTATGCGTGTCACAACGGAATTTCAGACTTGGACTCAGATAACTACGAAGATGTCGAAAAGAAATCACATACAGAACTTAGGCTTCCACCAAGACCGTCTGCAATGGAGCTCGTGAGTTCCAAGAGGAATTCCTTAGCCTTCACAAAAACTCTTTGGTGCCAAATTCCAGAAGTGTTACAATCTTCAGTGTTGAGTATGTTTAATTTTCTTCAGGCCAAGCAATAGAGGTTTTTTACGTGACAAAAATACTACCTGAAATCTGACTGTGCAGTCATGCAATAGGTAGTTTCTTCATGTTTTTCATGATAAATTCCACTCCTGAATCGTCTTAGGTTTTTTTGAGAAGCGGAAAATAGCCAAAAAAATCAAAAATTTTGCTTTTTCGCTTATAAAACGTAAAGTATTGATCTGATCGAAAAGCTGTTAAGGCACTTTTTGTAGAGAATTCAAAAGCAAAAAAAATGAGAGGTGACACGTCTCAAGCGGATAATTAGTTTCCGAGAAAAGCCTAAAAAACTGGAAAAAAACATCAATTTTTCGAAAATTCATAACTTGGTCAATTCCTGAGATGAAGCGTAGTTGCTCTGAATTTAAGTAGTTATTAACATATTATTTATTGGTGCACAATTACAAAGCTGTCGGATAAATAGTTTTTTTGCACAATCGTAGTTTTCCGAATTCGACGTACTTTCTTCAAGAAGGTCGTGATACTCGGCTACTTGTCGGATTTGAATTTTACAAAAAGCATTTTAAAGAAGAAATAAAATTCTTCCAATCGTTTATTCTCTCGATACCGACCGATAATGTTTAGTGGGTGAAAAACGGCGTCAAACAGGAGCAAAGAGGCTCGAATGCATCAAACTAGTCGCGGAGAGGGGGTCGCCCGCTACGCGACGCGCGAAAGATACAAGGTATACAGTTTTTCCCTCGCGTAGCGGGCGACTCCACTCCGCGACTAGTTTGATGCATTCGAGCCTTTTTGCTCCTGTTTGACGCCGTTTTTCACCCACTAAACATTATCGGTCGGTATCGAGAGAATAAACGATTTGAAGAATTTTATTTCTTCTTTAAAATGCTTTTTGTAAAATTCAAATCCGACAAGTAGCCGAGTATCACGACCTTCTTGAAAAAAGTACGGCGAATTCGGAAAACTGCGATTGTGCAAAAACTATTTATCCGACAGCTTTGTAATTGTGCACCAATAAAGTATGTTAATAACTACTTAAATTCAGAGCAACTACGCTTCATCTCAGAAATTGACCAAGTTATGAATTTTCGAAAAATTGATTTTTTTCCAGTTTTTTAGACTTTTCTCCGAAACTAATTATCCGTTTGAGACGTGTCACCTCTAATTTTTTTTGTTTTAGAATTCTCTACAAAAAGTGCCTTAACAGCTTTTCGATCAGATCAATACTTCACGTTTTATAAGCGAAAAAGCAAAATTTTGGATTTTTTTGGCTATTTTTCGCTTCTCAAAAAAAACCTAAGACGATTCAGGAGTGGAATTTATCATGAAAAACATGCAGAAACTACCTATTGCATGACTGCACAGTCAGATTTCAGGTAGTATTTTTGTCACGAAATCGACCTTTCGATAGCTCTATTGCTTGGTCTATTGTTTAGTGAAGATATATTCTTGAAACAATGCTGTTTCAGGTACGCTCAGTTCACATCAGAAGAAGTTACAGGAAGCTAAGTTCGAGATGGTTACTTCAGAGGCATCATATCTTAACTCATTGAATGTTTTGAATGACCATTTCATTAAGAATTTAAAATTGACATTGACTGATTCCGAATTCGATTTGCTATTTGGCAAAATTGAAGCAGTCAGAGAGAGCTCTGACAGATTGATTTTAGATTTAGAGAGGTGCTGGCAGGATAACATCTTGCTGCATGGTGTCTGTGATATTATACAAAAGCATGCTGAAGAAGATTTTTCTGTGTACATTCCATATTGCGAGAATCATACTCTGCTGGATCAGATGATGAAAAAATTGAGGTGAGTCACAATGTTTTGTTGATTGTGGATGTTTCTGAATTACTGTTATATGTAATTTGTGAAATCAACGATTTTTATTAGGTACCTATTAGTTTGGGCAAAGAATTGGATAATATCCAATCTTTTTTCACATACCTATATGTGAAAAATTTTGAAACCCTGAAGACGGAATCTCTTATGCTTGATAAATCTAATAATACTACAGAATATGTTTTTGGAGATATTTATTATACAGGGTCTCTGTGAACAAATACGAGGGAAATAAGCAGGAGTAGTACATATAAATTTTTTTCGAAATCGACCTCCCTTCCAAGGTACACCCTTTGGAAGGCGATGACGAGTTGGCAGTTTTTATTTTTTTTAGGAGTCCCAAAAAACACTGAATCATAAAACTATACATAATATGATTCATTAAGTAAATGTTACCCATACAATTTCTTTTGATCCCATAACTTTATAATTAGGGGTTGAAAATAACAACCATTTTGATTTTCCTTCAGAAATTGTTTTCGTGGGGTAGATTTTTGGAAAATAAAATTCTCTCATTCCATCTAATTCTGAAGGAAAAAGTCGATATTTTTCTCGGAAAAAATAAAAACTTACAAGCATCTATATTCACTGTTTATTCCATTTCATCGCTTGTTCCATAGAATGAATATTCTAAGATATTGTTTTTGCTCAAAATTGGTTTTGGCAAAGAGAAAAGATTTTCTATACTGCTTGTTAGTTTTATTTTTTCCGAAAAAAGTATCAACAGTATCGGAATTTTGCAGCAGACTTTCTTCTCCAAAATTGAATGGGAAACCATTAGAGTTTTATTTTTCGAAAATCTATCCCACCAAAGCAATTTTTGAACGAAAATCATGAGGTGTTGCTATTTTCAACCCCTAATAATAAAGTTATGGGATCTAAAAAAATTGTGTGAGTAATATCTACTTGGTTCTTCATATTATGTATAGCTTTCTGACTCAGTATTTTTAAGAAGCCGTAAAAAAAATTGAAACTGTCAACTTGTCATCGCCTTCCAAAAGCATATCTTGGAAAAATATATAAACTATACCTGCTCATTTTCTTCGAGGAATCATCTCCCAAAGTCTCTCGCATTTGCTTACAAACACCCTGTATTTCTTCAGATATGTACTACCATACTTTTGATACGAATGATTGAAATAATTCGTTTGCACTTTTTAACTGAATTTGCTATTTCAGATTGAAAAACTCGATATTTTTTCTTGAGAACGAGCTACAATTTTTGTCTACTTGATTTCAGCGATATCAAAATTGTCGACTATTTTCGTTTTCCTGTACCTTCGTAGTAGAAATTCTTGAACTTTTATTAAAGACACAGTTTCTGAAAATATTGGCTCACGTTAGTAACGTTCATCACAGTTAATCGAAATATTGATAATTATCAATTGTTCATAGGGAAAGGACGACGTTTGCTGATACTTTGAAACAGTTAGAAGCCAGTCCAGTTTGTCAAAGTCTATCTCTTTATTCATTCCTGATGCTACCAATGCAAAGAATAACTAGATGGCCTCTTTTACTTGATGCCGTGTTGAAAAGGTTAGAGCAGCATGATCCTGAGTATCACACTTGTCAGTATGTACTGGCAACTATAAACAAGGTAATCTAAAAACGTTCAACTTGAATTTATTTATTACTAACTTTTACATCATCAGATTGTGAGCCAATGCAACGAAGCTGCTAGAAACAAAGATCGTGAAAGGGAAATGTTAGATATTCAGTCGAAAATGGAATTTGGTAAGGGAGTTCCCTCCATAGACCTGGCAATTCCAAACAGATGGCTAGTTAAATCAGGAAGTGTTGTTCATATGTTGCCTAAAAGTGAGGAGATCAAATTGACATTTGGCAAAAAATTCTCGAAAACTACTTTGTATCTGTTTTTGTTCAATGATCTTCTCATTGTGGCTAAACCGAAAAGGTTAGTGTTTTTCTTCGTAAATGTGAAAATTAATCTAAAATAATCATATTTTTCAGTGAGAATTTATACACAGTGTTACACTATTGTTCGAGAAATTTCACAGAACTGAGTACTTCCGATCAACTACTTTCTCTTCCGGGAAAGGATATGACAGGAAAATATTTATTTTTCTTAACCCTCCTAGAAAATCAGAACAAAAAGACTGTCGAATTTGTAAGTACCAATAAGAAGTAATTTATGATACAAGTTGAGAAGGCAAAGATGACTTTCTAATACAGGTTCAAAAATAAAATGACATGTATCAAAATTGGTTTCCATAGATGAATCTCAAATAAACTAGAATAAATTATATTCGATTTCAGCATATAATTAAGTTCGAGTGAATGATTCGTTTCAGTCCTTTTAAATCACCTCTAATTATATGGGTTAACAACCCTATTTCAAACTTGCTCTGATACTATCGGGAATTAATTCATTAATGATTTAATTAATTTAGATTGATTTAGAGGTGTTATTTTGATATTCAAAGAAAAATGACATTTTTCAATATAAATGATCTGATGTTTATTCCATTAAAAAGAAGAAGCTATGCCGTTAATATAGGAAAATAACATCAGGCAAATGACCACCACGACCACGCTTACAGGACCATATCCTTTTAATGAAATTTTCCATAACCAAATAGCAAAGTAGCTGCCTTATGTCCTCGATAGCCTCACGATTTTCATCTTTGAGGTCTTGAATCGACGCTGGGCTATTGCCGTAGGCCTTCTCTTTCACGTGGCCCTAAAGGAAGAAGTCGCAAGGTGTTAAAGCACAAGACCTCAGTGGCCGATTGTGATCACCTCTTCGAGAGATAACACGATCCGGAAACTTTTCCCGCAAAAGATCAATGGTTTCGTTGCTTGTGTGGCGCGTACGGTGTAATGACGTTTGTGGAATGCCCAATTCCAAGAAGCAATATTCTCGGCTGTTCTTTAGCCACGTGCACGGGCACATCACTAATTTGTCACAACAGCTCGAATTTTTCCACCAATTAATTTATTGCGGTCCGACAATGTGCTTCACGACGACTCAAAAATATTCGAGTTTTACGAACCGTCTCTGCCAAGTTTTCACCATTTTTATAGTGAATTTTAATCATTTCAATGCGTTCTTGAAGGGTGTATCTTTCCATTTTTATTAATGGCGCAGTTTCTACTTGTCAAATGTCAAAAAATTACAGCTTCAAACGTGACATCTACCGAAATAGCAAGCTATTCAAAACAACATATGTTATTGGAAAACCCTTTAGTTCAATGCTTTAAAACCTGTAGTACGTACCTATTTTTCCCCTCATCAGCTCTCAACATTTAATACGAGTGCAGCAAGATGTAGAAGTGGAAACACACGTTCTAAATAGGACAATCCAATTATTTTTCATTAATATCAATTCTTTTTCTCTTTGAGCAGCCTCTACTAATTTTTTGATAGCGATTAGCATAATTTGACATTCTCTTCAGAGTGTGATTGTCCAATTAAAAATTCTCTTCTCTCGTTCATCGACCTCAACGTTAAACATCAATTTCGAAATCGTTGTCATTTTCAGTTATTGAGACGGGAAGTTTAATTCCACGTGATTTCAAAATTTTCATATTTCTTAGACGATAAGACTTAAAGGGCAATATGTATCCAAATAAGTTACCTACATCGTGGTCTGCAAGCAACAAGCTCTAAATCAAAATACGGTTTTGAGAAATGAATTTGGAGTCAATGTGTTCTACCTATGTTAGATAGTAATAAAATTACATGACAGAGTTCTGCATTCTTCATAACTCTTTCAAGCAGATCTTGTAAAACTTTATGCTATTGACCTGTACGTGAAACTTGCCATTCAAAACAATTATAACTTGTGCCTTTTTCCACGACATATACCAACAGATTATACAAACGGCACACGTCACAACTGTCAGGGAACTCATTTGAATTCAAGATATTCGACTCTCATATATCAACAAAACATGTTAATTGTAGAAACATTGAATTTTCAGAATATCTCAAAATTGTGAATTGCAAGTTAATCCGTTGCAAATTTATTCGATACCCGAACGGTGGTCTATTATTGAGTCATAGCGTTCAACGCGGTAGCGTAATGCTACTCATTTTTGTCAGATACTTGAAACCCAGGCGTGGATGTAGAGCAGTGTTTTTCAATCTTTTTGACTTCGCGACCCCTTCACAGGTAGAAATCTTTGGCGACCCCCTTGTGACCTAGAAAGCCAAAGAAAAAATTTGATTATTTTAAAATACGTACAGTTTTCACATACTGAATTGTTAATGTTCTTACAACATCTGAATATGTTTCTCGTTTTTCTGACCCTATTTGGATCTTGAAATTAGCATTTTTGGCAGATCTTTTTAGCCATCTTAACAATTTGAACAAGAACCTTCAAGAAAGAGAAGGAAATATTTTAATAACCAAAGATAAAGTAAAGCATTTCACGCTAAACTTCGTTTGTGGCCAACCTCTCTGCAAAACAAAATGTTCGAGTCTTTTCCATGTGTTCAGAAGATAATTGAAGATAATGCAACAGACAAAGTTTTGCAGTATAGGCTCATATTCTTTGCATGATACTGAGCTTGCATAATTTACAAGAGAAACATACTTTCTAGACTTGCACTCTGAAGCTGACGATGGCCGTAGATGGATTTTAAACCCTTTTGTGGAAAAATCAATAGATCTGGTTGATGTCACCACAAGAATGAAAGAGTGTCTTCTAGATTTAGCTGCTGATGGCATGCTTGAAATAGAATTCTATTCGCAAAGTGTCGACGTATTTTGGATAAAAAGAAAACACAAAACACAAAAGAAGCTCTTAAATTATTAGTGCCATTCGCCACTTCATACTTGTGTGGGAAGACATTTTCTTCAATGGTGGACATTAAAACTAAAAAGAGAAATAAACTGCAATTAGAAAATGATTTGATTATTAACATTTCAAAAGTAGCACCACAGTTTGGTAAACTTCTGAAAAATAAACAAGCGCATCCTTCTCACTAAAATTCCGTTTTTATTGTGTAAGAACATCTACTTTTTTTAGCCGGCTACCCCCCGAGTAAGGCGTCACGACCCCCCTAGGGGTCGCGACCCACAGATTGAAAAACACTGATGTAGAGGGTCTTCATGCAAAAAAAATTACAAGGTTAATTTGTGGCGCTCGGCGTATCGCAATGTTCCCGTACGTCAAAAGTCACACACTTTGCTGCCACCTAAGTTTGTCATGCCATGTGTTTGACTAGAAAGCAGTGATAATATTCGAAATAATTATTGAATAGTCCCTATGGAAAAATACTTTCGCGAAAAAAAGCAATTATCTGATACCTTAAGTACAGGGTCGTTCATCTATTGATTCTAGAGAACACTACGGGGATTATTTTATTATCCGTTATTTCAACTGATATCGTAGTAATAATTTTCATAGGAACTTTCATTTTCAGATAGTTAGTATAGTCCGTTCACGAAAGGTTGAGCCGTCGGTTGGCCATGGAATTTTCGCATATTCCACTGTGTATATTGAAATTTTAGGTTATGTTGTTCATTTTCTTGTCAGATTGATAAACAATGTTGTCAATATTGCATAGAGTTCTCTCATAACTCGCAAGGCCGGGTACATTCGGCAACGTTGACTTTGTTTCACGTTATGACAGCAAATACTGCCAACTTCAAATAAATAAACAAACGCCTACTATGCGCTCAAACTTTCGTGAACGGACTATACCTATAACGACTTCTCTTAGGGTATTTTTGTCTAATGAGTTTAAATTTCAGTTACTGTCATGCAGTAGCGAGAGTGACAAAATGAGATGGATAGAAGCACTGTCGCCTCCAAAATCTGAAGATCCTGATGAGGTTTTGTACGAGTGCTGGGATTGTCCACAAGTCACAGTGGTTCACAATTATGCTGCTGTTCAACCAGATGAGCTCAATTTGTCGAAAGGAGATGTAATAAATGTCTCCAGAAAGATGGCTGATGGTGCGTACAAATCTTCATTTGATCAAGACAGTTTTCAATAATAAGATTTGAATTTATATTTCCAGGGTGGTATCAAGGTGAAAGAATAAGAGATGGCCAAACGGGTTGGTTTCCAGCAAATTATACTGTCGAAATAGCTAATCCTCATGTGAGAGCAAGAAATTTGAAGCAGAGATATAGATTGCTAACATTTTCTGAAAATTATCTGAAGAATAAACCTTAGTCAATGTAATTTTATACTAGCAAACATGTGATATTATATTTTTATTTCTTTATGTGTACATTATATTATTCATTGATCAGGCGACTAATTTGGCAGTTTAGTGATACCAACAACAATTCAAGTCTGAAAATCACTTTGAAATATTATTACTTCATGTTTGTCGAATATTAATTTCTTAGAATGTTTCATGTTACTCCGTCGAAATTACCTTCTAAGAAAAGATAGTCAGAGAAACTACATCTGACTGAGCATGTACGTATTTTATTTCCAATAAATTTCTTTAAATTTCCTGCGAGAATGCAACTTGATTCCATCCAGTAATCGAATGTTGATATAAACAGGGTTGAGAAACTAGTTGGTATCACTAAATCGAATGTCGTCTATATATTTGTTGTTATTGTTCAAGTCCAATAAAACATATATTTTCTATTGAATAATTCTTTTTCTCTTTCGCTATACTTTATGAACACAACCAACAGAAATGGTTCAATATGAAGACTATATGTATCTCCCATTTCTAATTTAAATAGTAAATGAAAGGTCAACAGTCTATTGGAATCATCAGTATAATAACCCTAATAAGTTCAGCTCAGTCCGGTGGGCGTTAATTAACAATTAACGTATAAATAAGGAGAAATTTTGATTTGGCGGCGTCCACAAGGATTCAATGAAATATTCACATAGAATAAAAGCCCTAAGGAAGATCCAAAAATGAAGGAATCGAAACGTTGGCAATTTTTTGAAGATTCCAATAATCAGTCCTTCCACTACAAAAAATTAAAACCTTATCTCTGAAATAATCCTAATTTAAATGTATCTCATTTACCCTACTATCGAAGAAACAGAATAGTTCAATTATTCATAATTAAACAGGGTGAGTCTTTGACTTGTACATACAGGGTTTTCCTTTTAAGTTGGCCTATTACGTTTTAGGAGAACTAGTGCATATTTCGTTCTGAAATTTTAGGTCTAGCCTTGAGGGTGAGGAACTCTTCGCCTAAAATATTTTCAAGTCGACAGTGTAGCCAGTCTATCTCAAATGCATATCTACTTTCTATTTCAAATGGAACTACCTATATTTTCATTTATGTATCGATTCAATACAAACTCGCAGTATAACCCTTTGAAAAAATATTCTCTGTTATGCACTGTTGCCAAGTTATTCACAAATTCCTGAAACTTTGACACTTTCATTGCCAGTTTGGAATGCAATATCTCGATTATTTCTTATGCGAACTGAAACAAACTCACCAGTCTCATAGTAAAGACTCCATGCATTCATGTGGTATATTCAGTATTTTGATACATCGTAAGGTTTTTCAAGATATTGCTCCGAAAATGTGAAACTCAAAATTGAAATATTTCGAGATTTTCAATGGGCAACCCCATATTCATTTTACAGCATTCGATTCGAAATGAAAAATAAATGGCTGTCTCCTTTACACTAATATTAATTTCGGATAGTTTTCGAATGAGATGAAAAATTACTGAAATTTTTCAGTATTTATAGTTCTGTTTACGATGAAAATGGTTCTATGATTATGGCGTAAATTGTTGAAGTTGATTCTTTGGTTCAAATCATAAAAAGTATTCGATGGTCATGATGTCATAGAAAAAAGTTTACCATATTATGTAGGACCTTTAACAATCGTTATTCACATTTGGCAAGAATGACTTGAAAGAAATTCCAAAAATTGTTTAGGCTTTCTGTAATTCTGGCCTTATGTTCACTTATTATTTATTTTGGGCAGTTTTCAAATGAGATGAAAATACTGAAATGTTTCAGTATTTATAGTCATGTTCAATGGACATAATGCTGTGTGATTATAAATTGAATTATCGCAATGAATCCTATTGTTGAGGTCATGAATTACAGAAAGCCTAAACAATTTTCGGAATTTCTTTCCAGCTATTCGTGCTAAATGTGAAAAAACGATTGTTAAGGTCCTACAGGTCCTTTCAATAATTTATGGTATTCCCCGTGAATGTGAAACCACCCTAATCGTGTTTGAATTATATTATTATATATATCATTATATAAAAATATATTTTAAAGGCTATTCGACTAGTTTATTCCGGAAGGAAGGGCTAAATGAGGGTCAGTTTGTTCTGATACTCTATATTTCGTCCTAGTTTGGGACATCTTCAGGAGCAACTGTAAATTGGAAAAAAAAACACATTACAATTTAAAAGGTTAACGTCAAATTTAACTTACGACTAAGACTCAGTAATGTGTTTTTTTCCAATTTACAGTTGCTCCTGAAGATGTCCCAAACTAGGGACGAAATATAGAGTATCAGAACAAAACTGACCTCATTTAGCCTTCCTTCCGGAATAAAACTAGTCGAATAGCCTTTAAAATATATTTTTATACTTTTGCGACTATTACTGCTATACATTTATTATTATATTATATATTATTATAGGTAAACTTTTTTCTATGAAATCCATGATTTTCGAATACTTTTTATGATTCAACCATAGAATCTACTTCAACAATCACGCCATAGTCATAGAACCATTTTCATCGTAAACGGGACATAGATCATGAACTATAAATACTGAAAAATTTCAGTATTTATCATCTCATTCGAAAACTATCCAAATAAATAATTAGTTGTAAAAAGGATACTGCCATTATTTTTATTTCGAATCGAATACTGTAAAATAAATATGGGGTTGCCATTTGAAAATCTCAAAATATTTCAATTTTGAGTTTCACATTTCGGAGCCATTCTCGAAAAACTTTACGATGTATCAAATACTGAATATACCACATGAATGCATGGAGTCTTTACTATGAGACTGTTGAGTTTGGTTCCGTTCGCATATAAAAAAAATCGAGTTATTGAGTTTCCAAACTTGCAATGCAAATGTCAAAAGTTTCAGGAATTTGTGAATAACTTGGCAACAGTGCATAGCAGAGACATTTTTTGTAGTGGGTTTACTGCGAATTTGGTATTAAATCGATACATAAATGAAAAATATAGGTAGAGGTAGTTCATTTGAAATAAGAAGTAGTAGATATGCGGTTGAGATAGACGTGGCAACACTGTCGACTTGAAAATATTTTAGGTAAAGAGTTCCTCCACCCTCAAGGCTGCACCTTAAATTCAGAACGAAAATATGCACTAGTTCTCCTAAAACGTCTAATAGGCCAACCGTAAAAGGAAAACCCTGTATATTTTAACTGTAGATTCCTGACGACAAAAAAACACTTTTTCCTCTACTAATTTTTCAGAATCGTCAAAGTTGAAAAGATACAGGCTGTTGAAAATCAATAAAATAAAAATTAAGAAGGCTCTGAGCAGATGCTTTTGAGCGCTCGTTCATTGGTGGGGGCAATGGGGCTATTACCTCTTAATTTTGTATAGGACTTGAGATTGATACTAAATACAGGGTGTCCCAAAACTCGACGTCAACCCGGAACCGGGTGAAAAGGCAAGTAATGCTGGTTGTCAGAAAAATATAAAAAAAAATCTAAGTTGCATGATTTCAAAATAATGGGCATTTAAAAAAACACGCAAAATTCCACACCCTGTGACAGTCTTTTCGCTCCTGTTGCCACAAATATCAACTTTTTCCAACTTTTTTTTTGCTGTGTAACCTTGAATAATGCTTGTCTGAACTGTAATCAAAATTTGGATACCAGCTGCTGTAGGTTTCATGAAAATAGGGCTTGCTTCTCAGAAAAAAAATTCAAAATAAACAATTGCCTAGTTTCAACTGACTGTATTGAAAAAAATGTACTACGCAAGTTTGGCAAGTTTTGTCAAAAGTTGGCGCATTTAGTAAGGATTCCAAAATGGTATAATACTTGTTAAACTGTAGCTGCCGTAGTTCAAATTTATTTTCGATTGCCTTTGAATACACTTTTTCTTAAACTGCTTCCCAGTAAAAAAGTCCAATGGATTCCGGTGAACGGGCCGGCCACCAGATTGGACCAGAACGTCCGATCCATCTTCCGGGAAAAAATGTTACCAGAAAAAAAATTTCCAAAGAAATTTCTCAGGAAAAATTTTTCTGGAAAAATGATTTTCTCTGGAAATTTTTTTTCTGGTAGCATTTTTTCCCGGAAGATGTATCGGACGTTCTGGTCCAATCTGGTGGCCGACCCGTTCACCGGACTTGAATCCATTGGACTTTTTTACTGGGAAGCAGTTTAAGAAAAAGTGCAAGGCAATCTAAAATAAATTTGAACTACGGTAGCTACAGTTCAACAAGTATTATACCATTTTGGAATCCTTACTAAATGCGCCAACTCTTGACAAAACATGCCAAACTTGCGTAGAAATTTTTTTTCAATACAGTCATTTGAAACTAGGCAATTGTTTATTTTGAATTTTGTTTCTGAGAAGCAAGCCCTATTTTTATGAAACCTAGAGCAGCTGGTATCCAAATTTTGATTACAGTTCAGACAAGCATTATTCAAGGTCACATAGCAAAAAAAAAAGTTGGAAAAAGTTGATATTTGTGGCAACAGGAGCGAAAAGACTGTCACAGGGTGTGGAATTTTGCGTTTTATTTTAAATGCCCATTATTTTAAAATCATGCAACTTAGATTTTTTTTATTTTTCTGACAACCAGCATTACTTGCCTTTTCACCCGGTTCCGGGTTGACGGACACCCTGTATATAAATGCAAAAGTCAACACGATCGGATTAATATTCTGGAAATCATTCAAAAACTGAAATATGTAAAGAATCTTTATAAAAAATTGGATTCTATGGTTCTGATGATACGATCATTTTGAAATTGTACATGAACACATTCAGTATATCAAAGTTCTTTCACAAAATGAATTCCATTCGAATCGGATATCTTGTTATGGAAATATGGACTCCAATTGAATTCTCTATGGTTCAGATGATGCGATCTTCTTGAAATTTTGCTTGAACGTTCAGTACATCAATCTTCATTTACAAAATGAATTTCACTCGAATCGGATATCTTGTTATAGAAATATTAAGTGCCGTTTCACATGGAGCGTATCATCAGCGCTGAGCATCCGGACGAA
The DNA here is from genome assembly GCA_013421045.1 of Propylea japonica. Lineage (NCBI taxonomy): Eukaryota > Metazoa > Arthropoda > Insecta > Coleoptera > Coccinellidae > Propylea > Propylea japonica. The sequence goes on along the minus strand of CM024245.1, from coordinate 6,745,403 downwards.
TACCAAGTACCATGCAATAATGTAGCATTTCACATGAAGCGCGGATGATCGGAGCGGTTGATTCCATACGACGAGCCCTTGCTCTCGGCGTATATCAGTTAACGCACGAGCCATTGTTGTTATGAGGGATTCACATGATTCACTGACGATCAGTTGCGTACGAGCTCATATTGCTTTCTGTATTGCCGATTGCCGGCAGATTAGGTTAGGTAAGGTTACAACTGACAACGGAGGATACGCCGCATGTGAAGTCAACACATCGAAACGGATCATCAGCGCTGAATTCCTATGCTGACAGTCAGCGCTGATGATACGCTCCATGTGAAACGGCACTAAGTTCTCTCTTTTCAATATTCCAATTGAATATTCTATGGTTCTGTTAACACTATGACCACAAAAGTTTGTATGGGGTTTTTTTATGAGCATCTTGGTTTCGTTTTGTCTGAGATATTGAGGAACGAAATTTTTGAATGGCCATATTTTATGGAACACCCTGTACAATTTGGCTGGTTAACAAACCGAGGCATTTGGAAACCGAACTCACCCTGAAAATTTCAAGTCTCTTGGACAATCCTTTCGAAAGATAGATAGAGTATTGGGGCTAAAAACGAGTAAAAGAAAACTAAACTTTTCGCCAACTCAAAAATTCATTGAGCGCGTGTGTGAAACACTAACTGTTTATATGTCAAAAATTACTGATGATATCGGATTCATTTCCACGGAACAAATTGGAACTAAATTGGTACTAATTATTGGCACAAATATTTCTTCGAAATTTGAAAAACTATAGAAATTCTAATCGTTGAAAAACTCGTCCGCGTCAGCATAGGCAGGAGGCTTGCTTAAGCCTTGTTCGCACTACGCTAGTAGCTTAGTCGAGTAGCTAAAAATTTAGTTACTAAACATGTGTGAACACCAAGAATTTAATCGAGTAGATAAGTGTGTAGTTTAGTCGAGTCGATCCATTTGGTTCTATTTTATCGGGCGAGTAGAGTACCCCACCACGCGATACTCTCCACTCGCTCACGGACTAGATAGGTCCGAACAGATCAGTTTAGTCGACATGTCCAATAGATAACCTAAAATCATAGGTAAAAAACTGTTCTATGCCAAAAATGTCTTTCCGTTGGAGCGAAGAAATCACCCTTAAATTCGTAACAAAATACCTCGAATTTGAATGCATAGATAAGATATACTATGAGTATGAATGTTCGTTTCGCCTCGAAGAAATCGCGTAAAAGAATTGTGCGCGTTGCGAGTTCATTCGATAAAGCGCTTCTCACTTGTGAACTCTACTCGACCAAAGTGCGAACGATTGGATGGACAGTAGCTACTAAATTTCTCACTACTCGACTAAGCTACTAGCGTAGTGCGAACAAGACTTTAGCGCCTAGATGTTTACTTGGATAGTCGCTAAAGCCTTGTTCGCACTACGCTAGTAGTTTAGTCGAGGAGCTAAAATTTAGTCACTAAACGTGTGTGAACATCAAGAATTTAGTCGTCGGGTAAGATTAGTGTGTAGTTTAGTCGAGTCGATCCATTTGGTTGTATTTTATCGGGCGAGGGGAGTACTCCACCACGCGATACTCTTCACTCGCTCACGGACTAGATAAGTCCGAACCGATCAGTTTATTCGAGTTCATTAGTAATATCATTTGCCGCGATGATGTCGTTTCACTGGGGGGAAGGAATCACGTCAGAGTTTGTGCGTTGCGAGTTGTTCAACGTACAAAGCGCTACTCACTTGTGAACTTAACTCGAACAAAGTGCAAACGATCGGATGGAGAGTAGCTACTGAATTTCTAAGTGCCGTTTCACATGGAGCGTATCATCAGCGCTGACCATCCGGACCACGATACACTCACACCGGTATGCCAGATACGGAGTCTAAACTCGTCCGGCGCGCTCATCTACGTCATTAAGGAGCAGAGATAAAAGTGGAGTTATATTATTATTGTTATAATACCTGTATTCATGCCTTATTGCGCAGTTTTTGGCTGTAAGAATTACAGAAGAGTTAAAAGGGAACCGAAATAAGGTACTTTTGCTTCCCGAAGTCGGAAGTATCCCGTCAGTACTTCATTATCTGAGGAAAAAATATTTTCAAAGTGTTAGAAGATAACACGGTTGCAAAACTGAAAAATGACATTCAGATTCCACTCGATGTTATTCTTTGCTTGAGCACAATCCGTACCAACTTAAGACAGGGATCTAAATAAGAAGATCAGTTTTCAGTATATGAAGAAAAAAGTGGACAAAAAACCTTCAAATTCACGAATTATAAGTGAAATTCATTGAAATTTCCCTAAAAATGATAAAAATATTTTCATTTATTCGAAGTTTTTTTAATGAACCTTCAATAATTTATTCTGTATTAACAAATAAATACTTTTCACTCACATCCATATTTATACATTTCATTGATATATTTTAGAATCAACAAACAAAGACATCGGAGAAATTTCATTTGAAATTGTTAGTTGATTGCATTTTCAATGAAACTTGCGATTAATTGCATTATTCCAATCATTCTCTGGAGTTCTAACACTTCCGCAAATGCAATGGAAGTGCTCCGCAGTGACGTCACGTCTCGATGCGCGTCGGCATACCGGTGTAAGTGTATCGTGATCCGGACGAATAACCAAGTACCATGCAATAAAAGGCTTGTTCCAACAGCTGACTTTTGTACGGTAATTTGACGGTCACGAAACTGTTAGTAATCGATCTTATGCGCACGTCTAAACTTTGACCGTACAAGAACCGTCCAAACAGTACTTGCTCCAGACCAGGGATCGAAATGACGATCACAAAACCGTGCCACTCACGGTCCCGAAGCAGGATGGAACAAAAACGAAACCGTTCTCAAACGATACATTTTCAGTTGGAACACATTTTTATCTATTGCGCAGAATCCTGACGATCATTGTACGGTCAATTCTTGAGTTGGAACAAACCTAAATGTAGCATTTCACATGAAGCGCGGATGATCGGAGCGGTTGATTCCATACGACGGCCATACGACGGGCCCTTGCTCTCGGCGTATGTCAGTTAACGCACGAGCCATTATTGTTATGAGGGATTTCACATGATTCACTGACGATCAGTTGCGTACGAGGTCATATTGCTTTCTGTATTGCCGATTGCCGGCAGATTAGGTTAGGTAAGGTTACAACTGACAACGGAGGATACGCCGCATGTGAAGTCAACACATTGAAACTGATCATAGATAAATAAACTCTCTAGATGCCCAACTAGCCGATATTTTTGGTTTCATATGTTAGTTCGAGCGACCGTCCGCTAGAGTATTAATTTTAAGGTTTTCTGTCATTTGAAATGTCATCTTGGTTATATTTTTTAAAACATGGCCGTAGAAAGATAAACATGAAAGTTTTGAACTGGTTTTTGTGAATGTCTGCGCCGAAAAGTTGATAAATTGAACAAAATTCTCGAAATCATTCTTTAGAGTTCGTTTCTTGAACGAATAAGTTGTCTACAATTGCAGCCTCAGAGTAAGAAATAAACATTTAATATTTTCAACATGGGCATTACTAAATGTGCAGTTAACGGTTGTAAGGTGAACGCCCTTCCCAGGCATCGTTTCCCTTATTTCAAGAAGGACTTCTCTAGATTCCAGAAGTGGTTAGATATTTTACAAGATGAAAATCTAAACGCAATGACTCCAGAAGATGTTTGTGGCAAAAAGCGTTTCATATTCATTTTGAGGAAAAATATGTATTATCAGGAACAAAGATATTGCATATAGATGCACTACCAACCTTTTTATTCATAATGGATCTGCCTCAGGTTAGTAATTGTGTTAATATTAGTAAATATGCTGTAATTGCTACCTAAAATCATGTAGTATCTCCATTATTTCGAACGTGAATTTAGTATTATATATTTTACGTTTGCCATTCTTAACCGGAACTCAATACTGTAGATTTTTAAATAATTATGTGTACTATCTCTTTCTAATTATTGCAGGTACTGGAAATTTACTGCTTTCGCCAGACGGAGATATTGAAATACCATCTTCATATATTTGATTATTATGATTATTCTTTCACTTCAGCTGAAGAAACACCAGCAGGAACATCCTCCAAAACCAGAGCTTTAAAAAGTAATGTTGAAATTTCCCTTGAACTATGTGAGTACTGAAATAATTAATGTTTATTTTTTTTCTGATGCAAATTTCATCGCAATATTGATTTAGTTCATAATAATAATAGGTTAATGTAAAGAAGTCTTTTTTGTGAGTAATACATAATATAATATCAGTTCATTGATGTTTACGTATACGTCAATGTAACAGTTATATTGATAAATAAATAAATAGCCCTAATAATTGTATCGAATAATTCGTATTGTAATATATCATCCGATTATGTAATTCATATTCATAGACATGAAATTATTTAATATTTTATTCTTTAACTATAGCTGAAGAAACACCAGCAGGAACATTCTCCAATGCCAGAACTTCAGCTAAAGAAACACCAGCAGGAACATCCTCCAATGCCAGAACTTCAGCTAAAGAAACACCAGCAGGCTGAAGTATCCCAGTGATGGATTGGCCTTATATTTCAGCAATATCGTGAAAATTATTCAGTGAATTTGTTCCCGAAAGAAAAGAATCGTAAGAGGGGCAAAAATTCTCTGATTTACAAATTTTTCCTTATTCCTCATGTGAATAGACAGTTTTTGCATTTTTTTTCTTTTCATTGTTGATTTGCCAACACCAGTATTGCTCCGCTTTTTCACAGTTGATAATTCTATTACCATTACTGACTCAAATATCGTTGAAAAATGCACTCTTGTTGACTATTGCCTGTTTTAATACTTTCATAAGATCTGATGAATGTATCAAGTAATATATTGAAGAATACCTTTGCTATTAAAATTAGATTTTAATTTGGTCTGTACGTATTTTTTTCTATTACCATTACTGCCTCAAATATCGTTGAAAAATGCACTCTTGTTGACTATAGCCTGTTCAAATATTTTGATCAAATCTATGTCAATCTCAATCAATCATATCAATCTATATCAAGTTTATCTGTATTTATATTTACAAATACCTTCAGTTGTAAATTTCAATTTATCTTTTTTAAGTCTTTCATAAGATATTACTGTACACATTTCTTTTGCTATGTAATTTTTCCTTTTCAATTTGTATTGTATATTATTTATGTATTTTTCCTACTGTAATTATTCTCATAATATATTATATTTCGTTGAATAATTTTTCATATTTCTGCCTCTAAATAAATTCAAGATGAACTAAAATATCTCTTAGCTAATAAAATTGTTCCTGAGTTAATCGAATAAAAAATGTTTATTGTCATGTCCAATTGGCTTATTATCATTCAGCTTAAAATTCAAGTGAATGATAATAAGCAAATTGGATTTGACAATAAACAATTTTTTAATCGACTAATCCAGGATGAAAGCGTTACGATATTATTTGAATCCCGCCAAATTCCCGCCATATCCCCTCATATCACCAGTAGTTCAAGCGACCGTCCGCTTGGTGTCTCTGATGATCGTGAAACCACCTCTTAGTACGTGCGTTGGGCATCTAGAGAGTTTATTTATCTATGAAACTGATCATCAGCGCTGAATTCCTATTTTCCTATGCTGACAGTCAGCGCTGATGATACGCTCCATGTGAAACGGCACTAAATGTGAGTAGTGCGGCACGTCGCGTACATTTCAAAACGTTTTACTGCGCTACTCGTTAAATGACTCGCTAGGCTCTAGGCGCTAAGCAAGCCTCCTGCCTATGCGGACGCGGCCTAATGGTGCACGAAAAGGTTTAAGTGGAACAAATTGAAACAAATTGGGTACTAAATATTGGGCCTATAGTCCATTCCAGGAGTGTATGAAGTGAAAGAACCTCTTAGCCCCTCTTATCGGTATAACCTCTCTATCGTGGACGCGGCAGAGTAGCCATTCTATTTCTCTTATATTATTCCGATCGCGACAACGAACGAATGTTCTATGGAGATGGAGGGGCTAAAGTTTCACCCACTTCATACTCTCGTGAAATAGAGTATAGTTTCGAAATTTGTTTTATCAACTTTTCGCTAACTTCACCTAGCCGAGATAAATAAATTATTCTAAACAAATGAAAATTTCGTGTCTACTCCAAATATCAATTTATTGGATGCTACATATGTTTTGACCCTCACATCCTGACTGTCAGAATTTGACGTTTGTGTGTTGTTTTCCTGTCTCAAATTACCTGATGATGACCCTAAATTTGTGAGGGTCGAAACATATGTAGCAACCAATAAAATGATTTTTGTAGTAGACACGAAATTTTCATTTGTTTGGAATTAATAGCTCCAATAAATAAGATGGAAAACACATTGAATTTATTGTTTCTATAAAAAACAAAATTTTATGTAATAAGTCAGGAAAGAAAGCCCTCAGCAAGAATTTGATTAAGCCACTGGATTCCAATAAAGAAAGTGTCTATGTAATGTTTATTTTTCGAGTTTATAGCACAAACAGGCACAGAGGTTATGACCAAAATTGAAATCGCAATGATATTGACGGCAAAATGAGTTTCTTGAAAAAAGACCACCGCAATGCGCCATTCATTTTTCTCTATCTCTTTGGGTTGAAAAGTTGTAGTTCAGTGATTACCAATTCTGTCCACCCTGTACGTGAAAACAAAACTTTATATATATTTTAGAAATTTTTCCACTCACTTAGGTATTTTTTAGCGAAAATTATTGAAGCAACAAGTAGAGAACATTTTTCTCGGTTATTTAATCAATGTTCAATCTAATTGTAATAAACAAAAAGTGGAAACAAAAAATTATGGATATTATGGATATCGCTTAGTTGTTAAGAAAATATATTTGAGATACTACTGTTTCTCTGTACCTAGTTCGCGTGAACCTTCCATTAATGACTTATACTTCCGGTTATCAGTATAATACTCAAGCTTCCACTTCCTCGAAGTTCGAACACTATTCAACAGTCATAGTAGGGAACACCACAATCTATTGAAAATAATTCGAGCATAGTGGAAGCCATATTATACTTGTAGAACGGCGATACAGGTAGGCACTGATAGAAATGCGGAATTGGAAAGTATCAATATTCGATATTCAAATCAGGAGCATAATTAGGTCAGCCTTTATTGTAAAATTCTACTGGAAAGGGTTGGGAATTGTCCACGTAAGACAGTGACGCAGTGGCGGAGATTCGTATCGGCCAAATTAATATATGCATATCTCAACCTGTTGCCAGTTTGTGACAAAATGCTGTTGATTCATATCGGAGTGAAATATGTTTTAGTATTTGCTAATAAATTTAATATATTAAATCTTCAGTTACTTTTCATGTTGCTTTTATTGTTCTTCTATCATAAGATTATTTCAATAGAAGTAGTGGGCCACCAAAGATTAAGGTGAGGTGGTAATGACAACATTAAAAAAAGTCCATAAATTTCCTTTCAACTTGGCCTATTAGACGTTTTTGGAGAACTAGTAAATATTTTGTTCTTGAATTTTAGGTGCAGCCTTGAGGAGAAAGGAACTCTTCGCCTAAAATATTTTCAATACTTTCCTATTTCAAATGGAATTACCTCTATTTTTATTTATGTATCGATTTAATACCAAATTCACAGTATAATCTAATGAAAAAAATTTTCTGCCATGCACTGATGCCAGTTTGGAAATGCCATATCTCGATTATTTGATGTGCCAACGAAACCAAACTCAGCAGTCTCATAGTAGAGAATCCATGCATTCATGTGGTACATTTAGTATATTGATACATCGCAAGGTTTCTCAAAGATTCCGCTCCGAAAATAAGGAACTTTAAATTGAAATATTTCGAGATTTTCAAATGGCAACCCCTTCTTTATTTTACAGTATTCGATTCGAAATAAAAAATTAATGGCAGTCTCTTTTCACACTAGCCATTTATTTCAGATGGTTTTTAATGAGATGAAAAATACCTACTGAAATTCTTCAGTATTTATAGTCTTGATCTATGGTCGTGTTTACGATGAATCGGTTCTATGATTATCAGGTAGATTATATCATAGATTTATAATACTAACTAGATAGCGAACATGTCAAAAATTTTGAGGCAAGCGGCGGCCATTTGCAGTTTGGAGTGAAATTGACTAATTTGAGAGTTGTCAATTTTTCAACGAACTGAAATATTAGAATTAGCGAGGTTATACCGTTTTTGAGGAACCTATTGTGTATAATCATCATAATGGTACATTATTTTAATAATTTATCACACGAATCGAAAAAAATTATTATTTGATATAGACCGAAATGTCAGTGTTCACAGAACACTAATATACAGAGGTCGGTTTTTCATCATTTCTTTCCAAGGAACGTCTATGTTTCAATCAAAATTCGAGCACATATGGCTTAAAACATCAAAATATTTGTGGTTCACTCCAAACTGCAAATGGCGGCGATTTGCCTCACTTTTTTCTACGTGACAGTTAGGAAGTTCGACGTCCAGTTAGTATTATAGGTCCATGGATTATATGCTTGCAATCATAAAAATTGTTCGATGATGTTCGATAATTAGTGTAAAAGGAGACTGCCATTCATTTTTAATTTCGAATCGAATGCTGAAAACCTTACGATTTATCAAAATACTGAATGTACCACATGAATGCATAGATTCTCTACTATGAGACTGCTGTGTTTGGTTCCGTTCGCAAAGATAATAATCGAGATATTGCATTTCCAAATTGGCAATGCAGAAGTCAAAAATTTCAAGAATTTGTGTATAACTTGGCAACAGTGCATGGCAGAGAAATTTTTTTTAGTATGTTATACTGTAAATTTGGTATTGAATTGATACATAAATAAAAAATAGGTAATTCTATTTGAAATAAGAAAGTAGATATCGTCGCCTTACTACGTAAATCACATAAGTCCCAAAACCCGAAGTTTATAGGAGAGGATAAAAACTGTAAATCTGTGGATGTGCTTAAGTGATTTTATTTATATTCTTAGCTAATAACGTTGCGGGATTCGTCAGCTAGAAGATTTTTTGGAGTTATGTGAATTTCTGCACAGGTGCACACAAAGCTCCTTGACATAACTCAAATTCGCCCAAAAGTGGACTTATGTGATTTGCAAATTAAGCCGACGATATGCGTTTGAGATAGATTTGGCACCACTGTCGACTTGAAAATAGTAGTAGTAACTTTCTTTTATTGCAATAAGCAATGGCCATCGACCTAAGATCCTTCAGCCTACTTGAAAATACATATTTTAGGCGAATTGTTCCTTTCTCCTCAAGGCTGCACCTAAAATTTCAGAACGAAATATTAACTAGTTCTCCAAAAACTTAACGTCTCTTTACACTGTCTCTTCAAGAGAGTTATCACAATAGAATATCAGGAAAAGTTCTGAACACGCAAAAAACTGAACAAAAATGATAATAAAATACGTAAAAATAGTTTTCATGCGCTGAAGCCAAAACTTGACCTATTACTTTCACTTTGTTAGTTAGTCACATGTTACTGTGTACCAGTATTGGTTTGGATATGTTCCTCTTAAAAGATGTTTGGGGTACCGCACCTTGCCTCACTACCTCGTCTTGCCCTCTTTCCCCCAGATATTAAAAACACCATGATTATATTCTATAATAATTTCCCACGAGCGCAGAATCCCTGGATAAGTACGCATATTGTCCATTCATAAATTTTTCAAGAACTGAAAAAGGTTGATAACTATCAGAAAAAATTTAATATTTTCAATTATATAGATTAGTCTATGAAAGAAACGCTGAAGTTTTGTTCAACTGGAAGGGTGAAACAATAGTTTTCAAGATGTATTTAATGAATCAAGGTAACAAGTCTAGGAGATATTTCATTATTACCCTCAAGAGACTAGAAACTTTGTTCGTGTATCAGGAATGTTATTTTGATTTAATACTTTCATTACAAATTTTTTGTAACATCAGAAGTGACCCTCATAACTTAGTGCAGAGTTTACTACGAATAAATATACTATTTATTGGTGCTCACCAAGTGAATTTCATCTAATAAAAAACATTTTCAAATATTTATTATTCAGAGTTCAGACAATTTGAAGAAATATAAAATAAATGAATTAATCGAGTAAGGTAATACATTTCTCTCAAACTTGTTGGAAATCTCTTCAAAAGAATATGAAAGCTGAAGCACGATGCGAAAGAAAGTTTTATCTCATGAAATTTAAACCCAATAGAGAAATTAATTTTCATGTCGGGTAGCATATTCAATCGAAATTCTGTCAATAAATACTATAAACACTATAATCCTATAATAATTTTCCAGGAGCGCAGAATCCCTGGTTAAGTACGCATATTGTCCCTTCATAAATTTTTCATGAACGGAAAAAGGACGCCTATGTCCAAACCATCAACGGGTAGTTATCCAGTAATCCAGTGGTGTGTTCACCACATTATCAGTTGCCTCCAGCGAGCCGGTGTCAAAGTGCCTGCCACCTTCGGGGTTTTTCAATATTTGGACGTGACCATACCCACTGAGCTCAATTATTCAGAGTATTTGTTCTATTGATTCACGGGCTTCATCGATAATTCCCATTTTCAGTTGTGTCGGACTTTCATCTAATACAGGTGAGTTTGTTGGAGTTGTTTCCCTTTTTCCAGGGTTTTAGGTGAAAGCGAAACTAAGATTAGAAGGTATTCTTCTGGTTTCCCATTGCAAGAACAAGATTCAAACATTTCAAATACACTGACGTCTTTTCTTAAATTGAAATGATCTAACTGAAAACGATTATTTTCAATATCCGCCATACTACGATAAACAAATTTGGTCACATTGAAGAATTCCAAAAACCCGGTGATATTCCGAACATTTTCTGAGATCATCTGTTCTGCTCAGTTATAATACACATTTCAATTACGATACAAACATTAACTAACTTTTAATTCAATTTGAAACTAAGTTTGTTACATCGAGTAGGAAATAATGAATATTACTCATTTATGTGGACATTAAACAAATAATACCTACCCACGCGAATGTTAGAAAACTTTTCAAAGACATCTTTTCCTTTTCTGCTATAATTAATTTGTTTTGAACTTCTTTCATATTATCTATTTAAGTTTGATAATTTTCATGGTTTCAGTGATGGTTTCTGTCAAAAGTTATAGTACCTTATCACACTCGAAATTACGTTATCATATTCATTATGTATCAGTTTTCTACAGCTTAGTCAACTACTGTTAAAAATATATTCTTGGTTTATTATAATTATAATATAACAGAGGTCTATAAGAGGTGTGGAAATTGAAGTATAGTTAGTACACCCCTTTTCTCAATTTCATCATAACAAATACAGTCTAGCAGACAATCATAATTTTTTTTTCTGTTTGTATACTGTTGTGGGTACATCATGCATTGACTGAAAATATGTATTTTTCGAACTTCGACCATTTTCAAAGAGTCGAAAAAAAATAATTGCGCAGTCGTAACAATTTTAAATGATACCTCGTGTGGAAGCTCAACTAAGGTTTTTTCTAAAGAGTGAAACAAATTATTTAAATTTTGATATACAAAGTAGATTGTGTTCCCCCTTAATACTTCAAACGAGGATAAAATTTATCCAGGTTCGAACTCATTTAATGAGTTCGAACCTGGAATTTTTCAAACTTTTTGATATCTCTCTGACTTGATTTTAGCATTTTTCCATGAGTTTGTCTTCTTATTTCCATAAATTTTGAAAATCAACCTGTAGCTTCCTGGGAAGAGCCGCAAATTAATTTTTCGTACTGAATTTTTGTGTACTCAGCTACTCCTACTCTATATTTGATAATATTATGTAAAGTTACTCCCGAGACATCCTGTATGTATATATGATAGAAAATAGTTATCTTCCGAATGTTTCTTCTACGTATGAGAAATGGAAAACGGTGCATTCTACGTTAAATTTTTCCAATATTAAACTGTCTGAAAAGATTTGCAACCAAGAACCAAATAATTTCGCGCAACTTGTTATTTTTCCGCGGGTTGAGATCTGGAGATCGAGGGGTCCATGAAACCGGCCCTTCTCGACTTATCCATCTATTTGTATCGTTACTAAGGTAATTCTTCACTTTCAAGACATAATGAGTTCCAGCCCCATCTTGTTGAAAATATGGGCCTTCTATATTTATGCCTTGTAGCATGCTGGTTAAAATATGTTGTCAAAAGTCAAGATGAATCGCACTTGTCAGGCTACCTCCAAAAAATGAAGCCCTATCAAATGTTTGATGTCGAACATCATGCATTGACTGAAGTTTTGTATTTTTCAAACATCGAACATTTTCGAAATTTCATGAAAAACTAATTGCAGTTCTGACAACTTTGAGAGTCATGATCAAATATCTTCGGAATGTTTTCTCTTCGTATGCGATTCAGAAAACGAAGGAAATCACATTTTACAAATTTTTATTGCATTATGAGTTTAAACTTTCCAATTATCAAACGGTTTGGAAAGATTCGCAACAGAATGATTATGCTCAAATCAGTATGTTTCAAAACTTTTTCCATCAACCCAGCCATAATGGAAACATTCTCGATTCAGAATTTCAATTTTCAACTTTGAATAACCGAAGTAAGAGAATTTCAACCACTGAAATTAAGTAACTCAGAATAATACCATATTGCTCCCCTCACTTCCATTTCGAGTGATTTATGGAGACAAACTCCTGGCTTCGTAGCGTGTTCGTTGAATATTATTGTGAGAAAAGGCGTGGGTAGCAGGTTTTTCATCACCACGAAAAATAATTGAATAAAGGACTTTCAGTCAGGTAGTTTAGTGCAAGTTATTGTTTGCAATGTTACCATTTTGAGTGGGTTAATTCAATTTGTTTTCTAGGTGCTTCTATACGCGATGTAACCAAAAATTATGCCAGCTTTGGGGGTGAGAAGCAACTTCAATGGAAAAAGCATGCCTCCCAGCGGGTTGTATATACATTCTAGCCCACCAAAAGGTAAGAAAAATTATTAGTCAGAGTTCTAGTCGGGGTAATAAAAATATGAATGATTTAAATGTGTACTGGTTGCTTCAAAAGTAAGTTTTTTTGTCCATAAAATATATACTTACCCGTAGGGAATATCCTTTTTTGATTTTAAAGGGTTTCCTTGGAATGTTCAGTATAAGCTGTGAAGGGTGAGTCTCTTTTACTCATCAGATAAAACGCTTCTCTGACATTTCTATAGATTATGCTATTAAATATCAGATGGATGGCTTTTCAGGAAAGAATACTTTCAAACGGAAAACACTTCAGTCTCAAGGTTTGTAGGAATTCGTTAATGGACCGACTCGGTCGAATAGCTTTCGAGTTATGAAGATTTGATTTTTTTCAATATTTATAAAACTTGCTATCGGATCAAAACTTTATATTCAGGTGTTTCATAAACACTTGTGCTAAATTTCGTCCCCCCGAAAAATTATTCTAGAAACTCTGTGAGTGAATAAATTACATAGACTTGAACTTTTAAGTAGATGTGTTGTTGGAATATATGGGCTTAGTTCATTAATGAGTTTAATCTAACAGGTGGTTTTCGACTTATAGAGACTTGAATGGCAGACTGTTCCAAGGATATTAATATTCGTTGCCAGGCAACGGTAGTTCGTAGTTCATAGAGTTTGACTACTGACTAAATTATATTCACTGAAATTCAAATACCAGTCCCACTCTATGAACTACGAACTACCGTTGCCTGGCAACGAATATTTATATCCTTAGAACAGTGCCATTCCCTATTTAATACCTACGTCGGTTCGAGTCCCAACTAAGTTTCACTGATTTTTTTTGTATAAATTCATTTAGAATGTTTGGACATGCCAATAATTCAATTGTTTTGACTCTAGAACTCAAAACAAATTTTTTTTCATTATTTCAGAGGTCTGAACGAAACATTTGAATGACTGTAGTAACGAAACTGTTCGATATTTTACAATTCCGTTTTCATATTCGTGATTGATAATTCAAGAAGTACAATTGTACAAAATTTCATCCATTCCGAGTGAAATTTTTTCATCGCTGTAGAAATGTAAAAAAAAATTGTGTTCGATTTCTGAAAAAAATTTTTCACAGAAATTCTTAGAAAATTATGTTCATTCAGAAATTAAAAGTCAATTTGACAACCGCAAAAAAAATTTGGAACATTGCAGGTCTTCCGCCATTTTGTAAATTATTCGTCAACTTTTCTGAATAGAGGACCCAAAAATACTGAGATTTGACCAAAGACCGTTACACCAAGTGTTATACATAACTGACCACACTCATAAGAATCTTGCTCAAAAATGACGTTTGACACCCTGTATCTCGCTTATGCTTCGAAAACGGGATATATTGTATAAGGCAAAAATGATGCTCCCGATGTCCTCTACACGAAAATATATGTTTGTCCAGTTTATGATGAAACACCCTGTATATCTAGATTTTCCATCCACGAAGATAGATTGAAAAATAATCGAAAATACACTGGACGACAAGTGAAAATTGACATTTTCCGGTGTCATACAGTATACATCCAATTTCCATGCCAAACCCTCCGTTGATTTTCCTGCCGGAACAACGAAGAGATCAGAATCACTCTGGTGTACAAACATTTGCTTTTATCCTTCCGACGCTCGCGTTTATCAGAAGCAAATAAAAAGAGCGTAAGGAATTTGCGTGTCGACAAAGGAGTGTTAAAATAATTCATAATAGAGAGCAACTAAATGGTGGCCATTTTATGTTTACACAGAGGTACGCGGCACGCAAACTGTCTTTCTCGGAATGGATTTGATCTATCATGCGAAGTGTACGTGTCCGATGCATGATTGATTGTTGAATTATTGGATGTATTAACATTCATTGATTTTATAGACATAAAAATTGCCTCTGAAGTACCTTTATCCTCATTGGGTTTATTTTTTCCTTCGGAATTACTACTATACGTTGCGGACAATACCCCTTATCGATCTGATGTACTGGCAATGGTCAATAACAATGTTACACTACGTAAAATATAAGCAAATTGCAGACCCTTGTTATTTGATGAAAGCTGAAAGCTTTCAAATAGATGCCCTCAACACAGGTTATTCCTGTAATTTTGTGCTCAAAAGAACCCCTAGCGGGAAATTTTTGAAGTAGTTTTGATTTCTTCCATTATTTATGTTTTTTTTGGGGTGCTGAATCCAAATCTGAGGTTTGCCAAAAAAATTTCGTGCGGAACACCGAAAAAAAAGCTAAAAAAGATGAAAAACCAACTATCAACTTTTCGTGAAACATATTTCGATACAAATGATTTTTTCTATGTATGACTCTAAGACAAACCAACTTTTTCCACTCCAAAACTATAGTTTATTGTTGAAGGCCATCAATTAGTGAATTCCTTCCAGTTTATTTCAATCAAATTTGTAAAGATACAAATCATTAAAAAGAGATGAATCCGAAATATAACAGATTCAATTACAAGTTGAAATCAGAACATGAATATATTTACGAATAATATATGTTATATTTCAAATTCGGATTCAGCACCCCAAAAAACATAAATAATGGAAGAAATCAAAACTACCTTCTTTCCTGGTAAAAGCACAATTTGATTGGAGGAAAGGATAAGAATTATTATCAATTTCAAAACTTGGATGGCAGTAGCTCCATCAGATAGCAGGTAACAAGGAAAAGAAAATAACCTAAAGACTGAGTTTTTTACCATAAAGAATTTGAGAGTTAAATTTTCATCTCTCCATCATCTACCTGCATCTGCTGAAGTTTCATAGCTGGTGATATTTCGTACTTGCGTTAATGTTGGCCAGAAGTGAACTCATATAGATTTGAGATGGGTAGCAGAGCAGAAAATAATAAAATAAACTATGGAAGAATTAAACCCATTGAATAATGCGGAAAATAGAACGGAAATAAGAGAACAAACAATTTACGGGTGACCTGGAATCTGGATGTGGTGGTCGTATATTGTTCTCATATCATAAAAATTTAATTGATGATTATTGTTCTGAGAAAATGCAAAAAAACTTTGCTGTAGCTGTGAAAATTCGTTGACAAAACTTGGTTTAAAATGCACAAATCCAGGCTCAAAATATCTTATTTTTTCCACATTAGAGCATTTTTCAAGAACAATGACAATTTGAGCTCAAATTTGTGCATTTTACAAGTGGTCAGTAGCCAAATTTCAAAATATTACATCCAGTTTCACAGCTGCAGCAAAATACTTTGCATTTTCTAAAAGTTTATTTTTCATAACATGATGAGGAGATTTTAACAAACAAAAATTTCACAGACTTTTTCAAAAACGCTGATATTGTGAAGTAATTTTCGATTGAAAATTTGGGTGCTTTTTCAATATTGAATCAATATAAAGTGGAAAACAAATATTTTGGTTCAAGCAAATAATAGTATGTTGGGGACATAAGAAAGATAGTTTTCACTGAATTTTGTGAATTCTTTTTATGAAAGATGAAATATGAATATACTTTTACATACGTATTGGAAGCAAATTCTTGATCTTTAACTGATTGGCCGTTTTAACCCAATGTTGTATTTTCGAATCAGAAAAAACGCCATATTTATTCATGCAAACAAGCTAGAGAGATGAATTATTATGCACCTGATTTTATTGACGATTTAAATTTTAACGATAATGTCGAATTACTATCGAGTATTTTAATTTTTTTCAGATTTTTGAGGATTTTCACGAAATTTTACATCAATTTTTGTATAATTATGGAACAGATGAAAAAATTCAAAGGTTCGACTAGGTCTGGTTCTTTGTATTGAAAATATTCGAAGAAATAACGAATTTTTATAACTGAAATTATCTGCCCGATTTGGACCTTTACCATATTTTCCGTAATATTTCTTCCACACCTTGACCCTGGAGATCCTTACCTCGTTTCGTAGCGAAATTGAAGTTTCTACATTTCTATCAAAGGAATCCTCACGAAATTTGCACAACTTTTCCAATCATTATCGAGCATCTAAATATAAAAATAAAAACCCGATCGCGTTCGTTGTTTCATGAATATTAGAAAAAAAATTAAATCTTTAATGATGTTCAACAGATTCAGACCAATATCTGTCTATTTGGAACCCACTCCTAACCTGAACATTTCAAGTCTCTCTTGCTCCTTTCGCTCGAAAATTAAAGTGTTCTAGGACCAACATAGTGAATTTTCTTTGACCTCGGATTATTCATCAGCGAATCCACCACAGTAGTTGACTATCGTTGGTTCCTTATTAAGAATCAGGAAAAACACTGTTTTTTTGCTTTTAGAAACGCATAATCATTTTTCGTTTCTCTGAAATACGAGTATCGCAGATTATTCTCAACAGATCCCCTAACATATTATAAAAATTTAACTTTTACAAACCTATTTGAAAACAGAGCCGTCATTATATCACCTCCCCTTCCTCTGCTGGGAAACAACATACCTAATGATGTGTACAAAACAAACCATACATATTGAAATATTGCTCACCTATTTACCGCTCGAAAACCATTCGTTTCCATTACCTGACTGACCATGTCATAAACATAGGGGCCATTACCCTATAATCGATCTTTCCGACAATAAAATAAATTCAGTCTCAACCAATGGGCTTGCATTGTCAAGTCATTGATCAAAGACGACTTTAGACGTGTGAAACACACGAGTATGCTACATTCCATAAATAAAACCGAATAGTTTTCGAACAAGGACGCATTAGCTACGTGTCCTGGTAATAATTAATATCCTCAGAGGAAAACTCCTTCTGTCACAGAAGTTTGATTTATAACCTGTCCTTTTCTGCAGCCCGAAAATGTTTCTAGGGTTTAATTCCGACCAATTTCTAATTCTTACGTCAGGCTTATTGTAATGACAATGAAGTAATAAAGTCGACTACAAAAGAAACTGCCAGAATTAGTAGAATTTACCTCAATATTATGGTATGCTTAAATGAGTCTGTTCTGGTTTTCCTGAAGTCATTTCTCTATTCCACCAAGAACGATTTATCGTAACAAGAATTCAAGAATATAATCAGATCGAAGTCGAAATCTTTACCATCAAAATGTATTGCCATCAGTTCGTGTAACTGTTTGAAAAGTTTTACCATTTTTTGACTGTGAAAACTCGAATATGAATAATCTATTCTCATCCTTAAATATTTTGAACTAATGAAGTAATAATGGAACTGTCAGAAAAAAATAGTCCTTTTCGATTTCAGTATTTTCAGTATTCTCCACCATCATTATTTTATAGAAGTATAGAACTTGTATCAAAAACTTTTTGTTATTAATATGTATATTATTAAAGATGATGTTTTTTTGAAAACATGTTTCTTATTTTGAGCAAGTAGTGTTTTCAGAGGACACACTGATGAAAAATACGAGGTCGAAAACAATTCTGTGTGGCTGTAAGCACAATAATTTTCGTGCGATAGGAACTAGAAGCTTGAAACTGTCAGGTTAGGTGTAGAACTCAAAAAGCAAACTCGGTTATAGTTCTTTCATGGAACACATCGGACTTATGGTTTCCATGTTAGCTTTATAAACTTTGTTCTTCGTGTTATATATCTATTTAAGATATATTTTAATATTGGTTCATATAATTTCATATGAACTATGATTCAAATTTCAAATAACACTCTTAGTACTTAACTCGTTTATTTCTTAATTTTGACTAACTCATGGGCGTATCCCCCTCCCCTAGAAGATGAAAAACGTCAATTTTCGTGGCAAGTGGGAATTAAAAATATACCCGACCAACCACAATCTCGAAACAGATATGAGCTGCCCCCCTAGCTGAAATCCTGGGTACGCCCTTGGACTAACTTCTACAATATGTACCTATGCAATTTTGAGCAACTGCCGTTGCTATGGTAACCTTACGTCACACTTCGGATATTTCCAAAATAATAATTCGATCTGATCTTCCCTAGTACAGAAAATCTATTCTGTGACTTTAAATATGCAAATCAACTTTAAAATTAGAACAGAGAAGTTGAATAGAATACAAATGTATCTTTTCTTTTTCTATATCAAGCCCACCATGCAAATTTCAAAATCTGAAGTTTTTCTTCCGGGGATTATTGCGTTTATGGTCATTATCCCAATATGAAGATGTTGGTTAGGTCGTATAAAGATGTTGGTTAGGTCACTTGCATAATGTTGTTCGCTATAGAAACTGGGGTCAACGAGACAGGATTAAACCTGAAGTTAAAATCATGAGGAGAATGTCCCGAATGTGATGATATAACAGAAAAAAATTTTAGAAAAGCCCTGAGTAGGTGCTTTTGAGCACTCCTTCATTGGTAAAGCAATGAGGCCATTACCTCGAAATTTTGTATAGGACTTGAGATTGATAAATTTTGCATGAATATTCAATATATCAATTTCCATTCACAAAGCAAATTTCACCTGAATCGGATATCTTGTTATGGAAAAATAAAGAATCTTCTTATCCATATTCCAATTGAGTTTTCTATGGTTCTATAAACACTATGGTCATGAATTTTTACACGCGGCTTATTACGAGTATCTTGCATGTGGCCGTAAAATTTAATTCCAATTGGTTTTGTTCTGTTTGAGATATTGAGGAACAAACATTTCAAAGGGCCAAATTTTCTGGAACACCCTCTACGATTTAGCTGGTTAACGAACTTAACCACGGCAATGGTGAACTGAACTCACCCTGAAAATCTCAAGTCTCTAGGCCAATCTCTTTGTAAATTATTGTGCTAACAGCCGGCCGGAAGGATTTATTTCACCATAAATCGCAAGACTGATGGTGAATGTGCCACAATTTATTATAATTATTTTCAATAGTTGAATTCGCGTCAACACATAAAAAATTATTTAAACATATTTTATCTTCTACTGGGAATTTGTTTTCAATGAAGAAAATTTAAGGGTGTAATATGAAAAAATATATCTAGGGGTCGTTTATTGGAGGTGTTGATCGGAAACGAAATTTTGCAACAGATTCTGATTTTGATGCCATTTCATTTCAAATACTTTTCGTTCGAATTTTTTCCTTATCTGAAAGCCGAGATAGTGGCTGTATGTAACCTCTTAGGACAACCCATATATCTACAATCGAAAAAATCTAATAATATGAATTCCTTTTCTCATTAAATAGTTACACCCAAATGCAATAGAAATATTATTTTATTTCTTTTCCATCTTAGTGCTTCAGATGTGCCCAGCTCATATCAAGCAAGCCGTGAGAAGTGGAGACGTTGATAAAGTGGAACAGATTATTTTGGAAGGACATGGAAAACAACTTTTGAACGAACACTCCTCAGATTACAGGACTAGAATGTTTTTGAAGACTGTTCCTCAGTATATGGTAAGTGTTAAGTTTTCCGAATATGTGAACTTTAATTATGCGCCAAACAATAACTACATGATGTAACGAAGCCTCTCAGAATCACTTAATACGATTAGCAGTTTTGAATCGATATTGTAAATTGTATAATATCTATTTCGAAAGAAATCGGATATGTGAAAGCCGTGTTTATGAATAGCGGATCATTTTCAAGTTATATCAAGATGAACTTTCTATCATTAGTTACTTTTACATTTTCACTAGCTTTTGGTAGATTGTTGACAATTTAGATTAAATTTCATATTATTTAGATTTCGTTAGAAGATTCTTGCTAAGTAAGATTAAGGATCGGGTCAAGTACCAGGTGTGCACTGTCGTTAGGCTCCTGTATGAGCGTCTTTTAAGCGGAAATCTTAGCCATTGAACGATGTCTAGATATAAATCTATAAAGAAACCATCAGAAGTAGCGATCTAGCCATTCACTCAGATAGTCAAGCTGCTATTAAAGCACTGAGCTTTTACGTCATCGACTCAAAGATGATTTGGGAGTGCCGAAACAAACTCAATGAGGTGGGCAAGCAAAATAAGGTCTTTCTAATCTGGGTTCCTGGTCATTCGGGAATCAGAGGAAACGAATAGAACAATACATTTGCCAAAGAGGGCGCACGAATGCCAATCAATGGCCCAGAACCCTTCTGTAGTGTAGGTATAAGAAGGAGTTTCTGGAGAAGGAGAAAACCGAAAGTGTAAAACTATGGAGGAATCTCCCAGGCATGGATCATTCCACTAAATTTTTTCGGAACTTTGAAACAGCAAGATTCAAAAGGTATCTGGATCTTGGTAAGAAATAATTACACCTTCTCACTGGCTTCATTATAAGACACTGCCACCTCAAGAATCACCTGTTGGAGATTCGATTATCGGGCACTGACTAGTGTTCTGTGGGGAGGAGGATAAGAAACCACCATTCACCTATTCACGGAATAATGCTTTGCCTTGTGCGAGAAACTTGTAGGACAGAGAAATAAGCCTCGTTGAAGGATTCCCAGATAATGGACTTCTTAAGATGTCTGGAACTGGAATACGAGCTGTAAAGGGTGTGGTGAAAACAGCTCTGTAAGGGACAAAATAGATTCTGAGGTCGCAGTGAACTGTAACCCCTTTTATAACTAACTAACTAACTGAGGATGGATTATTCAACTCAAATAGGAATTTTGGTGATGACGGGCGATTGCCTGGCGACATGTGCAATAGATAATGAAAAATGATAGGAACAAGTTTCAATTTCACTGGGTGGCTATTCTGGTAGCCGCAAAAGTACCAAACCAAAAAGAATATAAGTTGTTTTTTTCTTGTGAAATGCTTGTCGAATCTTCTCTTCTTAACAGTTTTCACCAGGTAAAAAATTGATTCTGAGATGTGATTCTAATTGCTTCACTACTTCTTTCATCACCTACCATAGACAACGTGAATCATGTTCATTTATGCCTACATCCGAAGTTACATGATGAAATCACCGGTTTTGAAATGTATGAGCTTTATATTACTGCGAGTACCCGTCTGTCAGAGAATCAAATGATTTTCTTGAATAGAAAGAAATAGGCAGCGGCAACAGAAAACCAGTACTTAGATTCTCAGATACAATTAATTGTAACACACGGTCACTTGCCAAAATACGACTTACCTCTGAATAACACAATAATTCTGGTATTCATAATCATTATGAATCACAGAATTGAAGAGAAAATATTATGAAAAGATCAAAACATATTCTGTATCTATATTATATTTGGTTTGGAATTTCGTTGCACCATTCAAGAATGCTAAACGGCTAACTGCACCTTCAAGAGTTACTTCTATCGTTTCTTAAAATCATCGGTCAATATCGAAAATAGTTCAACAGATATAAAATATACAGGGTGTCTACTTTTAAAGTGGACAAACTTGAAGGGTAGATTATACGAGTGATTTGAAACAAAAAATGTTATATAACACATGGTCAAAATGTTGACGTTTATTCTTCAAATTAACATTTTTTGATTTCACGTTTAGATTAAGATTCAATCACGCAGAGCTTCAAAATAGAGCAAGGTTCTGAATATTTAGACTTTTTCGTTTTTCATGTTAGCCATGATATTATGGCGGAGGATGAGCAGCTAGCACCAAAGTTGTTATGTCATTCGAAAGTATTGATATTTCATCGGAAAAACCATTGGAAAAATAGGACTAATTTTGTTGAATCGTGATCGTGATATTCATCTCCTTACCACGCTGGCAATAAGAGTTTTTTCTGCACACAGGCTCTCTTATCTTGAAAATGCCCTTTCCAAATATGTGGTCGAATTTGATGAGACTACAAGGATAACTGAAAAATGATCATTTTAGAGGAATAACTCGAAATTTTTCGTCAAATCAAGAAATGTTAAATTGAAGAATAACCGTCGACATTTCGACCATGTGTTATATGACATTTTTTGTTTCAAATCACTCGTATAATCGTACCTTGAAGTTTGTTCACTTTAAAAGTAGACACCCTGTATATTTTTTGCTGACTCCCTAATTTGATGGGTCAAATACTTTTTTACCATTTTATTGTAGATAAGTGAATTAATAAAATAAAATATTTTTAATCGAATTATAATTATCTACTCTTATTGTTAAGTGTTACGGTATGCATGCCAATTGACTTTACTTCAATAATGCTCAGTTTATCATGTGAAATTATAAATAAATACTCAAAATGAATAACAAACGATTGATACGAGAATTCAATATTAACCAGAAATGTTTCTACGAAATGGATAACTAAGGATGAATAAAAGTTCAAATCCGAAAAACTGTCTATGTGAATACTCTGCAAACAGTAGAGTACAGAAGTCCGGAAGAGTACTCTGAGTAAATGGAAATGGAAACGTAAACAAAAAAATGATGAAATAATAATAGATCTCTGAAAAACGCGTTGAAGTGTATACGAGTATGTTTCTATATACTTTGTATACTCCCTAATCAGACACCCTTCATAATGGCATATCAAAAACAAAACAAAATGAGCACATGCCATTCTTTCGAGCAGAAGATACGGGTGGTTTGCAATTCGTCATAGTCATGGTTGAAAGGATAACAGTAAACATTTCTGCACCTTCTTTAATGACTGTTATCAGTTATGTGTGCATAAGCTATTACTTTGGATAGAGGTGCATATGTGTATGTATCAGCTAATTTCATGGAAGCAATTAATCAAGAATTAATGAAAAATGTATACTATGGAGGTAGTAGATTGATGATTATAAATCATTTTATTGAATAATATAATATGCCATGGATCAGTGAGTTAAAGAATCGGACTAGTAATCGAAATGTTGCGGTTTCGCTCCAGGACTAGAAAAAAATTTTATAGCCGACATCGACCATCAATCACTATTGGGTCAACAATTCACAGTGATGTGCCTTGATGGCAAGAAAATACAGTATCAAAGTCTACACAGAACACAACTGATTCTCCTACACCACAAAAGCTGAATAGCTTTAGAAAGTTCTCAACGAAACTTAATAGTTACCTATTTAATAAACTAGGATATTAAAGGCGGCGACTAATGGTCAAGATATTTTAAAGCGTGAGCGGAGCGAACGCTTTGATAGTTCGAGACCATTAGTCGCTCGATTAATAACCGAGTTTATTACAAGATTTTTTCGACGATCTCAATATGATTTGTGTATAAATTCTTGATTGAAATACATTCCCATTCTGCACAAGACATACATTTGTCATAATGAAATTTCTATGTATCTATGTTCCAGTAGAGTTTTGACATTTCTCGTAGTGCTTCTGAATACTTTGTGAACGGTTGCCATGAGGATTGCACATTAAAATAGCCAAAAAATTGAGCATTAAAATGGGTCATTAATGATCAATTTCGTACACATTAAAATCACCTTTTATTTCGAGGTCGGCGGAAAAAGTAATTAATATAATCATAATCACGATTACATAACTTATATGAATCGTAATCAAACCACCTCTTGATGAAAGTACCCAGTTATCCATCATAATTTGGCACCCTCTGATTTCACATGAGGTGTACGAACTTAAATAATTTTTTCATGAATGATTTTGGAAAATTGAAACATCCTGTGAATTCTTCTATTCTACCGTGTTTCAATCTTGAACTCCTGGAAAGCTTGTTGGGTAGATCAGGTCATTTTTTGAACTCGAATTTTTACTCTTGTGAACAAGCTAGAGGATTCAATTGGCGCCCTTTATGAGCAGTCGAAATTTCAGCATAAAATGTCGAACAGATTCTGAAGTATGGTACGTTTGGGAACAATTCTCCAGAAATTCGTCAATTTGATACAATTTTGACAAATTTGAGATCACTACTTTCGAAAATATTGTATACTAAAGTTTCAAATCTCTATAACTCAGTACATCCAACAGATTTGTCTGAGACCACACCTGGTTCAAAATTTGAAAAAATTACAGACATTTGGACATAACTGTAGCATGCTATTTCCTAGAAACAACTTTTCCTAGACCCCAAAAAGAGGCATCAAATACATTCGAACAGTCGCACTAGTCAGTTGAAACTTCAATGGGAATGCCTAAGTGAGT
The DNA here is from genome assembly GCA_013421045.1 of Propylea japonica. NCBI lineage: Eukaryota > Metazoa > Arthropoda > Insecta > Coleoptera > Coccinellidae > Propylea > Propylea japonica. The sequence goes on along the minus strand of CM024245.1, from coordinate 6,720,485 downwards.
GTTTTTAATAATTTCTCCCACAGAATCTAGTGAATAATTTGAGGAAAATGATGAATAAGAAATAATGCATTCAATATTCTGTTGGATCTCTATGATCTTAAACAATTCCTAGTAAACTTGAATCCGGAATGTGTTCGTATTACTCGAAAATAGCTTAGATCAGTCAACCAAGATAATATTTCATGTGAAATGTAAGGATGAACTTAGGAAACTAAGTTCCATAAGAGATGTGGGTGTTGTTATTGATCTACTCAAAACAATTTCGAAAATACTAAAATTTCAAATCTCTATAGCTCAGAAGGTCTAACCGACTCGTTTAAGACCACTTCTGGCTAAATATTCGAAAATAACAGACATTCGGGCAAATCCTTAGCATGCTTTTCCTCTAGGATTGATTGTTTCTAGCCTGGAAAAGAGGCGAGATGACAATACAATCGAACAGCCAAGTACTAGCCAGTTCAAACTACCTGAGAAAGTGGATTTTAATAATCAGGAGAAACGAATAGGCCGAAAAGTACTGTTCTTAATAATTTCTCATACAGAGACTGAATCTTGTTAATATATTTGAAAGAAAAAATAAAAGAAATAATGCATCTAAATTCTACCGGATTTCTATCATTCTACAAATTCCTAGTTAACTTGAATCCCAAAAGTTCCATAAAAAATGAGGGTGAATAATTGTGAGGAAAAAAATTCTGAACACCTACGTCACCTACATACCATCAGTCGCCAAAGATAGAATGTTGAGGTGAACAATTCGTTAAAGGTAAACATTTTCTATGCTTGAAACCATGACTTCGATGTTTATATGATTCTAAAACAAACTTTCGGGTGAAATTCTTAGTTCTAATGATCTCGATCTCCACTAAATGTGAAAAGTTGTAATGTTTTCTCTGAAATTATCTGAAAAAAAAAAGTTTTGTTATGAGGTCTATTGATTTTGATCAAAATGCAATATTTTTAGTGCGTGATCTCGTCAAGGAATGAATAGCAAGTAAAAAAATGCAAGGTTTTTTTTCGATTCGAATAGTAGAATCAATTTAAATTCAGTTCGAATTAATCTGATATACTGACTCTCAAATATCAATTATAACGTTAGATGAGAAGTTGATTACGAAAAATATCCCAAGACCAAATGTAGATGTCACCTCCCAACATTTTTCAATCAGAAAACTCGAAATTTTTGGCGGACAAGCTGAAGATTGAACTTTGGCGTACCTACCTCAATTTATCGACGCTCTTTATGAACAGTCAATATCCAAGAAATTCAATATCGAAAATTTTCTCAAATATGGTGTTTCTGAAAACATCTCTCTCAAAATTTTCCATTTGAGGGATTCTGTACAAGCCTTGGTGTTGTTATTGATCTAATCAATAAAATTTCGAAAATATTTGAGTACTCAAATTTCAAATCTCTATAGCTCGGAAAGTCTAACCGACTCGTTAAAGATCTCTTCTTGCTAAATATTCAAAAAAAGCAGACATTCGGGCAAATCTTTAGCATGCTTTTCCTATAGGATTGATTGTTTCTAGCCTGGAAAAAAAGCTTCCGTATATGCGAGATGGCAATACAATCGAACAGTCAAGCACTAGTCAGTTCAAACTTGTATGGAAATGCCTGAGAAAGTGGATTTTAAGTCTTCCGTTAATCAGAAGACACTGTTCTTAATAATTTCTCATACAAAGATAGAATCTTGTGAACATATTTGAGAGAAAAAATAAATAGGTAAAAGAAATAATACATCTAGATTAAACCGGATTTCTATCATTCTAAAAATTCCTATTTAACTTGAATCCCGAAAGTTCCATAAAAAAAATGAGGGTGAATAATTATGAGGAAGAAAAAAAATTCTGAACATCTACATGCCATCAGTCGCCAAAGATAGAATGTTGAGGTGAACAATTCGTTAAAGGTAAACATTTTCTATGCTTGAAACCATGACATCGATGTTTATATGATTCTAAAACTTAATGACAAACTTTCGGGTGAATTTCTTGGTTCTAATGATCTCGATCTCCACTAAAAATGAAAAGTTGTAATGTTTTCTCTGAAATTATCTGACAAAAAAAGTTTTGTTATGAGGTCTATGGATTTTGACCAAAATGCAATATTTTCAGTGCGTGGTCTCGTCTAGGAATGAATAGGAAGTGAAAAACTGCAAGTTTTTTTTTTGATTGGAATAGTAAAATCCATTCAAATTCAGTTCGAATTAATCTGATAAACTGACTCTCAAATATCAATTATAATTTGTCAATAGTACTTTTCTCGCCCATAAATATTAAATAATTTCCCACCAATTAATTTAAATTATTATCACTATCTCGATTGTGGTAATTGCTACCTTTCATTCCGTGAAGTGCGGTTTCATTATTTCTCAATGAGTTTTGCGTGAGGCACAGAAATCCTTGACTAGGCTGTAATGAAAAAGAACCCTACCAGCACTCAACAAAAAACCCCTGCTCGATCTTCCCCCTGATAACTTAACAACTCGAAATAATTGCTCACTGATTACGAGTATAAATCTCGAGAAAAACCTTACCTCTGAAGAAGCATGTTAGCTGTTCATTTAGTTACATCCCTTGCACGGTGGTGGATTCGAATGATTATGAGAGCTTGTTTCGAAGTATGAAGGTGAATTCTGTTGCTGAATCAGACCCGGAATTTATGAAAGTAAGTTGTTAATCAATTTCTACTCGATTAATAATGAGTTTTGAAAAGAAATTTTGATGGCGAAAATTATCCACTTTACAGGGTGGGCATATTTCGATGTTTTAGCAGTACAACTACCCACTTCTCGATCTCTTTTTCTGAGAAACTAACAAGAGTATTATTCATTTTTTCTTTTGTTTTCGAGTTATAAGCGAAAATTGGAAAAGTGGCGATATCGAAAAAAATTCATATCTCCGCTAATACTGATGATAGAGCTATGAAATTAAAACATTATACAGGCACTTTTTTACGTAGAATCCAGTGGCGTGTTCGTCTTTTTTGCACCATTTCTAATTACGAAGCTATGACCCAAAGTTATGTTTTTTTTAATGGGATCACTAGATTTTCGTGCTCTGAAAGCTTAATTTTTCTGATTTCAAAAATATACAACATTGTATGGTTTGTATCAATATGAGTATTGAAAATAGTCAAAAACCTATTTTTATCTGAGTCTCAATATTTTCTATGGTTTCAACTGTTGACGAGCACAGAAAAATGGAGCTTCCTATAGTTATCACAATCTCCTTCCAGTAGTCTTTTCATTTCTATGCTTTTCACTCAATTTCTCCAAGATCGAAGAATATTGGACTGCTGTGAAACTTGATCCTCATTCTAAGTTATTACCTACTGACCTATAATTGTAATCACTATTAGGTATTGAAAAATATTCTTCCTTTGTTACTTTCCTAATTGAATAGATAACTTCAATCATTTCTAACGTGCGTTCAAAAAATTCGTGGTCAAGTAGGCTGTGGATTCTATTTTTCCCTTCATAGACTCTTAGGAAAAATAGAATCCACAGCCTACTTGACCACGAATTTTTTTGAACGCACGTTAGATATGAGAAAAAATTCGTGGTCAAGTAGGCTGTGGATTCTATTTTTCCCTTCAAAGACTCTTAGGAAAAATAGAATCCACAGCCTACTTGACCACGAATTTTTTTGAACGCACGTTAGATATGATTAAAGTTATCTATTCAATTAGGAAAGTAACAAAGGAAGAATATTTTTCAATACCTAATAGTGATTACAATAATAGGTCAGTAGGTAATAACTTAGAATGAGGATCAAGTTTCACAGCAGTCCAATATTCTTCGATCTTGGAGAAATTGAGTGAAAAGCATAGATACGTCATAGACGTCAAGTAGGCTGTGGATTCTATTTTTCCCTTCATAGACTCTTAGGAAAAATAGAATCCACAGCCTACTTGACCACGATTTTTGAACGCACGTTATATGCGTTATTTCATATGCGATTTGAAATAGACTGGCACTTGTGCGCATTTATTCTGGAGAGCAATAAAATATTTTCCTGCATCCATCTCATAACTAAGTATATCGATTGATACGGAGGATCATTTTGAGATATAAGAGTTTAGGAAATATATCCATGTTCGAATTTTGTAGAAATTAGTTGAAAGCATAGAAATAATGAGATTGACAGAAGGAGATTGCTCTTGTTATAGGAACCTCCATTTTTCTCTGCTCGTCAACAGTTGAAAGCATAGAAAATATTGAGACTCAAATAAAAATTGGTTTATGACCAATTTCTTTACTTAGGTATATTGATACAAACCATACAATGTTATATATTTTTGAAATCAGAAAAAATTAAGCTTTTATAAAATGACACGAAAATCTAGGGATCCTATTTAAAAAAACATAACTTTGGGTCATAGCTTTGTTATTAGAAATGGTGTGAAAAACTGCATGTATAATGTTTTAATTTCAGAGCTCTATCATCAGTATTAGCGGAGATATGAATTTTTTTCGATATCGCCACTTTTCCAATTTTCACTTATAACTCGAAAACAAAAGAAGGTAGCCAAAAATGAATACTGGGTACTCTTGTTCGTTTCTCAGAAAAAGGGATCGAGAAGTGGGTATCAGATTTTGTCTATCTCCTCTGGTTTAAAAGTTGTATTGCTAAAACATCGAAATATGCCCACCCTGTACACAGTGGTCGTCAAAATTATGGAACAAATTCAGTTTCCCAGAAGAAAAATATTTGGCAACAAAATCGTGAAACAGGTCAATTTTTGTATTTGAATTTTTGGAAATTATGGATATGGGATGTGGAGCGACAAATTTCTAGACACTTCAACTCTCGAATGGAAAGGGGTTCAACACTTTCGAACTGCGTTCAAAATGATTGATTTGTCAATATGTATTTACAAAATAACAAACACTATATTCAGAACTACGACAATGACGCGCATATTTGTTCTAATTTTTTTCGGAATATATAATTAGAGGATTTTCGAAACAATGAAAATTCTATCCAGTACTGCTGATTGTAACTTTTCAACGAAAAGAGTTGTATACTTGAAATTTCCAGTATATATTACATTAAACAGAATTTGTGCTTGAGAGAAACTACACATTCAGGAAATAGTTGAGAAAGAACTCTTATACAGTGCGCATCGAAATTATAGAACAAATTCATTTTCTCAGAAGAAAAATATTTGTCAACGAAATCCTGAAACAGGTCAATTTTTGCTTCACTTTCACCAGATTTTTATCCATTTTGAAGGAGTTTTTATGCAACCTGTGCCATCCCCATCAACCCTGTAAATTGTTCGAAAAGGAAAAGTGGGTCATCATGTGGTACCTTTTTGGTAAGGTCTTTGTATCTTGTTTTTCTGTCGTGAAGTAATGTGAGTATTTTCTTCGATTTTTTCACCAAGACATTCAGTTTTGTGTCTTCAGAGGTTCTGGGTCGTCCGTCATTTGGAATATACAGGGTTGGGATAAAGTTCGGCACCAAATTAATATCTTTAAAACGAAACGGGCGATATTTTTGAAATTTGGCAGCTGAGTGTAATGGACCACAATGCATCTGATGAGCATATTTGCATTAATGAGATACTTCCGGTTTAACCGGAAATGACCAATTTTTTTATTATTTAAATGGGTTACCCTGTATATTTCTGCAGATTCTGAAAGAGCACTTTGTTTCGGATCCGTCCATACCAGGTTCCATGTAAAAATTCTCTGTTAAGGAAGAAATTCAGTCCTTTTGTACATTTGAGAAAAAATCCATTCAAATGAATAAATCGTTGTTATTTGTATCAATAGTGAGAAATAAAACGAAATACTTTGTAGTAGATAACTCTTTCTGCTTTTCATGACGTATTTTTTATGAAAATCTATAAAAAAAGAAATACAGCTTTTACTAGTAGAAAAAAATTATTAGAAATAATTTAAAAAAAAATCATTTTAAATGTTCGAAGTGCTTGCCATTCACCTCCTGACAATATGCCAGTCTATTAACAAATTCTTGAGTAACTTTTCTCAAGACTTCTCCATGTATTAAGGCACATTCATCAAGAATCCGTTGTCTCAATTCTTCTTTTTACAGATAATTTTCACATGGAACCTGGTATGGACAGATCCGAAACAAAGTGCTCTTTCAGAATCTGCAGAAATATACAGGGTGTCCCATTTAAATAAAGAAAAAATTGGTCATTTCCGGTTAAACCGGAAGTATCTCATCAATGAGAATATGCTCATCAAATGCATTGTGGTCCATTACACTCAGATGCCAAATTTCAAAAATATCGCCTGTTTCGTTTTAAAGATATGTATTAATTTGGTGCCGAACTTTATCCCAACCCTGTATATGTCTAACATGTCCGTACTTCGTGAATTTGCTTTCAATTTTACTTACCGTTGACTTTGTCTTTCTGGATATTTGGAGTTAACAATATCAAAAACCTCCTCTTGAGTACGAGAGTACGGACTCTATCGCCCCACCCGATCATCATTAAGATTTCAATTCTCTGTTTTTAACTGAGGAGTTTCTTTTCCGATTTTTGAAACGATCAACTGGAATTTGAGTAACTTGAATTCAAATTTTCTGAAAGTAAGATATTCATCGCAGGCTATGATACCGGGCGCATTTGAACGCCTCATGTGATGTACGATTTTTTTCAGCCATGAGTATGAAAAAGAATTTTATTACTTCGAATTTCAAATCCCTACATTGTTGTACCTGGTTATACATTCATAACATTGATGAAATTGCGTTTTCTTGAATCTTTCTTTGAATTGAAACATTTTATTGAAAAGTTTCAACTTCAGTAGAAACGTACTAATATCATACCTACTTAAGATCATAACTGAAGCGCAGTGTTTCACACATTCTAATTTTTTACGTGAGGGGGTTGAAAGTTGTGCATTAACAAGACTGTAATGTTCGACTTTCATTCGTTGACAAATTTCATCAGGTACCATCGTATCAAATTAAATGAGCCATAGTTCAAAGAGGTTTTCAGTATGTGCACTTTACATACTGAAAACCTCTTTGAACTAAGTAATTTTTCCAGAAAAAAAATTATGTAAAGTACCACATGACTCACTTTCCCTATTCAGAAAATTCAGAGGGTTGATAGTGATGTCACAGGGTGCAACTAAAATCCTTCCAAAATGGATAAAAATTTGGTGAAAGTGAAGCACAAATTGACCTGTTTCAGGATTTCGTTGCCAAATATTTTTCTTCTGAGAAAATGAATTTCTTCCATAATTTTTAATGTGCACTGTATAAAAGTTCTAGCTCACACAATTTCCTGAATAAAATTCCGATCGAATATGTAGTTTCTCTCTAGCGGAAATTCTGTTTAATGTGTAATATACTGGAAATTTCAAGCATACAACTCTTTTAGATGAAAGTTAATGATCAGCAGTACTGGATAGAGTTTTTATTGTTTCGAAAATCCTCTAATTATATAATTCCGGAAAAAAATAGCACAAATATGCGCATCATTGTCGTAGTTCTGAATACAGAGTATGTTGTTGATTGAAAAATCAATCATTTTGAACGCAGTTCAAAAGTGCTGAATTTACCTTGAAATTTCAAGCTTTCTTTTCATTCGGTAGTTGAAGTGACTAAAAATTTGTCGCTTCATAATCCATATCCATAATGTGAATTTTCAACTCTCTCATAACTCGAGCCTCGCGATTTTAAGAGCCTTCTTTTAGTTATAAAATTCCGGATCGATCAGATATGTGGTTTCGGAAATATGGGGAAAATTTTGAAATATTTCAAATGGCCATCACTGCCAAACTACTGTACAGATTTGGCTCATTAACGAACTTATTCGTAGCGTTCGTGACCCGATCCAATCCCCAAAATTTCAATGACCTAGTTTCATCCGTTGGGGAGTTATCTGGAATAATTTTTGACCTTTTATTATTACTCACATCAGTGAGTCCAACCCAGTCGTTTGAGGCCACTTCTGGCTCAAAATTCGAAAACTACAGACGTTTGGCCAAAACGATTGCGTGCTAGGAGGAGGTTTGAAGATTAGGATAATTTCGTCACAGGGAGGAACTTGAGTTCATTTGATTCCCTGATCATCAGTAATGAACTACTTCTGAAACACTCCTAAAGAATCTGTCCAGCTGTTAATTCGAAAATTAAACAGTTAACACTCTTACTTTCAAAAGGGGTTGACAGTTGAACATTTGGAAATATTATTTGTCCAATAATATTACTTCCTGTTCAACAAAAGAGTGAGATCCGAAACGTCATCGTGATATGATAAAACGATTCAAATCCTGTTGTTATCTTGTAGACGCAAATAGGTCTTTTACACGATGCCGTCAACAGTGGAAAATTGGAAGAACTCAAGACCATTCTGGAAGACAACAAAGATAAGAAAAAGAAATTAGTACTTGCAAAAGACGAAAATGGTGTGGGGCTGCTTCACAAGGCTATCTACTACGATCTCAAAGATATATACAAATACTTGATAGAAAAATATCCAAATACAGTATTACAGAAAGATATGGTAAGTTTTTTTATTTCAATTAGTTAAACTACATTACATTGACTGTAGCAACAGAATTATATGATAGGAAAATTTGACAATAAAACATTCAGAGTTTTCATATTGACAAAATAATTCTGTATGAACAGAAACTCACTTGACCGTTTACCCCGGTTTCAAATGAACATAAATTCAAACTATTGATCACCAAACCGAGTTAGTTATTGAATAATTCTTTGTGGTTTATTTCTTGGCTGTTTTCTAATCTTCTTTATTGTCTCCCCAAATATAATTAAAGATGGTGGCATGACCGATGCTTAAGTGAAGAAACCTTCTTCAAAGCTGTTTAAACCAATATCATATGTGCCAATACCCATCAATGAATATTAACGATAATGGGAATACCTTTTTTAATATAATTTCAGGAAGGACGAACACCCTACCATTATACAGCAGCATGTAAAAATCCGGCAGCTGTGCAGAGATGTTGTTAAATGCTGGTGCTGATTTCTCTGTTCTTGATCGGAGACAACATTCTGGAAAGTATTATATGAATCACGTCAATGAGTTAGAACTTCCTAGTGCTCAAAGCTCTGCCAGCAGTACCAGAAAGAGTATATCGAATAATGAATGTGAGTTACTCTCATGATGTTTTTTAATAGAAAAATAAATTCAAACTTTTTCTGCTTCACTAAAATACTTGTTATATTTCTGATTTCGTGAAAATGGAATTTTGAAACAATATCCTTTTTTCAACTTGATGAGCATAAAACTTAATCGTGAGATTTCCGCATATTATGATGCTCATTTTTGTTTATGTTGAAAACCTAAATGCCTGAAATACAACATGAGGGTATAGATATGAGATGAACGAAATTATGCAACCCAACTTGATTCAGATAATGATATTTTACCTATTGGTTGGGTTTTCTACAAAATGTTAATTGTTTTGATCATTTGAACCGCAAATACTTATATCAGAGTTTTTTCGAGACTCGGCCATTGAGACAGGTTCTTCTAAAGGAACTATATCGAGATACTTTGTTGCAAGGTTTTCCGGAGTTTCCACCTTTTCCCCACAGATTATAGGTGTAATATCGTGGGTGATAGAATTGAATAGCCAATGGAGATTCAATATGTACATATATATTTATACCTTACTATTCTTTGAGTATACAAGTAGTAGTAGGATAACTAAACTTACATAGATCAGTAACACTATTTTATATAATTAACCACATGAACTCAAGAGGTGGTAAAAAGAATCTGAAGAAGTGACGCTTCTTTGATCTTAACCTAACATTATTTCTATGACTTATATCTATGTTTCGAGTGGGTTCCAAACTATGTTACAATAGGTACAGTCATCAGGATCCGCAAATGCCTAGTCTTACTAAGTGCCTAATCAGACGATAATTGTTGACGTGTGATTCTTGATGATATATTATTTGGGCTATTTCCACCCTATTCAGTTCTTCTGTTCAACGTTTCAGCCAGCATTCGCCAGTCGTCGTCAGGAAAACACTTTAGACTCCAAACTCTCAAGAAAGCTCTGATAATGTTTCTCTTTGACTGTTCTCAGAAAAAGACAAATATGACAAAATATTTCAGTAAAGAAAGTTGCTTTTCTGAGAGTTCAGAGTCTAAAGTGTTTTCTTGGCGAAACCTTGAACAGAAATAGTAAATATAATGGAAATAGCCCAAATAATATATGTATGTATCAATAACCAGGCGATACTGTTTCGAGGGGAACCTCGCCAGAATATGCAGCTTTTCATTGCTGTGCCGCAGCAGATTACTTGATTTCTCAGCATTAAACGTCCCAAGAAATAGTGAAAGCAGAGAATAAAAATCGATTGACATCAACCAATATTAAACTCATACTTCGGAGCTAATCTCGTCCTCGTTCTAGACAAAATGCAGGAAGTGGTATCAAACAGAGCACCTATGGATGGCCATTCCGTCCTTGTTAGGACTAATCAGCACAGGGCAGCTCTGAATGATACAAGGTATTTCTTGGAACTTACAACGAAATGGCATCTTCTTTATGGAATAAATATACCGAAGACTCTATATTTATTCTTTAAGAAGATGCCATTTCGCTGTAAGTTCCAAGAAATACCTTGTATCATTCACAGCTGCCTGTACTGATGAGTCCTGATAAGGACGGAATGGCTATTCATAGGTGCTCTGTTGATACCACTTCCTTACATTTTGTCTTGAACGAGGACGAGATTAGCTCCGAAGTATGATTTTAATATTGGTTGATTTCAACCGATTAATATTATTCTCTGTTTTCACTGTTTTGATATTAATGGCGATATTACGAGTTAAACCACTTATTACTTCCCAAGAAATGTTTTCGTGTGCCCCAGGCTAGAAAGATCCCTTCAAAGTACACTTTTGTGGTGTCTTTCTCGACAATTCTTTATTATAGGTATTCCAACCTATGCCTCAAAAAAGGTTCTGGTCTTGTAAGGAGAGTTGAGAGCCCTGGATACACACCAAGAGAGCCTTGTTATTCTTACCTAATTCATTGAACCTTCCTAACTACCCATACATCATTTTGAACTGACGTTGCTGAAAGTTAACGCCTGAATGATCGTTTGGCTGCCTGTGTGTATTTATTTCATCACTGACGTAACCAAATTAAGTCTGTTAGATATAAAATTTCACCTAGTGTATCTGTTTGTTTCGACATTCATCTCAGTTTCACAGGGATTGGATTACTTCATTCGCAATGGAACTTATTTAGTTCGAATTGGAACTGGTTAACCAGTGTTTGGCTAATTAATGAGACAATTGCACTTATAACCTAGTGCCAAGCACTAGACTCCAACTTTATGCTCTTATTCGTTACATGAATGACTTCAAACTAAATTGTTAAATCGTCTACATAATTTATAGAACCGGAAGTAGTAATTTACGTCATATTTTTCTTTGGCAAGTGTTGATTAATAACTTAGACGTCCTACTTCTGGCCCTTGATCGATTGGTAATTTAAATTACAGGTTTCCCTTTCATCGGAAAAGTTTTCGATGTAATATCGAACTATAAGTTCTTTTGTGTGACTAATAATATGGAAGAGCCTGGGGTCAATGATATGATACTTAACAGAACTTGATGTAATTTTACGAGGTCCTCTTTGTCGATTGCTCTCATACCGATAATAGGTTTTTACCAAGTGCACGATGAATTTTATAGTATTTAGTGAGTGTATTTCTGTATCTGTAACGTCTGAAACTATTGAATCATTCAATAATCTCAATACGTTGTTTTAATGCATATGCTTTTGTGGTGAAAAACAGTGTTTGAATAAATTGAACCTACTTATTTCAGTTTTTAATTTTGTTCTGCAAAATCATTATTTCATCAGCTAATTGCGAGAATTGTGAAATACTGGTTCATCTCGAAAACAGTTTATTTTGAATCATTGAGAAAAAAAAATGTGTACCTACACTGGGTCTTTGAGTACCTCTTTTTTCCCTCAAAAATTTTTCCGATTTGTCTCCGTTGAAAAGATACAAGCTGTTTAAAATTTATAAGAAAATTCGATAATCAGTTATATTCCGCAAAATATCCGATCGAATAAAATGATTTTCGGGATATAGGATTTCAATGATGGTATGATAGGAAAAAATTCTATACACATCCTCCAGTTGCTTCGAAATGACCATCATATTCCGTTAAAAGTACCAGAAACTCAAAGAACCCAACTCTTGAAAATAAGTTGAACATTATTTCATGAAAATTTTGGCCATTTTCGAAAATAAAAGTATTTCTCATGTTTTTTCGCAGACATCATTTTCGAGTTATCTGCATTTCAAAACTAGAAAATATCTTTGAAATTCCAAGACTGCAACTGTGTTTAAAAAATTCACCACAAAAACATAGTTTCAAAATTAGTGCTGTTTTTCGCTTACTTCAATAGTAAATATGTCAACTAACAGATTCAAAAGTGGTGAATTGATGAATTGATAGAGTTAATTGACAGATTATAGTTATTTAATCAACTAGGTTATTAAAGACAGCGACTAATGGTCAAGATATTTTAATAGTTCGAGACCATTAGTCGCTCGATTAATAACCGAGTTGATTACAAGATTTTTCCGACGATCTCAATATGAATTGTATATGAATTCTTGATTGAAATACATTTTCATTTTGCCCAAGACATACATTTGTCATAGTGAAATTTCTATGTATCTATGTTCCAGTAGAGTTTTGACATTTCTCGTAGTGCTTCTGAATACTTTGTGAACGGTTGCCATGAGGATTGCACATTATAATAGCCAAAAAATTGAGCATTAAAATGGGTCATTAATGATCAATTTCGTACACATTAAAATCACCTTTTATTTCGAGGTCGGCGGAAAAAATTGTTAATTGACAAATGAAATCTGTCATTTGACTTTTTTTTTAGTCACAGTGACACACCGTCATACTTTTTATCTTTTCAGTAACTATTTGATATTTTCTGTATGATTAGGGACCTATCATTGAATGTAAATACACCTCTTCCCAGCAATCAATCAAATATTCGAAAATCGCTTGATTCCAGAAGTCAATTTCAGTTGTTGAAAATGATAGCTCGGCATTGCTTGAAACTACCATGCGCTTTTGCATTTTTGGAGTTATTGAAATGTGTATCTAGTTTTATATGCATAACGAATTTCAGGATAACTCTATCTACAGGGTGTTTCATTGGGAACCGGAAATACTTCACAGGTGCATAGGTGGCACCATGGCGGTTCTTTAGATACCCCATTTATTGAGTCTTACTGTCATCGTAGCCGTGATAAGATAAAGGGTGTTTTATGGATTTTGCCCGTTTCTTTCTGAGGCCATATCAAACGAACCACCCGGTATATTTTCTTCATGTTTGGCAAATATGTTCCTAATTGAAAGCCCAAACATATCATGCAATAGCAGCCTTAAAAATCCAGGTCCGGTTCAACAAAAAATTATGAATCGTTTGAATCCTCGAAAGAACACCCTGTACATCGGAATTTTGAAAATCTGTTTTGATATTCGAAAACACCACTAAAATTTAAACTGAGACGTGTACTTCAAATTTTCGCGCAGACAGTTTTACTGCACAAATTTTCAACGCAAAAGAGAAGTGTTCAAGAACTTGGATCTCTGAAAACCACTTTTGGTTTGATGTGACTTCCAACGATGAATTATCAAATTTCAGTTTTCATTCATTGAGAATTGAGTTGCAGTTCGGAGAATTTATTTTTCTGATCGGTTTTTGTAGTTAGGTATTATCCCTCCTTTCCATCGAAAACATTGAACCAATAAATGCTATTCGTACTTCAATTTCCCTACTACGCATAAATCGACGAGCCATCAAAAAGAGTAGGGAGTAAGTCAGTGGAAACAACCCTGTCGATCGATTCTACGAGTAAATTATTAAATATCGATAGTCACATGACCCCTACCACATGACAGGAAAATTGTTTGTATTTTCACCTGGAGTAACTGTCCGGAAAAGAATTGATAGATGGCCATTACGAAACACGTCGCTGCGTGACGAGGTATTGTTTTTCGAATAATTAAAAATGTTTGACCATTCTCCAGGTCTCAACTTCAAAAAATCGAATATACGGATTTGGATCCACCAAAGAAATTTGGGAAACCTCCAGCAGGTCGTATGGGAAGGTAATGGAGCTAAGTTGCTGCCGGAACATAGCAATAATGCGAAAATTAAAAAGTTTTTGGATGCAGTACCTCATATCATGGTGAGTTTTTTCGTTTCTGCATTCCGACAATCTTCACTTTTAGATAATTTTCGAATTGAGTTTTACTGTATTTGTTGAAACTTTTCTATTCCTAATTTAAATATTATTGTATTGTTTTTTTATTGATCTAATTTGATTCAGAGATCAAATGGTCTTTTATTGACTGTATTCCATGTTGAAAAAGTTTCAGTTATTTTATTCCTGCATTAAGTTTAATTGCACACACTTTGCAGCAGAAGTCAAGTTTGGATACTCACTCCAATGAGGTATATTTACATACCGGTAAACTGATCATTAGCTTTTGCGAAATTATAATGAATATATCAATGAAGAGGTGTAGTTGTAGTTTTGGTAAATTTTGGCTGTTATATTTATGAGATGTTATTTGAGAGAAACTGATAAGGAATTTTTAAAATTTCCGAACATAAATTAATTTCGTTAGCATTGTCCTTTTCAGTTGAAATTTTAATAATAGTCATTTCAAAACATTTGGATTTTGTTTCCGAACTAAGTATGGGTTGCTCAGTTTTCATACTATATTTACTTTTTTTATCTACCTATCGGCCGGTGTAGCCATCCATTAGCACCATGAATTCCTAATGAAACTTTGGAGAAATTTTGAAGTATCTTGTATAACCTATGATTAAAATGAATAATTGAATTTGAAAGTTGGAAATAGTTTCTGTTGAAATGTTCAATGTTAAACTATACATTTTCGATAGGGTCTTGAGAACTCCACATCACATTTCAAGATATTTCATCTAGGAATTCTTCGGATTTGAAAACATAAAAAATGAAAAATTTTTTACTCAACTTCGGCTATATGAAAGATCTTAAGGTGGATTAAAAATGTCTGCTTTCGTGAAGCCATTGTTCAATGCAAACTATTAATTTTGGTCACTTAAAGGTGGCGGAAAATTATGAAGGTTATAAACTTATCTTGATGAAAAGTGTTATCCATTTCGATAGTTCTATGTAAATCTATACTTTACATTCTACAACGAGCTGAAAAAGATTCTCAAGATACCAATAGTTAGTTCAAGTTAGATTATTCAATACAGGTTACGACCCATATGTAGGTACTTACCTATGTACCTATAACAAAGAAGTCTGAGCCATCTAGTATTCAGAATATTCTGTGAATGTGGTATCTATAGGTGCAATTTGATGGTCTCTTTTTATTGAAATATCATACCTTTCATATTTTCGCACTGTTACCCAGCCACTAATGTAACGGTGCACCAAAACAAGTGAGTCTTTGATGATGTGAATGATAAAGTACAATAGCTTTTTCACTGAAAACCACGAACAAGCTATCCCAAATAAATACTTGATGATTTATTATTTTTCTCCATCCTAATGTTATATTCAGGGTTTGGTGAAAGATATCCACACAGACGTTATAAACGATAACTTAGAGTCTCTCCAGTCCAGAAGAGCTGGTGGAAATATTCCATCTATTGTATACTATGGAAAAGACGCCAATGGCCTAACACCTCTACATAAGGTAAGTGATTCATTCAGAAAAACATCAAACAACGAATAAATAAATTTAAATCCAAATACAATAGGCTGCAGGATTAGGGAGAACAGAAATAGCAGAATATCTCCTCCAACAGAACCCAAAATCCTTAGATGCTATAGACAATGAAGGTAGAACACCCTTACATTATTCCTCTCTTCTGAAAGATAACGGCAAAATGGCGAATTTTCTTATAGAAAACGGAGCTGATGAGTCGACTCTGGATTCGGTGAGTAACAGCTCTAAATTGTTATTGTATTATATAAAATTGAATTTCAGAAACAAAAAACTGCTGCCTATTACAAAACTAGAGCATCAGAATTAGATGCCAAGTTACTGCAAGTTATACCAGAATGTCCAAGGACCGCAAAAGGCGAATCCTTTCTTTCTCACTGGGACTGGAGTCTATTAGCTCCTTCTATTTCAACAGAGGATCTTGCTAAACCTATCAAAAAAGCAAAAGACATAATCAATAATAATAAGGGTGATACAGAAGATATACTAGATCATAAAGAGAATGGAAAGACTGAAAATATTTTAGAAGAAAGCGTGGACAACGCTAAGGAAAAACTTAATGGTGTATATGGAAATGTAGAAGAAGAACCTGTAGTTGCAGAACATAATGGAAATGATAACAACAATAACAATGGGCCACTTGGAAGTGCTATTATAGATGGGACTCCTGAAGAATTTCCAGAAAAAGAAAATAATGAGGTTCTAGAAAGCAATATGGAAAATACTGGAAATGAAGTAGATGACAAAATAACTCAAAATGGTGTAGAAAAAGGCGAACAAGATATTGAATTACCTCATGAAACTGAAGAGCCACCTGAAAGTAATGAAATAGACATTGAAAACAATGAAGGTAACAATGAATAAAACATAAAAATTACATTGAAAAAAATTATTTTTCAGATGAAGAACACAATCCAACTGAGAACAATGGAATAGACTATCAGGAGCAAGAAGAAAGTCCAATAAAAAGATCTAGACCAAGCAGTACAGCCACTACCAAACCTATGACAGGATCTGCAGACACAGAAAATACAAATGAAGAGTCAAAATCCACGAAAAGTTCGGCCAAAAGTACCAAACACTCCGATTTGGACCAAGAAGGTATCATCGAAGGAGTTGTTGATGGGGAAGATGAAGTTGAGGTACTGAATAAGGATGGCAGTGGAAGTACAGAAAATGACGTAGATGTAAATGCTCTCATTGAATCTGGCAATATGGAAAAATTAGCTGGCTTAGTTCTGAGTGGCAGGGGAAAGCTTTTAGAGGGCAAAAGCAGCGAGAATTCAGAGTTGCAGGCATTTCTCGATAACGTACCTGTATATATGGTGATTTGCAATAATAGAGAAATCATTACAATTTTTAATCTTCCTGTTTTTGTAGGGTAAAATAAATAGAATCCATCAAGCAGCTAGAAATGGAAGCCTTCGAGATTTACAAGCGGCTTTAGACCGGCGTAAATTCGCTATCGCCAGAGATGCAATATCTCCTGGAGGAGCGTCACCCCTTCATGTCGCCATTATTTTTGGAAATACAAGCATAGTTAGGTATCTAGCTGGTCGTTTTCCAGAAACTTTACTAGAAACTGATGAGGATGGAAGAACACCTCTTCACTATGCTGCCACCATTCCTGACAACAGTCATTACTATAACTTACTGATACATTTGGGAGCTGATATGCGAGCTCAAGATAAGGTGAGGCAAAATCTCTGACTACATGTGAATTTTAGGTGAATTTGTGATTTTTCACAAATCGGTTCCGTTATACTCGATTCACTATATGTTAGAAATGTAGGTTTAAAGACGTTCACGAAGATTTACCTCGAAACGTAACGATGGTTGAGATTAGTTCAATTAATTTCATTTCATCGACAGGAAAAAATCGGTAATTTATATCAACTGTTAAAATAAATTATTGTATTCATTTTTCATCGAACTTTGAGCCGTATACAGGGGGTCTACTTTTGAAGTGGACAGACTTCGAGAGGTGATTATACAAGTGATTAGCAACAAAAAATGTCATATAACACATGGTCGAAATATTGAAGGTTATTCTTCAATTTAAAATTTCTTGATTTCACGTAAAATTTCGAGTTTTTTCTCTAAAAAGGTCATTATTCAGTTTTCCTTGTCATCTCATCAAATTTGACCACATATTTGAAAATGATATGATAACAACGAAAAAGTCTAAAAACTCCGAACCTGAATTTGCTCTATTTTGAAGCTCTTCGTGATTGAATCTTAGCCTTATTTTATGGAAATCATCAATTCATCTGTTATCTGAGACTAGACTTACATTTTGTAGTTGGTACCAGAATAACTCAGGAGAATGGGGGCTATAGGATATTAAGGAATGATGACTTTCACGTAATCAGGTGTGATTAATTTATGAAACAACCATGTATGTCAGAGAAAAAACCCTCATGCGACTATTGTTTCTCATTTCCAACATGAGTTAACATGAGGTTGGCAGTCATGAGAGCTATTAACTTTGTAGAGTTGTAGATTCAGTACGAAAACGATGTGTCAAATGTATTAAAAGAGGAGGTCCATTTCTTCGTTATTATTTCGAGATGAATTGATGATTTTCATAAAACTACATTGAAATTCCACCACGGAAAGCTTAAAAATAGAGTGAATTTAAGTTTTGGATTTTTAGACTTTACGTTGTTATTAGGTTTGCCATGATATTACAGCGAAGAATGAGCAGCTAGCACAAAAGTTGATATGTCATTCGAAAGTACACTATGAATGAGATATTTTTTACTGAAAAGAAAGCGTGTGCATAATCGTATATAATTCATGGAAAAAACCATTGGAAAAATAGTACTGATTTTGAACTTCGAAATCGTGATATTCTTCTCCTTGTCATGCCTGCAATAAGAATGTTTTCTGCACACAGATTCTCTCATCTTGTAGCAAATTTATTGTTCTTTCGGAATATGTGGTCAAATTTGATGAGACTATAAGGAGAACTGAATAATAATCCTTTTAGAGAAAAAACTAGAAATTTCACGTGAAATTAAGAAATGTTAATTGAAGAATAACCGTCAACATTTCGACCATGTGTTTTATGTGATATTGTTGTTGCACATCACTTGTATAATCACACCTTGAAGTTTGTCGACTTCAAAAGTATAATCTCATTTGGAAATTAGTGAGTGACTACTTTGTTCACCTCGTTTTTTTTCTGAGAAAACCTCAAATTAAGACGTTATCAATATAGAAAAATTACTTCTAATTTCAATATGGAAGGGGAATTGAAAAAAATCAGAAGGAACTTTTCATCTTTGGCATTTATATAAAGAATTCAGTTTTATACCATTGAGTATTAATACAAACATTTGAAATCAATGAATTGGTGTTGATTTCAGTTCGGACACCCTCCAGACTACTACAAAACACATCACTCTGAAATGTCTCATAGGAGTCTACTAGAGAGGTTCGGAGAAACTGACTTAGCTGACGAAATGTTGAACGATAAAGGTAGGTTTCTGTTGTATCTATGCTGGTTTTTAGTGGTTTTAGAAAGTCACCTAATGATTACAAATTGAATAGAGAAGCACTGGAATAAAAGATACTTTAGCATATTGAAAAGAGAAAACTTTTAAATATTTATATGAAATGTTGCTTTCGCAGGTAACTACAATGCGTTAGAAAAATTCTTGGGATATATTTATCGATATGGCAAAAGTAAATATCAAAGGTAGATAATTATGCTTAGCAACCAAAGCCTAGTTGTTATACTTTACAGAACACCTTTCTCTCTATGTTCCTGCTTTGAGCTATGTTGATTCGTTTAAACTTCGAGAATCGTCAAAAATATGAAATAAAATTATTGTTTGTTATTGGTTCAATCAGAAAAATCAGACTTTATATACTTACATGACACATTCTTGCACACCAACTAGGTACTTAACGGAAAGGCCGAATTTCCTGAAAGGAATTCATTCAGTCTGTAAATTTTTTCATCTTTAGAGCTAGTAAAATTTGATCAAGAATACCAATCGCTATAAATCCATTTGGAAAAAAATATGTGAAAATTTTAAGGAATATTCAACAGAAAATCTAGGAGGCGATAGCTTGTCAATAAAGAAGGAAGCTCTTCGTAAAAACTTGTTTTTGGACTACCTTCGCTTAGCAAAAAACTGATAAGAATAGATTTGGGCATATTATATGTTATGGAAGAGAGAAGATACTCAAAAAAATTGGTGCTGCTTTTCAATTATCATTGCAATGGGTAGGGAAAGCCACTTGTTAATCTCATTCTGCAATGAAAAAGGATTTTTTATTGCTATATTCATTCCACAGAAATAAAGCCTCCTGTTTTTTCTTACGATTCGATTTATCCATAAGGCGGATGCAAGTTGACATTTCTATTGAATTAGCGTAACATAACAAACTCTTCAGGAACTTAATGGAGAAAAAGAAATGTTTATGGATTGTAACTAAAAAATTTGTTAACTAGCGATGAATATTTTTCTCTTGCTATTTGTGACAATATTTAATTTTCACAGTGAGCACCTTCAGCCGTTACACAGGAGTCAAGACTTATTTGGTTTTTCAAAATACTCCAGATGTTTTACCGGGTAACCCAGTCGAAGGGTCATGCGTCAAAGTCTAGACATGTCTATCGGCTGAAGGAACACTGGACATTTTATATGATCACGAATAGCAAGAAAAAACATTAATCGATTTTGAGATTTTTCTATTCATACATTTTACTTTATATTTTATGTATACTTATTCTGATATATCCACCAAATAAGTATCATGAAGCTTTGAGAAACCAAGATGGCCAATATCGACACAGAAAAATGGTATTGTCTTGAATTCAAGTATCTTAGATACGCCCCTTTGAATTAACACTGCAGTATAACCTCAACATAGAGCTGTCAGTTAGCCAGACTGCAAATCTAAGGTTGTTCTTTCGAATATTTCATTACCTATGTATAATCACATTTGCCATGGTAATGATAGTCATCTTATTAGTCCCCATACCTCTATATCCATTTTCATTTTGATTGGTGGTTATTCTCCTTCAATTCTTGTCTCGAAATCTCCCTGATATACTTCGTAGGTAGTTGTTTACGTCTTTCGAGAAAAACATTTTCTTAAATAAAAGCCCTCATCTTTGGTCATTTCCACTTCTTTACCCATAAAAATATTAATGAGCTGATGTACGAAAATTCATTCCTACCACTTCCTTCGAAAAAATATTTTTTTTCACAATGCACTTCGAAATTTCAAACTTGATGTTTGAAATTGTTTCATCTCGATCAACGAAGATTTTGTGGTTTTAAAATTAGAACACTTGTCTTAATGTTATTCTGGTCTTACGGTATCTTTTATTCCAATGCAATATTAGAATGGTTTTTGGATTGAAAATTTTGGCTAAATGTGTCAAAAAGTTTCAAATTGCACCCGTCTTTGTTTCAACCCCGTGGCAGTTGCAGACGACATATACTCCGCAAGAAAATCTATGGACGACGAAGACATGCTGGAAGTCTTGGAAAAATGTTACAGTGTGATCCACGGCCGTGGTAGCTCACATATATCTACTACTTCTGACAATTCGATACTCTCGCAAAATGGCAACTCAACCGCCTTGCTATCCAAACATTTGAAGAGGCATATTTTCGAAGAAGTGCGTTCGGGTTTGACGAGGCTTGATCACAATCTGTACGATTTGATTTGGCCAACAGTGAAAAAATTGCCCACAGATTCTGCCTTTCGTATGGGGTTAGAACAAGACCTTCCTCTAGGTATTATAGCACCAGATTTCTACGTATATAAAGTATTCAGACCGCTTTTGGAACCTTTAATAAAAAATTACAACAATATCAACCAACAAACTGATCTTTGGGAACATCCAGAAACCAAATTCGTTGAAACTCTTGATGAAGATAATAAAAATGAAGGAGAGCATATTGATATAGAGCTGGATCTGGATCCAAACATGAAATGGATAGTATCAGGTTAGATATAAGTGGAAACACAATGTTGCTCTGCAGCTGGAAGCATTCATTTCTCAAGGCATTATTGACTAAACTCGCCTCTTTCTTTTCCATTGTAGTAATGAAAATAGTAGAGTCCTACGGATATTTACAAAGAGAAAAAAACCACCAATACCACGACAGAAAATTATCCTTATTATATTTACCTAATGCTCAATATATCACAAATTGATTTCTTTTTCCTGGAATATTTTAAGGAAGGATTTGTTAAAAATATCATCGTTATATGATCTTTTGGTTTAATTCCAATAAAATCCGCTTTTGAAGTTGCAGTTTTAGAAAGATCGATAATAAAATTCATAAACGATGATTGTAATAATTCCATCAATTTCAATAACGTACAAAGTTAGTTTGAATATTTTTCATGATTTTTACTTGCTTGTCCCTGGAGACGAGCGTGTTTTTGTTTTGCCCAAATTCCATTCAGTTTCTCGAGTTCAGAACAACTCTATCCGGCGCCAGCCCTACGTCAAGCTAGAAACTTGAATAGACAATTTCAAAGAAATGTTTTGACAAATTATGATATATATATCGCTGGAATTTCAAAATCGGCTATAAAAAATCAAAATAATAACTTATTGGTAAGAAAGAATATGAAGTCTCTTCATTTCGTTAGAAAGAGCTAAAATATTATTCAGATGGTTCTAGGCCTATAATTTACATTCAATATAATTTATTAATAATCAACAACAGAAAAAGAACAATGAATAAATGGAACATATTTATATTTTTCGCAGGATTATCATTTCACCAATTATATAATCACAATCGGTCAAAATTTAGATTATGGTTCGATTGATTCAAACCCTTCTATTTAATCTACTGAGATCTGTTGCTTCCAAGCTGCAACTGCCTTCTTGCAGTTTGACAAAATCCTGATATTTCAGGATCCCTAGAATGTACCCGAAATTTAGAAGATTACGAATCACCGAAATCTCTCACAGTAAATCAGCTTGAAAGTGTCGAAAGAATCCTAACTAGCATTTTCCTAAGCAAAGATATCGGTAAAGCTCTGTTTCCTCAAGCAAATGAAGAAGAATTATCACGTGGCAACGGGACGTACTACACAATGAATGAGATCTTGGAGGAACCTTCAGAAATTCGATCCATGCTGGCAACCAAAGGACTCTTGATACCGCTATGGAACATAGTAGATTCAGACAGGTTGCATGGTCAACACTGGCCTTATGGCAGAGGAGTTTTCGTCAGCAATGCTGGTAATCTAGCAGCTGGGTAAATGTATTAGATCATCTCAGGATCATAACAAGTACTCCACAATCAAGACCTGGGAATATAGGCCAAATTTACTCAAGACTGAACCGCCTCATGAGCGCAATTGACAAAAGAATTATCTACAGGAAAGATTTCAATTTTGGTTATCTCGCAACTAGACCTACAGCTGTTGGAAATACTCTCAGATTCAATTTCACCATCAAATTTCCCCAACTCATTAAAGAACCTCAAAACCTTCAACACTTATGCCTTGTGAGAGGTCTGAACTACCGCAGAATCAACCAATCGGATCACGTTGATGTTAGCAACCAACAAACTGTTGGTATAACTGAATTGCAAACTTTTGACGATTTCAGTACCGCTGTTGCCAATATAATACAATTAGAGAGGGACTTGGAAATGACGAATTCTATACACATTGCAGCAATGTTCGTTAATATTTTTCGTAGAAAGAAAGCTCCTCTTTCTCTTCAAGCATAAGTTGAAAAATTTGGTCGATGATTTAGTTTTAATATCTAGATAATAAGGAGAATATTGTATTATATTGCCAAAATTTACACTTTTTTAACTTTCTGTAAATTTTAACCTAATCGGGAGGATTTTCAAATAGGTCAGTACAACTATGTCGAAAGCAATTTGTTTCGTTTTACAAATGTGTGGCGTGGATACTTCACTATTGCACCATTTGCTGTTCTTGTTTCTGAAGTGTGTACGTGAAGTGATTTGTCCGTTTTTGTGCTTTAGTTTGGAAATAACGAATAATTTCACGCCTCAATCAATATCACATTGTCTAGGAAAAATATATAACATAATATTCCAAGAGTTTCTTACTTGTTACAGATGGAGATGAAGCCAGTAATAGCCAAGTTGACATGCCATTTTTCGCTACCGAAGAGGGTAGATACCTAGCATCATGTAAGAAATCAATCGTTTTATATCCATTTCAACATTCTTTCTTTATGTTATTGTGTATTATTGCAATGAAATATCTTATTCGTATGTCAATGAATTACCTCGATGAACTAACCAAGTTAATCGTTTTTCTCGATGAAAATTCACAGAATATTTGCAGTTATCTCCACTAATCAACTTTTATTTATTTATTTATTTATTTATTTATTTAAACCAGTAAATTACATCAGTCGGTGCAAAATCCCACAGAGATAAACATAGTTATCTGTTGGAGGGGCTGGTTACATAATTACCTATATCTTTTTTGTTTAAATTGTTTAAATAATTGCTTTACGATATTACTTTTCATTTACATCCTGTTAGTAATTAAAAGGCAAATTCATTATTACCAAAAGACAATCAGTATATGGCAGTATATTCTTTAGAATGAGCACTTTTTGACCCCTCAACCTACTTACTTGACAAAAAAAACAAGAAGAATTTATAAATAAGCAATATTGGCTGGTATAGTACGTGTATCTACCTAATGTTGACCATTTCATTTTGGTTGATTTCAACTTGTCAATTGTAATGCAATTGTAGCTTCAAAATCCACAGAGGAATTTGTATTTATTGAAATGGAAATTCATCTCGGAACTTCATAATTGAAGTCTTCATAAATATTGCACGTGGAACTATTTAAAAGAGTATTTGGAATATTCATCATATTCAGGGTAGTTGAATGCTTTGTTGCATCAATTCAAGGTTTCAATAAGATATTTGAATTGGCGAATGAGGAAATCACTCAATGGGGAACTTCTTCACTTCTGAGAGATTCTATGCTAACGAGTATGACCTTGACACAACTCAGTGATCATAGGTGATCGCCAAGAAAGTATTGAAAGGTTATCTCGACTCCACTGCCCTCTCATTTATTATACAGATGGACCCCTGAGGAAGCAAGGAGCAGGCATAGGCATATACGGCTCCAATTACAGGAAATCAACGCTCTAAATTGAAATTATGGAGATAATCCGAGTCTGATGTCGAGATAACAAAAGGCAGCCAGAATATGCATTGTTTCTGATAGTCAGATAGCACTGACGCAACTCATGCCAGTTGATTGTAAATCGAGAACCATTTTTATTTGTAAACAACAACATCGAAGTACAACAATCTAGTTTCATTATGGGTACCTAACTACTACCCAACAGGACACTGAGGGAAATAAGAAAGCTTACGCCCCTTGAGAAAGAGGAGCAGATCTCAAAGTAAAAAGTGAACCTAGAAGTGTTTTCACGCATTTGTCATACAGCCAAGTAGTTCGCTGCACGCGAACCATATTCTAGCGTTGCGAACTCGTGCCGTATGTTAAACCGTACTAGCAGACCCAACAGGCGTTGTTCTATATACACAAAAATTCATTCAATTCGATCCAGCCGTTTAGTTGCAGAGTAGATGAATAACCTAAATAACGACTACAGCGCCATCTGTTGATCTGATTTGTGATCATAAACATACGGGCATCAGGCAATCCAAAATACCTGCCTACCTCGAACCGCATTTTGGTGCGATTTCATCTTCAACCTGCCATATCTTTTGATGTATTCATCATAATTGAATGATTTATCAGGCAATTTCGTTCTAATTAAATACTAGGTATGAACGACGTATTTAATTGGATAAGGATCAATACCGTATTTATAAAAAAATACTCCCAAATAATGCATAATTTTGAGAAACACTCGGATACTTTTAAAAGGTGATACTGAGTAAACCTTGAAAGATAGATATATGCTATCGCGGACTTTTTTGTAGAGGTACATTTCCTACATACATTGTTTCCATGTACGTCTTACGGTTTTTGCAGCGCACCTGAAAATAGCTGATCATGGCTGATTTTGGTACTCCTATTTATTATCATTGAAGTTATAGTAGGTTTCCTTAATTTTTTCGGGTAAAAAGTATAGCCTATGTTACTCAGGGATAGTGTAGCATTCTAAGGGTGAAAGAATTATTGAAATCGGTCTAGTAGCTTATGAGTATCAAACCCACAAACATACACATCTTTCCTCTTTATAATATTAGTATAGAAGTATAGATATAGATAGGGATAATTGGTCTACCGCTCCCCTACTCTGAACTAACGGCTTGCATCTGTTACAGACAATTTTGTGAGTTTGGCAACATCGTCTGTTAGTGTTTAGTTTCTTGATGCGATGTGTTTACATTTTCATTCCGATTTGACGTTCATAAACTGAATTATTTTACTGATTTGGGGGCAGTTTATTGTTGCTTAAGGCTAATCCGGTAATAGCTGAGGCAAAATTACGAAAATGTTGTATATTATTCAGGAAATTAAGGAATAAAAATCTAACCAATTGTTTACTTCACCCCTGCGGCAGTGAAATGCTTTCAATCTCACTCTGATGCTTGGTTGATTAGAATGGAGTACTATTCACGCGTAGGGGCATCTTTGTGTTTATTTCTTACTCTGAGGAGCAAATATTCCCTTCACTGGATCCGTGCCCAAATGTTAGCTCTCGCCCACATTCATTAGGGCGGATGTAGATGATTGGGAAAACGAAAAAAGCATTCTCACTGGATTAACACAGCAGTTCAAAAGGCAAGTGTCTTAAGGGACTGATCGTATCCTCAAAGGATAAGGTCCAACAAGCTCTATTGTTGTCATAAAATGAGGCTGCTAACTCGGCTTTTCCGATATCAGTAGATTATGTGGATGTGTTGGCGCAAACTAGAATCACTCTACTGGGCGGCACAATACAACGTCAGCCGACATTAGAACGAGATGTAGTCACCGTGTCAATCGACCACAGTCTAATCAAATCAAATCGGTAGATAATATGCAGACAATAGATTCGAATACAAATTACCAAAGGTTTTTCGTCCTTTGATGCCAAAATGCTTCTGAAAACTTTCTGTATGAGCTCGTCTTCTCTATAGACGAAATTGCAAAAATTTGCAGAGAATGAAACCATACCAAATAACACATATTGATTTCAATCAATGCTGCTTTCAGCTGCAGAAATTTGGATGAAAAACCTTCTCATTCCGGCAATCAACAGATTACAATAAAATAAAATATTCCTTGTGCAAGCAATTTACCATTTTTTTCTGTTACAGCTCTTGGGGATCCATTGATCAAAGGCTTGACTGAAGTAGCGAATAAGAGGCCCAACGATCCAATAGCATACTTAGCAACCTATTTATATAATTTTGCAGATAATAAAAATAAAAGCCGACCCAGAACTCAGGTAAAATTATAATATGAATATGAAGTTCTCTTATGAATGGTTGTAAACCCTGATCGATTTTATAAAATGGTCACTGTGGCATCTAAGTCATAAAATTCACTACCTTACGTCATATAAATGGATTGCAACTTCTCCAATGGCCACACTCAGCAGAAAGAACTGTAAACGTTTATACTCTCTGGTTTCGCTAGCGATAAGTATCGAGGTAGTTGTATGATCCTAAATTCATGCGACAAACTTCGGGAGGTGATTGCTCGTATGAAATTGAGTTGGGTCTTTTCTATAACAAAATTTCCTCAGCACACCCCTTTCCGAGATATCACCCCTAAAAGAGACTGCGACACCATAAAAAATACACCTCAAAACTTGTAACGTGTACTGCAATCCATGAGACGTTAACTAAGTTCGTGTATCGTAAAAGAGACAATGATTTCAATTTATAATTTTATTTCATGAAGCTCGAAAAAAAGTATTGATATCAAATAAGATGAGGGTTGCTAATTTCCCACCCCGTATAATGTAACAGGAATATCGACAAAATACACGTGGTGAGTTCTCTCGAACACGAAAATTGCAGAATGTCAAGTTTCTAGCTTCACTAAAATTTAAGAGAAAAAAATATAAACTGAATATTAGTCACCACCTTATAGAGGTTACTAAAGGCGTGGGCTGAGTAAATTTTGTTATAAAAGAGACCTAACTTGAATTCATACAAGCAATCACGCATGAATTAAGGAATACCCTGTATATTATATTGATTCCCTACAAATGAGAAATGTTCATCTAAAAGTGAATAACAACATAAATTTGTTATTAATCTTGTAATAAGCGTTTCGACATATTCTCTTCACTGGCTGAACATAGAGAACATATTGCCATTAATTTTATGTGATTGAAAGCTAAACTTAGTTGATTAGCGATTAAAGAATGCAATGTTTTACTCGCATTCAATAGATAAACACGAAAATAAGGGAAATGGAAACTACCATGTTTTACTATCTTACAAATACTGGAAGATTCCGTATAATCATATCATACAAAATTATAAGTTAAAGTTTTCAAATTTCAAATAAATGTCACAATTCAAAATATAAATATCAACTCCAACAACACGTTACCGAAAGTGAGCATAATCCGTGGATGCTAATAGAGCTGTGCTCAAGTCTTGTGCTTATTGCTAGTGAGAGCACTCGAAGCACTTTTCCTCAGTATGTAATCGGTACAGCTCTGGACGCACAAAACATGGCGCCCGAACCCTAAAATGTTGCGCAGGTAGGTTGCCCTGCAATCCTGCATTCCTTTGGAAGATCATGAAATATATCGGTAACTATTTCGTGAAACAGTTCTTTCTGCTGAATGCGTCCATATTGTATAATAATATACAGGGTGTAACTAAATAAGTGCAAAATATTTAAGAAGGTGATTCCTCATCGAAAAAAAGATAGGATCTTTCATATAAAGAAACTTTATTGCAGCATTCCTTGTTAAGATACAGCCCCTCAAAGGGAGTACATAAAATTTGTATAACAATTTGTTTCACAAGCACCAAGAAAGTTACAATATTGAAATCAACCTGACGTTTCCTACTAGCAAAAAGACACTTATCCAGTTATTATTTGGTTTACCCCATGGTTGTAAGGTTATTTCCAATGTAACTTTTGTCTTATTATTTGTTTAAAATTTAATTTATTTTCGATAGCCTGTTTCATTCTAAACAGAAAATGTCTCTTGAGTTTTTTGCCCAAAATAAACCAGTTCGCAGCAAATATTATTTTACGAACAACTACAGAGATAAACTGATAGCGTTATATACCAATTTAATTGTCACTATCGCTAAAAGTGTCCTACGATAGATTAGTTTCGCATTTATGACGATCTATCTCTGTAGTTGTTCGTAAATAATTTTTACTGCGAACTGGTTTATTTTGGGCAAAAACTCAAGAGACATTTTTTGTTTAGAATGAAACAGGCTATCGGAAATAAATTTTTAAATGGTAAACAAATAATAAGACAAAAAGTTATATTGGAAATAAACTTTAGGGGTGCGTTTCCCACCCTTACAACCATGGGGTAAACCAAATAAATAACTGGATAAGTGTCTTTTGCTAGTAGGAAACGTCAAATTAATTTCAATATTGTAACTTTTTTGGTGCTTGTGAAAAAAATTGTTAAGGTGAAAGTGGGGTAAATGTGATATAGTATTTGATTAGTTTCATGAACAAGTGTTATAAGTAACATTTGAATAAAGCTGACATTCCAAAAATGCAAGCATGATCACAATATAGTTCTCTATCGATTGTATTCTGGTTACTCTTTGAAATCTTTCTGAGAAATGTTGGGTAAATAAAAAAAAATGATGCCGGTCATCACAATTGCCTCAGAATTTGGGTAAATGGATAAAAGCTTTCAGATTCCTATGACTAAGTTATTTGGAAAGGATTGGGGTAAATGTATAAAAATCTTACTTTTGAATACTTTGTTTTTTACAAAATAAAATATTTCACTCAATGAAAATTGATGACCTTATTTCAGTCGACGGCCCAAAATTTGAAATTTACTTCAGCTTCTGAACAAAACGGAAGTAAAACAATTAGGCAAGAACAACTATATAATAATAACATTATATTTGAATTAAACTTTATTTTTCCATCATTAATATAATTATCCCGTTAAAAGACACTTCAAATATGAAAGAACCACGCCTATTTCATATTATCACAATTGCCCTAAATGTAATGTCACATTTACCCCAAAAAGCATTTCGGCGGGGCAAATGTGATATATACAAAAAGAAATCACCAGCGCAATTTATGAGTTAAAAGTATTTAAAAAAAACACATTAAACTGTTAATAATAAGTCTGGAAATAATAACAGACTTAACTCATCAATTAAAAATTTACAACAAATAAATAGAGACTGTACTACCTGAAATTTAAGGTTACGTTATGAGAAATAATATCACGTGCCTTACAACCATACTGACAAGTAATTTCGTTCGTTCTAGTGTTTTGGTGGTTCGCTTTCAATTTTGAAGACGTGTTAGATAGGAAATAAGTGGCACAGTACAAATGAATTTGATCTGATATATGGTCCGTTATCACATTGCCCCATATCACATTTAACCCGTTACTATCACATACAATTTTATGTACTCCCTTTGAGGGGCTGTATCTTAACAAGGGATGCTCCAATGAAGTTTCTTTATATGAAATATCTTATCTTTTTTTCGATGAGGAATCACCTCGTTAAATAATTTTACACTAATTTAGTTACACCCTGTATAATACCATTATAAATTGATCGTGTTTTCAGGAAAATAGGCAAACCATTCAAGGTCCACCAGAAATCTAAAGTAGAAAATGAGTCTGTTCCTACATCCATTGATGTCGTAACAGTTGAACCTGAAGAAAACGAAACAGAAGAGGATTCTGCATTCAATAGTACAAGCAGGGTAATTCGATATTAGCAAATATTTTCCGAAAAAAACTAGAATGATTCCTCTGTTTCAGGACGAACATGGCCAAAGTATGCTTCATTTTGCCGCGGCTAGGCACACGGAAGGAATGCCCTGTTTCAAATTCTTCTAGAATCGGAAATCAACGTAGCGTTTAGAGACGAGCTGTACAGAACTGCTAGAGATATAAGTATACAAGCGAACGTTCCAGAAAATACTGTGGAAATAGACAGATATGTCATGCATATAGCTACCAAAGGTAAATCCAAATTTGTGATTTTCTTCCTTAGAAACGTCGGGCTATTGTTTCATCCAAAAAGCTTCACTTTTTTTATTCGAGTCTGATAGCTTCAATTTGAAAATACATCATAAAACTGAATGATAGTCCACAGCACTTAACTGCTGTCTTCAACTCAAGCTTAAATATGGATGAATATGGATTCATGTAATCAGCCAAAAATTATTTCCCTATTCGGATATTATAGGTTACCGTTCAAGTCTCTACAACTGAAGTATTGATATTGTCATACAATCTGAATATAAAATATTCAGAATGAAAACTGGTCTTTGAAGATCCAAAAACAAAATTCGAAAGCGTCTAGAAAACACTGAAATCTTGACGCAAGACGAAGTTACAATTTTCCATTAGATATTTATAAAGGTGTAATCCTGAAGATGCTATTTTCGATGTTACTACATCTCATAACATAGCATGTTAATATCTCGAAAATAGAAACATCAGGATAACAGTTTCTTTATAAATAATGGAAAATTGTAACTTAGTCTTGCGACAAGATTATTGTTATGTTATGTTACTACACCGGGGTATACGGTCCCTCATTTCCTACAACTAGCCCTACCTATGGGTTCTTGTCAATCGGTATTTCAACTACCGGAAAAAAGGATATACAATGTGTTTGGTCATGACTTAGCGATAGTTTAAGGTCATCAAATATACCTAATTTTATCGACAAAAACACCCACATTGGGCAGTTTCCCCCCAATTTTGGAGTGGCCCCCATTTTAAATTTACTTTTTTATTTTAGTCGACCCTTTCAAATGATATCGATTTCTTTGGACATAAAAGTCCTACAGATGTGAAAAAAATGTTTTTCGAAAGATGATACTACCACCCTTCATTAAAGTGGAACAATGTGGAAACATTTAACTTAGAAATGTCAAAAAAATTCTTCAAAAAAATTTTAGTGAAAAAATGTACTGATTTTGTTAGTAAATCCACAGTAGTACATGAAATAGCACACATGCTCACGTAGTGGGCATGTTCGAACAGCAATAACTCTCAATTATGTAACTTTCAGAAATTATGTATAAATATGTTGTTTTGAAGCTGAAATCCTTGCGTGTTAAATCATCGAAAAAAATATATACTTCAATGTGCTCGTTCTTTGACTTTTGCGGATTTACTAAGAAAATCAGTACATTTTTTTACTTGAATTTTTGTAATGGATTTTTTGTGCCATTTTCAAGTAAAATGTTTTTCTATTTGTTTAATGAGAGGTTGTATCTTCCAAAAAACATTCTTTCACATATGTAGGACCTTTGTCCAAAGAAATCGATAATACTTAGAAGGGTCAACGAAAATAAAAAAGTAAATTTAAAATGGGGGCTACTCCAAAACTAAGTGGGTAAACTTCCCAATGTGGGTGTTTTTGTCGATAATATTAGGTATATTTGATGGTCTTAAATTATCTCTAAGTCATGACCAAACACACTGTATATACTATTTGACAGCAGAGCAGCTCTATAGCACTTGATTCACCGTCAGTTAGATCAAAGTCAGTTTAGGAATGCAAAATGTCACTTAACACACTCGGATCAAATAATCAGGTCAACCTCATTGTGGTGCCTGGCCATTCTGAAGTGAAGAGTAATGATATGGGGGATTTGCTAGCAAGGGAGGGGTATTAACCTCCTTCATTGGTTCAAAGCCATACTGCGGCTTCCCTACAAGCCACCAAACAATGGCGGTTAAAGATTGGAACCAAAAAAGGGAATCCAGATCCTGGCAAATGATCGAAGAACAAAGACAGGCTAAGTCATTTCTCTCGTACTCAACGAGCTGGACTAAAATTTTGTCCATCGGTATTTCAAGCGAAAACCTTTGACATAAAGGAGTGCATCTCATATAGTGCGGAAAGTAACTACCTACCGGAAAAAAGGTATATATACTGTCTGAAGCAGAGCAGCTCTACTAGCACTTGATTCACCATAAGTCCGGTCAAAGTTAGTCTAGGAATGCAAAATGTCACACAATCGGATCAAATAATCAGGTTAACTTCATTGGGGTGCCTGGCCATTCTGGAGTACAGGGTAATGATATGGGTAATCAGCTATCAAGGGAGGGGTGATCAGAGGTATTCTGCGGCTTCCCTACAAGCCACCAAGCAATGGCGGTTAAAGATTGGAAACAAAAAAGGAAGACCAGATCCTGACAAATGATCGAAGAACAAAGACAGGCTAAGTCATTCCTCTTGTACTTAACGAGCTGGAGTTCTCTCACTTAGCAAATGAGAACTAATGAAACTGACGG
The DNA here is from genome assembly GCA_013421045.1 of Propylea japonica. NCBI lineage: Eukaryota > Metazoa > Arthropoda > Insecta > Coleoptera > Coccinellidae > Propylea > Propylea japonica. The sequence continues at coordinate 6,687,306 of CM024245.1, read as the reverse complement.
GCATTCTAACGGCACACTATCTTCGGGACATGGGAAAGGCTCCTGACGTTACCTGTCGCTCCTGAAGACACTGAGACAGCTGAACACCTGCTATTCAAATGTGAAGCTGCCCTTGGGAGAAGACTGCGACATCTTCTTGGCTCCTATTTCTTAAAACCGGAACAAGTAATGGGTGCAGCACTCAGGAAAGTAGTAAAGTTCATCAAGGCTCTGTTGACTGGTAAAAAGCGCGGAGTTGCACAATAGATCTTTAGGTCTTTAGGCCTTATCGCCCCTCCTCTAATCTAATCTAATCTAATCAGCCAAAAATTGACGAACCATATTTTTTATTTATTTATGTTGAGAATGGACTATCGTCGCAGATATAATAATACCAATATATTGAAAATTTTATGTTCTTTTTTCAGGAGAAACAGATAAATTGGTTGAGCTGCTCCTTGATGGTTACGATCATATAACTGATATTGTAGATGAAGACAACATTCCCATTTTCGAAGCTGTTTCCAAGGAAGATCAACCTGATACTTTGTCCTTCCTTCAATCCATTTTGACGTTCGAGGTAAAGTTGAAATTATTTGAAATGCCTTCAAATGTGTAGTTTTGAATTTTAAATCCTTTCAATAGAGAATTTTTGAATCTGACTAACATAGTTTCGGTACGTGACACTGATTTTGTTTGTGCACTTCTAGTTTCTATTTGAATTAATTCATCGGAAGAATAATCGATCAACTCAATAAATTGTTGAAGTTTTTTATTCATAAATAGGTATGTTATTCTGAGTCCGATTTGATTGAATTTTTTTTTCCATTGTAGGTATGTTCATCTGAAATCAATCACCAGTTTTGAATTCGAAGAAAACTTGACTTACGTCATTTTATACAGGGTGCATCGAATTCTGTCTTTTTAACTCAACTTTGAAACCACCTGTGGCTTGTAGTTTCACCATGTGATTTCTTACTTAGTCATCAAGACACATCTTCTCTTGAAAATTTGATTCTTTGCTTATTACAATAGTTCAATTTTTGTTGAAAATGCAGGGTTTTCAGTAAAATAATTTATTTTTCATTTTCTATATTTTTTTATTTTCGATATGGCATAACAAAGTTGAATTTGTGAAAGTACTCTTATTACCATAGCGAAATTGTGAAATAAAATATTTCACATAAAACCATGTATCTCAAACAAAATTAGTGCTTCAGTTTCCTTTTATGAATTTCATAATAACATGCCAAACTTATATGAGAATGAAACTGAGTTCATCTACGGAATATTTTTGATGGTTATCTCTTCACTAAACTGTAAAATTATATTACTCATGGAATGGTTTGCATTTGCGGACGATTAGTAGATATATTAATTTTCATTAAGAAAACTTTTCTTGATATACATAACTCCTTATTTTGCGGGGTCTGAGAAAATATTGAATATAGTGCGTTAACGAAAGGTTGAGCCGTCGGTTGGCCATGGAATTTGGTATATTCCACTGTGTATATTAAAATTTTAGGTTATGTTGTTTATTTTCTTGTCATATTGATACGCAATGTTGTCAATATTGCATAGAGTTCTCTGATAACTGGCAAACTTGTCGAACGAGGCCTGCTACATTCGGCAACGTTGACTTTATTTTACGTTATGACAGCAAATACTGCTAACTTCAGATAAATAAACAAACGCCTACTATGCGCTCAAACCTTCGTGAACGGACTATATGCTTTTCCCATACGAATATACAGGGTCTCTATAAATGATTGTAACAGCGCAGTTGGCTTTGGATTATTTATTTATTTATATTACTCTGTTACGCAGGTTAGGGTGTCGAATTATATGGCTGGAATTATCAATGTCATAGATAGATAGAAATAAATATAGAGGGAGATTTGATAAATGTGTTGAGTTTGCATAAGAAGCAGCAAAGTGAAAATAATCCAAAGCCAACTGCGCTGTTACAATCATTTATAAAGACCCCGTACAAGCACATACTCGTTCGAATGACTTTTTGATTATTCATTCTCTGAAACATCCTTAAAGAAATGATTAAGTATTTATATATTACTAGCGACCCGCCCGCCCCGGCTTCGCACGGTAGCTACATCACATTAGAAACCTCAAAAATAACAGTACATACTTCTCCACTATTTAATGGATATTATTATACATATAAACCTTCCTCTTGAATCACCTATCTATCAAGGGCGGATTTACGGGGGGGGGGGTAATGGGGGTAATTACCCCCTCCCCATGAATATTGAAAACCTAAAGAAAAGTTACGCAACGTGGTGCACATATTTTCATTTGTTTGTTTTTTTTATACTAATATTACTTTACTACTATTTTCTCATTATATTACTCCTCCTAATATTTTGTTTACATTTTTTTCAAGTTTTGAACCTGATTTATTGATCTTGAATCATTACTACCCCCCCCATGAAAAAAGCTATATCCGCCCTTGCTATCTATTAAAAAACGCATCAAAATCCGTTGCGTAGTTTCAAAGATTTAAGCATACAAAGGGACAGAGAAAGCGACTTTGTTTTATACTATGTAGTGATAGTATAGATTTCAACTAGTTTTCTAGATGCCTCATCATGTCTACAAAATATGCTTTAAACACATCTTATTTTGAAAACCTAGATTGTTGATAGATTGGTTAATAGGTACTGATAATTCTCGATACTAGCTGGAGGCTTAATTAAAACTTGTAAATAGAAATTTCTGTTTTTTCATTTGATACCGAATAATTACTTTACTTCGGAATGAGAACTCTTGAGGTAATGTAACGTTTGTTCTCAAAAATATTTTTCTTCACCATTACTGATAATATTTTATTCAATACATTTTATAGCGAGAGGTTGGTTTTCCAATAGAATCAGTATGCTTTTACTTATATTTCATAGTTTACCTCTACTCAACGATAATAAATATGAAACTGTATATTACAATTTATAATAAGCATAGAGATAGAATAGAGAAGAGACGCTATAACATACAATTGTGTAAGGAAAAATGGAACCACTGGGCGGGGCTTATATATTACCAATATGGCTGAAAGTTCAGGGTTGAATTAAGTTGCCAGTTTTTTCTGTTTACGAATTTCACCCAAAAAATACGACGTGTTGGGTCTTTAGGATCCTGTTCAAATAAGGTCAATTGAATATCAAATAAACAATTTTTCTTCAGGCGATAATATGCACATATAAAAAGATATCAGATTACCAAGACATACTAGCAAAAATTTCGAATGCGGATCTGTTCAGTACTCATCCCTACCTGTGATATGTTTTTCTTCTAATTTTCTTATCTGTCCCTTCTCTGCTCGTAGAAAGCCATACAGCACACGATACCATTTTATTATTTTTTATTAAGCACAAGAAATCTCAATTTAACTTGAAAAATGTACAAAAATCACTATTTTTAGAAAAAATTCAATGATTGTCAAAATTCGACGTATCGCAGTAATATGGCGGATCTGATACCACTTTCATTTTATTGATAGCAACTCTATACTATTCTATCTCTATGATAATAAGATACAATATTATAAAATATTTATTTTCAGTACTGATTATTCACTTCCACATTTTAGGAGAAACGTGAAAGGGTACATCATGTAATAAGACAGGGATCTATTAGAGATCTCATGGAACTTTTGGCAGATGAAAACGACACAGGAAGTGGAAAACTATTGGCAGTTGGTAAGAACAGCTATGGCCGCTGCTCGCTTCATATAGCTGTTCTCTGGCAACAAGAGGAAATTGTAGATTATCTAGCAAACACCTTTCCTGACACACTAAGACTTGGTGATAATGTAAGTAGAGTTAGTCAACAACTTTCAGCATTATTTGAACCTTTTTTTCCTTTGTACTATGAAGTGTCATTCATTATGATCCATCATATAACTTCAAAAAAATTTTTACAAATTGTAAGTGGTAGCATTTAGCACACATATCAAAGATATTCACTCTCTGATCTTTTAAGCTTCAGAGTAGTGAATCATGTTCTCCAAATCAAATTGAAAATAAATGGCGTAAAAACATTTCACCCGAAATGGATGAAATTTAGACCAGCGTGAAGATAGCTTGTAAAGTTGGCATGTGAAATTCCCGAGGACGCCCGAAGGCCCATGGGCGTTCGTCAAACACCCAATACATTAGAAATACAGGGATTCGATGAAAGAATCGACTTCAGCATTAAATGTAATCTATGTAGTTACTGGATATTCTGAAAAATATACGAAATCAACGCGGTACGAATCTGAATTAAGGAGGAAGAGCGAACGATTAACAATATTTTTACTGTTTTAACCATTTTTATGAATGCTAGTTCATTCAGGAACATGTAATTTACACGATGATCTGCTATATGAATACCTTCCATTTGAAAGTACATAGCCAGAGTTTTTCAATCGAGAAGTCGGGGAATGAAACAACCCTTTTATCACTATTCGGGAAGTTTTTCTATGAAGGACTTCGTGTTCCAGAATTAAATTTTCAGGAAATATCTGCTACATAAATACCTTTCATTTGATATCAAACTTAATTTCCTAGCATAAGGATGAGGGGGTGAAAATCACCCTCTTATCACTATTCGGGCAGTTTTTTTTATGAAGGACTTCGTGTTCCGGAATGAAATTTTAAGGAAATATCTGCTACATAAATACCTTTCATTTGATATCTACCATAATTTCTTAGCATGGGGATGAAGGGGTGAAAACCACCCTTTTATCACTATTCGGGCAATTTTCCTATGAAGGACTTCGTGTTCCAGAATGAAATTCTCAGGAAATATCTGCTGCATAAATACCTTTCATTTGATATCAAACATAATTCTTAGCATGGGGATGAGGGGGTGAAAACCACCCCTTTATCACTATTCGGATAGTTTTCCTATGAAGTACTTCGGGTTCCAGAATTAAATTTTCAGGAAATATCTGCTACATAAATTCCTTTCATTTTATATCAAACATAATTTCTTAACATGGGGATGAGGGGGTGAAAACCACCCTTTTGTCACTATTCGGGCAGTTTTCCTATGAAGGACTTCGTGTTCCAGAATGAAATTTTCAGGAAATATCTGCTACATGAATACCTTTCATTTGATATCAATAATAATTTCTTAGCATGGGGATGAGGGGGTGAAAACCACCCTTTTATCACTATTCGGACAGTTTTTTTATGAAGGACTCCGTGTTCCGGAATAAAATTTCCAGGAAATATCTGCTACATAAATACCTCTCATTTGATATCAAACATAATTTCTTAGCATGGGGATGAGGGGGTGAAAACCACCCCTTCATCACTATTCGGGCAGTTTTCCTATGAAGGACTTCGTGTTCCAGAATGAAATTTTCAGGAAATATCTACATAGGAAAACTGCCCGAATAGTGATAAGGGGTGGTTTTCTTTCCCTCATCCCCATGCTAAGAATTTATGTTTGATATCAAATGAAAGGTATTTATGTAGCAGATATTTCCTGAAAATTTCATTCTGGAACACGAAGTCCTTCATAGGAAAACTGCCCGAATAGTGATAAAAGGGGTGGTTTTCACCCCCTCATCCCCATGCTAAGAAATTATGTTTAATATCAAATGAAAGGTATTTATGTAGCAGATATTTCCTGAAAATTTCATTCTGGAACACGAAGTCCTTCATAGGAAAACTGCCCGAATAGTGATAAAGGGGTGGTTTTCACCCCGTCATCCCCATGCTAAGGAATTATGTTTGATAACAAATGAAAGGTATTTATGCAGCAGATATTTCCTGAAAATTTCATTCTGGAACACGAAGTCCTTCATAGGAAAACTGCCCGAATAGTGATAAAGGGGTGGTTTTCACCCCCTCATCCCCATGCTAAGAAATTATGTTTAATATCAAATGAGAGGTATTTATGTAGCAGATATTTCCTGAAAATTTCATTCCGGAACACGAAGTCCCTCATAGAAAAACTGCCCGAATAGTGATAAAAGGGTGATTTTCACCCCCTCATCCCCATGCTAAGAAATTATGTTTGATATCAAATGAAAGGTATTTATGTAGCAGATATTACCTGAAAATTTAATTCTGGAACACGAAGTCCTTCATAGGAAAACTGCCCGAATAGTGATAAAAGGGGTGGTTTTCACCCCCTCATCCCCATGCTAAGGAATTATGACTTATATCAAATGAAAGGTATTCAATTAGCAGATATTTCCTGAAAATTTCATTTTTGTACACGAAGTCCTGCATAGAAAAACTTCCCGAATAGTTATAACAGGGTTGTTTCATTCCATGACTTCTCGATTGAAAAACTCTGGCTATGTACTTTCAAATGGAAGGTATTCATATAGCAGATCATCGTGTAAATTACATGTTCCTAAATGAACTAGCATTCATGAAAATGGTTAAAACAGTAAAAATATTGTTAATCGTTCGCTCTTCCTTCTTATTCAGATTCGTACCGCGTTGATTTCGTATATTTTTCAGAATATCCAGAATCTAGATTACATTTAATGCTGAAGTCGATTCTTTCATCGAATCCCTGTATTTCTAATGTATTGGGTGTTTGACGAACGCCCATGGGCCTTCGGGCGTCCTCGGGAATTTCACATGCCAATTTTACATGCTATCTTCACGCTGGTGAAATTTAGTACAATTGTACTTCTTCAGTTATTATCAATCACGAATATGAAAACAGAATTGTAAAATATCAAACGGTTCCGTTATTAGTCATTCGAATGTTTCGTTCAGACATCTGAAATAATAAAAAAAATAGTTTTGGGTTCTTGAGTCAAAATAATATTGATATGTTCAAACATTCGATGAATTTATAAAAAAATATTCAGTGAAACTTAGTTGGGACTCGAACCGACGTAGGTATTAAATAGGGAAACGAGACTGTTCAAAGGATATTAATATTCGTTGCCAGGCAACGGTAGGTTGTAGTTCATGGAGTTTGACTACTGGCTGAATTATATTCATTGATTTCAAATACCAGTCAAACTCTATGGACCACGAGCTACCGTTTCCTGGTAACGAATATTAATATTCTTCCTCTCGTTTCCCTATTCAATACCTACGTCGGTTCGAGTCCCAACTAAGTTTCACTTGATTTTTTTTTATAAATTCATCTAGAATATTTGGACATACCAATAATTTAATTGTTTTGACTCTAGAACTCTAGACTGTTTTCATATTCCTGATTGATAATTGAAAAAGTACAATTGTACAAAATTTCATCTACACTACTGGAAAAAATTAAAGGATCAAAAAAAAATTCCAAATTTTTCGGCAATTTTCAACATGCCGTAACTTTGAAAGGAATGGTCGTACAAGGAAATTGAAAAAAAGGAAATTGTAGCTCCAAGTGTCTAGTTTTTGGATTAGAACTTCAAAAATTTTAAGTTTCAGTGGTTTTCGAGTGATGATAGAAAAATCAGCAACAAAAAAATTCTCAAAATTTTACCACTTTTTTTTTCTTGTCTACTAGCGTGGAAATTTCATTTTTGCATAATCGTTATAATGATGGGATACTTTGTTAAATCAGCTTTAATTTATTTCTTTATTGACCTCAATACGTCCACTTCTCACCGAGATATCGGTCTTCAAATAGAAAAGGATCCATTTGTCTTTGATTATCGATTTCTCAGCAACCAATGATCGCACAGAAAATTGAAGGAGGGTTTCAAGACCTTAAAAGAACTCCCATTAATGAACAGCCATTGCTTATTCATAGAATTTTTTTTTTCTTCATGTCGCATCAATATAAAAATTTAATAAAAAAAGGGTTTTTGGTGGTTTCTTGGAAAATCTACCGCTGGATCGAAAATGTTGAGGAAACCAATAATGTTAAGTGTTACTTTCACAGTTCAATATGTTGATAAAAACCTTACGAAGAGCCAACTCAATCCAGCGAGCCGTTTTTTGTTTCACTCGATTAAATTTTTGAAAAAAAATAGGGATCACGTTTTTTGCTCTGAGAAGCTCATAATCTTTAAAAAAGGCAAAAAAGAATTTTATCCAGCTTTTTCCACATTTTAATTGCAGATAGTACATAAATTTCGAAAAAAAAATAAAATAAACTAACAAATAAAATTTTTATCAATTTAATAACGGGTATTGCCACCCCTGTTTTCAACGGCTCTCAAACGTTCAGCCATGTTTATGCATGCTTTTCCATTTGAAGACCGATATCTCGGCGAGAAGTGGAAGTATTGAGGTCAATGAAAGAATGAATTAAAGCTGAATTTACAAAGTATCCCATCATTATAACGATTATTCAAAAATAAAATTTCCACGCACGTAGACAAGAAAAAAAAAGGTAAAAAATTTTGAGAATTTTTTTGTTGCTGATTTTTCTATCATTACTCGAAAACCACTGAAACTTGAAATTTTTGAAGTTCTAATCCAAAAACTGGACACTTGGAGCTACAATTTCCTTTTTTCAAATTCCTTGTACGACCATTCGTCTCAAAGTTACGGCATGTTGAAAATTGCCGAAAAATTTGAAATTTTTTTTGATCCTTTAATTTTTTCCAGTAGTGTATTTCGGGTGAAATTTTTTAATCGCTATAGACATGTGAAAAAATTTGTGTTCGATTTTTGAAAACATTTTTCATAGGAATTCTGAGAGGATTGTGTTCATTCAGAAAATAAAATTCAATTATGTCAGTATAAATAAATTTTTTATGGAAAAAAAAGCAAGCCAAATATCATCAAAATATATACCTAGGGTGGTTCTAAAGTTAAGGTAATTGAAAAAATTAACAAAATCAATAAAACACTCTGTATCTTGATTATCAAGAAAGATAGATCCTTCAAATATAGATTATTCTAACTCAAATCGGTATCTATTCTCAGCTAACGCCCATTTACCAATAGATCATCCTATATGTATACAGTCAATTTTAGAAATATAATATATAATGTCGAATTATTTTTGACCTCGAATAATTCATCGTCAAGTTGAATCATTCAAGTATGCTGTTTCTCTATAAACATGCGCAGAAAAATGAAAAAATAGGATATTTGAAATCCCTGGATGCACTTAATTTATCAAAGCTATAAATTGTTAGTTAATTGTTTGTTAATCAATCTATTTACCAAAAATGTGTGTGTAAATGATGAATAAGAATTTTCATGAATCATCGTTATAAACGGCAATGAAGAGAATACAGGTGATATCTAGGAATTTCACCGGTAACGCTCAAATTGGCTATAAATCACTTGCAGGCATACTTTAACCTGAAAGTTTTACATTTTATAATGGGATTAAAAATTATTTGTGAAAAGAATAAAATTATAAACCCTTGAATCTCTAAGATTTTAAGAAAAAAGGATTATTTTATTGCTGTGTTTACAGGGTAATTTATAAGTAATGACTATATGACTAGGAAATAGGTATTCGATCCTTTTGCTAGTATTATTCTGGTTTTTGAATTCTTCTAAGTAACGCTCGTTTCATTCCCCTTTTCTGATCGAAATATTTTTTTCTTCAGTATGATTTGTGAATCTGGTAACGGATATCTAGGAATCTGTTCAATAAGATTTAGACAAGAATATTGTTTTTCAAAAAGAAGGGATAGATACTAATGCCGACGTTATTTTTTCTAGTTTATTATGAAGACAATGTATGTATAACACCCAATTCTATACTTCAACAAATTTGAGAGTCACTTTATTACATCTTCATTACCTGTTCTCTGACGAAGCATAGTTAGAAATCGTTAATACCAGAGTTTAGACCTCAATAGAAAAACTTTCAGCTTTGATAAAATAATAAAGGCTTGTCCGTCTTAATTTTTGGCGAACCAGAAGTTCGAAATACTGAAAATTTTAGAGAACTGGTCAAAATATTTTTTTTATTTGGTAATAATTCATCTTCTTTGTGGCTTACTGTTTTATCTTACAGCTGTATTGAGATTCTATTTTCATCAAAACCATATTTTTGTGAAACACCTTCAACTTATTCCGTTAGACAGTATAAACCAAGAATAACTCGTTGCAACAAAATTACCCGAGTGAGATTCGACAATGATTGAGGATATGTTTTTGTCAAATGAGAGTCTGATATGTTTCAATGAAGAAACTCACTCAAATATACAGGGTGTTACATAATAGTATGTTACAATTTAAGAAGATGAATCTACGTATAATTTCAAGAATAAAAGTTCATAATATAAACATGGGTCCACAAAAGCTTCGCTACAGGGTATTGAAATTTCCAAAAAAATTGGTTTTTGCTCCACAACTTCTGCCGTTTTTGAGATATTCAGTCCAAATTTGAAATGCGAGCTATTTTCAACAGTATCCATCATTGCACGTCCTGAATCTTAAACTAGAACCTAAAGGGTGTTTTCTTTTTCCATCTCAAACTTTTTTGCGGTACGCCACTGGTGACCGTATAATCAATTTTTGATATCTTCGTTCAATTTTGGAACTTTTTTGACTCCTGTAATTGTTTCGTATTTCTAACCGTTTTCGATTAAAAGATCGATCGAATGAGCGAATTTTATCGAAGATCTTGCTTTTGAAATAAAATAAAAACACATTAATCCATTATGTTTTTCAGTTGGAAAGAACTGCGCTTCACTACGCTATGGGTGTAGATAAAATGGAAACCTTAAGTAGAGTTTTAATAAAAGCTGGAGCAAAAAGGATTGCCAAGGACTTGAAGGGTAGACAACCTACCTATTACTTTTTGAACAAGCTCGACATAGCCAGATTACAAGAAGAAGAAGAAACTTTTTGAATGCTGAACACATATTTTATAGCAAATCGAACAGGGTTGGTGCACTTAAAATTCAACAGAGCACATATTATTAGTAGAAATCGTTCAGGTAAGAAAAGTTTTCATTCTGGAAAACATGTTCCATTTGTTATTCGACATATTTTTGTAATTTCATCACGAACATCTGGGGGATAAATCATTTTCACCAATTTAACTAGAGTTGGTAGTATTATGATTGGGATGTAGAAATAGAGAATTTATAGTTTTACTTTATCTATAAATTTTGTAAAACGTTTTCCATGAATATGTTAAGAAGATAATGTTTTTTGTGAGATAAGTTCTCCTTGGAAACATATATTGATTTATTGAACAGTTGAATATGAAATGTAGAAATTATTGTAAGTTTTTTTTAATAAAAATGTTTTATGGACTCATTCATTTCCAACCAACTATACACATTGCCCATCAATTTAACCAGTTGATAGTTGGTATCACTCAAACCGGTGTCTTTTCGAGAGAACCTCAGAAGAAAATAGCGGCTTCTTCAAGTCTGCGGCAGTGCGGCAAAAGATGAAAGGAACTAAAAGAAGTTCGCATGTCTTGTACCTCGTGCTCTGTAGAGAGTATGCGCAAACGTAATCATCGTATAATTTACTTTCAAAGGTGCAAAGATCATGTAATCTGAGCTTGTGGTGCATTCGAATTTTTCAACAAATTTTGTGTAAAAAAGTTCCGGAACTTTTAGATAGAAGAAATTCTAGAGCATGCGCAAATGGATCCCAGATATAAACTTAAATGTACCTACTGTACGTTCAGGTAAGAATAAGACAGTAAATGAGTCAATGTATTCGATGTCGAGTGAATCATTGGGCAAGCCATTGGTGTTCAAAACTTCAGGGAAGTTTGAGGTGTGTGTCGAAAAATTTGAATTAGCGCGGGCAGTGTTGTATAAACAAGTGGAAAATGAAAGTGTTAATTATATATCTGCTGGTCCTCAATTCAGTGACATCTGAAACACCATTGATTTCTTTCACGATGATAAGAGGTGAGTTGAATTTCTTATTTTTTGAGAATTATTATTTTTATGGAACGTACAGGTATAATGCTGTATTCTGACAGTAACACGGGAGACCTATGGTATAAAGTTTTTTCAACAATAATTAATTTATTTCTTGTGATGAATTAGTTGAAACTTATATTCATTCTATTCCGTCAAATAATTGAAATGAAAAATAGCATAATTATAAATATCTACGAAAAATGAATAAAAATTTTCGAGCGTCCGTCCAAAAAAATATTTCTCATTTCCCTGTGATAGTTTCACGAAGTTGCCCATTTAAAAATACAATTTTCCCGAGAACCTTTCGGTGTCGGTGGTGAACACTAAAATTTTCATCGCTCTGTACTTTTTTCATATGGAAAAACAACACTGGCACTGTAAACGTCAAAAAGTTTGGTTTCTAGGTCGTCGTTTCATCGCATAAAATGACAAACATTGCAAAAATATAAAAATAAAACAGTGGTGTAAAGAAACAAATAAATTTGTGAAAATTTTTCATACGACCCATCAAGAAAAGTTCAGATAAACATGGGGCCGAAGCGGCTTGGTTACCGAGGTACGGTAGGTATATCAAAGTTCAAGAAAAAAATATTTTCGAGAATTCGAAAGTGGCAATTGCAATGGGTTTCAAATTTGGTATATGCTGAACCCATTCAAAGTGCTCAGTAGCAATTGTGAAAGATTTTGAAATTTCAAGTCAGAAACGTGAATTTAGTGCATTTTCACCCCATCTTCTTAAAAGGGTAGCTATTTTGTACTTTGAATAGCACGAATAAAAAACCTGTAGAGTTTTCGACAAATTCTAACTCCAATTTGAAATTTCTAAACATTTTCAAGAAATACATACTCAAACATTGAAAAAAAAAGACAGATTCACGTAACAATTTTCTGAAACAATAATCTTTCAATGTTTCAGCAGGCTTCATTTAAGAACCCTGTGTTTCAGTACGTATTTCATGAAATTGGTTAGATATATCAGATTGTAGCAGGAGATAAATTTATACTCCGCGTTCAATCACGTTATTATCAAACACCCTGTATAAAATGTTTATTACATATAAATTAGAGACGAACGATGAATTTTTTCATTGATGCTTTTGAGCTTTTTTGACGGCTTTTTTTTATTAAGAGAGGTTGATCAAGATATCGGACATCAAATTAACCCATAGTTCAAAGTATTAACTTTTCATGATATCCGGTTTAATTAACGCAATTGTTACTTTTCTAGTTTTCTCCGATATCATTAAAGGTGGATTCCACTGTAGCTAGCTTGAATAAAAGCTAAAAGTTAAAAATAAAGCTATACGAGTATTCAATTAATTTTTATGTAATCATAAAAAATAGATTATTTCAACATAAAATTCGGGCAGTTGATTCATAGGACCTAATGGGAAACTAATGGTTGTAAGAGATGTTATCGGCAGATAAGGATTGACATTTCAAGTGAGGCGGAACTGTACAAAAGAATCTCATTTTAGGGTATCTAGAGTAGGTACTTTTTGTTGAAAATAAAATGGTTTTTAGGTTTATGAAGTGTTTATGATCTTCAGATTTCGTACGATTCTGAAAGTATAGGGTGAAGTGGGGAAATCCCGTATATTTGTAAGAGAAAATACTCCTTCATATACCGGTTGTTAAAAAACCTAATTTCAATATTTTAGGAGATAATTCTAGACCTCAGATTTGAATTGACTCCCAAAATAATGAAACCTTTTCAACGCCCGGTTTATGTATAGCTAGTGCAGCACGATCGTAATTATATTCTGGAAATTATTCAAAAAATGAAATTTGTAAGAAATCAATAATTAAGAAAATCAATTCTATGTTTCTGATGATGCGATCCTCTCAAAAATTCGCGTGAGTATTCTGTATATCAATCTTCATTCACAAAATAAACTTCACACGAATCGGATATCTTGTTATGAAAATATAAAGATTCTTCTTTTCAATATTCCAATTGAATTTTTTATGGTTTTGTTAACACTATGGCCACAAAGTTTTGCATGAGGCTTATTATGAGCATCTTGCGTGTGACCGCAAAATTTCCTTTTGATTGATTTCGTTTCGTCCGAGATATTGAGGAACAAAAATTTTGAATGGCATATTTTATGGAACACCTGTACGATTCGGCTAGTTAACGAACTTAACCGTGGTATTCGGAAACCGAACTCACCCTGAAAATTTCAAGTCTTCTGGACGATCTCTTCGAAAGTTATCGTGTTAACGGCCGGGCGGACGGCCCCACGGGCCGAAATGAATTTGATCACTTATTCGTCGATTCCTATGCATTTACACACCTTTTTGATTATGTGTATTTATTCACAATAAAAAAATTCAAGAAAATATTGCTTATTTCGACACTTGGCACTAAAGAAAAAAATTTTCTGTATAGCGAAATTTCGGTATAACGAATGTTTTTGGCGGATTTAGCGATTTCGTTATAGGGAAGTTCCACTGTATAATTGTGTTTGTTTTTTGAATGAATATTATCTTTATCTTATTACCACAGACAAAAATAGACTTGAAACCTACTACGTCAAATTACTTCAATCTAGAAATGGTTTTTGCAATAAACTTGACAAAATTTAAGATCATGAGTAAGGCAATCTATGGATTGCCTATTCAATGTACATTATGCCTCAATAAGTAGTTAAACAGTTAAACATTTCACAATTCAATTTCAAAGTGAATAAGCATGGAAGCTTGGTGAATTACGTAACCTTTTTGTTTTTTTCATAGGTCCTGAATGCATCCGAGAGGGCGATATCTGCATCGACATATACAAGTGTCCATACTTTGTTAGATTACTCGAAGTGACCAAGAAAACTAGACCCCACTTCGTCATAAAGGAAATCAGAACTAACCAATGTGGTTTTATAGATGACCATCCTAAAGTCTGCTGCACACCTGAACAACTGCTCGACAAGAAACCGAGAGAAAACTCCGATTCAAACTCTACAACAGGAATAGAACATGCAAATTTACACCTTTTGCCAATAGACACCTGTGGCAATGTGCGGCTGCATTCTAGAATAACGCATGGTGAAAATCCGGTTGTAGGAGAATATCCATGGATGGCCATGATATTTTATACCACAGGTAGGAGAATTTGATATTATTTTAGGTCTAAAAATCAATACTGATATTTTTCTAAATAATGTATCTACGAATATTCCTTGGGTATACACTCTATACCATACAGATCTGGTACCTTACTACTAAGGTCTAAGTCTGGTACTGACGAACGTCGGGTGCTTGTAACGGGTTATCCATTTCGTGGTTTCAAAAGTATACGGCTGGAATTCGATATCTGTCAAACGAAGTTTTTTAAAAAAAATATTTTGTTTAGTGAAAGTCTGACATTTATGAAAATGGATCGCTTGACTATCGCACAACGCATGAAAATTGTAAAAACCTAATACAAAAATGGCGATTCTGCCACAGCCACATATCGTGCTTAAGAGCAGATTTTGGTTTACATAATCGTCCAACTACGCAAGCAATTGGTAAAATTGTGAAGAAATTTGAAGAGACTGGATTGGTTACAGATATTGTAAGCCCTGTGCATCATCGTTTTGCTCGTACCACTGAAAATATCGCTACTATAAGTGAAAGTGTTGCCGAAGACCCGAATCTGTCGATTCCTCGTCATTCTCAGGAATTAGGACATTATGGCGTATTTTGCATTAAGATCTACACCTACACCAAATAAAATCCAGCTCACACAAGAACTGAAGCCAGCCGACCATTCACATCAACATCGTGGATACGTCGAATGGGTGCTTGAACAACCGGCGGTGGACGGCGATATCAACTGGCCACCAAGATCATGCGAGTTGACACTGCTTGACTTTTTTTTGTGGGGCTACGCGAAAGACCGTGTTTATGCAGATAAACCTTCAACTCTTGAGTAGTTAAAAACCAATATTCGTCAAGTTATGGCTGAGATACCGCCCAATATGTGTCAAAATGTGGTCGAAAATTACCTCAAAAGAATCGATGCTTGCAACAATTCGGGTGGTTGTCATTTAAATGATGCAGTGTTCACACAAATGTCAACGTTCAAACTTCATAATAAAAAAGAAATATCACGATAAAAAATATTTTTATGTGTTTCATTAACGTTTACTTGTGAAACCGCAAAATGGATAACCCTATACTAATATCTCAATGAAGCTAATAGAGACGGCACTATAATAGCATAATCATTAGTCAGATGTAGATGAGATATTCCGAGATTAATTATTTCAAGTCACTATGAAACTGCAACACCCAGAAGGAGATGTTCAAATTTAATTTTTTGGTGAAACATAGATAGTATATCAAGGAATAAATGATTAAAATTTGGAGAAAAAAATTCAAGAAAAGCCATGAGCAGGAGATTTTGAGCGCTCGTTCATTGGTGGGGCAATAAGACTATTCTCTCAAGGATATTATATTGAAAAATTAAATTCTATGGTTCTGATGATTGCATGAACATTCAGTATATCAGTTTTCATTCACAAAATAAATTTCTACTCGAATCGGATATTCTGTTAAGGATATATAAGATTCTTTTTTTTCAATATTCCAATTGAATTTTCTATGGTTCTGTTGACACTATGACTACAAAATTTGGTATGAAAATTCAGTTAATCAGTTTTCATTCACGAAAAAAAAAAAAACTTGTATCGGATATCCTGTTATGTAAATATAAAGATTCATATCTTCAATATTCCAATTGAATTTTTTATGGTTCTGTTAACACTATGGCCACGAAATTTCGGATATTCAATATATCGATCTCCATTCACAAAATGTATCTCACTCGAATCGAATATTCTGTTATGGAAATATACGGATTCTTCTTTCAATATTCCAATTGTATTTTCTACAGTTTTGTTAATATTTTGGCCACCAAATTTTGCATGAAGATTGAGTATATCAATCTTAATTCACAGAAAAAATTTCACTCAAATCGGATATCCTGTTGTGGAAATATAAAGATTTTTCTATTCAATATTCCAATTCAATTTTACTATTGCCACAAAATTTTGGATGAATATTCAGAATATCGATCTCCATATTAAAAAAAAATTTCACTCGAATCGGATATCTTTTTATGGAAATAGAAGTTTCTTTTTTTTCAATATTCCAATTGAATTTTCTATGGTTCTGTTCACACTATGGTCACAAAATTTTGCATGAGGCTTGTTATCAGTATCTTGCATTTGGCCGTAACATTTCATTTGGTTTCGTATTTTCTGAGATATTGAGGAACAAGAATTTTGAATGGTCATATTTTATGGAACATCCTGTCAGATTTGGCTGGTTAACGAACTTAACCGAGCCATTCGGGACCTGAACTCATCCTGAAAATTTCAAGTCTCTAGGACAATCCCTTCGAAAGTTATTGTACTAACGGGCGGCCCCACGGACAGAATTGAATTTGACCACGAATTCGTTATCAGGGAGATTATATATATTTTTTTTAAGTGGTAATTCCCAAAATCGAAGAAGAGTAGGACGTCGAAGGGACACAAATGAAGTTCAAGATCGACGGTTGAGACTTATGGCTATTAGAGACCGATTTGCGAGAAGTCGATCTTCGGCTGATGAGTAGTTGGGAGAACAAGGCCATCCTGTAACTGTCTTATGAGTTAACTGATTCCTCAGATCATTTTCTGGAAAAAGGTTCCCATAAATTTAGTGTTGAAGTTTCACTAAAAACTGACTAAAAAGTGGTTCATCACTGACATATTTTAAACTAACAATTATTTTTCAATTATTCGTTCAATTTGTGACAAAAAATCTCTTCTGCCCTTTTTCGTATAGGCGCCGTTTTCAAATGAAGAAACAAAACATTTTAACTTCACGTTTAACTAAAAATATGCGTTAAGATGTTAAATTTCCTCACACGAAAAAAGGAAAAAGAGATTTTTGTCGCACATTCAACGAAGAAATAAAAAATAATTGATAGTTAAAAATATGTCAGTGGCGAACTACTCTCCTAGTCAGTTCTTAAGTAAAACCATCGTATAATCCTTATACAATGGTAAAACTTCAACACTCTGTATCTTGGAAATGATTAATTTTCGGACCTATATTTTTTATGGGAAACTTTTTTCATAAAATTATCTGAGGAATCATCCCTTTCATTTTTTCGGTGTTATTAAGATACAACCTGTTTAATTAGAGAGAGAGAGAAAATAACTTTATTGAAAACTTTCAATTTATTTTCTTTAGACAGCTGTAGACTATGGGGTCATAAATATTTTGAATATCTCCCTGTATCAAAATCATCGTTCTTGACTACAGATGTGATAACGAGAATCCATTAAACACCTTCGTAGTGAAGGGTTACATTTGGAGTGAAAAATTAATTTCTTTATAATGAAGAATTAGTGCAATGATGAGTATTGGTAGGTACTTCCATTTACAAACTACGACTCGAGATTTATTACACTTTTAAAATCGTAATAAAGACTAGTTTCGACTTCAAGCTCTTAGTTGGGAGTTTGAGAATTATAATAGGAATTATAATAGAGAAATAATAATAATACAAACATTAGTCGCGATTATTGAATTTGTTCTTCTATTCTATTTAATGGTTATTCCATTGAAGAAAAGAAAATTCGAATGCATATCACACTGAATCGGACATTTGTTGTCATTTTCAAATATAAAACCAAATATTCAATGTTAATTTACAATTTTTTTTCAGGTATTGGTCCAGATTTTTTATGTGGTGGCAGCTTGATTTCCGAAAAATACATACTCACAGCAGCTCACTGCATTCATGACAATATTTTGTAAGTACTGATGTTATCAACTTCACAGATTCACGGCTGAAGATATTTTGCTCTTTATGTTTACAAGTATTTAAATAATACATATAATATATGAAAATTCAACTAAGGTTTAACCCATAAAATTTTCTAAATTGGTTTTGCAGCTGAAAAAAGGATAATGTAATATTCAAAAACTATCCCACGAGAAAAATTTTCAAAGCAGTTTTTCTTACAGAGCAATACTTTTCGCGAATAAGCAAAATGAATCCAGCAGTTCTAGAAATTATTTTATCATTCAGAAAATTCAATAGCTAAGTCTGAATATTCTGCTCTGAGTGCTCGGCGTGCATTCTTGCTCTCACTTGAAGAAGAGAGCAAAATAATAGACCAGTTAAGCGCAAGAAGTGCACGCCGAGCAGAATATTCAGACTGAACAAGTGTAATCGTTCTAACACGACAAAAGGGCTCAAATGGAATGTAAAATTTTGAATCAAAAATGTTTCATTACGACCTTCGGAGGCTAGCTCCGAAGTATGTGTTGGATATTTGTTGATTTTTATAGTTTAATAATATGCTCTTCTTTCCTATTTTATTTAAACCTGATATAATTCAGAGCAATCTCTGAACTGAAGCGACCAAATAGGTCGAAACAGCTATCTGTAGAGGCTCTGGGTAATGAATGCTATATCTGCCTATAGCCTATTTCCCAGGGAACTCTGAAATCTCTATCTGATGTTAGAGTTGACTTTCTTTTGGTAGAAGAATGCAGGAAAGCTCTGCGTAGGCTGGGCACTGATAACTTTTTGAAAGTAATCTGGTGTCCGGCTCATGCGGATATATAGTACCTGGTAACGTCAAGGCAGATGAACTGGCTAGGCGACCTGAGGTCAATAGACTTCTGTTGCTGGAGAGGAAACAACTCAGTCTGGTGACTGGTGCATTGACTGGTCACCTGTTTAACAAACATTTGAAGAGAATGGGATTGACGAGCTGCTCCCTATGCCGGTGGTGCAGGAGTACTGATGAAACGGTTGAGCATATTTTGTTCAACTGTGGGAACCTTACTGAGTTAAGGTCAACACACCTAGGAAATCCAACACCTTCTATTCCTATGGTGAGAGGGACCACTCCTGGCAGGCTCGCGAAATTTCTGTCTTCGTGTCTGAGGAGCTGAGTCTCTATAGAACGATGCGGGTGAACAATGGGCCACTAAGCCTCAGTTCGGCCGGAAAGGCACCGCACAAAGGAGAAGAAGAAAGTATATTTTAGCGAGTTTCTGAGTCATTTGTTTTAAGAAATAGCATGAGCGAGAATGGATCGAACATCCCAGTCGAACACGAGGATTTTTCCAATTTCGCGAATGCTATTTTGTTAAAACAGATTTCTTAGAAACGATTGTTCCAATTCTTCCTTAATTAACCTAGCATAGAAACCATCAACTTGTCAAACTTAAATGAATTTTTTTCGTTTTTTTTTCCGGAGAAACTTCTAACAGCTAAGTTGACAGTTGTTAAGTAATATTTCCACTTGAACTTTATTTTTGACATACCAATTCTTGAAGCGATTGGATGAAATTAATAGAACGGAAATAATCAATAATAATAATCAGTATTATATTTTTCAGGGGCGTCAGAGTGGGAGAACATAATGTTGTTACAAACAGAGACTGTGTGGGTCGTACTAGCATATGTGCACCACCTTATCAGGATTTCCATATAGAATCCATCACAATTCATCCGAAATATAACAAAAAATCTCAAGCTCATGATATTGCAATCATAAGATTGTCACAGCCTGCAGATTTAAAAAGCGGTAAGTGATTGTTAGAGGCAATTTTACTCGATGATCTGATTTTTTTATTCTCCACAGAATACGTTAGTCCCATATGTTTGCCTCTTTGGGAGTTCGACAGTCGTGAAGGTACAATGATGACAGTGGCTGGATGGGGAATTACAGAAAATGGTAAGAAATAGTTTATTCTTTCAAAAATATATCTAGTTATTCTTGCGTTTTCTTCCACAGTCAAGTGTACATATAATAACAAATTAAATGTATCATTCATAAATGACCGATCTACAGAATTCATTTTTTATATTCTTATATTCTTTATCAATAGAAGTTTAAGATGTAAGCCTTGAAGAATTAATGCTCAGATCTATCACACCTTCCTTTTTCTTGAATTTCGAAGTTTATCACTTCTTAGACGTTTTTATGTATGATATTTCTTTTTTCTAAAGCATATTACTAGTCATCTGTCTATTCTCAAATCTGAATTTTTAACATTTACATAGGTATGTATAATTTTTATGAAGAAAATTATTATTTTCGAGAATTTCGATAAATTGTTTACATGCATTTCGAGATTATGGGGAAATAGTCGAAAAATCTATCCTGGTCAAAACTATTGATAAATATTGAAAATATTGATTAAAAGGATCCTCGTAATAACTGAAAGTATTCTTAAATCCTTATAGTTATTATACTCTACAGATATCTTTGTAATTTAAATGTGTAAACCACCAAAATTGTTTCTGAATTACTGAAGTTTTTCAATATCAGTAGAGAATCTTGTATGGCGCCGATGATTGAATGTTCTCATTTTCAAAGAGGCTGCCATTCGAGTTGAGCTTCTTTACGTTTTAACAAATAATACAAAATAATGATGAAAATTTTTGAATACAATTTCAGAAGCCATCCTAGTTAGAAACTAGGTACTATTTACCTACATTGTACGCATTGATTATTTCCAAAATCGTCCAGACACAGTTTAAGTCAACTTTAGTTCCTTCATTCTCAGAAAAAGATGTCGTGCATAAACCACATCGCGTTTTTTTCATAATGCGAAAATCTTCCAACAAAATTGGTGAACCACCAATTAAGTAGATATTATAAACCATACAACAACGGAAAACTGGTCCTAGTAATGAGTTTCTATCAGCTTGTGTGAATTATCCTCAGCCAAAAAAAAATAGAAATGAAGAGATTGAGCTGCCTTTAAGTAGGTTCAGACGATTTTGGAAGTAATCGAAAAATTTTGTAACTCTCTTAGATGAAATAGCATTTAACTTTTTATCTCAGAAATTATTCGTCTCAGGTAAGAAACACAAGATGCCACACGTATACTGTGAATTATTTAGTGATAACGAAATGAAATTCAAATTCGAAAAAAAGCATTGGCATACCATTTTTCACCAAATTTATTCAGACAGATGTCTGGACGGACGCCACTGGGGAGAATTATAAATTGAAAAACACGTGTTTTGATTCGTACTCATAACCTAACCTAACATAACCTACCAAAAGGAAAACAAAAATCTGGTAGGGTGTCGAAAATATTTCCGAAAAACCAATTTTTCTTTGAATTTCAACACCCTGTATCTCAGACACAATGCGTAAGAGACCCATAGTTCATAGGAACTTTATGTCATAAATCATAAAAGAATGAGGATTCCGAATTTACGGCACCTCATTCTGAAACACCTTTATTATGTTGAATCAGCTGCTATATATCAAATATTCAATTGCATAAACAGTAACCGAAATAACTTAAACTTCATTTAAGGCTATTCTCCTATTTTTTCAGGACAGAGAAGTGCCACCCTTAAAAAAGTCGAAGTTCCAGAAGTACCCTTATCAATATGCCGAAAAATATTTCGTCACAATGCCCAAATACTGGATACTCAAATATGCGCTGGAGGAACGAGGAAAGATTCCTGCAATGGAGATTCTGGGGGACCCCTATTTAGGATAACAACAGGAAATGGTACTGCGCGTTATGTGCAAACAGGAATAGTTTCATTTGGAGCAAAAGTTTGTGGAACTTTCGGCTTACCTGGGATTTATACTAGAGTGCAATCATATGTTGCCTGGATTTTGGATCAAATAGAACCGTAATTCTTTTCGAATGTCAAATAACGATGATCAACAGCCACCAAAATACATTTCATCATAACTACACACAATATGGATTTAAATTTTGAAGAATAATGCAGGATAGACAAATGAACTGTGTAGTGTCAACATCATCATAGTAAAAAGCATAACGAAAACAAACGCAAAAGAGTAGTATTATTATTTATAATATAAATATCTACTTACAGATAAGTACCTACTTACTATACTGACAGATAAATGTATAACTTAGGAGATATTATGAGAATCACTGAAGTTGTCCCATTTTAAGCATTTGTATGCTTTAATCTGTATATTTTTGTATATATTTATTTTAATTTTTCTCGATCAATACATAAAACATTTCATTCATATATGTATTTAAAATTTCTCATTCACTGCTGTAATATTATTTTTGAAAAATTATTTGTATTTAATTAATTTATCATATCATTGTGTCCCATAATGGAATTAGTTATATACTCGTATTAATGAAAAATAAAAATTTAAAATTATTTTGGATTATTTTTCTAGCAATATAAAATGTTTGATAGTTCTTTCACTACCATGTAGACCTCCTGAAAATTCATTCTCGAGAGAGAAAACAGGCAAAGCTAAGATACAAAAATCGAAAGTTGAACTGAGCCGACTTAACGCAGTCTGAATAATGGTGTTCAAGATCAGGAATGGCAAAAGTGGAATATGATTTCAGTTGGAAGAAAATTATCTTTCTAGGCTCATTTCAAATTTAACATAACACATCCGACGAGAGATCATTGTTTTATAAAGCTTTAATCTCAAATAACTATCTAGTAGGTATAAGAGAAAGCTATTTGACACTCGCCAAAGAGGGCGCACAAATGTCACTCTTTGGCCAGAACCCTTCTGTGGTATATCTAAATGTACCTATAAGAAGGAGTTTCTGGAGAAGGAGAAAGCCGAGAGGGAGAAGCTCTGGCGGAATCTCCCAGGGATGGATCATTCCACTGAGTTCCTTCGGAACTTCGAGACAGCGGGATCCAAAAGATATCTGGATCTTGGTAAGAAGCAATTGCGCCTCCTCACTGGCTTTCTTACAGGAATTGTCGCCTTAGGAAGCACCTGTTGAATGGGGATTGTCGGACACTGACGAGTGTAGGTTCTGTGGGGAGGAGGAAGAAACCCCCATTACCTAGTCACGGAATGCCTTGGCATTACGAGCCTGAGGAGGAAATGCCTTGGACAAGAAACTTGTAAGAGCGAGGAACTAGCCTCGTTGAAGTCTTCACAGTTACTAGATTTCATTAGATCTCTGGAACTGGAAGGCGAGCTGTGAAGGTTTTTGGCCAGAACAGCTCTGTAAGGGGGCACAATAGACCTTAAGGTCGCAGTGGACTGTAACCCCTCTGTAAACTATCAACTATCAAGCTGTTTGACAATAACTTTTTCGATTCAAACCACCACTTTCTATCAGAATTCACAAAAAAAATATTACAGACAAATTATAATAAATGAAAATTCATGCGTTTAAGAGTAACGCGGGCATAAAAAAAAATTATAATCTTGGTCTGAAAATATTTTCAACCAGAGATTTGAGTATCTAGAACTTGTTGATATAAATTGCTTAAGTTTCGAAAATGACTTTCAGTTTTTCGCATATGAAATTTTTAGATATAGATACTTTCGAGGTAAGAGGCTCCCGTGAATGAGAGTTTTTTATTCTTTTTGAGCGCCACTCCCACTCCTCCTACCGCGAAAGTACTAGTCCCGCCAAAAACGTCAGATTTCCGTCGGTCACCCTGTCTAACTATATAAAGCAACAACGTCAAGAGAGACATGAATCATGAAAATAATTGCAAACCTTCTGAAATTTTGTATTTATTCTATACTTTTAAAACATCTGTATAAATGTTAATTCTATGAGCCTTTGATTTGTATATGTCAAAAATTATAAACTTCATTTGAAGTGCTACATTTAGTTCTGATTTTATTGGAAATCCATACAAGGTATACATATCTCAATCCTTAATAACTCAAAAAATTTCAAACCAAACGAATTGAAAATTACCATTTCACTCCACAGGAATGATAGAGCCAAGGTACCCTTGTATGCAGAGCTACTCAACGAATGACGTAATTGATGCTTACGATAGTCGTGATTCATATGTATTCAAAAAATCATAAACGCTGCTGTTTATGTGGAAAAAACAATCAAGAAAATGGCGCCCGATATTCAAAATTATGATAGGCATGTAGCAGAAACGATTAAAATAATGAAAACCAAAAGTAAGATGTACACTACAAGGTGTGATCTTATGATGAAATACCTTGACTAAAAGTCGTGAGCCCGTTTTTATTGAGATTATTATCCTATATCGATCCACTAGACCTCAAAGCCACCAGACAACTTTTTTTTTTAATAAACAAAGAGTATCATAAGGCGTTTTCGGATACTTACTCGGGTTAACTCGATCCCTAACCTTCGCGTTCCTTTACCTAACCCGAACATCCAACCCGTGTTCGAAAAGTAGGATGCTATTGACTCGATCACTGACTTAGGTTGATCTTTTGTAACCCTACAAGAGAGCAGGGTCGTAGAGTCACCGCATGCGCACTGCAGGTCAATTTTGTATTTGAAAAAGGCAGGAATACGTCTTCTACTATTTTCTTAGTAATTTCATATATTCTATTCCTAAAAATTATGGAAAAAGAAGAGAATTTGGCTCAGTGCAAAATGTGTGGTTCCATGAACCGAGAAAAAAATGTGAAAAAACTTCTTCATAACTTTGTATGAAAATCTTTCTAAGTTAAAGCTAAAGCCTTCTTTACTTCTTTAATAAGGTACTCAAAGATAACATTGAACATGCGAGGTCACAACAGAAATTGTAAGGAAGATTTCACAAAAGCCGATAAATCCAAGCAAAGCTAGAGACGATCAGTAAATAAACTGAACTGAAAAAATAAATTCTCTACTTCTTTAACATAGGTACTCAAAAATAACTTTAAACATGGAAGGGCACACCAGAAATTATAAGAAATATTTCACAAAAGCCAATGAATGCAAGCAAATCTAAAGACAATCTGAAGATAAACTGGGACTGAAAAAATAAATCCATAAAATATTTGGTTATGTTAATGATACGACTGTCACTTCAAATCCTAAACCTGATGTGTTCGTAAACTTAGAACCCAGGTCCGTAATCCGAAAATATCCGTCACGTAACCCAATGGATCGAGTTAGTAACCCTGAGTAAGTTCCCGAAAACGCCTATATTATGGGGAGTACCTACTAGAAAACATTTTACCTAACTGAATTCTTCAGCCGAAAGTCAATATAGAAATATCGGAAGCTGAATGTAGAGGGAAACATGGTTTCCTTCTAAAATTACGAGTGGTGAGTTTTATTCGCGGTTAACAAAATAACTATACAAGAACCAGAGCACTCAAGATGGCCAAAAATATCAATACATATTTGCCTAGGAAACTCATTATTATCTCATTAATATTTTACACTAAAACTCAAAGTTAGGAAACTTATTGGCAAGCTCTGATAATTAACATGTAATTAATTTAGAAAATGATATCTATTAAATTTGTGAGAAAATGCCAGGTGAATCTCAAAAACAATGAATCAGAACTTGAATCAAACTTTTGAGCTTGTTATTAGTTCAACACCCTTATTGCCGCACATTATTCATCGATCACGCCTTGTACCTAATGATTATAAGTTATGTCATTGTTTAAGGAGAAAACAATGGTTAAGTTGTATAAGTTACAATAAATATAATAAAGAATTTGTATTTTTGAAGGTGTTCTTGCTACATTGATGCAGATAGTTGTCCTTGCCATCCTACAATGGCATCTGGCGATGGACTGAAAGGTACAAGAAGTGAAACTCAGGTAAATACGGAATTAGCATTTCTTCAGAACATGAAGAAACTCAAGAGCATTAATGAGAACATCAAGAGAACTATAAACAAACGTCCAATGCAGACCAAGATTTCAAAACAACCCGTTCTTCATCACAATCCTGACCCAACTTACAAGCTTCATTTGTCAAAAATGAATAATGTTATTTTGCCCTCTGAAACAAAACTCGAAAACATCAGAAATCAAATGAATGCAAACCTCCCAAAAGAATATACAGATAAAGTAGATGAGGACAAGGAAAACTTCATTATGGAGGCCAGTTCCAAAATTGAAACAATTTGCAAATCTGAAGTCCAAGAACAGGTTTCTGGAAATGAATCATCTAGCACGATAACGAGCTTAAGTACTTTGAGTACATGTTCGCAAATAACCGTCAAACGAAGCGACAAGGCTTTCATGTGCGAAACAAAAATATCACTGACTTCTCTAACTTCATTCACACCAACTGAAAGCGATACTGTGAGACAATGGTTATCGAGAAAGTTGGAAGAGCAGAAGAAAAAGCAACTGGCTCTACGACAAGAAGAGCGGAAAAAGCAGATGGAAAGGGAAAAGATACTGGAGAAGGAAAGAGAAAACTTTACAATGTGGTTAGCGGCAAAAAAGAAGGAAGAGGAAAAGAAGAAAGCTGAAATAGAAAAACAACTTCAAATAAGTCAATTGAGGAATTGGAGAAACAGAAAAGAGATCTTGAGAATCAGATTAAATATCAAATTTGGTTGAAGAGAAAAGAAGAGCTGATATTGGTAAAAAAATTCAGGTGGATGAATTTATATAATTGAAATCATTTATGTTTTCAGAGAAGAAAAACCAAGAACAGCTCAAACATTTACAAGCAGAAATGCAGAAGAATCTGAGGGAGGAAGCTAACCGAAAAGCCTACGAAGAATGGTTAGAATATTCGAAACATAAACCTAAACCTCTACCACTCAATCGAGGACTAGATAGTAAGTCTTGTTTGAAGGTGTGATCAATTTATAACCTGATCTTTTGCAGGTTTGAGATCATCCTTGTCTGTAACCTATATTAATCCAGTTCCTTGGGTTCCTAATATTCAGAAGCCAGCTTCCCAGTGAAAAAAAATAAATATACAGAGTTGTATAAGGTATTGAAATATATAATTATACAATTATTGGTACTGAAAAAATGAAACAAATAGTATAAAACTTAGCATTATATTCTATATTGTTACTCATATACATTAAATGAGTCTTCACAATAATGATTACAACTGAAAGTTCAGGATATTAACAAGGCAAGGTTACATTACAAGTCGTGATAATATGACAAATTTTGTAACATGCTTTTGAGCACAAGTAATCGTACTGTTCATCTACGATTGTTAAGAAAATTAATTTTATTTTTATCCCCTTTTTTTAAATACATGAACACTGGATAAGTCATATGAAATTCTTACACAAAGTGAAATGAAAATCAGAACTAAACACAAGATAACTTTATTGATATACTAGAATTAAGCAATCGTAGATGAAACAATTCATATTTCAGAATAATAGTGCAAAATCGTTAGGAAATTATATTGATATATTTGGCTACCTTATATTCAAACTAGTAGGTGATCACTTACTAAAAATATCACATTTTGTACTAAAATAAATACTTAAAAAATTTTAAATAAAAAAAGGCATATTACCCAACAGTATTTTATACAATAGTGGTATATACCTGTGTGCAACAACCAAAGCAATAAAAATTTTCTGAAAAAAATAAAATAGGAAACATAATAAAAGTAATAAAATAAACAATGTTTAGGATACTGCAATAGGAACAATATTTTTGTACACATTAAATACTTATTGCTTCTCACTCAATGATCCTGTCATAAAATGTTAACGGAATACCAAGAACTTGAAAGACTTATACGAGATATATGTCTAAAAGTTCCTATCAAACACAAATAGATTATTTCTTTATATCTTTACATATCTCTGTGTTTGATAGGAAATTTATTCTCTTTATAAGATAATTTCAAGTCATTTATATCTGTTATACTTCTGAACGACGAACTAGAAAAAGAATTACTCATCTCCTGAGTAGGAGACAGTGATTTTGGCCTCTGTTCGGTTTGGTCCAAATTAATTTTTGTCGTTTCAGAACTAACTGATTCTGTTCTTTGGTCGCAATCTTTTATATGGGCAGTTTTTAAAGTAATCATATCCATTGCTTCTTCGTACATACTTACATAATTTACTTCAAAAAACAGTTCATGAATTATTCTTCTTATATTTAAACGATAATTGTTCTCTGAAATTATTTTACAAGCCTCCGAATATAAACAAGGATCTTCAAAAAGCCGTGGGTTTTCTTGTTTGAACTGAAGAAGAGCCAGCTTGGAATGCTTATTCCACAAAGGATTTGAGAGAAGTTCGATATACTGTAATATTTCTTGCTTCAAGAACCCTGAAACTAAGGAAACATGTAATAAAATAGTGCTTATTTCTGAGCCTACCTGGAAAATTATGATAATTTTTTTGAAATAAAACAATAGTTTTTAAATGTCTCCAAACAAAGTGATGAGTAATATATTTCACTGAAGAGATTTCTAACATGTTTATGATTCAGATAATTATTGGATATCAGTGTTCTCTTCCAGAATGAAAAAAACTGAAAACAAGCTCGACTTGAAAAAATTTTTATTTCAATCAATGAACACCCTCATAGAAAATGTTCATCGAAGTTTCAGTTCTGCGCAAAAGAGTAATTTTACTTTTAAAACATATAGGTACCCTGCAAAAAGATCTTATAGTACTTTCATTTACATTGTAAATTTACAACAATGTTATTATATCCGATACTTAAATAAGTAATAAAACTCGGCTTTTCTTCAAGACGATATTTGAAGAGTATACATAATACAATAGTTTCGCAAATAGACACCAGCAAAAATCAATCGTCGCCAATATGACTGATACAACCTGTACAAATTGTTATTATCAAAAGTTATATTCTTAGTTTCCATATAAAAAGCTAATTTGTCTTTGGATTTATAAGTAAAAACGATTTGATGGAAAAATCAATGACAAAATTAACATTTTCATTTTTGAACACAAGTAGTGCAATTTATTGTTTATTCAAATATCAGAAGTGAGTGTAACCGCTGCGTGCTCTGATGACTTCTTGATGCCGGTTTTTCAATCCAACCATAATATCTTGGATATCAGACTGAGTAGTATTGTTCAACTCCTCTACCGCAGCCGCTTTGAGTTCTCCTAGGGTAGATAGCAGGCGCTGTGTCTCTTCTTCGCGCGGTGCCTTCCGGCCGAACTGAGGCCTAGTGGCCCATTGTTCACCCGCATCGTTCTATAGAGACTCAGCTCCTCAGACACAAAGACAGAAATGTCGCGAGTCTACCAGGAGTGGTCCCTCTCACCATAGGAATAGTAGGTGTTGGATTTCCTAGGTGTGTTGGCCTTAACTCAGTGAGGTTACCACAGTTGAACAAAATATGCTCAACCGTTTCATAAGTGCTCCTACACCACCGGCATAGGGAGTAGCTCGTTAATCCCATTCTCTTCAAATGTTTGTTAAACAGGTGACCAGTCACCGGACCGAGTTGTTTCCTCTCCAGCAACAGAAGTCTATTGACCTCAGGACGGTCTCTCAATGAGAATCCTCGACCACCTCAGGCCCACCCCCGCGTTCCATTCCGAGGAAAATTCCCTGTTCAGCCAGCTCCTGAAGAAGCTTCTGACAGATGTGCGACAGATTGGCAGCGCAGGCTCCGGACCAACAAATGCTAATCTGGC
Source organism: Propylea japonica (assembly GCA_013421045.1). Lineage (NCBI taxonomy): Eukaryota > Metazoa > Arthropoda > Insecta > Coleoptera > Coccinellidae > Propylea > Propylea japonica. The sequence goes on along the minus strand of CM024245.1, from coordinate 6,657,208 downwards.
TCCCCGCCTAGCTGTGTCTCTTGCTCGAACACATTTTTCGAGGTTGTCTCAAATGTGCTCAATTGGGGTGAGGTTAGGACAGTGCGCTGGGTAGGGTTAAAATTGGACCCCTCCTCGTTAATGCATTGATCGAAAGTTGTCCCCAATAAATGATGCAAAAGGTACGGTATGGGGTAAAAGAAAGAACGTATCTTTCAGCGTTAACACTAACTCAATCGAACAAGACAAGGTTGGTACGGGCCTCTAAAGTGATATCCCCCAAATAATTATGGACTCCTCCTTGGTAAACCCACTGTTTCGGTTATCCCTTCATTTGGTCGTCTGTATAGACACGCTGACGTCGATCTGGGCCTCTTAAAACTATTCTACGTTCGTCTGAGAACAGCACGTTCCTCCTTTTCTCCAAAGCCCAGTCAGCATATTCTCACGCAAAACTGACGATGTTCTGGGATCAGTTAGGGAGCGTGATCTGGACGAAAATCTCTCTGACCTCTTTCTGTCAGTCTTCTTCTTATTGTACGATCACTCACACTGACATTTCATACCTCCAAAAACCGCATACAAGTTCAAGTACCCGTGCAAAACCTATATTTCTCAACACGTCATTGATGTTTGTCTAGTACATCTATGAGTACCTTCACCTGGCCTCCGAGTATATGAACAGTCTCCCGAAAGCGTCGAATGGCATCCCGTACTGTGGTTCGAAGCAAAGATTATATAGTATACTCTATAATCTATGGTTCGAAGTACATCGAGTGAAGAGCCTGGTTCTCAGAGCTTCGACGTGAAGCTCGCGAGACAGTTATTCCACCAATCAGAGAATATCAACAAAACTTCCCCTGACCCCCTCCTTTTGGTTTCTGGTTGTCAAATCTGTAGCGACACGCCTCTTTTGTAGTTGAAATAAACCAACTTCACTTGTATTTCTGCGACAACGAGGGAGGAGAAAATAGGAGAAGTGGGGATTGCAGCTGGCTTCACGTCGAAGCTCTGAGAACCAGGCTTATGAGCAATGTGACGGTGGCTGTCCCAGCATCATCGTAAAGGTAGACTTTCGATCACGATACACTTACACCGGTATGCCGACGCGCATCGAGATGTGACGTCACTGCGGAGCATTTCCATTGCATTTGCGGGATGGAAGTGTTAAAACTCCAGAGAATGATTGGAATAATGCAATTAATCGCAAGTTTCATTGAAAATGCAATTAACTAACAATTTCAAATGAAATTTCTCCGATGTCTTTGTTTGTTGATTCTAAAATATATATCAATGAAATTGTCTACATATGGATGTGAGTGAAAAGTATTCATTTGTTAATACAGAATAAATTATTGAAGGTTCATTAAAAAACTTCGAATGAAGGAAAATATTTTTATCATGTTTAGGGAAATTTCAATGAATTTGACTTATAATTCGTGAATTTGAAAAGTTTTTTGTCCACTTTTTTCTTCATATTCTGAAAACTGATCTCCTTTTTAGATCCCTGCCTTAAGTTGGTACGGATTGTGCTCAAGCAAAGAATAACATCTAATTGAATCTGAATGTCATTTTTCAGTTTTGCAACCGTGTTATCTTCTAACACTTTGAAAATATTTTTTCCTCAGATAATGAAGTACTGACGTAATATTTCCGACTTCGGAAAGCAAAAGTACCTTATTTCGGCTCCCTTTTAACTCTTCTGTAATTCTTACAGCCAAAAACTGCGCAATTAGGCATGAATGCATGTATTATAACAATAATAATATAACTCCACTTTCATCTCTGCTGCTCAATGAATTAGATGAGCGCGTCGGACGAGTTTAGACTCCGAATCTGGCATACCGTTGTGTATCGTGCTTTCGATGGTAACGGCCAGTGCGACCATTCCGATCGATGCCGCAATGCGACTAGTCCGCGGAATAGTCGTATGGGTACCGCTTTAATGGATTTACAATAGGGGCGTTCGGCATAGACATCGGACTAGTCGGATCGATCTGAACCGTTCGTTTATTACATCCGGATCGAGAGGAGTACACATCTGGACCGTTCGGCATAAAAATCTGAGCAATCGGATGTCGATCTTTTCACACGGTCTATTTCGACGGATCAAAGCAATTTTATTCATAGAGTTTCATATATTTTATATTTTTTTGTTTTATTTTGAGTTTCCTGATCCGACAACTGATAGATTGAAAAATTCTAACACTTATCAACACTTTTATTCTTTGTTTTCATTTATTCATTAAAAACCTAATTAATTCTTTAAAAATTTCGATAGAGCTATCTATCGCAGTTATGAGTGGGCAGGAAAGATATTGCTTTCTCGTTTCTTTTTCGTGTAATTAATTAATTGATTAGGATCTTCGGTACAACTACCGCCGTAGTGAACGACCAGAAGGGGATCTTGCATTCCTCGTTTCCTTTGCATTCAGTGCCCATAAACCTAATTATTCAATTGAGATTTTACGGTAGAGCTACGAAAAGGGTGGAAGTATCGTTGAAAGATGAGCATATTTCCCAAAATAGTGATCTTTGAAATCTCATAATCTATGAAAGTAGAACAGAGCAGTATGTTCTATGGCAGATGCTCTGTACCGTTCGTTTATTCGGAGATGAATCTGTACGATCTGTGATCACGTGACTAAAATGTACTTTCAAAGCTCACGAACGGGGTGTCAATTCTCGGGATCACTGTTCAACGAACGATACCTTCGTGACATTTTGGGAGTAGATTTCTTGAAATTGTAATGATTTTGTCCGTTCAAAATGAATGTAATCGTTCGACGAACGATTAGTTCACGATATGCTCAGGAATTAACTTGTTTCGAACTATTTCTTCGATTTAACTCACTCACGAACGTATACGTTCGTGAGCGAGTGATCCCGAGAATTGACACCCGGGACTAATACAACAGATGCGACCAATGCGGCTATGCGAACCTACCGCTCGAGGAGCAGTTGATTGAATTTTCTGTATGCATGCACTTTAGTCCCATTGTCGCATCCTCGAAAGGGGTTCGAATCCGACCGATCGCGTTGTTCACCGGTCGTTTACGCAGCTTGTCGCAACCGCAACCATCGAAATTCTACCTTAAGAGACTGCTTTAGCTGCTCCAGTCGCATCGAGCGTAATTATTTTGAGTGACAACATATAAACAGGCACAACAAAGTCAAATAAAACAATACTCAAACACTATGGCAGAAAAGAACAGGAAATGTTAATACGGTAGCGTTTTGGCAACAATGTGATTTAACGATTTAATTCCAAAACATACAATTTTACATAACAAAATGAGTTAATAAGTGTTCAATTCAGTACAGAAGTACCTACTTGACTCTGAGGATGAGCCACAGAGTTTGTTAACGAAGAGGTGGGCGGTTAATTGTTCTTGTGAGTGTATAAAAGATTATTAGGTGAAAAATAAGAATAACATACCTGACGATCCTGCTTCCTCATGTTTTATAACCTCCCTAACTGAGCATTCCAGGCACAATATTTTATTATGTACAAAATCCATATTTGGTTTTATGAACTCCAACTTTTCCTCGGCACATAAGGAAGATAACTGTGATTCAATATCAATATCCGATTTCGTACCAGTAGTGTTGAAACGATTGAAGTCAGTTCTAGCAGGAAATAAGTCATTAAGACGCTGCGGCACTGAGATTCCCATGTAACAGGGAGCTCCTGTTTGAAATCTTTGGTATAGGTGATGTGTTTAGCATTGACAGAGATGACAAACTTGATCGAAAAATGAAATCTTCGACAGATGAATTTCTCTCTGCAGTATTCCTAGTTGAGAAAATGAAAGTTAACATTGCAAGAAAACATGTTTAAAAATTATACATACATATCATTGAAAGGTATTGAGTAAGGACTAATGGCATCAAAGTCGTCACTTGACTGCCTGCTATTCCTCAGAAAGTGTAAAGTTGTGTATCCTAATAAATCTTGGCTGCTCAACTTATGAGTACAACTCAATTGGGAGGATTTATCACTTGAACCTAAGTAACCTAGAAATTATAATACTATACAGTTTAACAAAGCATACCAGAGAAGAGAGTTAATAGTATATACAGTAGAGACTCGATAATCCGATCAATTAATGCAAGGATGATCCGGATTAATGAGGAATCCGGAATAACGCGTCTACAATTTAGTAAGATGCAATTTAAAAAAACGGTTGAAATAAATATAGGCTTTATTATCGACACCATAAAACAAATATATTATTGGAATAATTAGATATTTTACGTTTTCTACTGTAAGGGAAAAATAATGCTCAAGAATAGCTTTCTCCTGTATATCTTTCAGAAGCTGAATATCAGTAATTGCCATAGTTATGGAATAAACAGACTGCATCGAATTGATCTATGCTCTGAATGCATTTGCTAACATTATCCCCGTATTCGAGGATCGAAAAAATATGTGCTAAAAGGCCTTTTCGGTATTTCAGTTTTGTTAATTTAATATCATTATGATCCATATGCTGTATCAAAGTTGTATGGTTTATACCATTGTGCACTATTATATACAAAAAGAACGCCCGATCGTCGTCATAGAAATTGAGTTACGACAAGTTAGAACCGTAAACCACGTATGCAACGATCGGAAATTCGGATTATTGAGTCTTGCACTCCGGATTATAAGGACATAATACAATCTTCACGTAATCCGGACTAGTAAATATCCGGATTATCGAGTCTCACTGTGTAATATGTAATTATCCATTTTCAACAACATCTATGAGAATACTAGGAAGTGTTCATATTAACTTAGATAAAGGACTTGTATTCAAACTTATTTTAAAAGAAAAACTTTTCAATCTATTGAAGAACTTCTGATGGACTCTTTAACTATAATTCACAGTGTTTTTCCAAATATGAACGGAATTTAGACTTACTACTCTGTACAGAATCTCTCCTTCCAGATTCTGAGTATCTTCTTATTTTTTGTTTTGGCTTGCTGAGAGCCATCACATTGGAAGAACTTGGTATTGGACTCAATGGCTGTCCTCCATCCTAAAAAGTATCAAATGAAATCTTCAGTAATTACCAACTACTTCATATAAGGCTCAAAAAACAAATTATGAAAAGAGTTTTTCAAAGTTGAGAAGTCTACTAGTGTAGTGTAGTGTTTTATGTATTTTAACCCATTTATATATTCGGTATCTCTTTCTATAGATGCCTAATGTTGTGTAAAATGAATGAATTATTTTGAATAATTTTCTCAATTCTTACATTGGTAACTTAGATCCTGAATAATAGTCTCCTGAACTCATACTGGATTCTGTAGATCTATTGCTTGAATGTTTGGACAAACCCACCCTTTCTCGCAACCTCTGTTCATAATTCTTTGACATTTCAAATGTTTTGCTTTCAGACATTGAGCGTTGATGAAATACACTTGAATAATTTCTATTATTTGGAAGAGTTGACGATTTTCTCCAAACCATATTCCTTTCGAAGTTATCTGTGAAAACATGAGGTATACTTAATTGATAATCACTAGATGCTACAAGCCTAATGAAAACCAAATTATCAGTAGTTCCTACCTTCAAGCATACGATTGGATAAGGGAGAACTACCTCCAAACTATATTCTAAAAACTTTGTTCAGATCCATTTTCAGAATCACTAGTAATGAATGATTCATCTTGTACCAGGGGCCAAATTTCATGTCGGTATGACGTGTACTGACCCACCCTGAAATTATATCATAGAATGATAAAAATATCGTATCAACATACCCAAACCAGAAGGATTAGGAAAAACTAAGCTAACAACATTTCCATTTGATTTTGGAGACCAAATTGAATACAAACATTTTCAGTTGCTTATTAACCCATTAGCGCCTTGAGTTGCCATATAGCAACGCTTTCAGATAGATATTCAATAGTTCCCAGGGCGCAAAACCAAAGCTAGAAACTGGAGGGATACTTCATTTTGTACAAAAAAAAATACCATCTTGCACCAATTACAAAACATCTCAGTAAGTGCACTTGTTCAGCTCCCTGAAGTCGTGAAGATCGAGTCTTCGTAATTTGTGTGAAATATGGTTCCTTAGTTCAGGTAAGTGAAATTTTTAGTATGTGTCTTCTGATTTTGTTATATTTTTTTTTATTGATTGCATCCTTATACTTCTATTTATAAACCTACGTTGCCATATGGCAACCCTAGGCGCTTATACTGAGTGATAATGCTGGTTTTTTATTTTGTTACCAAGGAAAGGATTTTCTCTCAGCAAAGCGTTAGATATTATCTTCAACGATGATATAGGGGGAGATATATACATTGAGCCTCCTGAACCGCATGTAGACACAGATGAGGATTCTGGAGAAGAAGGTTGCGGAGGGTGAGTTTCATTTTATATTCAGTTTTTACATATTGAGCAAGAATTAGTTGCTCAATCAGACGACGACGATTGTGGCGAAAAAAAATTATTTTGAACCAGTAGTTCTGCAAAATAGCTGGATCCTGAACAATAAAACAGGAAGAAACAAGGTCTCGCACCTCGAATTCAGAAGAGAAGTGGTCAATACCTATTTGAGCAAGTAATTACCATACATTACCAAAAATAACAGGGAGGCGCTCATCAATATGCGCTTCTTCCTCAGATAGACGAATTTCTGATTCGATAAGATTCGATGGAATCAAGCATTTTGTGAAGCACACAGAAGACAAAAATAAAGTGCATTCGATGCGAATGATGTCGATAATAGATCGATGTGTTCAAAATGCAATGTTGGTCTCTGTATATCTATATATATTTCTCAGTGAAATTAATTATATGATGATGCTGTTAATACTCTATAGAAAAATAAATATGTTTTAAAACAATATTGTGTCCAAAAATTTCATGTACCTTCCTCCACAGTAGAAAAGTATTTCCTCTAATAATCACAATATTACCGAACAGTGATCACAGCGCCTAGGCAACCGCAATTTTGAAAAAACCAGAGTACCAGTAAAATGTTTATATTTTTTGTGTATTTAGAGCATTTCAAACATGCTCATAACAACATTTTTCAAAAAACAAAAAAAATTAATGCTGATGGGTTAATGTCCTCACACAAATTGAGATAGTAATATATATACGGAACAATAGTGTGATTGAAAAAACAACTATGACAAAAATGAATTGAATAACCAACTCAAGTCAGACCTCTAGGCAAAACACCAAGCATGGACAGAGCTATCCTGCAATTACCAAGCATGAGCTATAGGATTTAATATTTCGGCTTTTTAATTTGTCCCAGAGAATACACAACAACAAGACTAATACAATTGAAAATCTGTAGATGCAACGTCAACAACGTTATAAACTTTAAATGTACTGATATTTAAATAGTTTTTAAAACTCACCCATTCTATATACTTCATCAGCTCCAGCTTGAGTAGTGCCAATCAGTCCTAAAGCATAATATGCTGTCGCCCTGATGGAATAAACAGTCGCATTTTCAGCCAAATGTATCAGTTGTCCCACTACATCGTTAAGAAAAAGTTCTATACCTTCTGAAGTAGTACACAAGTGGCTCAAAGCCCAAATACATGCTTTCATTTCTAGTATTTCTTCATCAGAGTTGTAAGGACCATTTGTTATAACCTGCAAAAGATAATAAAATAGTTTGGCTTTATGATTTTCAGTACATATACAGAACAAAGATTTAATAACTGATCCATCGAATAGAGCTCCTGGATTTGATCTTCCAAGAAAAATATGTCCCTCGGGGGAGCCTGAAACCCCTAGAGGGCGCGTCCCCAGGTGGCGGATCGGGGGAAGCTCTAACCGATTCAGAAATGAGTCGGCGAGTAGAAGGAAATAAAATACCTTCCGCGACCAACAGGTGGGGTGGACAGGACTCCTTAGCTGTGGAGAAAGCAGCCTGTCTAAGAGAAGGATACTCCAAAATCAAACCCTCGCCCTCCAGGTTGGAGGTTGGATCGTTAGGCCAGCAACCTACATCTGTGAAAATCTCAAAACGCTAAAAACCCAATCAAATAAGCCTCGGATTTCGGACAGGATTTTTGGTAACCGAACACAGCAACGAAAATGGACAGTTAATTTTGCAACATGGAATATTCAAGGAATACGCAATAAGCAACAGGAAATATTACAGGAATGTTTAAACGAGAAATAGATTTTATTGTTCTCTCGGAAACTAAAAAAAGGAAATGGAAGTGAAAATCTTAGAGAATATATACACTTCATTCTGGAGTCAGTAAAGACCAACGAGCAAGAGCCGGAGTATCCATATTTTACCATAGACATAGAAAAGAATGGACAGGACATGTGAGAGAGAACATTGACTTCAGAATAAGATAGAGTAATATTAGTGCAAAGCACAGAATAAAAACATTGAATCGCATTAGATATTTTTATGTTCTGTCAGTTTTTCAACATTATGACAGAGAGATACTGTGAAGGATGGAGTAATATTAGTTTAGTTAAGTCTATGCACCACACTAATTTTACTCCATCCTTCACAGTATCTCTCTCTCTTATGTTGAATCACGAAACGTAGAGTAAAAGTCACGTGACGCCCTGTCCATTCTTTTCTATGTCTATGATTTTTACATAGAAAATACCAAAACAAGATAAAATCTTGGGAGCCCATAAATGAAAGACTTTTGAAAGTGACTCTGCATTTGAGAGGAAGGAACGTCACAATAATTGGAATATATGCTTTAAATGAAGACGCAACCGTCGAGGCCAAAGAAAACTTTGAAGAAAGTTTAAGGGAAACCATTGATGATGTCCCGACTAGTCATGAGTTAGTTATAGCGGGTGATTTAAATGCTCGAGTAGGAAAACTACGGAACAGCAGAGTGGTAGGAATGCATGGAGAAGAGACAGTCAACAACAACGGAGAGCGACTGATAAGTTTATGTGATGAATATGAATTAAAGATAATGAACACATTTTTCGCCCACAAGGATATACATAAGTTCACCTGGTATCAGCATACACGTGGATTGAGGTCTATCATTGACTTTATCATACTGAAACAGAGATCAGGCCTAAAGGTGAATGATGTGAGAGTTCAGAGAGGTGCCGAATGTGGTTCAGACCATTCACTGGTGGTAGCCAAGATCTATATCCCCTTTATTGGAATGACTGCGAGAAGAACGGAAGAAGAAGGAAAACAGTCGAAAATGTTAAGTACAACTTAGATAGTTTGCAACATGATAGTGTGAAAAGTCTTTTTGCTAGGAGGTTGGAACAAAAGTTGGTGATAAAAGAGAGGTCTACAGAGGAGGAGTACCAGCACATAAAGAATTGTATTAAAGAACCGCTGAAGAGGCCCTGTGAAGAAAAATAGAAAGACTAACCGCGGGTTTCACAAACGCTTGATTGGCAATCAAATCGTTGATTTTCAATTGAGTCGATGGTTCACGTCAAAAATGAACTGAAATTGCACAGAAATGATGACATTTCAATAATCAAGCTGATTGGAGTTTTGTGAAACCCGGCTCAAATAAACCATTTTGGTGGGACTTTGACATAGAGCAGAAAATCAAGAGGAAAAAAGAAATCTACCTTCAATACCTTCAGACAAAAAGCTATGACATCAGAGATGAATATAGGAGGATAAACAGAGAAGTCAAACAAGAGGTACTAAGAAAAAAGAATCAGTCATGGGAAAGAAAATGTCAGTACATTGACAGTCATTTTGGAGGCACAAAAAGTGCTGAAGCCTGGAAAGTAATAAAGAATATAAAATGTACAAACAACAAACAAGTACACTTGAACAATGTACCAGAAGAACAGTGGTTGCAACACTTCAAAAATTTATTGACTGAAACAAGAGATAGATTTATGATTAAAGAAACTTCTACGTCAGTGACTGAACGCCTAGCACTGGATCTGGAAGAAGTAAGAAAGCCATTAAAGCTACCAAAATGAAAAAATCGCCCGGTCCCGGTGGAATAAACCCAGAGCTTGTTCGATATGGTCCACCCAAACTGACAGAAATGCTTCGAAATCTATTCGAAAGATGCCTGAATGGAGAAGAAGTACCGAGAGAGTGGCGAACATCATACATATCCCCAATTTTTAAGAAAGGTTCAAGATCGGACCCAAAAAACTATAGAGGAATATCAGTTATCCCTACAGTGGGTAGAATATACTCTCGAATATTAAAAATGTTAGTTGAGGCGGATATTAAGGATAAACAACCAGAGGAACAAGCTGGCTTTCGAGCGGGGCGTTCAACGGTGGATAACATTTTTACCATCAAAATTGCAACAGAAAAAAGAGTACAGCGTAACAGAGAAACCCATATAGCTTTCATTGACTTAGAAAAAGCATACGATAGCGTTCCAGTTTCACAATTATGGCAGATGATGGAAAAAATGAATATCAAAGCAAATCTGATAAGAGCCATCAAGATGTATTATGAAGACAACACCGCCACAATCAAACTAGGGAATAAAATAACAGCTTCATTCAGAATATCTAAAGGAATGAGACAGGGATGTTGTCTTTCTCCCACCTTATTCAAAATTTATTTGGACAGGTCTCTAGTGAGATGGACGAGAAAATGTAAAAATATGGGGTTAAGAGTGGGAGATGACAACCTGTTTACACTATATTTCGCCGACGACCAAGTAATCTTAGCTGAAGACGAAGAAGACCTTTCGTATATGATAAGAAAACTAAAAAGACTATGAAGCGGCTGGATTGAGTATAAATATGGCAAAGTGTGAGTACCTCTCCGTTGGCCACGAAGGAGTTGAACACTTAGCGTAAGGCCTGAGTGGAAGCGTTCAGCGTGGCGTGGAACGCTCATAATACAGCGTTTCAAAGCGGGCGTTTTGCGGCCCGACTCCTTACAGCGTTTTGCGTTTGTGGAGAGTGTAGAATCGATAAATTTGTTTCTCTATGCTGCAGCATTTGAAACTTGCTGTTTTTATGACATTTTATTGTCAGTGAGTCTGCATCCTTTCCAAATAATAATAATAAATGTGCTAATGGATTCATACGATATAGTTCATATGTATTTTGAAGAAAACTCATTTTAAAAACTCGAAATGTACAAAAATGGTCCAAGTTTTATCGTGAAACAACGAAAAGAATGTGGAGAGTTTTCCACATTGTATGAAAGCTTGATCCAGGATGAAACAAAATTTCAGGAATACACAAGAATGTCCATATGGATCTTCAATAATTATATATTGAATATAATGAACCTCACCTGAAGGTGACCAAAACAAATTTTCATGCGAATGACTCTATCAAGCCTACAGAAAAATTGATAATCACATTAAGGCAAGTTGTAATGAAGCAAATAAATAAATAAATCTTTTTTCGACGAGTTTATATTATTTTCGTATTGTCTACACTTTGATTTCATACAATGAATTCCAATACAAAGCTGAATATAGTGGGTCTTCAAGGAGTAGGTAACTGTGCATACTATTAGAGAAAGGAAGTTTAGTAGAGAGGAACTGAATAATTCGTAAAACTTCTTTAATCCTCAGATGATTCTAATTTTCATCAGGACATCCATCATCCATCACTCTAAAAAGCAGCGTTGAACTTGCGTCTAGTTTTTCCTTCCTTGTAGCACAAAGTTTTCACAGTGTAGACACAGTCTGTCGTTTTAACTACCACACTCTATCAGCACAGGAACGAAGTAATTGTATTAAAAATTCGTCATTTCATTCTTGCGTTGTAAAAATCATTTATTTGTCAACGTGACACTATTTTATCGGAACCATAGACATATGATCGGAACTGACATATTTTGGATTCACGCTCCGCTGAAAGCAAACATCCAACGCTCTAAAAAGTCATAACTTAGGACACTTCCATTCATTTATACGTGTTTGACGCTTACGCTAGACGCTCCGCCCCGCTGAACGCTCAATAACAGCGTCCACTCAGGCCTTACACTTAGACTTGGGAGATGATAAGATTAGAGGAGTGGAAAAGAGTAAATACCTGGGAGTGATTCTGAACAAATATGGAAGCAGTGGAGATGAAATAAAAGAAAGAATAAATAAAGGAAGATCTGTTACGCGTAGGTACGCTAAATTCGCTCTGTTAGTCTGTTGGAACCAAGACATAACGAAGAAAACCAAGAAGCATGTATACGAAAGTATGGTTCAGAGTGTCACCCTATACGGATCAGAGGTTTGGGACATATCCAGTGCAAATAAGAAGAAACTAGTTGCGACAGAGATGGATTTCCTGAGGAGGAGCTGTGGACGGTCAAGACTAGACAGAATCAGGAACGACGTTATAAGAACCGAGATGAATGTAAACCGAACAATATTAGAAGAGGTAGAGAAAAGACAATTGACATGGTTTGGACATGTCAAGAGAATGACAGATGAAAGATGGCCCAAGAAGATATTAGAATGGATACCGCCAGAGAGAAGAAAGAGAGGACGTCCTCGAAGAAGCTGGCGAGATGAGATTGAGGATGCTATGACTTCGAGAAACTTGAATGAAAACGATTGCTATGAGAGGAGAAATTGGAAGTTGGGACGGCGAGACGGCGGCAGCTGTAGAAGAATCCGATATATATATATAAGAAAAATATGTACTTTTCTTGATCATATAAGAACAGGTCATGGACGTTGCAATAGTATGCTTTTCAAATGGAATTCATTGAGAGTCCTAGTTGCGAATTCGGAGAAGCAGAGGAGACAATTGAACACCTGATAAATAATTGTTCCAAATATAAATTTCAGGATGTCTTGAGAGCTATACATGAAATTACCGAGTCGTTTTTGAAATGGGTTGTTAATTTTAAATCGATTTAATAGAGTTTCAATCATTTTATTTTTCTGTTCCTTTATACTGCTTTGATTTTTTCGTTTCAGATTCAGAATTCCGAAGGCATCCTGGAGAAGGTTATCGTTTGGACTGAATAAAAAGAAATCCTTCAATATTCTAATAGTTTTTAAGTGTTATTTTTGTTGAAACGGCAAGACAGGGTTTTTTCCCTGAGCTCTGGTATCATACGACAAAATAATAGGGTTCCCCGTTTTGCACCAACCTCAGTTAGGGATTTTTATTTTTGTTTTATGTATTGTATTATGTTAGCTCTTGATTTCAAAAGAATATATATATAGTATGTAATTATAACTTTTAATCATTCTTCTAACATGAAATAGCACAATTTTGACATCCTAATTTGGCCATCTGCTCTTGACGAGATAACTTTCATTCATTTTTAAGTTTTCACGAGAAATTTTATTTTATTTACTTTTTGCATTGAAATTTTGACCATTCATTAATTTTTGATCATTTATATTTCACTAAGAATTTCATAGTACATTTTTATTGAAAAATTACGAACTTTATTCAATCCATAAGTAGCTAGCAGGACACACTAGAAATGCGATTATGGAAGTGAATCATGAACATCTTTCTACCAGGGTTGAGTTTAAAGCCTGGTTCTCAGAGCTTCGACGTGGAGCTCGCGACAGTTATTCCACCAATCAGAGAATATCAACAAAACTTCCCCTGACCCCCTCCTTTTGGTTTCAGGTTGTCAAAATCTGTAGCGACACGCCTCTTTTGTAGTTGAAATAAACCAACTTCACTTGTATTTCTGCGGCAGCGAGGGAGAAAATAGGAGAAGTGGGGATTGTAGCCGGCTTCACGTCGAAGCTCTGAGAACCAGGCTTTACTCAGAATAAATAGGGATCGATGCTAATCACAATCGGCCAGTAATAGGATCACTCATAACGTACTTTTTTTCTTTTTTTCGATAATATGAAAGTCAATACCGGTAGACACGCTACTGTGGTTGGTGAAAGTGAGATATTCAACGTAAAATAAGAACCGTAATCCGTGTTCATTCTTACCAGGAACGAAGCAGAAACGGAAAGGACAGAAGGACCTTCCCAACTCCAACAAGTGATTGATATCCCGAATTTGTTCGCAATGTTTATGACAGTGTTTTGAAATAAGCATAAAAATCACACTATCCCCAAATAACACATAACAGATTTTAGAACAAGAGCCCAAAAATGAGCTACTTCAATTTTGTTTTCACCTAATTAACATCAACACCATAAATTCCAACTTGAAATTCTCACCATTTTCGTAACCTAACCTAACCTAATTAACATCAACACCATAAATTCCAACTTGAATTTCTCACCATTTTCGAAACTATTAATTGTTCCATGTTGTGTGAAAAAAACATTTATTCTTCTAATTATAAATATTATCCCTCTTAACAACATCAACTAACATTCTCAGTTAAACTCTGTTGTAATATTCTACTAAGGCAGAATCGCTTTGTACTCAACTGATCTCAGTAGGGAGTAATGTGAGTATGTAACAGTCCAAAAAAGAGTACCAGTAATAATAATGAAAAACCATAGAATATGAATTCATGAAATTCTCATCTTTCTTTTTACCAGTTCGAGTTCAAATCAGATGGTTATACATTCCACTTAGTTAGATGGCAATCGATATGTATGAACTACCTATGTTATGAATACGTGAAGGAGCATATCCCAGGTAATAAACATTAATCTAATAATCTCGATTTAAGAATTTTCATTCAATGTTTTCAAGGAAAAACTATGATATAAAAAGATAATTTGCACCATCAAATAGATTGCAGAGCTAACTAAACCTATACAACCTATACCCTGGAATAAAAAAAACTTTCCATAACCTCATATCTTGAGATGTATTTTTCACTATGAACTATACTGCACTCACCTTTACAAATCTATTCACTGATCCGTGTTCCATCAAGGCCTTAAAACCATCATTCAATCTTGCCAACTGTCCATATAAATGAGGAGGAAGATGTAAATCTTTATGATTGAATGTTCGAGTATTACTTAACCTCTTATCATATTTGCCATCAGGTCCCTTCTGATGGAGAGTCAAGGAGTCGGAAATGTCGTCTTCTACCTGCTTCACATACTGATAAATGAACGATTGATCCCATTTTTTTATTTCATCCACTATACTATTCTCTTTGCAAAATTTAGCAAGACCATTAGGATGAGATAATATCCTTGTTAAAAGAAACGTTCCTTTTCCTCCCAAAGCATTGAAATCAATGGTTGTGTTGATGATGACTTCAAGGCATTGGATAGATTCACAAGCTTCATGCAGTATTGACAAGGCGCACAAGGATATGACTTTAGCCTTGTCCCTGAGCTGAGCAACTAAAAGTGGGATTCCCCAAGTGGCGAAGTCAGGAATTCCTGATCTGAGTAGAACCAACAAAAACTGAGTTGCATATAATCGTGAACTTTCAACGTTACACTTCAGTACAGCAGCTAACAGGTTTTGGCTCAGAGTGTTTTCACTGTAGTCCATTGATGATATTATTAATTTAACGTAACAGTCATTATTTGTTGTTGTGGCTAAATTTTGAACACTGCAAGGAAATAAAAGGTTTGAAAATATACACTATCCCATGTCAGATGAGAACCTTCACATACTTTTTTCATTAATGGGTTTTATTTTCTGTTGTGATAAATGGATTTTTTAAAAGTTTGCTTTTTTCATCGTGGCACAGGTTGATTCTCTTATGTTGATAAAAGTTTCTTTCATTTATATTTCTGGCATGGTTGTGCAAAATTAGGTAATATAATCAGAGTTTATTGTTACTGAATTTTGAATTTCCAGTTTTGTTCATAACTGCTAATATTAATGCTAACTGATTAGAACTTATAATTTTAACATTTTCAACAGATCCTTATTGGCCCAAAAGGAAAACTGAACATGTGTATATAAATTGCCATTCGCTTCTTCAGGACAAGGTTTTTTTACCCTATTCGACGGTGGTTCCCAAAACTGTCAGTTTCCTTCAAAGGGTCAGGTATCAATGGCTGCCTAGATTCTCAACGAATTGCACCAAAACCTGATAAATTATAATATTCATAACGATGATAGAATCCATTCAGTTTTGTAACCTCCAAAATTCAAATATGGCTCACTTGTACAGTTGGAATGCAATATTCAGTAGTGTTTTTGGAAAATAATACTTTAGTAAGTTACTCGATTCTTCCCATAAAGCTCATCAACCTCTGTTCGAAATACATACCAACAAGAAACATAAACAAAATAAATTTCAATCAGAATAGAAAATCACCCTGAAAGGAAGAGAAAGAAATATTTCTCATTTAACTGTCTATACTCATATGATAATGACAACAGACACTATATTTTTATAGTATGTGTATGTTCCCAAACACTCTGACACTGATTCATCATTCAGTACATTTCTTGGATAAGCTATGCTAAATTCGATTTTGAATAACAGCAAAGCCCATAAGGAAAGACAAAATGTACATAAAAGTTATTGTTGAAACATTCACATATTTTTTAGGTATTACATACCATTGAAACATGTTGATTTGATTGAGTATATTCAAGCCTAGTTCTGTTATAGCCAGTCTTCCCACAAACAAAAAATAATATTGACACTGAGTATTAACCATATGCTGTGGACTAAAAAGACAATCATGAACACTTTTACCACTAGTTAGGGCACTGATATGGCCTAAAATATCAGTGAAGAGATCAGTCAACAGTTTAACACATTCAGGTTCATTTAATTCCACAAGGAAATTGATAAGTTCAATTCCAACCATTGTATATGCTAAACACACTTTGGAAGCGCTCAGATCCATATGAGAAAATTTATTATTTGAAGGTAGATAGAAATCAACTAAACGTCTTAAGAACATCTTGTGAGAATTTTCAGTCATTGTTACTTTCAGGTTACTCTGCCCCTATAAAGAATCAGATTATGTTACGTTAGTACTTCTTTCGGCTAATAGTATACCTTAACAATGATCCTAATTAGATTCCAGTTCCACTGTAAATGATCTTTATGTGTTAAAACTGCTGTTTCCTTTATCAAATCTTGAGAAGAATTCGAAACAAACTGCAACAAATTATTATTGAACTAAATTTCTTCTCTGCTAGTAACTATCTTACTCTTTGCAATTTAGATTTGATTCCTCTACGTCTACGTTCACTGATCAATTTGTTCATTTTAGTAGTCGCTTTCAAACTACTTCCACTTCTTAAAATAAAATCCAAATACAAGCTATGTGAAACATGTCTTTTCTTTAATAACCTGAAAAAGTTAAATGGTAAAATTTCATTTAGAAAAAAATGAGGAAAGTGTACTTATGGAATTGAACTAAGGCAGTTATGGCGCCAATGGCTTGAGGACTATTTTTTGTTGCATAATCTAAAAGTGTTGGTAGGGCAGGCGCTGAACTACAACACTCTGGTGGCAGCAAAAGTTGAATAAGGCGAAGTAATTCTCCTGTGGATAAACAAATAATACAATAGTATCAATAAGCAAGAAACCTAACCTAACGATTATGGACATTAGGAATACAACAATGCAGATGTGCCAAATCGTCAAGAATTAATATCATACCGAGGTTCCAGCATACACATATAAAAGGATGGACAGGGCGTCACGTGACTTCGCACTAAGTTTCGTGCTCCCAACATAGAGAGAGAGATACTGTGAAGGATGGAGTAATATTAGTGTGGTGCATAGACTAAACTAACTAATATTACTCCATCTTCACAATATCTCTCTCTCATAATGTTGGAAAACTGACAGAACATAAAAATATCTAATGCGATCCAATGTTTTTATTATATGTTCTGTGCTTCGCACTAATATTATTCTATCCTTGTCTGAAGTCAATATTCTCTCTCACAAGTCCTGTCCATTTTTTATAAGTCTATGGGTTCCAGTCAACTACTCTCTCAGATTAGGACGTAAACATAGAGATGCCCTGACGCATGAATACGCCGGATTAATGTGACATCACAATCTGTCAAAATCTGCGCCTGGATTCCAAACAAACATTGGAATTTGAACTACCAATTGTTCTATATACGATTTAGTCGTGTTGAAAACGTTTTTAAGATGACAAAAGGCTTATTTTGTGGATCATCGGTTCAATAAAACTACAAAATCAACGTAAAAACATAAATATAATTACATAACCTCAACTTTACTTGATTTCCCTCTTTTTATTTGCAATCTTTATGTTTATCTAAATGGTAAGATGATTCATAAAATAAGCTCGTTTTCAAATTCCATTGTAAATGGGGTTTGTTTGGAACCCTGTCTCTCACGTGTGTACCTACTGCATTCCATTGTAATCAACCGAGCTCTAGAGTGAGATGGAAAGCACTTTACTGCCAAACTAGGGTGAAGTAAACAATAGATTAGATTTTTATGTCTACAATTTCTGAATATAATATAACATTTTCGTAATTTGGCCTTAGCTATAATTACTGGAATAACCTTAAGCACAATGAACTGCCACAAAATCAGTAAAATAATACAGTTCAGGAACGTCCAATCGAAAGGAAAATGTAAACACGCCGCATCGAATAACTAATCAGTAATAGGCAACTGACAAGTTGTCTTTAGCAGACTCTAGTAGGGGAGCCATAGACCAATTATCCCAATATGGAATGAAAATGCAGCACAAGTTCGCAACGCCGAATGTTGTTCGCGTTCATAAACAGATTCAACTTGGCTGCGTCAACAAATGCATCTCTAGGTTTACTTTTTCCTCTGAGACTACTCTCAATAGTAAATGCTCCATGATCATGAAAAACGACCACATAGAGGATCTATATCTCTATACGGGGAGTCTACTTTTAAAGTGGCCAAACTTCA
This sequence comes from Propylea japonica, assembly GCA_013421045.1. Classification (NCBI taxonomy): domain Eukaryota; kingdom Metazoa; phylum Arthropoda; class Insecta; order Coleoptera; family Coccinellidae; genus Propylea; species Propylea japonica. The sequence goes on along the minus strand of CM024245.1, from coordinate 6,638,568 downwards.
AGGGGGATTATACAAGCGATTTGCAACGAAAAATGTCATATAACACATGGTCGAAATGTTGACAGTAATTCTTCCATTTAACATTTCTTGATTTCACGAAATATTTCGAGTTTTTTATCTAAAATTATCATTATTCAGTTTTTCTTGTAGTCTCATCGAATTGGACCACATATTCGGAAATGGCAATACATTTGCTACAAGATAAGAGACTCTGTGTGCAGAAAAAAATCTTATTGCGGGCGTGTTAACAAAATTAGTCCTATTTTTAAATTGGTTTTTTCAATGAAATATCAATAATTATGTACACGTTTTCTTTTCAGTAAATGTTCAAGACGATGATCTAAAAATAGCCCGGTCTAAAAATAGCTCCGAAGGGACGAGCCCTTCTATCGCGCTCTAGGAACAAGTGTTGGGTACTTCGTCGATGTTTCACTGGGCAGAGGCAGCACGTTTCCAACATTCCAAAGATACGCATCTACACTACTTAATGTTAAAATCTGTATAAATTGTTTTACGTTTGTGTAAATAAACCTTGTTACATAAAGTCTTATAAGTCAAGAAATTTCTATACAGTAAAAAATACCTCATTTATTGGTATAGACAGGTACATTTCATCTAATATGTCTGTGAAGTTGCTCTGAATTAATCTGATGGATCATTTTGATCATGTGTTATGACATTTTTGTTGCAAATCACTAGTATAATCGCCATCTTGAAGTTTGGGCACTTTAAAAGTAGACTCCCTGTATAGACCATCCAATAGAAGATCAAGGAAATCCTTGCCTGAGATCTTACTACTGCACCACTAAAGATAATTGATGAGTGCAAATGTCAAGGAGCATTGCACTTTAATGTTCAAATAGCATAAATTTTATTTACTTAATACTGGAATGTGAAGTAGATTGTAAAATGGCAATAAACGTTAAAAAAGAGGTTTGAGACAGAATAATCCATTACCTGTGAAGTAATCATTTTTGAATATCCGAATAAAATACTGCACAGCGTAAGAAGAAGATCGAAGAATGCAGTTGATGCATTCTGAATCTCCAAAAAAAAAACATAAGGTGCCTATCATTTTTATCCATCTCTTAGGGTTCTGAAATATCTCACTCACCTAATAAAACAGTAGCTCGTACACTTATAAAGGTATCACTGGTTGCAATAACTTCAACAAGGGCATTAATGAGGCCGTTATTTTGGAAACAGTACAAAAGGACAGCTAAATTCATGTCAATGATTCTTGGGGTATATTTAGCAAGATGTGGTAACACTGATTGACCTTCTGCAACAACAAAACCCTCATTTAATCTCCATGATACCTGAGGTTCACTAGGATCTACTGCGCTCAGAGCGACAGACAGTTCATCTGTCCATTCAGGCTGGGGAAGACCAAGTAGTTCATAAAGAAGATCCAAAATTGCTTTCTGTAGTAGAAAAAATTATTAGAAAGCTGTTACTTTAGCAATTATAGTTAACTTACTCTGACTTCCAATTGATTCAAATGCAGGATACCTACAATGGCTATCAAGCCAGATTTGTTACTAGGGCTGCAAAAATGTAAAATTCCTGACCAGCTTCTTAAAATTGTGAGCATAGCAAGTCTGCTACAGTTGAACCTCAAATCTCTTTCATCACTAAAAGATAGTAAATAAAGTACATAATATAATAAATAATTGGAAGAAGTTTATTGTCTTTCAAGAAAGAGCTCTCCAAAATTGACAAACACCTACCGATTTTTATCTTTCCAATCATGTTTGTAATGAAAATCACAGTAAGGAGTAGCAACTGAATCTAAATCAATATCAGCTATTTCTCTTGTTCGGGGTTTGTCTAATAAGTACAGAAGGATCCCACATAAGGATTCTGAAATTTTAGGCATTTGACATTCGAGTAAATTTCTTGTTATAGCTGCAACACCCCCTGTTTCAATGAATTGGAGACTGTTCAGTACACCTAAAAAATATTGTTTTCAAAGATTTCTCAAAAATGTCCATCAAGACCTACCTAACTCGCATAACGTAGCAAGGCATATCCTCAACATTCTATCCTTTTCCTCAATACCACTATTAGCTAAAGAAACCAGACACCTTGCTAAACATTCAGGGAAATTTGGAGGTGATAATAGCAGTACTTTTCTTATCAGTTTCATAGCTTCTAACCTTTCAGCATCATTTTTGAGAGATAAATCTAAACACCTAAAAAGATTTCATTCAGCAAAAGTATCAATTATTTAGTGTTTATGTAAATCCTACCTTGCTACCAGATAAGGTATGGATAGGTTGTTCAATTCTATAATATCATTTTCATTTGATAGAGTGTGACGAATTGCTTTCAGACCTGCTGAACGAACATGAGGTGTAGAATGGATTAGAGAGGTTCTCAGGCTGAAATTTTAAATGTTCATAAAGTTGTTTCTACATTCAGAATGAATTCTAATCACCAAATGAGAACTTCTTTAATGTGATATCCTATATTGCTAAAGTTGGCATTGATTTTCTTGGTGAAATCAACAAAAGTCTTCAAACACTTCAATTTGTCCTCCTTTCCTTCATCGCAAATACCAATGATCAATTTTTTCATCACATGTTCAGGCTCTTCGGAGAGGAAGAAAGGTATTTTAGAAGAAAAAATCATTTGAAAACGGATATAAAGCTAAATGGTAAATCAAAATTCAAAACAAATAGTAACCTACCTAATGTAATATCAATAACGTCGCGAACATCTTTTGATTTTCCTGAAAAAGATAACAATTCAATACAAGGAAGGAAAACGAGGAAATTAACTGACCTCGTCTCAGTCTATCAGGTCGTAATTTAGGATGTTTCGTCATCCATGTAGTCATGATTATTCCGTCTAACGCTATGTAATGCTGTACTCTCAATTGAATAGGCCATACATCCAATTTTTAAAATCTTAGAAAATCAGAATGCGGTCACTTCCTAATATATTGAACGTCAAACAATAATTGAGGTTAGGTTAGGAAGTACGCTGTTCAACAGATGTCAACTCAACAATGTCAACTGTCAAATTTTGCTTGTCACAACAATAAATACTGAGAAGTAGTAGTAGAAAAGATTTTGAAATTAAATTCGCAAGGAAATGGAAATATGTATAACACATATTACCTAAAATTATTAAAAAAATATTTGCTGCACTTATGACTTGTATGTACTGTATGAAGGTTATTTTTCATTTATAAATTTTGCGACAAGGCATCATGAATTTCTTGGGAGTGCGTCGGCATTCACCAATCAGATGACAGTACGATTTTCTTTGTCAGTTTTCAATCTTCTGAATCTTGGTGGAAGGAAATTTTCGAAGATCAGCAAGAAAGAACTGTCGTGTTTATTTGTTACAGTCTACACGGACCTGTGTCACGTCATTGTTTCTCCTTAAGGCTTAAACAATGGTCATATTATTGCTAAAACAATGGTCTAAATGTCAAATTTTCTCAATTTCGGTGGACAAAGACAGCGCAAGCGTATTAAAGATCGAAATTTCCAATCTGTTTACGTCTCGTCTGTGAATTCAATTTGTTTTCATGGATTTTCCCTGTTTTCATTAGTAATAATAGTGTCGATACCAAACCTACTAAGAACAGGTAGTTAGGTATATGTGTTTTCGAAAATTTTAGACGGTGTAAGAGGAACGACATAGTTTTTGGATTTATAACTGTTTCTTTGCTTTTGGTGTCCCCATTCGTGAATTAATTTTGCAGGTGATACCTAACCTGTCGTGCCTAATTCGCAAACCAGCTGGTGAAGATTCAAAATGAGATGGGTATTCAGTGTTTTATTCTTGATTTACGGTAAGTTTGAAGAGTTAAATTTTACGAAATGTGCTTTCAATGTTAATATGATGATGAATTAATCATGATGCAAATTGTAGGCGATCTCAAATAATTATGTTTTTCATCTTTCATTCCAGTATAAATATTTTCTTGTTGGAAGTTTTCGTCAACTGAATCACCATTAAGTTGTTTAGAAAACTGAATTTCTGATTTATAATATGAATGATAGAAAGTATCATTATTTCATTCGTTGTATCACGCTCATGATATTTAACTCAACTGATTTCATGAAGAGACTTCCTAGAAAGTGAACGTTTTGTGGTATTCTTGGATTTTCCGTCTTTTTCATTGCGACATAATACTTACTGAATCCCTGAACAATTCTATTGTCCTGTTTGTACCTATATTATGTGTATGTTTTCTCGGTTCAACAAAAAGTTCACCTTGAAACATTCGAAACCAGATCTGTCAACAGCAACAAGACGCCCTCCTATAGATTACTACCGCCCAAAAATTTTTCCAAATAATTAATAAAAAATTTAACATTTATTTTCAGGAAGACTCTTGCCAACTCGCTTGCAAATGTTTATTATGAATTCGTTAGATTTTGGCGCGATAGATCGTTCTATAAGTTACATAATGATGAACCTGAATTTATCATTCTCTCGATTCTTAGGAGACCTTGAAGTTTCAAAGCAATGGATTAAATGGTATACTGCTTGATGATTATGATAAATGTTCAAAGATCTCATCAGAAAGAATGCATTCTATCCTGGATTTCTGATATACATTCATTCAATTCGTGAACCTTGAATCTATTTATAATTCTTCTAGTTTGTATGGTGGACCCCGAAAAAATATGTGCGAGTATTAATTATTGTTTAATTCCATCGGATATTCAAATATTTACCAGTGTGAAATAGACGATGATGCTTCAACAGCTTGATGACGAAGGGGTTCGGTAACATCGAATGATGAATGAAATGCAAATTTAGTGGAAATGCGGAAGATGCTTTTATGTTCCGGTTTTTGACTTCGCATTTAAAATTTAAATGAAACAAATCCATGAGGAGTATAATAATAAGTGAATCGATAAATAGTATTCGTTGTCTTGATGAGCAGTTTGGTCCAACAAAAACTTAACAGACTTTCCGGCTAATGATAATCAGGAAAATCGCTCGTACTTATCATTTTCTGATTCGATGGGGGCAACGGATTCAGCTTGTTTTTTTGTTATAAAAAGAGAGCGTCCACCTATCGGCAGCGAACGAAGCGGACGAAGCGGATTTTAGAATTCTTGTATAGAATCCGATTCGTTCGGCGCGGGTAGCTGGACGCGCTTCCATTAGTTTCTATACAAAGAATTCTAAAATCCGCTTCGTCCGCTTCGTTCGATGCCGATAGGTGGACGCTTACCTAAAGGGTGCTTTTTTCGAGGTATACAACTTTAAGTTGGCATTACTGTTCACGATGGCGACCGATTCAACAGCTGTCAAGTCAGTTTGGACTTTGGTTTGGCAATTCATTATGAATAGACTCACGCCTGAATACGCTTGCAAATAGTGCAATTTTATTTCGAAAATAATGTTTCTGTGCGGAATACGTAGGTATCGCGCACAACGTTCATTTTATCGTCGACAAAATCGTCCATCAGAGCAGTTAATTCGATTAACCATGGAACGTTTTCGCACCACGTTTACTCTTATTAGGGGCGTTCGGCATTGACCTCCGCGAGCGGACGGATTTTTTTTGTCACGTGACCACAGATCGTACAGATAAATCTGAAATATCTGGGAATAAACGAACGGTACAGAGCATCTGCCACAGAACATACTGCTCTGTTCTACTTTTATAGACTATGAGATTTCAAAGATCACTATTTTGGGAAATATGCTCATCTTTTAACGATACTTTCACCCTTTTAGTAGCTCTTCCATAAAATCTCAATTAAATAATTAAGTGCAAAGGCACTGAATGCAAAAGAAACGAGTAATGCAATATCCCCTTCTGGTCGTTCAATACGGCGATAGTTGTACCGAAAGATCCTGATCAATTAATTGATTAATTAAAAGAAACGGGAAAGCAATATCTCCTCCTGCCCATTATAACTTTGATAGCTATATTGAAAAATTTTAATGAATTAATTGAGTTTTTAATGAATAAATGAAAACAGAAGAATAAAACTGTTAGAATTTTTCAATCTATCGGTTGTCGGATCAGGAAACTCAACATAAAACAAAAAAAAATATGAAAAACATAAAACTCTATGGATAAAATCGCTTTGCTCCGTCGAAATAGACCGAGCGAAAAGATCGACGTCCGATTGCTCAGATTTTTATGACGAACGGTACAGATTTGTATTCCCCTCAATCCGGATGTAATAAACGAACGGTTTAGATCGATCCGACACGTCCGATGTCGATGCCGAACGCCCCTATTGATAACTCGCATCCCCAGAGACGCCGTACGGTACCTACAGAAGAAGGCCCCATCCGCCATCGAGCACAGGAATTGGATCTGTGTCCATCCACTTTATGGAAGATTTTGCGAAAGGTTCTTGGTTTGCGTGCTCACAAAATCCAAATCGTGCAAGAATTGAAGCCAAACGATCATCAAGCAAGGCGTAGATTCGTCGAGTGGGCCCAAAACGAGATTGCCGGCGTTGTTCCTGATTTTCATAAGCCAATTTTGTTTAGCGATGATTCGCACTTCTGGTTGAATTGCTACGTCAACAAAGAAAACTGCCGCATTTGGAGTGAAGCTAATCCTCAAGTATATGTCGAAACACCGTTACATCCAGAAAAACTGTCTGTTTAGTGCGCTTTATACGCTGGGGGAATCATTGGTCCGTAATTCTTCAAAAACGATGATGGCCAGAACGTTACAGTCAATGGTGATCGGTATAGAGCCATGATAACTACCATGATGTCATACAGCTCGAGCAACAATCGATTCATTGAAAGAAACGTTTGGTGATACACTAAGTATTGAACCCATGTGGAAACCAATGAAAAAAAACAAGTGGCAGATTTGGGCTATGTGGAACTGAATCATGAATTGAGTCGGCATATCTCACAATCTTACAAATTTCACCCCCTTAAATTAATAGCGTTTTCCATTGGAGAACTGGTGCGCACCTGTGCTACCTACAAGTAATGTTATAGATACATATTTGAAAAAATTCAGAATAATTCAGAGAAATTCCAATAATTCGGAATAATTCCAAATATTTTGAAAAACTCTGAATAATTCCGAGAACTTCTAATAATTTAGCCTACGAATTACATATTATCGAATATGTATAGTTAATTTTTCATAAGGTATACAGGGTGTCCCATTACTCGACGTCAACCCGGAACCGGGTGAAAAGGCAAGTAATGCTGGTTGTCAGAAAAATATAAAAAAAAATCTAAGTTGCATGATTTTAAAATAATGCGCATTTAAAAAAACACGCAAAATTCCACACCCTGTGACAGTCTTTTCGCTCCTGTTGCCACAAATATCAACTTTTTCCAACTTTTTTCTTTGCTGTGTAACCTGAATAATGCTTGTCTAAACTGTAATCAAAATTTTGATACCAGCTGCTCTAGGTTTCATAAAAATAGGGCTTACTTCTCAGAAAAAAAATTCGAAATAAACAATTGCCTAGTTTCAACTGACTGTATTGAAAAAAAAATGTACTACGTAGGTTTGGCATGTTTTTTCAAAAGTTGGCGCATTTAGTGAGGATTCCAAAATGGTATAATACTTGTTTAATTGTAGCTGCCGTAGTTCAAATTTATTTTCGATTGCCTTTGAATACACTTATTGTTAACTGCTTCCCAGTAAAAAAGTCCAATGGATTCAAGTCCGAAGAACGGGCCGGCCACGATTGGACCAGAACGTCTGATCCATCTTCCGGGAAAAAATGTTATCAGAAAAAAAAAATTCCAGAGAAAATAATTTTTCCAGAAAAAATTTTTCCGGAGAAATTTCTCTGAAATTTTTTTTTCTTGGTAACATTTTTCCCGGAAGATGGATCGGACGTTCTGGTCCAATCTCGTGGCCGGCCCGTTCCCCGGACTTGAATCCATTGGACTTGTTTACTGGGAAGCAGTTAACGAAAAAGTGTATTCAAAGGCAATCGAAAATAATTTGAACTACGGCAGCTACAATTAACAAGTATTATACCATTTTGGAATCCTTACTAAATGCGCCAACTTTTGAAAAAACATGCCAAACCTACGTAGTACATTTTTTTTTCAATACAGTCAGTTGAAACTAGGCAATTGTTTATTTTGAATTTTTTTTCTGAGAAGTAAGCCCTATTTTCATGAAACCTAGAGCAGCTGGTGTCAAAATTTTGATTACAGTTTAGACAAGCATTATTCAAGGTTACACAGCAAAGAAAAAAGTTGGAAAAAGTTGATATTTGTGGTAACAGGAGGATTGTCACAGGGTGTGGAATTCTGCGTGTTTTTTAAATGCGCATTATTTTAAAATCATGCAGCTTAGATTTTTTTTTATATTTTTCTGACAACCAGCATTACTTGCCTTTTCACCCGGTTCCGGGTTGACGTCGAGTAATGGGACACCCTGTATATGTATATGGAAAAATGAATGATTGGATTAATAGTATCAATTAATATGTCAGTCGTCTAAAACCAAACTAGATGAAATAATAAAAAAATCGGAAAGTGTTTTCATGTCTAAAAACTGGGTAAAATAATCCATCTCATCGTCCTCCAGGTCTCGAGAAAATTTGGCTCATTTTGAATTACCTATTCAGTCGATTGTTGTTTACTTTCGTGCTCATACGTGTGAATCTATGATTTTCCACTTGTTGCTACTCTCACTACAAATCGACGCAAATAATTATTTTTTGTACGGTTGACAAATTGTGTGGGGTCTCGAAAAAATATTTTTGACTGTCAAATTATGCAATATTGAATATATGCTGGTCCCTCAGGATTTACCTGAGGTTGTCTAAACCTCACGATAGGTCACGTGATGACCTTTCAATATCAGTTCGCGTACAACATCAGTGGTATTCTGAACCAGGGGCGTATCCAGAGAGCGAGTCTGGGGGGTTGTGGTTAAGTTTTAGCGAGTGACCTGACTGATCTTGAGTGAAAAGCGGAGGGGGTTGATTTTCAAGGAGGGGTATTGCAAATCTTCTTTTGGGGGTTATTTTTCCCCCTTCCCCCCGTAAATACGCCCATGTTCGGAACATGAAAGAACAATTGATTTCAGACGACCTTCGAGAAATTCGTTTTGGAGTGAACTACGACCTCGATTAAATTCACTATACCATCGATAAACACTGGCACTTGATGGTGCTTCATCGCCAGAAATCGAATTAAGTTCAGTACTGGATTTCCACATGAAAATGTTCAGGATTTAATTCCATTTACTGGTCGAGATTAATCTTTTAGGTATTAAGTTTCCGTAAACAACATAAATAGTGCTCCTATATTGAAACGTTCAGAGAACGCATATATATACTTCATAAATGTCCAACTTCACGATACGATACAGCTATCATGTGCCAGAGTCAATATTAGGTTTGTAGGCAGGCTGACCAGAATTGGTGTTCCCTGAACTAAAACTTTTTAGCCCTACGAGAGAGAAAAAAATGAATGGCACAATGCGGTAATCTTTTTTCGAGAAACTTATTATGCCGTCTACGTCATTACTCTATCGGCTTTTATTTTTGAGTTGTAAGCCAAAACTAACGTTAGGGCAATTTCAACTTTTTTGATAGGAATCCAGTGGCTTAATCTCACTTGTGGTGAGGGCTTTCCTTCCTGGTTAATTACATGAAATTTCGTTTTTCTTATGGAAATAATAATTTATTTTACTTCAACATAATCACCGTTTTTTTCTCGTTTCAAAAATATATTACAGATATGAAATGTCATAATATATATCGTTCTGAGGTCAGTGGCGATGCAGTGGCAGGGGTGGCCAAGAATTTTCAGTGAGGGTATTGTTGAATGAATTGGTATAATTTTTTTGATCATAGGCGATAAAAATTTAACCCCTTAGTGAAAATTATATTAAGCCACTGGACTCCTATCAAAAAAGTGTCTCTATGATGTTTTTGTTTCAAGTTTATAGCACAAACAGAACCGAAGATAATGAGCAACATTGAAATTGCACAAATGTCAATTTGGCTTTAACTCTGAAGGAATAGACGATAGAGGAATGCTACTTAAGGCATAATGAGTGTCTCGAAAAAAGATGACCGCAAGGTCCCATTCATTTTTCTCTATCTCATAAGGTTAAAAGAAGTTGTAGTTCAGAAATATGAAAAAAATTATATTTTTGATTTGATATTTCGCGAATAACTTGGTGAATAATATGTTACATAAAGGTAATTTTTATAGACGAGGTCTATACTTTTTTTTACCGAATTGGACCAACTTCAAGTTGACTTAATTTTCAATGGGATCTAATCCTTTATTTCGCGATCCAAATTTTGAATTTTGAACGTGGATAGGTGTTTAGATTCGTTAGTCGAACCCTCTGAATTCTTTATCCACGACTATTGCATAATCCACTCATTATACGTCTGTTTGCTCGGCCATAATAATATTCATTAATCACTAGTGAATAATTAGTTATTATTCATTGCTGTCAGATGCTTCATATATTATGCTTCAAGATTATATTCTTTAAATTGATATTTCGTAAATATTCTGAAGTACTCCCAATTAACAAATATAGGTATACCTTGTCAATCGAGGGCCAAATCTACTTTTATTACATCAATTAAAGCAATTTATATTAAATGTTTAAATCTTCAAGAAATATATTCAGCAGTCGTGAATAAAGAAAGTATAGTATGCTACTCGCGTATAATGGCTATGATTCATTCAGAAATTGGGGCAACTCACTAACTTCACCTCGTGAATAATGGGTGTCATTATAATACGCTCGTTGCATAATATACTATAAAAATTGAAATATCCGATAGTTTTTCACATTGATTTTTTTCTGTCGCTGGCTCGTATTACTGAAATCATTTAATTCTTGAAGAAAATAATCCGAAAAATTTATTTATTAACGAACACTTCCCCCGATCGAGGCTAAGAGCATTTCTCTCTACTCAATTTTCCGCTTATCTTGAACCGAAATAAAGCACGGCGACTTAATTGGAATTAAGTTGTCTTTCCAAATTCATCCTTCAACATTCCTCAGTACTATTGGTAAGAAATGTTGAAACTTTATCTGAACGGAATTTCCTGGATTTCGTCAAACCTGTTTAGGGAGAAATTCAGCTGATGTCTAATGACTTATCATTCATTTGACCGCAGATGAATCATTCTTAAAACGAACATACTTTCTGGTTGCATGTGGGATAGAATGCACCATACGAGAGTGGGGTGAAAAGTTTCCGGCCTGACCAATAGAAACAGCGTTTAAAATAAAATTTGCTGAACTTTTCAACATAATCTCCATCAACACTGATTCATTTCTCATTACGGTGTTCTAATTTTCACTTCAAACGCTGATTCGTCAAGCCTCTCAAAATACTGCTTAACATCTTCGTAACTCTTAAACCGCCAAGAAATTTTTTGGGATTTAGAAATAGGTAATAATCGCTGGAGGCTAGGTCTGGAGCTCAGAGTAAACAGTGAACCAAGAGATCACAATGGAGTATTATTCACGCGTAGGGCTATCTCTATCTCTATAGGCGTTTTCGGATACTTACTCGGGTTAACTCGATTCCTAACCTTCGCTTTCGTTTACCTAACACGAACATCCACCCCGTGTTCTGAAAATAGGTACGGTGCTATTAACTCGATCACTGACTCAGGTTGATCAGGTCTCCGCATGTGCACTGCAGTTCAATTTTTTATTTGAAAATGAAGAAAAAGTCTTCTATACTCTTTTCTTAGCTATGTCATATATTCTAGTCCTAAAAATTATTGAAAAAGAAGAGAATTTTGGCTCAATGTAAAATGTGTGGATCCATGAGCCGAGAAAATAATGTCTTCATAACTTTGTATGCAGATCTTCCTGCGTTAAAGCTAAAGCGTTCTTTACTTCTTCAACATAGGTACTCAAATATAACATGAAACATGCGAGGGCACACCAGAAATTATAAGAAAGATTTTAGAGAAGCCAATAAATCCAAGCAAAGCTAGAGACAATCAGTAAATAAACTCAAACGTCTTCAACATAGGTACTTAAAAATAACATTAAACATGGAAGGGCACACCAGAAATTTAAAAAATATTTTACAAAAGCCGATAATGGCAAGCAAAGCTAGATACAATCCAAAAATAAACTGGGACTGAAAAAAAATCCATAAAATTTTTGGTTATGTTATGTTGATACGTCTGACATTTCAAATACTAAACCTGATGTGTTCGTTAACTTAGAACCCGGGTCCGTGATCCGAGTAGATGGATCGAGTTAGTAACCCTGAGTAAGTTTCCGAAAACGTCTTATGTTTATTTCTTAATCTGAAGTCTGGAGAGTAGGGAGGATGCGGCATACACAATTCGTGGATTTTGGACATGGCAACAACCGACGAATGCAGTGGTGTATTGTCGAGATGGAATAAATTCTTTTCTTCAGCAAATGAGGTGGTTTATTTTACACCTCGTGTAGTATTGACCAGTGATAGCCTTACCCTTTTCGAGATAATAAAATGTAGATAATTCCTCTCGTTTCCCAAAAAACAGTAGCCATAACCTTGTTGGACGATAAAATTGTTCTTGCCTTCTTTGGAGTTGGTTCTACCATTGTTTAATAATTATTTATTAAACAATGGTTCCACTTTTCAAACCCACTGTTTCGACAGTTCTTTACTCGGTACTTTATTTTCAGGTGTGTATTGGTGGACCAGTCACATCAACAGTTATGAACTGGTGCCGTATTCTCGAGAAGTGATATTCGAAAACGTATACGAACTTCATTGCGCGGGTGCATTTTTGCAGGTAAAACAGGGACTCGCGCAATGAAGTTCGTATACGTTTTCGAATATCACTTCTCGAGAATACGGCACCTCGCTCCAAAATTCGTTTCGATAACGCCTATACAGCGCTGAATTGTCAGTAGAAATGTTTTTTCGAATCAGTTTTAGGTCGAGCGTAAGCAAACCTGGCACCCACCGTTCGCAAAGCTTCTCCATGCTAAGATGGTTGTGCAGAATATTTCGCACACGTTCTGCTGACATCCTACAGATCTCAGCTATCTCATGAACTTTCAACCTGCGGTTCCCCAACTCCATTTGATGAATTTTTCCAATCATTTTTCTTGACCCCAACTGTTCGTACTGAGCTAGGCTCTTCAGAGATGCTCACACAACCTATTTTATATTCAGAAACCATCTGTTCAATGGCTGAATATGATGGGAGAGAGTCTCCTAGTGTGTAATCTTTCTCTTCATTCATTTGTTTTGGTTTTAAACCTTTCAAATAGAGGTATGTATTTGATGACAGCACTTTTTCCATTTTCACGAAACCAACAGAAGCGTCTCACGCAATGTGCTCTCAAACGCAAACTAATGTAGTGATTTGACTGTAATTTAACATAAAAGCTAGGAAGGAATGGTACTGTAGGACGCCTCTCTTGATCAGACCTGGCCATGTATTCTCGACAAGTGATTGCATCGATGCGAAGACGAAACTGACGAAAGACAGGCCAACACGAAGTCCTGACTTGAATCCTATCGAACATCTATTAGGACCAAATGTTAAGGCTAGGCAGAACTACAGACAGTGGCGACACGCTCATGTCTTAATTTCTATTGGTAGTTGGATTACAGTGACTTTATACAAGACAGTGACGACACGGAGCCGAAATCCGCCATTATGAGGCTAATGTCAGAATATTGGAGGTTAAAATTCAAAGTTTCTATGGTGCATAGATATACTAACCAAAGATTATAGAGTACATCTTTGATACTAACCATAGACAATTCTCATTTTCTCTATGATACTAACCTAACAATTTATAATTTCTATGGTTCTGTGCACAGAACACTAATTCTGCTGTTCTGTTCTGTGTTTCCAAACACAATGAGGGCTGCCGTTTTTTTCCTCGCTAGTTGGCGCCTCTGTTGCGTGAGGTCCTGTCAAAGTTCCTTGTACTGTCATTGATTTATTATTATTAAAACAAATTCATATTTATAAGTGTTCGGTGTTATAAGTCGTGTGAAAAAAGTGTACATTCTATTCCTTGAATACTGTACAATATCGAGCATGCCGCAGGGTTGTGCAGTTCCGTATTGTTCAGAAAAAAGGGAACGATAGGACTGTCCTAAAGCAGCTGATGTTACCCCTTCAAAACATTCTTATTTTCGTGAAAAACATTTCAACCCTGGTTATAATACGTGACCTAACGATCATAATACAGAAAACCGTGAGTACCTAATAATCTATAACATTATGTTGCTTCAAACACTTTACTTTTACAATTGAATAAATCTAGTTATACATAGTTGTATTACTTGTAATCTACTGTTGAAAATTTTTCAGCTATTCCTAAATTAAAACTGAAATCAATACCTAGCCAATTTTCTGGGTACCAGGAAGGTGAGGACAGATATGAATAAAATACTAGTAGAGAGAGTTCTTGAACGCAGAAAGAAATTTGAAAATGCAAGAATCGTTTCAACTGTATAGAGGAAAATCAATATGTAGTCAAGAGAGCTCAACTGATACTGTTTTTTGTCGGAACTTGAGAGTAATAGAAACATACCTACTTCGAATTGAAAATCTATTGGTACAATTTTACTCTGGATTTTACAACTACAAACATTTCATGTTTGTTATCAATCAACTCACTTACTTAAGGAAAACATTTACTGTAAAAATATATATCAACAACTTGTGTAAATAAATAAATTACCCTACTTTAAATGAATGATTAGTAATTAGTTAGTATACATTGATCTCTGAGGTTTCCTTTTCGCACATTTTTTTCTATATATTCACTTATAATTATAAATGAAAGGATTGTGTGAGGTTTTATTGTTCTACTCCAAGTTTTAACACTTTTCAGCTATAACAGGTATCATGTAAGTAGGATAAAAAGCAATTCTCTTGAAATGATAATCTACTTCTGTAATAAACTTATTTCAAATCATGATAATGCGTTTCCACTGGAATTATCATTCCTATCATAGTATTTGGATCTGTAAAAAGTAAAACCATAACTCTAAACTCAATAAATAAGCATACTTTCCGCAAGAAATGCGTATTGAAACTCTGAACAAACTCACCTTTGAATAGCTCTCCTTTTAGCCCGCTTAATTGGGAAACTATCTTCTGTAATACCGCTTTCAAAGCAGTGATATTCATTGATCCGTGATTCATATTTGCTGTTATTAATCTGAATATGTATGTGAAACTCCTCACATCCTCGTAAAGATTGAAAATAAACAGAATACAGATTCACAATTACGTTTGAATATTTGACAATTCAAATTCTCGTGGACCTCACGCAACACTAGCGCCTCTAGCGGAAAATTCATACGCGGTAGCCTCATTAGCCTCTTAATGGCGGAATTTACTACGTGATACCAACTACTACAGTGACTTCATACAAGACAGTGGCGACACGCTCATGTCTTAATTTCTATTGGTAGCTGGTTGTCATGTGGTGAATTCCGCCATTAAGAGGCTAATTGTGTTTATTTTCTATTGGAAGCACAGAACAGAACAGAAGAATTAGTGTTCTGTGCACAGAACCATAGAAATTATAACTTGTTAGGTTAGTATCATAGAGAAAATGAGAATTGTCTATGGTTAGTATCAAAGATGTATATCTATGCACCATAGAAATAATAATTGTTTTGTAAATCTATGCTATGCACAGAACATAAATCATAACTAATCTGTCACTGTGTTCAGAATTTTAACCTCCAATAATCTGACATTAGCCTCTTAATGGCGGATTTCGGCTCCGTGTCGCCACTGTCTTGTATAAAGTCACTGTACCAACTACCAATAGAAATTAAGACATAAGCGTGTCGCCACTGTCTTGTATAAGTCACTATAGTTGGATGTCACGTAGTGAATTCCGCCATTAAGAGGCTAATTGTGTTTGTTTTTTTTGGAAACAGAACAAAACAGCAGAATTAGGGTTCTGTGCACAGAACCATAGAAATTATAAATTGTTAGGTTAGTATCATAGAGAAAATGAGAATTGTCTATGGTTAGTATCAAAGATGTACTCTATAATCTTTGGTTAGTATATCTATACACCATAGAAACTTTGAATTTTAACCTCCAATATTCTGACATTAGCCTCTTAATGGCGGATTTCGGCTCCCTTTCGTCACTGTCTTGTATAAAGTCACTGTAGGCAGAACTATTGTTTTATGGTCCAATAATTTAACAGAGCTCCCAGGAAGCCCTTTGTCATGAATGCGAAAATATTCGAATACTCATAACGAACATGCGATGACATTTTGAAGCTGTCAACTGATACTGGAATTTTCACGGTTATCTACGATATTTTCATCGATTTCACAGTATTTTATTAAAAAAAGCGTTATTATTCCAATACCAATCGAATAAAAAGTTCAATGTTTCTTTGGACAATTCTCTTCCATCTACACAATTGATTTTATGATTTTCGTGAAAATTTGAAATGTAATTGAATAGTAATGACTCGAGTTGGAACATTTGACCTGTTTTTCTGCTTAACTCGAACTCACCTGAAATGTTCTTCGATATGCTCAGAAGCTTTCGGAGACGTTGTGGAACTTTTTTGAAATTGATGTATTTTTCATATGAATGCTTGAGGAAGAAAAATATGAAACTAGGGGAATATGTATCATTGTCAGAATGACCTCAGAAAACTTTCTACCTAACACACCTACAACGCTTGAACTTTGAACTGTAGTGTAATCTATTTTTTTCGGCAACCGTCCGGGAAGTACCCACTTTCCGGACGCTTTTTCTTTGAGAAAGAAGCCTTTCCCGGCCTAGTCCGGGAAGTACGTACTTCCCGGACTAGGCCGGGAAGAATCACGTCGTTTTGATCATAGTAAATATGAAAATCTTGGTAGGTATATTTTTGATAAATGAAGTTACCATAGCACTGAGAAAACGGCTGACAGTTCATATAAAATTAGTTGTCAAGAATTTGCATGTTTTCTGATCGCAATCCCAATCCGCATTAAAATATGGAAAGCAGCAGTGATAGTGACAATGAAAATGTGCCTTGGGAAATTTCCAATATAGTCCAAGATCCCAGAGCGATAAGACATAACTTATTTTCACATAAATGAAACCTCATGTTCTCAGTAGTGTCTTTTGTGCTCAGAATACCTGCGCGCTTGTGGAGCTTGCCGAGTGACACCTGGGCAGGTACCAGTGTGAAAGGTAACTGAAATTAATAGTTACCTAACTTAAATTCTCATAGCTGATTTTTGATATATGTTGTAGAGTGTTATTATAAAGTTATACCATAAGCGTCAGACACTTTTCGTGGGCCAGTACTTTTGTCAGACGCTTTAAAGCTCTACAAAAAATAAATTAACTTAACTTATTTTTACATGTCTGACATTTAAATATGTTGTTCAGACAATTGTTACGAAGTTATATTTAATTAGTCAGACAAAATTGATTGACCAAACACCCCCTAACAGCAAAATTATTCTGCCGTGAGTATGAGCGCGAAAGCATTATAGGTGCGTTTCGGAGCGAGTTAGACGGTCTTACTAACTCAGTTCCCCTTCTCTCATTCGTGTAATTCTTCTGTGTATTGTGTATGTGTCCTTTGGGAACACCTAATAGTATACAGTATAGTTTGGATCTGTGAGACCACATGTTTTTGTTGTTTACGTCGTGTGATTTGTGAGTTATTTACATTACTTATTAACGTGAAAATCATGGAAGAAACAGAACCAGCAAAATTAACGTGTACATTTCGTGAAAAATCTAGTGAAAATTAATATTATTTACCGAGATAACATTAAAAAGTGTAAAATTATTTTACAACAGCGAGTGACACATAACCTAAAATTTAAGACGTAGTTTTACCTGAAGATTTATATGATAAACTAAATCGGAAAATAAAAGTTCTCCGAGCATTGTTGACAAACCATTTGTTGCATCGACATCAATTTTACCTAGTAGTACAAGTACTAATAGTGATCCATCCACAGCATCTACCTCAACTGAACAAAATAATTCTACTGTTGCCGAGGTAGATGCTGTGGATGGATCACTATTAGTACTTGTACTACTAGGTCAAATGATGTCGATGCAACAAATGGTTTGTCCACAATGCTCGGAAAACTTTTATTTTTACTGATTTTAGTTTTTTCTGGAATCTCAGAATAATATTTTTTGGGCAGAGCAGTAAAATTTTTATAGCATTCCCGATGATAACCTTTATCATATAAATCTTCAGGTAAAACTACGTCTTTAAATTTAGGTTATGTGTCACTCGCTGTTGTGAAATAATTTTACACTTTTTTAATGTTATTTCGGTAAATAATATTAATTTATCACTAGATTTTTCACAAAATGTACACGTTAATTTTGCTGGTTCTGTTTCTTCCATGATTTTCACGTTAATAAGTAATGTAAATAACTCACAAATCACACGACGTAAACAACAAAAACATGTGGTCTCACAGATCCAAACTATACTGTATACTATTAGGTTGTACCCAAAGGACACATGAACAATACACAGAAGAATTACACGAATGAGAGAAGGGGAACTGAGTTAGTAAGACCGTCTAACTCGCTCCGAAACGCACCTATAATGCTTTCGCGCTCATACTCACGGCAGAATAATTTTGCTGTTTAGGGGGTGTTTGGTCAATCAATTTTGTCTGACTAATTAAATATAACTTCGTAACAATTGTCTGAACAGCATATTTAAATGTCAGACATGTAAAAATAAGTTAAGTTAATTTATTTTTTGTAGAGCTTTAAAGCGTCTGACAAAAGTACTGGCCCACGAAAAGTGTCTGACGCTTATGGTATAACTTTATAATAACACTCAACAACATATATTTAAAAATCAGCTATAAGAATTTAAGTTAGGTAACTATTAATTTCAGTTACCTTTCACACCTGGTACCTGCCCAGGTGTCACTCGGCAAGCTCCACAAGCGCGCAGGTATTCTGAGCACATAAGACACTACTGAGAACATGAGGTTTCATTTATGTGAAAATAAGTTGTGTCTTATCGCTCTGGGATCTTACTCTAATATAGCAGCCGCTGCTACAGCACAATTATTGCTGAAAAATCAAAATCAAGGTATGAAAACGTGTATGATTCGTTCACGAAATGGATGGAGATGAAGCAATGCAAAATTATAACAGAGGATGTAATGTTGGCCTATTTGGCGCATAAATCAGAAACAGTCAAATCCTCCACTCTGTGGAGCATGTACTCTATGTTGAAAAGTACCATTTTAGTAAAGAAAAATGTGAACATAGCCATTTTCCCAAAAGTTCTCGCATTTCTTAAAGGAAGAATGTTGGTTACAAAGCCAAAAAATCAGAAGTTTTCAGCAGTGAACAGATCAGCAAATTCATTAGAGAAGCGGATAATGATACATATCTAATGCTGAAGGTGATTTTAACAAAATATTACGATTGTAGGATATAAAAGTATCAACTTACTTTTCAGGTAGCAACAATTATTGGGTTAGCCGGCGCGTGCAGAAGAGAAGAACTGACAAAAATGTCGATGATTTAATTAAACGTAATAAAGGAAGACATGTTGCTTGTGAAAATACCGGATTCCAAAACACATATTGAGAGAACTTTTGTTGTAATTGGGCAAGAAAACCTGCTGTTGTATAGACAATATTTATCTTTACGGCCATCTCATACTCCACACAACAGATTATTCGTGAATTACAAAAAGGGAAAATGTTCGATTCAGCCTGTTGGTATCCACACTTTCGGGAGTCTCGGAATGAAAATCGCAGAGTTTTTACATTTACCCAATCCTAAAAATTACACAGGCCATAGCATTCGTCGAACTTCGGCGACGTTATTTGCTGACAATGGTGGAAACATCACAAATTTGAAGAGACACGGTGGCTGGAAGTCTACCAATGTGGCTGAAGGATATATAGATAATTCCCTTGAAAACAAAATTAAAATTGCCAAGACCATTCAAAAATCACCAGAAGAAAATAATCGATGCGAAACGGAAACTTTGCCATCTTGTTGTGGCTTCAACAAAAGGAATTTAAATATACCAGGCATTTCAAACAAATTGAATCCCTTCAATATCAGTAATTGCTCGAATTTTAATATAAATATTAATATAAATAAGAATTAGAATGTTTCTGTTAATATGTGATATTTTCTGTTCTGTTTAATTTAAATAAGAATTAAAATATATAAAAAAGAAATGTGTCGTCTCATTGATTTGTTATTCTAGACGGTTGCCGAAAAAATATTGTACGCAACACGCCCGAAAATGGTTTTTTTGGACTCATAGACTTCTAGGACTCGCTTGCGCTCGTCCTAGAATTTTGTCTATTCGTCCAAAAAAACCCTATTTTCCGGACTTGTTACGTAAATTACTATTAACTTAAACTATTTAGGCGAATTTCTCAGAGTAAAAAGTTTATTTCTTACGCTGAGCGAAACTTAACTTGATATATTTTTTAGGTGTATGTGCAGAAGATGTTGAAAAGGTGGAACCCAGTGCTGTACAGCAGTTTCTTCAGAAAAGATGTTACAGTAATGCTAAAGAAGGAGATGCTTATGATCAGTTAGTGGTAAGTATCCAAGACAAAAAATGTAGAATTTTCAATAATTTACTGGACGTTCATGATTTCGCGTGATGGTTCCTAACAAGTATGTTTGGAATTCGACTGTTTGGACATAAATATTCCATAATCAGCTTCTTCTATCTCAATCGATATTCATTTGCAATCAATTATTCATATACGGTCTGAAATCGTGCCTATTACTTCCATTGTCTGAATTATTTCGGTAATCATAATTAAAATCACTGTCACATGTCAATCAGTAGCCTGGCTCTTATGAATGCAATCGCTATGATGTGTTTCTCAGGAGCAGACTAAGCCAGATGCGTGTGAGAGTTTCACAAAAACGGCGATCCGTCAACTGCAGCTTTTAGAATATTTTGCAGTATTCAATTCGGATTCGGGAATGTGCGCAAAACTCAATTGGTACAAGAATTGAAATCAAAGATGTCAATAGAAAGATTGACGTTCACCAATACTTTCGATTTTTCAAACATATCGTTTGAGACCACTTTCGACTTAAAATTCGAAAATTACAGACATCTGGTCAAGACAACAGCCACAAGCGGCAAAAAACGGCCAAAAGTATAGCAACTGTCCTTCAATCTATCTATCTTCCTAAAATAACCAATAACCGTAGGGTTTATCTGAGATTGAGATGCCAAAGTAATACACTGCTACATAAGAACGATACTTGTGCAATCATCCTTGGCGATACCTATTCCCAAATTGAAATGTCTTGTGTGATGGAAGTAACGGGTCCGATCTCCCAAGCGAAATTTTTTCAGTACCTCAGGTGAACAAGGTGCACTACGGACCTCTCTTATATTGGACCATCATGACAATCTTGATTTTGTTTTTAATGTTCCTGTGACAATGAGAGCAATACAGAAAAAGCTTCTCTTCAGGAATTAATATTGAATATATCACCCCCATGAATACTTCAAATCAGTATAAATGTTTTTTCAGGGACTTTCATTCGAGTTCTACAAATATTCTGAATATACCGCCACATTTCTTCCTCTTCAAGTTGAACATTTTTGCAAAGAGGAGAGGCGTTACTTGAGTCTCAAACTGAAAGATGTTAACCAACAGATGCTCAAGTGCTTACCACCAGATGAGAAATTTTTACCACAATTCATTCAGGATACTTTCAAGGGTTTCATGGATTTCTTATGTGACAACAATGGTGCCAACGTAAAATGTGAGTATCTCTCAAGATAAACGAATAAAAATAATCAACTAAGGTGTTAGATCAGTCAAAGTGTCCTCGTTTCAATCACCTCTTATAAAAATGCTACTCGCTTCTATTTCACGGTAGAAATGGCTACAGTTACGAGTGATATTATAGAAGCACAGGATAAGAGCCTGGCAAGTTTGCTTGTTCTACTACTCTAAAGGGTTCGACACGATTGAGATTGATTATTCATTCATAATTTCGAAACTTAGATACTACGGCTTCGACGAATGCGCCTGGTGCCGTATTCTCGACAAATGATCTTTCAAAGCGAATACGAACTTCATTGCGCGGTGTGCATTTTTGCATGTAAAAGAGGAACTCGCGGAATGAAGTTCGTATACGCTTTGAAAGATCACTTGTCGAGCATACGGCACCTGGGCCCGTATTCACGACAAGTGATATTCGAAAACGTATATACGAACTTCATTGCGCGAGTCCCTGTTTTACCTGCAAAATGCACACCGCGCAATGAAGTTCGTATACGTTTTTTAATATCACTTGTCGAGAATACGGCACCTGTACGTTGATGGGTTCTTAATTGGGAGGAAGATCGCAGGCCTTATTGAGTAATGGAAAATATTCATCTGGTTTGGGCGTGCTTGAAGGAGTTCCCCAGAATTCCATACTGGGCCCTTTACTCTTCATTAAATATACCGCTGATATTCTCGATTCTGTGACCATCTTTAGAGTTCAGGCGTATGCCGATTATATCCAGTTGTACATCCACTTTGACCCGAAGGATATAGATTTTATTAATAAACTGGTGGACACGGAACTTGCGAATATCAGTAACCTCACAAGCTATCAGACAAACTTTGAAACGTGATATTGATATCGTCATGAATGGTACACGCCACACGGATTGACATTTGTGATTTGGTTAGCGATTTGGGAGTTCGATTGGATGTTAACATGAGGTTCTGTGAGCACATCAAGGATCTCCTGAGAAAATCATTCATGAAATTGAAAGTTCTCTATTCTGATAGGAATGTGCTAGATCGAGGTGTGAGAAAAATGCTATGTGATTCTCTTGTATTATCACACTTCAACTATTGTGATTTTGTATGTTTACGCCAGGAAAATATCGCTCGTGTTCAGAAAATCCACAATACTTGTAGCTTAATCTATGGGTTGAGGAAATTTGATCACATAACAGGTGCGATGGCGGGAATATGCTGGCTCAATATGACTAATCGGAAAAAGTGCATATGACAGATACCTCTCACTATCTCCGTAGTGAGTTTGTTAGAGTTGATTCTAGACGTAATAGACATTCAAGATTCGGAGATTGACTTCTCATACTTCGCCATGGCACTGATTTGTTCAGACGATCGTTCATATACAACGCGACATCGATTTTGAATTTGCTCCCGTATGAGTTTAGGACAATGAATGTGAATAAGTTTTATAGTCAGGTGTAAATTTGGTCAGTCATTTCCTCTCGAGAGAAAATTGGTGAGATGCATCGGAAAGTAGTAAGAAGAAGCTTCGTGAACGTCAGCTGCGGCTAGGCCGGAGGTTTGAGCGGCGGCGGCCTCCAGAAGTTCCAGAAATGTAACGTCTTCACTTCACTCTTTCTACTATAAAAACACCGAAATACGGCTAGTCTATGAATCACCTTTGAACATTCACATAACGATTCCATTAGTTTCATTTTAGGTACGTTCAATATTTGATATGAAAACATCGAAATTCTAGAGGTGCCACATATCCATAATTCACAAATTCGATTCTTCCATGCGAATATGATACGATGCTTCCCCGTGCCTCCGCCATCATTTGATATGTCCCTTGCTGAATGACGGAGCAGTAATGCCAAACTTATCATGAAAAACGTCGTACTTCTAGAAATTCGATGTGTTTATATGAATTATTGAATGTACCTAAAATGAAACTAATCGAATCGTTATGAGAATGTTCAAAGGTAATTTGTACACTAAATTGGAGCCGTATTTCGGTGTTTTTATAGTAGAAAGAGTGACGTGAAGATGTTACATTTCTGGAACTTCTGGAAGCCGCTGCCGCTCAACCCACCGGCCGAGCCGCAGCTGACGTTCACGAGGCTTCTTCTTACTACTCTCTGTTACATCTCACCAATTTTATCTCGGAAGGAAATGACAGACCAAATTTGCACCTGGCTCCCGGACAATTATTTGTTGAGTCAGCGAAACCTTCTAAGACTCGTTCAGACCATTTCTGGTGGCTTTGGCATGTATTGGGGAATTCATGTTTCTGTTTACTTCATTTTGTATAATTGTTTGGGTGTAGACATTGTCTTGAAGATATTGTTTCTGTTTAACTATATGTATGTGTTTTTCTAATTTCACGCTGTGGTATGGTTGCGTATGAATAGCCTGGCTAGACTTCGCCACTCCATAGTTTTTTGTTATCCACATTATTTCACTGATGTAACTTTGATTTGTAACTGATAAATATTCAACAAATATTCCTCGAACAGGAACTGCTTAAAGGCCACCTTTGTATCACAGGATCTACCAGAAATGAATCCATGCTGTTCATGGCTTCTAGTGAAAGGGAGTATTTTGTTGTGCAATGTGCAGAATAATTTCAAGGGTAGTGTGGAAGTTTGACAGCAAAGCAACTGGTCGATAATTGCTGATTTGGGTTTCTTCTCCATCCTTCATCAGTATGGTTTTTTTCCAACCAACCGTATTTATCGACGCAGAAATAACTTCTGTTCTGTTCTGGCGTATTACATGTTCGGTTATTCTAATACTCATTTCAATCGGAATCAGACAAAGAAAATCTCATCAGAGGAACAATAATGATGAAATTATTGAAAGAGACTTGGACAACCTTCCAACAATTTCGTTTATTTATTTTATTTATTTCAGTTTAAGAAGTGGTTCAATTTTTGTTCTCCTATTTTCTGATCAATCGTTTCATCATCTGAATTTGAAATGTCTCGTTATTCACTTATTTACTTAATTTTTCAGCTTTCTTCAGTACGCATGGTAAGGACTGCCGTGCAACACTCTCAAGGCAAAATGCCACTCAAGAAGTTGGAGAATGTTTCTCAAGATATTTCTCATCTGTAAATGATAAAGGATACATGACTAAAGACACCATGTGCAGGTGAGTACTTATTACTTTATAGCTTTGTATAAAGAATTCTTTATACAATGATTATTATAGAGCTATTGAAAATGCTAGCATTTTTTCAATAAATATAAAGATGCAGAAACAAGATATTTTCAATACAAAGTGACTCATGAAGAGACAACGCTCAGTGAAGATATAGGATCTCGGAATGAATGAGAAATGGGGGTTCAAATGTCCCAAATGGTTATTAGTTTCAGAGAAATGGGGGGAGATTCATGAAAACATGCTGAAATTATGAACTCCCATATTTTCATTAATATGAAATGGTTATTTATTATAGGTACAAGGGAAAAAAAGTATTAGATTTTAGCTCGAGACGCGAAGCGGAGGGAGACAAAAAAACCGAGAGCTAAAATCTAATATTAATAAATTTCTTAAAAAGTCATATTTTGTGACCTGTCAAGAGATATAAAATGTCACATTTTTTCCCGTCACAGAAAAAAAATTTTCGCCTTCTTTTCCCAGGCTTGTTACTCTACTCATTTTTCGTTAGCCCAAAGAAAACTTTTCAAATTCAGACTCGCCTGTCCTACAGACGACCGTAAATAGGATTACTTCGAAAGAACAACTTCAAAACTTGATAAATGAATAGAAAAATAAACAAGTACGCAAAATATTCCGGCTTCACATAGAACAAACAACTCATTTTTGAAAAAGTTAAAAAAAATCCAATACCAGACCGAGATTCGAGCCAAGGACCTTCTTCGCACAGAAGCCAATTGCTACTGGTCTATTGAACCTTTTATAAGCAGTATTCCCCTATTTATAGCTTCTGTTTTGATATATCGATGATTTAAACGAAGAGTTTATTTCATAAATTAATAAAATGAATCCAAGAATTTTCCAAATGTTCCAAATAGAATTATCGTTCTTCCAATATAAATAAGCATGAAAAGGTTTCCGATTCATATGATGATTACAACAACAGAAATCGATTCAGATATTGTCAACGATATAAACGTTAGGTATAGAACTTTGTCACAGAAAGTTTGAAAACTATTGTTAGTTTCGAAAGTATGAAAATATTGTTCTACTCTGGAAACATTTCTGTGAAAATCGTGTAATCATTAGAACGAGCTCAAATGAGTTATTCAGGTCCCAATCCTTTCCTGCAAATTTCAAGTTTTTTGCTGTCTTTATTCGAATATTATGAGTATTTAGGTCCAGACCAGCCGGACTGTCCAGAATTTTTATTTAAAAATCCTTAACCTACACAATTCGTTATTCAGTCCAAATATGCACATCATCGTCTCAGTTCTGAACTCAAGTTCGACTTTGAGCAGATTTGTAATTTCGTAAATTTTGAAAAATGAACAAATCATATGTTTTCTGTCTGGCCAGTTTTGAAAATTAGATGAAACCCGAAACATGTCAGCACAATTTCATTCCAGAGTAAAATTTATTGATTCAAACATTTTTCCAATTTTATCGCTTTTATTGATATGAATATTCTGCTTTGTTCCTTAATGTCTAATAATATATTCTATAAGTAATTTTTGAATTTTCCGCTTCGAAAATGTCCTGGCTAATCTACAATTCTGTTTATTCGCATTCGTAGCAACGAATAGAATCAATATTTCCACATCTTATGGTCATAGAAATGTTATTGAATTTATGATTTCGCTTATTTAGAATGATATAATATCTGATGATACTTAAAAACTTACGAGAATCAATCATATGGATAGGATATTCCATTTGAAATTGGTTGATTCGACCATTAGAATATGCATCTTATACTCAATAATATCGAAGGGAAAAAATGCTTCTGACTTCTATAATGTGGTTTGTAATAGAAATATATGTTAAGTTCATACACTATCACAGAGAGTTCAATTGGTCGGATCATAATTGCCAATTCTCGCAGATCAAGAACCATTAGCAAATACTTTTGTACGTTTGAGGTAATATTTCCTGATAGAAAAGCCGTATTCATTTTCTTGCAAACAAACTAGATTTATGTACTACATTTTAAACCGAAGATAAAGACAAAAAGACGCACGTTACGATGGTCTTTTTTCGGAAAACACAAAATTTCTTCGACTTTTAAACCAAAATTGGCATTTGCATAATTTCGACTTTTACCTTCAAAACATGAAACATTATACCTACAGACTCTTTTTTATCGCTGTCTAGAACTGTCTACTCTAATTTCTCTTTTTTGTATCAGGAAATGAATGATGATTCCAGCTATTTTAATTTAATTACCTATTACAATTTAATTAATACCATTCATTGGCATATGAATGTTATAAATACTAGCTTTAAAATGGGGGAACTGCATTGGCAATATATGACATTAAAAAATTACGATTGACAGAAAAAAATTACGATCATAATAATCTATTTTTGCGAATCACTGACTGGTTGTAATATTATTGTATACCTCTGTGATAAATGTGATTTGATTATTTATCCACATAAACATTATTATTATTCTTTTAATTTCTATTGTGAGCGTTCAAACTTTTTTTGGCAATATTCTATGTTTCTATGACTTTAATATTATGAAGTTATAACCTTTTGCACGCATGTTCATATTGAGAGATCGATCATTCAAATTTGAATACCTTGAAAGCTATTTGTTTCATTTCATTCATTCATAGATTCAACTTTCCTTTTCAAATTTTAAACCTTCCTAGAAAATCATATAGGCTAGGTTGATAAGTTTGTATGTAACCTTACGGCCGACTGTAAACACCTTAACTTCTGGGAAAGTCAACCTTGATATTTTCAGTAGGTCTAATATTTGAATATGATGATTGAATTCATGAATTGAGTCCAAATATTTCAATTTTGAAATTTCGTTTTTCTGAATTCTGAATACACGTCTAGGCGTTGATAATTTTTTTATTTTAATACAAAAGAGTTCACGAAAGGTTGAGCCGTCGGTTGGCCATGGAAATTTGGCATATTCCACTGTGTATATTAGAATTCTAGGTTATGTTCTTTATTTTCATGTCAGATTGATACGCAATGTTGTCAATAGTGCATAGAGTTCTGTGAAAACTCGCAAGCTCGTCGGACGAGGCCGAGTACATTCGCAACGTTGACTTAATTTTACTTTATGACAGTAAATACTGCCAACTTCAGATAAATAAAGAAACGCCTACTATGTGTTCAACCTTTCGTGAACGGACTATAGGTGTATATGTATAATCCACGACACATTTTTGTGAATAAGTTATCTTAAACATTTGTTCTATTTTCAGGGATGTTGGTTTTGTGAAAGGGTGCTTTACGGGTGTTCTCGACAAATACTGTCCTAATTTTGCAGCTTTCAGCGAATTGAACAAACGATTCTTCCAATACGTCAACAAACCTTGTTCGGCTTGTGCATTCGGAGTTAATAATGTAGTCACTTTCTTGTGTGTACTCGTTGCCTTAATCTACAATAATAAGTTAATTGAAGTATTAATTTATTTTCATTTTGAAGCGTTGACATATGGGTACCTATGGATATTTTTTTATATAAAGTACACATTTCGGTTATTAGTTACATGGAACATGAAAAAAATGCAAAAATCAGATACCTACTTCAGTCGTTCCATTATCACTAAAATAATAATTTATGTCTGCCGAACTGTTTCAACTCTTTTTCATCAATTTTTCCTTGCAATAAATTTCTTACTTCAATTCGATAGTCGTATTCGATCATTGCAACGGACCTTTTCTACAGACTACAGATATTTTATATATTCACTTTTCTTCTTTTCTCAACCTTCTCATGACCACAATGTATAACGAAAAATAGTTTGTTTAATACTAACATGGCTTATACACCATGTTCACTTTTTTAATTAGTACGGCTATTGATAAAATGTTTAAAAATTAGAACTTGATCAATACTGTGGATGTGATAAATTTTTCTAATATTTATGTAAAAGAAAAGATTTTCATTTCACACCTGAATAAAATTTTATCGGCATGATACTATAGAGAATGTTTACAGCTCCTGAAGAATGCTTGTAAGTTTTTACAAAAAAATGTTATATACTCATTGTAGGAACAAACTACCACACAATATTTTTATCTCACTCGATTCCTAAAAATCATTCGAATGTTTCTCACTATAATGATCTGTTTCATTATGTTCTGGATACAGAATTGTAATATGTGCTTATGAGACGAAATAATTTTAGTAAATAAGTATGAATGTTATATTTTCGAATTTTATCAACACACCTCCTGAAGTTCATTTGCATATTTCACATGAAAATTGTCTATAAATGTAATATTGAATAGATTTCTATATTTATAACTATAAAAAAAATAATTGTTTTGTTTTTTATACAAAAATTTAAATATGAATCAATGTAATATTTCGATTTGTTAGATTAAAATAAATGTTTTCAAAAAAATGTCAAAATATTAATGCACGATTTCTGTCCGAATTATTATAATATTCATCTTACCTTCTCGTAGACCGTAATAAAAAAGTTGAGGGCGTTTGCGTTTTTTTTCATTATGAAAAAGTGTCTAAAAGCTTCGGATTTCTACCTTATTGTTAACAATAAAAATCGGTTTGGTTAAGGTCAAGGGACTTATCGAATCTTCCATAAAAAATGTGATTAATCGAACTGTCACCAAAAGAGTAGTTTAAATAAGTCTGGACAATAGGGGTTTTTAGACGAATAGACACAATTCTCGCCGGAAAGTCTGTAAGCGCAAAAGGGAACTATTTTCGGGCATGGTGCGTAAAAGTCTTTTTCAGCATCTGTGGAGATTCTACACCGTATTCCATATTTATTGCCAATTACGATGAAAAAACTAGCAAAATAATTTCATATTTCGATATTTCGTTGCTATATTGATGATTAACAGAACAGCGTACATCATACCTATATACAGGATGTCTATAAACAAATGCGAGGGACTTTGGGAGATGATTCCTCGATGAAAAAAAGCAAGGTAGTTCATATAAATTTTTCTCGAAATCGACCCTCCTTCCAAGATACAGTCTTGGGGAGACGATGTCTAGTTGTCATCGTCGACATTTAATTATTTTTACGGCTTCTTAAAAAACTGAGTCATAAAACTATACATAATATGAAGCACTACGTAAATGTTACTCACTCAAATTTTTCAGATCTCATGAATTTATTATTAGGGGTTTGAAATAACAACCCCCTATGATTTTTATTCAAAAATTGTTTTCTTGGGATAGATTTTCGAAAAATAAAATTCCCTCATGGTTTCCGATTCAATTCTGGAGAAAACGTTTCCTCAAAATTTCGATACAGTGGATACTTTTCTCGGAAAAGAATAAAAACTTACAAGCAGTTATGATCACTGTTCATTCCATTTCATTGTATAAGTGTTCCATAGAATGAATATTCTAAGATATTGTATGTTTATGACAGGAGATAAAGATGTTCTATAAATCTTTCTGAAGGTTTAATTACTAATTTCCGGAAGAAAATTATATCTGTAATATTTTGATTTCACAAATAGAACTTTCTTTCGATTAATAAGCATAATTGACAAAACCAATTTTAAGCATAAATGATATCTTAGAATATTCATTCTATGGAACATATACGATGAACAGTGATCATAACTGCTTGTAAGTTTTTATTTTTTCCGAGAAAAGTGTCGACTGATGAATCGAAATTTTGCAGGATAATTAAATAGAAAACTATAAGAGAATTTCAATTTTTAAAATCTATCCCGCGAAAACAATTCTTCAAGGAAAATCATAAGGGGTTATTATTTTCAATCCCTAATAATAATGTTAGGGGATCAAAAAAATTGGGTGAGTAACATTTTCTCACTGAATCATGTATAGTTTTATGACACAGTGTTTTTTTTTAATTAATTAAAAACTGTCAACTCGTCATCGCCTTCCAAACTCTGTATCTTGGAAGGTAGATCGATTTCGAAAAAAATTTATATGAACTTCCCCTGCTTATTTTCATCGAGGAATCATCTCCTTTAGTCCCTCGCATTTGTTTACAGACAGTATATATTGATATGGTTCGATAAATATACAATTAGTATTTGATATGTTATTGTCCAAAATTTCAATAGGAAACATCGAAATTACCAGTAAAATATTCGAAATAATTATACGTTAAAAGGTTCATTTTTCAGTAAATTTTCATATTGTATACAACAAATATTAGTCTAAGAGCTGGCTACGGAGGGGTAAGGGCCACTAGGTGCAAGGGTAATTTTATCAATAATGAAAGCGGAGAATAATATTAATCGATATAAAATCAACCAATATTAAACCCACACTTCGGAACTAATCCCGTCAACGAGCAAAGAACATGCATAGCGGTAACATCAAACAGAGCATCCATAGATAGCTATTTCGCCCTATTTGGGGCTCATCAGTATGGAGGAGCTCAGTCTGAAAGGCATTCTAGGTTCCCTTACTTGAAGAAATGTCGCCCAGCTCTGAGAATAACAGAAACAAGACGCCATCTCTTGGGATCCTTACGAACACCTACCTCCAATGCATGAACGTTGAACGAAGTCGCGAGATGTTTATCCGTTTTTCATACGAACTGGTGGCTGTCCAACTTTGTGGATTTTTACCTTCAGTCGATGAAGTGGAAACGCTCGTTTCTTCGTCGTAAACCAGACGTGGTGATAATAATAATGAATGAAAATTCATGCGTTTAACAGTAACGCAGGCATAATATAAATAATGAAAGCGGAGAATAATATTAATCGATAAAATCAACCAATATTAAACCCACACTTCGGAACTAATCCCGTCAACGAGCAAAGAACATGCATAGTGGTAATATCAAACAGAGCATCCATAGATAGCTATTTCGCCCTATTTGGGGCTCATCAGTATGGAGGAGCTCAGTCTGAAGGCATTCTAGGTTCCCTTACTTGAAGAAATGTCGCCTAGCTCTGAGAATAACAGAAACAAGACGAAGTGTGGGTTTAATATTGGTTGTTTTATATCGATTAATATTATTCTCCGCTTTCATTATTTATATTATGCCTTCGTTACTGTTAAACGCATGAATTTTCATTCATTGGTAATTTTATCGTTCACAGGTTCGATTGTTACCGACATAGCGTAAGGCGGACAGCCAGAAGGCACACTGGAAGAATTACGCAAGGGTAGGGGTTAAACAAGCAATTTTTTTACGAAAAAAAAGTCATAAGGTGCAAAGATGGCAATTTGTAGAATGATAGGAGGTTGTATGAGTAAGTAGAAAAAATAAACATTGCCAGAAGGCTGAGTGGAAGAATAACGCGGAGGGAGGGGGTTGAACATGCAATTTTTTCACGAGAAAAAAGTCATAAGGTGCAAAGATGGCAATTTGTAGAATAATAGGGGGTAGTATGAGTAAGCAGGAGAAAACATTGCCAGAAGGCTAAGTGGAAGATTAACGCGAAGGTAGGGGTTAAACAAGCTACTTTTTTACGAAAAAAAAGGCCTGAGTTGCAAAATTGGCTATTTTTGTAATAACAGGTGGTAGTATGAGTAAGTAGGAAAAACATTGCCAGAAGGCTAAGTGTAAGAATAACGTGAAGGAAGGGGGTTGAACATGCATCTATTTTTTCGAAAAAAAATAAGTTGGAAAGATGGCATTTTGATTCTACAAAATTATCTCCGATTATTCTAATCGGAGATAGTAGGAATAAAGTAGGAAGGAGTTAAACCAGAATCTTTGTTTTGAAAAAAAAATAGTCAGAAATGCAAATGGACGATTTGTGGAATAAACGGAGGTAGTACAAGTAAGAAAGAAGAAAATTGCATGCTTAACCCCCTCCCCTCGCGTTATTCTTCCATTTGGTCTTCTGGCAATGTTTTTTCCGACTTACCCATACTACCCCCTATTAGTCTACAAATTGCCAGCTTTGCACCTCATGATTTTTTTCGTAAAAATTGCATGTTCAACCCCCTCCCTTCGCGTTACTCTTCCACTTAGCCTTCTGGCAATGTTTTTTTCTAATTACTCATACTACCTCCTATTATTCTACAAATTGCCATCTTTGCACCTTATGACTTTTTTTTCGAAAAATATGCATGTTTAACCCCCTCCCTTCGCGTTTTTCTTCCACTCAGCCTTCTGGCAATGTTTTTTTTCCTGCTTACTCATACTACCTTCGATTATTCTACAATTGCCATCTTTGCACCTTATGACTTTTTTGCAGATACATAAAAAGTCCAAATTCAAATAATTTCATATAGGTAAAGGGTAAATATTTGAATTTCGGTGACCGGTAGATATTGACCAGATTTTTGAGTCATTTTATTCATTAAGTCTTTCAGAACAACATTAGTGAAACCAACAGGTGGCAGTCTGTCTTAGTTTAGAAAATATGGGACCCCAAATTTCCAAAACTGTTCCATCTTCACGTCACTTTTTTTTACTTACTTTTTTTTACTTAAAAACACTTTACTGGAAATCGTGGTATTTAGTGACACCGAAGATAATAGAATATCTTTGAGTGAAACTGGTTACCACTTATCCAGATGTCTTTTGCATCGCATTTTCGAGTAAGTTAGTTTACATTTTCGTATCGTCATGTTGACTCTACACCATTTCCAAGTGTATTTCAGAAAGCGTCAATTGTATTTCAGAATAGTCAATTGTATTTCAGAAAGCGTCAATTGTATTTCAGATTAGTCAATTGTATTTCAGAAAGCGTCACTTGTATTTCAGATTAGTCAATTGTATTTCAGAAAGCGTCAATTGTATTTCAGATTATATCATATGTTTTTCAGAACCCGTCATTTGTAATTCAGAATAGGAATGTTATTTTAATTTCCAAATATCACAATTATCTCAATTTCAGTGTGGTCTTGGGACTGAGAAGGATAAACCGTATTCAAAATAAACAATTCTGCTATATGTAAATGTGTGTACATACTATACATTGAATTACGAATGACCATTTCCGAAATACAATTGACGATTTCTGGATTGAATTGACTGATCTGAATTAAGTGATGTTTTCTGAGATGCAATTGATGCTTTCTGATATACAATTGACTAATCTGAAATACAATTGACGCTTTCTGAAATGCAATTGACTAATCTGAAATAAATTGACGCTTTCTGAAATACAATTGACTATTCTGAAATGCAATTGACGCTTTCTGAAATACACTTGGAAATGGTGTAGTATATTTATAATTGTTACTTGATAGGTAATTGGTATACGAAAATGACTCTAAATTGCTTTGTACCATGCTTCAGAAACAAATATGCTAATAATCTACGTAGTAGCACTTGACATACATTACAGTTTATGTAGCTAGAGAA
Organism: Propylea japonica; assembly: GCA_013421045.1. Taxonomy (NCBI): domain Eukaryota; kingdom Metazoa; phylum Arthropoda; class Insecta; order Coleoptera; family Coccinellidae; genus Propylea; species Propylea japonica. The sequence goes on along the minus strand of CM024245.1, from coordinate 6,604,477 downwards.
ATATTGAGAAAATTAATCGTCTTCTCCCAATGTACGGTTCAATTATTAGGGGTGATCGACACCATCCAGATTATTTTCCCATAGAAGCTAAAGCAGATTCTGCTAAGGCACTTTTGGCCCCTGAACAAATTTCGGAAAATTTGTTCGGAAAGTGCATTTTTATGCTTTTAGCCTCACTTGCAAATTTATGGTATCAAAAAAACTTGTATTGATTTCCATACTGCGAAGTATGGTTAATAAATATCAATTGCACTTTGAACGGAGAAAAGATTGTGAGTGGCAGTATTTAAATATAAAAAATATCAGATTTGCAAAAAAACCGTCGCAGAAATGAAGCCTTTTCACATATTCTATTCAAGTTTGTATACCTAGTTATATGTTATTTTTGAAGAATGAACCCCATTTTTATCTGTTTGTTATTCAAGCGATTCAATTACTTAATCGTTCATATAATTGTGAAAACTACTTTACTTTCTACTCATAATTTAAAATTATGTGTTATTTTTCTTGTGTGTTGTGAAAATTCCTGATACTGCATTATTCAATAACTGTTATAGCATTGTATAATAGTTTCTCAAGAAATTGAATTTAAACACTGAGTTTTTTGTATACACAAAGTGTATTTTTCATATTTCTGCTCATGATTTGAAATTTTATATTTTTATTAATTTTTGTTTCTGATAGGAATTATGGCATCAGATATTCGATTCAGTGAAAATCTATCGAGTACAGAGGCTAGTACGTCTGCGTGCTTACTAAACAAATTTACCGCCAAAGTATAATTTGGCGATAGTAATCACAGCATGGCGTCGCTAGCTTCATCGTCCAGGACTTATCAATGATATCGACTGCGTACCTTAAGCTAGGTTTCCATATGCATGGATTAGTGGCGCCAGTTGACTGGCGCCAGTTTATTTGCGCATGGAAACAACGAAAATCAACTGGCGCCAATAAGGTGGCGCCAATAATCCATGCGCCAGTAAAGTACAAAGTTGTTGTACTTTTTGGCGCCAGTACCGGTAATATTTACGTATGTTTCTAACCGCATTGTTATCCCTGTTGAAAATGGCGAAAGTTATTAAGTCAAATGCTTCAAGAAATTGTCAGCGGATGACATAAAAACGTTTTTAGAGGTATAAGGTATACGAAGAATATCCGTGCCTTTGGAATTATAAAATAACATCTTATAAAGATAAAATCAACGGGCATGCGCTTAGAAAAATTGTAGAAGTCATGTCAAAAACTGTGAAAGATTTCGATGTGAATGCTGCCAAATCAAAAATACGAAGCATCCGAAATGCATATACTTTGGAATATTTTTTATTCATACTGAAAAGGCAATTAAACCTGCAAACACTGAATTGTGTGGAAACAATCACTGGCGCTAGCTGTAATGGCGCCAGAAAACTGGCACGTTTTTGGCGCCACTAATCCATGCATATGAAACCTAGCTTTAGTGCTGAGCTACTGATTGACATAACCCCTGCGCCTCTCGGATTCGTTACATCAACCCAGTAAAAAAATATTTTTGAATATTAAATTAAAAAGGACATGAAAAACAAAATAATCATACAGCAAATACGGTTTTTCTACAAATCATTAATAATGAAGCATATTCCTCAATTGCAGCAAGATGAATCCCAATTATTAACTCGGAAAATGAATTGAGTTGATACTGATATTCCCGGGGAAATAACTTTTTATCATTATTTATTCATGACTATGAATTAATCAATGCCAATTCTAATATTAATGAAATATCTTTGCCCATATCTATTCATTGTTCATTCTTTCATCCAATGCCATTGAGGGGGCGAGTTCGGATGTAGGACGTTTCGTTGAGGCTGGATTTAAATTTGCATCATTGTTACAACCGGAAAAGGTTCGAGATAATATCAATACGTCAAAAAATGAGTTGGACATTATTCGCAGGGACATGAAATAAAAAAATTACGTAACAAGTCCGGAAAGTAGGGTTGGACGAGTAGACAAAATTCTAGGACATGCAATAGGCGAGTCCTGGAAGTCTGTTAGTCCAAAAAAACTATTTTCGGACGTGTTGCGTACACACCGTGAGGAAACACTACACCATTTCCAAGTGTATTTCAGAAAGCGTCAATTATATTTCAGAAAGCGTCAATGGTATTTCAGAAAGCGTCAATTGTATTTCAGAATGCGTCAATTGTATTTCAGAAAGCGTCAGTTGTATTTCAAATTAGTCAATGGCATTTCAGAAAGCGTCAATTGTATTTCAGAATGCGTCAACTGTATTTCAGATTAGTCAATTGTATTTCAGAAAGCGTCAATTTTATTTCAGATCAGTCAATTGTATTTCAGAAATCATCAACTGCATTTCAGAAAACATCACTTGCAATTCAGATAAGTCAATTCAATTTCAGAAATCGTCAATTGTATTTCGGAAATGGTCATTCGAAATTCAATTTATAAGTATACAGATTTACATATAGTAGAAATGTTCATTTTAAATACGGTTTATCCTCCTTAGTCCCGAGACCACATTGAAATCGAGATAACTGTGATATTGGAAATTAAAATGATATTCCTACTTTTTGAATTACAAATGACGGTTTCTGAAATACATGTGATATAATCTGAAATACAATTGACGATTTCTGAAATACAATTGACGCTCTCTGAAATACAATTGACTAATTTGAAATACAATTGACGCTTTCTGAAATACAATTGACTATTCTGAAATACAATTGACGCTTTCTGAAATACACTTGAAAATGGTGTATATCGTACTAATGAATTATTGCGAATTGCGATAAAAAAACAAACGAACTTTCGACAACTAATTTTATATGAACTGTCAGCCCTTATTTCGGTGCAATGGTAATGATCAACTGCATTTATCAAAATCATTCTCACTTCCCGCTCTAGACAGGTAAGTACGTACTTCCCGGATTAGGCCGGGAAATGCTATTTTCTCGAAGATAAAGGGTCTGGGAAGTGGGTACTTCCCGAAGTATTTTCACACCAGAAATTGTTGATCTATTTGGTGCAACAATCGAAGACATCTTATCAACAAATGAGGAGTTGGGATACAACCCTGCTACATGTTAAATTTGGTTTCACATGGATGAACAAAAACAATCAAATCTCTCAGTGCCCCTGCTCGTAATGCAATAGATTTGTCCAAATTTCTGTGAGTAAGGAGCAGGTTATTGTTGGCTTGAACGATGCATTTAACTCACAGGTGAGGAATTCCAGGTGAAAATTAATTCCGTCCGGCCGGTCCTCCGTGAGCATTCTAACTTTCGTTCGGAAATAGTCTAAGATTTCATATTTTTATGGTATGTGTGAAGTTATCCAGTTATAATGATCTGAAATTACATTTTTCGAATATGGCCAGAACTAGAAGACGAATTTCATATTGAGCTGTTCAATAGAGAAATAACCATTTGTGCATTTTGTGAAATTCTTTCGAATAGAAATTTTGGACTTCGTGATGGAGTAAGCTATAGAGACTTTAAAATGTAGTTGAAATGCGTTAACGACTGGCTGTTCTCAGAATTAGAGATCTAATTGGTTCAGAATTTTTTATATAGTTGTTCAATAACAAAACAAAGATCGGTGTTCAAAATTCAAAACATTAGCTTGTCATTCGAACGAATAGGGTTTTAATGAGTTCGGAAATGGTACATTCGGTGAAGAAGTGCAAAGTAGGTACCATTCAAAATATTCTCGATCCATAATTCGCATCTTATATGCATAATAGTATACAGGGTGGGCAATATTCGTTGTCTACTGTAGACTGTAGAGATCTCGAAAACTATTGAACTAGAAAAAAAGTGTTAACACATTTTCTGGATCCTTTTTCCTGGCTAATCCGAATATGAAAAAAGAACCATCTCATCTTTCGTGGAATTTGCGTTACGATTCGAATTTGAATATCCCGAAAAAATATTGTTTTCATTCTATTCATTTATGTATTCCAGTTTCCTATTCAAATGTTCAAGTTACCTATCCTGAAAACTTAATTTATTTTTACACTGCATTTTCTGAAGGCATACTATTAATTAATAAATATTTCTAAGGTAAATCCTTTTAGCAAGAAAATGGTCCAAATAGACTTTTCACCCTTTTCAGGACAACTAAATATCGACAATCAATGAAAATACTCAATTTGGACCTACTGATGCACAAAACTGGGATAGATTACTTTGTTCTCTAGAATAAAATCAAAGATAGCAATTTCACAGCATGCTTATGTATGATTATCAACTGAAAACGAGTAGGTGTTATCTGGCGCAGGGAATAATGTACTAAACGTTGCAATCTTAGACTATTTTTCCGAAGACTTGTTACACTCTAGACTAGACCTAATTTTCTAGTTCTTCTAGAAAGAAAATAATGTGATTGACTGAAAAACTATCCAATCTGTTAGTTGCTGAAAATAAGTGGCTGGGTGTGCATGTTTTTTACTGAGTTTGGTGGTAGATACTAAAGATGATACGAATATACTGTGTTTTATTTCTAATTTGTGGTAAGTTTCAGGAGTTGAAAGGATTGAATATTTATTGTGGTTTAAAATTATCCAACCATTTTTAAAAACTTGTTATTAAGTATACAGTGTGTTTCATCATGAAAGGGACAATCGAATATAGCATCTAGATCACATCGGGATAATTATTTTTTGGCTTTTGTAATAGTTAATAGGTATAGGTACTCCATCTTCGGTGCATAAGCGAGAGGTTGAAGGTCAACTTTGAGCAAAATTCTAGTGAGCGTGAAGATGTTAGGTACATGTGAAACATTTGAAATAGGTAACGGTTATTATTCACATTTCGCTACTTTTTGTGATCAATTAGGGAATGGTATGAAATTTCGAAAAAAATATTTTGAAATGGCGGAACACCTGCAAAGATGTCGGTTCTTTCTCACAAATGTATTCCAAATCGATAAACTTTTCTCACGATTAAACAATGAAAGCAGAGAATAAAATCAATCGATTGAAATCAATTAATATTAAACTCATACTTCGGAGCTTATTTCACCTTCGTTCAAAGTAAATACAAGGAAGTGATATCAAACAGAGCATCTATAGATTTCAGGATTCTTCTTTTTTTGTACAAAGGAAAATATGAAAACAAAATCTAAACATATTGAACGGTTTCCTTTCTATAGGTCTTAATTATCAAAAAAAAATTTCAGATCGAATTTTAATTATGGTGATATTCATTCTGAAGCAACAGAGATTTACAGAATTTGATAATTCATTTGAATTCTGCGAATTGCCGTGCTTGGTTGCGAAAACTAATATGTTTCCAATAATTTGAAATTTCATCTGTAGATATCAGATGCCTAGTCGAGATCGTAGTTCAACTGAGAATTTGGTGATTTTTTTTGGGAATTTCTTTTGCCTTCTGGACTGTTTAGGGAAGTCCTAATACGTTAAGTTTGAAGTACCTAATAACTGCTGAGAAGTTCATCGGTTTCGGATTTTTTCTCTGTAGATAATGCAAAAAAATGTTGTGTTCGATTTTCGATTTTCCTGTTAACTTACTCGGTTTATCAAGATAAATCGAGTTAATTTATGAAATGCATTGCAAATTGGCATTCGGCAGAAGACTCGAGAACTTTGTAGGTTCCTTGTGTTTTCGATTTACTATTTTCAAAATTTTTTATCATACCATTCCTGAATAGAGCATAAAGAGTACTGAAATGAGACAGAAACCATCATTTTAAATGTTACAGAACTGTCCACACTTAATAGTATATTCAAATAACTGAGCTTAAATTCTCTGAATTTTTTTAGAAATAAATTCATTCCTTCTTAATCATACTGTGTGTTCGTGTTGCTATTTATTAATATATTCTGTATATATGTTATGCGATCAAATCCATATAGACTGTTTTTATTATTTGTACACTTCATATAAATTTTTTATCTATATACACCTATTTTTTATTAATTTTATTTATTAACACTGCTTTTGCAACCACACTTCCTATCTACACTACTGGAAAAAATTGAAGGATCAAAAAAAAATTCCAAATTTTTCGGCAATTTTCAACATGCCGTAACTTTGAGAGGAATGGTCGTACAAGGAATTTAAAAAAGAGAAATTGTAGCTCTCTAGTTTTTGGATTAGAACTTCAAAAATTTTAAGTTTCAGTGGTTTTCGAGTAATGGTAGAAAAATCAGCAACAAAAAAATTCTCAAAATTTTACCACTTTTTTTTCTTGTCTACGAGCGTGGAAATTTTATTTTTGCATAATCGTTATAATGATAGGATACTTTGTTAATTCAGCTTTAATTTATTTTTTCATTGGCCTCAATACGTCCACTTCTCGCCGAGATATCGGTCTTCAAATGGAAAAAGATCCATTTTTTATCCGTTATTAAATTAATAAAAATTTTATTTGTTAGTTTATTTTATTTTTCTTTTTTTGAAATTTATGTACTATCTGCAATTAAAATGTGGAAAAAGCTCGAGAAAATTCTTTTTGCCTTTTTTGAAGATTATGAGCTTGTCAGAGCAAAAAACGTGATCCTTATTTTTTTCAATAATTCAATCGAGTCAAACAAAAAAACGGCTCGCTGGATTGAATTGACTCTTCGTAAGGTTTTTATCAACATACTGAACTGTGAAAGTCACACTTAACATTATTGGTTTCCTCAACATTTTCGATCCAGCGGTAGATTTTCCATGAAACCACCAAAAGCCCTTTTTTTGTTAAATTTTTATATTGATGCGACATGGGGAAAAAAAATTCTATGAATAAGCAATGGTTGTTCATTAATCGGAGTTCATTTAAGGTCTTGAAACCTTCCTTCAATTTTCTGTGCGATCATTGGTTGCTGAGAAATCGATAATCAAAGACAAATGGATCCTTTTCCATTTGAAGACCGATATCTCGGCGAGAAGTGGACGTTGAGGTCGATGAAAAAATAAATTAAAGCTGAATTAACAAAGTATCCCATCATTATAATGATTATGCAAAAATAAAATTTCCATGCTCGTAGACAAGAAAAAAAAAGTGGTAAAATTTTGAGAATTTTTTTGTTGCTGATTTTTCTATCATTACTCGAAAACCACTGAAACTTAAAATTTTTGAAGTTCTAATCCAAAAACTAGACACTTGGAGCTACAATTTCCTTTTTTTAAATTCCTTGTACGACCATTCCTCTCGAAGTTACGGCATGTTGAAAATGGCCGAAAATATTGGAATTTTTTTTTGATCCTTTAATTTTTTCCAGTAGTGTATTTCTGCTGTGAGTATTGTTTTGTGACATTTTATACATGTTTATCTTTATGACCTGTGAAAGCAATTCATGAAATTTGTAAAAAACACCAATAAACTCTCTTTCTCTCTCTACTCCAAATTTTTATATGGCAATCTTTTTCAACATTTTTTTCTTTCATATACAGGAAATTGGTTCATGGTCATTACATATACAATATAGAGAACATTTTTATTGACACATTTACGAATTTAAAAAAATTCAAGGAAAGCCCAGAGCAGGAGCTTCTGAGCGCTCGTTCATTGGTGGGGTAATGGGACTATTACCTCAAAATTTAATATGGGACTTGAGATTGATACCAAATATGTAAATGCAGAATCCCAGTACAATCGGAATTATATTCTGAAAATTATTCCTAAATATCAGAAATGAAAATGAAATATGTAAAAATATAAATTGAAAAAAATTAAATTCTATGGTTCTGATGGTGCGATGCTCTTGAAATTTTGCATGAAAATTCAGTATATCAGTTTACATTCACAAAATAAATTTCACTTGAATCGGATATTCTTTTATGGAAATATGAAGATTCTTCTTTCAATATTCCAATATAATTTTCTATAGTTCTCTTAACGGTATGACTTCAAAAAATTAATAATTACAAATATTAAATTTTATGGTTCTGATGATGCGATCTTCTTGAAATTTTACATGAAAATGCAATATCAGATTCCATTCACTCGAATAGACTATCCTTGTTATTGAAATATAAAGATTCTTCTTCTCGATATTTCAATTGAATTTTCTATATTTCTGTTAACACTATGGCCACGAAATTCTGGATGAAAATTCAGTATATCGATCTCCATTCACAAAATAAATTTCACTCGAATCGGATATCCTGTTATGAAAATATAAAGATTCTTCTCTCAATATTCCAATTAAATTTTCTATGGTTCTATTAATACTATTGCCACAAAGTTTCGCATGGAAATTCAGTACAGTATAATCGCGATAACGTGAACAAAATAAAACCAGGGTTGTTCGCAAAATAGAGGTTGTTCATGTTACCGGAGGTAATTGAAATACAAACTCTACAACGTATTGCTATACAGAATCATTATCTAATAAAATTAAAATACATTCTAATCGAAAGTCACAATGGTTAAAAAAATTAGGAGATCTTAGTTTGCACTTTTTTGGCAGAAACTTTTTTCAGGATGGCCTTCTCCCTTTTCAGTGGTGGGTTATCCTATGAGGCAGAATTTGCTAGTATCAATAGAATTAATCCAATATTTTATTAATCAAGGGTAGAGGCAATCCTCAAAATAATCTAAGCAGCAATGAATAAACAACAAAGTGTTGATTTTTGATCTCGTCACGTCGATATGAATAATGCACTAGACAAGGAAGCGCGTGTGGCATGCCAAAAGGGGAAGTGAGATGAATATACAAGAAGCGTAACGTCTGTAACGGTAACAGTGTAACGTTACAGACGTCTGTACCCGGCTTAAGATTGAGGCGATTGAACTTGGATGTAATGAAAAGCCGAGACCCAATGATGCAGTATCGTATAGAAAATCGACACTGAAGAAATAATAGGATGACGAAATTGATTAATAAAATATTGTATTAATTCGATTGATACTTGTAATTTCCGAAATATTTCATATTTGGCGAGGAACTGCCTCATAAGACAAGCCGCGATTGCACCTTTGGACATGAAAATTTGAATTTACTCAATAATACTTCAATAGAATCAGTTGACAATAGTGTTCACATTATCGAGGGTTCCAGCTTATAGAGAGGTCGATGCAAAAATATTGTTGTTCACGCTATTGAGCCGTTCGATCGAGCTCGTGTTCACAGTATCGCGATTGTACTGTATATAAGTTTTTATTTACAAAAGAAAATTCTTCAGTCGAACCGGATATCCTGTAATGGAAATATAAAGATTCTTCTTTTCAATATTCCAATTGAATTTTCTATGGTTCTGTTAACTATGGCCGCAAAATTTTCGATGAGGCTTATTGTGAGCATCTTGAATTTGGCCGCAACATTTCATTTCGATGGGTTTCGTTTTGTCTGAGATATTGAGGAACAAAAATTTTGAATGGCCATATTTTATGGAACACCTTGTACTATCTGGCTGGTAAACGAACTTAACCGAGGCAATTGGGAACCTAACTCACCCTGAAAATTTCAAGTGTCTAGGACAATCCCTTCAAAAGTTATTGTGCTAATGGCTGGACGGCCGGCCCCACGGACATAATTTAGTTTGACCACCGATTCTTCATCAGGGATTCGAACCCTATCGTTTGAGACCATTTTCGGCTCAAAATTCGAAAATTACAGACATTTGGGCAAAACGATATAGCAATCGCTTAAGTAGAACGAGCGCTCAAGAACCATGGAAGATGTTACAGTCACAGATAAGGATATGATATAATTGTGGAAACCATAACGATATTATATAAATTGTATAAAAATTATGAAAACAATAATTGAAGTAACCACTATTCGAAACGCCGAATTGGAAAAAAAGAAATGAACAAAAAATGACCACAAAAAACTTAACGATACGTGATAAACCCCATAGATAAACTATTATATCGTGCGTTCAAAAAAATTCGTGGTCAAGTAAGCTGTGGATTCTGTTTTTCCCCTCATAGACTCTTAGGAAAAGTAGAATCCACAGCTTACCTAACCAAGAATTTTTTTGAACACACGTTATTTTGTCTATGACAAACCCAAGATTTGAAGGCTATGAATAATACATCACGTATTCAATATTCAATGTTCCGTATTAGTGGGAATCGATTTATTTCTAAATATTATTATCATTTATACAGGATGTTTCATTGGGAAAGGGAAATACTTCACAGTTGCATAGATGGCACCAAGACTGTTCTAGAGATACCCCATTTATTGTGTCTCACTGTCTTCGTAGCCGAGATACAGGGTGTTTTATGAATTTTGCCTGTTTCTTCCTGAGGCCGTACCAGACGAACCACCCGGTATATTTTCTCCATATTTGGCAAATATGTTCCTAATTGAGAGTCCAAACATATCATGCAATAAACGCCTCGAAAATCCAGGTCCGGGTTAACAAAAAATTATTAATCGTTTGAATACTCGAAACAACACCCTGTACATCGGAATTTTGAAAATCTGTTTTAATATTCGAAAACACCACTAAAAACTAAACTGAGACGTATACTTCAATATTTCGCGCAAAAAGTTTTACTGCACAAAATTTCAAGGTATAAATGTGAAGTTTTTAGGAACTTGGATACCCGAAAGTGGTTTGAAGTGACTTTAACAATGAATTATCAACAATATTGAATCCATAATTATTTCAACATTACTCTGTAATTCATTTTCACATTGGTTTTCCTTTTTATAGCTGTATACTTGAAAATCCAGGTCCGGGTTAACAAAAATTATGAATCGTTTGAATCCTCGAAACAACACCCTGTACATCGGAATTTTGAAAATCTGTTTTAAAATTCGAAAAAACCACTAAAAACTGAACTGAGGCGTACACTTCAAATTTTCGCGCAGATAGTTTCAATGCACACATTTTCAACGTAAAAGTGAAGTTTTTAAGAATTTGGATCCCTGAAAGTGGTTTGAAGTGACTTTTAACAATGAATTGTATCAACAATATTGAATCCATAATTATTTCAACATTACTTTTTAATTCATTTCCACATTAGTTTTCATTCATAACGTATAATAATTAGGTATGGATTTCAATATTTTGATAATTCATTGTTAAAAGTCACTTCAAACCACTTTCAGGTATCCAAGTTCTAAAAAACTTTTACGTTGAAAATGTGTGCATTGAAACTATCTGCGCGAAAATTTGAAGTGTACGTTTCAGTTCAGTTTTTAGTGGTTTTTTTGAATTTTAATACAGATTTTCAAAATTCCGATGTTTCGAGTATTCAAACGATTCATAATTTTTTGTTAACCCGGACCTGGATTTTCGAGGGGGTTATTGCATGATATGTTTGGACTCTCAATTAGGAACATATTTGCCAAATATGAAGAAAATATACTGAGTGGTTCGTCTGGTACGGCCTCAGGAAGAAACGGGCAAAATTCATGAAACACCCTATATCTCGGCTACGAAGACAGTGAGACCCAATAAATAGGGTATCTCTGGAACCGTCTTGGTGCCACCTATGCACCAGTGAAGTATTTCCCTTTTCCAATGAAACACCCTGTATAATATCGCTTGACATCAAGCTAAAATTGTGTTTAATTTGTTCCAAATAATTGTCCAGAAATTTCTCGAAAAAGCATGAGTGGTTCTTTTAGATATTTGAGATATTATTTGGTAGAGATGCACACAGAGGAAGTGTACTTGAATACATTATCCAATGCAGTTCAACATTTCATTGAAAGGAGATGTCAGAGTTCAGAGTTATGCCAATCATGACCGAGAAAACCTGGGTTTTGCTAGCTTGACGTTAAACACTACAGAAGACACCAAAATATAGAAATGTGTTACTAAATTAGTGTTCAATTATTTCCAAATTATTTTACAAACATTTTTTGAGGAATCGAAGAATGGTTCTTTTAATTATTTGAAATACTGATTTGTAGGCTTTCATGCAGAAGAATTGTACTTGATCACAGGATCCAATGCAGTTCAACATTTTGTTGAAGAGAGATGTCAAAGTTATGCCGATAACAAATATATTGATCACAAGAAGCTAGTGGTGAGTATTCAGTATTTGCTGACATGAAACCATTGTGAATTTGATCAGGATGAAAGTTCAGACCAGTTGAATCTAAGTATATTTACATAATGAAAAATAAACTATACATATTTTATAAAGAAACTTCTGGGCACATTGAAAACTGAGTAGGTTATTTACTTAGATTAATAACGTCATGTCAATAATTTCAATTGGGGTCTACGGGAGCTCATAAACTCATAACATAGGTACACTGCAGTTCACCTATGTGAATCTAGAAATAAGTTGTTTAGAAAGTATTTCACCTAAAAAACCCTAGAAAATGTTTAAAATAGCTGTAATATGGGCTGTATGGCAACCTTGAATTATAGTGATTCAGGATCAGCTCATTTTTGGGGAGTCACCGAATACCGCCGTCAATAAACGTTTGCACGTGTTTTTGTCTCTGTTGGGATCGTATTTTTGCTATTTAAAAATATCCATAAAATTAAACAAACCAAAATAGTACAATCATACCTCATAACAAATGTTTCCAAAAGCTGAACTATCTGATGTAAAATGAAAAAAAACATATCGAAATACTTTTTTCTTTTTGTAGAAGATGGCACTAGAAGAATAATCGCAATCGGAAATTTTCTGAAAATACAAAAACATCTCGTAATCCCTGAAAGTTTTTACTAGGGTCAAAATTTGGGATAAGGGAAACCACTACTACAGTGTCTATCTATAGTTACAGGTTTCCCTGTATATAGGGGCGCAAAATTTCAACCTGACGGGGGCGCATATACCCAAGTAACGGTTTTGATTATACTATACTTTCAGGCCTATTGTGATCTCCCTTTTCAGATAATTAGGGTATTACCTATAGATCGTCATCCAGTTCCAGTGCTTTATGGATTCAAATTAACTGGAGTTATTGAGAAGCTTGTTTTCAAATAACTAACTTGTCGTAATATTAAGAAGAAATGAAATATCCAATCTCATTGACTTTAATGATATTAGATTGCTACGTTTCGGGCAGAAATAAATTGGTCCTGTGCAGATTATGCAGTTGTCTCTGTCTTATCGTTGGGAGTGGCTTAAATGAACCAGTATAGTTGGCAACTTAAAGTATTCGAATCAAGTATTACACGCAGCCTGACGCGTTGACTCGATACCCATGTTACTCAATTCGAAAGAGACAACAATATATTATTCGTTCATTGGACCATCGCGTCAAACGAAAGCGAAACATAGCACGTAAATCTGTCAAGTATACCATTATTCAACTGGACGGCAAAATACTCTCTCTAATGCATCGAATATCGTATGTTTCCGATGTGAATTTCCGAACCTTTATATGTGCTCGGTGGCTTCACATAACCTACTGCAGGTTTCGTAGTTTCCGTTACTGATCTTGTGCGGGTGATATCTCACAAAAGAATGACCTGTGAGAAATCTTTTATTAGTTTTTTATCTGATGTGTTAATCCATTATAAAAGTTACTATCTTCATTCCCAATCATATACCTCTCTCCCTTTTCTACTTGGAAATTATTTGATTCATTAACTATATTATCTGAAACATTCCGACTACACATGAGGCACACAGAATATCTCAATTCTCAATGTCATGTGGTTCCGCCACAAAGTTGAAGTTTTAAGATGTTCTATTTGAGAGATCCTAACGAAATGGCGCAGACAAATTTAGATCATCATTGAGTACCAAACTCTACAGCTCCCTTTTTATTTTCAGATCAACTTTTCGTTTGATAAAAAATACGGGTGGGTCCATCGATGCTCTTTGGATCACTCAACTTTAATGTTAGTTTGAGATTCATAATGATGTTCTCTAAAAATTTAATTGTCAGTTCTACAGATGTGGAAGAATCGGATGGAAACACGGGAGTTCCAGTGTTAAATTCAAGCAGGCTCGGAGTCCAGTGGAACAATCGAAACCTCAGAGCGATGCGATATTGATTGAATAAGCGACTGGTCTGTTGGAATGGCATTCTGAAAACTCTGATAAGGGTAAGATCGGAGCATTGGTTACAGCAAACGCTGGTATTTCGGTGGTAGTCGCGACTTTGCCGACCGTAGCGTTTGCTGTAACCAATGCTCCGATCTTACCCTTATCAGAGTTTTCAGAATGCCATTCCAATAGATCAGCCGCTTATTCAATATCGCATCGCTCTGAGGTTTCGATTGTTCCACTATTTCACTGGACTCCGAGCCTGCTTGAATTTAACACTGGAACTCCCGTGTTTCCATCCGATTCTTCCACATCTGTATATTGTTGAATGAACTTGCCAGAATACTCGAATCATTGAATGTATCTCAAGCTCCAATTTCTTTCAGGAAAAATGGTTAAATTTTTGCCATACTTTTGCATATACGAGTACTTTCGATATCGCCGTCCCTCGGCTCGTTGCACATATTTGCCTCAACGAGGCCATATATTTCAAATCAACATTGAAGAAATGGAACAAGCAGGTGATCGAGTGCTTACCACAAGATGAGAAATTCCTTCCGAAGTTGATAGACGACGCCTACCAAAATTTCGTGGAGTTTTTGTGTTCTGATAGTGGTGCAAACCTTGGGAGTAAGTAATGATTAATGGTCGATTTCGTCAAAGCCGAACTAGCTTATCATCTATCGAAAAAAGCTATATAAGACGCTTGTCTATCAATCATCCAATTTAGTGTTTTATAGTTATAATTCTCGTTATTCATCTTAAGTCAAGCTAAAGGCTTTCAGAGCCAGCCTCAATCCTCGAAAGAGGTAAATATCCAATACTATCCCTACTATTTTTGTGGTAGCCTGGAATTCAATTTTACTGCCGTGATTTTCGCCATCTGAGAATGTTCTGAATCTGATATTTCTCTCGGATGGTTACGTTTTTCTTTTTATCTTTTAGTGTACGAGAGCTGTCTTTTAAATTTCGGCATTGGGGAAGAAAAAATCAAATATTGAAAATCGTTATTCAAAGTATTCCTATTGATGATCGACTAACTCGTAATGATGAAGTTTTCAGTGCACAATGCAGTTATTTGAGCCGATGGCGATGTTTGAAAGCTCGTTTTGTCGGGGTGAAGAGATTTTGGCAGACAACTGGCCAAGAAATCGTAATGTAACACTCAGAACTTACTCTTCTGAGTTATTCTAGTGGTAGGGTCGCGATATATCTCGTTTTTCCACCCATTCATCGATCGCGAACAACTTTTGTTGAATTTGTATCATCTCGAAACATCTGAACAGTCGACTGCCCAAATTCAAGGTCAGTCACCTATTACGATATAATTGTAGTGTTTCGAATGACAGCTATTGCTTCTTCTTTTGAACGATTGAGAAATTGCGTGAGATCCATCGCGGACACATTTTTTTTGCCAGTTGAATGTTCGAGCAATATTGAAAGTATGCTGGTCCCACTTATGCCTGAGGTTTTCTCAATCTCACATAACGATATTCCATCATCAGTTCGCTACAACTGATTTGGATGGTTTACACGAAATTCGTTTTGAATCGATCGGTCCTTGACGGAGCTTCATCGCCAAAAACTGATTTGACATTTGATCAATGCACTGTTTCTGAGTGGTAAATACACGTCAAAATTCGTCTTCTTCTTCTTCTTCCGTCTTCCTCTTGGAGCCTGTTCTTCTTCGATGATGTTTATTCGGTGCGTAAGTTATCACTCCATCTCTTTCTGGGTCGACCGATATACTTCTCCTTCCTAGAGGTGATTTATCCCTTGCCTTCTTCACCATTCTGTTTTGCTCCATTCTTTCTATGTGCGCGTTCCATTCTACCTTTCTGTTATTTATCCACTCCCCGATTTTCTCCACTTCACACAGCTTTCTGATCTCATCACTCCTTTCTCTGTCGTACAGGGTTTTTCCGGAAATTCTGCGAAAAATCTTCATTTCCGCTGTCTCCAGCATACGTCTTGTTCCGCAGTATCTGGTCTGGTTTCAGTCGTGTAAGTCATGATCGGTCTTATGGTCAAAATTGATATGAAATAATCAGCGATTAAGTACGAAGATAAAATGGTAATCTTCTTCATATATTGCATATATGGGCATTGAAAGAGAATCCATCATATAAATATATACATTCTGTATTCAATTTTCATAAATGCTTTCTACATTTCATTAGTGCATATGATCTCACTTAGCCTAACCTAATACTGAATTCAACTTGCAGTTTTCTTGAGAAGTGATGGTAAAGAATGCAGAAAGGAACTAGAAAAAAATGCTACTGAAGAACTGGGAGTATGTTTCTCAAGTTTCTTTACTCCATTCAATGCTAGTAATCATTTGACTGAAGACGTTTTGTGCAGGTCAGTATTTTCTTAGAGGTCGCGTTTTCAGAAGTATTAATAACTTTCATTTTCCTAGCCATTGCTAATTAATTGAATTGGTTTCATTGTATTCACTATGTCACTTCAGAAAATTAGTGAAATCAACAGGTTTTAGCTCAGAAGGCAAGCAAAGTTACCAATGTCATATTTTCGAGTCACATTTTCCATTATAGAAACGCTGAATTGTTGCTATTATTCAGTTTATAACTCACAGTCAGATAAATATTCGATGCATTTATTTAGGTTATGGGTACTTGGATAAACCATCCAAATGGTTCACTGATGGATCAAAATCAGAAAGATCGAGAAGCATTGGGGTATATGGCCCTGAACTGAGAATCTCTGAATCCCTGTGAAGTGAACCCTCTATATTGTACAGGGTGGGCATATTTCGATGTTTTAGCACTACAACTTTTAAACCAGAGGAGATAGACAAAATCTGATACCCACTTCTCGATCTCTTTTTCTGAGAAACTAACAAGAGTAGGTATTATTCATTTTTGGCTACCTTATTTTGTTTTCGAGTTATAAGCGAAAATTGGAAAAGTGTCGATATCGAAAAAAAAATCATATCTCCGCTAATACTAGAATCCAGTGGCGTGCTCCCCTTTTTTCACCATTTCTAATCACGAAGCTATGACCCAAAGTTATGTTTTTTTTGAATAGGAATACTAGATTTTTGTGCCATTTTCTGAAAGCTTAATTTTTTCTGATTTCAAAAATATATAACATCGTATATTTTTTTCTGAGTCTCAATATTTTCTATGGTTTTAACTGTTGATGAGCACAGAAAAATGGAGCTTTTTATAACAAGACCAGTCTCCTTCCGTCAATCTCATTATTTCTATGCTTTCAACTAATTTCTACAAAATTCGAACATGGATATATTTCATAAACTCTCTTCTTCTCCTCTTGAAATGGATTAGGAAATAACGAAAAGATCCACATGATCCTCCGTTTCAATCGATATACTTAGTTACAATGAGATGGATACAGGAGAATATTTTTGTTGCTCTCCAGAAAAAATACGCACAAGTGCCAGTCTATTTCAAAGCGCATATGAAATAACGCATATAGATGTGATTAAAAAGTTATCAATTCAGTTAGAAAAATAACGAAGGAAAAATATTTTTCAATGCCTAATAGTGATTACAATAATAGGTCAGTAGGTAATAACTTAGAATGAGGATCAAGTTTCATAGCAGTCTATTATTCTTTGATCTTGGAGAAATTGAGTAAAGAGCATCGAAATGAAAAGACTACTGGAAAGAGATTGTGGTAATTATACGATGCTAAATTTTTCTGTGCTCACCAACAGTTGGAACCATAGAAAATATTTAGACTCAGATGAAAATTGGTTTTTGACTATTTTCTATACTCATATTGATACAAATCATACAATGTTATATATTTTTGAAATCAGAAAAAATTGAGCTTTCAGAAAATGGCACAAAAATTTAGTATTCCCATTTAAAAAAACATAACTTTGAGTCATAGCTTCGTAATTTGAAATGGTGCAAAAAAGACGAGCACGCCACTGGATTCTACGTAAAAAGGTGCCTACATAATGTTTTAATTTCAGAGCTCTATCATCAGTATTAGCGGAGATATGATTTTTTTTTCGATATCAACACTTTTCCAATTTTCGCTTATAACTCGAAAACAAAATAAGGTAGCCAAAAATGAATACTACTCTTGTTACACGAGCACCGAGCACTAAGCACTTTTCAAAATCAAACTTAATATTTTCCATCCAAATATCTCTTAGTTTGGAATTTTGATTTTTTCTTTTTAATGTTATCGTGTTTTGAACTGGACATAATTGAAATTGACAATAGGTTTTTTCAGTCGTCGTTTAATAGATATTTAAGCACTAGGTTATTCAAGAGAGCGACTAATGGTCAAGATATTTTAGTTAATTAATAGTTCGAGACCATTAGTCGCTTGATTAATAACTGGGTTGATTACAAGATTTTTCTGACGACATCAATATGAACTGTAGATAAATTCTTGATTGAAATAAACTCTTATTTTTTACAAGACATACATTTGACATTTGAAATTCGTGACGATTTCACTCACCTCTATCAGAGAGCTCCAGTCAGCGGAGCTGCGGGTGATGGTAGAGCTGCTGACGGGGCAAATATAATTTGTACCGTATGGGACATGGGAGTATCAGCAGATAAGATCTGCAGGGTCTGTGTACCAGAATCAGAAACAGCTGAATACATGGTATGCAAGTTTCCAGAGCTGAGTGAACTAAAAACAATTCATACGGGGAAATCGGTCCCGGATACCCAAAAGGTGTTGTCGGTTTTCGACGTCAGCGCCATGGGGTTTCCATGAATTTATAGGGTAGAGAACAAAATATCTACATTGTCGCAGTTCCCGAAATTATAACCTAGCCATAACGACCCAATTTATTATAATAATTATAATTATTTTATCTTGTTCAATAATGAAATCAAAAATATGAAATTCGAATTAAATATTATTCCTGTGTCGTTCACCATTTTCAATTTTCATTTTCAGGAATTTTATTACTCTGAAGGGGTGCACCACAGCAACAGTCGATAAACACTGTCCTGATAATAAAGTTTTCCAACAATTACTTACACGTTTTTTTGAGAACTTCGGTAAACTTGTCCAACTCAAGACATAAAAGCTCTTTTACGACGCCGATGATGGTCTTATCACCCAAACCTGATGAGAAGAAAGAAAAACCATTATCTACTACAACAGTGCGTTCTTTTGGTGAAACTGATGTTCGATTTGGAATGGAATTATTAACGGAAAAGCAACTTTCACAAGCATTTTTATTTCTGTTCAAGAATAACTCGACTTCATCAGACAAATTCATCAGGCGTATGTAGACTCGATCATGGAAAAAATCAAACCTTCCTGCTGATAAGAATAGAAGAGCATACCTATTATTTTGTTTTTGTATTTAAATGTTTCTATGTAACAATAAAGCATTGCGCTTCCATAGAAGCCGAACAAGAAATCCAATGATTTTTGCTCGAAACAATTGGGCAGAGCTCTATCATCAGTATTAGCGGAGATATGATTTTTTTTTCGATATCAACACTTTTCCAATTTTCGCTTATAACTCGAAAACAAAATAAGGTAGCCAAAAATGAATACTACTCTTGTTACACGAGCACCGAGCACTAAGCACCTTTCAAAATCAAACTTAATATTTTCCATCCAAATATCTCTTAGTTTGGAATTTTGATTTTTTCTTTTTAATGTTATCGTGTTTTGAACTGGACATAATGAAATTGACAATAGGTTTTTTCAGCGAGTCGTTTAATAGATATTTAAGCAACTAGGTTATTCAAGAGAGCGACTAATGGTCAAGATATTTTAGAGCGTTCGCTCCGCTCACGCATTAATAGTTCGAGACCATTAGTCGCTTGATTAATAACTGGGTTGATTACAAGATTTTTCTGACGACATCAATATGAACTGTAGATAAATTCTTGATTGAAATAAACTCTTATTTTTTACAAGACATACATTTGACATAATATAAATTTCTATATTTTATGTTACTGTTGAGTTCTGACATTACTCTATCGCTTCTGAATGCTTCATGTTTATTTGTTCATGGAAATAGCACACTGAAACAGCATCAATTGAACATTAAAATTGGTCATTTATATTCAATTTTGTACATATTAAAATCACCTTTTAGGTCGACGAAATAGTTATTTTTGATAAATTCCGGATATACAGACAGGTTACCATGACGACATACCAAAAAAAGTTATGGAGAAAGAGTGACGTCTTGTCAATAAATTAGATGGAAATGTTTCTTATGGTTTTCTGAGCTCTATATGACATTCATTCAGTTAACAAACTGTATCTAAAATATTCGCCAATAAATTACTTGAAATCATGATAAAAGATACCTGAATCGTATGTTGCATTGCTCCATAGAGCTTTCCTGAAAAAATTCCGCCATTACATCAAAACAATCTGTTTTTGTCAAAATAATGAAAACGTAAAAACCACAAAGTCCATAACATACAACGAGATTGTTTTTTAACACCAGTGTTTGTAATGCAAGAAAAAATGAACAAATTTTTTATCTATAGAAATGAAACGAACGAAAAAACTTTAGTTTTTTGTCTATTTGAAGCACGCGAAAGTCTGTAATTTCTATGTTCCAACAAGTCTGAATGAAGGGCTTAGTGCTTATTAATTCCTGAAAGTGCTTGGGAGCACTTTGGTACTCGGGAGCACTTTTTCGAATTACTAAGCACTAAGCCCTTTCGAAAAATTCGCGAAGCACCAAGCACTAAGCACTGGTTCAATTAAGTGCTCGCGAGTACAGTGCTTACGAGCACAAAAGTGCTTCGAGTGCTTTCACGAGCACTAAGCACAAGGCTTCGGCACAGCTCTGGTACAGACAGAGATAATGTCCATAAACTCATATGCGCTAAGAAGTGTCTCAAAATGAACTTCAAGGGGGCACATTTCTACATCACTACGGACAGCTAGGCCACGCTGAGATCCCTGGAATCACACTTACAGGGGTCTCTGCTGGTCTGGGATTGCCGTTACACCATGAAGCAAACTGGCGAGAGGTAATAAAATGGGTGCCAGGGCATTGTTGGGTAGAAGGAAATGAAAAAGCCGATTAACTCGCAAAAAGTGTGTAGCAGAGTTAACTTTGGAAGAGATTATTTTTAGTAATCTGGGAAAATAAGGAATCAATCAAAACGACATATGTGTTTTCACTCGAAGGTTTATACAGGGTCTTATAAATGATTGTAACAGCGCAGTTGGCTTTGGATTGCAGAATACCAATCTTTAACCAATCAGAACATAGCATGATCACAAAATTCTGTGGTTTGCATAATTAAAGCCAACTGCGCTGTTACAATCAATTATAGAGACCCTGTACAATACTAACTTTAATCGACTACATCATACACGTTCTAGAAGGAAGTAACATAATAGGATGCGCTTACGCATAGCCAATAATAATTAAACATTACTAGGCGGGTGTTTTCAAATAAATGAATACATATTTTGATATATCCAACAAAGTGCATCAAGGTTAATAACTACAGGACCTCAGCCTTCATGTGAGCTTGGAAGAGACCAAAGGCCAAGGTCGAGCAATAAGAGTTGAATAGCAGAATTAGCCTATGGAGAAACACTCCTGAACTTACTCAGGTCAAAAATTCGTGACGATTTCACTCACCTCTACCAGAGAGCTCCAGTCAGCGGAGCTTCGGGTGATGGCAGGGCTGCTGACGGGGCAAATATAATTTGTACCGTATGGGACATGGGAGTGTCAACAGATAAGATCTGCAGGGTCTGTGGACCAGAATCAGAAACAGCTGAACACATGGTATGCAAGTTTCCAGAGCTGAGTGAACTAAAAACAATTCATATGGGGAAATCCGTCCTGGATACCCAAAAGGTGTTTTTCGTCAACGTGTTTTCGACCTCAACGCCATGGGGTTTCCATGAATGTATAGGGTAGAGAACAAAATATCTACATCAGTGGCGCAGCCAGGATTTTGTTTTGTGGGGGGGCTGAACTTAAGAATTCTTGATGATACAACAAATACGAAAGTTTCAAAAAAATAAAGAAGAAAGGAATAACGAAGAAATTTAATCTTTGAGGGGGGCTGCAGCCCCAAAGCCCCCTCCCCCACCTAGCTGCGCCAGTGATCTACATTGTCGCAGTTCCCGAAATTATAACCTAGCCATAACCACCCAAGTTCTAATAATAATAATTATTTTTATTTTGTTCAATAATGAAATCAAAAATATGAAATTCGAATTAAATACTATTCCTGTGTCGTTCACCATTTTCAATTTTCATTTTCAGGAATTTTATTACTCTGAAGGGGTGCATCACAGCAACAGTCGATAAACACTGTTCTGATAATAAAGTTTTCCAACAATTACTTACACGTTTTTTTGAGAACTTCGGTAAACTTTGTCCAACTCAAGACATAAAACCTCTTTCTACGACGCCGATGATGGTCTTATCACCCAAACCTGATGAGAAGAAAGAAAAACCATTATCTACTACAACACTGCGTTCTTTTGGTAAAACTGATGTTCGAGTTGGAATGGAATTATTAACGGAAAAACAACTTTCACAAGCATTTATATTTCTGTTCAAGAATAACTCTGACTTCATCAGACAAATTCACCAGGCGTATGTGGACTCGATCATGGAAAAGATCAAACCTTCCTGCTGATAAGAATAGAAGAGCATACCTATTATTTTGTTTTGGTATTTAAATGTTTTTCTATGTAACAATAAAGCATTGCGCTTCCATAGAAGCCGAACAAGAAATCCAATGATTTTTGCTCGAAACAATTGGGCAATATGGTTAGGGAGGGCATCCTAAAAGATTCAAGCATCCTTTTAGTCTGTTAGTGTGAGAAAAAAAGTTTCAACATATCAGCTTCACAATAACGAAACAAAATAACGTCGAGCCTGCGGGGACAGATACGTTTAGTCAGATAGACAATCTTGAGTTTGTCTTGCATGGCAACATCTAGGAATTCTGGCTAACTGGTTGGCCGTATATTTTGGGGCTTATCTTCTCTTTCTATATTTGTAGACACTTCTTAGATGTCCTAAATTGAGGTACCTATTCGCTTTTTTAGCGAACTACCAATCTTGTTTTTCGCTCCTTTTACCAGTTTTTCGGTCCTCGCTTGGGTGACCTTTTGGATGGTTCATACAAGGAATGCCTTGATCACATTCAGCGATTGTCCAATTAATAGTTCTAAAGGACCTATTTTGATAAATATATTCTGGGATGCGAGTCTCAGTTCCATCTCCTTCCTCGAAAACTTTGTAAGTACCATTTCTGAACTTTGTCCCCAATATGATAATGAAATTTTCGACGGTGATTTCAATATAAATCTATTTGATGTTCGCTCAAAACATGTGTACGACTTACATAAGGCTTTTTCGCAAACTTACTCGGGTTAACTCGATCCCTAACCTTCGCGTTCGTTTACCTAACCCGAACATCCAACCCGTGTTCGGAAAGTACGCTGCTATTAACTCGATCACTGACCCAGGTTGATTTATCGTAACCCTACACAAGAGCAGACCCCGTATTCTCGACAGGTGATCTTTCAAAGCGAATACGAACTTCATTGCGCGGTGTGCATTTTTGCAGGTAAAAGAGGTACTCGCGCAACGAAGTTCGTATACGCTTCGAAAGATCACTTGTCCAGAATACGGGCCTTGGGTCGTAGAGTCACCACATGCGCACTGCAGTTTAATTTTGTATTTGAAAAAGGCGGGAATAAGTCGTCTACTCTTTTCTTAGTAATTGCATATATTCTTTTCCTAAAAATTATGGAAAGCGAAGGTAATTTGGCTCAAAGTGAAATGTGTGGTTCTATGAGCCAAGAAAATAATGTAAAACAACTTCTTCATAACTTTTTATACCGATCTTTCTATGCTAAAGCTACAGTCTTCTTCACTTCTTTCACAGAGTTACTCAAAGATAGCATTAAATATGGGAGAGCACACCAGAAATTATAAGACAGATTTCACAAAAGCCAATAAATGCAAAGCTGGAGACAATCTGAAAATAAACTGGAGCTGAAAAAACCCAATTCTTTACTCCTTTAACGTAGGTACCCAAAAATAACATTAAACGTGGAAGGGCACACCAGAAATTATAAGAAAGATTTTATAAAAGCCAATCAACGCAAGCAAAGCTAGGAACAATCCGAAAATAGACTGGGACTGAAAAAATGAATTCATAAAATATTTGGTTATGTTATCGATACGTCTGACACTTCAAATCCTAAACCTGATGTGCTCGTAAACTTAGAACCCGGGTCCGTGATCCGAGTAGTTCCGTCACGTGACCCAATGGATCTAGTTAATAATCCTGAGTAAGTTTCCGAAAACGCCTATATAGTATTGGAATTAGCAAATTCAAGGCAGTTGATCAATGTATCTATTGTACTAGAAACCACAGCTCATTCTTCACCCTATTAGACTTGATTATTGTGGACATGGACATTGCAGTACCTACCTATACAGTCATCGGATACACTTCATGTACCCAACACATCTCATGATCTCGTATTCTGTGGAAAGAGGGAAATAGTTTTCCGAGAATATAGAGACTAAAAACCTGAATGCACAACAGTTTTACTACAGTGACCCAGAGTCTATTCATTGGTGCGGAGTTTACGATTTGAGAGATATCGGGGAGAAGGTCGACTTTTTCAATTAGATCATTATGGCACTCCTAGATTTACATGCGCCTAAACGAACCGTAAGATTCCCAAAGAGTAACGAAACGTGGTTGACAGATAATATTCGCAAAATGATTAAATTGAAAAATGATTCACTTTCCCGCTACAAACGTACTAAGGACCCCCTGCAGTGGGGTTACCTTAAAAGTTTGAGAAAACAAATAACACTGGTGGTACGGATGGAAAAAATCATAGATATATGTACTAACCTTACAAGGATGAGGCCTGTCATTCAACACTTTCGGAGAATGTGATGCCAAGAGAGAGATAGAGCTAGAGGTGGCAAAAAGCCCGCAAATCCAGCCAATGCATGCTTATGAAAATTCTCTTATTTATACGTTTTTCTTGAGATTTTTTGGAGCAAACATGAAAATAATGAATATTTACTTTGCCTAAAAGTTATTTGTTTTGATGGGCACAAAAATTAATATATAAAAAAGGATATTCGCGGGAAAAATGTGAATGCCCTTCGAGATCGTTCTATCATGGTTTATTTAAAAATTTAAAAGAAACATAATTTTTATTATTCATCATTGAAAAAGTGATATTTTACAAATAAATAACTAAGGCATTTATTTAACTACAATCAAATCATACAAATCTTCTATTTACGTCACATGAAAGAAATCACTTTTTAAGATTAAACTCATTTAAAAAGATAATCGAACAAAAAATAACAAGGGTATATATATATATATATATATAATACTAATTGTTTTTTTACAGTCTTGTTTTATTTATATATGTATTGTTTGTTAAGGGAGATTAGACTGGGTTATTTAGAGTGAAGTGGGTTTTCTCTTTTGTTTTTTGACCTAGCTTTCGAATAATATTTATTTCTTCTTCAGGGTCTACTACAAAATAACAACAAATTGTATTTTTACACATTAAAATTCACATTAAAATATTTTAAACTTACACAATCGAGGTTATTTACTCTTTTTCATCGGTGTTTTTTAGCTGTATATAATCTTTTTTCCTTGAGTGTAATTGTTGTTCATTCATACTTAATTAACATCAAAATTTTTACAAATATCTTAAATAAATAAATAAAATCTCACGTCTACGTCACATTCACAGAACATATAACCTTTATACAGGGGGGTGAAACGCTAGAAGTAAAATCTACAACACGGACATACGTCTCCCCATTTATTTTGGGGGCGGAGCCAAGAAGTGACGTATGTCTGAGCTAAATCCAAATTATGTCAAATGGGATGGGAATGATGGGATGTCATTATTGTCATTGTCAATGCTGCCATTTTTATTGTTTGTGTGTTGTTTTTGTTTGAGTCCGAAGAAGTAAAGTAAAATTTGAGTTTCAAGTGGAATAATTGTTTAAATATTGCCAATATGAAAGTATTTGTGAGGAGATTGAAAGTTATATTTTCTGTTTCTTTGATAAGCAATAAGGTTATAGTAATCATTCTCTTTTTGGATGCATAGATAAATAAACTCTCTAGATGCCCAACTAGCCGATATTTTTGGTTTCATATATTTAGTTCGAGCGACCGTCCGCTAGAGTATAAATTTTAAGGTTTTCTGTCATTTGAAATGTCTTCTTGGTTATATTTTTATAAACATGGCCGTAGAAAGATAAACATGAAAGTTTTGAACTGGTTTTTTGTGAATGTCTGCGCCGAAAAGTTGATAAATTGAACAAAATTCTCGAAATCATTCTTTAGAGTTCGTTTCTTGAACGAATAAGTTGTCTACAATTCCAGCCTCAGAGTAAGAAATAAACATTTAATATTTTCAACATGGGCATTACTAAATGTGCAGTTAACGGTTGTAAAGTGAACGCCCTTCCCAGGCATCGTTTCCCTTATTTCAAGAAGGACTTCTCTAGATTCCAGAAGTGGTTAGATATTTTACAAGATGAAAATCTAAATGCAATGACTGCAGAAGATGTTTGTGGCAAAAATCGTCTCATATTCATTTTGAGGAAAAATATGTATTATCAGGAACAAAGATATTGCATATAGATGCACTACCAACCCTTTTTATCCATAATGGATCTGCCTCAGGTTAGTAATTGTGTTAATATTAGTAAATATGCTGTAATTGCTACCTAAAATCATGTAGTATCTCCATTATTCGAACGTGAATTTAGTATTATATATTTTACGTTTGCCATTCTTAACCGAACTCAATACTGCAGATTTTTAATTAATTATGTGTACTATCTTCTTTATAATTATTGCAGACTGGAAATTTGCTGCTTTCACCAGACAGAGATATTGAAATACCATCTTCATATATTTGATTATTATGATTATTCTTTCACTTCAGCTGAAGAAACACCAGCAGGAACATCCTCCAAAGCCAGAGCTTTAGAAAGTAATGTTGAAATTTCCCTTGAACTATGTGAGTACTGAAATAATAATGTTTTATTTTTTTTCTGATGCAAATTTCATCGCAATATTGATTTAGTTCATAATAATAATAGGTTAATGTAAAGAAGTCTTTTTTGTGAGTAATACATAATATATTATCAGTTCATTGATGTTTACGTATACGTCAATATAACAGTTATATTGATGAATAAATAATAGCCCTAATAATTGTATCGAATAATTCGTATTGTAATATATCATCCGATTATGTAATTCATATTCATAGACATGAAATTATTTAATATTTTATTCTTTAACTATAGCTGAAGAAACACCAGCAGGAACATTCTCCAATGCCAGAACTTCAGCTAAAGAAACACCAGCAGGAACATCCTCCAATGCCAGAACTTCAGCTAAAGAAACACCAGCAGGCTGAAGTATCCCAGTGATGGATTGGCCTCATATTTCAGCAATATCGTGAAAATTATTCAGTGAATTTGTTCCCGAAAGAAAAGAATCGTAAGAGGGGCAAAAATTCTCTGATTTACAAATTTTTCCTTATTCCTCATGTGAATAGACAGTTTTTGCATTTTTTTTTTCATTGTTGATTTGCCAACACCAGTATTGCTCCGCTTTTTCACAGTTGATAATTCTATTACCATTACTGACTCAAATATCGTTTAAAAATGCACTCTTGTTGACTATTGCCTGTTTTAATACTTTCATAATCTTATGAATGTATCAAGTAATATATTGAAGAATACCTTTGCTATTAAAATTAGATTTTAATTTAGTCTGTACGTATTTTTTTCTATTACCATTACTGCCTCAAAAATCGTTGAAAAATGCACTCTTGTTGACTATAGCCTGTTCTAATATTTTGATCAAATCTGATGAATATATCAAGTTTATCTGTATTTATATTTACAAACACCTTCAGTTGTAAATTTCAATTTATCTTTTTCAAGTCTTTCATAAGATATTACTGTACACATTTCTCTTGTTATGTAATTTTTTCCTTTTCAATTTGTATTGTATATTATTTATGTATTTTTCCTACTGTAATTATTCTCATAATATATTATATTCGTTGAAAAATTTTTCATATTTCTGCCTCTAAATAAATTCAAGATGAACTAAAATATCTCTTAGCTAATAAAATTGTTCCTGAGTTAAGTCGAATAAAAAATGTTTATTGTCATGTCCAATTGGCTTATTATCATTCAGCTTAAAATTCAAGTGAATGATAATAAGCAAATTGGATTTGACAATAAACAATTTTTTAATCGACTAATCCAGGATGAAAGCGTTACGATATTATTTGAATCCCGCCAAATTCCCGCCATATCCCCTCCATATCACCAGTAGTTCAAGCGACCGTCCGCTTGGTGTCTCTGATGATCGTGAAACCACCTCTTAGTACGTGCGTTGGGCATCTAGAGAGTTTATTTATCTATGGTTGGATGTATCTTTGCCTTACGAATGAATCAGTGTTATTGTGTACTGTGTAGTGACTACCTATAGTGACTTAACTTGACTTTTTTAATAAAGTGTTGATTTTCTATACGTATTATATGAAAAAATGCTTCAAAATTTGTCAACAATTGCTCGGAAGTTTTTCAACTGTACTCAAATTGTAAGACCTGTGGTTGATCATGAATGTTTTTTAGTTCAAAACATTCAATAAATATGTACTGTACAATTGAGCCTAATAAATAATTATTTTATAATGTATATTTTCTTCAAATCTGCCTTTTAACTCCGAAACAATAGGAAAAGCAAGTAAATAAATAAAAATAAAAAATATATATTATCTTCTTTCTCTCTCTTTCTGGAACACAGAGCATTGTCAAAATTCGGGACGAAACCATAGATCCTCTCTCTTACAAAAAGCGACCACCCCTCAGAATCCAATCGCCCCATTTATTTTTGACGTTTCAAATGTCACGCGTGTTGTAAGGGTTTAGTAGGCAGATAGCACTTCTTATATTTATGTTCTGTGCCTTTATATTCTTATCCGTCATCTCAGCTGTGTTGTCTCATCTGTCAGACTCTTTCTTATTTTGGTCATCGGTCTTATCTTTTTCTTTCTTTACTCGTCCACAGGTCCCATGTAGGTTTCTCTCCTTTCTCCTCCATTCTTGTGTCATCAAATATGAGTAGATATTGTTTAATGAGTTTGTATCTGTTTTTTTGTTCATCGGAGCATCTTCATTGTTTATGTAATACATTTCGAGGAATAAACGTTTTTTTCAGATTGTTTTCTGTTTTTACTATAGATGTTTCTTCAAAGTTAATTTATGGTCTTTTTCTGTACTATGTTTTAGCAATGCGCATCTTTCTGGATGATTTTTGATGTCACTTTTGTGTCCTTTTATTCTATTTTCATTAATTGTGATGTTTGTCCTGTGTATACTTCCTCACATTCTGCGCATGGTATTTTATATACAACGTTGGATCTTTCCTGTATCTCTATTTTATCCTTTGTTTTCGAGAATAGTTTATTTGTCTTGTGTGTGTATTTTTGATATTTTTATGTTTTCACTTCTGAACTCTCTTATGATCTTTTCTGTTAGATTTCCTAAGTTTGGTAATGAACAAAATACCTGTCTCTCATTTTGATCTTGTTGTTCTCTTCTTCCTTATGTTGGTTTCTATGTTCATCACCCTATTTATGAATTTTCTTGGGTATCCATTTTGTTCTAGTGTTCGCTTCAATGTTTTCAAATTTTTTCCCTGAATGTTTCATGGCTTATTTTTTTTATTCTATCTTTCATGTTATTTATTGTGTTTACCTTGATTTGGATGTCGTGGTTGGACATGTAGTGGATTGTCCTGTTGTTGCTGTTGGTTTTTTGTAACAGTCTAGTATTATTTTTTGATTGTTGTCCCTTATGGTCTTTGTGTCTAGAAAGGGCACCCATTTTTCTTATTTCTTATTTATTATTATTTCTTATTTTTCTTATTATATTTTCTTATTATCATGGCACACTTGAATGAAAATAGAAGAACTAATTGCAATATTCAATGATGGAGAAATAGATTGTAAACTTAAAATTCACAGTGGAAAGAGAAAACGAAAGAAAAATGGGTGCCCTTTCTAGACACAAAGACCATAAGGGACAACAATCAAAAAATAATACTAGACTGTTACAAAAACCAACAGCAACAAACAGGACAATCCACTACATGTCCAACCACGACATCCAAATCAAGGTAAACACAATAAAATACATGAAAGATAGAATAAAAAAAATAAGCCATGAAACATTCAGGGAAAAAAATTTGAAAACATTGAAGCGAACACTAGAACAAAATGGATACCCAAGAAAATTCATAAATAGGGTGTGATGAACATAGAAACCAACATAAGG
Organism: Propylea japonica; assembly: GCA_013421045.1. Taxonomy (NCBI): domain Eukaryota; kingdom Metazoa; phylum Arthropoda; class Insecta; order Coleoptera; family Coccinellidae; genus Propylea; species Propylea japonica. The sequence continues at coordinate 6,574,239 of CM024245.1, read as the reverse complement.
GAAGAGAGAGAACAACAAGATCAAAATGAGAGACAGGTATTTTGTTCATTACCAACTTAGGAAATCTAACAGAAAAGATCATAAGAGAGTTCAGAAGTGAAAACATAAAAATATCAAAAAAATACACACACAAGACAAATAAACTATTCTCGAAAACAAAGGATAAAATAGAGATACAGGAAAGATCCAACGTTGTATATAAAATACCATGCGCAGAATGTGAGGAAGTATACACAGGACAAACATCACAATTAATGAAAAATAGAATAAAAGGACACAAAAGTGACATCAAAAATCATCCCGAAAGATGCGCATTGGCTAAACATAGTACAGAAAAAGACCATAAAATTAACTTTGAAGAAACATCTATAGTAAAAACAGAAAACAATCTGAAAAAACGTTTATTCCTCGAAATGTATTACATAAACAATGAAGATGCTCCGATGAACAAAAAAACAGATACAAAACTCATTAAACAATATCTACTCATATTTGATGACACAAGAATGGAGGAGAAGGAGAGAAACCTACATGGGACCTGTGGACGAGTAAAGAAAGAAAAAGATAAGACCGATGACCAAAATAAGAAAAAGAGTCTGACAGATGAGACAACACAGCTGAGATGACGGATAAGAAATATAAAGGTTATGTTCTGTGAATGTGACGTAGACGTGAGATTTTATTATTTATTTTAAGATATTTGTAAAAAATTTTAGATTATATACAGCTAAAAAACACCGATGAAAAAGAGTAAAATAACCTCGATTGTGTGTAAGTTTAAAAAATTTTAATGTGATATTTTAATGTGTAAAAATACAATTTGTGTTATTTGTATGTAGTACCTGAAGAAGAAGAATATAAAATATTATTCGAAAGCTAGGTCAAAAAACAAAAAAGAGAAAACCACTTCACTCTAAATAACCCAGTCTAATCTCCCTTAACAAACAATACATATATATATATATATATATATTCTTTTGAAAATATATATATATATATATATCAACCCTTGTTATTTTTTGTTCGATTATTATTATATTAGGGGTAATAATAACCTAGTGAACTATAGTTACTATATACTCTAATGAATCGTAAAATAAACTAGAACCTATAAAAAAACCTAAAAATAATGCAATTTAAAAAAAGTAAATCTAAATTGCCTGAAGGGCGCTGTTATTATTGATGTTTAAAATGAATTAGTTTAGTTAATCTACTTCTTCCTTGTAGCGACTTCATTTTCTGTTTTCTGAATGTGATGAACTCTGATTGTGAAAAATAATTTAATGATTAATTTAACTAATTGTAATAAATGACCCTGCAGTGGATCCTGTTCCTTGATATGGTCTGTCATACTTATAAAGAGTTCAGCTATATTCAACCTTCTGAGGACTTGTATCGTGAAAATTGGAACATTTAGGCTAGAAATATTGCACAAACCACCCCTGTTTTTTTCTCTAAAAGAGATGATTGTGATACGTCACAAAGTAGTGACTGTGCACACACTTCACAATTCAGGGTTTCAGTTATTCTTCTAGCAATAAATCCTGCAATGTATCCAATTATATCATCTAAATATTGACAATTCTGAAGGTCCTCTAATAATCTCATTTGATGGAAATCATTTTCTGCAGGTGTGTTCAAAATATCAGAGCTAACGATAAGAGAATCTACAGAATTATCATGTTTTTCAATACTTGAGCTCACATGCAGTATACTCGTTTGGTCTTGAGCTAAACAATTTGCGCCCTCAGAGGATTTGATTTCTGAGTGAATCAGTAATCGCTTGTAAACTTCTTCGAATTGCCTGGCTGTGGGGTTATTGTTGAATCCCCCTCGAGTACGAATTGCAGAAAAAAACATTTCTAAATGGTCCTGGCTCAGTTTATAAGTGAAAAGAAAATCCATCTGCTTTGTCAGAATAAGATCATCAATTAAATTTCCCACACTCATTAATGATACAACAAGGCCAAGGAACCCAGTCTTTCTTCCAGATTGTATTATTACATTGCCATTTTTATCTTTTAAATTAATTATGAAATCAATGGATTCCTTGATGAATTTTTTTATGATTAAGTGATTATCCATTGTCACAGGCCTCTTATAAACAACTTTTTATGAAAAGTTGCGGGAATTCAAAACATCAAATATATTATTGATATTTCTACAAAATTTGACTGTTGATTCGGAGTTTGAAAACTCTGGAAGATTAAGCACATGTCCCAAATAGTCCAGGGCATCTGCGACACTGTTGCTGAATACTTCTACGGCTAATTTCACTTTCATTTTTCCTCTCCCATAATTCAAGTGGCGCGATCAAATTTTTGTTGCCGCATGTAACCCGGCTTCTTCTTGTATTTTGACCAACTGAACTAAGTATTGCCATTCAATTTTACCATTGTCTTTATCATATAGATATTGCCAATCACCTAGTGTATTTCTAATTCATTTAATCATGTGGCAAGGGTGTAGATTATATGTTTTTTTTCTCCAGATGAGGGATTAAGAAATATGGCTTTATGTTGGGCCAAGTTAAATCAGCTCCTAGAATATTACACATGATATTGGGATGGCAACTATCAAATGTCAAGGAGACCACTTTGGTACCAGTATTTTCAATTTGTAGTAGACATCCCTTTACAAGAGTTGCTTTCTCCTAAGCTGTTAAGGAATCTTTTAAAAAATAAGCAATAGGGACCTTCCATCTTGTATTTAGACCCACTGCCATAAACACAAGAGCATTTTTAGGTCCTGGCAAATTATCGTTTTCCCGAAAATTTGTTCCATAATTTATGTACCCCATATGTCTTGTTCCATTCCACTCAATATACTCTTTGATGGCCATTTCATTCATAATTAATCCTATTTTGAGCAACTTGCCTTTTTCTTTTTCTATGTTGGCTTTTGAATGGATCGCCAGAATAGCTTCCACTGTATTTTGTTATTGTACGAGGATGGGGTAAACATTTTTTCCCAAAAAGATTTCTCACATAATTATACGCAGAAGAGGAATAAAAAATTGAGGGTCAGGTCAAAGGTTCGTAAAGCAGGTGGGAAGATGCCAAGGCCTTATTTCATCTGCCTAAATATGAGCTGCTTTTCAGCTTCGGGTAAAGAGTCCTGAAAATTTTGTTCAAAGTCATTAATAACCATAAAAAAGAAGAGAAAATTTAAAACCCTCTGAATTTGGAAACTGAACATTAGGGCAATTACAAAAAAAGTTCATGCTTCTGCTAATCTTTTATTATTTGTATCTTATATAATATACATTATACATTTGTATATGCTTGAATATCGAAATATTTTATAATGAAGGCCATCTCGTTTCTCTCAAGAGTTTTGAGTAGAAGTTTTCTCCAATACAACAAACACTCCTATCTGAAATAAAAAAAGACAAAAGCAGACAAAGAAACTTAGTTATTAATTTGATACATTCATCAAAGTATGTCAACCGAAATGGACTACTGGAGCAGGTCAGTTGGAAGATCAAGGAAGGATAGGATTCATGGATAAGAGGTGTTACTTAAACATCAAATACCAAAATAAATATTGATGTGGACACAGCAAGGAAAAACTAGAAGGAAACCCAGGAAAAGATCCCTGAAGAAAATATGGATTGGAAATTTTTGGAATGAGAATTACTGGATGAAATATGATTGAAAAGAGAAGAGAATTCAATTGCAACATATACATAACCTTCCAAAAGTTCAGGAAGCTCAACGAGTGGAGAGCGTTCTTAAGACAATATCCAGCCATCCAAGTGATGATCCTTCAGAATCTCATCTTTGGTAACCGCTACAGGAGCCAAGTAGGTGAATTTTCCCCTATAGTAGAAACAGAAAATATACCTTCGTAGGAAGCCAGGTAAAATAATAGATAAATAATATTAGTATACGCAGTAAGCATTAAAACTTTTCTGTATATTCAGAATGAAAAAAAAATCAGGAACACTTTTTTCATGATTTGTACATGCAATGCCAAAAAAACATAATAAGCAATCAGCATTCACGCTAATAAAATATGTATTGAAAAAATTGTCACATTCACTTACTTTTAAAATAAGTGAGCTTTGAGCAGAGAGCTTCTTCTTTTGCTTCAAGTCATCTAGAAGTGAATTCAAAGAACTTATTCTGCTTTTATAGCGCCTGGTTTTATTTTGCAACATCTTGATTGTATTTTTATATTTCTGAATTGTTTCTTGAGAACACTTCCAATACTCATGACGTTTTCTAGGATCTTCCAGATCAGTTTCCTTAAAATCACCCACGCGTATTGGATACTGTATCTTCCTAAAATATAATATAATTATACATAAAGAGTCTGCAGAACAAAATGAAAATTACAAGAGAGTACTTACCTTTTTTTGGTTGCAGTCCATTAAAACCTGAAGTGCTTTCTGGTAAAACCGAGGTCATGGGCACATCTAGTTCCATTGAATTTGAAACGAGTAATGACGAAGTAGATGGTGTGTTATTATCTTCTGCTTGAAAAATAAATTTTAATTTGAATTAAATGTAATAAGATTTATGTAAATCGAACAAAAGAACAATAGGCGGATGAATTCAATGGGCTAACAAGCTTCTCAAAAAGATCTACATGTATACCTAGGCGTAAAAGTTTTCTTCGAATAGATTTCTTTTCAGTTCTACCAGTAAAGTCGAAAACTGACGGCACTGATCCCACTTTTAAATTTTTGTTTCCGTGAACATTTATGAAGTAGTCCTCTTCAAGAAAATGTTTACTGAAAATTATAGAAAAGTCCGTGGGATTGAAATTTTGTCTTCGGATGGCCAGCAACCATTTTTTCCTTAGAATTTCGTCTTTTGGAAATCTATAAAGAAGATAAGGCATAATCACTCCTATATAATATTTTAAGAACTAACAAATAAATCAAATTAAAAAACCAGATGTGAAAGAAGTATAGGGAACTTACCTATGAAATTTGATATTTTGGCCTTTTTTAAACCTGTTTGTGCAGTTTACTGCTGCACACGATTTATAACCATAATTATCTCTCAAAATAAATTTGAAACATGTCTGAAAAATAGCAAAAAAAACAAATTATTCTCAAAAAATGAAATTAATCCAATTAATATTGCCACATAGAAATTATAACTCCAAAGTAAGGTTAGTATATCTATGTCTTGCCACCACTAGCTCTATCTTTCTTTTGGCATCATGAGTCTCTCTCTTTCGCCGCTTCCATTGGAGTTATAATTTCTATGGAAAAATGCATTCTCATGTCTCAATTCCATAATGGAGATGATATTTGGGGAAAAATGAGAAAATTTGGAATTGTTAACTCCAAATCGAATCATGAAATACCTGATAACCTTAAGAAACCAAACGAGCTCAATAGTTTCTTTACCAGTGATGCTGGTGTCCAGTTCCAAGCCGATTCACCTACTAATGACTTCTATAGGAGCAACAGTTTGAATGCAGAGGTGTCCCTTTTCAGCTTTGTTGGAGTTGATGAGGTTGAGGTACTCACCGCCATCACAGAGATAAATTCCGGACCAGAGGGAGTGGATGGTATTAACAAATTTGTCTTAATACTCTGTTGTACCTTTATCCTTCCATACCTCACCCACATTATAAATTTTTGTATTACCCATTCTGTCAGTCCAAAATGTTGGAAGAGGGTACTAGTGGTGCCATTGCCGAATATCGCAGATCCCAAAGACTATAGGGACTCACGACCCGTCAGCATATTATCTTGCGTGTCAAAGGTTTTGAAAAAGATTATTAATAAACAATTAAAATAATTTGTGGAAGAAAACAACATACAACCGGAGACAAAATCAGGGTTCAGAAAACGACACGGATGCGCCACGGTACTAAGTAATGTGACAGACTATATGTTTCGGGCAGCTGATGAGGGAAAAATGACTCTTCTGGCTCTGCTAGATTTCACGAGAGCATTTGATACAATCGTTCATGAACTTCTTCTTTTTTCTTTTTATTTATTTATTTCTTCTTTGGGATACAAACTAGTTTAACCCAAAATAGTATCCACATAATCAACATACATCGTAACTAAGATATCAGGCCTAAAAATACATATACTTAAGAAACAAAAATGTTCACAAACTAAAATAACACAAATAACTTGAACGCAGTAACTTCAACGAGCCAGACACGTTTCAAAAAACAATCCTCTGTGAATCCTTGGTCTTGCTTAACTCATTTTGATAAAAACAAATTTAAGAAAAGCCCTGAGCATGAGCTTTTGAGCGCTCGTTCATTGGTGGAGCAATAAGACTTTTACCCCAAAATATTATATGGTACTTGATATTGAGACCAAATAAATAAATAAATACACAATCTCGGCACAATCAAAAATATATTCTGGAAACTATTCACAAAATGAAATGCGATCCTCTTGGAATTTTGCATGAAAACACTGTATATCGGTCTTCATTTTTTTATGGAAATATGAAGCTCCTTCTTTTTAATATTCCAATGAATTTTCTATGGTTCTGTGTACACAATGGCCAAGAAGTTTTGCATGAGACTCGTTATGAGCATCTTGCATGTGGGGGCAACATTTAATTTCGATTGATTTCGCTTTGTCTGAGATATTGAGGAACAAAAATTTTGAATGGCCATATTTTGTGGAACACCCTGTACGATTTGGCTGTTTAACGAACTTAACTAAGGCATTTTTGGGACCCGAACTCACCCTGAAAATCTCAAGTCTTTAGAACAATCCGTGCGAAGGTTATCATGCTAATGGACGGCCAGCCCCACGGACTGAATTGAGTTTGACCACAGATTCTTCATTAAGGAGTCGAACCCTATCGTTTGAGGCCATTTAGCCTCAAAATGTGAAAATAACAGACATTTGGGCAAAACGATATAACACTCGTTTAAGTAGAAGATCGCTCAAAAATAATTCCGGTTGGCTTTGTATGGAAGATAGGAAAAAGGTTCATATTGTGCGTGTTTTTTTCGAGGTATCATTCATTTTAAGGTTCCACAGTCTCCCCTACCATCATAAAAGGATCATATTTATAACTCATGTTCACTATATGATTACAAGATTCAGGAGAAAGTTTCTCCTCTTCAACCTATTTTTCTTATCACCACTATATTGGAATACGAAATTTGTGCCAAAACTTATGGGACATTCGCTATTCTCATTCTCATTTGGTTGAATCGTCTATTTATGAACGAAGTATATCAATAGAACAGCAATTCCGATGAATAAAGGCTCAAAATTATCAAACTGTTTGCCAAATATTAGCTATGTTGTATTTCCTCAATAACATGAGATTTTCACTTCATAACAGATTTGATTACTGCTTGTCCCAACAAGGTGGATTTTGGAATTTTAATCTAGAGTTCACGATCTTCGATATCGCGATTTCAGAACTCGAAAGAAAAAAAGCTGTATTCTCATGATCTCGGAGGAAATTATTTTTTATGACATTCATTGTCGCGAATGAAATCTTCTCATGAAATAGAATGTACATTCTTGTTCAGGATTATCTGTTCCATTGGTGATGCTCACTTCAGCGCATTTTATTACTTTCTGGGCCAAACTGTCGAGAAAGGAATCCTCACGATAGCTATTCGAGTTAAACGATCGTTTAGGTATTAGACATACCAAAGATGCACTGTACTATTAGACTACGAAGTTTTCTGCTTCTGCTTTTAAGCGCTCGAGTACTATATCGTTTTGCCCCAATCTCTGTAATTTTCGAATTTTGTGCCGAAAACAATCCGAGGTCGAATTCAATTTTGTCCGTGGGGCCGTCCGTCCGTTAGCATGATAACTTTCTAAGGGATCGTCCTAGAGACTGGAGATTTTCAGACTGAGTTTGGTTCCCAAATGCCGTGGTTGAGTTCGTTAACCAGCCGAATCGTACAGGTGTTCCATAAAATATGGCAAAAAAAATTTTTGTTCCTCAATATCTCAGATAAAACAAAACCAATCGAAATGAATTTTGCGGCCACATGCAAGATGCTCATTATAAGCCTCATGCTGAAAAAATTTTGCGGCCATAGTGTAAACAGAACCATATAAAATTCAATTGGAATATTGAAAAGAATCCGGTTGTTAATAAAGATTGATATACTGAATGTTCGTGCTAAATTTAGAAAAATTTCAAAATTTTTTTTATATTTTAATTATTGATTTCTTACATATTTCATTTTTTGAATAATTTTCATGATATAATTCCGATCGTGCTGAGATTTTGCATATACTTAGCATGAATCTCAAGCCTCATACATAATTTTGAGGCGATAGCATTATTTCTCCACCAATGAACGAGCGCTCACGAGCACCTGCTCAGGGCTTTTCTTAATTTTTTTTGTATTCCATGTACATTTTTCATTATTATTGAGTCCAAACGATACCTATATTAAATTCGAAAACATATTTGTCATCATTGAGTTCAAAAATATTTATAAAAAATATTTTTAAACTCAATGATATTACCTAATACGTGAAGGGAATTTATTACTGTTAGTGACAAACCCGGTTATACTGAAGAATTTCGGTTCGATGTATAAAATGTCGAGCGTACGCCAAAATCTGTGAGGTCTTCAGGCACTTTTTAATTACCCTCTGGAATATAAATGAGCCTGGTGAATCTTGGAAATTCAACATCTGCTCTTTCTTTCCATCTTCTCGTGTTTCAAACCGGAACGAGCCAAATTCAAGCCGTCGACAGCTGGCTCGACACGTGAAACTCAAATTTCCGAAATACAGGGAAACCAAAAATTGATTTATTTTTCACTTGTACATTATATGTTTATTTTACCTTAGAAACGGTTGCTATAAATACACTCATTATGCCCGTGGGCATTTTAGCGGGCATTATGGATCATAACGCCCGCTCACAACGAAAACAATAATGACATTCACTTAATAAAATGATGACAGCAATAACGAACTTCAAAATATTACCAAATGCCATGGTTACTACTGAAAGTTAAATGAAAAAAAAACATAGGAGCAATCGAATTTTATTGTAATTAAATGATATATTCGTGAAAAATAAAATCTTGTATGCACCACGAGCGTTATTAGATCCTAACGCCCATCGGGCAACATTCATCCCTCGGGGGAATGTTTCCCTCCGGGCGTTAGGATCCATATAACGCACATGGTACATAAATAACTATTGTATGGATGATTGAAAGAAATTTCGTCAGAATCTACACATGCAGAATAAAAATTTGAACTTTTAAGATTTTCCTCTCGAGGCATAAGCTGTTATTTCGTGTAAAGTGTTAGGTTATGACTTTAATCTTTTGCCACCAAAAATGATAAGCTTTATAAGTATTCTTAGTGCAGACGATCAGAGAATAGGGCTGCGCAGTGATGCTGTGCGAGATAGGGTTATGCGGTTCGCACGAAGCACGATGCACTGCGCGACGACGTAACTGTAAGGAAAGAACGATCGAACAACGAAGTAATTTTTTTTTCACACTAATCTGAAATAATCGAGATTATAATATGCAAAATTTGTTATTTCGTCCGAGAGCGGGAAATTCTAAAAAAAAATTAAATTCGGTCGATTTGAAGATATTCAACCGATCACTCGAACGTAAAAAATTAAACTGGCATATAAATAACGATCAAAAGACGTAATCAGGTACACTCGTTCGAAAAAATCGGGTTTTCATGCGAAATTTTTTTTGTCCGAATAAATTCGAAAAAAAAAGAAAACAAGATAGTTCTATCAGTTCGACGATCTTTAATCGATCACCGAAACGCCTCTATAATTTTCCAAAATCGTCCGTCATCCGTTGGAAAAAAAACGGCGATTTTGTAACCTCTCGGCGATCTCGCCGGGGAGTTTTTGGTCACAATCTTATTTAAATTGCGAATTTTTTAATGAAATCTTCGTCGTCCTACCTTCATTCAGGAATACAGAAAAAAATTATATAAAATCATTCATACGAAATGATTATTTTCTCTTTAACTGATTAGAAAAATCAAAGCAAGTAGTAATCGAATTCCTTCATTCTGGTGATTTCAGGAAAAATACCTTTTTCTTACGATAACATCGAAAATTTTCTCCTTCTTTCTCTTCGTAAGAAAATAATTCACTAAATAAACATGAAGTACTTTATGAGGGAATTATTTTCAACACAATCACAGAATCATTTATCAATTTATTTATTATTCATACTTAATAAGAAATCACATTTATTGGAATGATTATTGATGGTATAGTTTGAACAACGACTTCTAACATTCATTTCCGAACATGTTTAATGTTTGCTGATCATATATCAATAGAAATATACTATAATATTATAGTATATTTCTATACATATATCCCTCTCAGGTAAAAGGATATTTCAATATTTTATTATATTTACATAATATAATACCTACATGTCAGACGATTTGAATTCACATTCACAGTTGTACAAAATACAAAAATGTTGTTTGTATTTCCTATATACATATAAAATTTGTTTTTCCAGAACTCAATCGAGAAAATTCTAATCAACACTCTCATGAGCTAATGAAAACAAACTCATCACATAAATACAAAAATAACTGTGTATTTCCCCATTGACAAAATTCGAGTATAAAATTTCCATTAAAATCGCAAATTTTTCCTCCTTGGGTCACGAACTTGAGGACCACCTCGAGAAATTTATCGCACACATGCCTCAAGGATCATTCACGCGTCAAACGACTCACCTCCTCGCTGCTCTTCTCTTCGCGCTTCCTAGTAGTATAGGTGAGCGTATACCCATTTGTTTCAATGGGTATGTTCAGCAGCACTCAACTGTTGGCATAAAGCAAAAATCAGTTGAGTAGAGTTGAGTTTCGGCGGATGAAAATCTTCTGAACGTTTCGCTGAGTGATTTACAAATCTGACGTATCATGATATAAAACCTTATTTTTTGATACCCAGTTGAGAAACTTGTTGTGATTGTACTTGCAGATTATAAATTGAACTGTATTTGGAATAACCAAAATACTCCTCAATAAACTTCAACTCACAGAACACAACAATACCAAACTTCAACTGAAAACCCTAAACATAAACAAATCACAAAATAGGTATATGCACATGTCTCAGTGGTCAGATGAGTTACAAAGCGCAAATTTTTACCGCTGCCAGAAATCGGCAGCTGCTGAGAAACATTAATCTGTCAGTGGTTTTGCTGAACGCTATCGCTTCCTCAACTTACTCAACTGTTGTCAACAGTGCTGCTGAACGTACCCGTTGCAAACCTGTCCGGTGGAAAATGACAATTTCTTTCCGAGCGCTCCGCTTCGTCAAAGTGCGCAACTAATATGCCCCGCGTGTCACTATTCCGCTCTTCGCTTCGCGCCTCCTATATGAGCGTCTACCCATTTAATTCAGTGCAAACCTCTTCGCGCCTCTTCGCCCAAGTGTGCGCGTCTACCTTTAAGACCGGACGCACAACGGAATCGACAGTCTCGATAGACAGTCTTCAATGTGAAGAGAGAAAAGATGTAGAAAAGTCTTGACTTCTTCTTCAAGAAATTAAGAACTTCGGTCCGGAATGTCCAAATATCCAAGCCATTAGCGAAAAAACGTCATTATTTATATGCGATTTCGGTCAGTTCGTTTTGACATGAGCCTTTGTGAAAACCATTTTTTGTACAACTGCCATTAAAAGTGACACTTTTAATGACAGCAAACAATGTTGAAATTGAGCTTCCACGTTAATTAACGTCACTTTTAACACTCATATCATTTTGAAGTTTATTGTCATTGCAATTTCGCCCATTTCATTATCAAAGTAGGGCAGTTGTACAAAAACATTGTGTGGTATTAGTTTAAAGTGATTTGATTTTGTTTGTGAAATTGTTCAATTCGCTCCACTCATTTCACAAACTTTTTCACTCACAAAATAAAACGTCACTTTTAACACTCATATCATAAACAGCTATTATTAAGTATCCTATTCAGAATCAATTTTGCTCGATATATTTTGTGTCATATTCCAAAAATATTTCTGAGCGAAACTATCGCAACTGTAAAATTATATATAAGTAATTACTTTTATCTGGATGCGACGTCTAGTCGTAAATACCCGCATACAGGAAATAGAAGATCTCTTATCAACAATAAATAAAATTATTCAAAACACATAATAAGGTATTTAATTAAACCACTAATCTCACATCTTCAAACAAATTTGCATTTCCTCTATGATCTCGGGATCGATCTACTCGACGAGACCGTTTACGAAACCAGATTAATTTTAGCAAGTTATGAGGTGCCATATCCTCTTACGGGCCGCCGGAGGGCCATAATAATTATCTCGAGGAGACCTTACAGAGTGTCCGGATGGCGTTCGACAGCTGCTCTTCAGCCAGGCCAACCTTCCTCGGTCTCTGATTTGGATTGTCTTGAAATCTGAAAATATTCGACATAAGGTGGTCGGCTATCGGCATAGTCGGGTAGTGTTTTGGACTCGTAGTGAATTTAACCATTGATGAGTGTTTAAAGTTGAAATATTTTTTTGTGAAGTTTTTGAGGTGAGTAGTAGAACCTGAATTATTTTGTTTACTATTTGTATTTGTGATTAATTTTTATACCTATTATTCATTTTTATAATTTGAATCATTTTGGACATTCAACGAAAATGATATTTTCGTTTTATGACATTTTTCATCAAAAATGTTTTTTGTTTTTTCAAAAAAAAAAGATCGCAACTGCAATCGAAATAAAAATGTGGAATATGAGATTTTTTTCAATTAACGATTTGAAAACCTTCGATTTTTCAAATTATGTCATAGTCAAGAAAAATTTTTAGATTTCTTTCATTTGAAAAATATTTTCGTTTCTTCTTCAATTGAAAAATATCAAAATCAACAATGTCATCAAATTAATGTATAGCATAATATGTAACATTCTTCAGTTTTACATTAAAAAACTTATATTTCCCCAATGAAATCATATTCGATACCTCAATGATTTTCACCTTTATTTTTAAATTGAGAAAAAAAATCAAAATCACTGCATTCAAATAAATTAGTAGAATATGTAAATATGTATATATTATCCTCCAAATGGTGAAAACTGATTCTAAATTATTGTTCATATAAAATTTAAAATCACGACAGTAATATTTGAAGATTTCGACTCCGAATGATTTTGAACGTTTATTCCTTCAAGAATCTTCTTGAAGATGAAAATAATAAAATTAAAGTCATCAAATATAAATGTTTCTCGGAGAAATCGCAAATGATATACTAAATCAATTATTGTTTAAATACTAAATAGTGACTCAAGTAGATCATAACGTTCATACAGGAACACCAATTCAGTAATCAATACTATATCAATACTCCTCATCAAAATCAAGAATGCTAGAATTGAATTGAATTGAATAGTTGTTATAACTTCGAACTATTCTAATTGTGAGAGGTTCAAGGAAAGGAACAATCTTTTTTCGTCAATCGTCCGGGAATGGGTACTTCTCTTCTCTCTAAAAAAGTAGCACTTCCCGACCTAGTTCAGGAAGTAAATATGATTTTTCCGCCGACCTCGAAATAAAAGGTGATTTCAATGTGTAGGAAATTGATCATTAATGACCCATTTCAATGCTCAATTTTTTGGCTATTTTAATGTGCAATCCCCATGGCAACCGTTCACAAATTATTCAGAAGCACTACGAGAAATGTCAAAACTCTACTGGAACATAGATACATAGATGTCAAATGTGAGTCTTGTGCAGAATGAGAATGTATTTCAATCAAGAATTCATACACAAATCATATTGAGATCGTCGGAAAAAATCTTGTAATCAACTCGGTTATTAATCGAGCAATCGAACAATTAACGCGTTCGCTCCGCTTGACTTGACCATTAGTCGCTGTCTTTAATAACCTAGTTGATTAAATAACTAGTAATAAATGTAGTTGATAACCCCATAGCAACGATATAACGGCTGACAATTCATATAAAATTAGTTGTTAAAAGTTGGCATGTTTTGTTTAGCAATGCGCAATAATTCTTCAATTCTATGGTGTTTCTTCACAGTTGCCGTAAATGGTTTCTTTGGACTCGCAGACATCCTAGAATTTTGTCTACTTGTCCAAAAAGCCCTTCTTTCCGGACTTGTTACATAAACTAGTATTAATACCCTCATCAGTCATCAGGTCATTATAGATACAATGTTTCACTATTACGGAAAAAATGATTATTTATTAATTTCAATCCCTAAGCACCCACAAGTATCAATTTTGGACGTTATACAAAACGAAACCTTCACGGTTCCGCTTTCTCGACAACGGCCTCGTTTTAAATGAATTAATTTGGGGATGATGCATTGAAAACACCCAGCATATGCTCCCAAAAAAACTAATTGCCAATGCAAGGGACCGAGAGTGTTAAATAATTGTTATTTTTTGGACGAGGTATTTCCTGTTTCGATCCTTATTTTGATAAGGACTACAACTGTTTGATCCTCTTTTAGATAAATACGAAAAAATTTTTCATTACACGGTGGTAATTTTTATGACAACTTGATTTGTCTTGGCATGATACTCATCCATAATTATTCAGATACAGCCAAATTGGCCTTCTGGAAAAGATCGCGGATAAGACTGAAAATGCACGTTTGAAGTTAAGTATTCTACGATTCGTATATGCAATGAAGAATTTAATGCTCTGTTACTTGCAACGAGTTGCAACTGGAATGGTTCAGTAGTTTCGATATTCATCCCTAAGATTTATTTCATATGTGTATAAACAATAAGCTCATTCATAACATAATTAAAACTCGTCGTTTGTGCATCTTAATTTTTAAAGACTTATGTCGCAATTCATATTGCACCACTGTTTGAGCCACGACTAAGATCTTATTTCTAGCCATCATTTTTGGTGGCTGATGATATACTTTATGATATGGTATATGTATAATTTCTAAACAGTCCACTAATATTATCGCTATTGGTATTCTTTGAATTTCATAAATTGATATTGTTTAGAAATATTCAATATGACAAAATTACGTATAATAGTACGGAACTATCAAATGACTGCTATGTGATAATAGCGAAATCAGGGGGGACACCGGGATAATTGACTCCCTAAGAATTTTTCGATGGTTCCTTTATTTCTATTGTTATTTTTTTTTGCCTTTGAACTATTCAAGTTTCATCTTTTTCTGGTATTGCTCATCGACCTCGGGGGAGCCCTTGGTCGATGAGCTGGAAGAGCCCCTGAAATATAATTATCAAAATTTATTATACTTATTCTTTAAATTCGAACTGAAGTAGTTGAATTGTTCATCTTTTCTATTTTCAGCGGCTCAAAGACTTGTCAAATTGAAAGCGCTTCTTTAAAATCACGAAAATGCATAAAATTGGAGTAACTTAGCTTAGATTAGGCAAGCTTGAGTCAGAGGTCAGACTTGTCTCAGATGGATGTGTGAGTCGGAAATCGGTATAAATGGGTATAACGTAAATGAGGTTCGTAATGAGTCCTATCTTGTCTTATCCCAATAGTTCGACATATTTTAAGAATTTATTCGAAAGTTCAAAAAGTATGGAGTACAATAGATACAAAGAAAATGAATGAATCTACAACTATTCTTCGAAATAAACTAATAGTGTCAAAAACAATTCCATGAATTGACATACATACAGGGTGTTCTGATTTGTTTCCGACAAACTGAAATGGGTGATAGATCACATCATTTTAAGCAAAAAAGTTCCTATGAACATGGGTCCGGAAATGCTTCGTTTCCGAGATACAGGGTGTTAAAGTTGAAAAAATAATTTGCGTTTTCTTTAATATGTTGCGACTGCTTCGAAATCCTTCCATGAAATTTCGTATACAGGGGTTTTTTGGGACGATAAATTTAAATTTGTGGTCGATTTGGGTATATTTTCTAGAGGCGCCACCGGCAACCATTTCAACCCATGTAAACCGTTGCAACTTCCTTGTGCTACCCTGTACACCGTTTTGGACTCAAAAAATCGATTCATTCATCTTTTTTACTCAAAAAAGGTATACCTCATCGAAGTCGCTAGGAGCAATCGTTTCAGAGAAAAATGCATTTAAAGCCAAAGGGTCCCAAAACTTCTCCGAAAATTATTCCCATTCAAATATTTAATTTAAATTCATTTTGAAAATTTCTAAGGCGAAATGCACGCGGATTTTCTATTGCCCACTAATAGTACAAGTGTTATGCTATGTAATTGTTGTTTTTAAGTGTTCTGAATAACAGAACGCAAATTATTTTTTCAACTTTAACACCCTGTATCTCGGGAACGAAGCATTTCCGGACCCATGTTCATAGGAACTTTTTTGCTTGAAATGATGTGATCTATCACCCATTTCAGTTTGTCGGAAACAAATCACAACACCCTGTATATACAAAACAACACCTTTAATCTCCCGTCATTTTTTAAATGGAACACACTTTCAATATTTTCTATTTTATTGTTCTTTCTCATATCCTGATCACAAATAAATGCTAGGTCGGTCGATTTCTTTATTTTAAGAACAATTTTACACAGAAAATTTCGAAATAATATTACCAAAAACAAAAATATGTGGAATTATTGCATATTTTTTTTATTCGAACAATATACGTAAAAGTACCACTTTTTCAATAAACACTTTGCAATAACCATAAAATTTTTGTATACAACTCATTCCCAGATATAAGAAACATTTAAACAAATTATTCACGGTATCAGAAAATTTGTCATTACCTATTTGTTATCTGTTACCATGATTTAATGCGATAGAAATATTAGCATGAAATTGAAAAAAATGACGAAAGGTGATGATCACACGAGTATTGATAAGCATTGGCAACGAAAAATAACCCATGCAGTGCCTGTAATAATTAAAATAGATCTTGCGGTGAGCCGGTTCTATAGCTCTGAAACCCATAAATTTAACCTCTTATGCTTCTCAATGACATCGAATGGGCTTTAAATTTTTACTACATCACGGTTAATCGGTAATATCGCGAATAATGCTCTCTTCAGGTCTACAAATAAGGAGGTGGTCTGGCTGCAAAATGAACAAACAAAATTCTTCTAGTTTTTACCTCAGGAACGACAGGTGTTGTATAGAAGGAGCAGTGATTGGTAGACTTCCAGATCTCTCTTGAACGGCAGCTGCGAATGTAAGGTTCATCGACTGACAGGGGGGTATTAGGCTAAATTGCTATTTGAAGTGACAGGAGATTTAAATGTTTTCGGAGTTTGAGATGGGCACGTGGCCTTTATTTTGCTTTTAACAATAGATTTGAGACGAGTAAATTTTGGTAGATAGAGAGGTTTGTCCTTTGTAATGGAATTTCACGTTGTTTTTCTTTATAGATAAATTTTGAAATTTGAATTATTTGGATAATATCATGATTTCGGGAAACAGATATAAATTATTATTTGTAAATCGAATTTTTTAAGTTATGCGTAGATGGGGCACTCAGTCAAAAACCTAATAAGCTGTGAAACTTTTAGGTCACTTCATCATTTACCTTTGAACATTCATTAACAGTGATTTTCTCGCATTCTAATAAAAATTACAAAGATTCGAGAGATATGAAACGTTTAGGTATCAACCTGAACAAAAATAAAATATTCAACTGGAAATGCTAAATTTTATTAATAGTATAATTATTGCCACCTATTTATGTTTCTTAATTTGATTTTATGAAGCATAAAATTGTAAACATTTCAGTTTTTTACGTGTTACGAATTGACTGATGATGTTATAAGGTTCTCGCGAATAAAGGGTTGTTTTCTTATAAAACTGAAGAAAAATCAAATTGATATTTCTAGAGAAACTCGGTTTTCTAATTCACCATTTCACGATCTGTTTTTATTGTTGATCAACATGAATTGCTGCATTCCATTTCAATTTTCGATCTATGAAGGAGTATACAGGATGTGGCAGTATAACGTCATCAAAAATCAAAGTGAGATTTCTCACCTCATTCTGAGAAGAAAAGTTCATATAAACATGGCTTCATTACTAAGATACGGGATGTTGAAGTTCAAGAACAATATTTATGTTTATTTCAACATCTCGAAGTTGACTACAGCTATTGAAATTAATAACGATATACGTAGCTAATTGGTACATTGAAAAGCACAATAAAAAATCTAGTGAGTTTTTGACAAATTATCTCATGCTTCAATTGTATTGTCTCTAATCGTTTTCGAGAAATAAACATTGAAGAACATGAATTACAGATTCACATAAGAATTTCTCTGAAAAAATGAATTGATGATAATAATATTCGTTACTCAACTTAAGGATCACAGAATTTAAATTCAATAGTAATAGTCAATTTTGAAATATTAAGAAAAATTCTTTTGAACTTTGACATCCGGTATGAACTTTTCCTCTTGAAATGGACTGAGAAAACTTTCTTTGGTCTTTGATGATGTTTTATTGAAACACATCTTTCTATACTTTGGAATGATATCTCGAATATCTATATTCAAGGTTAAAAAGAGAAGTTCCCTTTTCTCGAGTTTTTTGAAAAACTCATTAATAACTATTTGTTCATCATAGACAGTGTCCGATGCACTAAAAAACATGTTCGAATTTATCTGGATTACATCAAAAAATGAAATATTTACTCGAAATGTATGCAAAAAAAACGAAAAATTCATAAATTCATGCATGTGAATTAGTTTCTCTCACGGAATAACTTAATTAAGATCTTTTAATCTTTATTATTCATGAATTAGAAATTTTTTCCCTCAAACTAAAATGAAAGAGGAATTTAATGTCTACTCAATTGAACATTAATGACCCATTTTAATTTTCAATTTATGTTGTTTTAATGTGCAACTGTCATGAGCAACCGAACACAAAGCATTCAGAAGCAATACGAGTAATGTCAAAACTCGATATACTTGATCATAGAAATTTATATAATGTCGAATTAATATCTTGTGCAAATTGAGAATGTATTTCAATCTAGAATTGTCACTCAATTGATAATGAAGTCGGCGGAAAAATCTTGTAATCAACTCGTTTATTAGTCTAGCGAATAATGGTCTCGAACTATTAATGCGCTCGCTCCGCCCACGCGTCGAAATATCTTAACTATTAACCAATTGATTAAATGATAAATAATAAGGCTATTTAATTCGATTCCCGAAACACTCGTAAAAATTGGACTGCAATTTCTGTAATATCATTGAGTGGTATTTTTAAACTCAATGGTAATATTGAAGTTTGCAGAGCTTAGTGAAATTTTGTTCCTGAGAAAATTCTGTAATTAAAGAGTGTTGCAAGCACGAAATATGAATTTGAATTTAATGTTGTTATTCCTATGTGACTTGTTCATTTTACATAAGCGAACAGATGGCACAAAAATGGTGTAAATCATAGTAATTAATAATTATTTCAAAAGATAGGTAGTAATTATCAACGAAAAATTCGAAAATTGAAACAATAGGTATTATCGGATGACAGGTGTCTATCCAATAGACTATGCGATCGTTTAAATATTCAAGAGTTTCTCCAAATGTTTCAATAGTGTGAATGATATTGATATGCATGTAAATGCCAAGTGAAGGGATTCAATAACAAACCAATAGATTTGAAATGAGTCCACACCTGTCCAGATTATGTCCACAAGATTCCAGCAGTGGTTTACAAAGACCAGGACACTGCTGAGCTGTAAGGGTATCCTGTGTGCGTATGCATGATGGCTTTTAAAGCTGGTCCTAGCCGAATTAACGTGTTAGTAACACCTGGCGCACGTAAAACGTGTTTTCCGTTTATTTTGCGGAAGAGACGATTTGATGGATCCATTGGAGTCTGGAGTGGTTATCCTTGTTCCTTTGAATGAGGGTAAATAATTATATGATCTTGCTAGGACTCTTTCGATGAAATGTAGGTACATTTACAGGAAATCATTCGTGTATTGACTACGACATACTTCATTATTGAAAAACTAGCAAACAGTCAATGATACACACAAAATGTAATATTCATTCAAATTTAAAAAACATTCAGATTGAATGTTTTGATCAGAAAAAACAATAAATATGCCCATCGATGAATCTAAGCAACGACAATTATTGAACGTATTTTCGGCTTCTTTTCAATTCTAGACTCGGAGGTAATTTGGGCATATATCATCATATTCCACTATTCTTTGAATGGGCAAATGCTAAATACTTATACTGCTGATATTGAGTGTCTACTTAAAAATGTAAAGAATTACTAAACAGAGGGTGAATTCATTCATTTGAATCACGACAATACATATATTTCCGCCGACCTCGAAATAAAAGGTGATTTTAATGTGTACGAAATTGAGCATTAATGACCCATTTTAATGCTCAATTTTTTTAGCCATTTTAATGTGCAATCCTCATGGCAACCGTACACAAAGTATTCAGAAGGACTACGAGAAATGTCAAAACTCTACTGGAACATAGATACATACAATTTTCATTATGTCAAATGTAAGTCTCGTGGAACATGAGAATGTATTTCAATCAAGAATTTATACACAATTCATGTTGAGATCGTCGGAAAAATCTTGTAATCAACTCGGTTATTAATCGAGCGACTAATGGTCTCGAACTATTAACGCGTTCGCTCCGCTCACGCATTAAAATATCTTGACCATTAGTCGCTGTCTTTAATAACCTAGTTGATTAAATAACTATTATGAGAGTAAGAATACATAATGCATTTCGGAGATGACATGTCCTAATAGGAAAATTAAACCAATTTAGGGCATATTTTAAAACAAATCTTCTGATTAAGATAATTTATTGAAAGCAAAAAAAATATAGAACGTAATACGTGTTCTAAAATATTCGCCCATATTTGAAAGCATTCCTAATAGAATCGTTGAAATTCAAGTAGAGTAAAATCTGAATTCTCTATGTATTCTGCTCTAAGCAAAATATGCAATTGATAACTGAATAGCAAGTTGATCGTAGTTTGAGCTATAGTCCGTTCACGAAAGGTTGAGCACATAGTAGGCGTTTCTTTATTTATCTGAAGTTGGCAGTATTTGCTGTCATTACGTAAAATAAAGTCAACGTTGCCGAATGTACCCGGCCTCGTCCGACGAGCTTGCGAGTTGTCAGACAACTCTATGCAAAATTGACAACATTGCGTACCAATCTGACAAGAAAATAAAGAACATAACCTAAAATTTTAATATACACAGTGGAATATGCCAAATTTCCATGGCCAACCGACGGCTCAACCTTTCGTGAATGGACTATATATTCCGAAAAACTACCGACATTTAGTTGAAATGTCATCGTGAACAAAAACTTATTCGATCCAAAATATGAAACTTTTCGGGCTTCGAATGAATATATCATAATATGTAGACAAACGAGTAACATTTTATCGAAATTCAAGACAACTATGTTGGATGTGCAATTTGTATATAGACTATGACTATCACAGGTAACAGAGTAAGATTCTGTTATCTGTGCAGACTATTCCATAGGCAAAATAAACGACATCTATAGATTATCATACAGTTTCACAATTTCATTAAAGATATTGTATTTTATAATGGCGCCACATACGCACAGCAGGGTGTTTCGCTGAAACCACTCAGTTCAACTGTTCACCACCAGATGGCGATTCAAGAATTGGATTATTGATCTGCTATGAAAAATTTCCCGCCGAAATATAACTGTTTCAAAAACGACATTCATCATTTTGTTACACAAATGGAATAAAAATAGACGAATCTTTATCTATTTCACATGTAGCTATACCTGTACCATTGTTTAAGGATTCCTTAAACAATGCCTGTACATATACTTTTGACTTTACAGGGTGTTTCATCGTAAACTGGACAAACATATATTTTCGTGTAGAGGACATCGGGAGAATCATTTTGGCCTTATACAATATATCCCGTTTTCGAAACATAAGCGAGATACAGGTTGTCAAAAGTCATTTTTGAGCAAGATTCTTATGATTGTGGTCAGTTATGTTTAAAACTTAAAGTAACGGTTTTTGGCAAAATCTCAGTATTTTTGGGTCCTCTATTCAGAAAAGTTGACGAACTCCGAAGAAAATTTTACAAAATTCGGAAGACCTGCAATGTTCCTAATTTTTTTTATTTTCTGAATGAACACAATTTTCTGAGAATTTCTGTGAAAAATTTTTTTCAAAAAACGAACACAAATTTTTTTTACATGTCTACAGCGATGAAAAAATATGTTTGTCCAGTTTATGATGAAACACCCTGTATAGATAGTGAAATAAATAAATACTCAAGACTATACATATAGCTTACCAAATACGGATCATTGAAAAAAGACTGAATATTAATTATTTTGTAATGCTCTGCCGGACTCAAATAATTTAAAAGAGTTATCATGTATTGCTATGCTAAAAGATTTTTGCGATTTTAATAATGAATTTGAATCAGGCCTTTCATCAAGAAAATTTCGGAAACATCGACAAATGAAGAATTAATATTCCTGTTCATCAAAAGTAATTTTCGAAAAGGTTTCCATTCTGTGAAGTAGTGAAATCTCAAACTTTCTTTAAATTAAAATTAGCAGTAAAAATAAAAAATAAGAACATAGTTTCGTTCAGACAAAACTTATGCATCAGAAAGTTTATAATGAATATGATACTGATGGCAGGGCGTAGGCAAAATACATTTCACGAAGGCAACATTATTACATATACATATAAAGAGTTCTGTAAGACATAGGATTCATCACTTTATACCTCAGAATTGAACATTGCACATTTGAAAAGAGTTCAATAGATATTTCATTTCTTAATAAAACATCAAGAACATTTTATGTTCCTTCATCATTGAGATACAACATAACATATATCAAATGTTAAGAAAATATTACAAGAGACGAATTTGTTTCAAGGAACAAACGCTTGAAAAATTAAAAATTCTGTAGTTTTAGTTTAGAGCATTAACAAAATATAATCTTTTATTATACCTAGGTAGTTGTTGACGCGATGCGATGTTGTTGCAAATAATGCCTATAGTGCAGAAGGTACAAGACGCAATTCGAAATCTTTCTATCTTACCGAATTCAACATTCACTTGTCCCATGAAATCAAAAAGACTTAACGCAAAGAACATTTCCGCCCCTACATTTTTTAACCAAACACTATAGGACACAATCGATTAGCGAAAACCTATATTGTTGCTTTTCAATTGCCTCTAAATTCCAAAAAAAATCCGAAGCGATATGGCTGCCAAATCCAATCACAGTCCAAGAGTTGGAATTGCAATCTAAACAGCCTTTGCATTTTTTTAGATTTTGTAGCCACTAGTTGACCACTAAATCTAAATGCATGCCAGAATTTGTGCTCCTTTTTGGTACGGAAAACGTCCCCGCAACTTTATTAATATACCATTTATGCTAACGCTAAAAGCCAAGTGGCATTATAGTTAGCAAAGAAATCGTTCTTAATGCTAATTCGAAGCTTGTTGGGGTTACTTGGATAGTGCAGAAGGTATAAGACGCAATTCGATATCTTCCTATCTTACCGAATTCAACATTCACTTGTCCCATAAAATTAAAAAAAAACTTAACGCAAAGAACATTTCCGCCCCCACATTTTTTAACCAAACACTAGGACACAATCGATTAGCGAAAACCACTATATTGTAAGGGAATAGCGTGCCTGTGATTCATTATTAACCTACTCTGAAACCCCTGCAACAGAATTCCGTAATGCTTAATTGTTTCGTGTTAAGCAACGATTCTGTACAGAGTATCACCATGGTATGCTGGAAATAAATTCATTGGAATTTTTCGAATAATTTCATTCGTCAGAAATGTGAATAGCTATATTAATATTTAAAATTACTCAGCTGGGTCTGCTGTAACAAGTTCTAGAGTTCACTGAAGAAGGTATCACAAGATTTGTAGAATTTTACACGGACTCGTATATTTCGTTCGACTATAAATGTAAACAAATATTCAGTCTAGATCTATATTTAGAAAATATCCCTGAATTCCACAGGGAAATATGTAGTAAAATTCTGCCTAGCAACAGCCCCAGGTTCAAGTGGTACTTGAAAGGGTCTGATCGACTTAACGTAACAGGTCAGGCAGTGCATTGGTAAAAGTAGAACCGTTAACACATTCTCAAACAGAGAATCATCTTTCAAATTAGTGCATTCAAAAGTAAAGGTATCACAAACTCAAAGCTGTGAGTTCTAGTGATTATTGCATTAGGTGTTAATGGAATAGCTTTTAAGTGGAAACTGTTTAATTTCAATCACGCACCTAACCATCATTATATTTTATCAACAGCAGAATATAAGCAAGTGTATTTTCGTGGTCCTACAACATATGAAAATTGGAAATCTTCTATTTCAAGGGTCCCTCAACACGGATCGAAATAGTCAAGATATTTTTCATAGACCTCGAGCTAGAATAATTTTCATGGTCCTTCGAGCCACTTAGTCGATATTTTTCAAGATTCAAATATGTACTTTTCGCTTAACTTTATAAATGCTGTCAGCTGTGTTTGTTCTATCGGAGTCATAAATACTCATTTGATTGCTATTTGGCCAGGAGGGTGTTTTCACCCAAGTTTGGCCTTCCAAGCGATGATTTTTCGAATCTTCTACTCTTCGAAGACCGCTACATCAGAAGAGTAAACTAGGGCTAGAGCTGCCGTACAAAGAGTTGTTGCGTCAGCTCCTCATAAAGTACCAGCAAGTTTTTGTACTATATTATTTCTAGTTTTCATCTTCATACGTAAATCATCCAAATGGGCTTTGAAATTTAGAGGAGAATCTACACCATTTCCAAGTGTATTTCAGAAAGCGTCAATTGTATTTCAGAATAGTCAATTGTATTTCAGAAAGCGTCAATTGTATTTCAGATTAGTCAATTGTATTTCAGAAAGCGTCACTTGTATTTCAGATTAGTCAATTGTATTTCAGAAACCGTCAATTGTATTTCAGATTATATCATATGTATTTCAGAACCCGTCATTTGTAATTCAGTGATGTTTTCTAAAATACAATTGACGATTTCTGATATACAATTGACTAATCTGAAATACAAGTGACGCTTTCTGAAATACATTGACTAATCTGAAATACAATTGACGCTTTCTGAAATACAATTGACTATTCTGAAATACAATTGACGCTTTCTGAAATACAATTGACGCTTTCTGAAATACACTTGGAAATGGTGTAGTTTAACGCCTAGATATTTAGGATTGAAATTATGTTTGGGAAAAGAATTAGCAAAAAGTACGTTCAATTTCCTATATTTCTGATGATTATCTAAATGGAAATACGAGATCTCGGTTTTGTTAACATTTGGACATAAACGCCAGTCAAAGAAATATTTTTTTTGAATTTCAAAATCTGCAAAAAGATTATTCTCTATGGTTTTGAAATCTGAATGATGGAAAGCCAAAGCAATATCGTCGGCGTATATGAATTTTGAAGATGAAGTTATAGGGATATCACACAAATATGAATTTAAAAGAAGAGGGGGAAGACCATTATTCAATGTTTTAAAATGACTACAATTTATTATCGTTATAACCTTACTAAATATAGAATGGTTTTTTCATGTCGTACCTACATTATGCATTCTGTTGAATATTTTTTTGTTGCCCAAAAATATGTGAAATGTGTGGAATGTACAATATTATTCAACTTATATTTCGAATGAAAGAATATCCCAAGAATTATTAAAAATCTGTATCAAACAAATCGTAGATTTCACCCGAACCTAACTTATGTTTGTAAATAATTAACTTTGATTTTTAAAAAGTTTTATTGATTATTAACCAAAGTGGACAATGTTAAAGTCACGACATTCAGTATAATAATATCTTATCTAATCTAATTAACATAACAAGTAAACTAGTGTTCCCCTACTTTGGGATAGTTCCTGGTATCGTAACACAGGAGTCAGCAAAATATATATATTATATTAATACAGGGGGAATCCAACATATAACTCCTCCGCGCTTAAGAGAAAAAATTGGGGTTTTTAATTTTGAAAACATTATTTTTGAGCTCAATATCCTCTAAAGGATTATTTTTACATCTTTTTGTGCGAATTATTTCTGGTTTTCTTATGTTACATTTATTGACTAAAAATAATAAAATAATGATAGCTAGTACTATATATGTTATTAAAGTATAAAGACTCAAATTATCATAGTGGAAAATTGGGCTTTTTATTGAAAGTATTTGTTTCTTTGAATGTTCTATTTGTAGCCCAATATGCCTTATATCATCAAGTTCAATATTGTCTAATTCTAGAGGAACTTGATCAATTTTTTCAATTGGATGATTCATTTCATTCATTTTAATGTTTGGTAGTTGAATAATCTTAACTCTAGAAGAACTTTGTTTCCAGTTTTTGAGAATTTGTCTGTTCACATTCATTTCACACTTTTCAGGAACGAAAATTACGTATGTTCCGCACAACACTGTTTTTTCGTCATTATTTCCGCACTTCATTCGGGCGATCTTCTCTTCCGTGGTAATGACCATCCAATAATCGGTTGAAAGTTGATGAATACTGGATCCTTCAGGCTTGTTATTTTTGGGTTGCATTGTGTGTAATTCTTGGTGACACTCAATAGTTCAACTTCGCATGGGTTGCTCGCTGATATAGGTTTTGTACTTTCTTCACATAGGAAATTAGCAGGAAAAATTTCTTTGCAAGGTCTATTGAATAGTGCGTATTTTGTTTCACTTAAGGAAAGGTATTTTGTGTGGGGAATGATAATTTGATAGAGATTATTTTTCAGGATTGGTAATGGAAATAATTCATAATAGTTGTAATCATCTATTTCTGTGAGTGGAATTTCTAGAATGAACTTACTTGATTATTACTTATGAATCCCTTAACCTTTGTACAAACTAATATATAAAATTATATTTCGTCCTCGACTGAAAAAGGTAATTTGTTTTCATTTATTTTCGTTTGAATCTTAAGTAGTTCTTTTTTTAGATCGTCATGCGAAATGATAGATGTGTGAAGAGTTTCCAGATGAGCAAAAGAAATGGCTATTTCTATGTCATTCAATATTTCATTAATTATATCGATTGCTAACGTAATATGTGTAACTACTGAGTTGAGAATAATGAAATCGGAGTCGTCCCACGACTCTATAGTCGATGTATTCATCCAGAAATAATTTGGTTGATTTTGTTTTCCAAAAGTATTTGATTATGCTGCAACTTGCTCATAGAATTATTAAAAATGTTTATGGAATTTTCTGTTAAACTGATCTGTGAATCTGCCACCTCAATCAATTTCTGTTGCGAGTTTTCAAATTATTTATGGCTTCGTCATATTTATCAGCATCACTTTGGTCTAAATTTCCCGTTATTGATTTCCAAATAGAACCTAATCCATTGATCAGCCCTCTTTTTTCTCTCTTATTGGAGTTTGGTATTAATTGCCTGAGCTTTTTATGAGTTTCGTCGATTTTATAATCTAAAATATTTGTGATTGGAAATTCCTGTAAATAATTTTTACCGTGTTTTGAATTATGAAAAGAAATATTCATCTTTTGATAACTAGATATTAATTTATGGAATTCCGACGTTATGTTGGATAAATCGATGATTTGTATGAGTGTCCAATGATTCACAACATTTTGAGATAAACCTTTTTTCATGGGTAACAAGCCGGGGTTATCCGTGATTTTCAATATCTTCACTTCTGTACATTCTAGGACGAGGGTCCCGCAGATTGTTGCGAGGGTGATGATCCTGCAATAATAGGTTGTCTTAGATTTTTCAAATGAACTGTCCGGCCTACATTTTGTTTTGATTTATTTCCCTCTAATTTTTGAATGAGGGCTTTATTGCCTGGTAAAATTTTGGTTATAATGAATGGTCCGCTAAATTAGGTCCGCTCTTGTTACGTGCGTATTTATAGCTTTTTTCGTAAACTGTTTGGCCAATTTTGAAAGGATTTTTTGTATTCTCGTTAATTTTTTGGACAATTTTGTTTTTATGGGAAATTAAATTTTCATTTACTTTATCATATACTAGTGCCAGTTTCTCCTTATGTTTTTGTAAATAGTCACTGTACATTTGTTTATCGTAGAGAATGTCTAGAGGATCTTTCAATTTCGTATGACCGAAAGTTAGTTCAAGTGGGGTAAGCTTTGTTGCAGAATGAATAGAATGTTGTTGTAACCTATGATGGCATATTTCATAATGATTCCTATAGAATCTTTGGATTGTGATCTCAAAATTCTACAATGTTCTGCTATTGTTGAGTGGAATCTCTCAATTATTCCATCCGAATCGGGGGGTGTGTGTTGTGAAATGAATATTTATTTTATGTGTTTCTAATAGTTCTTTTACAACATGTCCGAAAAATTCCATTCCTTGGTCCGAACTAATGAGTAAAGGTGTTCCGTAAAAAGAAAAATAATTTATTAACGCATGGAATATGTCTACCGAGTTTTTGGATTTTAGTTCTATCGCTTGGCCTAACTTCGTGAATGCGTCAATTATTGTTAAAAATTTTGTATTTTCCAGTGTATAAATGTCTAAATGTATTTTTTCAAAAGGTCTATAGGGGGGTGTCTGTTAGCATCATCTCGATTCTAGGGGGATTTCTTTCGTATTTATTTTTTTACAAATTTCGCAGTTCGCTATGTAGTTCGAAACGCGTTCTTTCATTGATGGAAAGAAATATTTCCGCTGAAGTTGCCTCAATGTCTCATTTACACCTCGGTGATTTGTTTTTCCTTCGTGTTGGAATTTTATCGCCTGAATGATAAGCTCTTCGTCTTGAATTACTTCTCTTCTTTCAGTGCAATATATGATCTCTGGGCCGTTTCTGTTGAACAACTTGTTAACAACGTTGCTAAAATTTCTAAACATATTCTCGGATTCGAAGTGGAAATAATATCTTTTCTTATCTGCTGTGTATTCTTTCAGGAATCGTGTGATCTCAGATTCGTTATTCGAGCTAGTTATCTGTACGTAGAATTTTTTTATGTTTCCCACTGATTCTTTTCTCACAGGTTTTGGGTTGTTATATATTTCCTGAATAAAATATTGATTAGGTTTAGAGTCAATTATATCGTTCGATATTTTTATCGGTGATGAGTTTTCTGTCTCCGTATTTGAAGAATGTATGGTGTCTTGACTCCTTTCTGACTGTTTATCATTACCTTGTTCTGTGGTATCTAGTTTTTCTAGTATTGCATCTAATTCTGAATCAGACATTTCGATTGACGATGCGTCTTCTAGTAGTTTATCGATTTCGTTTTCGTCCACGTTATTTATTAGAGAGTCTGTGTCAATAGGGTTTAATTGAATTCTTGATAGTGCGTCGGCATTTCTGTTTATTGACCCTTTTTTGTAGGCAAGTTCGTAGTCATATTCTTCTAATCGTATTTTCCATCTATGTAATTTTGAATTTGGTTCCTTAAGTTTATCGAGCCAAATTAAAGGCCGGTGATCGGTACATATTATGAATTTTCTACCATATATGTAGGGTCTAAAGTATTTAACTGCCCAGACTACTGCTAGAAGTTCTTTTTCAATAGTGCTGTAGCGTTCTTCCGATTGATTAAGAGTTCTTGATGCGTAACATATTGGTCTGTCTGAACCAATGGGTCCCTGTGATAAGATAGCGCCGATGGCTACATTTGATGCATCCGTAGTGACTATAAAATTTTTACTAAAATCCGGGTATTGTAAAACTGGAGGATTAGTGAGTATTTCTTTACATTTGTTGAACGATTTCATGAATTCTTCCGAATGAACTATTTTTCTTCCTTTTTTCAAACAAACGGTTAATGATTTTGTAATTTTGGCATAGTCCCTTATAAACTTGCGATAATATCCTGTGAGTCCGAGAAATCCTTTCAACTCAGTTGGTGTTTTGGGAACTGGGTATCGTAAAATTGCATCAATTTTTAGAGGGTTAGGTTTAAGACCTTCTGGTGTTATGATGTGACCTAAGAATTGAACTTCTTTTTTTAAGAATTCAGATTTATCCATTTGAATCTTCAAATTTGCTTCTCTAATACGATCAAAAACTTTACGCAGTTTTCTATGTGTTCTTGGAGTGATGTTGAAAATATTATTATATCATCTAAATAAACTAAGCAACATTCATTCATTATACCTCTAAGAATATTATCCATTACTCTTTGAAATGTTCGTGGTGCATTTTTTAGTCCAAAAGGAAGTCTTTTATATTCATAATGACCTCGTTCCGTAGAAAAAGCTGTTTTGGGAATATCTCTAGGGTGCATTTCGATTTGATGGTATCCTGATGCTAAGTCAGTGTAGAAAAATATTTACATTTTCCGAGTTTGTCTAATACATCACTGATGTTCGGGAGAGGGTATTGATCATCAATGCTTTTTTTGTTAAGTAATCTATAATCAACACATAAACGATATTTTTGTTGTCCAGATGCATCGACTTTCTTTGGAACAACGACGACTGGACTGCTCCACGGACTAGTAGAGGGTTGATTGAATATGCCGTTCTTCAAAAGTTCTTTGACCTGATTTTCGACCTCTCTCTTTTGCGTTTCTGGCATTCTATAAGCCTTTTGGAAAATTGGAGTTTCATCTACAGTTCTGATTTCATGTTTAACTACATTAGTGAAACTCAAAGGTAACTTTTTACAGTGAAAAATGTCTCTGTATTCGAAACAGATTTTTCGGATAGCGTCTTTTTCTTCTTTATTTAGATGTTCTAACCTGAGATTTTTCATATTTTCTTTCAAAAGGTTATCGGTTTCGATGTCATCTGATGGAATCGATATCGGGGTTATATTGGACTCATTAATTTCGACAATTTGTATAGGATTTATTATAATATGTTCTTCTCCTTCATTGCTATTTGTTACTGTTAGGTATGCTTCATCATTTTCTATTTTGACTAGACATTGTGGAATTTCGATACCTTCTCTTAGTTTGATGTATTCCACAATACCTTGATTAACTTCATTCGAATTTATGGGTACTTTTATTACTTTTTGAGACCTAGGTGGTAAGACGTATGAGTAATTTTTTCTTGAAATATAAAGGAATAGGTCCGTTCTTTGTATAAAGTACGTTTTTCTTTAATCGATATTTGCGCCTAAATGAGTCAATAAATCCATCCCTATTAATCCGTCATATTCATCGTTGAACTCGAAAATGTGAAAGTTAAAATATTCTCTAGTTTTGAAAATTTTTGGAAGTGGTATATTTGCAACATATTCATGAACTGTGGTATTATGAGCTGTTTTTATTTTGAATGGAGCATATTAATATATTCTGATAGTATTTATCCACTATCCGAGGACTGATTAGAGTTCTTGAACTTCCAGTATCAATCATAAATTTAAAACCAACTCCTGGAATTTATGAATGGTAAGGAAGGAGTATTTATATTTGAAATATTTATTAAGTTTGTTGCTGGTGAATTGTGGGAACTGAAAATTTTCATTCGCTAAATCGGAATATTGATCATTTTCGTATTCAGTGAATTCATATTGATCAGTTTGACTATGATCTGCTGTATAATAGTCATCGTAATTATAATCATCGCTATTATATTCTTCTGTTCTTCCTGAATTTCTTGCTGGAAGAGTTCTTCGGAGATGAAATTTCTTTGATTTGGTATTCTATTAGATTGATTCATTCTACTTTGGGGTCGTTCTGTTCGTCTTGTATTAGCTGAGGACGTGTCCATAGGTACCGGTTGTGGCCGTATTTGTGAGGGATTTCTAATTTGCGCACTTCTTGGACTATTGTGATTTGGCTGAATTAAATTTTGACGAGTTTGTGTGAACGGTATTTGATTAACAGGGCTCAAGTTTTGATATAATGGACGCTGTACATTTTGTCTCCAAGGGGGAGAAGTTTTATAATGAGGACTCGGAGGCTTGATAGAATGTTGGAGTGTTAAATTTCGTCTGGCATACATGAAATTTTGTTCCTCTATCGTGAACGAGATAGCTTGTTCTAAATTTTGTGGATTTCTTAATCTAATAGGTAAATTTGAGTGAAGACCTCTAAGGAACGCATTACGTGCTTGATTTTCATATAAATTCTTTTTTAAATCTCTGATATTCGGATCGACTTCCGTTAATTGAATTTTATTCAGTAATAAACTCAGGAGATCCTGACATCTATAGCCGAAATTTACAGGGTTTTCGAATTTTCCTTGTTTTAGATGCATCAAGTCTCCCACTAAACAGTTTTCGTCTCGCTGATCTGAGAAGAACTGAAGTAGTAAATTTTAATCGATAACCAGTTTCTGAGATTACCTCTACTACCTACTAAATTTAGGGCTCTGCCTGTTAGCTTTCCTATTACAGCTCGCAAAAGAAATTCATTTTGTGGATTCGCTGCATTATTCGGATCAGAAAAATTATTGATCAGATATTCACTCGACTGAATAAAAATAGCTAGAGTTGAAGGTTGCCGTCGTATTCTGGTACGCAATCAATATGATGTTTTTGAACTTGTGGAACTGCCATTCTTATTGCTTGTCTGTTTTCTCTTCTTAAAGGACTACGATCTCTAATATTATCGTTCATATGAATATTTTATTATATATTTGTACCGAAGTATAAGCGATTCACAAAAATAATCAAGTTTTCACAAAAAAAAATTAAATATATCTATGTATGAAAATAAGGTGATGGGATTTTTGGGAAAAAAGGATGTGAAACTTACGCTACTGGCTTCATAAAGATTTCTTCTTTCTTCTTTTCTTCCGTTTCAGGGGATACAGCGATTATAGCAGGCAGTTTCGTTCCAGAAACTCCGTACCAAACTATAATTTCTCCACCTGAAAGCTGATGACTTTGTGTGGTTGTCCTAACTATGAGCTTCCGCGATGTTGACTTCCGCTCGCTGGTTTTGTTGCACCACTGGGTTGAACTTGGTCAATTTTGGGGCCAAGGTTCGTTGAAAATTTCGGAATACCCAACTAATCGTTGATACGAAAACAATTTTCTCTGCGATTTTGGTCAAAAAAAAATGTTTTGGGTATCCTACCGACTGCGCCACTTATGTTTGTAAATAATTAACTTTGATTTTTAAAAAGTTTTATTGATTATTAACCAAAGTGGACAATGTTAAAGTCACGACATTCAGTATAATAATATCTTATCTAATCTAATTAACATAACAAGTAAACTAGTGTTCCCCTACTTGGGATAGTTCCTGGTATCGTAACACAGGAGTCAGCAAAATATATATTATATTAATACAGGGGGAATCCAACATATAACTCCTATTTGGAAAAAAAGTTGTTGTGAAATTATAATTCGTATCAAATATTTCTTACGAAACGCAAAAGTCAATATGTCGAAAAGTTCGCTCTAATTAGTTTGGACCTAATTAAAAAAGGTTTAAACTTTCTGCTTTGAGGAGATTATGGAATTAATGAGGAGCTTTGCTGTGGTGCACTTTTATTAAGTCTTTTGTAGTACAATCTAGTTTCATGGAAGAATATCAATTTTTTTGTCTCATTTATGTCATGTACCACATGACCCACTTTCCCTATTCAAAAAATTTGGAGGGTTGATCGGAAATGGCACAGGAAGCAGCAAAAATCTTTCAAAATGCTTAAAAATTTGATGAAACTGAAACAAAAATTGACCTGTTTCAGAATTTTGATGCCAAATATTTATCTTCTGAAAAATTAAATGGTTCAATAATTTTGACGCGCACTGTATACTTCTTCAAATTATTGAATGACAGTCAAGTGAATCTAAAAAAATTCCTTCATCTCCTAATTACCTGTCGTCTTCCATAATCGCAGAACAACTCGAACGTAAAAAGGCAAGAAGAAAAAGGCTTCACGAAATGTGATGAATTGGTAGTGACGTTATCGTTCATTTGGAACCTTTCGCAGAATTTCCAGCAGACTCCTTCTTAATTGAATTCTCGTTTTCACAGAAGTCACGGCTCTTCAGCAGACTTCAAAGTCAACATATAAACCCTCTCCTCGGAGCCTCGTGTATTAATTCAATAATGTTCAATTTGATGTTTGAGGCAGGCTTCCGCTTGGTAACATTCACGTAGGTCAAATATCAATTAAGGTATCCTCCCTTAGGTTTCTTCTTTATTGGTTTTAGAATCAAATGGACGTTTCGAAACGAAGATTTCATTAGGATCACGATAAATAAATATGCTGTGTGCTGTGATGTTTGTTTCATTCATTACTGTCAAAAGCTGGATCGAAATTTCATGAAATTGTTTCCCCTTGCTTCAAATATATTTTGACAGTAATCCAAAATAGTATATTATGCAACGAGCGTATAATGATAGCTATTATTCACGAGGTGAAGTTTAGGCTACGAGCCGTAGACGAATCGCCTAAATCACAGAGCGAATAACAGCCATTATACGCGAGTAGCATACTATACTTTATCCACGACTACATATATGTCTTGAGGTTTTTAACATTTTTCAACCGTGCCAGGACCATTCTATTACAAGTCTGAAAAAAGTCAAGTTGACATTTGAGAAATTTTTCGGAGAACTTTTCATTGTATAGGTACTTATTTCGTTATACGAGTAAAAGTTGATTTAATTGATGTAATAAAAGTAGATTGGCCCTCGATTCAAAGTTATATCCTTATTTGTTAGTTGGGGAACTTCATAATACTGAATAAAAAACAGTTTAACAATATCCAGTTCATATAGCTGTGAGAAAATATTTGGACATATTTTGTCACAAGCTCTTTTTTATGATATTGGTTTAAATTTAAAGTGGAGTACAACTGTTTGAATTCATAAGAAAAAATTAAATAGTTTATGGGTCTGTAGACCGGCATAGTTAGTTAGCGCTTATTATGACTACTTTCAAATAAACTATGGGCAAATCAGTTCGGTTATAGTAAAACAACATGATTTTCGATGATTTTCCTTAACGTCGTTTACAGTCATTCACTATTTATTATTAAGTTTCAAAAAAAGATGCTGATTTTATATTGTTTTAGGTTTTTGTCGAATATTTCCATAAATACTCTGGGTCAGGTAGCCTATTAATTAATTATCGACTATTTTAGTTGACCTATTTGTTATATCACTTTACTGCCATTCAAGCAGATGAAACTTATTGTAATATAAACTGTATTTCCCATCAGTTTCACTAGAAGAATTGGACGACAAAAAAGTGGACTAACAGATGATTCGTATCATTGACAACCTAACCATATTTGGCCCAATTTT
Source organism: Propylea japonica (assembly GCA_013421045.1). Lineage (NCBI taxonomy): Eukaryota > Metazoa > Arthropoda > Insecta > Coleoptera > Coccinellidae > Propylea > Propylea japonica. The sequence continues at coordinate 6,539,119 of CM024245.1, read as the reverse complement.
TCTGCTGAAGGAAATGATAAACCTAAGTACTTAATTTTTGCTATATGCTCATTTTTTATCTGTAAGATATTGAGTTTGATTTATCACTGAAATCATTATTTTATTCTATATTTTCTCTATACGTTCTTACATAATCAACCTCATCTTCACAATCCAATATGTAGGTACGTTTTTTTATCGTTCTCTTTATTTTCAATTCATCTTTCCTTCGGCTTATTCAATCCTTCATCGAAAATATTATTTGAGACTTCCCTATTGTGGTTCAATGACATTTGGAATAATTTCGTACAATCCAATTAGGTAAGTTCGGTTGATCCATTTTGAACGACATTCTCCGGATAAAGCATTTCATAATTGGCAAAATATTTCAAATAAAAGACATCGCCTTCAGGAAATCTGGTCGATCAGTGGATTATTCGCATGGGTCCTTCATCTCATTATTGTAATTGTCATCATTAGGGATTATTTAATTTGGCTATCCCTATAACGATTTTTATCGATCGTCCTAGTTCTATTGAAGAATGAAGAATATTGTTCAACTACTTACTTTTCTTGTTTTTTTTTGTTTTTCGTCCTTTTATAGAAAGAGCAAGCTATCGTTTCACCTGAAACTGTTTTCCCTTCGAATATTTGGGCGAAAAATATTTGTTCGATTTTATAAAAATGATTATTTCCAGCAAAAATCAAAAGTATTTTTTCGTATTTGGATATTGAATCACATTTTACAACGATGCCAACATGCCACTATGTTTTGAATAGTCATCCCCACTAATTATGCTTGCTCGTATATACGTCATTATGACGCGACACTTCAACTTATTGGAATCCCATTTCCAATATTCAACTAAAAATTTACTTGATTTGATATTTGAGATTCAAATGCCTCGGTGATGTTCCTCGATAATAAAATAATTCGGGAGTTATTTCAAACAAGTAAAATATTTTCAAAACCGAGAATGTGATGGGTATTAAATTTCATATTAAGGTAGAGTGTGAACGATTTTTTTCCTATTGCGAATTCGGCTCTATCCATGTATATCAATGGCTATCTCGCGTTAATGGCAACAAAAACGTCCGAATTCCTTGAGGTAATATCGAATGAACGGAACTTCAAAATACTCCACTCAATACCCGATAATCCACCGACCCTTTTTCAAATGGGCCTGCTAAGCTTTTGGATTTGACATTCGTAATTCAGAAATCCAAATACACAGAATTGAGTTATTCTGTTTCAAATCTCCATTTAATCAATAGTCCAGTCAATTTTTGCCCAAAAGAACCCCTAGCAGGAAAGTTCTGGGGTAGTTTTGATTTTTTCGATTTTTTATGTTTTTTGGGGTGCTGAATCCGAATCTGAGGTTTGCTAACAAAATTTCGTGAGGGAACATAGAAAAAAATACGAAAAAAGAGAAAAAATCTCATTCTTTGGCAGTTTTCTGCTTATAACTCGGAAACTATCAACTTTTCGTGAAAAACCTCTCAATACAAAATGAAAGTACAAAAAAATTCCTACAAATTGTACTACCACAGCTCGTTCTGCGACCACCTGTTCTGGCTCAAATTATAGTTTTAAATGATATATTTTCTATGACTCAATAAATGGAAAAAACTTAAATTCTATAGTTCCGATGATGCGATTCTCTTGAAATTTTGCATGAACATTCAGCATATCAGTCTCGATTCATAAAAAAAAATTCACCTGAATCAGATATCTTGTTATGCAAATATAAAGATTCTTCTTTTCAATATTCCAATTGAATTTTCTATGGTTCTGCTCACACTATGGTCACACAATTTTGCATGAAGCTTATTATGACCATCTTGCATATTGCCGCAACATTTCATTTCGACTGGTTTTATTTTGTCTGAGATATTGAGAAACAAACATTTTGAATGGCCGTATTTTGTTTCATAAAACAAGGCCATTCTAAATTTTTGTTCCTCAATATCTCAGACAAAACGAGACCAATCGAAATGAAATGTTGCGGCCAAATGCAAGATGTCATAATAAGCCTTATGCAAAATTGTGTGACCATAGTGTGAACAGAACCATAGAAAATTCAATTGGAATATTGAAAAGAGAATCTTTATATTTCCATAACAAAATGTCCGATTCGATTATTTTTTTTTTGGTGAATCGCGACTGATATACTGAATGTTCATGCAAAATTTCAAGAGGATCGCATCATCGGAACCATAGAATTAATATTTTTTTCATTTATTGAGTCATAGAAAATACCTCATTTTCAACTATTATTTGAAACAGAACGGTTTGTCGCAGAACAAGATGTTGTAGTACAATTTGTAGGAAAATTTATGTACTTTCATTTTGTATGGAAAGGTATTTTAGGAAAAGTTGATAGTGTCAGAGTTATATGCCAAAAACTGACCAAGAATGAGTTTTTCATTCTTTTTTTGTATTTTTTTCTATGTTCCGTCTAGAAATTTTGTTAGCAAACCTCAAATTCGGATTCAGCACCCCAAAAAACATAAAAAATGAAAGAAATCTAAACTACCCCAAAACATTCCTGCTAAAAGCACAATTCGACTGGATTACAACTAAAAATAGCCAAATATGCTCTGTAGGGTCTTTCACATTTCTCTAGCCGACAGTGTACATAAAAGCCATAACGTAAAATTTTATCACTCATTAGAAAAATTCCGCAACAAACAGGGTATTCAAAAGAGTAAGCGACAAATAATATGGAATTTGTGGGATACAGTACATATGGTACATATGTACAATCACAGAACACAATACAATTTTATACATATAGATTCATCGCACAAAAATTATTTCATTTGTTTTGTTCTATTACTTCATGGACATGGGACAATAAGGTGAAGGCGTTCGAGGCGATCTAAAATTATCTTTCGAAACATCAAGTAATTATTACCTGTAAACGACCAAACAGGAGAAGTCACGATAATGAGCCTCTTCGCAAATAACCCATCTAGAGAACACGTCAACTATGTCTATACACTGTTTCAAAGCAAGCGCTCTCGGTTTTCACAAAGGTTTTACCCCGTAATCCTTAATGAAAATTTATTATCCACTTTCCATCCTGAGGTAGAACAATATACCGAAGGGTTAATGCCATTCTCCTGGCAGATCTGAATAATATTCTCGGTAAGAGTGGAAAACACCCCTTCCATCGTCTGGCAATTTATCCTTGTTCGCCCTGGGGAGGATATTGATGCGATGCAGGTAAGATTTTTACATCGAACGTATGCTTTTTTATTGAACGGTACCTTCTCCAGATATTGGTCTGAGATCATCAAAATATTTCTGGAAGATTGGTTCTTAAGAGTAGTATTTGGAGTATGAGAGAGTTGAAGAATTGATGTTTGAAAAAATTCGATACATGTTTTCTCAAGAAAGCAAGTTGGACTGAAGGTATTTTCATTAAACCATTCTTCTACTTTTTTATTGAAGATCTTTCTTCTTCATTTCAGTTGTGGATAAAAATTAGAAAGTTATGTTTATTCTCATGATTACTACTTAATCTCTCTTTAACAGTGGTGAAGTTATAAAGGGTTTTCCAATAAGAGGTGGTATTTTGAATAGCCCGCTATTTCGGTAGATTTCACGTTTAAAGCAGTCATTTTTCGACATTTGACAAGTAGAAACTACGCCATTAATAAAAATGGAACGCTTCAAGAACGCATTGAAATTATTAAAATTCACTATAAAAATGGTGAAAATTTGGCAGAGGCAGTTCGTAAAACTCGAACATTTTTGGGTCGTCGTTAAGCACCTTGTCAGACTGCAATAAAGAAGTTGGTGGAAAAATTCGAGCTTTTGGGAAAAATTAGTGTTGTGAATGATAAAACCCGTGCACGTCGCTCAAGAACAGCCGAGAATATTGCTGCTGTAGCCGAAAGTGTTGAAGAAAACCCAGGTTTGTCCATTCCTCGTCGTTCTTTGGAATTAGGCATTCTACAAACGTCATTACACCATATTTTGCATAAAGATTTGGGTCTTAAGGCTTAAAAAGTTCAGTTAACACAAGAACTGCCACACATGCAACGAAACCATTGATCTTTTGCGGGAAAAGTTTCCGGACCGTGTTATCTCTCGAAGAGGTGATCACAATTGGCCACCGAGATCTTGTGATTTAACACCTTACTACTTCTTCCTTTGGGGCCACGTGAAAGAGAAGGTCTACGCCAATAGCCCAGCGTCGATTCAAGACCTCAAAGGTGGAATTCGTGAGGCTATCGTGGACATAGGGCAGCCACTTTGTGATTTGGTTATGGAAAAATTCATTAGAAGGATATGGCCCTCTAAGCGTGGTCGTGGTGGTGATGTTATTTTCCACTATTAACGGCATAGCTTCTTCTTTATAATGAAATAAACATTCGATCATTTATATTGAAAAATGGCATTTTTTTTTCAATATCAAAATAAGACCTCTTATTGGAAAACCCTTTATCATAGCAATATAGGTACCGATCAACGTTGGCAACTCTTTTGCGGAATCTTATTTTTTTACAGTCGTTGACGTTAATATTCGGTACTCTTTTGTTCCCCAATATCATTCTAAAATTCAGCTTGAAAGTTCATTAATCCAAATTAATAAGAAGGTTCATAAGTTATCACAATTATTTTGAGTGGAATACCATACCTAAGCTCAACACCGCCATTATTGTAATGTGATACAAATAAAGGCCCTATTATTGCGATAATTATTATAATGTTCTATGTCGAAACTTGTCAAAATTGTTTTATTTTCAATAATCCAATGGTCATACTTGTTCTATTTTCCATCATTATCTGGAATTTAATTTGAGCGCACGAAATACAAATAAGTAGATACACAATTTCATTTACATAGCATGCTATTGATAAAATTATTAGATCCTAGTTCGGATTTGAAGAATATAAAAAAAACAACAAGTCGAACACATATTCACTGAAAATTAAATGAACAGGGGATAAAAAAAACCTACTACAAACGAACTTCACATGGATTATATCGCCGAATGTCCCGGAAGTACTTCAATCTAGGATATGATATTCTCATGTTGTACGGCATCTAAAATTCGACTGCTAATTGCATTTTTATTAGTCTTGACTGGACCGAATCTAACTACTCATTTTATAGATTTTTTTTCATCCGATTAATTTTGAAAAAGTTTTTTCTTGAGAATATGATTTTGATTAATGCAGTTCAAAATGACCATAGAATCGAAATAAATTACAGTTCATATGAGATCAGTTTTTGAAAACTTAGCATTTTGCAGTTCGCAAACGTATATCGAAACCAGAAGCAATAGTGCTTCTTCGCGGTTTCCAGAAAAATTTTACTCAACACGTTCGAAAATAGTTTTTTTGAACTCGCAGGCACAGGCTTTCGGACTCGCCTATCTGGTCCTAGAATTTTGTCTACTCGCTCAAAAAAACCTTATTTTCAGCACTTGTTTCGTAAATTACGATTTTATTTCGAATAAATGGAATTTCAATAAATTTGTCCACTTGATTCCCCATATCAATTATTTGTTCAAATTATGAATATTTTATTCTGAAGCATAATATCACCATGAAAGGAATACCTACTGGAGTAATTATGAAATTATATATTTTATCGAGACTTATTGATACAAAGTATCAAAAGCCTAGGCCGGGTAGTGAATATGATTCTGATTAATGCAGCTCAAAATTTCCACAGACTCGAAATAACTGCTGACAGTTCATATGAGACCAGTTTTTTGCATGTTGCAGTTCGCAAAAGTATATCGAAATCAGAAGCGATACTGTTTCTTCACGGTTTCTAGAGATATTGTTCTCAACACGTCCGAAACTAGTTTTTTTGTACTCGCAGGCACAGGCTTGAATTTTGTCCACTCGTTCAAAAAAAACCTATTTTCAGCACTTGTTACGTAAATTACCATTTTATTTAGAATAAATGGAATTTCAATAAATTTATCCACTCAATTCTACAGATCAATTAGGTATTGAATCAAATCATGAATATTTTATTATATTATTACCATGAAATGAATACCTACTGAAGTACTTAATTATGAAAGTATATTTTTTCGAAACAGATTGATACAAAATATCAAAAGGATATTTTCCAAATAATGTATTCATGACAAACTTTTTCAACGATTTTCCAAAACTACATCATCAATCATTGAAATAGAATTTTTTTTGTTGATGGAAGTTTTCCTATTTCAAAAATTCATAACTCCCTTATTCACTTCACGACTTCATTTTTGAAGTAGGACCTTCTATACCGACAAGGCTAAAGTAACGAAAGAAAATCATTAAATATGCAGTGAAGTTGGAAAATCATGACTGTCGGATACGTTAGTTCCAGCGATCCCTTCAATAAAATATGAGGGAGATCTGTTTAGAAAGCGTTGGACGGAAAACTCATATCGCTTATGAAAAATTCTGTTCGCTTTCGTTCCTTTACATAAATATTTGCTCTCGTCTACCACTAAATCATTTTCTGCTACCAGTTTGATTGAAAACTTTGCAATTATAGGTGTATGTGTTGTATGGCATAAGTCTCACAAGGTATTTAATAGCGTACCAATAGTTTTCTCGCAGTTTTTGCCCGACATTTTTATCACCTGCCAACTCTCCGACGAGAGTTTCAATTCTTTTGATGGGCATTCTCAGTGATTTTCAGAAAAAAATGATTTCATAAATAATGAACTCTCAGAAAATCAGAGCGATTATCCGTTTCTAGTTTTGTTGTCAGGTTTTCGAGGAAAAAAGTAAAATCACCGTAAAAACTAGAAAATTCAAAGGAGCAGAGTTGGCGATTAAATGTGACATAAGCGTCAGCACTAATTTCATTGGTTGTATAATAATTGGTACACTTGTTTGTGAATCTTTATCCCCACTTATTATGATTACGTCATCGTGGCGATACGTTTGAACTTGTATGAAAATCAATTACTGGAAAGTTTTAGTGAAAAATTCGATAGGTGTAAATTCACCACTACCTTTGATTCAATACTGTCGCATGAAAAAATCCTATATTTTAACATACTGGAAATACCTATCCATTCATGCTGTTCCGAAAATATATTTTTACTTCGTCTGAACAAGTTATATCTACTGCTTCTTGTCACTGAAATACATCTCGCCAAATAGGAAGGATAATACATTTTTCATTTAGTCTGCCATCAAACTACTCCTCAAATTGGAGTAGGATATAGTAGACGATGTATCTAATACTAGGGATCCTCAAGTGTATCTCTGATACCGTATACCATTGTTTTCCAATGAAGATTCTAATTAACTACTGAACTTAGTCAACTGATTTGACTGGGACACAAATACAACCATCACTGCGGATTTTTCCTTGATACAGGACTTGATTTCCCTCCATAATACATATGAAGTATTTCAATAACGCGATTTGAAATCGTTCGGAATAACGTTCGATCGGATGAAGTGGTTTACCGTCACGTAACCTATTATTATCTGATATATACGAATTGACACGGATAACGCAAGTAGGGATATTAATTATGAAAGCAGTGAATAATAATAATCGATCAAAACCAACCAAAAGTAATCACACTTCGGAGCTACTCTTGTCATCGTTCAAAGAAAATACAGGGCGATATCATTCAGAGCATCTATAGATAGCTATTTCGCCCTATTTGTGCTCGTCAGTATTGATAATCGCTCTGAACGATTGATGCATTTTAGGAACCTTTACTTAGATATAGCATAGTGGCCCTGCTGTTTTTAAACGAATACTGAAACAAAACGCTCTGAGAATACTTACAAATAACTGCCCCCTATTTTATGAACCTATTATTATACTTACATGTAACGTTTGTGTAGCTACTGTTAGAATATGATATCTCTCTGTATCACTCTTATTTCCATTAATCGATCTTGAAATTAAGTTATAGAGACGCACCTTTCAGAATTTGCGAACCCAGTAACTCGTATTCTAGTAAGTACGGAATACCTACTACCACCCTGCCAATTTTGAAATGCTCCACCTCATCTTAACTCGTCACATGCAGAATCGTTAAATACTGAAGTAAAGAAATTATTTAAAATGTGAAATTTTGAATTTGAGTTCAGGCTTTGGCCATGATAAACGAACCCAGCAATGAGCAGAATCGATCTTATAGCTTTCGAGAAATTAATTTTTTAGTCATTTCCCTGATATTGATCATTTCATGATCGTTTCGATATTCAGAATCTCATTAGTGCAGAGACAAACCCTGAATACCGTGAGGCACAAGGACTGCATTTTACAAGATTTTAGACTCAACTTATCAGTATTATATCTGACCAGCGCCCCTCTGCAGAAACAATCCTTAGAAGCACTTCCCTCCAGAATGCTGAAACATCGTACGAAAGCGAATAATATTCCCTACTCGATTCATGTTATTTACTTTATTTTTGCAGTAGCCACGATTCCAATTTTCACAAAATTTTAAAACTTATTTCTATAGTATTGTAATGGGTTGAGGAGAGAAATATTTTCAAACTCCTCTTCACTCCAACTGAACCAACCAAAAAACTGAAAACAGCACGCGGCATGTCGGTGTCATTGCCATAACTCCAATCTGCATAAGTTTCTCAGTCGGTGGATGGTAGGAAGCATTACTGGTGTACCCTCTCTGAAATTTCCTCCTAATCCTTTATTCGTATTGTAGACCACAAGTTCCAATTTCTCTTTGTGATATTGCTCTAATATTTGCATATTCCTCTTTTGCAAGGAATGTTAACGGCGTCTAATATAAGGGGAAAATTTTCTGTGATGCGACAATATCCTCATTGCACAAGTGAGCTTGTCTCTCATCGCTGTGCACTGAATCCTAATTGTGTATATTAATTAACTTTTATCAAGGTTAAGATTTATTTATACTTCCGTATATTCACAAGTCGAATTGTGGAATCAATCAATTTGATACCTACATAGCCTTCTTGTAAAGTATAAAGTCTTCATAGACGGCTGTGCTACCTAAAACCTAAAGGAATATATAAATGGTGGAATAAAACTTCATATTTTTGAATAGAAATCCTGTATATTTTGACATTTTTCGGTAGCTATTTTACCTTATATAGGACTCGTCCTCCCATCTCTATTTTGAGAAATACATAATTTGAAAGTTTCAGAATGATAATACGGAATACAGAAATATCTGGAATTATTCAAAAAGGATATCTGACACACTGCTGATTTTCTGTTAGCACTACTTTCTGTTGTTTGAAAGTTTTATAATTTAAGAGGACATCAGTAAACACAAACAACAATACAAACTTCAGAAGGTGGTTATTCATAGAAAAGTAATGACATTATGCTATAACCATATAAAAAATAGTACGCTAAGATAATTCAATGATTTTCGAACTTCGTTCAAATTAGGATGAAAATATCTCATCTGCATTTTTTTCGTATGGGACGAAACTTCAATGTAAAAAATAAACATCTTAACATAGCGTTGGTAATACGGGGTCTTTATAAATGATTGTAACATCGTAGTGTGCTTTGAAATTTTTTATCTTGTTCTTTCTCATGCAAAGTCTACAAATTTATAATTCCAGTCACATTATTCAATTTCTAACGGAATGACCAACCTAAACTAACAGTATCGTTTGTTTAAATTGAAGTTTACATCAGAATATAAATATTTTAATAGTCCAACGCCAACTGCGTTGTTATAATCATTTATAGAGACCCTGTACATAATGTATTGAAGGAACGAAATCATTTTTTTGAGTAAGTTTCCAGTTGAAAATTCAATACTCTGTATCTAGAAAAACGAAGCATTTGTGGACAAGTAATATAGGTATCAGGTGTCGTTATCTTTTCATGCAGAATTTTCTCCAGAAGTTTGTCGCTCTCCAATAAGAGCGTGTTAGTGAATACCAACACTCTGTATAATCCGTAATAATTCATACTAGTCATTTGAGAATATTTACGGCTCCAAATGAAAAAAAAACATTTCATCAAAACGATGATAGGTTGTTGTTCGTTACATATGCTCGAAATGTTTTCAGGCGAGAGTGTTCAGCGAGTGCTCAGTGTTCACTGAGAAGGTAATCGATTCAAATATTTCGCAAACCTTCTGCGTTCCTCCATCCTTCTAGACATCAACAAATATCGCAATCTTACCTCGCAGATTTTCCTCACGAGTTCACCCTGAAAAATCACCCTCTCGAAACCGAATAGAGTGTGAAAATCCTCGAGAGCTTATTATTCCACATCAGTGTAGATCCAAGCAGGTGTAAGATAGAAACATGTTGAATACTTTACCTAATCATGTAAGGGTTGTTCAGAAAAGAATGAATGAGTGCCCTTAATTACTCATTGCACACTAATTGGTTATTCATTTCCAGGATATTAATTACGTCCCTTATATTTGTATGGTTTTTCTGATTACGAGTGAAAACTTTCGTAATGACTTTGAGGGATTGGGGGAAAGGTACGCTGGCATTAGGGGAAGGTGGGGCAAGACGAGTTTGTTAAGGTTTGATTGATAATCAAACAGATATTTTCATGGTGAGAGTAACAGATAATTTATTGAACTACCAATATTATGACATTGGAACAAAAGCAAAATGAAATCAAATGTTCTCAAGGTTTAGAAAAAAATTCTAATTTACACAAAAAGGGTTTTTTCCCATCTTGCTCTATTGGCGGGGTAAAACCGGATAACCCATGTGACAATATGTGAAACCATTTCCTTAGGCCATGCTATGGTCAAAAACGTTTTTACTGTAATATTGTTATGTAAATTTCGGAAGATTCTAATACATAAAGTAGAAAAAATCGGTTACCGTAGACCTAAAAAGTGATCCTTATCTAAACGTCAACTTTACACTGTCTCTTCAAGAGCCAAGTTATCACAATAGAATATTCGAAAAAGTTGTAAACATGGGGAGACAACAGAACAAAAATATAGCAAAATACGTAAAAACTAGTTTTCATGCGCTCAAGCAAAAACTTGACCTAATACTTTGGCGCCATTCAAGCAACTGATTGAGGCATGTTAGCCACATAATTGTCTACCAGTCTTGGCTTGTATATGTATGTTCAGCAAGATGTTGGGATACCCAGTCTTACCCCTCCTTTCCCTAATGACTTTAAGGGGCGGGAGGAACGGTACCCTTGCATTACTACAATCTTGACCCTCCTTAGGGGGAGACACGTAGGATATTATAAGGGGTTTCCGGAAAATTACTCGATCACTAACTCGGGTTGAATTTTGACAGAAAATGAACTGTTTATCTGTCAATTTTTAACCCGGGTTAAAAGTAAAAAAAGGATCGAGTAAGTTTCTGAAAACCCCTATAGCTTCGTGTGGTGAGTCGGACAAGAATATTGTGGAACGAAATCTATGTGTGACCAAGTTAGGACTTTTTGCAAATGTTGTTACTTGTAACGTAAATGAGAGCAATAATTATACTACACTCCAGAACAATGAGAAGCAATTTGGAAGGATCGATATGCAAATTGTCCTGAAACCGGAATAAAAAAATCATACATATTCATGTTAACATCAGTCAAAATTCATCCCATGCTGATATGCTAATGTATCTGAGTATTGTTTCTCGTATACTTTTTGCGGAACCATTTGTTTCAAACAAATGGAAATCATAAAATTCCAATTAATTTCATGATTATTACAGTTCTGTTTTGATATCATGGCCATCAATATTTTTTATCGAAAATTATCCATCAAGAGATGAAGATATAGATACATATTTCGCGGGGACAAAATGAAAATTTTCGAAGAATAAGAAACGTTTACCTAATTTCATATTATATTATTTTAACAGAGTGTTACGTGTATTAGATTCAAAATTCCAGCTAACTCTAATGATAAATTTATAAAATGAAAGTAAGGTCTTTTACTTGTATAATGATATTTACTATGAAAATTAATTTAGTTAATATTACCACAGATTGGTTGAATATTCCATGTAATCTGACATCTACTGATAGAGGGACAATAAATTGCCTCAAAGAATCAATTTTACCGAATTGTAGCTATATTTTGGGGAAACCAATAATTCTATGAACGTAATGAACATTTCCCTAACGATATAAATAGAGTTGGGATTGTTCATGTCCATTATTACAAATAATATAAAAACTGTCGTGGCTATATTGGACTTTAATTGGGAATAAAAGGAAATTAAACCCAGATGAACGTTGTCGACGTTTCGGACATTTTATTTTCTGATAAACAGAATTTTGTTGTCCTTCATCATGACTAAAAAATATAAAAAGCAGCAGTGATATGATATCACCACATGCTGCTTCTTATATTTTTTAGTCATGATGAAGGACAACAAAATTCTGTTTATCAGAAAATAAATGTCCGAAACGTCGACAACGTTCATCTGGGTTTAATTTCCTTTTATTCCCAATTAAAGTCCAATATAGCCACGACATTTTTTATATTAATAGATATAAATAGAAGAAAAGTATTATTTGAGACTTAAAGGTCAAAAAACCATTAGCAAAATTTTTATCATTTTCGAAGCGGGTTGTTGAGCTATAGGATTGAAATTTACAATTGAACATTTTCTTTTAACGTTTATAACTCACATATTATTGATGCTACTACTCGTACTTCGAAACCAACTGAATCTAGAAGCACTTTGTCTCAACTTCTCATACCATTCTTTCATGAAGGAAAAACATGGTGTAAATTATTTGGACATTCCATTAACCCTTACGAGTTTCTTGATATATCTACAGAAAATGTACAATGAAAATTTTTAGTATGCCAAACCACATTGGTCTTAAATCCAACATGCACAAAGGACGCGTATTGTAAATTTCGTCTGGCCGCCCCATAAAAATGCGTTAGCGCACCCGGGACAGTCCACAAATTAAATAAAGGGGGCAAATAAATGAGTGGAATGGCCAGTCCGCTGGAGAAGGAACAAGGAAGCGATGTACGCTCCCATTTTACACCTCGCGTAGAGTATTGCTTATAGTAAAATCGATTTTATCCCGCTACGTTACTTGGCTGAGACATAGGCGTAGTTGACGAGGAAAAGCTTTTGTGTTCGGGAGATAAATGTAGTTTAGGGGAGGAAACCGCGTTATTGAGATTCTGTTGACATGCGGGCAAAAATAAACATATCAGAAAAGAAGATTTTCGGGGATCATTTTTGGGTTAGGTGCTGAGAATATTTGTCTGGAAAAAGGTGATACGGCGATGATTGATTGTTCAAGTGTGAAGAAATCTTTCCTCTCATTACCGAAAGTTTAACTGTTAAGGCCCGTATCCATCGTGCGAGGCTGCCCGCTGCGTATGGCCTCGTGGCGCATGTTCGGCTTGGCCTCGGACTGTGGAACATGCGCCACGAGGCATTCGCAGCGGGCAGTCTCGCACTGTGGAATGTGGATATGGGCCTTACTATTTACAAAGGAAAAGGAAGATAAAGATTCGAATTAAAGGGTTAGATGAACGTTACATTAAGCGCATGGTTTTATGAAGAATTTGGCCTACCTCATGAATGAAAAAGTTTATTTTGAGACGAAACATTCTTTTTTATGAAATTGTCAAGGCTATATTGAATAAAATAAAATGAAATGGAGCTTCCATTTCTCATTGCAAACTTAAATTTTCATTGAGAGTTGTATGAACTCCTTCCGAAGTTCGAAGACAATTCTGAAAGCTTACTGTAGTTAGTCGACATTGACGATATTCCCTTTTAATCCAGCAAAATAATTTCGATAGAAATTTTAAATAAATCTATTCTTCAACTTTCGATGTATATCCATAACGACAGATTTATACATATTATCTGATATATTATTATAGAAAACACAAAAAACTGCCAAATATAGCCCTCGTCTGAAGTATTCGTCTCATCAGGTACAGTGCACATGAATAATATACCGGCTATAGGGACTAAGACCTGAAATCAGACCCTTAACATATTTCCTGCGAACCAATACGAAAAGAAACTCTGGGAGCGATCCAATTCCAAACTGGCGACATCTTCACGTGAAAGTAATAATTGGTGCGAGAAATCGGTCTAAGGTTTTCTTGCGTCGTGCGGAGCCATAGTGTAGAGAAGTTCGGCACAGAAACTGTTGTGTATGGATCCCATGTACAGGAAATTAGCTCGGCGTATACACCTTCTGGGTTAACACCGTGTACGAGCGAGATATTTTTGTTTTAATTCACGAATAATCATTCCTTTATTTTTTTGTTTTCAATTTATTTATCATTCGCTACTTTCGATTGAAAGTTGAATAACTTTAGTGGTTGCATCCATATCACAGTTCTCACCAAAATGTATTGATAATATTACACTTTACCTTACCTCTTTTATCTGCTTTTAATTTTTGCTTACTGAACAAGTTCGCGGAAAGAGTTGATTTTTTCTGCTACAAATATACTCGGTGGCTACTTCGATATAATTTTGGGGAATGGAAAAGCATTTGGCGCTCTATTTTCTTCCAGCTTCTCTAGAATAGTCCACCTCTATTTTGTTTGGTTGGGGATTAAGCATGAAGCTCTTTGCCAGCATTCGCCTTGGATTGATTCTTCGTGGTAGCCTTGAAAATCACTGAAGTTATTACTTTCTTATTCTTCTGATTGAGCACTCATTTTCTACAACTGATTAAACCATTTACTGCAATCGTTTATTTCATGATCTTCCTCAACTTCTTGGCCAACAACAAAACGGCCCGGAATCTAGTCAATAGAAGTTTTTCCCATATAAGTTTATTTCCTAAACCTTTTCTCAGCATCCGCAAATCCCGATGGAACATCGAATCCACGGACCAGCAGGATCTCGCAAATAGGAGAGTATCCTTCCATCGCCCTGCAAAACAGCAACATAGCCTCGGATGAAGATCTCATCCAGATTTTCCACGTCGCTGAATCGGAAAGCGTGCATTCCCTAGCAGCACGAAACTCTACCATCCCACCCTCTCCCCTGCCCCTGTCTACCATCGTGCGAAACCAAGTTTCGATCGTTTCTGCGTTGTCCCCTTCTATCAAAACTTTCATCCATCCAGCAGGAAGCGCCTCGTGGATGTGAATCAGTGATGTTACAGGTGTTACAATTGTGACATATGTGTTACATTTCAGGCCTGGTGTTACGGTGTTACAATTCTAAAATTAGGAAAAAGTTTTGGTTTCAGCAGTTCCGACTGATGATTACGTAGTTTCAAGTAGATTCAACATAGGATAAATGGACATATTCGCATTTGGTGGTCCTAAAAAAGAATTGGAGAAAAGCAGGAACAGGAAGCTTCTGAGCGCTCGTTCATTGATGAATCCTCAGAGTAAGAAGTGAACACAAGTTCACTCCTTACTCTGAGGGTGAATCAAGAAGTCATTTACCTCCAAATTTTGTATAGGACTTGAGATTGATACTGAATATATGAATGCCGAATGACAGCACGATATAAATTATACTCTGGAAAATATTCATGAAATAAAATATGTAAGAAAAATCGAGAACTGAAAATATCAAACTTCTATGGTTCTGATTTTACAATCCTTTTGAGAATTTGCATGATAATTTACTTCGCTAATTTACACCCTCTAGTTCGATTTCATTTCAATCGAAAAACTTCTCATGGGAAAATTTTTTTTTCGTTATTACGATAAACTTTTCTATGGTTGTATTAACACAACTCCCACAAATTTTTGCGTACTGCTTTGAATTGGCATCGAATATTTTACTGTATAATTTCAGCTCAATCGAGTAGACAAATTCTGAATTTGTTTGGTCTATAATTAAAAGACTACTACAGTAGTCGAAAGAAAGAACGAAAGAATAGCTCTTGAGGATGCCGGACACTCGGACCGACGAAACGTCGAACTCCAAAATTCAGCGACTGCCTATATACCCGATAGACCAAACAAATTCCTATGTTAGCCGTGAAAGTCTTGAACGAATTCTGAATTATTCGAAAAAATTGATCATTCGGAAAAAATGGAATTCTGTCTCTGGATATGCGATCCTCTTAAAATTTTGCATAAACATTCAGTATGAGAATCTTCACCCTCAAAATGAATTTAACTGGAATCGGATATTTTGTTGTGGAAATATAAGGATTCTTCTTTTCAATATTTCGATTGAATATTCTAATGTTCTGTCAACACTATGGCCACAAAATTTCGTATGAGGTTTCTTATGAGTATCTCACATGTGGCAGCAAAATTTCATTTCGATCGGTTGTGTTCTATTTGAGATATTGAGTAACGAAAAATTTTAATGATCATGTTTTATGGAATACCTGTACGATTTTGCTTGTTTACGAACCTATCCTGAAAATTTCAAGTCTCGTGTTTACGGACGGTTCCCAAGGATATAATTGAATCTGATCAGAGATTCACATCAGGTAGTCGAATCCTATGGTTTTTCAGCTTTCTCAGCTCAAATTTCTAATATTACAGACATTTGATCAAAACGAAATTGCACTCATAGAACGTAGAGCGCTCAGAAAAGTCCTTCAGCACCGATCATATGTCAATCCTATTGAGGTTACGAAATGTTACATTTAACATTTTTGGTGTGTTACAATTTATGGAAGGCCAAGAACAACGCTGCTCGTGGATGTGAATGAAAACTGAGTTGGCTGAGGGATCAGACCGCTTGGCGCTGCTTCGTTCGACAGGGAATAGACGACGCGTTTTAGCGGCATGGGCCGGAAAAACTGAACCATACTGTGCGATTTTCCGCGGAGTTTTCCTTCGCGGGTGGTGTGTGGAAAACTGGATTCAAGTGTGACATCTGGATCAGTTGAAACGATGGGGTTGATTTGTTGTGGTAGGTGCTTTCGTGTTAGTGTTTATGTTGTCAAGAAGATTTAGTTTATTCGTATGGCACTGAGGCATTGATTTACTTTGGAATGTGGAGTAATTATGCGCTTGATGTCGGAAATATTCGTTCAAGCTAATTCCACATTTCTTTGCATAGTTAGCATGCAACATTCACTCGATTCACTCGAATTTTTCTTCAGCATTACTCGTGCTTCCAGAATAACAAAAACAATGTAATTTTCATTGTATCGAGTTATTACAATCCAAACAAAAGATATTGATTATGGAAGGTGTATAATGACACAAAGAATTTTATTCTGTATTGGTATGCGGAGTTAAATTGCTTGAACTGCGCGTAGAGTTCAGCTATGTTAAGCAATAGTTTTTTTATATAATTACCCTTCGAGTGGGACGATTTTATATTACCCTGCATTTCCATATCGACATTAACACAGAAGTTTGCTGTTTTGAATTAAAAAACTGCAATCCTCTCCTTAACCATTTCTTCTGATTGTATATTGTGTAGGTATGTTTTGCGGTTATTCAAAGACTTATAATTGCAGGAGATCTTGCATGGAAAGCAGAAAATATTTCGTAGAAATGTTCAGATTGAAAAAACACCATTGACTACGAAGCATAACGTTTGAATATTCGACGGTTCAATAAATAATCAGGATGTATAAAGTAAAATTTAAAACACCATCGATTTCGATGCATAACGCCTTGAATATTGAATGTGTTCAGTAATTTATCTGAAACAGACTGAATCAAACATTATAAGTTTCTGCCTTGAGGATAAGGCTCAATTTTTCGTTTTCTACTTCTCTGTTAGATTGAACCAAATTATCTGAGAAGTTCAAGCCCCAATCTCACATTTTTCTCAATACAATTGTTATATGAAGTTTAATATATGGTACGAAATTGTAATGATTCAAAAATTCACATTTCAATATGAAGATTAGATGGTGGCTAACCTAATACATCTTTATTTTCATAACTTATTTGCTTACTGTAGGGAGTTGGAAATTCTTTATTGGGATTTTACCACAATTTAATAATGAAACAAATAAGGTCCTGTTCAGCATAGGTCGAAATAAAATGCTTACTGAGCTATGGTGCAAGTTGAAAGATGGATGCAGGTTCTACCGTTCTGTGTTTCTACTTTAGAAATACTGATCATATCAACTTATAATTCAAAGGTACTTGATGGTTCGTTATCCCCGAACATATAATTATCCTAGATGATTTCTCTAATATTTCAATAGATATGTAGTCTGAAATCTGGCCTCACGGAAAAAATGATTCATTTTGGACCTAAAAAAATAGGTGGAATAAATGGTAGGATTTGTAGACAACTCTTAAATCGTTAAAAAATAATGCAGCTTTTTTAATGGTCTCTCAAACTATTGATTTTTCAATTGCCACAGTTTTATTTTTACGTTCACCGAACTTAATGGTGAATTGATTTGTATATTCATACAATGAAATATGGGCACTTATTTTCTTGAGATTGAAAACTGATATTTATCGATTGTATAAGAAAATATGTTTTTTGAACGTTGTTGTCAGAAACGTTGTTCATTAGAGAGGACGATGATAGAAAAGTTCAAATAACATCAATAAATTTTCCATCACCAAGTATTTCATGTGAACGACTTGACTGAAACAATAATATAATACAGGCTGCTGAGTTAGATATGAGTAAATTCCTATGTTAATATTTACAGTTAAATTACCATTGTATAATCATAGCAAGCAATGTAAGAATACCCTAAAATGAATCAACTGTAATGTTTTCCATCAAAGCGATTGGTGACTTTCATTAGCTGTAAATGGGAAGATCAAAAATCAATTTATGTTTGAATTCAGTCTGAGTAAGAAACATTCTATAAAAGCCCTGAGCATATATGTATATCTGGCATGAACATTGAGTATATCAGTCTTGCTCCACAAAATAAATTTCAAGTGAATCGGTTATTCTGTTATGGAAATGTAAAGATTCTCCTTTTCAATATTTCAATTGGATTTTCTATGGTTCTGTTAATACTATAGCCACAAAATTTTGAATGAAAGTTCACTATATCAGTCTTCATTCACAAAAAACATTTCACTCAAATCGGATATCCATTATGGAAATATAAAGAGTCTTCTTTTCAATACATATTCCAATTTAATTTTCTATGGTTCTATCAACACTATGGCCCAAAATTTTACATGAACATTTAGTGTATCAATCTTCCTGCATAAAATAAATTTCATTTGAATCGGGTACCTTTTTATGGAAATATAAAGTTTCTTCTATTCAACATTCCAATTGATTTTTCTATTACTCTGTTCACACTATGGCCACAAAATTTTGCATGAGGCTTATTATGAGCATCCTGCATGTGGTCGCAACATTTTTTTCTATTGGTTTCGTTTTGTCTGAGATATTGAGGAGCAAAAATTTTCAATGGCAAAATTTTATGAAACACCCTGTACGATTTGGCTGGTTAACGAACTTAACCGAGCCATTTGGGAGCCGAACTCTCCCTAAAAATTTCAAGTCTCTAGGACAATCCTCTTTGAAAGTTATCGTCATCAGGTGGTCGAACCCTATCGTGTGAGGCCATTTTCGGCTCAAAATTCGAAAATAACATAAATTCGAGCAAAACGATATGGCATTCGTTTAAGTAGAACCAGCGCTCAAAAATTAATAAATTGACAAAAAAAATGAAATATTTAAACACTATATTTGTCGTTGATCAAACCCTAAACATATCTTCTGTTGAATTTTTTTATGTTTCATAAGTTTCATAAATATACGTCGTCACCGATAAAGAGCATACATTCACTAATCATTACAAAAAACTTCAGCTCAGGGATTGTTCCCTGAGAATAAATCTTTCTGCGCTCTGCCATAAATTACCGAATTTTTCTCGCTAACATAAAGCAGCATAATGTAGATAAAACAGACGTAGGTACGTACGTATTTCAAGATAAAATGATCCGATGAAATCCTATGAAAGTTTAACCCAAGCTCCGCTGAATATTCAAGCGCAATAAATTTCCAGAATTCCTGGGATCCCAAAATAGCCAAATTTCAATTTATCGCAGTGAGGTTCTGCTTAAGCTTCTGTTCTAATATTTTCACGATAGATCGGTTTGAATAATAAACAATGACAGGACCCAGAAGGAGAAGGCAAAAAGGTCTAATGCAAATATTCCAGTTCTGGAAACATACCAGGCCCAAGAATTCCAGGCTTTGTTATTGCGGAAGGATAATGGGAGCACTTTATTAAAAGAACTTCATTTGGTTCTTGATTTCACAGCAGGGATATTATATTCGCTTTTGTGTAAATGTAACTTGAAGTGGGGGTCATCCATTCAACCGTTTGTGTGTGCAAAATGAGTATAGTTATATACTCGCGTTTGACTTTTCCGTTTTAAGTTATTGCTTTCGTATGTTATGGTTATATGTTGATATTATAGTTTCCTGGATATAAACTCAGATAATCCATTCCATCCACTAAGATCCAAGCCTAAGCGGTAAATACGTTAACTTCTCCAAGAAACAACTTTTTAACTTTAGGGGTAGATTTTAAATTTTAACTGATAATTTCCAGGATACTAAATTTTGAATTATCGTCCTAGTAAGTACAAGGTTTTTAATCGGTTGTTTTTCAAACATTTATGGATATCTAAATCTTTCAAAATGTTTACGTATACCTTTCTTTTTATGATATGAAATGTCTTCTGAATATTGATTTTTTTGTTCATTTATTCAATTCAGTGAATGTGGTGTAAGCCTATATAGTATGATATTATGGTATAGATATATCACTTAAGTATTGATTTAGTATTCTGAATTGGATTTACGAAACTCTCCATAAATCTTTACCATTATTCTTCTCCTACGGCCTACGAATTCAATTTGATCAAAAATAGCCAAATTCCAATTTATCGCAGTGTTCTGTTCAAGTTTCTGTTCTGATATTTTCACGATGGATTGGTTGGAATAATGAACAATGACAGGACCCAGAGAGAGAAGGCAAAAAGGTCTAATGCAAATATTCCATTTCTGGCAACATACCAGGCCCAAGAATTCCAGGCTTTGTTATTGCGAAAGGAAAGGATAATGAAAGCACTTTATTGAAAGAACTTCATTTGGTTCTTGATTTCACAGCAGGGATATTATATTCGCTTTTGTGTGAATGTAACTTGAAGTGGTGGCCATCCATTCAACCGTTAGTGTGTGCAGAATCTCATATTCAGAATTGTGGATATAATATGTGAACTTTTTCTTTGTTGAATCAAGTTGCTCAGTATTTTCATGATGAGTCTAAGTAGGCATATACTCGCTTCATTTTCAGTTATTTCTTCCGTATGTTATCGTTATACGTTCAAAGTTTCCTGGATATAAACTCAGATAATCCATTCCATCCGCTAAGATCCAAGCCTAAGCCGTAAACACGTTAACTTCTCGAAGAAACAACTTCAAAACTGTCAGGTTAGAATTGAAATTTTTAACAGAAATGTTCAACTCATTGATCACGAGAATTTGACTGTTATTTTCTTGGATACTGAATTTTTAATTATCCTTTCCGCATTACGTACAAGGTTTATTTTCAGTTGTTTTTGCAAACATTAATGGATATCTACATTTTTGAAAATGTTTACCTTTCTTTTACGATGTGAAATTTCTTCTGAATATTGAGTTTTTTGTTCATTTATTCAATTCTTCAGTATTATTAATTGGTTTTACCACACTCAGCCATAAATTTAGACCATTGTTGTTGTTGAATCAGTTCAGTTCAGCTCAAAGTATACGAAATTGTTCAATCATGGCCCATTTTATTCTGTGTATTTTATTGTTTATTTTAATAATGTCAAATAACATTCATTTCAATCAAGAATTAATACTCAATTCATGACATGGTAAGACATGGGCAGGGCTTCATCAAAAAGTCCCACAATTTGCGGAAGCCTGGGATATGGTCTCATAAATTCTGAATGCAGGCTGACATAATTACTTCACGAAAGGTGTGAAAAGTTTTGCGTTTTTCGCTTTGTCAATAGCAGTTGTCCTTCAGGACATCTTCCCAGCGGGTATTCTTCCGCAATTTCCCAGAAGCCATAGTTTTTTTGCTGTTCATCCGTTCTTTTCATCCAATTCACCAGGATAACTTTAGACTGAATACGAGAGTTTCCGTGTATAAAAGAGAGGAAGATATATTGTCTTTTTCTGAAAAAGACGCCAGCATTAGAAACAAGTCGGTATTGCTTGTTAGACGTTGATGAATGCACATTTCTACATTTATTTTGTCCTACTGCGAAGTTTCCTGTAGTGAGTTTTTGCGATTTGGAAATTAGTTCATTGTTGTTGAATAATTAAAAATCACTATGTGGATCTATAGCGATATGATGCATCAGGGATATTTAGCATAGGTATAACTCTCACGTTTTCTAAGGATTATTATGGAATATACTTCAAGTAAAGGGTATATTTAACATCGTAACAGATATTTGAATGAGTATCAATTGATAACGTTCATATATTTTACGCATGGGAAGTTCGTGTTACCATTTGACTTGAAATATTTTTTTGGCAGCCGTCAAGGATTTACCTTATTCCTGAACGCTTTTTCTTTGCGAAAGTAGGGTTTTCCGGCCTAGCCAGGAAAGTACGTACTTCCCGAAAAACGCATGGAAGAATCATGTTGTAGTTGATCATTACGATAGCCGGAAAAAAGTTGTTTTGGGCAAAATTCTATTCTGTCTATTTGTCAAAAAACCATATTTTCAGAGCTTGTTTCGCAAATTACCATTTCTGAAATACCGATGAAAGGTCTACTTTTATAATATTTAAATGATTTCATTTCATGGTGTTGTTTATTATGAGTTAGTAAATACTAGATCAAAATGAATTCGAGAAAATTCCCGCATTCAATTTACGAATTGTGTTGAAGTCGATGATGGTCCATCTCATTGTTGTGGTTTGAGAAAACAATTTTCAAATTTTTGGAAGAAAGTTTTTTAACTCCACCATGTGAACAATTTATGAGGCCATCCACCACCATAATGATTTTTCATTTTGAACTCCGAAGAGTCATGTAATTTGTAGAGGAAATTATAATTTCTTCAAACTTCGAACCTAATGATACAACAACATGCAAAGTCCTAAAATATATGCATAGAAATTCAACTCAACAATCAATTTGATTATGTCATTTTAATAGCTTACTACTCCAGATCAATATTTTGAGACCTAATAATAAATAATAACCTGCATGAAATATAGGAATTAACTGCCCTCACATCTCATGTTTTGACACTCTGCTGTTTGAAGTCTAAACTTGTGTATACACATTTTTAATTTCATGCCAACTTTCATACATAAAATTGACCAGAAATACTTTTTGGAATTATGCCTACCTCCTGAGTAAAATTCCGTGTATATTCCGATTTTGATAAATAATTCTCATGACAGACTGGGCCCAAAATGAGCTTAGTTAATGATACGTTTTTCGTGTATGAGGACTCAAAATTGATTTCTGATGTTAAATAAATGTACTTTGAATATATCACAGCTACCCTGTTCTGAAAAAATATTCATAACTTCTTAACCATATTCAACTAGCCACTAGGTATAAAATTGCACAAAGAACAGTAAATTGACCGACAAAACCTCAAACGAGATTTTATACTTAATGCCTTATCCCGAAGATTTACGACTGAGCTTATCCCAATGAACCAAACGATAGAAGTGATCCATCTTTATCAAAAAGAGATTACGCTCTAATATGTATCAGAATTCAGAGGCATCTTTTCACCCCCTGTAGATACCATCCACCCTGCGAGGCATGTGTACCCCCAGATGCTGTGACAGGATAAACCGCACAGGGTGCTGTTGCTGTTTGCCAAGGAAATAGACCGTGCCATGAGATGATCGAGGATCGTGTGTAGAGATGTAAGCTGAACTACCCGGATATCGATATCTGACGGAGCGAAAGGAATGTGAAATGCATTTCGGCAGGAACAGATCGATAGGACTCATTTTGGATGCTGGAATTTGCTTGCGTGGCTGTGGCAGAATGCCAAGTGATAAGTTCAGGACATTTTCCAATTTGGAAAGACATGTGGAGTCATGTCAAAGGATATCCTAGTGTTGTACACCCTAAGGAAATGAACGAATATTTCCTTGAGAAACGCCATGATGACAATTTATTGATAGTTGAAGACAAATTCAAGCGACAAGCCAAGAAATTCAACTACCAGATAATAAATTATTATTTGAAATCGAATATTGCAGTACTTAATAAATCGTTTTCCTTATCCCATCTAGCATATTCAGTGGATATCAAACAGTATTATCATTGATAAAATTATTTCACTCTTTTCATGCAAGGAAGTTAAGGAGTGAGCAGGAATGTTAGTTATACATATAACTATTATTTGGAAGTCACCTTACATGTTCAAGAAAACTAAGGATCCTATAATACTCAAATAAATTACACAAGATTTACTAAACTATTTTTCCTATCGACTACTCTAGATATAAGAAAAATTCTCAAGAAGAATTCACCTAACGAAAATGCCTAATATATCTAATTTTCCATACCTATGCAACAAAAGAGTTCTGTAGTGTATGAAGGGGTTTAAATAACGCAAAATACTCTTTGCCCATACGAATGGGGTATTATGCTGAGAAGTGTTCGAAATAACAAAACAACGAGCAGATTAACCTCAGGGAGTTTATTTTCCGATCCAACGCTGATTTGCTTAAGGGGAAAATAGAATGCAAAGAAAAGAACGCCGTGGGTTAATGGGTATGATGGAATTAACTTCTTGAACTTTCTTTATATTGAGTTCTTATGAATAGAAATTAGAGTAAAGTAGAACATTATGTTACATTAACAACAATCTTTCTTCTGTTGCTTTAAAACCACTTGAGGGTTATCATCAACTGAGATGGAGTTGGATTATTTACGTCCAACAGGGTTTTAAGATACTCTTTAATTTTTAGGACCGCTTTGTCCATTCAGTTAAATTAGTTACGTAGACATACTTAAGGAAAATTTATAATTTAAAATGCGATTTCGTAAAACTGGAAGGACGATAAATGTACTTCTGTATATTCGGAATTTCAATAACGTTCATGAATTGAGATATAGGTAATGTATTCTTTCAATCAAGAGTTAACCTATACAATGCACAAAACAAAAGAATCCCTAGCTGAGGTAAGTGCAAAACTCATGGAAAACTTCGGTAGAAAATACTCTGTGTTGCCGTTTTTACAAAAACAAATCGAAACAGAAAAATATTTAATTAGGTGTACCTATATATGTAGGTAGCCTTCGGAGCCTGAATATTTCGTTGGTCAATTAGTACAATATTTCCTGATTTAAGTATTTTGGTATTCTGTATCGAATTATCCCTTACTTTAGCTATTCATTTGAGCAATGATGAAAAAACCTTATACCTCATCAACTGTTTCGCAATCTTAGAAACATTTATCGCTTATAAATATATTAGATACTTGGGTACAGGGTAAAAACTCGTGCGTGAAATGTTATGTGGAATGACTTCAGTAGAAAATTTGAAGAACGGATGAGCCATCTGAAAATTCATTGCGATAAATAAATATACTCAGGAAAAATAGTTCTATTGATTGTCAAGTCGTAAGAAAGAAGAAAGATGTAGGGCTGATAATTGATGCCATATACTGCCTCCCCATCTGAGTCATTCCTATCATTTTCTTCTCAGCTTGTGGCCATAAATTCGACGTGGAAAGAAAACAACGCCTATTTGTCATCGTGGGTGAAAATAGAAGAGGGGGTGATTCATGGAACGTGATATTTACCGAAGAATAAATCAAACAGGAATCATTGCCGAATCACCAGCAAAAGGAACACGCAGAATACTCTCTCGTTTCACAAAAGCGCTATACATCTCCTAAACAACAAATTTCATCGTAAAAAGGCACAGAATCCATTTACCTGATAGGAAAGAATAGAAAAGATGTAACGCCGTGCGAAAATGGGGAAAACGCTTGGTGGAAATGGCAGGAAGACTAGTGAAGCTAATCCGGGAATCGATGAAAATATTTCCACAGCGAGGTTAACCATGTTGGGAAACTCACATATAAAAGAACGAACTTTTTATATCTGTATAACTATATGGACCTTTTTGTTGAAACGATCATTGAACTTTGTGAACTCTGGATAAACTGGGTAAATCGAAAAATTCCGTGGGGAAATTTATGAGGGGATGAACTAACATCATTGTTGTTCTATAGTTAATGTGAATACAGCTTTGAGTATTGTACTTAATGGGGTTCGATTAAGAATAGATCTAGGGCAATGTGCCTTTTTATTGAAGCTCTATATCAAAGTAATGGTCACTCTTACAACATAGCAGTATAGTCCGTTCATGCTTAGGATGTGCATTATGTGGGTTCTCCAGCTTCTTATGTTCGTCTTTATTCCTGAAGTCATTAGGAAAATGTAACAATTTCAATAATTGATAACCATTATAGGGAGAAATAATTAATGATATTGATTGATCTTTTATAGAATTAGCTATGGGCTGTTTTTGGCGGTTACTAGAATCTTCTTGCGATTGCGCTCTTCTCATTGATATACAGATTTAGCAAGAAAATATTTTAATAATTGTAAAAGTATGAATATTGATGTTATATGTGAAAAAATCGAGAGGAACATATGAGGTCGTTTTCTCTCGATGTTCTTTCTCAAATCTTTATAGCTATCACCACACACTAAAAAAATTGTATAACATAAAGTTATAGGTTCAAATTTTGAGCGCTCGTTTTACTTGAACAAATGCTATATGGTTTTTCCTGAATGTCTGTAATTTTCTAATTAAGAAAATGGTCTCAAACGATAGGGTTCGATTCCATGATGACGAATCCGCAGTAGAATTCAATTCTGTTCGGCCGGCCGTTAGCACGATAGCTTTCGAAGGGATTGTCCTAGAGACTTGAGATTTTAAGGGTGAGTTCGGTTCCTAAATGCCGCGTTCAAAGTCAGTTAACCAGCCAAATCATACAGGTAGTATCATAAAATATGGTCATTCAAAATTTTTGTTCCTCAATATCTCAGACAACACGGAACCAATCGAAATAAAATTTTGCTTCCACGTCATGCAAGATGTTCATAATGAGCGTGATGCTAAATTTTGTGGTCAAAGTGTTAACAGAACCAAAGAATATTCAATTGAAATATTGAAAAGAAGAATCTTTATATTTCCATAATAAACATATCCAATTCGAGTGAAATTCATTTTGTAAATGAAGATTAATATACCCTGAATGTTCATGCAAAATTTCAAGAGGATCGCATCATCAGAACCATAGAATTTAATTTTTCTAATTGTCAAGTTTTTATATACTTCGGTTCTCGAATAATATCCTGAATATTATTTCGATCGTGCTGAGATTTTGCATTTATATATTTAGTGTCAATCTTAAGTCCTGTACAGAAATTTGAGATTCATTGCTCCACTAATGAATGAACCCTCAAAAGCACCTGCTCATGGATTTCTTGATTTTTTGAATCAAGTTCGAAAATTTTCATTAGAGAGCTGAGCGCCCTCTATTTGAGAACATGATAATTGAGTTTTGTTGTTTTTTTAAGGAATAATATTGAAAAATTCAAAAAGATTATTCTTACAATATTTCGTGTTCGGCGTAACATATTTAATATTCCGATAGGAGCCAAAGTTCATATAATACATTGATCGTTGTTTCTGATCTCTATCCTAGAATTGGTTTTCCGGGAACTTTCATCATCATTTTAGAACAGAACCAATAGCTAAGAAATCTCACATAAGCGACTTGAGTAAATCGATATCCATATTGCCACTTCAGGGCTAATTAAACTCGGCAAACTCACACATGAGGGAAACTTTTTGAACTTGCACAACAAAGCTGAGGACGCTTATTTAAGGAAGAGTTTTCGAACTTCGAGAACAAAGAAAAACAGTGGATGGAAATTCATGTGGAAGCAGAATGAAGTCAAACTGAATGTGTTGATATTCCAATTGAAACTAATTCTCCATATCATTCGATGCTTGTTTTTCATTAGTAGAAGAAAACAACAGAAAAATCAGTAATTGATTCACCTAAGATTTTGGTATTTGTATATCAATCATAGGTTGTTTATACTTTCAACCTTGTCATATTTTTGAACTGTCTTTCAATCGTTTTCGGTAAGCTTCAGTACCCATGATAATTTCGAAAAATTTATGAGAAAGAGGAGATTTTTTATATGTGACAGATAAGGTGGGAGATCATTTACTCTATTTCGTATATTTTCCTAATGTAGTAGGAAATGTTTGTAGCCTTGTACACTCTGTGAAGAACTAGAGTGCAGGTTTTACAGGATAAATTGTTTGAGCACAAGACGGTTAGGACTTTTTAGAAAGTAACTTTGAAGTGTTGTTTCGAACTGCAGCCATAACATTCTCTCAGATTTCTGAGCCAAGAGATTCATCTTCTTTCTGCAGTTTCCCCACCTGCTATTAACCTTCTTCTACCTGCTATCAACATCCTTTTATCACTTCGATGATTCAGGATTAATAAAGACTTCTTACGATCCATGTCGCCATTCAAATAATTGATTTCAAAAATCTTTAACAAACTGGGATTTCGCTTTGTGACGACCTGGAAAGCCCTGTGCTCTGGTTAGTTCTCTCTTGCCGAATCTTGAAATCTGAGCACCACAATGAGTAAGTTCTTTACTGTCATCTGTTTGTGCCATGACGATTGCCAAGGAGATTGAATGTGTTAGTTTTCCTTTGCTTTCCTCATTACTGTATGAGCACCAATCGACCAAAAAACATAAGATTTCATGCTCGAGGTCAGTCTGGAACAAGCACCTGCCATTGTTAAATTTGATTTAATTTTCGTGGTACAACCAATATCTGGGAAGTATTTCCGTATCCGCCATCTGAGGACTAGCAACCCTACGCAGGGTGTGACATTGGGTAGGAACACCTGCTTACAAAATGGTTAGGCATCGATCTCCAACCCAAAGTTTATTTGTATTGGGAAATTGTCGTGTGAAGTCATTCCACTGCTGGCATCATGTTAGTTACTGAATTTCATCATAATTCAGAGATGAGTTGTGAGCAGAGTATTATCACCAATTTCGTACAGGAAGAGGATAACATAGGTCTGCAGGTCGCAGTTGGCGTAAAAAACTAGCGATAAATTTTAACTATATCGTTGTATCGAACAAAAATAAATTTATTTAGAAATCAAAAACGAGTACAACACCTACTAAATTTAGATTTGACCCGAAGCCTTACTTTTTTATACACATAAGATGATAAATTACGATAAAGAAGACATAATATGATATACGTATACATACTTTGCAACATACAAATGTCAATTTATAGATTACCAACAATTTATCTAGATACATATAACATCTAGATAAGATATATTTCTAAAAAAATTCATGAGCCCTGAGCAGGTGCTTCTGAGCGGTCATTTGTTGGTGGAGCAACGACTTGATATCGTAATAATATTCTGAAAATTATTCAAAATCTAAAATATGTAAAAACTTGACAATCAAAAAAATTAAAATCTTCATAAATGGGATACCTTGTTATGGAAATATAGAGATTCTTCTTTTCAATACTCCAATTGAATTTTGGAATTTTCTATGATTCAGATGATGCGATATTCCTGAAATTTTGCGTGAACGTTCAGTATATCAATATTCATACAGAAAATGAATTTCAATCTAATCGAATATTTTGTTATGGAAATATGAAGTTTCTTCTTTTCAATATTCCAATTGAATTTGCTATGGTTCTATTCACACTATAGCCGAAAAATGTTGCATGAGGCTTATAATGAGCATTTTGCATGTGGCCGCATTTCGATTGGTGTCGTTTTGTCGGAGATATTGAGGAACAAAAATTTTGAATGACCCTGTACGATTTGACTGGTTAACTAACTTAACCGAGGCATTTGAGAACCGAACTCTGGAAATCTCAAGTTATCGTGCTAACGGTCTAACGGACGGACAGACTGACGGCCCCACGGACAACTTGGAAATGACCACGGATTCGTCATCTGAGTGTCGAACCCTATCGTTTGAAGACATTTTCGGGTCGAAACAAAAAAAATTCAGACATTCGGGCAAAACGATATAACTTCTACATTGTCTATCAGTGCCATTTGTGGGGAGAAATGAGTACATTCTCGAAGAAAGCCTATAAGTAACACAGGTAACATTCTATGAACAGACCGAATAATAGTTCAAAGATCCTACAGGTTCAGAAAATCAATAGAAATAATTCTTTTTCGTTGGAAGTTGAGCTTGTTAGCAAACCCACATACGACGGTAAACTTTTGAAACCTGCATAACGTTGTTGAAGACTCTCATTTATACGAAGGGTCTTCAAACTTTGCAAACAATGGGAAAGCATGGAAATCGAGTGGAAAATAAATAATAAGGAGAAACTGCTATCGTTGTCGTTTTACCCCTAGCATAAATGTTGCTGAAAGTGTTCTTATGCGTGATTTAATTTATAGCAGGAAGACTGCTGAGGGCCTTTTTTATTAGAGTTATATATCAAAGTAATGGTCAGATTATTGGCTTCCTCTCTGTCCTATTTCTACTCATACCTATAGAAATGGTATACTTTGTCAGTGGTGCAGGGTCTTGATCATACCTACTCTAAGACACCGCACCAGTTCCAAGGATGTTTTACTCCATTTATTGTATCTTAATGAATTCTGAATAACTGAGGACAAAAGATACCTTCGAATTAATAATTAAAAAAATTCTTTAATGATTAATATTCTTAAGTTCTTCTCGCGGTTATATTAAGCATTTACATCAACATATTTTGATTTTATATGTGTTTGATGCTACTTCTATCATGTTGAATAGCATTTCCCACGAAGCGTTTATCGCTGTTAATAATAAACTAGTTGATTAAATAACTATTCCTTTCTGGAACAGAACCTGATATCTAAAAGTTATGCAGTAAGCGTAGTTGCGCATCAGAAGTATGTAACTCCATGAATTTACTTATATTCGCAACAAATTTTAATATAGGAAAAAATGGAATGAACAATTGTTGAAAAAATAATATTTTGTTTCTTAGTTTCGCGTTTGACAACGTATGTAGGTATAATACATTTGGTTATATTATGTTATCGAAAGAAGTTAATACTTACACACATAATAATTAAACTAATTTTTCTGATACGTAAAAGCTCGATAGCTTCCAAGGAGATCAAGGAAAGCCTAGTAGTTATTAATATGAATGTAAAAATCAGAATAATTTTGCATTATTTCAGTATTTATGGTAAATTCATTATCATTTGAATGGTTTTATGGAGCCGTGTCGTTGAGACAACTGAAAAATACCTGTATATTTTCACGAACTTTGATGCTTTCAGCATAAAAAATTCCACAACGCCCTTAAATGTTTCATGATCATAATTTACAGACATGGAAAACATATTTTTATTCAACCTATTTCCAGTGAAATACGTCGAGAAATTCTGATCACAATCTTTTCATTGAAAAATGAATACATGTATAAAATTGCAAATACTATATCTGGTCCGATCTTTACAACAAGGGACAACTGCTCGAAAACCAATAACTATTATAGTATAATCATGATGTGGTTTTGCACATTCAAAAGGATGAAGTCAGGTGGCCACAGTATCCCATTCGACCACATGGACATTAATTGTATTCCCCACTTACAAGCAAGTGCTTCTTTCCCATCATGAGGGCGTTCCCCCAATCCAATAGGGAAAACTTCGAATGATTCAAATTTTATAATTAGATTTCGAACACAGCGAATAATTTGTACCTGTCATTTATGCATGCAAAATTGAATTTATGAATCCATGGGGGTGTTTAACATTGAGTTTGATGGCACATTAATTTTTTGGTATCCTTTCAAGTAGATGAGACAAACAAAACATTGTGGAGAGAACTGGCATCACTTGAATATCCACACATCGTCATTGATTGCATTAAACTGAGAAATTAGATGTCACGGCATTCTCCATGGAATATTCTTAATATTACCACTCGTTATTCGATGAGAACTTCCTATACACCTTTATTCTTCCGAACATGATAAATTTCTTGCTGTTTACATTCAAGTGATTAGACAGAAGATTCTACCCACAAAAGTTGTCATGTTACATTCAACAAGTTGGGAGTTGATAGGGGGGTTAAAATGTTTGAGGATGTACGTATTTCATAAATCATCGGAAGTGAGATTTATGAACAGAAAAAAACAATATGAAGAACTGAAATTTGATTTGTTCCTGTAGATGTCGAAAATTATATTTTCGTTTATGAATTAAAACAGTTAAATTCGAATTTTTGTATGATCGATAAAAAAGGAAGGTGAAAAAAGCTAATATCGTACTTTGCCATGAGACATATAGCTGACTTTTATACAAAAGTGGTTTGAGGTTTGGGAGATTTGATCTAGGCTCTAGATTTATTTATTCCGAAATTAAAGTTGATATTTAGGGAAAATTGCTCCTTGAACATACTGAAAAAACAACATTTCATAGTCAGGACTTAGTTTGACAATCCTTCCTGGTTGTAGTCTGTACAGCATCTTCATTGAAAAATCGAAAATCGGATTTTAAGGAAAAGGAATTTAATTTGACTGAAGTTTGTGTTGCACAACAATTTTCCCATCGAGAGCTTCTTTCATAATGCAACAAATTTTCTCCTTTTCTTTAGTCTAATTTGACTATTGATCTTGAAGAAAATCCAAGAGATGCTAGTAAATATATGATATATCATCAACTATCAACTCTTGGATTTGAGATTTTTCTTTGAACGAATACAATCACTACAGTTGAATGTGGTGGAAGAGTCATTTTACTACATTTTCCTTCGCTGATACTATGAAATACATATGCCATATTAGTATCATCTGAAAAGACCTAGATTCGATGGGGTGTTAAGCACTTCCGAAAAGGGCATAGGCATTTCCTTTCATACCTACGTCGTTGTACGTCGATAGAAAAAACAAAGGGGATAAACTAGTTTATTAGTTCAGACAAAAAAGGACATCACCTCACTCTATCCTACAAATCCACGAGTCAAAAAATAAAGAAATTACACTCTTTCATTAATGAACAACAAATAAAATAA
The DNA here is from genome assembly GCA_013421045.1 of Propylea japonica. NCBI lineage: Eukaryota > Metazoa > Arthropoda > Insecta > Coleoptera > Coccinellidae > Propylea > Propylea japonica. The sequence continues at coordinate 6,506,213 of CM024245.1, read as the reverse complement.
TAATACAAATAAACGATTGTAATGTATATTCAATTCCACCACACGTACAGGAAAACAAACAAAGTTCTTTTTTCAACAATTCCTTTATAGCTTGAATAATAAAACAAAAATATGTGGAAAACTGGTCGTTTTATACCAAAAGCAAGGGATCTAAAACCCGATTTGATTGAATCACGAGCTATATCCTGATGGAATAAATCACACACTTTTCCTTGGGGAAACTCACAAAAATATCGGCATGGAATAAGCCGGAAAATTCCCTATACCAGACGGGAACGGACCAATAATTTGTAGGTCGTTTCCATTTTCCAATATCTCTTCTCTGTCTTGACGGCCGAGAAAAAATGCGGAGAATTGTTTTTGCTTTACTGTCGTATAAAATGAAAGAGAAGAATAGCGTGCTTTCATCCATTTGTCGTGAGCCTCTCAAATTTTCCGCTGTATGCCTCCATTCAGCAGGAGCAATTGGATTGTTGAGTGCGAATATACAATGCCATGCTGTCCTATTTCCGCAGAGAGAGCTGCAATAATCTAGAGTACGAAAAAGAATGTTTAATTTCCCTCATTAGTAACATGAGTTTCGCGAAAGTAGGTCAACGCAGGGGTAGTTCTCTAGGGATAATGTATCTACTTTTTTAGTTTTGATTATGAACGGACGATGTGGTCGTTAAAATGATTTATTCGATTTGAAATGAAATGCATTACATCTTTCAGGGGAAAACTATGAACATTGGCGAATAATGCCTTTTAATGTTGGTAATGTTTGCTAATTATACATAATACAGTGGAACCTCGATATAACAAATCGGAAGGGAACCAGTAAATATTCGTTATATCAAGTAATTCGTAAAACTGAGGTTTGTTATATTGAGGTGAGGTTGGTCCAAAATTTGTTATACCGAAGTTTTATTCACCTCGACATTACGTACTCATCTTGTTATAGCGAACTAATTTTGCTCATATAAATGAAAACATTTTCAATGAAGTGAGTAGATAGGTTTTTTTTTTTCAAAATTCGCAGAACAAAATAAAAAGAGGTGAAAAATCAACCAATTGGTATAAAAGCCTAAATCTAATTTATTCATCTTGATTGGAAAAAAGTAATAAATTATAGTTTGTTTTCCACGGTTTCAATCTTCTGATGTTTGAAGGCAAACCATTTCGTCGGAAAACTTATCTTTAGATTTGAAAATTGTAGCCAATGAACTTGCGGGAATCCCGAACTTATTAGCTATGTCTAATTTTTTTGTAGAAGGATTTTTGTCAAAATAATTAATGATGCTTCGCTTTTCTGCGACAGATAAGGAACGCCTTTTACGTTTTTGAGCCATTGCAAAAAAGTGAGGAGCAACACTGATTACTTTCCATCAACTACTTCGTATTTTACGTAATACGCGTCGAAACCTGTCGCGGCTGAATCACATACATACCTGGTTATTGGTGAAAACGTTATATAGAGGTTTTGAGTTGACGAAATTCGTTAAGTAGAGGTATTCACACTCTTTTAGGTAGTTGAAAATTCGTTATAAAGAGGTTGTTCGTAAAAATTTTCGTAATGTAGAGGTATGTTTTACATTGACTCTTATGGAAGGGGATTATGAAAAATTCGTTAAATCGAGGAAGTCGTTATATCGAGGTTCGTTATATTAGGTTGCGCTGTAGTTCCTTCGAACAGTATGCAGTACTCGCATCGAATTATTTAATGTGTCAGAGAGCCCGTAATACTCGGTTCAAGTACTTTCGGTTGCCTAACATACTGCTTAATTGAGCCAATCCCAACAAGAGAGAGAGAGACTTTATTGCAATCGTTCTCATTTATACTGTTAGTTAAGTGGCACGTAAATTTCTCGAGTATATATGTGTTCAACTGGAGGGAAAAATTCTCTGTCTGATGTATCATATTTCAGTTCTTTCCGATGTGAATTTCCAAACCTGTATGTAGGCATAATCAGCCTTCTTTGCTCTACTGGTTTGTTGTTGACAAATTAACATGTTAATCACGTTTCTATGTTCTTCAATTTTGACTCTTGAAAAGAATAGATCAGAGAATCTGTATTGAAATTTGCGTACAAAAATTGTTTTGAAAATCGCCGAATTATAATTAGGCATGTTGGCATATTAATCGGCTCATGCCATGCAGTTTTCTCGAATGTTTTTGGCATGAAACGTTTGGCTGCGGAAATCTCGATAATGCAGCATATATGCTTGTTCGTGAGTTTTCAGTCAAAAACAACACTTAAATCATGCCTCCACTACCGTTTTTACTAGATTTTGCTCACTGTCACTTTTTCTCATTCCCGAAACTGAAGAGACCAATAAAAGGAAAGCGTTTTGCCTGAATTAATGAGATGAAGTCAGAAAGGAAGAAAGAGCTTATGGCCATACCGAAAAGTGCATTCCAGACGTTCTTCGAGGAATGGAAGAAGCACTGGTATAAGTGCATTTTATCTAAGGGACAAAATGGATATTGATAATAGGTACTCATATATAGAACCATGGAAAATGAACTAGTTTCTCAGTTTAGTTTAGTATAAATGTAAGTCACCTAAAAGTGGAAACTGTATGTTGATCATCAGGTGATACAGTGTTGTGGTTATCATTCAGGTAGTGAAGGAGTTCAATGTAAATTATGTCATATCAATAAACAATTATAGCTCATTAAGTATTATAAATAACAGTAATTCTACCTAAATTAACTCCCGAATGCTGCCATATTTTGGTTGATGATTATCCACGTTGAATCTAAAGCGCGTTGAAATTCTCACATCATTTTGGCTTTCTACCTATTCATCAAGCAAATAGTTCTGTGAAATGTTGTTAATTTGTGAGCCATTTTATCTAACCGCAAGCTCGCAACTAATTCATTTGGCAGTATTCCCAGTTCTGTAATTGCCAAATTCAAACATTTGCATTCAAACACAAATGAAGTTAATTAAGCACTCGGGCCAAGCGCTTGTTGCAAGCAATCTCGTCTATGGGCTCAGTATATGTCGCTAAGTTGAGGTGGAAGATGATAAATATTGAAGCACATGGAGCGAAGGAACTAATGTTTCATTTCTTCCTAAATTATGTTATACGTTGTGGGAATAAACTTCAATGTTTATATGAGGAAATACCCTCAACCACTCATCTCGCATTCGGTTAGTCTGCACCATAGACAAACTATTTAGTTAGTCTATGGTCTGTACAAACAAGGTGTTACTTGATATATACTATTGCAAAAATCACGTTGCTCGTCTAGATTCGGCGGATTCAACAATATAGAGAAAAGTCAATATGTTTACTTGAAAGAAATTATAAACACATCGTCAAAAGTCTTGGCCCCTCTTATCGACTCTGAAGGTCTTAAGTGTAACACGCCAAATTTTTGTTTATGGAATCCTTATTATCCTATCATTGAAATTGGTGAAGTTAATCAGTTTTCAGCGAGTAACGAGAAAATATTTCGTGGAAAGTGAATATACAATTTCTCAGTTTCACTGGGCAAGAATACTAGCAAGAAGCTCTGGTAAACCAGATTGTGTAACATGAATTGAATTGAATACTCCACTTTAGCGCATAGTGGCTCTTTTTCTGTAAAACGGCAGCGTTGCCCGTAGACTGATGGCTGTTCGACCCAGAGTAACATCTGCAAGAGAAAATCATTATACCTACATATCGCAAATTTTACTCGAAGGAATCGAACGGTACCTATAGGACTTACCGGAAACTTACTCGGGTTAACTCGATCCCTAACCTTCGCATTCGTTTACCTAACCCGAAAATCCAACCCGAGTTCGGGAAGTACGGTGCTATTAACTCGATCACTGACCCAGGTTGATTTATCGTAACTCTACACAAGAGCAGGGTCGTAGAGTTACCGCATGATGCGTACTGCTATTTGATTTTATATTTGAAAAAGGTGGCAATGAGTGTTCTACTCTTTTCTTAGAAATTCATATATTTTATGCCAAAAATTATGAAAAGAGATGAGAATTTGGCTCAATGTAGAATCTGTGATTCTATGAGCCAAGAAAATAATGTGAAACAACTTCCTCATAACTGTTTATGCATATCTTCCTGTGCTAAGCTACAGCCTTTTTTACTTCCGTAACATAGGTACTCAAAGATAACATTAAACATGGAAGGTCACGCCAGAATTAAAAGAAGAATTTCACAAAAGCCAATTAATACAAGCAAAGCTAGAGACAATCCGAAAATAAACAGGCACTGAAAAAACAAATCTTCAACATAGGTACTCCAGAATAACATTAAACATGGAAGGGCACACCAGAAATTCTGAGAAAGATTTTACAGAAGCCAATAAATGCAAGCAAAGCTAGACACAATCCGAAAGTAAGCTGGGACCGAAAAAAGTTAATTCATAAAATATTTAGTTATGTTATTGATACGTTTGATATATCTAATCCTAAACCTGATGTGTTTGTAAACTTAGAACCCGGGTCCGTGAACCCTGAGTAAGTTTCCGAAAACGCCTTATGTAAAAGCCTTCCGAAATAATTTGTTGAAGATCCTTAGAAAGGTATTCTCAACCAGTACCATAAAGAGGCGGTTCTCAAATTAAAAGGCAACCTTCAACCTTTAAAAGTAGCTCTGCTATCACCTGGACATAGAGCTTCCTTCGGCGATAGGTAGAATATAGCTCCAAGACCGGCTTTAACCACAATCACGCAACTTTTTTTTACGAATTATCATTCGAAAAAAGGTTTGGAAAGTCCTGGCAGACTAAAGCGATTCAATTTCGCCAGGGAATATGTGCCCCAGATCAATATTGTGCTTGGGGTATAATGCTAGGACTGGTGCCATCTACGAAGAAAACATCATTGATGCAATCTTTATTCCAATGCGTAATGAATTTGAGGATTATTTCATTTATCAGGAGCCCAACCACACTGCACACGAAGGTTTCAAAACATTTTACAAGAGAATAATATCTAGAGAATGAACTGGTCTCCAAACTCACCAGACATGAATTCAATATCTTAACATAAATAACAGGTATTCAATTTCCAACCATAAAATATGAAACTTTTCTTCTCTCCCTCTTCATGCGACCTGGTATTGAAACAATTCACGTTCTCACATGAAATTTCCACCCGTGAAACAAACTTTTACGACGAATGAAATCGCGCAAATATTCTTTTTGACATAAAACCTTCTTTAGGACCTATTCATGCTCATGACCCAAATGAAAGCAGTATCTATTCATGCCCTCTAGCATCTTTTGATATCCTGAGATTAACTTTTCCTATGTATACTACTGGAAAGTAGGACATATTTATCAAACTGCTCATAAAACTAAAATGAATCTTTTCCCATTGGTGAGCAATAGCGCCGTTCTAATATCGCTGCTCGATTTAAGTACGTTGCACTTTCGCAATATTGCACTGAAAGTAAAGTTTGAAGCATTGAAAACTTCTGGTAAATAGGGATTCATTGCTTCTCGCGGGAGCTCAGTATTTTATTGAAGATTCTCGTTTAAAATAAGCTTCTTATCTTGGAAACTCATTTCATATAACTTTATCCGCACTTGATGAGGCGTTCATCAGTGTGGTTTTCTCTGCTATGCCTTTCTGAGGGTTGAAAACTGGTATTTTGAGATCATGAAAGATATAAATGTGATATGAATGTTACAATTTATAGGATCTAAAATCTAAATCTCTGATAAAATATAGATATCTATTAAGGTCGTACTTTAGATAATAAGTTGACTTGTAGCTGTCGTAGACAGATTATCAATGGAAAAAGGTCTCCAAGGATATAGGAGCTGTGAAAAGATGTTCTCAATTATTCAACTATTCATGGACATCATTACAGAAGTACACAAAATAAAGAACAATTTATTGAGGCTACAGTAAGTCACTTCATTCGTAGTTACGTAGTTAACGAAAAGCGTCACTACAATGATAGAGGTTAAAATGATTTGAGAATAAACTTTGCAATACTATAGGACGAAATTATCCAATGTTCCGATTAAATTCTGTGGGAAAAAGTATGAGAATTAGAGTAGATACATTTTGTCAACTAACTGCATCTCTCATCTCTAAGTGTAGACAAAGTTTGTTTGAGTGCTCGACAATCACATCATAAAGTACCAACTCAGTTGATGGAAGTGTTGAGAGTAAGCAAATATTGGTGTAAGCATAAGCTGCAAAGGGAAAAAACTCGTAGTCATACTGCAGAATGTAATTTTTCATATTATATGTCCTGACATTTATGCATACATGTTTCTTCAGCATAAGTTGCAAAAAGGCATTTCCATATTTATAAAATGAATTTAATAGATCTGTTTTTTAAGCCCATGAAGAAACAAACTCTCAATTGGTTGAAATTTTCCTTTATATAGCGGGTGTCCCACTAAGCCTGTTCCAATGGATTATCTCAGCCATTTTGAAAGATAAAATTTAAAAATTTCATGTCCTGCAATTAGTTCAATCAAGAAACCTTCATCTAAGAAAAACGAAATTGAAACTCACTTCCGTATTGACCTGAAGTGACACTGATTTTTTCATTTCATATGGCACCTTGTATTTTTTTTTACAATTCCTGATTTCTACTCAAGATTTTTTCAACGATGTTTTACACTTTGTATTTTACTTTTGATTCGATGGAGAAACGTCAATTAATCCAGTCGAATTGTGCTTTTAGCAGGAAAGTTTTGGGGTAGTTTAGATTTCTTTCATTTTTTATGTTTTTTGGGGTGCTGAATCCGAATTTGAGGTTTGCTAACAAAATTTCTAGACGGAACATAGAAAAAAATACAAAAAAAGAATGAAAATCTCATTCTTGGTCAGTTTTTTGCATATAACTCTAACACTATCAACTTTTCCTAAAATACCTTTCCATACAAAATGAAAGTACATAAAATTTTCTACAAATTGTACTACCACAGCTTGTTTTGCGACAAACCGTTCTGGTTCAAATAATAGTTGAAAATGAGGTATTTTCTATGACTCAATAAATGAAAAAAAAATTAATTCTATGGTTCCGATGATGCGATCCTCTTGAAATTGTGCATGAACATTCAGTATATCAGTCGCGATTCACAAAAAAAATTTAATCGAATCGGACATTTTGTTATGAAAATATAAAGATTCTTCTTTTCAATATTCCAATTGAATTTTCTATGGTTCTGTTGACACTATGGTCACACAATTTTGCATAAGGCTTATTATGAGCATCTTGCATTTGGCCGCAACATTTCATTTCGATTGGTTTCGTTTTGTCCGAGATATTGAGGAACAAAAATTTGGAATGGCCTTGTTTTATGAAACAAAAAACGGCCATTCAAAATGTTTGTTTCTCAATATCTCAGACAAAATGAAACCAGTCGAAATGAAATGTTGCGGCAATATGCAAGATGGTCATAATAAGCTTCATGCAAAATTGTGTGACCATAGTGTGAACAGAACCATAGAAAATTCAATTGGAATATTGAAAAGAAGAATTTATATGCATAACAAGATATTTTTTTTTTATGAATCGAGACTTATAGGTTGAATGATCATGCAGAATTTCAAGAGAATCGCATCATCGGAACCATAGAAATTAAGTTTTTTTCATTTATTTAGTCATAGAAAATACCTCATTTAAAACTATGATTTGAGCCAGAACAGGTGGTCGCAGACCAAGCTGTGGTAGTACAATTTGTAGGAAATTTTATGTACTTTCATTTTGTATTGAGAGGTTTTTCACGAAAAGTTGATAGTTTCCGAGTTATAAGCAGAAAACTGCCAAAGAATGAGATTTTTTCTCTTTTTGTATTTTTTTCAATGTTCCTCACGAAATTTTGTTAGCAAACCTCAGATTCGGATTCAGCACCCCAAAAAACATAAAAAATCGAAAAAATCAACACTACCCCAGAACTTTCCTGCTAGGGGTTCTTTTGAGCACAAACTGACTGGACTAAATTGAAATTTATTTTTCAAGGTTGTTCATTATTGCATGTTAGTTACTCTTACACTCTGACAGACAACTATTGCGAACTGTCAAAGATTTAAAAATAAGGTATTCACATGTTTCTATGGGTTATTAATTATTAATGAAGTCAAAACCAAGATCACACAAATTGAAATTCTTCCAATTTGAAATTTCAATTGACGTTTACTCCATCGAATCAAAAGTAAAATACAACGTATGATACATTGTTGAAAAGGTGATTTTGAGTAGATATCGAAAATTGCAAAAAATATACAAAGTACTTCATGAAGTAAAACATCAGTGTCACTCCCATTCAGACCGGAAGTGACTTTCGAATTTTTTAGTCGAGAAACGAATTCCTTCTATGAAATTTTAATTTGGATTCCATTCATAAAAATTTAGTTGAATTTATTTGAGCGATATTTGCCAGATAGCTTTCAAAATAGGTTCTAAAGTTATCATGAACAGAAATATACATCAATTCAATACATTCAGCTCGAACAGCTCGTCAAAAGTATTGAATGCGCCTAAATGTGTGTTGATAAAATGCATATAAAAGTTCATATTTTTCGCACTATCATAAAACGGTAAAATCGTCATAAAACTCGTCTTATCCCCGGCTCGCAAAACAGGCAAAATGAGCCATTAATCACGTGACAAAAACTGTTTTGTGATAGCATCCATTCTGTTGCAAACACAGTCACCTCTGCTGCCTTCAGGCGAGATTTAAAAGATGATTGATGAATTTAATGAATCCGGACTATTTGAGAAATGAACTTGCCTTCAACAAAGTTAAGTAGCGGCGGGAATAATGGCAATTAAAAATCACAAGTCTCGGTGAGATGAAAGTCTTTCATTAGGAACAGGAAGGAGAAAATGGGAGATGTTCTTTGTGTTGCCGTTGACTCCTCTGTAAAAGGTTTTAACCTAAATGAGTTGAGTTTTTTATAATCTGTTTAACTGCATCTTGTTTCACTTCAATCTCCATGTTTTTCAGGAAATAATAAAAATATTGTAGTACTGAGAAGGTTATTCAAAACAAGTTCGAGTCTCAAAGTGACTCATGCTTTATTACTTGTATTTAGAACTTGCCGATTGGAAACATCCTTCATGTGGTCAAATGAAACAAATATGAAAGTGATATTTGTAAACGAATAGAATGTCCATTATTTGAATATATCGTTCATATTGTTGAAATGCTCCCTTTTACCTAGTGAACTCATGGTGGAAATTCCAGTTTTCTGTTGAGGAAGTCCAAGGGAAAGCATAGCTAATCAGCCTGGTTTCGGCCCCCTTTATAAAAAAATTGAAATTCATATCTTAGTAAAACCAAATGTTCTCTAATATGATGTCAAGATAGAAACGTATTACTCAAACATTGGTAGTTGTGCATTATGGCTTATGGAATGAGAGCCAAATGACCTGCTGGTAAGCTTCGGTTTGTGACATTTTAGTTCATTGTCAAAAATTACTGATTTTCATACTAGATTTCATTTAAACTTTCGTTAACATCGAGAAATATCCTTCAGAAGGGCGATATTTCGATACAACTATAACTAGGAAAGGTTGTTATTGACAACTAACTCCCTAGGTAATGTCAACTGTCCATTTCTTCAAATATTAACCCTGAAAATAGAGAGGAATATTGGAGATATATGCATTTTTGGATTTTGAAAAAGCCTAACTTCAATAGCTCATTGTTTATTCCTACCATAACTAACAGTTATCTTACATTTTGCATAGCAGATCAGCAGTTATCTGATTATCTAACAATTAACAATAAACTAGGCAAGTGAGCAAAGTTGATTATATTGAGGAAACATTATCGAACTTCGTTCAATTTTTGACAAAAAATCACTCTTGCCTTTTTTCTTATGGGGCGACATTTTCATGTAAAAAATGAAACATCTTAAAAGGTGAAACATCCTAATGTAGCATCTCCACTACATAATGTGTCAACGATGTTTTATTTTCTTACATAAAAACGGCACCCTTTATATAATAATATAAGAAAAGCCTGGGCCTGAGCAGGAGCATTCGAGCTCTCGTTCATTGGTGAAGCAATAAGACTATTACCTCAAAATTTTATTTGGGACTTGAAATTGATACCAAATATATAAATGCAGAATCTCAGCACAATCGGCGGAATTATATTCTGGAAATTATTCAACAAATGAAATAGGTAGAAAATAAATAATTAAAAAAAATAAATACTATGGTTCTGATGATGCGATCCTGTTGAAATCTCGCATGAACATTCAGTATATCAGTCTTGATTCACAAAATGAATTTCATTCGAATTAGATATCCTGTTATGGAAATATAATATTCTTCTGTTCAATATTCGAATTGAATTTTCTATGGTTCTGGTAACACTATGGCCACAAAATGGCCATATTTTGTGGAACATCCTGTACGATTGGGCCGGCTAACGGACTTAACCGAGGCATTTGGGAACCAAACAGACCCTGAAAATCTCAAGTCTCTAGAACAATTCCTTGAAAAGTTATCATGCTAACAGACGGCCCCACGGACAGATTTGAATTTGACCAGGGATTCGTCATCAGGTAGTCGAACCCTATTGTTTGAGACCTATTTCGGCTCAAAATTCGAAAATTACAGACATTTGGGCAAAACGATATAGCACTCGTTTAAGTAGAACGAGCGCTCAAATATTAATAGTTTCAAATATCTCAGTGGCGTACTTCTTTTTCAGTCAGTTTTTGAGTAAAATTTTAACAGTTTTTCTTGAAAACGAAATGTTTGCGTCTATGGGACTTTTTTTTCCTACACATACTTGAGGAATCTCCTCTTTTCGTTTATACCTTCAATTTAGGAACACCCTAACACTCAAAATGATCAATCAAATTGCGTGGTTGATCAATAATAACACTTCTTTCAAATTCACATTAAAAATATTGACCAGTATTTTCCGGATCCACAGAAAAATACCCATCGTGTAGATAAAAACAACATTCTTTGACCACCCCTAAATCAGAATGCACCTGATGTATATCAACCCCTCCCGTATGTTTCCTTTTAGATCCTATCCACTCCGATTTATGAAACTAGGAGATGCGTGCCCGTTCAAACACCCTCTTTACATAAATTCACGAAATTTGGAAGGACCCGTCTGTATACCCCAGACAACAACTTCGAACCCCTAAGAACGCGTATACGACCTCATAACTCAAGAGTTTTTCTGGATTTACTCCTTGGTCTCCACCCCTAAAGCCATAAAATAAAACTGCATTCGAAATGCAAGAAATAACTTAGGGGATGATCTTCAGGTCTTAGCTTCTAATTGTGAGGGTCGCTGAGACATTCTCGTTTTACAAGATGTAATTCTTTCTTGATGAGGAAATGATGGTAGAAAGAAGGATGGAAATGTAGAAATTATTATATTAAGATGGCAATAAAATTTGGCATGCAATTACTGAACGCAATTTTGATTGCTTATGTACTTAAATTCTTGAAAATTAAAGGACAATTCAAGGGAGACAAAAAACAATTGATTTACTTTCTCCTTTCGATATGAATGTACACGTGCATATACTGCTGATTCAACAGGGTTTTTTCAGGAGTGTGCTTTCATTTCCTTTCCAGTTAGCAATAGATCTCTTTTACATCAGAATTATGTACTATAAGTATTATCAGATATGGATATCATTTGAGGTGTCTCGGTTTAGCTATGTTCTAATTTAGAATAATATATATACAAATATTATATATATAAATATTACATCTTGGACGACCACTAGAAATTTGGGAGGGTCCGTCTGAATACCCCAGACAACTACGGACCACTAAGAACGTATACGGTCTCATAACTAAAGACTTTTGTTGGATTTTCTCCTTGCTCTCCACCCCTAACGCCATAAAATTAAACTGCATTCGAAATGCAGGAAATAACACAGGGGATGATCTTCAGATCTTAGCTTCTAATTGGGAGGGTAGCCGATACATTCTTGTTTTACGAGATGTAATACTTCCTTGATGAGGAAATGATGTTGGAAAGAAGAATGGAAATTTAGAAATTATTATATTAGGATGGCAATAAAATTTGTCATACACAATTACTGAACGCAATGTTGATTGCTTGTGACGCTTGTGTACGAAAGAATAAAAAACAATTAATTTACTTACTCCTTTCGATATGCACGTGCACATGCTGCTGATTCAACAGGACTTTTTCAGGAGATAGCTTTCTTTTACGGAAGCCACGATATACCTACTGTTTATATTCAGTTAGCACTAGATCTTACATCAGAATTATGTTCTATAAGTATTGTCAGATATGGAATCATTTAAGGTGTGTCTGTTTTGTTTGGCTATGTTCAAATTCAGGATGAGGCTATTACATCTTGGACGGCCATATCGTACAGGTATATGATGTATCGACCGAAAACAATTTTTTTATTGGTGTGTATATCCATTGGGAAGGTTGATATACAATATCAAAAATAGTTGTTATCGTGAAGCAAAATTTCTAATCAGTTGTCTTCATTTCCATTTTGCAGTCGTCATACATGTATATTATTTTGTTGTAGGAACCTATAAGGTACTTCTGCAACATACAAAACACTGAGAAACTGTAAGATTTGACTGGTGATAAATTCAGCAATATCAAAATCTTCATGTCAATTTCTCATTAGTGGAAAGAATACAGTATACTACTGAGATAGAATGAAAGTGCTTGTGATGCCTCCCTTCGAAATGATTTTCTTGCATCGGAAATTCATCCTTACCATGACAAAAAATATAGGCATGCCATTTGATTTTGTTCAATTCAATATTCAACGATAGGACTTGTCCCTCCAGAAGATATATCTAACTATATATTTCCAAGAACTTCGACACAAATTGATTAGACTCAACAGCGTGAATAAAATACACTCTCCTCCCAGACCCTCTTCAGTTCTCATTGAATTTCAAATTGCTTCAAAAGGTCTTTATTTTCAAGTTTCTATTTCTCGAGAAGTAATTGATTCCCGATTTTCTGGAACGCAACAAGAGCTTTCCATCTCAATTACCTCGTTCCTTAATTTCTTTATAATGGCGTCTGGGAAGAAACAGTCCCCCGCAGAGATGGCGACAATCGATAGCAATGTAATTATGAGGATTCCGTGGTATACACCCTAAGACCTTATGTTCTTATTGGTTTATAATTGTAATTAGATGGTATCAAAGATCCCCCACTAGAAACTCGACTAAGTAATTTTGTTATGTTATAAGATTTCTAATGTGCTTGTTTGTTGGAAAACTTCAATATACAAGTTTGGAAATTTCCATCGAAAACAAACGATATACAATGAATCAGACAGGGAATTTTACCGTCGAGTTGAACAGATGTATATTCACGTGCTGTAATTGACTGAATCCCGTTGCCCGTCTTAGTGTCAGTTGCAGGAACGTCCATTAAAATTTAAAGGTCCATTAAACTCTTAATCCTCCATTATTACCAGGAACTAATGGAGGATTAAGGATTAATGGACCTTTAAATTTTAATGGACGTTCCTGCAACTGAGCAATATTTACATAAATATTCAAAGAATTAAAAAAATATCAGAAATATCCTTAGCAAAAAGGTCCATCTTCATTAATTTATCATCTGGAGTGTATAAAGTCCAATATATGATTACGAATTTGAATTCATTCATATGGATTCTGTTAAGAATAGGTGACAATATTTGATGAGTAATAAATGTACAAGAATCGATATTTTAATTGTCATTTGTTGTTATTTCAGAATTCTTTCTGCTAGTAGATGAAGAAAAGGAGTTTTACAGAAGTTAATTCAGAGTATAAATTTTTCAGATATTTTCAGCTTCTCTAAAAAAAAAGAAATTGGTATTGTTGAAAAATGTCATAAGTAAATGATCAAGATTCCAAAATGTAATTTTATCTTTGTAATAAAACAGTTCCTTGAAATCGCCTATTTTTTTGCTGGAAAATTAATTAGGCTTATTGGAAGAGCTCGCGCACCAGAAGGAAATGGAACCTACCCATTATTTCCCCCAACAGCGGTCCTATGCACGTCAAATCATTGGCTGTCGGATATCAGGTATCGGATAAATTCGATTCATTTTGGGTGAGTTCCTAATTGCGTTTCCAGGCCAGGGGTTCGCTCCATCGACGAGATCAGTTATATATATATATATATATATATTGGATTTCATTTCGGTTAATGCATTCCGAGCGCGTTTCCGTTTTTCAGGCGGATCGCGGGAAGTTTCGACAGTCATATTGCAGTTTTCCCATCATCTTCGTTGATTTGTTTGATTTTAATTAAAATTCGCTGTAGGCGTTCTTTCTGCAGTTGATTTTATTGTTGTAGGTACCATTTGTGGTGGAGTATTTGTTGCCTCCTCAACCGAGGATGTTGACATTCCAAGCTTTGGTGCATTTTGAGGTTCTGAATTTATTGAGTGTAACAAGCGGTGAAAATATATCCATTCGCTTCACAATATCACTAGGGAGACCTTGGAATAGGTTTATTGAGATTTTATATTCAAAGCTGAATAAGCTGTCACTAACTAAAATTTATCCATTCAACACACCGTAGTAATTTCTGATATTCGCGATCCCGAAGAAATAGATCCTGGCTTTTATATTCTCTGAGCTTAAAACGATTTTAAGAAAGAGTCATTGTTGGTTCAGTAGTTTCTCATTGAAATGCAATTAAGTGGATAACCCAAGGTGTAAATATGGAGCTGATGAGGAAACAATAGATGGTTTGGTGTACAGTTATTTTATTCAGTCATTTCAAGATGGCTTTGAGGGTTTTCATTAAGCAACTTATTCTTTTCTAATTAGGAAGAGTATATATGATACACTACTAAAAAGTACCCTTGTATACGAATCTGAAACCTGGAGGTTGAAAGAACAACTGAGGACGAGGATAGAACTTACAGAAATGGATGCAATACGACGAGCATCAAGAACTTCGAGAAGAAAGAGGGTACCGAATTCGATAATAAGGGAGAATATGGAAATAAATACGACAGTCACTGAATATATAGAAAGAAATCAGCTCGTATGGTATGGACATGTGCAAAGAACGGCTGAGAATAAATTACCGAAGAAAGTGATGAGATGCCTCTAGAAAACAGAAAAAGAGGAAGACCAAGAACGGCATAGATTAGTGGAATAAGAAAGTCAATGAGTGAGAGGGGACTAAATAATGAAGACTGCAACAACAGAAGGAATTGGCAATTGGGTATGGGACAACGTCTAAGGATGTTTTAACCCGAATCTATATACAGTGGAACTTCCTATAACGAAATCGCTAAATACCCAAAAAAATTTCGGTATACAGAAATTTCGTCATATATTTTTATTGTGAATACATATTCACAATCAAAAGTTGTGTATTTCTAATAGTCATTTTCAACATTTCCAGCTGATTTCAACGTTTCAGAATGATCTATCCGCCCACCGTAATGGTTTAGTTTATGGTCGGGGTTTATCTCAGACTATACTTAGTCTAAGGGATTTCTTATACCTTTTTACCAATGCCCATTCGAAGAGTGATGTTCCGGAATATTTCGTTATAGAGCGAATTTACTTCGTTTTAGAGGGTGTTTTTAACATGGAATTTGAATTCAAGGAGCAATGTCATGATCGAAATTTGTTATACAGAGAAATTCGTAATACAGACGTTCGCTATAGGGAAGGTCCACTGTATATTCAAAATTATTAATCAAATATTATTATAATATTGTTTTCCACTGCTTTTTCCGTTCGGATATATTTGCTTAGATTTTGCAAGGAAAAAAGAAATTTTTCTATATATTATGAAGGAAACGTTGGCTTTTGCATAAGTTGATTGAAAATAAGAAAAAAATGAGCAAAAAATTATAGTTTTCAATTTTTGCGTACCGCTGGAACTTATCTCGAAAAAAACACGGACATGATTAGCCTTTTTGTTCCAATAAATATGAACTCAAAACTTTCGTTGCTTAATTTCATATTAACTATCATTCATAGTTTGCCAAGCCCGAAAAACGACCCATCAACTAGAATACTACCTTAGTATTACATCCGAAGGGAAAATTTCTCCTTGTATCAAATCTCTTCAACTTTGATTTCGGCTACTATATACCTACCCGATTTTCCGTTGAGAAAACCTTCTCGAAGACACGCCAGTTATCAATAACACTCCTTCTAAATGGGACCATATCGTCTACATATTTCTATTATGCTGGCTCTGCCGAGCGTACACCGGCTTCAAGAAGTGAAAAGCGTCGTGGAAAGTTTGACTTTGTATAGAGGTATCCAGGGTCGTTTTCAATATTCGGATACACACTTGTGAGAAATCGCTCTTGTGAGAACGGAAAATATTTCATGTCGCTGATACGATTCAGACTGAAAATCGTTACTGCTCGGAAAATGGAGGAAATTCAGCAAGGCGAGCGTGGAGGAGTGGGACCCTATTAAGTTCTCGATTAGAGAGAGCCAGCTGGAATTTGGAGTGGAGATTTTCTCGGTAAATGTTCACGTTATTGATGATTCATTGGGGATGTACATCCTCGTGGATATTGAAGTAGTAATGGGGATGAAATGAGTAATGAAACTCATAAAATGAATTATGGTTTTTTTTTCGACTGAGTAGAGTCGAAATACAATTGTTATCCAACTTTGATATACTTAGCTATGACTTGGTCGAAGAAAACCTAATTTTTTTTCGAGAGAATGTTCATAAGACCAGAACACGAAGTTCTTGAATAATAGAAATAGATTCAAATGAGAAATAGTTACGAACGAATTATTAGGTTTGATTAGAGAGAGCCCGCTGTAATTTGGGGTGGAGATTTTCTCGGTAAATGTTCACGTTATTGATGATTCATTGGGGATGTACATCCTCGGGGAATTGAAGTAGTAATGGTGATGAAATGAGTAATGAAACTTCAGCTTGAATCTCATAAAATGATACTGAGTAGAGTCGAAAAACAACTTAGATATACTTACTATGACTTTTTCATATATGAGAGAATGTTTATAAGACTATTCAGTAAAATTCAAATTTTCGATCACCGGTAGAACAGATTTGAACGTACAAAAGGATTTATTGTTATTTATTCAACTAGGTTATTAAAGAGGGCGACTAATGGTCAAGATATTCTAATGCGTGAGCGGAGCGAACGCTTTAATAGTTCGAGACCATTAGTCGATTGATTAATAACGAATTGATTACAAGATTTTTCCGATGATCTCAATATGAATTGTGTATGAATTCTTGATTGAAATACATTCTTATTTTGCACGAGACTTACACTTGACAAATAAAATTTCTAAGTATCTATGTTCCAGTAGAGTTTTGACATTTCTCGTAGTGCTTCTGTAACTTTGTGACCGGTTGCCATGAGGATTACATAGCAGAAATTGACCATTAATGATGAATTACGTCTACATTAAAACCACCTTCTACTTTAAGATCGGCGGGAAAACAAATAAATGACCAATGAAAACAATCATCAGGTTTTGGCAAAATTGAATAATTTTATTCAACAATGATGGAAGTAGTGTGAATGAATCAATGAAATGATTTTGAGTATCAAGCAATTGCTATATAAATAATTATTGATACTTTATCATTTATTCACAAAAATTGAATTCATGCTCAGTCCATCCAAATGATTACCATTCAGTAGGGTCCTGTAGCGGTCTTCGAAGAACAGAAGACCCGAAAAATCATCGCTTGGAAGGCCAACTTGTTTTAGAACTCCCTCTTGGTCGAAGAGCACATTTTGAAGGTACATATTTTATTTTAAGTTTTAATATCATAACAGTGGCGACACAGGATTTTTTTCTACTCAGGGTTTTCCTTGAGCTTTGGTATCATACGTATAATAGTGTGGTATACCCCGTAAAACACTTACATCAGCAAGGGATTTTTGAGCGCTCGTTTTACTAAAACTAGTGCTATATCGTTTTGGCCAAATGTCTGTAATTTTCGAATTTTGGGCTGAAAATGGTTTCAAACGATAGGGTTCGGCTCCCTGATGACGAATCCGTGGTCAAATTCAATTCTGTCCTTGGGGCCGTCTGTCCGTAAACACGATTACTTTCGAAGGAATTGTCTTAGAGACTTGAGATCGTCAGGGTGAATTCGGTTCCCAAATGCCGCATGAATTTCAAATTCTAAACAAAATTTTGATTCAATAGAATATATTAATTATATTATAATACTGTACCAACTTTCAGTTGGTGAAATTATGGTCTTTATACGTGGGGTGAACATTTGGATGATAACGGGAAAATTCAATGCAAAAAACTCATCTGCATATTCTATGTAAAAGAAGGCAAATTTTTATACAACTTCCCCAAATCAATACGAGGGAAAAAACTTTCCAATTTCGAACTTGCTGCTCGAGCCCCGATTTCGAAAGCCTTATTATTTCAATCAAACACGAGTCCCAAAAATATATAATGAAAGTTTTGCCCGAGGCTGTGCCTCGAAATTAAGAAAAATTCTAGGGGAGGTGAATAACCCCAAGAGACAGACAGTTACTGCTCTCTGGGTTCCTGACACACCGGAAGTAATTTCC
This sequence comes from Propylea japonica, assembly GCA_013421045.1. Lineage (NCBI taxonomy): Eukaryota > Metazoa > Arthropoda > Insecta > Coleoptera > Coccinellidae > Propylea > Propylea japonica. The sequence continues at coordinate 6,487,743 of CM024245.1, read as the reverse complement.
GTGTGTTCTTTTGTTTTGTTAGTCTTGTTCGGAAGGTCTCAGGTCGCAGGTAATTCCTGCAGAATCGTGACTGCGGAAGGACCACGAACAAAGGAGAGCTTTCTCAGCTTCAGATCCTCTGGCGGGTGAATTTCAAAGATAGTTTGATCGGGCCTGAGTAGAATGGAGATACGGCTAGAATATTTAAAAATTTGCAATGTTGTGTGAATACAAGCAAGCCAACCTTCTTGTTATTATTATTAATTATGAGCAAGGGTCCAGAGGGTTCACCACCGAGTCTGAAAAAAAAATCAAAACAAAAGTTTAGGTAAACGTAATAAAAAACTTGATAATTAATACAAATATACAGGGTGTTTCCTAAACATGCGGCAAAAATTCAGGGGGTTGTTCCTTGGACTATTTTAAGCATGTTTTGTCCTTTGATGATTTTTGAAAAACCTCTTTGTTTCGAACAACATTTTTCATATTTTTAAAATTAATAATAGTTTAAATAAAAATGCGTACCGCACTGTGTTTACTAAGTAGGTACAATTTATTTTTAATTTGTTTAACAACATTCCAATTACTAAAAACGGCCAGTTTTTTTAGTTGAAATTGGTAAGTTCAGATGGTAAAGGAATACAGATTGAACACGGTTTTCATTTGAATTCGTTTTGTGATGTATAAGCAATTAACATTCTATCTTTGACTATTATGAATCGCTATAGAGGTGGTCATTTTCAACAGTTTTTGTAGGTTAAGTTAAATTTTCATGTAATTTTTCATAATGAAATGTTATTATCTAAAATTTTGTTTCCCCTGTATCTTCGAAACAAAGAGGTTTTTCAAAAATCATCCAAGGACAAAATATTCTTAGAATAATCCAAGGAACAGTCCCCTGAATTTTTGCCGCATGTTTAGGAAACACCCTGTATATTAAAGAAGATGTCGAAATAATTAATTTACAATTATAATTTTTAAGAAAAGAATCTACTTGAATTCGAGAAAAATTGTTCTCAACATATTATTTTACTGGAGATTCCTTTGAAGGGAAAAATACGAGGGTGCAATTCATAAAATATCCGGGGGTAGTTTTTTAGGGTTGGTAATCAGAAACGAATTTTAAACGACAAATTCTTATAGAGTTTTGGATGGCATTCTAAATACTTTTTCCGCCGACCTCGAAATAAAAGGTGATTTCAATCTGTACGAAATTGAACATCAATGACCCATTTTAATGCTCCATTTATGCTATTTTAATGTGCAATCCTCATGGCAACCATATACAAAGTATTCAGAACCACTACGAGAAATGTCAAAACTTTACTGGAACATAGAAACATAAAAATTTTATTAGGTCAAATGTATGGCTTGTGCAAAATGAGAATGTATTTCAATCAAGCATTCATACACAATTCGTTTTGAGATCGGCGGAAAAATCTTGTAATCAACTCGGTTATTAATCTAGCTTCTCGAAGTATTAGCACGCTCGCTCCGCTCACGCGTAATATCTTGATCATTGGTCGCTGTCTTTAATAACCTACTTGATTAAATAACTATTTGTTTGAAATTTGTATCATGTTCGAAGGTCGAGATATTGGCTGCGAATTGGGATATTTTATGTATGTATAAGTTTTGCAGAACGTTTTCTTTTCAACATCACATAACACTACAGCCTTCTGAAGTCTCTATAGACTGCTGTGATTAGACCAAGGCAGGGATGCCTGTATGTATAACTAGGCTTTTCAACATAGTTAACAAATATTCACAGAATTCAGTAATTGATTCAATACAAATTTATTTTAAACCATTCCGAAAACATTGTAAACCGCCATAGAACTTTTCTGTGAACAAACTGCCAGTAATCAATATACGTATCAGAGCAGTAATTAATCGAATTCCCACAAATCATCGTCAATATCCGGCTGCAATCAAAAGCCCAATCCATTATCAAAACCTCCCGGCAACCTCCCAGCACATAAATCACGCTCTAATCGAACAGTAAAAACCGGAAACACATAGATATGCGTCAATACCAACTATTCACCAGCAAATTTCGCAGAGAAAAGAGCCTGCATCCGTCCAGGATGCGTATTTCTTTTTGGCAGCTCTGGTTTGAACCTTTTTTATTGGAATATTTATATCTCTGGAACTGGAAGGCGAGCTGTGAAGGCTGTGGTGAGAATAGCTCTGTAAGGGGGCACAATAGACCTTGAGATCGCAGTGTACTGTATCCCCTTTTATAACTACTTTATACTATAACTATTGGGATATAATCCTTCAGCTGAAATATGTTTCTTCATAATTGCCTTTTTACAATTCGACCGATAGTGCTATGCGTTATGAAAATATCAATTATAATTTAAAGATGGATGTTAGGCTAACCATAGTGCTCCTAACAGAGCAAGTTAATATTACAATAGAAGCAGCGTTTTATCATTCTATCCGAATACATATACGCAATTTTTAATATTTGAAAGGTAAATTAGCTCAAATGACTCAGTTCGAGTCACTGATGAAGACTCCGAGGTAGCTTCCTCCAATAGATACCTGGTCTTCATTCAAATCATATTGGACAAGCTTATCAGAATCTGCTTATCAGTTGAGCTAGTTTTTTATTTTCTTTGATTCGAACACTAAAAGGACTTAAATTTTTTCCAATATATGCTCTACCACACGCATAAGGTATTTCATATAATTTTTGGTTTGTTGATTTTCATTATCAGATTTTATTCTAATTAGATTAGCCCTAAAAAATCTACTAACCAAAAATTGCATATCGAAGGTACTGTGAGTGTGGTAGAGCCTATAATAGAAAAACTGCACGTCTTTTGAATTATTCTCCCATAAAACCAAAATTAAATGGAGAACAAATGAAACGTTGAAAGTTGAAGGAAGCAGCTTTCATTTGAGTAACCGTAAAACCGTTAAAACTGATAAAATAAATTGTTTAACATCATAAACCAAAAATTGATGAAAGTTAAAAATACATACATTTTCAAAGAGCGACGATTGATGCTTTTTAAAGAATGGTTAATTCTGAAAATTTACATTTCTAGTAATTTGAAGTGGAGTCTGAATACCATGGACATAATACATGGACACATATGAATGGAGCTCAAAGTACAATAGGAAAAAAATTGTCCACATTTCCTTGTTTTTGATTACCGAGTGTAACTCGGAGGGAAAATTTCCCGACTAACCTGTCAATTTCGCTTTCTACAACGCATTGATCGCTGTAAGTTTGCGACTACCAATGCACTTCAGTCACATAGAATTTCAGACAATGGAGAAATCTTCGTAAGTAATAATTGCACAATTGCGTCAAAATTACCTACAATTTTGCATGACAGCGTATGTCGTAAAAAGAACTGCATGAGTTCATTTTCATTTTTGAAATGATGCTGTTTCTACCAGAATGAAAATTACCAAATGCAGTTTTTCAATGACAACACGCTGGAATCCGAAATTATCCGTTTTTTATGCATGAGTGTAATTCAGGGGAATATTTCCTGTCAATTTTGACACAGTGCAATTATCGCTAGGCTCTTTCGCTTTCAACAGTGCAATTATCACCGTAATTATGCGGTAATTACACTCCATTTGCATAACATTTTTGACAGGAGGGAAATGTTCGCTGTAATTTTGCGACTACCAATGCACTTCAGTCACATAGAATTTCAGACAATGGAGAAATCTTCGTAAGTAATAATTGCACAAGTGCGTCAAAATTACCGACAATTTTGCATGACAGCGTATGTTGTAAAAAGAACTGCATGAGTTCATTTTCATTTGTGAGATGATGCTCTTTCTACCAAAATGAAAATTACCAAATGCAGTTTTTCAATGACAACACGCTGGAATCCGAAATTATCCGTTTTTTTATGCACGAGTGTAATTCAGGGGAATATTTCCTGTCAATTTTGACACAGTGCAATTATCGCTAGGCTCTTTCGCTTTCAACAGTGCAATTATCAGTTGTAATTTAACTAGTGCAATGAAAATTATCGAAAATTTTTGGGAAATATGCTCGAATGCAAGTTAAGTTGAAAAAGAGCACGAGTGCGCGGAGCGCTCGAGTGCCTTTTACAGTTTAACTTGCATGAGAGCAGATTTGTCAAAAATTATCGATTCATTTTCATTGCAAGAGTTAAATTTAATAAGAAAATTTTGTGAATCCATCAAATCGTATTGTGTCGCTGTAAGTTGCTGTCACAGTTTTCATGTTACTCTAATAAGTAATAAACGTTCATAATTACGTCTGCATTTATTTTAAAGGACCTGATAATTTTGCACAAGTGCGAATTATCGATAATTTGCACTAATGCAAAATTATCGCCTAATTGTATGCTCATTGGCTAAAACAACAATAAAAAATCAGTCGGAACATTGTTGTCTGTCGAATTTGACAGATGAATAAAATTTCCACCGTAATTATGCGGTAATTACACTCCATTTGCATAACATTTTTGACAGGAGGGAAATGTTCGCTGTAATTTTGCGACCACTGCACTTCATTTATACATATAGAGTTTTTGACAGCAGGGAAATATTCACTGATACCGAAGGGAGCATTAGTATCTGAGGCATGTCTGTCATCTATCATTCACATCTAGATTAAAACAAAACGTAAATTAAAAGTGGCATATTATTTACAATAATATGGTAAAGCACGATTCAGGCTATGAGCAAAAATATACGTTACTTTTTGTAAACATCAAAGCTTTGGATGTACCTAAATACCTTAATTGGAGTATTTGACTACTATTTTCCTAACGATTTTCGTTAAACACGCAGATTGAATTTACTAGTTCTTAATTTTCTCCAAGATAAACCTAGCAGTAATGCATACTTCATTATTATTTACTAGTAATACAAAACATTTTGATTATTTTTTGGTCGGTTAGGTAAATACCTAACCGACGAATCAGAACTCAAACCATAATCTGCCGAACAAACTCATTTTGGAGTTTGGAGTAGCGAGTTAATGCGTTTTTCTAACTTACTCGCGTACTGGTGAACACAGAAAAGGAAATACGCACCCAGCTCGGCAAGTTGATTGAGCGCGGCGAGAATCGAGCAAAAGATCGGAAGATAGACGGTGGATTTCGGTCCGAATTCAAATTCAATTTATTTCGACAAACGTTCCTAATAGGAATCCGGATTTGATTCGTAATATGACGGGAATTTGAGTCCCTGTGGGTGTTGGGGAGCTTTACGGGGACATAAACGATTATTTTCTCCGAATTGGGAGCACCGGCTGAGGCGCCAATTGGAAAATGATTAAGGTGGTTTTGTGGCCAGACAATAGGTGATTATGAGAAGTTCGTACTTTCTATTTCTATGGCACTAATGATTTGCATGAAAAAGATGCTTGATTGGATTCACCCGCATGGCATGGCTTGGGTATTCTGCGATTTGAGTTGGATCCGCTCTTGTAGCATTCTTTCAGTTGGAATGAGTGAAATGTCTTCTGATAGAATCAATTCAGTCGGGTTTTCAGGTTCTGTTGTTCATTTTGATCAGCCACGACACTTGTACATTGAATGTTTGAACCTCAGGGCAAAATGTAAACCTAGGGATGCCTTCACGCATTTATTGACGCAGCCAAGTTGAATCTGTTTATGAACGCGAACAACATTAAGCGTTGTAAACTTGTGCCGTAGCTTTATTCCATATTGGTATAATTGGTCTACAGCTCCCCTACTATCGTACTAACAGCTAGAGTCTGCTGTAGACAATTCTATCAATTTGGCAACATCGTTCTGTCACTGTTTAGTTATTCGATGCGTTGTGTTTACATGTTGCATTTTATTGTTTCTAGAGGATATTCTGGTAATTAGAGAAATGGCAAAATTACAAAAATGGTGTAATATATTAGGAAATTGTAGAAATGGAAATCTAACCCATGGTTTACTTTATCCCAGCTCGGCAGTAGTGTGCTTTCCACTCTAGAGCTTGGTTGATTACAATGCAATACTATTCACGCGTAGCGTCATCTCAATGTTCACTTCTTACTCTCAGGTTTGAACAATGACATGACTGATGATTTTCAAAGATTCTGCTATGAAATCAACATCTATCAAAACTTGACGATTTAAGAGGTAAATCCCTATGACCCGAAAACACTTTCACTGCAATAATCCCAGTGGTGTATTTGAGATATGCGAAGCCACAAAGATCAGCAATAAAGAAAAGCGTAATCATTCGTTCAGAATGAATAAGAAACTTGCGAATTCTTGAAAACTCTTAGGTGCACATCTAAAGATTGTAGTTTATGTGTTACATGAGCTGAGAGAATTATGACAGTGACATGATTTTGGAGGGCGAGTTCTATTACTTGGTGGGAAAAATCATCATCGGTGGTATGAAGATACTCGATGCACTAATGCAAGGGTCTCCAAACTAGGCCCGCGGACCAAATCTGGCCCGCCAGTTTAAAAAATCCGGCCCGCGAAAGCTCATTAGCTTATCAACTTTTGCGCGAGTTCCAAAGCTACTGAATCAAACGGCTAAATATTTTGGCCCTTCGCATTTGCTGGAGTAAACATTGTGGCCCTTAGGCTGAGAAGTTTGGAGACCCCTGCACTAATGCGACAAACCAGTATAAGAGAGAACTTGATTCTGCTGTAGTCAAAACTTTTACCTGCTTGTTTATTTTTTCCCCAGCATATGTGGTACTTCTGTGGGTCCCGTCACATCGACAATGAGATCCTTGTCAGGTTGATATTTATTTTATCCACGACTATTGTATAATACACCCATTATAGGTCTGTTTGCTCCACCATAGTAATACCCATTAATTACTAGTGAATAATGAGTTATTATTCACTACTGTCAGATGCTTCATAGATTTAGCTCTAATATTATATTTTTTAAATTGATATTTCTTCAGTATTATAAAGTACTCTAACTAACAAATATGGGTATACCTTGCCAATCGAGGGCAAAATCCACTTTTATTACATGAATCAAAGCAATTTTCATTACAAAATATATAATAACAAGTTCTCCAAAGATTTCTCATGTGTCAACTTGATTTTTCCCACACTTGTAATAGAAGGGTCTCGTTACGGTCACCAAATGTTAAAATCTTCAAGAAATATATTCAGTAGTCTGCGATAAAGTATAGTATGAAGTATGCTCTTATTGACTCGGTGATTTGGACCACTCGCCTATAGTTCGTAGCTTTAACTTCACCTTTCACCACATGAATAATAGCTATCATTATACGCTCGTTGCATAATTTACTATTTTCATTTCTGTTTTAAGAATATCGGAAAATTCTTCAACTGCTTATTAATAAAGCTTTGTCCCGACTGGTCTGCTTAGAGACACAGCCGTCTAGAGAAATTAAGATAGGTAATTTAGAAGGCTGTGGTAGAGATAAGTGCTCTCTATGTTGCTTCAAAAGGAGCATTGGTCAATTGTTCCGAATACCCTCGATCTATTCTGATATTATGAAATGCAAAATAGTTTGGTTTTCACTTGGAATTATATCAAACAATTTGTTCCAGATGTTTTAGAAGAAGATTCAAAATCGGCTAACCCAAGATGTCCTCACCATCACCGATCATGTGTTCAAACTACGATAGCAAACATGAAATAAATTATCTAAAGACCAAGATGAATGCTAGCCATAGAGCGCCTTCCCCGCAGTCATCGGAAAACTCCTCGGCTACTCAGACGAAAGTCCAATATACAAAAAGGAAGAAATCGACTGGTATCCATTTGAACAACCTCTGGTCCGTTTGGTATGGAGTTCTGGGGTGCGGAATACAGTCGTACACGATCGTCAAGGCTTTGAAAAGACTGTTAGGTAAGAAACAATGAGTTATTATTGTGAATTCGGAAGTTCAGTAAGTGCTGATTCAGGGAGTCGGCAGGGAATCACCAAAATTGATTATGGTTTCTTCATTTATTTTGTGTTCGGGATAGATGCAGCTTATAAGTATGTTTCATTATAATTTTTTGGTCTGTTGGATGCAAATAAACAAAGAAACAGTAATACGAGTGTCACGAACATGAACTATCTAAAGTGAACGAGGACACTTTACTAGTATAAATGTTTAATGTATAGGGTGATCAGATTTCGATGATTTAATACTACACCTTCCAAATTCAAAGATATAAAAAATAGTATACATATAAATTTCTCTTCTTTTTGAGAAACATAAATTGCTGAAGAGTCGCTACGGTGACTAGTTTTCGTGCTACTGGGTGATTTTGGAATTTAGCACTTCATTATAATTGGTTATAACTGCCGCATTGAGACATCTTTAGGGCAGTTTTTTCATACTTTCTACCAGTGCTGTAGATTGCATGGTGCTTTTCAAAAAATTTTAAATGATTTTCTCAGACATTTTCAAAAATGAATATATGTCATATGTCCTACTCTAAAAAGAAAAATATTTGTTTTGGTTCATATCTTTTTAACAGAAGTGGTCATGGAACTTGATATTTTACTATTATAGGCTATCGAATTGATTCAGAAAACATCAGTTATAGTTATATTATTAAACAGACTGCAAAAGTGTTTCTTGAAACTTTTTATTTCTACTTTCATTTTCGAAACCCGAAATTGAAGGGGTTAGCTATGTAACAGCTCCGTTCAGGTTATCTTTTTCCTGCAATGAGCAATTAGATTTTTCATAAGTCTTGTTGATAAAGTTTTCTTTAGTATCCCTTCCAATTATCTCACTTAATAAATTTGAAAGACATTATCGGCATCATTATTTTCTTCAATAAACTATAGCCTGGTCATAATATGATGAAAAAATTTATATAACAATCATGATTGTTAATCAAATGGGATGAGAAACAATATTGAAGGACATCCAATTCAATAACTGCCACAGTTTCCACCGAAGTTAATAAAAGCCTGCTAGAATTATGTTTATTAAAAAGTGTTTTTTTTTTAATTTTCGATATGATTCAATCGGATGTATATCATGTTTTCGACATAGTCTGAGAAAAGTCTATTGAAAATCACATATCTACAGTTTCCATTGGAAATATTTATATTTGTACTAAGTGCGTAATACGAGTATTTTTTCATGGTACATGAGAGAGTCAATTTCCCTTGAATGTGCCATGGAAACACGATTTTTTTGCGCACGAAATGCAAACTGTGAATGTGTTCACGAAAGGTTGAGCCGTCGGTTGGCCATGACAATTTGGCATATTCCACTGTGTATATTAAAATTTTAGGTTATGGTGTTCATTTTCTTGTCAGATTGATACGCAATGTTGTCAATAATGCATATAGTTCTCTAATAACTCGCAAGTTCGTCGGACAAAGCAGTGTGAATTCGACAAAGTTGACCTTATTTTACGTTAAGACAGCAAATACTGCCAACTTCACATAAGTAAAGAAACGCCTACTATGCGCTCAACCTTTCGTGAACGGACCATAATTACTAAAGATAATGCTTCCAATACAATTTTTTTATGCATCCATATCCAGTAATCTTTCTGTGTCGTTAATATAGAAACTTACTTTTTTAACAGTGAAAAAAGTGAAGTCTGTTTTTAACGGTGAAAAAAAGACTTTTCTCAACGGCGAAAAAAATTTACGCATCCATAGTGATAAAGAAAAGTCATGTTGTTTGAACAATTTTACAAAATTTTTTTTATTTCTCCGAAATTCGAAGCGCACGAAAATTTTGAAAGCTCTGAAAAAGTAATGAAAACACTGCTCTGGAGATATTATTTTGAGAATACTGCGAAAGTTATAGCCTTATAGCCAATCATAATTGTTGGCTCCAGAACCACCCTGTAGCATAGAAACAAGACACCGCAGCGACTTGAAGTATTCAGTACAGTTTCTTAACAAGAGAGAAAATTTCATGTATGATACTTTTTATATCTTTCAATTTAAAAGATGTTGTACTAAATCATCGAAATCTGACCACCCCAACAACGATTCATCATGTCTATAATGATTCCTTTGTAATACAAGTTACCGAATATTGAAGTATAAAATAAAATTTATGTTTTTTTCCAGTAGTTCAGACGACTTAAGTGCTAAATACTTTGAATTTGATTAACTCTTTCCACTTCATTAATCCAGCTAGGCGATATGATTTTATCGTCGTTCCAAACGCTATCAATTCAAACCGTACGTTAATTACCCTTCTTCTACCTTCCTGATAAAATCAAATAACTTGAACAGTTACCTAGTGTACTCTACTAGAAGACAATAATTAACGGGCAGACAACTGGAAGGGGGGTCAGGATAATGCTAATTTCAGAACGTGATGGCGAAGCGAAGCAATTTTCTCGTCCTCGATTGCAATTTATACCTCCTAACCGAATCGCTATCGCCATATCGCGATAATAAGGTTAGTGCTTCTTCCGCTACAGCGATTCTTACCACTTCGATTCCCGCCGATGGAAATGCAATTTTCCAAGTCGCCAGTGTATCGGAAAACCCTTCTGGCCCTGAGTGCATCTTTGTAATGTTTGATAACACTCGAATCGGCGGAGGAAATTGATTTTCGAGTAGATAATAGGGAAATTGTAGGGCTTTCATAATATTATTAAATTCAGTACTTATAGACTCAAGATGGCTTGATAGCATAATCGAGACTTGAAGACTGAAAACGTGGCTAAATAAATGGAAATTGACAGATGATTACTCTTCCAGAGAATTCTATACTATATAACACACGTTCAAATGGTAGTTAGTTTGTTTTCTAGTTACATACTTTCTTCAATAAGATGGATGTTACCTCGATTATCGAGCTGTATCAAATTTGATTTCAATCAAATAAACCCAATGATACTAGAATACATAATAAATAAGAATTTCAAACAATACAGGCAAACAAACTGATATAGTTCTTATAAATATGCGATAACTTTCGAAGGGATTGTCCTAGAGACTTGAGATTTTTAGGTTGAATTCGGTTCCCAACTGCTGAGTATGTTAACCATCCAAATCGTACAGGGTGATCCATAAAATATGGCAATTCAAAATTCAGAATTTTTGTTCCTCGATATCTTAGACAAGACAAAACCAATTGACATGAAATTTTGCGTCCACATGCAAGAACTCCATAATAAGCATCATGCAAAATTTTGTGGCCATAGTGTTAACAGAACCATAGAAAATTCAAATGGAATATTGAAAAAAAAATCTTTAAATTTCCATAACAAGATATCCGATTCGAGTGAAATTTATTTTGTGAATGAAGATTTATTTACGGAATGTTCATGCGAAATTTCAAAGGGATCGTATCATCAGAACCTTAGATTCACATTTTTTCTTAATTATGAACTTTTTAGAGTTTTTTGTATACTTCATTTTTTGAATGATTTTCCAGAAAATAATTCCAATCGTGCTGAGATTTTGCATTCATATATTCAGTATTAATCTCCAGTGCTATACAAAATTTTGAGGTATAATAGTTTTATTGCTTCAGCAATGAACGACCGCTCAAAAACGCCTGCTCAGGACTTTTCTTGAAATTTTCTTTGAAAAAAGGAATACTTGCTGTAGCTAATTTGATTTCAATCAAATTAACCCAATTGAACTGTAATACATAGTAAATAAAAGTTTTAAACAAAACAGACAAAAAAGCCTAGGAGAGATCTTATAAATATCCATATCTTTGGAAACTGTTCCGAATTTTTTTTTACAATACACTTGGATTATTGCAGTAAATCTCCTGTAAAAGTAACTTTGTATACTTGTTGCATACGTTGAAGAGCAAAGAAAAAAAGCTGTCCACCTTACCAAAGGTTTCATTGAACCTATTTTACCCTATATATGAAATGTTTTTTCATTGAGTTACGTTTCATTCCAATGAGCTTGGTGGCAATTTATTCGATGCCAGACATCGGGGTGTCGATTCTCGGGATCACTCGTTCGATGAACGTATACGTTGGTGATATTTTCAGCGTAAAATTTCGGAAATTTCAATAATTATATCCGTTCAAAATCAACGTACACTTTCGTCTGAACGACAAGTTGACGATATGCTCCAGAATATCGGATATAATTATTACAATTTTCAAAAATCTACGCTCAAAATATCACGAATGTATACGTTCGTAGAACGAGTGATCGCGAGAATTGACACCCAGGTGCCGTATTCTCGAGAAGTGATATTCGAAAATGTATACGAACTTCATTGCGCGAGTCCCTGTTTTACCTGCAAAAATGCACACCGCGCAATGAAGTTCGTATACGTTTTCGAATATCACTTCTCGAGAATACGGCACCTGCTCGCTTGCAGTTACCAGCTTTTCCTCTGATATTATTAATTTATTTCTCATTGCTCTTGCTCACATGTCGAATCTCATGTTGGAAAAGAGGGACTATTTAGTATAGGGTATGAGGATTTCCTCTGTTCGATAAATTGCTTTTGGGTATATTCTGATTTCCTCTCATTTCATATAGCTGTAATAACGTATAGCCTGCCTACTTTTCTTGATTATTTAGGACTAAAATAATTTAATTGGACAGAAAAACGTCATTTTCAGTATCCAACTGAAATTTTAGAGATTTCATCCGTTAAGTTCACTAAATGAATAGAAGTGTATCCACTTAAAAGGGAACATACTACCGTTGTTACTCTTAATTTAATGCATGTTAACAAATACTACACCTGTTATGTAGATTTTAATCAGGGTAAGAAGTAAACAGTTTACTTTTCACTCTGAGAGTCTTAGTAGGCTCTTGTTTTCGCAGCCAATTTCATGCTGTTAAATTTGGTTACCTACTATTTAATCCTTTAGTGAATAAGTGCAACAAACTTCAGGAGAATGTTTTACATGAAAAAATAAAGACATTATGTTATATAATATAACTTTACTGCAAATGCTTCGTTTACCAAGAACCAGGGAATTGAAGTCTTAAAAACTGATCATTTATTCACTGCTCTGAAGCCGGTAGTAATAAGCGAATAAAATTTGGTGGATTTCAAGAAATAGTTATTATGTATATTTTGACATGCATTTCATGTTCATCATTGGCGCCTATGCGGGTTAATTTATACCTCATAACCGAATCGCTATCGCCATATCGCGATAATAAGGTTAGTTGCTCCTTCCGCTACAGCGATTCTTACCACTTCGATTCCCGCCGATAGAAATGCAATTTTCCAATGTCACCAGTGTATCGGAAAACCCATCTAGCCCTGAGAGCATCTTTGTAAATGTTTGATAACACTCGAATCGGCGGAGGAAATTGATTTTCGAGTAGATAATAGGGAAATTATAGGGCTTTCATAATATTATAAAAATCAGTACTTTGTAGGCTCAATATAGCTTGATAGTATAATCGAGACTTGAAGACTGAAGAACGTGGCCAAATAAATAGGTCAATTGACACGTGTTTCTTTTCCAAAGAATTCTACATAAGACACGGTTAAAATAATGGCGGTTTATCTTCAAGTTACATACCTTCTTTAATAGAATGAATGTTACCTCGATCATCTGCCTGCTGTATCGACTTTGTTTTCAATCAAATGAAACCAATGATACATTATAAATAAGAGTTTCAAACGAAAAAGGCAAACAAATGGGAGGGTTCTTGTAGATACATATTCATATCTTCTGAAATTGTTCTGCATTATTATTTCAAAATACACTTGGATTATTTCAATTAATCTCGTGTAAAAGTTATTTTGTATACTTGTTGCGTACGTTGAAAGGCAAAGAAAAAAGCTGCCCACCTTACCGAACGTATCATTGAACCCATTTCATATCATTATTTTATTCATTAAGGTACAGTGGCGGCATGTGAAATGTAAACGACTCTATCTACAGATCAAATTGGTTTTTTTAGTAGTAGACCAGGGTCGATAATTTTTGAAACAAAAAAAAATTGCAGTAGGATAAACCCATTGAAAAAGGAGGGGAATATGATCAAAATGAAAGAAAAAATAAATTACGGTCGATCCGAGTCCGGGAGTGGGAGGGGGTGCGTTTTAGGGTGAGAAATGGTTTTTCTTGATTTCCGGCAAAACTACAAGTCCTATGGAAAAAATTAAATGGCAAAGTTGTAGGTAATGAAAAGATCTACAACTTTTGTATCGACAATTTTTTCACATAACCTCAAAATTTAGGTGAAAATTTCAAAAAACCAAGTTTTTGGTTTTTATTTATATCTTTTTCAAAAAAAAATATCTTTTTACGAAATTTTGTGAAAACTTACTTTATTATGTCCCAAATACACTGTAATTTATTTGATTTAAAATATTTATGTTTTCGTCTTATTTTCACTAATATCAAAAAAGCACCCCAATTTCAATCGAAAATTCTGACGTCAAAATATCAGCTTTTATCAAAAAGTTTAAAGGCTTTTTCTTCATTGAAATATCTACTTCTGATGGTGTGAAAAAAATATACATTACTATGAGGAGTGTTCTCAGAATCAACGATTTATGAAACCCACCATTAGAGTAACTCAGTCCACACTTCTCTATGAAATAACTTACAATGGGTTAAAAACTAACCAAAAGTCACTCAGGTATATTAATTATCTCAAAACAGCAATAAATAGTCATCTAAAAATATTATTTAAACAAGATTCTACACCTTTTTCAAATATTTGTAGATGTCTTATTAAATATTAACTTTATTAACTTATTTTTTTGTTAATTATAGAAGTATATTTCAATTTGTAATTTTTCGTTTTTGAATGAAACAGGAAATCTTACGTTTTTTGAGTAATTAAAGAGTAAATTTTAATAAATACCTCAAAATTCATCTACATCTACAATATTTTGAAAAAGCTGTAGAATCTTGTTTAAATAATATTTTTAGATGACTATTTATTGCTGTTTTGAGAGAATTCATATACCTGAGTGACTTTTGGTTAGTTTTTAACCTATTGTAAGTTATTTCATAGAGAAGTGGGGACGAGTTACTCTAATGGTGGGTTTCATAAATCGTTGATTCTGAGAACACTCCTTATAGTAATGTATATTTTTTTCCACACCATCAGAAAGTAGATATTTCAATGAAGAAAAAATCCTTTAAACTTTTGAAAAAAGCTGATATTTTGACGTCAGAATTTTCGATTGAAAATTGGGGTGCTTTTTTGATATTAAGTAAAAATAAGACGAAAACATGAAATTTTAAATCAAATAATTACAGTGTATTGGGACATAATGAGGTAAGTTTTCACAAAATTTCGTGAAAAAAATTTTTTTTTTGAAAAAGATATAAATAAAAAACCAAAAACTTGGTTTTTTGAATTTTTCACCTAAATTTGAGGTTATGTGGAAAAATTGTCGATACAAAAGTTGTAGATTTTTCATTACCTACAACTTTTCCATTTAATTTTTTTCCATAGGACTTGTAGTTTTGCCGGAAATCAAGTTTTACAATTTTTCACCCTTAAAAACTCACCCCTCCCACTTCCCGAACTCAGATCGACCGTAATTTATTTTTCTTTCATTTTGATCATATTCCCCTCCTTTTCTAATGGGTTTCATCCTACTGCGGTTTTTTTCATTTTTTACCATTTTTGAAGGTTTCGCCCTGGTCTATAGATTAAATCAGGCTTTGTCATGAAGCTCCATACAATTTTAGTTTCTGCAAGTTTTATCCGACTGCCTATTCCCTTTGTACAGTACACAGTTCAATAATTCGCATCTCTCTTTTCAGTTACTTTCGCGAAGCCGTCATTTCAATACACAGCACATTTCAAAATCAAATTTAAAGGTGAACGAAATATCCATTTGCTGAAATTCTCTATTCATTTCTGAACTATTGTTTTCCACGATACAAAGCAGACGTCACATCAACTGAACAATAAAACGCCATCAAGTTATACCTTCTGTTGTTCCTGCAGAGTGACGTATGAAGACCATTTATGTCAGTCCGATTTCAATCCATTTCCATTCGAACTTTACCAGCCTTTGTGAAGACTCGCAATTTCATTTTTCCTTATGTTTGTTACAGGTTACTCGTTTCTATATTGGCCTGAAGACATATCACTTCCATATCTGGAACTCAACTGTAGTCTTGGACTTCTTGGAGCTGCAGTTTTGTTGCTACCTATCTTTTAGTGTGTGCTGTCTTCAAGGTGAGTTGGTCAGAAGTCTGACAATAAAATAAAAATATAGTAAGCCAATTTTCGTATTAATTCAAAGATTCCGTTCCAATTAGCGTATTTATTTCATATGGGAAAACTTTAAATGAACTATACTACTGGGGACAAAAGATATGGATTTTAGAAATCAAATTCCACATGTTTTTCACTACAATTATTTCGGGAGTTGAGTTGTTATTCAGAGAGCAAAATACCATGGATTGAACTATATTGTACATATATTAGGAGTCTCCAGGACAACAGTTCCTTGACATGTGAGTCTGAAAAATCATCAATTGGAGAGTCAGACTGGTTTGATGAACACTTCTGGTTCTAGAGCACCTTTGTTCGAATATCTGAAAAATTTTTATGATTAGAGTTTAAATTTACTTGAGTTTGTGGCACAAATGTGATACATTTTTTACTTATTACTTCATCTCGAATTTGTCTGAGGTTTATCATCTCTGTGCTCTTATATTACTGATTATACCGTGAAATACACATGAGAAATTCCAAATGGTTCATAACTCCAGAACATTATTATTCCTAATTTGTTCAAAAATGAATGGAATATTTGACCCCCTATTGCGTGAATTATAAAAAAAATAATATTTTTCTGCTTTATTATGTTTTATTTAAGCCTATTAAACAATATTTTAAATGAAAAAGGAAATAAAATATTATTTTAGAAAAAACAGAAAGACTGCAATTTTTGGTCTCCTATGCACAAAAAGTATGAAAACTTACTAAGGGAGACATCACCAGGAATAGTTCTATGACAGTTAGCAGTACAATAATTTCTATACCATAGAAGGTATAAAGCATTCTAGAAAGAACTTAGTATGTATGTGAAGCAATTATAGGCGCAAATGACCTAATCAAAAAATGGTTCACGTAGAAAATAGTGAAAATGAAGTAGAAGGAACAAATATTCTGAATAAACTGTGAAAGGGATCAAAGACGAAGGCTTTATAGAACATTATTCACATTTTTTGTGAAACCATTTTCTCACATTTTCAATTTAATTTTCACCAACAAAGCTGAAGAATATTCCACTATGGGAGTTCTCACGTCCGTACTGGAGAAAAGCGAAAATATTATGACATAATACGTTAACCATTGACAGTGAAAACTGTGCTCCGTTGAATCTATATTAATAAAACAGGATCTATGGTTACCGTCAAAATGCAATATCTTTTGAACAGCTGCACCAAATTGGAGAATTCTTTTTTGTTGTGTTCATAATTACTAGGGCAAGGTTTATACAACAAAATATTTCCAAAAAATTGTTTAGAAAAAAATAAAAGGCTTTCCTTATTCTCACGACCAATCAAGCAGTCATAGAATACATATTTATAGGTTATAATGATTTTGACATTTGGACAAAAAGTGAAGTTGCATCGAGTGAATCGAAAATTTAAAATTTAGTTAGAACTAACGTATGAATTAACATATTGTACAACAATTTACTTATGCCATATTTTACAAATTTTAAACCTATGATGTATGAATGTATTTTGGATTGCCTGATGCCCGAATGGTTATGATCACAAATCAGATCAACAGATGGCGCTGTAGTCGTTATCTAGGTTATTCACCTATTCTGCAACTAAACGGCTGGATCGAATTGAATGAATTTTTGTGTATGCAGAACAACGTCTGTTGGGTCCGCTAGTATAAACTAAAATTTCATCATTTCTGTTTCAAAATTGAGTAGAAGAAATTACTAAAGTATGCCAGCCAAAAATGGCTCCGTATGCAATAGAGGGTTAAAGGAAAACCTACGTTGTCTCTAAATGAACTTCATTAAAAAAAATCGATTTGAAAAAAAAAGTATTTCGAAAAAGGATAACAGAGGATTTCTTCAAAAATAAGCGCTCATAAACGAAGTGTATCATCCTTCATATCGCGACTCGTTCAGAAGTATAGCCTGCACTTCGAGCAATTCGCTCTAGCAAGCTGAGTAAACTTGAAACCAGACTTACCGGGTAAACCTTCCATTATTTGATCACTTAATTACCCAGTATGTTGTCCAACCCTCTCTTTAATTTACAACCATGTGAAACTGGAAGTAAAACGATCCCGTCTGATCAAAATGTATATTTATGCAGCGTTCAATCGAAACAAGCAAACTTCTGAACGTGAAACTAGAGGCAGATAAACGAAGCTGCAGTGTCCCAAGATGTTCTAAACAGCTAATATCTCGGTTCTCAGACGAGAAAGTTCTAACAAAAAGTTTTTTGAATGGTATGAAAAAATCTGCCAGAATAAAATTTTGTTTCTAATCACCACACCTCAAAAAACTATCACACTTTAGCGTCTCACTGCATGTTAATATTGTATTTATCCACGACTGTTGTATAATCTACGTCTGTTTGCTCGGCTATAATAATACCCATTAATCACTAGTGATCAAGATCAATAAAGTAAGCACTGAGAAAAACTTCAGGATATTGCTAAGTAAAAGAGAGGAATGGGGACAGGAATACACCGACTATAACCTCAAAGAAAATACCGTGAAATGGTATACAGATGGTTCCAAAACCTCTACAGGAGCTGGCGCTGGGATATACGGGCCAAGTACCAAGTGTGCACTGTCGCTAGGCTCCTGTATGAGCGTCTTTCAATCGGAAATCTTAGCTATTGAAAGATGTCTAGATATAAATCTAGAAAGAAACTATCAGAAGTGCGATATAGCCATACACTCAGATATTCAAGCTGATATCTGGATCTTAGTAAGAAACAATTACACCTCCTCACTGGCTTTCTTACAGGACACTGATGTTGCCTCAGGAGGCACCTGTTGAGGATGGGATTGCCGGACACTGACGAGTGTAGGTTCTGTCGGGAGGAGGAAGAAACCCACATTCCCCTAGTCACGGAATGATTTGGCATTGCGAGCCTAAGGAGGAAATGCCTTGGGCGAGAATCTTGTAAGAGTGAGGAACTAGCCTCGTGGAAGCCTTCACAGATATTTGATTTTTAGGATCTTTGGAACTGGAGGGCGAGCTGTGAGGGTATGGTCCGAACAGCTCTGTAAGGGGGCACAATGGACCTTGTGGTCGCAGTGAACTGTAACCCCTTTTTAAAATAAACCAACTAAACTATCACTAGTGAATAATGAGTAATTATTCCATGTTGTCAGATGATTTATTGACTTAGCTTCAATATAGTATTATTTAAATTGATATTTCTTCAGTATTCTCACGTTTTCCAATTAACAAATATGGGTATACCTTTTCAATTGAGGGCCAAATCATTATTACATCGATTAAATCAACTTTTATTACAAAATATACATTGACAATCTGGTACTTTTAGATGCCATTTGAAATACTCTTTGTTCGAATTTTCTACTTTGCCTGAGAGATAATGGCTGTCGCTGTATGGAACATCTTGAAGCAGCCTGGATAAGTAAATTTGAATAATGAATACTACTGCCAAATTCTTACTTGGATATTTAAGTAAAAATAATCATTCCACTTGGATGAAAATTCAAACTGAGCTTAAGTGAGGTTGAGGATAATTCAAATTTGCCGAACTAAGGTTGAAACAATTTTTTGCACGCTTGTTTAATATGTACGTAAAATAATATTCAGAATATTAAGCGTTACACGACATGAAAAAGAAGAAAGAATCGAACCAAAAATGATAAATTCACGTTGAATATTTGTATAAGTAGTCGTTTTTTGGTCTAAACAATGCTTTAACCTTCCTAGCTGTGTGAATGTTTGTTCTGCAACTCGAAATTTTAATTATCCTACATTTCATGGGGTTCAACTGAGATTCAGGAATGGAATCTACAAGTTTACGATGAGACTGCCCACCTACTAATTTCAGCAACTTCAATAGCAAGTTATTGGGTTTTAATTAAAAATACGAATTAACTTTCATCTGTCTCTTTGGAATCCTGTCAAATTTATTGGGTTCAAATCTTCCCGAATGTCAAAAGTATTGTTATCATGTTATAAATTAATAATTTTCTCTCAGACAATAAATGTCTGTAGATTAAAGATGTAATTGCTTCACATAAGACCTTCTTAAGCCTGGTTCTCAGAGCTTCGACGTGAAGCCAGCGACAGCAATTCAACCAATCAGAGAATATCAACAAAACTTCCCCTGACCCCCTCCATTTGGTTTCTGGTTGTTAAAATCTGTCGCGACACGCCTCTTTTGTAGTTGAAATAAACCAACTTCACTTGTATTTCTGCGACAGCGAGGGAGAAAATAGGAGTAGTGGGGATTGTCGCTGGCTTCACGTCGAAGCTCTGAGAACCAGGCTTTAAGCATTCTTTTTTGTGCGCTTTGGAAATGAGGATATCTTTTTTTGCAGGTTGGCAACCTTGCGAATGATGGTTTCAAGTTGGGTCGGCAAATAGGAATGTGCAGTAAGGAGCCTCCAGCTGAAGTTCTCACGCAGGGAGGTGGATGCAGTCTGTTCAAGCATGGAGGGCCAACGGCTCCCTTCGTTCATCTGGTTATTGCATTCTGCTTGTTGTTACCTAAATTGCTAATGGAGGCTAAAATGATTGAAGCTGGTTTTCTTTCACAAGGTAATAATCTTTTGTTTTGTTGCATTACAAAAATCTATAGTTCGAAGAAAACCAACCCAAACTTTTCGAAATATAATTTAAGCGAGAATTTAAGAAAAAGTCATTTGAATGTTCAGATTGAGGCTAGAACTCGAAATGGAATATTATTATTATAAGGTCATATACAGGTTGGAAATTCACATCTGAAATATACGATATACAATGCATCAGACAGAGAATTCTTCATTCCAGTTGCACAGATGAATGGTCGAGACAATCACTTGCTGTAACACACTGAATTCAGTTGTCTTACTTCGTTATTCTAGTCTTGTCTCTCTCTTATCATTTAGAGGAGCGTAGTTCTTTAGTATGGTAGGCAACAGTAAATACTTGAATCGAGTATTACGGGCAGCCTGACAAATTAAAAATTCTATACGTTGAGTGCGGGTTCCCTACCATACTGCGATAAGAGAGAGACAAGACTAGATTATCGCAGTGAGACAGTTGAATTCATTCAGTTATCGCACTTGATTATCTCGCCTATTCATATGAGCAACTGGAGGGAAGAATTCTCTGTCTGATGCCTTGTATATCGTATGTTTTCGATGTGAATTCCAAATCGGTATATTTTTCATGTTCCTTGAAAAAAATTATTTCCAACTTCCAATTTCTACCTTGTTATTTAGGTATTTCAAAATATTTGCGGGATTGAGTTACAACAATTTAACAAAGCTGTAACATTTATGAGAAACGAATCGAAGTTCGAAGTAGGTATACAGTGTACCACTAACCTTAAGTACTCAACAAAGAATAAGAAAGAGATTTTTCAGTTCTACTTGAAAAGACCTAACTTCTAGGTCAAACAATATCTCGAATGAATCGCAAACAGATTCTGTATTTCAAAAAATTCCATAAAGCGTCGAGATTAATCTAAATGGGCATTTCCAGTATGTTAAATTATAGGTTTTTTTCATGTCTGAGCATAAGTTGTAGTGTTATTTATATTATTATAACAGTAAAAATAGGTATACACCGGATATCCCAGTGGGCTTGTTCCAATGGATTATGTCAGCCATTTCAAAAGATACGAATTTGAAAATTTCATGTTTTGTAATTCGTTCGAGGAACCTTCATCTGAGAATAACGAAAATTGAAAGTCACTTCCGGTCACTGATTTTTTTATTCCATATAGCGCTTTGAATATTTTTTTCGCAATTTTTTATTTCTACTCAAAATTTCATCATACTCTGTATTTTTCTTTTGATTCGATCAAAAAACCAGAAAACCTCAATTGGAATTTCGAATTGTCAGAATTGCAGTGGGTTACGATATTCTGTGTAATTTTGATTTTGACTTCAAAAATCATCGATAATAATCCATGAAAACATGTGAATACAATAATTTTCGCAACTTTGACTATTTTCAATAGTTGTGTTGCTGTCAGAGTAACTGACATTTATCGATGAAAAACTGTGAAAGGGCAGCCCGACGATTATTTTCGAATTTCCATGAAGCAACATAATATTCGATTTTCCCTTGATTAGGAAAGTCATCATTTTCACGGTTGTTCATTATTAAATGTTAGTTACTCTGACACGGACACTATTGAGAACTGTCAAAGTTGAAAAAAATAATGTTTACTCATGTTTTCATGGACTATCAGTTTTCATTCAAGTTAAAATCAATATTACATAAAATATCGTAGCCTTCTGCAATTCTTCCAATTTGAAATTTCAATTGACGTTTTCTCCATCGAATCTAAAGTAAAGTACAGCGGTGATACATTGTTAAAAAGGAAATTTTGAGTAGAAATGAAAAATTGCAAAAAATATAAAAGGCGCTAGCTATAAAATTAAAATCAGTCCACTTCCGGTTAAACCTTCCTTTTTCTCAGATGAATATTCCTTGAACGAATAGCAGAACATGAAATTTTTAGATTTGTATCTTTCGAAATGGATGAAATAATCCATTGGAACAGGCTTAGTGGGACACCCGGTATACATATCCAATGATTCAATTTGAATTCCCCATAATAAATTGTTAATTGAATATTGAAAATGCGATTTTCATACTCGGAACCTCAAATGTCGCGCCATGATGTATATAATTTTATTAGTGGGAATGACGATTGACAACAGAGAAGCCAGAACGCATCGTTGTGAATTGTGATTCAAAATTAATAGTTATTTAATCAACTGCAGTAGAACTTCCCTATTACGAAAGCGCTAAATCCGCAAAAAAAATTCGTTATAAAGAAATTTCGTTATATAGAAAATTTCTTTATATAGAAAATTTCTTTCTATAGTCGGCAATGTCGCGGTTAACTTCACAGATAAATTTAAGTTTATCATTCAAACTTGCTTTTAGACAATTTCGCACAACTTTTCACACAAGCGTAATGGTTAGATTGAAACCACACAGCCAGGGGTGTATTTAAAACTGTTTCAGAAGGATCTCTCTACCCGCCGTAATGATTTAGTTTAAGGTCGGGATTTATTACGTACGTCCGGAAAAATTTCGGGAAAACCCATTCAAAGAGTGATATTCTTTGTATATTTCGTTATAGAGAGAACTTACTTCGTTTAAAAGGGTGTTTTCAACATGAAATTGGGATTCAAGGTGCAAAGTCTTGTATGAAATTCTTTATACAGAGAAATTCATTATACAGATGTTCGTTATATGGAAGTTCCACTGTATGTAGACAACGACTAATGATCAAGATATTTAATAAGTAATAGTTCGAGATCATTAGTCGCTAGATTAATAACCGAGTGGATTACAAGGTTTTCCGACGACTTAAATATGAATTGTTTATAAATTTTTGATTGAAATACATTATCATTTTGCACAAGACATACATTCGTTCCAATAAAGTTTTGACATTTCTGGTAGTGCTTCTGAATACTTTGTGTACGGTTGCCATGAGGATTGCACATTGAAATAGCATAAATTGAACATTAAAACGGGCCACTAATGCTCAATTTCTTACATATCAAAAGCAGCTTTCATTTTGAGATCGACAGAAAACCAATTAAATTAATTCTGATCATTTGATTTCGTTTCTCAACGAAACAATAAACGGATAATCGCTGTTATTTTCTGAGGTTCCATTATATAACTTAAATGTTTTTTTCTGGAAATCATTGGAAATGTCCATTATTGTTAGATTTTCAACTGTGCTGTAAATTTAATATCTTCGTTTATAACTCTGGTAAAATGAACAAACAACCTTCAAAGAGGAGAGACAATATCTGTACAATAAAGTTTATTATTACTTGGAATTGGAAATTTGGTATCTGAATTCATACCGTTCCAAGAAATTAATAAAATAATTTATATCTCATAAATTATAATGTATCTCGATGAAAATAGCTTTTTTGGTTATAGTCTATTCATCGACATTTTCATCATATCAAAATCAATTATTTTCATTGGATTCGACCACCACGTTTTCCAAAGTTAAAGAACCCTGAAAAATAAAATCCTCCAGTTGAAAAGGAATATGCAGTCAAAGGAAAGAGGAGAATCCTTATCGATTTAGCAATTAGCTCTACCGAAATCCGCTCCGATGAAAAAGCACGCTGGTGAATATTTACCAAGGATTTTCTTTTTTCGACTTGGCTCAAAGTGCTCGAGACATCCCAAACAAGAGTTTTGTTAATTTCCGAATGTTCGTAATCCCTGGATAAAAAAAGGACCATTGTCTTTAACTCGGAATTGGCCGCGAAAAATTCTTTCGCGTCGTTATGTCGACGACTTAGATTTTTCGTTGTTACAATTTAGCGTATAAGGTAAGAAAAGCATATCGAAAACATATTTTGTTTATTTATTCTCGTTTGTTATATGCGAAAGGTGAGAAGATCGATTTTATTGGACCAACAGAAAAATAATCTGAGGACTACAATAATTCTGTCAAGCCATGTTAAAACAAACTGAGGTTTAGGCGAAAATAGATGAACTAATGGCCCAATCGATATAATTGAATATTTAGTCAGAAATATTTCTATTCTGAAAAAGATAGATACCTAAGGTTGTGTTTCAAGATGTTCTATACAGCAAATATCTCGACTCTCAGGAAAGGTAGAAAGTTCAATCAGAAAGTATTTTTTTTATAATTTAATTTTACGTAAATTCAACCCATAAAAATAATATCTATAAATTGTAGTGCATTCGCCATTTTGCGATTTATGGTGAAATATTTTAGGTGTCCCAAGATATTCAATACTGACAATAAACGGAAAATCAACACAAAAGGCTCCTTGAAATGAAACGACTTAATAATTGAAGTAATTGAATTGAATAAACTGTCATTAAAAAAAATGTTTGAACGTTTGTTTTTCACATGGTTATCGTCTGAAAGAAAGAAATCTGAGGGTGCAATTTGGAAAGAATATCTGTTTTTTTTGGTAGTACTGGTTTAGAAGCGAAAGTTTAACGACGGTTTCAGATAAGGTTTTTACTGCCATTCGAAAAGCTTTATATCATGTCGAGGGCCGAGATATTAGCTCTGTGGTACATCTTGGGGCATCCTATACATAGAAAGATGTAAAAATGTTTTTTTTGGCAGAGTTGCTACCACAAAATTAGATGAGCATGTAAAATATTGCAATAGCTATAAAGGGATTCAAGATTCGTTAAAGAACCACAAATTCGTGCACTGCCACCTAATGATCTATTGTGTCTACGGTACTCACCCTATAACTCGTCGTTAAGTCCTAGAATCTTGGTCAACCTTAGAAAATAGAGTATTTAAAGGGATGAGATATCCATCATAAATGACAATATACAAGTTCTTTGATTCTACACTTTTCATAATACACCAATTCAATAGATATTCTGTAGTTTTGAGGTGAAAAGACTCCAGGAATTCAATAATTGAAACTATAGTTTTTTCTTTCGAAAATTTGAATAATTTAATTCACTCCATCGATTTCTAATGATCGTTTTTTATAGAATGGATTTGGAAAACTGACTTGGACTTCATGGTTGTGCATAGAGATCGATTGGTCGTTTTGAGTTTCATGACGTCCAACGCGACTGGTAACGCACCATCATCGATATCTCAAGCGAGAATAGTATCAGGAACCAACAAACCACCATCCATGGGGATTTTCAGCCCTACGGCTGGAGTACCGCTCAACCATCATCCTGTTGCTCACACAGTGATCAAAACGCTCAAGGATCTCGTAGGACACGAAAATCACACTCAACATTATCAATCCAAAGGTATGTAGACATTTTTTCGAATCTGCTGTAAAATTCCTTTTCAGCATGGTTCAATTACCATGGAAAGTACCACAGGGTAAGAAATAAACATAGAGGTGCCACTACGCGTGAATAGTACCGCATTGTAATCAACAAGAGTGAGATGGAAAGCATTTCGCTGCAGCACTGTGGTGGCGTAAACAATGGGTTAGATAATCATTTCTTCAATTCCTGAATATAATACATTTTCGTAATTTTGAATTACCCAAAATACCCTTAAGCAACAATAAACTGCCACCAAATCAGTAAATTCATGAACGTCAAATCGAAATGAAAATGTAAACACAATTGCATCGCGAAACTGAACACTAACAGACGATGTTGCCAAACTGACAGAATTGTCTGTAACAGACGCAAGCCGTTAGTATCAAAGTAGGGGAGCGGTAGACCAATGATCCCAATACGGAATAAAGATACGGCACGAGTTCGCAACTCCGGAATATTGTTCGCGTCAATAAGCAGATTCTACTTGGCTGCATAACAAATGCGCGAAGGCTTCTCTTGGTTTACTTTTACTCTGAGGAAAATACATACTTACGCGCTTGTTTATTGCTCTCGCGCTTCTACGCACAGCAGAACCTTCAACTAGTCTGGCTCATCAAAAATTATTTTTCCGTCGACCTCAAAATAAACGGTGATTTCAATGTGAACCAAATTGAACATTAATGACCCTTTTTAAGGTTCAAATTATGCAGTTTCAATGTGCAATTATCATTAGCAACCGACCACAAGTCATTCAGGAGCAATACGAGTTATGTAAAAACTCTATTGGAACATAGAACCTTAGAAATTCAATTATGTTATGATGTATGTTGTGCAAAAAAAAAACGTATTTCATTAAAATCAGAATTTATAATGAGGTCGACGGAAAAATCTTGTAATCTTTATTAATCTAGCGTTAAAATATCTTGATCATAATTCGCTGTCTTCAATAACCTTGTTGATTGAATAACTATCAAAATCTCATGCTCGATATTTTCATCAAATCCCAACTTCCGAAGATGACGGAAGTTCCCATATTTTTTTTATGACTTTTCAAGTCTTCCAAAAGTTATGGCTCACAGGAAATATCTTAAAGCTGTATTTTCGTTAATTATAATAGGTATTATATATGACATGTAAAAAAAATTGCTAGAAATTTAATTTTTCTCGAAATAGCTCTGAGGTGACAAGGATCTCGGTCTATAAGAAATTTGCCAAGTCGGCTTCAAACTCATGCAGAAAGAACTGTGTAGATTATTATGGGGAATATTCTTTGAAAAGCAATAATGGTGATGATCAATGCCTAGATTTTGTTCTCTTATCTCGATTTAAAAGAGGTAGGTAACCATGGTTAGAAACCGGATTAAAGTGCGCAGAACCTTCGATGATTTGGTAATTGATTTTTGACCGGCCCAAGTAAAAAGCTTTCAGTGCAGGCTTCTGGGGAGATAATGAAGAATTCCAGTTCATTCGGTGTGAACACCCATTATCCAACGAAGGAAACATAGTGGTTTCCAATGCTGTTACAGAGATTTATGAAATCCGAAAGCACTTTCCAGAGGAACCTCCTGGTACGTATTCAGAATAAATCGAGGAATTATGGGTGACATTTATGGGGGTTGTTTAATGAATTGCATCGTGAATACCGTTCCTAAAAAGTCATCTTTTTCGAAATAATATTGAGGAGATTGGGATCTCAGTCTTCAAGAAGTTTGCTAAGTCTGCTTCAAACACATGAAGGAAGAAGTGTATAGATTAACATGGGGAATTTTTTTGGGAAACAATAACTTCGATGATTGTTCTCTTATTTATCTCGATTCAAAAGAGGAAACCCTGGTTTGAAACCGGATTGAAGTGTGCAGAACCTTCGATTATTTGGTAATTGAATTTCGACCGGACCAACTAAAAAGCTTTCAGTGGTTTCTGGAGAGATAATGAAGAATTCCGGTTCATTCGGTGTGAACACCCATTATCTAACGAAGGAAACATAGTGGTTTCCAATGCTGTTACAGAGATTTATGAAATCCGAAAGCACTTTCCAGAGGAACATCCTGGTACGTATTCAGAATAAATCAGCGAATTATGGGTGACATTATGGGGGTTGTTTAATGAATTGCATCGTGAATGCCGTTCCTAAAAAGTCATCTTTTTCGAAATAATATTGAGGAGATTGGGATCTCAGTCTTCAAGAAGTTTGCTAAGTCTGCTTCAAACACATGCAGGAAGAAGTGTATAGATTAACATGGGGAATTTTTTTGGGAAACAATAACTTCGATGATTGTTCTCTTATTTATCTAGATTCAAAAGAGGAAACCCTAGTTTGAAACCAGATTGAAGTGCGCAGAACCTTCGATCATTTGGTAATTGATTTTTGACCGGCCCAAGTGAAAAGCTTTCTGTGGTTTCTGGAGAGATAATGAAGAATTCCGGTTCATTCGGTGTGAACACCCATTATCTAACGAAGGAAACATAGTGGTTTCCAATGCTGTTACAGAGATTTATGAAATCCGAAAGCACTTTCCAGAGGAACATCCTGGTGCGCCGTGTTTTCAGCATAAATCAGCGAATTATGGGTGACATTTATGAAGGCTGTTTAACGAATTGCATCGTGAATTTTAGGGGTGGATCAGGCGAGCGCTTTTAATCCGTTTCTTGTATTTGACGGCGACTCATCGCTTTGGGGGAGTTTCGATTATAAGATCTGAGATAAGAGTTTGTTTGGGAGTTGGAGGCTGGAAATACTTCATGATTAATATTCTCATTAACTATTCATATTTCGTTTGCCGGGTGAAAATTGTTGAGATATTCCAGAAGGCAACATAAGTTAGAGGAGTTTAAACAGCTTTTTGAGTTTGTTATTCAAACTTTGTTAATTACGAACATTGTTTGTCATTTTTAATTTTCATTTCCTGCCTTATCTTTTGTGTTCAACAAATTCAAATTGGGTACCTATGACAGTTTACGATGAATTAATGAATGAATGCCGTTTTTTCGAGTTGGTTATCTATTGTTTCCATATTTATTTTTAGAAACTGTAAACGAGAAAATCGTCAACTAACGAGGTCGGTTAATTCAAACCAATGTTCAAAACTGTAACTTTTTAGGTGGCTTAGACGCCAATACTTGAATCTTCTGATCGCTTAGTCTTTGTAAAAGTTTCTTTTTATTGCTACAAACTTCTTCGAAGCTTTCACGGAACATTAAAGGTATAGGCAGCTTTGTTTTTAAGTTAATTCTTATAATGAAACAGCGGTCACTATAACAAATAGAAATTATCAGCCTGGTTGAAAGTGAATAATCTTGTGAGTACCCTCAGAATCTCAGATCAATAAAAGAACGTATAGATAGGCCCCAAATACAATATCAATGGAATAAATTTGAAGCAATTGTTTGTTTTTGTTTTCAATTTGACATTTCAAAGGCAGAGTCGTGCCTTTTTTATGGGTACTGAAACGAAATAAATATAACTTCTTCATGAACTGGAATTTTTTCACCCATCTTATGGTTATTAGCGATGGTACACTTTTTGACCAATTATAACGGAAGCTTACTTGATCACTAACTCGGGTTGAATTTCGACAGCAAATTAAGTGTTTATCTGTCAATATTTCACCTGGGTTAGTTATCGAGTAAGTTTCCGAAAACCTCTATTGTATCCTCAGATCAATAAAAGAACATAGATAGGCCCCAAACACAATATCAATGGAATGAATTTGAGGACAAGCAATTGTTTGTTCGGCAGTTTTTTAAGCAAATGATCTTCACTATCACTACAATGAACATTAAAATGTAGAATAACGAAAACTGGAGCAAATATCTTCAAAATACAAGAAAAACTATAGTTAGGTTAATGTTTATGTTATAAACAGCAGGGGGGAATATAAACATACAGATCTCGTCCTCATTTTTGCCCCTGTTTACATCTCACAGGGCCTATCTATGTTCTCTTATTGATCTGAGTGAGTGCATTAATCAACAATGATATTAATCGACTAAACTTAATCGAATTTAATCCCGTCAACGTTCAAAAAACATATAAGGAGGTAATATCATCCAGAGCATGCATTGAGAACTATTACACCCTATCGAAACCCATCAGTATGGAGAATAGCCGCAGATAACATAATGTTCTGTTCTGCTCCGGCTATTATTTGTACGAATATCGAAATATGCCATCTCTCATATCAACTAAATTGAAACTATCAATACATCTGCGAACCCTGTACCTATACGACGTGAGCAATGGTATCCTACTAATAAAAACCACAAGGTTATACAAATTTTATAAAAAATATTAGAAGTTAACTTTTCGATATAATTTTTTGCAACTTCCTACTCCCGAAAGACCAACAACTCAAAAAAATGTTTCCTTACAGATCCGGATATGGGACATACTCTCAGCCTAGAATACATCAATCTTGCCATTGCTCTGATGGTGTATTCTATACGATACTCAGCAATATTTTGGTCGACTAACAAGTGCCTGGGAATAATGTTTTCAATACAATTGCTCATCAACAGTGTTCATACCCTTTTGTCTTACTGTGGAATGACAATTCTCTATAAAGTAAGTTTTTTCCAGTAAAGTAAAAATTAAAACCTGTATAAATTCTGACTCTATTTTCGAATGACTTTATTTTAGGTTCAAGTAGCAGGAATTTGGAAATCATTACCTCTATTGAAACATACAGGTTATGTGTTCATGTCTAACAGGGCAACCCCGTTTCTGTTGAATGCTCAGGTTACCTTAGGGCTCTATTTACTCTCTACCCTTCTAGTTGTGGCATCCAGTTTGATACTGTATTTCTATGGACACACAAGGTAGGTTACCTCTTTATTTCAGCATTATTTTACAAATAATTTCATTCTAACAATTTCATTATCAATTTCATAAGACCTGATGGTCTGATATCATTTCCATGTACATATAAGTTCCACACAATTTGACATAATCTTCTTCCTCCAGATTCAACGAGTTCCTGAACCGAGAGTGCCAGCGCAAGATAATCACCCTGAAGAGGGACAGCATCCACAAATGGAGCTATTTCACCCACTGCGCCGCCCTTTGCGTCCTTATATCAGTGGGCATCTGTTACGCTCCCTTGTTACACGATTACACGTTCGTGTACAAGGGCAGTTTGGACGACATAACTTTGGCCTGTATAATAGGCGGTATACTGCATCTGTTTTTATGGGTGGTGATTTGGCTGTTCTTGACCATAAAACAACGATGGATATTCAAATTGAGGGTCGTGGTGAGTTATGTCTTCAATATATTGAATATTGAAATTTCGAAGGAATAAGATTGGGAGAAGGGGCGATCTTACCTATATTGTTTCTGTTACCGACTTTTGCAATTACTATGATTGTCTTTTTTCAGATGATGTGATGAACTTGTTGAACAAAAATAAGTTTCAAACAATAAAGAAACTCAATTCATAACACATAAAATATTTTCTATCAAGGCTCAAAATTCATAATCAAATATAATTTTTGCTTGTGTTTAACATGATTCAACTGTTTCTGATATGTTGCTGTCCCATTTACAATTAAAACAATCTGAATAGGATCGATAGACACAATAAATCTATTGAATACTTAAGACTCCTTCCGAAAGTCCAACTGATAGGTATCAGTAGCGAGTTCAATGGATGGATGAGAAATTATTCAATGCCCCTTGGTATTTCTCTCGAGAACTTTCACTTTAATCAGCAACATCAATTAACCTTCAGGAGTTCGAATCTTCCTTGATCTAACATCATCAATATTTTTTATGGTCCATCACTTCTCTTAACATATCGCTTTTCTTTGTTCATAGGTGGGTCGAGCTAGCGTAAAGCAAGCTAGATCCCTTAGATTGATCACAGACGTGGATCTATCCAGAAACACTAGTGACGCACCAGATCAACCTCTTCTTGTGGTGGCCAATGGAAGAACGTATGGCGTTGTAGATGTCTCGCCGCAAAAGGCCATCATGAACATAGTGAAAAAGTCTACAACTGTTAGAAGGGCAATTCACCAAGATGCCACCCCAAATATCGAAGAAGATGAAGAGCAAATATACTGGCTCAGGCCTGCCCTTTCCAACCAGCAACCCTCGCCAGACCAATCTAAACAGCTTTGCTGTTTCACCAAGAGGGAGAAGAACAAGGTCACCTTTAACGAGACTGCCAGTACGTCTAACAATCGGTAACGCGTAATTTACTAATAGCTGTTGTGTTTGTGTGCACCCCTTTTGTCAAAATTCTAACACTTTTTTGGTTCAGGTAGATAAGATGCATTGTCAATGGGGATAGATGCTTTGAGGCGTTATTTGCATGAGCAGCACTCACACAGTTTTGATCCACCTGAATATTTAAACGTATTCGAAATGTTACTCCACCACATTCTGATGAAACATCAGTTTTCATGTGCCAACATTTTTTCATACAATGTTGTTTTTTCATCAGTGGAGTACATTTCTATGTTTTAATTTGACTTCCATAATCATTAATCATACACGATTATGGGAGTTATGAGGAAATATCATTGTTATACATTAATCCGAGGGCTGACTTTTATATTTCGGAATTGGACAACACTACCGTTGCAATCTGGCAATTACTAGCTTGATCGTTAAGTTTTAACTTTTAAGGTTGTTCGTACTTTCGGCCAAAAACATTTTTATACGATAATTTTTTTTACGAATGGTCGCCTGTTTTTTCGGAATAACTGCCAAAAATTTACCACTAGAACAACGAAGAACGGTTCATTGAGTGTGGTACACAGCCATTCGTTTTTCCATTTCTTCATCCAAGAAATAAGGAAAATTAACTACCGAAAACAATGCAAGCTCTCTTACACGTTGGCTCAAACAAGTATAATTGTGAGCACTCAAAGCTTCATTAGTTGATTCATCCGTCGTAGCAATTTTTATTTCTTTGCGTGAAAAATAAATAGAGAAGTCATCGTTGATAATGAATACTTTTGTGTACCTAATCCCGAAATATAAAAGTCAAACCTCGTATAAGTTTGCATGACGCCTTTGTCTAGTACCATTTCTATTCCTATATTATGTAAATTTCAAACTGTTATTGGTCCATCAACCATAAGAATTGACATGTTTCATACATATTTTTCTGGAAATTTCTTGTTCAAATATCGACGAATTTATTTCAGGAGTAAAATTAATGGGTCAAAATCACGGCGAATACCAGGAATGGACGAAGACGACGGAGATTATGCCACCCTAAGGGAATTGCCCCTTCCTCCTATAAATCGGACTAATAATAACGAAAACGACACAGTTAGTGAGGAAGGAAAAGTAAGTTATATGTAAAAAAAATCAGAATAACTGTTTGAAGCATATTAAGTATCTTAATTTGATTAAAAAAATTTCTCAAACAATGATTTCATGCTATTTCGAAGTGTGACGTTATTGCAGTTTTACATATATGTATAAATATTTCTTACTTTTTTCAAGCTTTTGGCCTGTGTCCACGACGAGAACATAACTTACGCAAGCAACAATCAGGATTTGAATCCGCCACTCAACTACGAAGATCCCAGTCCTCTGTTAACTCCAGAACCACTGCCAAACACGTCCGAGCCATCGAATTCAGTGATAAGCAATACTTTACAGGTGAGATTAAAATATAGTACAGATTTGGAATTTCACATCGGAAACATAGGATATACCTTGCATCAGACAGATAATTTTTCCGTCCAGTTGAACAGACTAAACAGAATAAAGTAGTGTTGTCTCTCTCTTAACGTTGGGAGTGACTTTATGCAAGCCGTATGGTAGACAACTGAATGTATTTGAATTGAGTATTACGAACAGCCTGAAACATTAAAAAATTCGATGCGATTACTGCAGGTTCCCCAATACACTGCTTGAATTAGGCTACTCTCAACGATTAGACAAAGACAGCAACATTATTCGTAGTTGATCATTCATTTAGTCATAATCGGGAAGTGTTAAGTCTTGTGCATTAAATATGGGATGTTTTCAATGTGATGTTCCATACGGGTATAAAGAAATAGATTTATAAAAAATCCCTTCGAAAATATTCATTATTATTTCTGCAACCCTTAAATCATATTTCCTTTCAATTACCCTCTTAATTCATCATGATTCATATTTTTCTCTGGAAATTCACCCACGCATACTTATATCAAAAACTCTTATTTCAGTCTAACACATCGCAAACGCCTCGTTGTTTGAGACGCGCCGATTCAGGAATGCCTCAAGAGGAAGCCAACTCAAGATCGGACTCAATAAGTACAGAAAGTTCAAGTTCCCCTCCAGAGCCCCGGAAAGCAATCACAGCGAGTCTTCTAGTGGAATCCACTCGAACGACAGTCGAGAGCACAAACAGACAAGAAGGGCCGCCAGTGTGGTGGATCTTATGCAACCTCCTCCCAGGGAAGAAGTGCAGTGGAAGAGTTTTCTTTGCAGAGGAACATGCAGCCTCCTACTAGTGGTGCTTTCAATGCTACATCTCCTCCAGGGATCGCTTCAATTAGCGCTATAGAGAAGGAAGCCGTTCCTGCCGTTATCTTAGAAGAAGGAGAAGACACAGTGATCATCAGAAGAAAATCCTACCGGCCGACTGTTCCAGAATCGTCCACGACCTCTTTAGAGACCTTTGGACGAGCTACAAATATGCGAATGGTTTCTTTCACCGAAAAGACAGATCTTAGTAAGATACAATCAACTTCAGCTACTTTACCACACTACCCAACGCAACCAGTACCTAATATTTACCCTAATTGTTCCACAATGCCCTTACCTCCCCAGCACACAAGCATCCAGAGTAATAATATGGGCTTGGGAAACAGTTGCAATATCTACCCAAGACAGCACAGCACAATACCTACCCACCATAACGGAGTTACCGTCAAAATGTACAATGGTACAACAGCACAGAACGCACATTTCGCTATGCATAACAGATTACCCTGTAAACAAGACCTTAAAAATACGGACGTGATATATTCTAGGATCTACAGAAATCCTAATGTATATCACCAAAGTTCGTAGAGTGTTCATATGAAACTATTGGTATCACTTATCACTTAGTCAATTCTATTGTCTATCGCGATAGCAACATCCGAGAATTGAACATTTTGTGATGAATTGCTAATAGTTTCCTACGGACCATAAATAGATGTCTGAAATCCTGGTGAATTCACTTACATTAATTTTCAGTATACTTATATGAATTCATATGGCATGCAAGTATCAAAAACTATAGGTACTTAGATAAGATTTCGTTTGGTCGACTTCACCAAACTGGATATTGTGATTCAGTTATGAACTAATTAGTCCAAAACTGACATTAGTGTCTGAACTTAATTTGATGGCAATAAAACAAATATCATTAAGGTTAGCTGTTTCAGACGATTTTTGTCATAATATGCATATCAGTTGATATAATAAATATGCATCAGTTATTAATAATAAAAATAAATAATAATTTCGTTTAGAGGATGTTCAACCTTTTTTGGAATAGAGTACGACTGAGTGCGTAAATGAATTATCTTCAATATTTCTCTCAGAGTTTTGATGAAATATTTGATAAGGTACATGATGTAAGGTGTATCATCCTTACGTAGGTAGGTAACTATTATCAAAATACTAGTATTAAACTTGCGTGAATCAGACTGATGTGGTTGTGTAAGTATGCCAGATATGAAGATAAATGATGATCAGACTTCAGACAAAAAGATATGCCTCTAAATAATTGATGAAATCAGTGATTACACCAGTGTTTTCGGACATCATGTTAACAAAAAGTCTAACTGATAACAATAAAACTGAAGGGTATTTTATTAATAGACGTTAGATGCTAGCGAACATGTTTTAGCCGCGTACTTTATATCGATATATTTGTATATACCATTTATAATATTTATAACGAATTTGATATACATATTATATTCGTGGGAGTTGCAGAAAATCAAATAAGATCTAGCGACCAAAGCTTCAAGGCCCTTACATTTCTGAAATTTGTGCTGTGCTGTCTGTTACTCTTGCATTTTGAATGTGGTTTGAGGACTAGATTGAATATATTTAATATTATTTCAAAATTTTTATGAATACCTATAAACCTAGCTATGAATTGATTGATTTCATATAAAGTGTGATCAGCTGATAGTTCTACATCATGATTTCCGAAACCTATCATCAATTTTGTATTCCTTATATTGAGTGAAACATTAATGATATATTTGCTAGTAGTTTTTCATTCTATTTAAGATAACTAGAAAGAATTGTTCATGTTAAAAAGTGAATATGAGGTTGTTTGAGGAGAAAGTTCCTTCTTTTTGGTTGTGTGCCAGTACTCATGGTAAGATTTTATTCTTCTAGTTTAAAACATATGATATTATAACAGAAATGTTACAGCATTTATATATTATATTCTTACTGTATCCTACGTTTAGCTCTAACTGTGCAATACACATTGAAAAAATTCATATGAGAGTTTTCCACACTCCAGTCATCGTCATATACACTTGAATGTTCTTCTGATGAAATCTTGCCTTTAATTCTATATACCTACATCTTGAATATGGACCATAAAATTCATATCGACAGAAATAATTTATTTTACTGATAATAATTTTTTTATTTTCGAAAGTCATATCAATAGTTTTAAGTATTTTACGAGTAGATTTTTTAAAATTAGTAGAACCAAAAACTGGAATTAAATCAAAAATCATTTCGAAAATGAAAATTGATCTCATATCATTTAGAGTCTAAGATCTTTAGTGCTCAATCAATTGTCTCAAAGGTGTCTAGTGTAATTGTAAAATATCTCTACTCTATCTCTACTTTTAATATTTTTATAATCTAATTTCTCACACCGTGATCAATAGTATTTTAATTTTTTAATTGCGTTGAATTGAAGGCAAGTATAGATACATATTTCCAATTTCCATATTAAGTATTCCTAAAAAATTCTATAAATGTTAACTGTGTCTTTATTAAACTTACATTGTAACTATACCAATATAGATGAAAGGTTGTGATAATGAGTGGGATTTGAATTCTTTTGCATAATTTGAATTTACATCTTTTCCTTTGAAGTGGTAGGAAGTTTGAAAATATTTACCAATAAAACTGATTTTTATTTTCTTAATGCAGCATGCATATTATCTTGCCTAGTTTTTCCCGCTTACTTGTTTTTCAAGAATCTTGTTAAAACAACAGATATAAATAAGAAATAGCTGAAAGTGAAACAATAATATATAGACCTAGCTTTTTATATGAGATGCTTAGAATTATATACATCTAAGTGTTATTATATTATTAAATTATTTGCATATAATCTGACAAAAAATGACATTCCATGGAATTCTGTTTTCATTTGCGCAGGAGAGATTGAAAAACTAATAAAACTCTAAGATTGAGTAGGCAGTAAGGGTTATATATGTTATGGGACTGTTTGTCATCAAGAAGCGTTCTTAAAATATTTTTTTCATAATACTCAATTGGAATGTCAATTTCTGTTTTATATTTTCCTTGAAGTATAAATTATGTTGATAACTGTAATTCCTTTTTAAATGATCTCAGATTCATGGTAACATGGGTGATTTTTTTGTAAGATGAAAGTATAGCTCTATTAATTTCTAAATGAAAATAAGGACTGAAATAAGAAAGGTGTAAGGGTTACCATGAATTTAATAAGTTATGTTTTCTAGTCATATAGGTTAATGTAATTATGTAATATATGATTATTTATTGTATTTAAACGTTTTATAGAATAAATAAATATACCATATTATTCAGTACTTTTTATTTGATCGAAAATCCAGCAATGGAGGTTATTGAATAATATTAAAATCAAACAAAACCATTTTATTAAGAAAATATTTAATCACTCACTTTTATTCAATATATATCAGTTTTTGTTGACGATGGCCATTCTGTACCTACACATTTCATTAGAAATCCTGAGTGAGGTTTCCATATATTTAGCGAACAAATCCTTGAGATATTCGTAATCCTAAAAAGGAATTGAGAATGAGTAATCTTCGATAACTATTATAATATCATGATATTATTACCTTTACGAACTCATCATTGTTGTGCTCAATTTGCAATTCTAACTCAAGAATGAGGTTATTGATCGTTCCAACTGGACAATATGTAACGTCACCAGTTGGACACATTGAAGCTTTAAGACCGTAATATTCTTTTCCGTGCCCCATTATTGCCAGCATATACTTGCCAGCTACATCTACAGCCTCTTCTAATCGTCCAGTAGCATGTAATAGGCGTAAAAGTTCAGCTGCATTCCTAACCTGGAACAAGCATTACTTGGTTTTAGCATCAAAAGCAGAAAAGTTGAAGTTTGCCTTGAACAAATTTGCATTACACAAGTTTAATACAGGGTGGAGCAAAACAAACCGTGCAGTTTTGATGGGCTATTAAAAAAGTGGCAAAACCTGCGAAAAAGTGGTTTATTCTGTTTGAGTCAGTATCTCACTCCATTTTTTTCGCTTAAGTTTTAAAGATCACATCATCAAGAGGATGTCCTTCAGAAGTGATGTAGACAATTTCTGAAGTTTTCAACTGGAACATATCGAATGGCGGCGATTTCCTCTCTAAAAAGGACTCGAATTCTTCCGAATTATGAGGACGATGAAAAACCTTTTCCTTGAGGTAGCCTCAAAGAAAAAAATCGCAAATGCTCAAATCCGGCTCAAATCAGAGGGGACATTTGCGACATTTTCCTATATGGGGCTACCTCAAGGAAAAGCATCGTCCTCGCAATTTGGAAGAACTGAAGATCCGTATCCGAGAGGAAATTGTTGCCATTGCGATAGAAATCGCCCACATAAGTGCTTAGCTTCTGGAGGACATCATCTTGAAGATGTGATCATTAAAACTTAAGTGAGAAAATGGGGTGAGCTAATGACTCAAACAGAGTAAACCACTTCTTCGTAGGTTGTGCCATTTTTTTTTAATAGCCCATCAAAACTGTACTGTTTGTTTTGCCCCACCCTGTACTATTCAAAATAATTTAGGCGTTAGGCGAAGAGAGTATATGTTCGAGAAAGTATTCATTCTGAACAGAAAAACAGGTATGATCAGATGACACCATCAAAGTAGACATCCAATTGGATTCGTTCACGTTGGACATTTGAGGTCAAATATCGAGACAAAACTACTTAAATTTGGAGATTTTTAATATAATGTTTTTTATTCAGTGATGCTTAGTGTGACATACATTCTCTGAGATTAATGATCAATATGGCATATACACAGTTACTTCTGTTTTGGCAGGCGGTAGAACTCTTAAAAATGGATCTTTCCGCCTAGAATAATCTAATAAAATATTCCATATAAATATGTACAAACAAAAAATTCGGATATTGATCCTAATACACCTCTGGTATGGGCATAATTTTCATTTGATATTAATCGA
The DNA here is from genome assembly GCA_013421045.1 of Propylea japonica. NCBI lineage: Eukaryota > Metazoa > Arthropoda > Insecta > Coleoptera > Coccinellidae > Propylea > Propylea japonica. The sequence goes on along the minus strand of CM024245.1, from coordinate 6,448,519 downwards.
CAATAACAGATGCATTTATGATTCAAATGGTACGGTTCAGTAGCTTTCCCGCATAAAAATATTCCTGTTTGATCATCAATCCTTTATGAAAGTTGCAAATTGAAATATGCCGCCCAACTCAATTTGGACAAGAAGATTGATTAGAAAATTTTAGACTTCTGACGAAAAAAACTGTTCTACAAGACCATACAGCTTATGGTTTTGCTTGGCCTTTTAGACGTATTTAGAGAACTAGTGAATATTTCGTTCTGAAATTTTAGGTGGAGGCTTGGGGATGAAGGAACTCTTCGCCTAAAATATTTTCAAGTCGATGGTCTTGCCACATCTATCCCAAACGGATATCTACTTTCTTATTTCGAATGAAACTACCCATATTTTTATTTATGTATCGATTCAATACCAAATTCGCAGTATAACCTACTAAAAAAACTTTCTCTATCATGCACTGCTACCAAGTTATGCACAAATTCTTGAAATGTTTGACTATTGCATGGCCAGTTTGGAAATGATTATTTTTTATGTGGACAGAACCACACTCAACAGTCTCATATGAGAGAATCCCAGTACATTTGATACAAGGTTTTTTGAAGATATTTGTTTTTCAGTATTCGATTCGAAATACAAAATGAATAGCAATTTCTTCTTACACTAATTATTTTTTGAACAAATTCATTTTACCTTGTACGAGGAGAAGAGCCAATGGGGTATGAAGGCTCCCATTTGAATAATTTTTTTGCAAATGACTTTATGCAACGTAGTTAATCCATCTTCTTCATATTCTTCTAATAACTGTTGGAGGAATAACCATGCCACATCAGCTGGGTTGTTATTGTTGATTAACAAGTCTGTGAGGAAAAATAAACTGCTAGTATACAATGAATCACGTAAGATATTCGGCAAGCTGAAATTGTAAAAAGTTTCCAAATTTCTCACGTACATATTTATAAAAGATTACAGCAATCATTTCAAACACGATCTATTGCTAAGCATTTTTCTGCAGACCGAATCATTCCACAAAATTTGTTCTCGCCGGATTCGTTTTATCTAGTCAGTGATCGATGGCTGCGACCTCCATCCACCCTTTTTATTTTAAGAAATAGTAAAGAGTGAAGAATGAACTAGAGCGCTTTTAATTATGCTCATTCAAACAATAAGTTCGATAAAGGTGGCCTTAACTCATGGGATAAGTTTAAGTAAAACCACGAAATTTATATTTTGGGGTGAACTAGGATGCAGCAGATTCCTGAAGACTTGTTATTGCTGAATTTAATATAATTTAAAGAGTAATAACTCTTTTCCTCAGGTATTAAATATACGATATTTAGAAAGTAATGAAAAATAAATATAAAATGCATTATAACAGCAAACAGGCTTGTTCCATAGAGCCTTCGATATATTTTTAATACTTTCTCATTTTGGAAATTCGATATATAGTCCGTTCACGAAAGGTTGAGCTCATAGGCGTTTCTTCATTTATCTGAAGTTGGCAGTATTTACTCTCATAACGTAAAATAAAGTCAATGTTGCCGAATGTACTCCGCCTCGTCCGACGAGCTTGCGAGTTATCAGAGAACTCTATGCAATATTGACAACATTGTGTATCAATCTGACAAGAAAATAAAGAACATAACCTACACAGTGGAATATGCCAAATTTCCATGGCCAACCAACGGCTCAACCTTTCGTGAACGGAGTATAGGTACTAGATTGATTTATTATATGAAAACTCATAAAGATGTTTCATTGTATTAACGCATTTATCGGTGTTCTCGAAATTGTGTCATGAAATTTAATTTCCACATTCTAGAGCTTCGCTATCATAAGATATTTCCACCAAATCATTTCATAAACTACCCAGAAGTTATCAAAATCTCAATGACTGTGGAAATGATTTTTCTCACTGCAAAATTATTGATCTATCTGGAACTTCATTAATGTGAGTACTTAATCACTGATTTTAAAATCTGAAAGTTTGATTTTGTACAGTTTTTAATTTTTTTAATCAGTTTGTTTTTGGTTTGCTGTTGATATTTTTAAATTTTACCTATTGGTCATAAAGATGCAAAATTCTGAATTCATATATGCCAAATATACAAAGTGATGGTAAAGTCTGAAGACCAACTTGGACTTCAATGGATGAGGAAATTGGCATCAGAAATATCCTAACCAGTATACTGGTCTGAATAGACAAATTTTGATATAGAAATACTATGTTAGAAGGCAGTTTTTGACCGAATTGGGTATTAGAAAAAAGTACATAACACATATTTTGATGAATTTTATATTTCTTTATTTTTGTTTTTCGAATAAGCTCCAACCTATTCGCAAATTTTCGAGAAACCAATTCATTTCATTTCAGTTTTGAGACTGATAAAATTTCTGAAACCTTCTTACTGTATTACAAAAATACAATTGTTGAATAAAAGACATTTATCCTGTTGTAAAATCCACCTATTATACATCTGTTTGCGCGGCCATAATAAAACCCATTAATCACAGGTGAATAACGAGTTATTATTTACTCCTGTCAGATGCTTCATAGATTTAGGTTTAATATTATATTCTTTAAATTGATATTTCTTCAGTATTCTAAAGTACTCCAACTAACAAATTTGGGTTTACCTCGTCATTTGAGGGTCGAATCTACTTTTATCACATGAATTAAAGCAATTTTGATTACAAAATATACAATGACAAGTTTTCAAAAAATTTCTCATGTGTTAACTGGACTTTTTCCACAATTACTATCACAATATCCCAAATGCCGTATAAACATATGGCACGAGTTCGCAACGCCCGAATATTGTTCGCGTGCATAAACGATTCTACTTGACTGCATAACAAATGCGTGAAGGCACCTCTAGGTTTACTTTTTACTCTGAACTCGTAGCCTAAACTTCAACAAATATAGCTATCATTATACGCTCGTTGCATAATATGCTATTATTATAGTGGCCAAAAACATTGTACTTAGAAATATTGAGAAATAAAAACGAGGTATCTACAACACGTACACTCAAATGAAAAAGAGAACGCTGAGATGTCGATGAATACAACACACAAGAGTACAAGACACAGGAGTCTGGAAACTTCCCCTCTTGAGGTTGTATTTAGGTTTGTATTGGGAGATCTGATGCATTTCATCTCATGATATCGCATGGTTTTCATCTCTGTATAACTAATGATTTTGCTATACACATTATTGTCATTTCTGTCTGTTACATTGAGATATAGGCACTCAAAATACATATCGCACACACTCTCACCTTGTGTTTCATTTTTTATCAGCCAGTTCCAATGTTGAACATCAGGATTATCATCTTCTGTGAGTACTATGCACTGGCCAGTAAGATGGTCAAATACTATGTCATATGGTAAATCCAGACTTTTACAAAGATTTAACCCAACCTGATATAAGCCACAAGAAACAAGAGCCACCAATAACTCATTAGGATTTGTAACTGCAAGAAGAAACATTTGACTATCTTCAAATTTTAAGGTGACATGTATACCAACCTGTAAAGTTATCATAAATCTGCGGACAATACTTTGCTAGCTTCAACTTTGCACAAGCAAAATCATATTCTCTTTTAATATCGTTTAGGCTGACTAACTCCATTTGATTCTTGGATGAAATTTTACTCTGATCCTATAAGAAATTGCATAGAGTGCATGAACATTTATAAAATGAATACACTTACATAGCTTGCCCTCAATTGTGGTGGTAATAGGGAAAGTTCTTCATCTGTAGTATCCTTTGGTCTTGACACTAAAGTTTTCTCTTTGTTACACAGACGAAGTATATTTAAAGAAGCCAAATAACATTTGACTTGCTTTTCTAAAGCTTCAATACTGTTATTATAGCTTAACCTGAAAGCTTGTTCATACATAATCGAGCCAGCTGAAATTGGAAAGAGATACCAAAAATTAATATTTGTTATTCAGAGTCCATTCTAATACAAGCATAAAATGCGTTTTTATAGAAGAAAGATCGCGTCATGGTAAGATTTTTTTTTTCCAACAAGTGTTTTAATTCTCATCAATTGAGGGATATTATGAGTATCCCATAAAGATTGAATTCTTACCACATACAGCAGTATTAAAAAGTACTAAAAAAAGTCCACAAAAACGGATTGACAGAATACAAAACATCATAACTGAAAAAGTAAAACCAATATCCACATACCTCTGAAAAAATATGGGGGTCCTCGTTTTACATGATACGAATATAAAAAGTCATAAAACATATTTTCTACAACATCTATAGCTCTCGCTCTAGACAATAAAATTTCATGGAATAATTCCTCCAATTCTCCATAGTTGAAATTCATCAATGTGTTCAGATCTCTACTATCCAAGAGACACTTCACTAAGTCCCTAAGGTTATCTCTTTTGCGCTCTTCATCTGGGTTTGAATTCAATGCATCATAAGCTAATGAATAATGCTTTAATTTGAGATGATGTTTGAATTTAATGGAATACAAAGTTGCCTAAAAGAGTTTAAATAAGTATTTAAAATAAAAGAAAGCTTACCAACTTACAGCTAAATAATCTTCTGGACCCACTATACTGAGGGCCGTGTTTGCTATACTAATAGCATAATCATCCGCATTGTTCAGTTCAAATAATTGTATAACCTGAAATCATATTTGTATATATTTTTATTATTTTCAAAGAAAGAATCTTTACAAACCTTCAGATAATAGGTCACGAGATTTTTTGCTGAATCATCTTCATTTTTCTTTAATATTTTATTTTTCAAGAAAGCATCTGAAATAACACCTTTGGCAGCCAATTCAAACATCTCTCGAGCCTTATAATTATCACTGGTCAACAAAAACGAGCAAGCAAGAAGGAAATTCCCTAGAAAGAATAAGCATAAATGAGTATCTAAATAATGTTATCGAAAGTCAGATATTCCATTTTTCTCTGAACTATCATAAAGTGATATCTCATTTTGCGAAGCAGATTGAAAAAGTTTCCTTGCATATGTTTTCAATGTGCACACATCGAATATACTGATCATTTTAAAGAATACGAACTTTACGAGATCAGCACTTGCTCACATCTACAAATAATGGAATATATTATTTCTGAATTCAAATCATCAAAGCAGAATAATACAGGTCATGAAACAAAATGGAGCAAATATTTTAATATTGGGGTCCAGCAGATCACATTTTGGTGTCATTGTATTCATATTGGTTCCCAAAACAATACTAGTGAAATCAACAGTTGGCAGTCTGTCTTATAGCGTTTTCCATTGGGTGCAACAGTTTTGCACTGACACTACACTATTGTACAATGGAGCACAAAATATGTACTCAGTGCGCACCAGTTTTCCCAATGGAAAACGCTATTAGTTAAGAAGATGTGGGCCTTCAAAACTTCAAAAAAGTTTTACCTTCACGTCACTTTTTCCCTCTGAAAACACTGAATTACTGCTTCCATCAAGTTTGAATATTCACATAAATATTTGATGCATTCTATTTCAGTTATATACAATTAAAAGCCTCGCCGGTTTTCATGGTAAGTTTGACAATACCGCAGATGCTCATGCACGAATTATGATACGATGCCTACCCGCAATTCACGGGCTTCACGACACAGTGCGGTATTGCCAAACTTACCATTAGGAACTGTGCACTTTCCCTTGAATTTGTGGTTATGTGGTGGCTCCAGAGCTTCGATGTTTATATTGAATATATTTGAAATGAAACGCATATAATTTCGATATCAATGTTCGAAGACGATTTATAAACTGAATCTTAGCAGTAACTTAGTGTATTTACAGAGGAAAAGTTACCTGAACGTAAAACACTTTTGGAATTTTGTGGACTCATATCTTGTCAACTAAGGCAGACCACCACTTGTTGGATTCATCAATATTATTCAAGGAAAAAATATACAATTGTACAAAAATCTGATTTGATACTTATGTGCTGGAACCCAAAATTCGAATATTCACTGGAAACGGCTACTTTCATTAGCCCTCTGCACGGAACACGGTCTCTGGGACCGGTACAGTTTCGAATTTTGCCTGTACAGCTCGCGAGGTGTCTCCTCTCGTTCTCTTCCTCTAGAGAGTCTCAGGACACTCTCAGACAACAAGCAGATGTATCAGATTTCGAATATTTTGTAAACGTAGTCCTCTAGCTCAACCATTGGTCTCCTAGACCGGTGTTTCCCCGAACTAGTAGTACTGCCCATACCGATGGGAGAGAAAGAGTAATAATTATAAGTGCCTGCTGTGTAATAGTTAATTGCTCAGAGCGTTCCATGAAAGTATGTGTCGAAATTATAATGCGATTCAAGAATCTATATTCATATTGTCTTCTTGAAATGGTGAAAACCATGTAATGACAAGAATTTGTTCGACTTTGGTTTGACTTTGTATATATTTTTCGTTAATTATTCTGTTTATATATAATTTTTTTATTCTGTGCATATATTTTTTGAATGAAACCTAGTGATTTACACTGATTTTGGCCGGGAAATGTCCTGAAATATTATACTGGTCTGAGTGACCGGTGTTCCGCTCCACTGTTACAAATAGGATGTTCCGTGCAGAGGGTTAGGATAGGTTAGGTTAGGTTCGACTTTTGTTTGACTTTGTATATATTTTTCGTTAATTATTCTGTTTATATATAATTTTTTTTTCATTCTGTGCATATATTTTTTTATGAAACCTAGTGATTTACACTGATTTTGGCCGGGAAATGTCCGGAAATATTATACTGGTCTGAGTGACCGGTTGTTCCGCTCCCTGTTACAAATAGGATGTTCCGTGCAGAGGGTAGCTATCATAAAATCAATAAAATGACGTTTAAATTCAATTTCACATGTTAAATTAATCTAGTCCTAAACCATAGGTGAAAAAATTATAGATATAAAAAAGGTCATCCACCTGTTTCACATATGAATTAAAGGAGGTATTGAAAAGCCATTTTCGTCGATCTCAAAATAAAGGTGCTTTCAATGTGTACGAAATTGATCATTAATGAACCAGTTTAATGCTCAATTTCTGCTATTTTAATGTGCAATACTCATGGCAATCGTTCACAAAGTATTCAGAAGCACTACGAGAAATTTTTAAAACTCTACTCGAACATAGATACATAGAAATTTTATTATGTCAAATGCAAGTCTTTGGCAAAAATGACAATGTATTTCAATCAAGAATTCATCCACAATTCATATTGAGATCGTCGGAAAAAACTTGTAATCAACTCGGTTATTAATCGAGCGACTAAAGGTCTCGAACTACTAACGAGTTCGCTCCGCTCACGCGTTTAAATATCTTGACCATTAGTCGCTGTCTTTAATAACCTAGTAGATTAAATAACTATTAAAGTATGGAGATTACCTAACAGTTTTTGTGAAATCGAGTATGACAAAAGATTTGTTTTTTATATACTTTCAATATACCTGAATTATTGTAATAGATAGCAACCTAGTTAAGTATATGTTTTGTTATGTCAATGTCATCATCAAGCACATAGAACTTACTTGTACAATTATTGTATTCACACCAACTCCTCAATAGTCTTACATACTCCTGGAGCCATACATGCTGGCCACTGCTCAACAGCCATTCCGCCAGCAGTGAGGAGTTACTTACAGGCCATATTATGTGAAAAAGTTGGCTCAAGTATGGCAAGAGAGAATAATGCCAATGTTCAATTCTGTCATGATCCTTCACTCGCCAAAACCTTTTATGCGCCTCATGCCCACCGCTAGATCCAATGAATAAGGACAAAACGGAAACTACGTGATTGTTGTTGTTCCTGATGTTGAAAACAGGATTCAGCTTTAGAGGAGCCAACCTTTTTGTGATAGATTCGCTAAAAAAAATAAGCATGCTATATATGAAAAATATCTTAGAGATCTACTTGAAAGATATAAAGCCAATATTAGATGTGTTTTCCATTTTAATATTCTCATGCTTGTCTATGACCTCTTTTATTTTAAACCCACTGTATTGCGACATCATCAACTTATTTATTGAGAATAAACAGGGAAGAATTGATTGAATTAAAATTTTTTCATTAAGCATAATTATGTGTTAAAGTATCGTATATAAATTTTCCTATATTATTTTCGTGAGCAGTTGTACAATCAGTGTGTCAACCTGCTTCTGAAATATACTTAAGAAATTTATATGTCACGACTGACTTGTTGTTTTGATTCAATTTTCTGGTAGTGTTGATTAATGAGTATACATATGACCGAAATAAAGTCCCTTTTTAGTTGATCCAAGATTAATATACCTAATTTTTTGAAAAATTTCAAAATATCTGAATAAGAACGCAAAACAATGGGTAAACTGACCGTTTTTTTTTTCAGAAATGCAGTACACGATTTTTCTATTAAAAACCAAGTTGTTCAAGGAAATGAAATTAATTCATGTATGCTTTTGGAGGCGTTATTCTCACAACTAAACAAATTTTTTCTATCTCTTCAGGAACATAGTATTCTATAGCATATTTGCGCGTTTTTCCTATGGGAACAGCGTGCTATTGCTTCGCCCAAATGTATAATTTCAAAATTCTCAATTTAGAATGATCTTACTAGAGCTATTCTTCCTGGAAATTATTCAAACATTCCCGAACCAAAGTTATCTAATGTTCGGTATTTGAAAGGATGATGCAAGAGTTTTGGCCGACTTTTGTTAGGATTTTATCAGTTGAACTAACCAGCTCATCGAATTAAATACAATAACTTCCAGGAAAAACAAATTCAAAATCCTTCAATTTTGAGACTTGAAGAGGAAATTCAAATTTCTGAATGATCCTGACTTTCACAATGTTGTTTCGTTGATGTTAAAACTATCCATAATATGTTCTCACAGAGAGTTTGAATCATCAATATAATTTTTTGTTGATTTTCAATAATATTTTGGTGAAACAAATAACTGTACGGAAATTATGAATATGATTTTGAAATGCTCCATTCTTTTCAATGTGTACTATTAGATGAAAAATAGAGATCAAGAAAAATTCGACAGAAAATATTAATACAGCATTTTTTATGAAATCTACCGCTTCCAAAATTGTAAAAAAGCTGAACCCACAGACCAAATTCAAGCAATATTTCCAGACAAGTTTCTGAAGTATCAAAGTTTTCAAGATTTTTCTTTTTGCATCGGTATAATAATTTTACCTGATGGGATTTCTGATTTAGAAAATTTTCGAAATATAAAATTTTTTGACCTAAGAAATATTTGACTAATTAGGCCAATCGAGGAACCCTAGAAATAATCAAACAATAACTTTATCTTCCCACAATCATCCTTTCCTTTGCATGATCATGATTTAACATTCTTGAATTAAATGCTCCGAATGAAATCAATACTCGAATACTCACTGTGATAAAACAGGTAGAGCAGGAAGGCCACTGAGCCAATACATCACATAACTTGCTTGAGTGAAGACAACTATCTCAGGTGAACAAACTGATCTTATCGCCTCAAGAACCTCCCATGGCAATTCTTGCTTCTTCAACAGGATATTACTGATCAAGAGCAGGTTTCGACAAATGTTGAATCTTGTCTGGGCTTGTTGACGGAGACTCTGATTAACCATAGATACACCTAATTGCGATGTAAATAGATAAGCAAGTGTGTTATCGCACTTCTGGTCGTCACCTTCTGGGAGCTTATGAGCATCTCTTACCAGTTCTAGGAGTTTATGCATCGCATGGTAAAGATCACTACATTTACCCAGCATGCTTGATACTTGACTTGTGAATTCATTGTCAATTTCAGATTGAATGTTGTCTAAAAGTTCTTCCATGACAACATCGGGAAACCTTAAGTTATGAAGTTCTTTCTCGAAGGTATAACCAAATACTTCACTCATTTGGGAGTTAACATAAACTATAACTTCCAAAATGGTCATAATATCGGGAATGAGGTTAATATCTGCAAGTAAACATACAAAAATATTTTCCTTTGAAAAACAATCAAGAAATTATATGTGATGAATGAAGTTTTCATAAAATTTTCTGTATTACCCAACTGTAAGATAAGTCATTGAGTTACAGTCAACTACACCATTACTTGGATTAGCCACGGCCTTCTGAACCTCCGGACCCGGTCATAGCCAAGAGCGGCAACGCTGTAGAGAGGTATACTCTCCCGACATATTACAAGCACAGCCTTCTAAAGTAGTCTCTATTGATAGTTGTGTTACAGGCGCAAGCGTGAGCGCTAGTAAATAAGTTTTTAGTGTTGATTGTGGTCGTAAATGTGAAAAATAAGTGAATTATAGTTAACTATTGTGATTGTTCGAGTGCTGTACCGTGAAAGTGTTTGTGATATTGGTGTTAGTGAATTTTCCTTGGGATAACTACTTTCGTCTTTTTGTAAGTGTCTCTAACCTATAAATCAAACTCATCTTCTTCGAAAAATGGTAGAAACGTTTTGTATTTCATCGTGTGGAAGTAATATCCGTCTAAAAAAATTAAGGATATTTCAATTGTTTCAGTTTGGCGAAATATAAGCAGCGTATGCTTTCATAGATGAGGGCCATACCGCGAAATTTCATTCAACAAAAGTTTTGTTTGTGAAAAACAAATTTCGATTCCAACGATATAATTAAGTTCGATAAACATTCACAAGCAGATGGAACAATTAAATTACTTTCTTCGAGATAACCAAAATTGAAAGAACTGACCCATTAAATTTTATTATCGTTCATACCTATGTGCTCTATTTCAGAATATCACTTACAAGAAAATCCACCATACAGTATAATGGAGTTTGCTGTTTTTGATGCAAAATAATTATTAAATTTGTATTAAATTTGGTTTGACGTAATTACTATGTAATTCGAAATATATTTATTTATTTATTTATTTATTTAAACCAGTAAATTACATCAGTAAATCCCACAGAGATAAACATAGTTATCTGTTGGTGGGGCTGGTTACATTACCTATATCTAACTTATATCTAAATATATCATTTTTTAATTTTTTTTTTTATATTTTAAGTAACAACAATTGCATAGTAACATTTATAATTTTCCTAGTGATGTCATCTACATCATCTCCAAAGTTAATAATTTTATTATATATATTAATTTTTTATGTCCTTTATTCATTGCACGTTGACCACAATCCATTCTTTCAGTATTTTTTTCACATTTTTTCCTTGTATCTTCTTTAGGTTGATTGGCAGACTATTAAATAATTTTATTGCTTTGATATAACTACTCTTTTCACTAACAGTTTTTTCTCTTTTTGGTATCTGTATACTTTTGTTTCTTGTTACACTATCAGATGTCATAAACTTGTTTTTCAGGCTTTCATAGTGGTAGTACAATGCTTCCACAGCATATATTTGATCTATATTCAGTGGGTTATTAATGCTTACAGGTGTGTTCTTATTAATTATCTTCAGCAACCTTCTTTGAATATTTCTCAGTAAATTTAAAACATTGGAGTATGCTCCTCCCCATGCTATTATTGCATAACCGACGACGCTGTTAAATAGAGCATAATATATCGTTCTTAAGGCTTTAAGGTTCATGATTTTAGACAGTTTATAGATTAGAAATATCAAATATTTGGTTTTATCTATTAGATAATCTATATGTTTCTCCCATTTCATATTACAGTCAAAAACAATGCCGAGATATCTGTAACTATCCACTCTATTCAAAATTCTTGTACCCACACTTATCTCTAGTTTCTTTGGTATACTATCACAATAATTTCCAAAAGTCATGTATGCAGTTTTATCTAAATTTAGCGATAATCTGTTTACTGCAAACCAATTTGACATCAACTTCAAATCCTCATTCATCCTTCTTTCTATTCCAGTCCATGTTCATCTTCTACTATTATTGCTGTATCGTCTGCGTATGATATAACATTGTCTTTTAACATATCATTTACATATAGTATGAACAGTAATGGACCTAAAATTGTTCCTTGTGGCACTCCCGTATTTAGGGTCATGTTGGTACTAACGTTATCATTAATTCTAACTCTTTGTTTCCTGTGTTGTAGATAATCTGTCATCAGTGAGTATGCTTTACCTCTAATTCCATAGTTATACAGTTTTTGCATTAGGATCTTATGGTCTACTGTGTCGAAAGCCTTCCTTAAATCTAAAAATGCTATGGCAATTGGTTTACTTCTATCTAAACTTTCATATATCACTTGTGTTATCTTATATTGCATCCTTTGTGCCCTTATTTTTCACGAATCCATATTGATTTTTATTATTATATTTTAAACGACAACGAAACTTTTTTTGAAGAGTTTCGAACAAAAATCAATTTTATATTAACTGACTATTCATAGCATTGAATGGACTTTCATTAACTATTCAAAATTCACAGAAGATTGTAGGTACTTGTGGTTTGAATTCGAAGTTCATTCTAATTCGCTTAGTTCTATTTTTTCAAACGTTTCTCTATAATTAAGTGAAGAATACGAAAAATGATAATCACATAGAATAATTTTATTGGGGTTAGTTCCATTTCGAGAGTTATATTTGAGTTCAAGTTTTTTTGGCGAGATACACCTCCCCGTGGATTTTGCTGGACAATATGGATTAAACCATCAACCAATTCGCTTTAGTTTAAATTGTTCTCTTTTATATCCAATTTATTGACTGAGCAGGGCATACTTTCACCCTCTTTTCAGATATTCATTGGAAAACACACTAAATAACATCAGGAAATGAAATTAAACGTTCTAAATAATCGTATCTCTCGTGTGAGCGGTATACCTCTCAAGAAAGTTTTTGCGGCGTTGCCACTTGAGGCGACCGGCCACGTCTTTAGAAGGCCGTGAATTAGCTATGTGGTGAATTCTGAAAAATCCCCCTAGATATTACTGAAGCATAAATCCTACAAATATTTAAATAACGCCTCTAAATAATTATTCAGGAAGCCCAAATATATCAAGGTTAAAGCGGTACCTATCGAAAGTGTATCTTAAGCTAGCGAAATCTAATTGAGAGTTATTGAATAGATTGCTCTCGAATCTTAAGGCCTGTTTCACCAGTTGGTGGTAGGTTACTGATTGATATTTAGCAGATATCACCAAACCTTTCAGATTTTGCGTCAGGAAAATATTCTTCTCTTTCTATGAACTATAAAAAACCTGGAAGTGTTTTCGGAAATTTACTCAATCATTAACCCGGGTTAACTATCAACTAATAAACAGTTCATTTGCTGTCAAAATTTAACCTGAGTTAGTAATCGAGTAAGTAGATTCTGATATCTGCTAGATTACTATCAATAAACTTATCAGCAAGTGGTGAAACAGACTTTAGCGTCACTAATTCTGCCCTAACATCCCCTAGGCTATTTGCTCATTACAGCTTCTATGTAAGCGATATTTATCGCTTGCGTTAAAGCCGATTCATTTACATCATTGGTAATGAAGTCTGTTGAACATACCTTCCGAAATGCCATCATGTTGTAAAAATTGGTAGTCTGACATATAGTCATGCAAAGCAACATGTATTCCAGGGTATCCAATGGACGGAAAGAAGAGAAAGCCGATTTCTTCAAAAATACAGCACCAGACACACCAGTAGAAGAAGAATACCAGCGGCTTCAATCCAGCAGCATGATACTGCTCACAACATGAATAAAATCTTCCCAGCACCTATATAAATAAATAAAAATTTCGATATTAATCATAATTTTCATTTATCACACACAGCACACATCATATTGAGTAAAATATAAAAATAAAAAGTGATTTTAATGTGTACTAAATTGAGCATTAATGACCCATTTTAATATTCAATTTATGCTATTTTAATGTGCAATCCTCATGGCAACCGTTCACAAAGTACACTGATCAACAATTGCTAGGGATCACTTATGAACTTCTCTTCATTTGTATTTTTTTCCAAGTTATCTCGTGAATATATGTGCATTATATGTTCTCTAAGGAAAAAGTAAGATGTTTTGAGTTGATTATATCAAAGTCTTCCTCACTTCATCGGCCCTTGTTCACAAAATCGATTATTATCTGTAGGTTGTTACAGGTGGGGTGAAAAGCAATGTGGTAATTGTTATTAAATCTGTTTTTTTCTCTCGTTCAAACACATAAGGTGACAATAATTGAAGAAATGAGAAAAATATCAGCTTATCAGTCATGCCGAGAAGACGTTTGGCTCCTGTGCAACTGGACCAAATCATACGGTGGATACAGGAAGGTTGTCCCAGCGAGAAGTGTCCCGGCGGTTGGAAGTGTCGTGAGTCGGGCTTGAATAGGTTCATCCAAAACGACTCAGTAGCTTATGTTCATGGGAGATCGGCAGCGCAGTACACAGCTGCCAAGATCGTCTTTTGATCCTCAATGCAGGAGAAATCCCACTTACCCGGCGTCGCGGCTCAATAGATCACTGAGAGTTGCAACAGGAGTTCTAATTTCGAACCAGACTGTAAGACGACGAATACATGTTCGTGGTTTGAGAGCACGTAGGAGGGTACAACATCCCCGTTTGAATAGGGAACACCGGGTTCATCGACGGCAATGGGCTGAGGAGCACCGCAATTGGACACTTGAAAATTGGAGCCGATGTTTATTTACGGATCAGTCTAGATTTCGTTTAGTCAACTACGATGGACGTATTCTTGCTTGGAGGGAAAGAGGTCGAAGGTATGCAGAACAGTTAATGGTACCCACAACAGCTTTTGGAGGAGGTTCTATATGTGTATGGGGAGGCATTTGTTTAAACCAACGCACAGAGTTGGTTGTTCTGCAGAACATCACCATGACCAGCCAGAGATATCACGATATGATTATTGAACCCATAATTGTTCCGTTTGCGGCTGCCGAGGCCGAGAATTCCATTTTAAATGACGATAATGCCCGTCCACACCGTAGTCGTCTGGTTAATGAAGCGCTAGAAACTCATGCTATTGATAGGATGGACTGGCCAGCTCGCTCTCCAGACATGAATTGCATCGAACATGTCTGGTCTGAGATGTCTTAGACAATTGTCAACCTTAGAAAAACCGATCAATAACCTGGAGGACCTTTCTAACGCTTTACGGGATATTTGGACGAATTTTACCCCAAAATTTTATAAATCATTGATCGAAAGTATGCCTCTGTAGGGTAGAATGCTTGAGACGAGCTCGTGGGGGACCAACTAGGTACTAGCTTAACCGAAACTTCAGCCTTCTTGTGGTTCATCATAAAATTTTTATGTTATTCAAACACAGAATTTTGAGTGTTCCTAAAAAGTCTCTTTTCTTTCCAACTTTCCATTTTTTCATTCTTTCTCAAGTGAACCATATTATCAACTGAAAATACTCTGATATCTAACTAAATTTATAATCTTGGAGCGAATATTTCAGAAATAAATTTAGAACAAGTAAATGATACCTATCAATTGTTGAGCAGTGTATTTAGAAGCACTACCAGAAATGTCAACTCTACTGAACATAAAAACAAGAATTATATTGGTCGAATGTATATCTGGTGCAAAAAATATGAATGTATTCAATCAAGTTTTATACACAATTCATATTGAGATCGAGGGGAAAATTTTGTAATCAACTCGGTTTCAATCTAGCGACTAATGGTCTCGAACTAAAGCTTTCGCTCTGCTCACACGTTAAAATATCTTGACCATTAGTCGCTGTCTTTAATACCCTAGTTGATTAAATAACTATTAATGAATCGATCACTCACCAGCAGGCACACTGTAAAAACTCATCGTAACCAACCTCAGTTTCTTTCAATTCTTTTTGTATTTCGTTATGAACAGCAAATGTAATTTTTTCTTTCAAAACTGCTGGAGATAGATTCAACTCAGTTAAAATTGTCGATCTTTTATAAGTCTGAAAAAAGGAAGAATTTATTTACGAATTTCTCACTGAAATCGAGAACAATTATCCTTACATTTAATGCTTTGTTGATAACATGCAGCGGGAACCTTCCTGGATGAAAAATATACTGTAAATAAACTTGACTAGGATCAGATTCACCGTCAAGCATTGGAGGTTGACTTTCCGGGGGATCTTCTAATACGATAGGAGTCCAATCTCTCACATCATTCTCTCCTTGTTGCAAACATGTGCTATAAACTTTACAGTCTCCTTCCTCACTGCGCCAAATGGACCATATTCGGGACATTGTAAGACTCATATCTATCAAGTCATTCTACCAAAAAAATAATATAGACTTGTTTGAATAGAACAATAAAGCAATACAGTAATGTATGGTTAATCTGAACAGAAAGTTGTTAGAACCTGTTCCGTATATTAAATCATTCGGATTATAGAAATCATATTGAATGATATGCATAATCCGAACACGTTCGGATTATAGATCTATCTCTTGAGAGTGCAAATACATTTTTTTGTCGACCATGGAATAAAAGCTCATTTTAAAGCACTCGTATTCATCCATTAATGGATTTCATCCTTCTTTTTTTATGTCCGATATAGTGGACTCCCTAACACCGAACCGTTTCGTAAGAGACGTAAATGAAGGTCCAGCTTCAATTTCTCTTAAAATTTCGGACTTTTTCTCTAGGGTTAAAATTACGTGCTTACCTTTAGAAGCCATTATTTGAACTGAATATGCAAACAAATACACATAATATCGTACGCTTGTACGCCTCGCAAAACAACAAAATGGTTGCGTTCGGATTGCAGAGATCAGGATGTTCGAATTGTACATATCATTTTACCAATTGGGGCCGTTCAAATTATCCATACATTACTGAATACAGCATTGTTTTCAAAATTCTTAAAAAATTTCCTGTGCAATAATCGAAATCAATTAGACAATGACCATAATATTCACAAATAGATTTGAAAAGACCAGTGTTATAATTTTGTTTAACTCTTTTATAGCCTATTTGGTCCACTAGAAATATGCACTGATGCACTAATGAGAATAACATATTTAGAATAATTTTCGCAAAATAATAGTTTTCCTTGATCAGAAACAAAATAGGGGATAGTTATTAATAATGTGAGTGGGGGCAGCATGAATTTTCTTTCTCTGTGTTCTGAAAGCATCCTCTTGTACAAATCTTTCATATTTTCTATAATTCCCTGGAATTCATTGGAATTAATGAAATATTTCCATGAATACCAGCGATTTCTGCATAGAAGAAATATTATTAACTTAGAAACGAGACACTAGTATTATTTTCCCTTCATTACAATTAATGAGTTCTGAATGAAAAACTTTGAACACTGTTTTCGAAAGTTATTTCGAAACCACCCAAGATCCCATCCTCAGAGTAAGAAATGAACGTAGAGATTCACCTACGCTTGAATAGTACTGCATTGTAATCAACCAAGCATTAGAGTGAAATGGAAAACATTTCACTGCCGCACTGGGGTGAAGTAAACAATAGGTTAGATTTTCATTTCTACAATTTCTGAATATAATACAACATTTTCGTATTTTGTCTTAGCTATAATTACCGAAATAGCCTTAAGCAACAATAAATTGCCACCAAATCAGTAAAATAATTCAGTTTATGAACGTCAAATCGAAATGAAAATGTAAACACATCGCATCCAGAAACTAAACACTAACAGACGATGTTGCCAAACTGACAGAATTGTCTGTAACAGACGCAAGCCGTTAGTATCAGAATAGGGGAGCGGTAGACCAATTATCCCAATACGGAATAAACATACGGCACGAGTTCGCAACGCCGGAATATTGTTCGCGTGCATAAACAGATTCTACTTGGCTGCATAACAAATGCGCGATGCATCTCTAGGTTTACTTTTCACTCTGAGATCCCATCTAAAGAATTATCCTGGGTCGAATTGCCAACTTTGCAATAAGTGATAGGAATAAATATTCTGCAAAGAAAAATAAACAAACACAAAATTAAATTCTGGTCTCTCCAAACATTTAAAGAAATTACAATAGTGCTGGTCAACTGCACTGCAAAATTCTCTCTATGATGCATTGAATTTTCTATGCTTCCGATGTGAATTTCCAAACCTGTATAGTGAATCCTAAATAATACTCACTTCTGGTGCATACAGACTATGGATCCGGTTCACTCTAATTTGGTCATCATAAAACATAGGTCTTATAATGTGAAACTGATTCTGATTAGACAAAAACACTGCTAATAAACAGTTTTTGTCTAAACTATCTACTGCTTTCCTTAATACATGATTTTGAGCTAGAAGAAAGTATAAAATGAATGTATAAGATTGATAAAATATAAATATAAAAAACTCACTTCCTTGTTGATTATTTGATGAATTATCGCCTGTTTCTGATAGGATATTAATAACAGAAACACACTGAACTTTTGAACATGACCAGAATTTCAAGTGGCCATCCCTCGTTAACGTAATAGCATATATTTCTGTTCCAACTGAATGAAGAACTAGACTAACAACTTTGTCCCCATCATTTGTCCTTTGCCTAAAATTAAATTAATTTTCAAGTTCGAAAAGGAAAGAGAGTATTCACAGATTTTAGTTAAATATTTTACAACTTACTGGTTTACTTCAAGACTAACCTAAATTTTCTGCCAATCCAGATAGGAACCTTGGTACTATAGACTCATTCTTAAGTTCTGTCACATAATTTTGCTGATCTTTGGTTTGATGAATCAGGACTGTTTCCCCTGAGGGATATGCAAGTACAAAAACAATCTCCTCCACATAAGGGGAATAAGTGGATGCTGCTAAATAGGGTAACTGTGAATTAACAGAACTGGGTGGAGTGAAAATAAAATATGATGAGGGTCTTCTGGCATCTACTTCATTTGCATCAGCAAATATAGAAAGTGCGGCAACATCTGAATGAATTCCTAGAAGTTCATCTGATTTGTGTAGTCTTCTTGGATGAGGAAATCTCAACTGATGAACACTACAAACTGTTGGAACTAAAATGATTACGGTGTCTTTCGTTTCATGAACAGAAATTCCGTCCAGCACAGGAGTGTCAACAAATTTATATCTCACACGATTGTTGGATAGGTTGATGTCCAAACTATGTTCAACAAATTCTACCGTATCATTACTTATTCGCCAATAGATAAAACGGTTTCTGGTGAAATGCTTAGATGATTCTTTGTAGCAAAAACCATTAGCTTTTTCTACCAACTTTATATCTTGAAGAATGCTTTGAGTTCCACCTGTATTCAAGGTGATTTCTCGACATATCTCAGATCCTGTTTGATCAGGAATCACTTCTCTATAACCTAATGGATATTCAGTCATTTTCACTTCATAAATGTGTGATTTGTTTCAATATAAACTCGATTGTCGGTATGAATGCAAACAGAAAGTACGAAATTACGAAAACGACATAAATATAACCTCAAAATATTTCAAATTACCGGCGCAGAGAGAGTTAGACCATAGAACTCCATTGTCAGCAGACAAAGCAAAGAATAAGATAAATTATTTTTTGTTCTTGGATCTGTGGCCAATATATACAGGATGTTCAGGCTGGATGTTTCATATCAGAATAACGTCATCAAACACCAAAGGGAGATTTACCAGCTTATTTTAAGAAAAAAAGTTCATAAACATGGGTCCAAAACGGCTTCGTTAGAGAGCTCAGATCTCAGATCAATAAAGAATCATTGATAGGTTTCTGCCTCAAGCGCGAAGTGGAATGTTTGTTTTTGTTTTGAAATCTGACATTAACGAAAGCCAGAGTCGTTCTTCTTTGTAAGAACTGTAACGAAATGAATATAACTTCTTTATAAACTGAGATCAATAAGACTGCTTTTGAGAAATAAGTTGCATATATCTATAGTCCGTTCACGAAAGTTTGAGCGCATAGTAGGCGTTTGTTTATTTATCTGAAGTTGGCAGTATTTGCTGTCATAACGTAAAATAAAGTCAACGTTGCCGAATGTACCAGGCCTCGTCCGACGAGCTTGCGAGTTATCAGAGAACTCTATGCAACATTGACAACATTGCGTATCAATCTGACAAGAAAATAAAGAACCCAAAATTTAATATACACAGTGGAATATGTCAAATTTCCATGGCCAACCGACGGCTCAACCTTTCGTGAACGGACTATAGCTTATTGATATTAACGACGGTGAATTAATCTAAATAATTATAGGATTACACAATAAGAGAAACATTATTAAATTGATACCTTCTACCCATAATCAACCCAAGTTACTGTATTCAACTTTGAAATGTTGCTTTTTTATTCAACATGTTTTTTACATGTCTTGCAAATGATACAGTATGTCGGCATTTTTTTTAACAAAAATTTCATCCATGCATGCCATCCTGTTATATTCTGCCTAAGAACACGATACCAGGCTCAATCGAAATTAGGTTTCCAATTTTGAAAGAATTGCGAAAAAACCCTATGAAAACGAAAAACCACTTAGGGGTGGATTTCACCCTGTTACCCCCTCCGTAAGAAAACATGACTGGGCAATTCAAAAAAAGTTAGATTTCGTTTTGCCATACTTATTATTTTCATTCGATGCTTCTACTTACTAAAAATTTCATTTCATAGTTAATTTAACAATACAATCAATACTATCAAGGTTTTAGCAAAATTTGAGTTTTGCGCTATTGTTGGAAAAAAATGAAAACTACTGTTGTGATCGATTATGCTCATCAATCGAGAGAAAGTTCTTTTTGTGAAATTAAAATATTACGTACGGATATAATCTCTTAGAATATTTATTCTATGGAACACTCCGAACACTTATACGATGAAATGGAATGAACAGTGATCATATAACTGCTTGTAAGTTTTTATTTTTTCCGAGAAAAGTATCGACTGTATCGAAATTTTGCAGGTTACTTTTTTCTCCAGAATTGAATGGAACATCATAAGAGAATTTTCTTTTCGGAAAATCTATCCCACTTAATCAATTTTTTTAACGAAAATCTTAGGGGGTTATTATTTTCAACCCCTGATAATAAAGTTATGAGATCTAAAAAAATTGTGTGAGTAACATCTACTTATAGTGCTTCATATTATGTATAGTTGTATGACTCAGTGTTTTTAAGAAGCCGTAAAAAAATCAAAACTGTCAACTCGTCATCGCTTTCCAAGGCCGTTTCTGGGAAGGGGGTCGATTTCGAAAAAAAATTATATGAACCACCCCTGCTTATTTTCTTCGAGGAATCATCTCCCAAAGTCCCTCGCATTTGTTTACAGACAACCTGTATAGTTTCTGGTATAACACTGTTTCATTTCATTATTGGTGCTATTGAGCTTCATAGTAGGCTATTTGAGTAGATACACAATCTGGAAATTTACCGTCTGTTACCATAGAAATATACATAATGTAATGTAATGTTATGTATATATTTCTATGTCTGTTACCTATTCCATTGGAAATAAATGAATAAATATGGAAATATCTGCTTCTGTGTTCATGTGAAAATTTTGAGAGTAACCATAATGTAGGCAATATGATTAATTTCTTCTTCCCAAAAAATTTTTTTTTTTTCCGACTGGTCTCATACCTGCACAGATTGTGGACAGAAGGCAGCTGGCTTGAAAATACAGCAGGTAGCGCGACCGCTTAAGTTTATTGGATAATAAAATCATGGTCGAAGCCGTCGAAGGGTCCAAATAGGATAGAAATTGAACAGGGCAATAAGCTTGACTCACTTGAGTTGTGTTGTGAAAAACTTTATAAAGCAAGCATTCGAATTAAAAAAATTCACAAATAAAGGCTGCAATAGCCTGGATTTCCCACACAATTGGAGTAATACCGGCCATTCTTTCCAAATTCTTCGCACACAACACAAATTTTTTCATTGACGTCCTTGTCGAAATCATCGTTTTCCTTCACTGTTTCTTAATTTCATCTACCTTTTCCTTCACTGTTTCTTATTTCATCTACCTTCCTAATATTATTCAAGTGTGCTGATATTTTTTTCTTGGTTCAGAAATTGCAATTTTTTCATCGAAAACATTTATTTTGTCGTTTTTAGTATTTTGTATTATTTTTCGATTCTTCTAATTTTAATGCTTCTTTAAAAGGCATGGAAGTCAAACTCACAAAATCAGACTGTTATTTACATTACTTTTCTTAAGTTCTGCCGTATTATTATTAAAACATGGTGAAGCAGAGGTTTTTTCGTGAAAAATACAATGTATTACGTTTTGTAGCCGCCTGTCTCTTAGATAACTCATTTCCACTATCATTTAGTGCAGCTTCTGACTATTCTTTGGTCCAAGACGCTTTTGTTGTTTTTTTTGTACAATCGAATGATATCTGCTATTCATTTTATTTTAATCCTCTATTCTCATTAAATTTTTCGCAAATGGGGTAATTACCGTCTGGTCGGAATTCTCATTCTTAGGCTGGCCGGTATTACCCCATATGTAAAACCCATTTTTGTTTCGTTTGTCGAAAATTTTTCGTTGAGGTAAGAAGGAAAACAGTAGAGACGATTTCAATGGACACATCGAAATTATAAAATAGGCACAAAACTTAAAGTTAACTGAATAAACACATCAATATACATTTGAAGATATCTGATCCGTATACGTATAGGTAATCAATAGCACAGAAAACTTTTTTCAATCACAAAATGGCAGAGCTCTACATCGAATGTTCCAAACAAATATAAATATTTTCATTGGCTTCTAACATTGTTTAAAACAATGCTTCTAATATGCAACCTACAATATAGGCATACAAGTTCTGTGGTTGGCAATATACCAGAAACCGCCTGGCCGGAATTACCCCGTTGGCCGGGTTTCCCCGACTTTCCCGTATCATTTAAGTCTCGCTGACCTGACGAAAATCATTGAGGGCTTAAGGCACTTAGTCCGCCTTTTAGCTCATTCTTCATCTGTCAGCTAACTCCGAACAATAGGTGAAAAATATAGATATAGAAACAGCCGCGCGAAAAATAATTGAATAATTGTGCATAAAACACCAAGGAATTTATTGATAAAATTATATCTTATAATATAAAAATATATAAAATGATTCGACTGCCACAACTTATCACAATTATATTGGCAACGCCATAAAAATATCGTGTTACTCGATACACAGATGAAAAAGTTCATATTGAACTAGGTATAGTTCGTTCACGAAAGGTTGAGCCGTCGGTTGGCCATCATAATTTGACATGTTCCACTGTGTATATTAAAATTTTAGGTTATGATGTTTATTTTCTTGTCAGATTGATACGCTATGTTGTCAATATTGCATAGAGTTGCCTGATAACTGGCAAGCTCGTCGGAAGAGGCCGGGT
Organism: Propylea japonica; assembly: GCA_013421045.1. Lineage (NCBI taxonomy): Eukaryota > Metazoa > Arthropoda > Insecta > Coleoptera > Coccinellidae > Propylea > Propylea japonica. The sequence continues at coordinate 6,425,330 of CM024245.1, read as the reverse complement.
ACATTCGGCAACATTGAAATTATTTTACGTTATGACAGCAAATACTGCCAACTTCAGATAAATAAAGAAACGCCTACTATGTGCTCAACCTTTCGTGAACGGAGTATAATTGAAATTTCAATCAAACAAATTGATTTATAGTTGGTACGTTTCTCAATAAAGGTAGTTCTTCATTTTTTTCCTGCAAGTTTTCATCTGTGCTAGTAGAAATTTCATACTTTGTTCGCTTTGGACTTGCGCTTTTAGTCCAAGGTGTTATTATTTTTTCAGATCCTTTGTTCCACCTCCTGTAAACCATGCAGTTGAAGAATGCTTGCAGAGGATTCAAGAATGCCTGGAAAATCAGAAAAAATAAAATTTCAACTTATTCAATAATAATTAGTTTACATATATGAAAATGGTTATGTGTGGGCTTTTTAAGCGCCATCGCTCAAGCCGAACGTTTTGTAATTTTCGAATTTTCAGCCGAAAATGGTCTCAAATGAGAGGTTTCGATTCCCTGATGACGAATCCGTGGTCAAATTAAAATTCTGTCTGTGGGCCATCCGGCCGTGAGCACAAAAACTTTCGAAGGATTGTCCTAGAGTCTTGAAATTTTCAGAATGAGTTCGGTTCCCAAATGCCTCGGTTGAGTTCGTTAACCAGCCAAATCGTCGAGGGTGTACCATAATTTATGGCCATTCGAAATTTTCGTTTCTCAATATCTCAGACAAAACGAAACCGATCGAAATGAAAATTTTCGGCTACATTCAAGATGTTCATAGTAAGCCTCGCACTAAATTTTGTAGCCATAGTGTTAACAGAACATAAAAAATTCAATTGGAATATTGAAAAGAATAATCTTCCATAACGTAATATCCGATTCAAGTGCAATTTATGTTGTGAATGAAATTTATACTGAATGAAATTGTGCATGTACAATTTCAAGAGAATCAGAACAATAGAATTTAATTTTATTTTGGTTATTCATCTTTTACTTATTATATTTTGAATCATTTTCAAAATATAACTCCGATCGTGCTGAGATTTTGCATTCATATACTCAGCATAAATCTCCAGTCCTATAGGATCCCAAAGCTCTGACTTTCATCTGTTCGAGAGCTATCGTGTTTCGACCAGAAGAAGTACATTTGACCACATATTCTTCATCAGAGTGAAGTGGGTGCGCTTCCAACTCAAAATTAAAAAAATACGGACATTTAAGCAAACAGATTCGAGAAACATGAGCATGAACAATTCGCAAAATTTTTATATGTAATATTGTTGTGCGATCAGCCTACAGGATGGTCCAGGGGATCTTATAGAAATTTACGCAGAACGGAAAGAACAAAGTTATTGAAAATTTGCTTTTTTTTCTGTAAAACTACCACTCCATTAATCTAAATTATTTTACCGATGTGAAATTAGCAGCCAAAATCTGGCAGCCAATTTCCGAATGTGCCCGAACGATCAGTGGCGTCGTGCACTAGGTCTCCCAACTATATATGACGAAATCGAAGAATCCTCCTTGATTGAATGACAACTATGTTGTTCAATTTCTTCTCGGAATGAATGGAATACGTAGATAACCGGTTCGGTATCTGAGTGAAACCTTTGAAACAAATATGTCGTATAAGGTATTATAAAAAACATTATTTTAACAAGGAAGACGATGAAAAGCCACGTTGAAACTCATACAGTATATTGAGTTTAATATAAGGAATCTACGTTCTAAAGGAAAATCCCTTCGGCCCCGTCGAAGGGGGTGAAAATGCCCCCCAAAGTGCGAAAAAATTCATTTAAATATGAAGACGATGAAAAGCCACGTTGAAACTCATACAGTATATTGAGTTTAATATAAGGAATCTACGTTATAAAGGAGAATCCCTTCGGCCCCGTAGAAGGGGATGAAAATGCCCCCCAAAGTACGAAAAAATTCATTTAAATATGAAGACGATGAAAAGCCACGTTGAAACTCATACAGTATATTGAGTTTAATATAAGGAATCTACGTTATGAAGGAAAATCCCTTCGGTCCCGTCGAAGGGGGTGAAAATGCCCCCCAAAGTACGAAAAAATTGATTTAAATATGAAGACGATGAAAAGCCACGTTGAAACTCATACAGTATATTGAGTTTAATATAAGGAATCTACGTTATAGAGGAAAATCCCTTCGGCCCCTTCGAAGGGGGTGAAAATGCCCCCCAAAATGCGAAAAAAATCATTTAAATATGAAGACGATGAAAAGCCACGTTGAAACTCATACAGTAAATTGAGTTTTATTTAAGGAATCTACGTTATAAAGGAAAATCCCTTCGGTCCCGTCGAAGGGGTTGAAAATGCCCCTAAAGTACGAAAAGATTCATTTAAATATGAAGATGATGAAAAGCCACGTTGAAACTCATACAGTATATTGAGTTTATTATAAGGAATCTACGTTATAAAGGAAAATCCCTTCGGCCCCGTCGAAGGCAGTAAAAATGCCCCCCAAAGTACGAAAAAATTCATTTAAATATAAAGACGATGAAAAGCCACGTTGAAACTCATACAGTTTATTGAGTTTAATATAAGGAATCTACGTTATGAAGGAAAATCCCTTCGGCCCCGTCGAAGGGGTGAAAATGCCCCCTGAAGAAAGAAAAAATTCATCTTAATATGAACGATGAAAAGCCACGTTGCAACTCATACAGTATATTGAGTTTAATATAAGGAATCTACGTTATAAAGGAAAATCCTTCGGCCTCGTCGAAGGGGGTGAAAATGCCCCTCAAAGTACGAAAAAATTACAGGGCTGAAGGGATTTTCCTTTATAACGTAGATTCCTTATTTTAAACTCAATATACTGTATGAGTTTCAACGTGGCTTTTCATCGTCTTCATATTTAAATGAATTTTTTCGTACTTTGGGGGGCATTTTTACTGCCTCGACGGGGCCGAAGGGATTTTCCTTTATAACGTAGATTCCTTATATTAAACTTAATATACTGTATGAGTTTCAACGTGGCTTTTCATCGTCTTCATATTTAAATGAATTTTTTCGTACTTTGGGGGGCATTTTCACCCCCTTCGACGGGGCCGAAGGGATTTTCCTTCATAACGTAGATTCCTCATATTAAACCCAATATACTGTATGAGTTTCAACGTGGCTTTTCATCGTCTTCATATTTAAATGATTTTTTTCGCATTTTGGGGGGCATTTTCACCCCCTTCGAAGGGGCCGAAGGGATTTTCCTCTATAACGTAGATTCCTTATATTAAACTCAATATACTGTATGAGTTCAACGTGGCTTTTCATCGTCTTCATATTTAAATCAATTTTTCGTACTTTGGGGGGCATTTCCACCCCTTCAACGGGACCGAAGGGATTTCCTTCATAACGTAGATTCCTTATATTAAACTCAATATACTGTATGAGTTTCAACGTGGCTTTTCATCGTCTTCATATTTAAATGAATTTTTCGTACTTTGGGGGGCATTTTCACCCTCTTCGACGGGGCCGAAGAGATATTCCTGTATAACGTAGAGTCCTTATATTGAACTCAATATACTGTATGAGTTTTAACGTGGCTTTTCATCGTCTTCATATTTAAATGAATTTTTTCGTACTTTGGGGGCCTTTTCACCCCCTTCGACGGGGCCGAAGAGATATTCCTTTATAACGTAGAGTCCTTATATTATACTCAATATACTGTATGAGTTTTAACGTGGCTTTTCATCGTCTTCATATTTAAATGAATTTTTTCGTACTTTGGGGCGCATTTTCACCCCTTCGACGGGGCCGAAGGTATTTTCCTTTATAACGTAGATTCCCTATATTAAAATCAATATACTGTATGAGTTTCAACGTGGCTTTTCATCGTCTTCATATTCAAATGAATTTTTCGCACTTTGGGGGGCATTTTCACCCCCTTCGACGGCGCCGAAGGGATTTTCCTTCATAACGTAGATTCCTTATATTAAACTCAATATACTGTATGAGTTTCAACGTGGCTTTTCATCGTCTTCATATTTAATGAATTTTTTCGTACTTTGGGGGGCATTTTCACCCCCTTCGACGGGACCGAAGGGATTTTCCTTCATAACGTAGATTCCTTAAATAAAACTCAATTTACTGTATGAGTTTCAACGTGGCTTTTCATCGTATTCATATTTAAATGAACTTTTTCGTACTTTGGGGAGCATTTTCACCCCCTTCTACGGCCGAAGGGATTTTCCTTTAAACGTAGATTCTTATATTAAACTCAATATACTGTATGAGTTTCAACGTGGTTTTCATCGTCTTCATATTTAAATGAATTTTTTTGCACTTTGGGGGCACTTTCACCCCCTTCGACGGGGCCGAAGAGATTTTCCTTTATAACGTAGATTCCTTATATTATACTCAATATACTGTATGAGTTTCAAACTTCAACGTGGCTTTTCATCGTCTTTATATTTAAATGAATTTTTTCGCACTTTGGGGGGCATTTTCACCCCCTTCGACGGGGCCGAAGGGATTTTCCTTTATAACGTAGATTCCTTATATTAAACTCAATATACTGTATGAGTTTCAACGTGGCTTTTCATCGTCTTCCTTGTTAAAATAATTGTTTTTATAATACCTAACACGACATATTGTTCAAAGGTTTCACTCAGATACAGAACCGGTTATCTACGTATTCCGTTCATTCTGATGAAATATGAACAACATAGTTATCATTCAAGCACGGAAGATTTTTCGATTTCGTCATATGCATTGGGAGACCTAGTTCACGACGCCACTGATCGTTCGGACACATTCGGAAATTGGCTGCTAATTTCACATCGGTATTATTTTCAGAGCTGCAGTGTTACCGCCGTCATTGCAATTATACAGGGTCGTTCAAAATGCGAGACATATGAAGACATACTAAAACAAAAAAAAAACATTTTGTCAACTAATGAGAAATGAAAAAAATAATGTGGAAACTGAGAGAATTTAATGTCATATCAAATTTCGAAGTGGTTTATAGTTTTTGATATATTCGGCAACAACGCATCTCTGAATATATCTCAGATCCACACAGCATTGAGTTTTGCTCCTAGCTCCTAGATTCTCCGCAACCGTCGAGGTTACCCTATACATTACACTTATAGAATTTCATGATAAAAGCGACAAGTTTTTACTCACCATGATGTACCAGATAACACTTATGAAAGTAAGGGGTACATCGAACCATAACAACCATAATAAAATTCCATTTATTAGGTTAGGCGTCCAACAAATGTAAAAAACCAAGTTAATCAGGAAGAATTTTGTTCTCACTCCTTCTATTATTTCTCTTTCTTTGGCAGTGAATTGACCAGTAAGACTAGTGATTATTCTCTCCATATCCCTCGTAGATTGGTTATACAAAAATGGATTGTAGATCATAATAATGGCTATTGGTATGTATGTAACTATATAGTTTGGCAATATTTTGATTAAAACTGTTAACAAAGACTTTGAAACATGGCAACTGCAAGAGAAAAAAAATAAAGAATAGTTGATGAGCAAATATTCGTTTATGAGTAAGCCGTTGTCTTATAGCGTATTCCATGGAGAACCAGTGCAATTTTTTGTGTTCCCTTGGTACAAAGAACAATGCCCATTCAAATGACAATCAGTCATTATTATTATCACATGATCAGTAATAGTATATTATAAACTCGGGGACTAAAGTGGCACTTTTAATCTCGAAGCGATTATTCAGCCAATTTCGATAAAATAAAATGATATCGGCTGGAAGAACTCGGTCGTTAGCCTTTTGAAGGTTTTCAATAAAGTTGTTTTTTCTCTTTCTCTAGAATGATGAAATATAGATTTTGCACCAAAACTGACTGAATTACAAACACTTTTTTACTTTTAATCTCTGTGGGATCAAAAGCTTCACTTCAGTACCTCAAAAGAGGAATCAATTAATAAGAGCCTTTATTCCCTATAGTGGGAATATACAGGACGATCAAATACTTGACATCAAGACGAAAGTAGGCGAAAGTAAAAGTAACAATAGTTATGAGAAAAAAATTGAAGAAATAAGGCGATGTTGTTTCTCAATTGGAGATTGAGAGCATTCAAAAAAACGAGAAATTTTAAACCTTGCGATCACATTTTCTGTGAATCTCAATTTTTAGCCAATTTGATTTTTGGACATCCTTAATAGTACCTACACTGATAAATTGCTGTGCAAAAGTTTTTGGTTCTTTCACACAATAGAGAGAAATGTAATGTATATGATATTTTTGTTGCCAATCACATGTTGAAAATGCCTGCAAAGTTTTGGACTTTATAAAGTAGACACCCTATATATTCGTATAATAATAATAATAACTCACTTTGCTTCTGGAATATATAAAACAGATAGTCCTATTGAAGTTGTGAATAAGGGTGTTATCCATGCTACTAAATGGTAAAACCTGAAGTCGACTTCTTTATCTTTCAAAACGAATTGCATATCCAGAGCATAGCAGAACGTCCAAATCCAAGTGGCTGTATAAAAATATTGGACCCAAGCCTAAAATTCTTAATACAATGTGATTCATCAGTTAAATCTCCATGCTTACCGATGAGAGTGTGCAGAAAATTACACTTGCATCGTCATCTTCAACTGGCATTATGTTATTAAACTTCAGCCACACCAAAGATCTCATGAATACACCTGAAATATTAGGAGTTTAGTAACGTGATATACATATAAGTTATGAATTCTATTTCGCTGCAAGTAGTTTTTTCAAGAAATATGTTTTGATAAGACATTCTATTTCCTCAAAAACCCGAAATTTCCTTCTTTCATCGTAAAACGGTCTTTTTGAGCGCTCGTTCTACCTAAACGAGTGCTATACCATTTTGCCAAATATCTGTAATTTTCGAATTTTGAGCCGAAACTGGTCACAAACGATAGGATTAGACGAATTCGTGGTCAAATTCAATTCTGTCCGTGGGACCGGACGGCCGGACCGTTAGCACATAACTTTTGAAGAGATTATCCATGAAACTTGAAATTTTCAGGATGAGTTCGGGTCCCAAAGGGCTCGGTTGAGTTCGTTAACCAGCCAAATCGTACATGGTGTTCCATAAAATATGGACATTAAAAATTTTCGTTCCTTAATACCTCAGAAGAAACGAAACCAATCAAAATAAAATGTTACGGCCAGATGGAAGATGCTCATAACAATCCTCATGCAAAATTTTGTAGCCATAGTGTGAACAGAACCATAGAAATCCAAATGGAATATTTAAAAGAAGATACTTCATATTTCCATAGGAAGATGTACGAGTGATTTTTTTTTGTGAATGAATATCGATATTCTGAATGTTCATCCAAAATTTCGTAGCCACAGTTTCTCCAGAACCATAGAAAATTCAATTGGTATATCGAAAAGCAACATCTTTATACAGGGTATCTATAAATGATTGTAACAGCGCAGTTGGCTTTGAATTATGCAAACCACAGAATTCTGTGATCATGCTATGCTCTGATTGGTTGGACATTGTATTCTGTAATCCAAAGCCAACTGCGCTGTTACAATCATTTATAAAGACCCTGTACTTCCATGAAAGGATATTCAATTCGAGTGAAATACTGAACCTTCATGCAAAATTTTGTGGCCATGGTGTTAACAGAACCATAGAAAATTCAATTGGAATACTGAAAAAAGAATTTTTATGTTTCCATAACAGAATATCCGATTAGAGGGAAATTTGTTTTGAGAATGAAAACTGCTACCTATACTTGATGTTAATGCAAAATTTCAACGTGATCACATCATCAGAACCATAGAAATTAATTCTTGTAATTATATTTTTACATATTACATTTTTTTGAATAATTTTCAGAATATAATTCCGATTGTGCTGGGATATTGCATTAATATAAGTTATCAATCTCAAATCTTATATGAAATTTTGAGGTAATAGTCTTATTGCTCTACCAAAGAACGAGCGCTCAGAAGCTTCTGCTCAGGGCTTTTCCTGATTTTTTTACGAAAAAGTGAGAACTTTATCTGATGTATAGGTACATGGTGACCCGGATGACATGAAATAAGAGATAGAAAACACCTAAAAAAGCTTCTGTATCTGGAATAATTAGAGTTCCATCTCTGATTTATAGGGTGTTTTTGAAATTTGAATGGAAATTAAAACCACCTATATCCAGTATCACATTCATTAAAAGTTAGCGAAATCATCCTTTATAACGAATTGTTGTACGATATTTGTGTAAACTATGATATAATTTTATAAAATAGCAGAACAATATCGTAGGTATGGTAACCAGGTTGCCGAGGACTGATTTTCTTTGAGTGGGACAATATTTCTTCTCTCATGTCGATTTTTACATAATAACGAGGTGAATTTTCAATTTTTAGGATTTTAATCGATTGAATATACATCATTGGACGCCAATTTCAGCGCTGTTTCGATCATACTAGGTAATAAATTATTATGGAAATTGTCGAAATCGAGAATGATGAATCCATTTGAAAATGTAGTATTGTTTTCAAAAACAGGTGTGAACAATATTGTATCCTCAATATGATTTAGGATTTTTTTTTAAAGCAAAACAATCTTCAACAATGGGCTGAATGAAGAACATAGAAATAATGAATTGAAAACTTGAATAAACTTCATTTCTTCATTCATCAATTTAGGTACACCGAAATATTTCTATCTGGAGAATTTTTCATCATGGACTTCTGATAACGGAATGAATTTAGAAAAAATTAAAATCTTGCTATCATAATGACTAAATTAGGTTGGTCACTTGGAACAAGTAAAAATTTCGCACCTGAATTTACTAATTACGTAGTGGATAGAATTAATGTCAAAACACTGCATTTGATAATTGAATGAAATTTTTTCCTTTGTTTTTCATTTTACACAATTTCGCTCTTACCTAAAGCAGCTAGAAGATCCGCAGCAGCCAATAGAACCGTAATTTTCCTTCCTCTTTGAGCTGAAAAGGATAACCATTTGTGGTGTTTGGAATACTGTTTCCTGGGGAGAATCTGGAAAAGTCAAATATACTGAAGGATAATTTTTTTCCACATTCATCTTGATAAACTTGAGTTGTTATCATTGCAGAGTTCATGATGTATGATTTAATCTAATAACTCATATGTCTTTTTTCGAAAGTTTTACCTGATATGTACCTCCAAGTATTCCCAAAAGAGAAGATACGATGCATACAGAATTGTAGACATTCGTATTGAGATTCTTCATCAATGTGAGCGCAACATCAGTCCCATTTCCTCTATGACAACAGAACGTTTGCATTGTTGGATCCGCCATTTTCCCATAAACTGTAAAAAATAGTTGTTAATCGAAAAGAGCTTGTATCTATTCCTGAGGAAATTGGATAACATTTTTCGAAAAAATTTTTCAAATCAACATTCGCACAGAATTGTTTTTGTCATAGGATTTTTCATCAGTGGGACCATTTGAGTCGCTTAAGATCACTACTTACTGGTCAAAATGCGAAGCTTATAGACATTCCATCAAGACCATGGAACATTATTCCCCTAGGCACAAGCAAGCAAAAATTATTGCCACGAAACAAATGGACACAAATGAACTATACTTTATCCAATTATAATTCAGAAAACGTAAAATGTAATTCAGAATAGTGAGTTGATAACCAGAATAGGGAATTTGAATTTCAGAATAAGAACTTAAATTCAGAAAAGGTAATTTGATTTCAGAATAGTAATATGTAATTCAGAAATAAGAACTTGTAATTCAGAATCAATAAATATGTATGAACAGGTAAATCTGTGTTTACTAGATATGTATTATGTATGTAGGTAAGTCAAATTGAGACACGATTTCATTCAAAATGGACGCCGCAAAATAATGATGATGGTTTTCGCGGGCTCTGTCGACTCTCCGAAGTACGTAGATACTTCGTGGATATGTGCCCTGCTGCTTACTATTTATGTAATACATTTTCTGAACTTGTAATGATAACATCTGAAATACAATTATCATTTTCTGAAATTAAATTTGCCGTTTCTGAATAACAACTTTGTTTTCCTGAATTCCAACTTTCTAATTTGATTTTTTTTATTATGTGTATATTTGTTTTGAAAACATCCCAAGATGTTGTCCGATACCCATTTGCCAATGCCTTCTGTTGTTTCAGTCACTTTTCATTCATTGATTTCTTGTCCGTTTAGATCGCTTAAGCCGTTCACATTTTTTCCAGTCCTATTGGGTTTTTTAACATTTCAACATTTTCATGAGTCTCGAGGAAATAGCCCGATGCCTTATCCCTCAACCTGGAGGGCCAGCGTTTGATTTCAGAGTATCGTTCTGTTAGATGGATTGCTTTCTCTACAGCGAATGAACTTTACCTGCCCCGTCTGTTGATCTTCTAACTACATTTATTTCCTCACACAAAATCACCTTACTCGGAGTAAATTATAAAGAATAAATACTTGAAATTTTGACATACGACTGACTATTCTTAAATTCAATTTGTTTTCTGAATTATAAATATATATTTCCAATTCTTAAATACATGTTCCTTTTTCTGAAAATGAAATTTGATGTTCTAAATTACAACTGTAAAAGATGTAGTGTAGTAGTTGCTTAGTGTTTATCAAGATCAGTTTCATTATTAAATGTTTATGTTGGTCGACTACCTATACAGGACATCTTGATATGTAGTGATCCTCAGTCGTCTCGAATACTTTTTCCTTCGGTGAATTCTATAGATGCTAATAAACGAAATACGAACATATAATATGAGGAAAGTATCAGCCAAATCCTTGTACACCACAGCGAACACATGAACTTTTATGAGGTCATAAAAGAATACCGAAAAACATTTTACATGAACCTTAAAACATGTAACGGCTAAACCGATAAAAGGAGTTTTCCACCTGGTCGGAGAAATATAAGAAAATCGTCATTCAGATGGGTAGCTTACACATAGGTGAGTGTAATAAAGATAAGTGCATAGAAACATTGAAAACTCATATCATAATTGATCTTTCAAGTTTGGAATTTTATATTCATGCATGCCTTAGGTAGTATGATAACCGTGAAACTTGGCACTGCAGGAAAAATTTAACAAACAGAGAGCAGAATTGCAGTGAAAATGACCTTAGTGCTTTTTTTGCACAATTATGTATACAGGTGTTCGGAGTATATTTGTTGCAATGTAATTAATAAATTCGGTATTCATAATGCTTAGTTATTGTGAATAATGGTTATTGTGAATAATGACCATTAAATTTGGGCAATTTGATAAATTTGAATTACTGCACTATCATTTGTCACATTGGCCGGTTATTTTAAATACCGCTATTATTTCTTTAGGCATTTTGATTAATTGAAAGGGACAACCAAGCCGTCCAATTGAAAGAGTAGCAACACAAAGTGACAGTAAATATAAGATGTCTTATTTCATCGCAAGGGCGTAGCCAGGGGGTGGTTTTTGGGGTTCAAACCCCCCCCGAAGTGTTTCAGAGTTATTTTTTGTTGCGAAAATAATCTTCTATTTTAGGAGAGGATAAATATTATGCCTTATTTTTGGTGAGAACTTATTTATTTATCAGACTGCAAAAAACGTCTGCTCGACTAGTTTCGGTGTGTTAACACATCACCATCTTCAGGAGCCAAGTAACAAGACGACTGCAACGAAGGAATAGAAAAATTAATGGAAAAGAATATTGGAAATAAATGAGTTCAACTTACGATGCAGCAGTCCTGTCATAGCTTTTCAACAGGGCAGAAAAATCGACCGTCATACATATTGTCAACAATTTAAAAATATAAATTAACACGAAAACTAAAAATTCAAGTCAAGACATTTTAAAAAATTCAAAAGAATTAAAAATGACATTAATACAAACAAAACAAAACAAAACAACACGCAAAGCTACAGCGCGCAGGTACACCATCGTCAAGACAGCTGACGGACTGACAGGATGGCAGAGATTCGACCTTCACTCAGCACATAGGCGGCGCCGTTGAAAGGTAAAAAAGGAATAAACTCAGTCGCCCGGTGTCACAATTCCATCCACATTTGGCTCGCTCTTAAGTAAATCAAAAAGGCGGGGGAAAACGTGTGTGGACAAGGAATTGAGAGTGACCAAGGATACGTCATCGATGTGGCAGAAAATCTCCATTTCCTCCAACACGCACTGTCTCAAACCGAAGCCAGACGGGTGGATGATCTTGGCGTCCTTTTCTGGATCGAAGGGATGGTTGTTAAATCTCAGATGCCTGCCAAAGATAGACTTGTCGCAGTTATCCTTTCTCTGACTTCGCAGGTGTTCGTTTATCCGCTGTTGGAGAGCTCTACCCGTTCTGCCGATGTAAACCACATTACAGTTGGGGTCGCCGCAGGTCAGCTTATAAACGCCACTCCGTTGCAACAATGGTACACTATCCTTGTTGTTCACCAGAAGGCTGTGCAGTGTGTTGGGGGACTTATAGGCCACTCTGATGTCGATATTGTGGAAAACGTTGCCCACGCGAGCAGACAACGGCCCAACGTAAGAAAGCTTCATGTATTTCAGATTGGGCGTATGCTGTTGGAGAATCGAAGCCTCGTTGTTCAGGCGTTTTATGTCCTCTTTTCTTAACAAGGAATCCACCCAACCTACATCGTATCCATTACGGACCGCCATATGCTTGATAATGTTTAATTCGGACTGGAAATCTTCACTTGAGAGCGGCGTGGTGAACAGTCGGTGAACTAAGAACCTTAGTCCGGATAGGCGCTGGCTCAAGTGGTGGGACGAACTGAAGTTGATAATGTGGTCCGTCTGCGTCGGCTTCCGATAAATACTGAACGTTATTCTGTTATTCAGACGTTTCAGTTTCAGGTCCAGGAATGGTATTTCAGAGTCTTTTTCCACTTCCATGGTAAAGTTGATGTTCAGATGTAAATTATTAAGCCAACACAGAAAGCTGTTTAGTTCATCTCGATCACCTGTCCAGCAGACAATCACATCGTCGACGTATCTACGCCAGAACAATATATTCTTTTTATGAGGATTATTCGTGTCAAACACCAATTTCTTCTCGAAAAAACGCATGAAGATTTCAGCGAAGCTCTGAGAGAGGGGATTAGACCATCCTCCAAAAATATATTATCGAAAGAAAAGTAATTCTGCCTCAAACACACCTCGACAAGATGAAAGATGCTGTCGCAGTGTTCGTTGTTTAAAGGTGATTTATATAAGATGTGTTTAAACAGGAGCATTGTCTGAGAAACGGGAATGCTCGTGAAGAGGTTGGAAACGTCGAAAGAGACCAGCGTAGCATTATCAGGTATGTGGACGTTTCTCAGATTTGTTACTAGCTCAGTGGAATTCGCAATGCTGTATGGAGACCGATATTGGAGATGAGTATGGATGGATGTGATCACTCAGCCATCGCGCCAATCTACTTGCTATAGTGCCACAGAATGAAAGAACCGGTCTTATGCAGATGGCAGGCTTATGTATTTTGGGTAATCCGTATAATCGGGGAGGAACATGGTTCATTGGCAGAAATCTTTTATAGCTTTCGCATATTTGAGGCGCATAAGTGTTGACGACTCTGGTGAAGTCCCTAAGATATTGCTTCGTAGGGTCATTTTGTAATCTAACGAAGCCATTTTCTGTGATATATTCCAATACCAGTGACTTGTACTCGTCCTTCGGCATAATCACTACGCAGTTCCCCTTGTCAGCTTTTGAAACGAAAAGATTATTGGTGGATATCTTCTGTCTTATTGACTTTATAATGGAACCAAAATTTCTGTGAGAAGAGGGGAGTGATGTTCTTTCCCTATATTTACTTAAGATGGTATATAATCTGGAGGATAATGCATTTAAATTTTCTTTAACTATAGAACGAGTGGCACACTCTAAATCCGCAATCAGAGACTTAATTCCAGAGATACCGCATGGAGGAAGAGCGAACTTTAGCCCTAAGTTCAGAAGGTCGAGCTCATCCCTCGAGAATGTTGTGGGGGTCAGAAGTTTCACTCTAGGATGGAACGTATGGTTTATTGGAGGAAGAACGGTATCGTCGACACGGAATGGATCTCCTCTGGTTTTCAATCTTTGTATCTTTTTATTTAGTGATCTGAATCTATGTCTGGACAGGCTATATAATTGCGCACTCAACCTTGCTCGCAGTTCGTCCAATTCTATGGGGTGGAGTCTACTCTGTAATATGTCGTCAAGAATCTTCATCTTCATTCTGTCTCTGTAGATGTTGGAATGCCACCTGCTTATTTCCTTTTCATTTTATCTTCATGTGATTGCGAAGAAAGTTTCCCTCGCGGCGTATTGTGCTTGACCTGTATGATCTTAATATATAATTGGGGTATATATTCTCCTGAGACAAGTCTTGTTGAACCAAATGTGACCGGATGCAATTTTTGTCCTCTTACCCAATTTGAAAAGCATGCGGGTTAAAACTGCCAGGCTAGCGATCATCATAACTTCTTTAAACCCTTTGGCGTTCACCATATTGATAGGAGAGGATAAATATTATGCCTTATTTTTGGTGAGAACTTATTTATTTATCAGACTGCAAAAACACGTCTGCTCGACTAGTTTCGGTGTGTTAACACATCACCATCTTCAGGAGCCAAGTAACAAGACGACTGCAACGAAGGAATAGAAAAATTAATGGAAAAGATATTGGAAATAAATGAGTTCAACTTACGATGCAGCAGTCCTGTCATAGCTTTTCAACAGGGCAGAAAAATCGACCGTCATACATATTTGTCAACAATTTAAAAATATAAATTAACACGAAAACTAAAAATTCAAGTCAAGACATTTTAAAAAATTCAAAAGAATTAAAAATGACATTAATACAAACAAAACAAAACAAAACAACACGCAAAGCTACAGCGCGCAGGTACACCATCGTCAAGACAGCTGACGGACTGACAGGATGGCAGAGATTCGACCTTCACTCAGCACATAGGCGGCGCCGTTGAAAGGTAAAAAAGGAATAAACTCAGTCGCCCGGTGTCACAATTCCATCCACATTTGGCTCGCTCTTAAGTAAATCAAAAAGGCGGGGGAAAACGTGTGTGGACAAGGAATTGAGAGTGACCAAGGATACGTCATCGATGTGGCAGAAAATCTCCATTTCCTCCAACACGCACTGTCTCAAACCGAAGCCAGACGGGTGGATGATCTTGGCGTCCTTTTCTGGATCGAAGGGATGGTTGTTAAATCTCAGATGCCTGCCAAAGATAGACTTGTCGCAGTTATCCTTTCTCTGACTTCGCAGGTGTTCGTTTATCCGCTGTTGGAGAGCTCTACCCGTTCTGCCGATGTAAACCACATTACAGTTGGGGTCGCCGCAGGTCAGCTTATAAACGCCACTCCGTTGCAACAATGGTACACTATCCTTGTTGTTCACCAGAAGGCTGTGCAGTGTGTTGGGGGACTTATAGGCCACTCTGATGTCAAGATTGTGGAAAACGTTGCCCACCCGAGCAGACAACGGCCCAACGTAAGAAAGCTTCATGTATTTCAGATTGGGCGTATGCTGCTGTAGAATCGAAGCCTCGTTGTTCAGGCGTTTTATGTCCTCTTTTCTTAACAAGGAATCCACCCAACCTACATCGTATCCATTACGGACCGCCATATGCTTGATAATGTTTATTCGGACTGGAAATCTTCACTTGAGAGCGGCGTGGTGAACAGTCGGTGAACTAAGAACCTTAGTCCGGATAGGCGCTGGCTCAAGTGGTGGGACGAGCTGAAGTTGATAATGTGGTCCGTCTGCGTCGGCTTCCGATAAATACTGAACGTTATTCTGTTATTCAGACGTTTCAGTTTCAGGTCCAGGAATGGTATTTCAGAGTCTTTTTCCACTTCCATGGTAAAGTTGATGTTCAGATGTAAATTATTAAGCCAACACAGAAAGCTGTTTAGTTCATCTCGATCACCTGTCCAGCAGACAATCACATCGTCGACGTATCTACGCCAGAACAATATATTTTTTATGAGGATTATTCGTGTCAAACACCAATTTCTTCTCGAAAAAACGCATGAAGATTTCAGCGAAGCTCTGAGAGAGGGGATTACCCATTCCAAGACCATCCTCCATCCTGTAAAATATATTATCGAAAGAAAAGTAATTCTGCCTCAAACACACCTCGACAAGATGAAAGATGCTGTCGCAGTGTTCGTTGTTTAAAGGTGATTTATATAAGATGTGTTTAAACAGGAGCATTGTCTGAGAAACGGGAATGCTCGTGAAGAGGTTGGAAACGTCGAAAGAGACCAGCGTAGCATTATCAGGTATGTGGACGTTTCTCAGATTTGTTACTAGCTCAGTGGAATTCGCAATGCTGTATGGAGACCGATATTGGAGATGAGTATGGATGTAATCACTCAGCCATCGCGCCAATCTACTTGCTATAGTGCCACAGAATGAAAGAACCGGTCTTATGCAGATGGCAGGCTTATGTATTTTGGGTAATCCGTATAATCGGGGGGAACATGATTCATTGGCAGAAATCTTTTATAGCTTTCACATATTTGAGGCGCATAAGTGTTGACGACTCTGGTGAAGTCCCTAAGATATTGCTTCGTAGGGTCATTTTGTAATCTAACGAAGCCATTTTCTGTGATATATTCCAATACCAGTGACTTGTACTCGTCCTTCGGCATAATCACTACGCAGTTCCCCTTGTCAGCTTTTGAAACGAAAAGATTATTGGTGGATATCTTCTGTCTTATTGACTTTATAATGGAACCAAAATTTCTGTGAGAAGAGGGGAGTGATGTTCTTTCCCTATATTTACTTAAGATGGTATATAATCTGGAGGATAATGCATTTAAATTTTCTTTAACTATAGAACGAGTGGCACACTCTAAATCCGCAATCAGAGACTTAATTCCAGAGATACCGCATGGAGGAAGAGCGAACTTTAGCCCTAAGTTCAGAAGGTCGAGCTCATCCCTCGAGAATGTTGTGGGGGTCAGAAGTTTCACTCTAGGATGGAACGTATGGTTTATTGGAGGAAGAACGGTATCGTCGACGCGGAATGGATCTCCTCTGGTTTTCAATCTTTGTATCTTATTATTTAGTGATCTGAATCTATGTCTGGACAGGCTATATAATTGCGCACTCAACCTTGCTCGCAGTTCGTCCAATTCTATGGGGTGGAGTCTAGTCTGTAATATGTCGTCAAGAATCTTCATCTTCATTCTGTCTCTGTAGATGTTGGAATGCCACCTGCTTATTTCCTTTCTCATTTTTATCTTCATGTGATTGCGAAGAAAGTTTCCCTCGCGGCGTATTGTGCTTGACCTGTATGATCTTAATATATAATTGGGGTATATATTCTCCCTGAGACAAGTCTTGTTGAACCAAATGTGAGGATGCAATTTTTGTCCCTTACCAATTTGAAAAGCATGCGGGTTAAAACTGCCAGGCTAGCGATCATCATAACTTCTTTAAACCCTTTGGCGTTCACCATATTGATAGGAGAGGATAAATATTATGCCTTATTTTTGGTGAGAACTTATTTATTTATCAGACTGCAAAAACACGTCTGCTCGACTAGTTTCGGTGTGTTAACACATCACCATCTTCAGGAGCCAAGTAACAAGACGACTGCAACGAAGGAATAGAAAAAAAGCTGACAAGGGGAACTGCGTAGTGATTATGCCGAAGGACGAGTACAAGTCACTGGTATTGGAATATATCACAGAAAATGGCTTCGTTAGATTACAAAATGACCCTACGAAGCAATATCTTAGGGACTTCACCAGAGTCGTCAACACTTATGCGCCTCAAATATGTGAAAGCTATAAAAGATTTCTGCCAATGAATCATGTTCCTCCCCGATTATACGGATTACCCAAAATACATAAGCCTGCCATCTGCATAAGACCGGTTCTTTCATTCTGTGGCACTATAGCAAGTAGATTGGCGCGATGGCTGAGTGATTACATCCATACTCATCTCCAATATCGGTCTCCATACAGCATTGCGAATTCCACTGAGCTAGTAACAAATCTGAGAAACGTCACATACCTGATAATGCTACGGTGGTCTCTTTCGACGTTTCCAACCTCTTCACGAGCATTCCCGTTTCTCAGACAATGCTCCTGTTTAAACACATCTTATATAAATCACCTTTAAACAACGAACACTGCGACAGCATCTTTCATCTTGTCGAGGTGTGTTTGAGGCAGAATTACTTTTCTTTCGATAATATATTTTACAGGATGGAGGATGGTGTCTTGGAATGGGTAATCCCTCTCTCAGAGCTTCGCTGAAATCTTCATGCGTTTTTTCGAGAAGAAATTGGTGTTTGACACGAATAATCCTCATAAAAAGAATATATTGTTCTGGCGTAGATACGTCGACGATGTGATTGTCTGCTGGACAGTGATCGAGATGAATAAACAGCTTTCTGTGTTGGCTTAATTAATTTTTTGATAACATCAACTTTACCATGGAAGTGGAAAAAGACTCTGAAATACCATTCCTGGACCTGAAACTGAAACGTCTGAATAACAGAAAACGTTCAGTATTTATCGGAAGCCGACGCAGACGGACCACATTATCAACTTCAGCTCGTCCCACCACTTGAGCCAGCGCCTATCCGGACTAAGGTTCTTAGTTCACCGACTGTTCACCACGCCGCTCTCAAGTGAAGATTTCCAGTCCGAATTAAACATTATCAAGCATATGGCGGTCCGTAATGGATACGATGTAGGTTGGGTGGATTCCTTGTTAAGAAAAGAGGACATAAACGACCGCCTGAACAACGAGGCTTCGATTCTACAGCAGCATACGCCCAATCTGAAATACATGAAGCTTTTACGTTGGGCCGTTGTCTGCTCGGGTGGGCAACGTTTTCCACAATCTTGACATCAGAGTGGCCTATAAGTCCCCCAACACACTGCACAGCCTTCTGGTGAACAACAAGGATAGTGTACCATTGTTGCAACGGAGTGGCGTTTATAAGCTGACCTGCGGCGACCCCAACTGTAATGTGGTTTAACATCGGCAGAACGGGTAGCTCTCCACAGCGGATAAACGAACACCTGCGAAGTCAGAGAAAGGATAACTGCGACAAGTATATCTTTGGCAGGCATCTGAGATTTAACAACCATCCCTTCGATCCAGAAAAGGACGCCAGATCATCCACCCGTCTGGCTTCGGTTTGAGACAGTGCGTGTTGGAGGAAATGGAGATTTTCTGCCACATCGATGACGTATCCTTGGTCACTCTCAATTCCTTGTCCACACACGTTTTCCCCCGCCTTTTTGATTTACTTAAGAGCGAGCCAAATGTGGATGGAATTGTGACACCGGGCGACTGAGTTTATTCCTTTTTTACCTTTCAACGGCGCCGCCTATGTGCTGAGTGAAGGTCGAATCTCTGCCATCCTGTCAGTCCGTCAGCTGTCTTGACGATGGTGTACCTGCGCGCTGTAGCTTTGCGTGTTGTTTTGTTTTGTTTTGTTTGTATTAATGTCATTTTTAATCTTTTGAATTTTTTAAAATGTCTTGACTTGAATTTTTAGTTTTCGTGTTAATTTATATTTTAAATTGTTGACAAATATGTATGACGGTCGATTTTTCTGCCCTGTTGAAAAGCTATGACAGGACTGCTGCATCGTAAGTTGAACTCATTTATTTCCAATATTCTTTTCCATTAATTTTCTATTCCTTCGTTGCAGTCGTCTTGTTACTTGGCTCCTGAAGATGGTGATGTGTTAACACACCGAAACTAGTCGAGCAGACGTGTTTTTGCAGTCTGATAAATAAATAAGTTCTCACCAAAAATAAGGCATAATATTTATCCTCTCCTATCAATATGGTGAACGCCAAAGGGTTTAAAGAAGTTATGATCTTCTATTTTGCACCCGGCACCTACAAAGTCAATTGCCAAAATGTCAAAACCCCCCCCCGAAATTAATTCCTGGCTACGCCCTTGTTTCATCGACATACAGTAGGATTATTTATTAACACAAATAAAGAAAGCTTTTGTGCACTTGGTCTCATTGTATCATTTCATGAAATCAATTTACCCTGAAAATTTCAGGTTATTGTCTTTATTGAATTTGGTTCTGACCACCTACCGAATTGCTGTTTAGTTTTCAATGACTCACTCCATAAGATCTTTCAATCTAAATGGAATTCCATCAAAATCAAATTGAAATCATAAAAAATTCCGTGATAGTATTTCAACTAGCGAAAAGCAAGGTTCAGATACGCTTGGTTCTTCACCAAATTCATCTTGAATTATCGGATGCCTAAGCCTTTGTTGATGCTTTTCTCCTTCATTAATTTCCCTCTGAAGAAAGTTATTATCAACTCATCGAAAAAACAAAATATTCCCCGCAATATTTGAGTGTTTTCATTAAATTTCAGAACTGTCTAGTCTACCATGGAATTATTAATTAATTCATTCAAGATATTATCCTGAAAATTTTCCATGTCATTAACCTCGAGGCTGCTTTTTTAGTAGGTGTTAAGCCTATTGAGTGCATATTTTCTTCTTGCTATACAGGGTGTTCCTGAATTGAACGTACAAACGAAAAGGGGAGATTCCTTAAGTGAGTTTAAGAAAAAAAAGTTCCATAAACATGGGGTCGCAAACGTTTCGTTTTCGAGATACAGAGTGCAGAAGTTTGAATTTTTTCAAGTTTTTTTCTCATAGTATCTACACTTCACAAGATATTCAATTGAAATTGGGCATAGATATTACATTTGAGAGTTCTCACCACGTGACATGCAGAATTTTTTTTTGGTGAGCAACTGTTAATTTGAAAATATGTAAAAAGAAGCTTTGTTCTTTTACTAAACTTTTCGGTCTCTTGTAATTTTGTCGTATCAACCAACGATTTCGAGAAAAAAAAATTTGAAACTTCAACACTCTGTATCTCGAAAACGAAACGTTTGCGACCCCATGTTTATAGGGAATCTCCCCTTTTCGTTTGTACGTTCAATTTAGGAATACCCTGTATTTTGTTCAAGGTAGGTATAGCGCATTTTCTGGTATTAATCACTTGTGCAGTAACTATGAAAATGCTTTTTCAGTTATAACAAACAGCATTGCAATTCTAAATTTATGTGACAAACGTTCTTATTATGAATCTGACTTTTTTATAGGAAGATTTATACAGAGAATTCTGTTAGAACGTAGTTACACAAATTTTACCCAGGTTTATTCGATTTAATTGGAATGAATAGTTCAAAACGGCAATAAGGAAAATCAATGAAGCTTATATTCATCAAATTTAACGAATGAATGAATTCATAAAATTATGAAATTTCTTCAAGCGTATAATCAAAACTAGTAAAAGTAGTTGTTGGAAATTCTTTTACTCATCGATGAATAAGAGTTCATCCATCAGCATCATTTGGAAAGACCCCAGATCAATAAAGAACATTATAGAATGGCCCCAAGCTCGATATCAATGGAATGACTCTGAGGATCATATATAAAATTTTTTGAGAAATGAGTTGGATCCACCTTGTTTGTGGTTATTAGCAACGGTATATCATTCAACTAATTAAAGGTTTGCAGAATATGAGAAACATAATTAAATTAATACCTACCCATAATTAACCCACTCTACTGTACTCAATTCTGAATTGTTGTTGTTTGTTAACTATGATGTTTTTCACATCTTGAAAATAGGTGAAAGAGTATTTCGGCATTTTTTTGAATTGAAATTCAATATCTTTGCAAGGCACCTTAAAATGTAGACTTACGAAAACTGGCGCATATATCTTGGAAATCATTAAAATACCCAAAGTTAGGTTGGTGTTTTTAAACAGAAAGGAGGAGAAGGGGTAAATATAAACATATCGATCTTTTCCTCATTCTTGCCCCCAATGGAATGAATTTGAGGATAAGATATACAAACAAAAAGTTTAGATTTGTTTAGGAATTCGACAGTTCAAAGGCAGAGTCGTATTTTTGTTACGGTACTGAAACAAGATAAATATAACATCTCAGATCAATAGAAATTTTTTCAAGAAATAAATCGCATCCACCTCAGCAGCGGTACATTAGGGGCGTTGGACATCGACATCGGACATGTCGGATCGATCTGAACCGTTCGTTTCGGGAGTACACATCTGGACCGTTCGACATAAAAATCTGAGCAATCGGTTGTCCATCTTTTCGCTCGGTCTATTTCGACGGATCAAAGCGATTTTATCCATAGAGTTTTATGTTTTTTTATATATTTTTTTGTTTTATGTTGAGTTTCCTGATCCGACAACCGATAGATTGAAAAATTCTAACACTTTTATTCTTCTGTTTTCATTTATTCATTAAAAACCTAATTAATTAATTAAAATTTTTCGATATCTATAGCTATCGTAGTTATGAGTGGGCAGGAGGAGATATTGCTTTCTCGTTTCTTTTTCCTGTAATTAATTAATTAGGATCTTTCGATACAACTATCGCCGTATTGAACGACCAGAAGGGGATATTGCATTCAACGTTTCCTTTGCATTCAGTGCCTTTGCACCTAATTATTTAATTGAGATTTTACGGTAGAGCTACGAAAAGAGTGAAGGTATCGTTAAAAGATGAGCATATTTCCCAAAATAGCGATCTTTGAAATCTCATAATCTGTGAAAGTAGAAACGAGCAGTAGGTTTTGTGGCAGATGCTCTGTACCGTTCGTTGAATCTGTACGATCTGTGATCACGTGACTAAAAAATTCGTCTTCTCGCGGAGGTCAATGCCGAACGGGCTTATTATCTTACTGATTATAGGTTTACAGAATAAGGGAAACTGTACTAAACTCTGCAATGTTGTTTTTTTGTGAACAATCATGTTTTTCGCAAATATTACAGTAGTTAGGCATTTTTCTGGAGTAAAATGAACTTCAATATCACTTTACAAGGCACAATAAAATGTAGTACCATGAAAACCGGCTCAAACATCTTGAAAATCATAAGAATAACCAAAATTAAGTAAATGTTTATAAACATCAGAGGAAAATATAAGCAAAGTGAACTTGTCCTCATTTTTGCCTATCCACGTTTTTTATGATCGGAGGTCTGGGCCTAAATATGTTCTTCATTGATCTGGGATCTGGGGGAAAGACATACGAAAAATTCAAAATATTCCTGAATTTCTGTTACTACATAGTTAGTCAATCATCAGGGCATACTGAACATATGAATTATTCTCGAAACTATTCCCTCCCGTTACTTCAAATAAAAAAAATCCAATCCTCGATGAAAGGATATTATGTGTAATTTATTCCTTCTGGTGAAGCATTTTCTCTAATACCGCTCTGGAATATAATGATTTTGAATACCTTATGCTATATATTCGTCCTAAAAATACAAGGAACATGATATTGAATATTTTCAACGATATTATCGTCCCTTTTCTCAGACCTAATAATTCAATCATTACTCATACCACCACCACCCTATTTTTCTGGATTCTTGCGTTTTTCAAACCTTTGAGCGAATGCTTATTTTCGCTTGGAATGGTGGTTATAAAAAACCTCCTTTGTCGGTTAACTATAGAATCTGAGGCTTGTATTATCATGTCTCATAATTTTATAATGATGTGTAACTTTCGCTTGAAATAAGTGTTCCATTTCCATAGCCTAAAGGCTAAAATGGTTTTATGTCGAAGACTGCTTGTACCGTTCTCGGAGCGACGAAGCTTTATTTGAGATTTCCGAATTCTTGTTTGATTATGGTCTTCAGTATCTCTTTCCAAAATACGAATTCTCATTTCCTGATCTGTAGGTAGACTTACTTTTGGAGTTCGATGTAAATTCATATACAGGTTTGAAAAATTCACTAGGAGAGATAGTTAACTTTTAAGCCCCCTTGTTCTTAGTAGTGGAACATTGGTTCAATCGAAACATCATTCCCAATCCATATCGAATAAACTGCTTGTCTGTCGAAATGCCCACTGGCAATAGAAATGATGGGGACCTTAGGAGTTTCATCATCAGTCGCGAGTCGCACTCCAGATGTGGTTTACGTCAGGCAGTATCGCTTCCATTTGATTGTTATTACGATAATTTTGGTCTATTGTATGCGAGGAATTTATTTGCCATAATAAATGCAACAAATCATTTCCTCATTGAAAATGAGGTTAGTTATTTTTTGCTTTAATTGGTTTTAAAA
Source organism: Propylea japonica (assembly GCA_013421045.1). Taxonomy (NCBI): domain Eukaryota; kingdom Metazoa; phylum Arthropoda; class Insecta; order Coleoptera; family Coccinellidae; genus Propylea; species Propylea japonica. The sequence continues at coordinate 6,401,244 of CM024245.1, read as the reverse complement.
TGAAATAAATTCTACGAAATGAAAAAATTTAAAAACGAAAACAAATTACAAAAACGGCGTAATCTCAGATCGACAAATTTATAATAAATATTCAAGTAATCCAATTTTTTAAGCCCATTTTTGTTTCAATTTTATTAAAATCTAATGCATTTTTGACGGATTTTTGTTGCACCCTGTGCAACCCTTTAAATTTTTTGAACATGAAAAGTGGGTCATGTGGTACTTTTTTGAAAAGTTCTTCATATCTTCTTCATAGGCGTGCAGAAATTTTCAAGAATTCTTTTTCATACATTCTAATTTTTCACAAGAGAGAGATAAGGGTTGAGAGTTGTGCATAAGCAAAACTATAATGGTCGACTTTTATTCAGTGACAAATTTCATCAGGTACCATCATCTCGAAATGAATGAGGTATGACAGAGTGCACATACTGAAAACAAATTTTTCAAGAAAAAAATTTTTCCGCGAAAATTTCGGCACTCCTGTAAAGAAAATACAAAGACCTTGCCAAAAAAGTACCACATGACCCACTTTCCCTTTTCAAAAAATTTAGAGGGTTGATGGGAATGGCACAGGGTGCAACAAAAATCCTGCAAAAATTCATAAAAATTTGGTAAAATGAAATAAAAATTGACCTGTTTCAGAAGTTTGTAGCTAAATATTTTTCTTCTGAGAAAACGAATCTGTTCCATAATTTTGACGCGCATTGTATTTCGCAGCATTTGGGTTACCGCAGCAACGATGAAAATGGCCCAGTGATCAGTGATGTAATAACGCAGTATTCCAGTCCAAACATTAAGATTTTTAGGATACTTAGTACGCACAGGAATACTCAGATGCTCTTCTTTTCTAGACCAATATCTTACTACTGATTTGCTATAGGTAGGTTAGATTGTTTTTGGTTCGGAATTTAGCAAGTGTTCGTTTTTGAAGATTAATTTAATTTTTTCAGATTTTTTGATTTATTATTTATTATTATTAACTTAGATAAAATTATATATGACTGTGATTTAAATAGTCAAGTTCATAATTTCATGGATGTCATTATAAAAAGATTAAGCAATGTTGGTTCATTACATATCTATACTAATATTATAAAGAGGAAAGATTTGTATGTTTGTGTTGTTTGTGTGTTTGTGTGTTTGTGTGTTGTGGCGTTGATATGACATCACTCATAAGCTACTGGACCGATTTCAATAATTCTTTCACCTTAGAATGCTACATTATCCTTGAGTAACATAGGCTATACTTTTCACCGAGAAAATTGAGGAAACCTACTATAACTTCAATGATAATAAATATGAGTACCAAAATCAGCTATTTTCAGGTGCGCTGCGAAAACCGTAAGACGTACATGGAAACAATGTATGACGGAAATGACCTCTTTAATAGTTCTACAAAAAAGTCCGCGATAGCATATATCTATCTTTCAAGGTTTACTCGGTATCACCTTTTAAAGGTATCCGAATGTTTCTCAAAATTATGCATTATTTGCAGTGACGGCTCGTCGGGGTCGGCAGGGTCGGCCGGGCCGACCCAAAAATAATCGGGAAATTGAAAATAATTCTGAGTCATTCAAAGTCATTCTGAATTATCAATTTCGATATTAAAATTGCCTGGATATTTAATATTTCCACTCAGAACAGAAAAATATAACTTATTCCGCCCAACATTTCCTTCTGGCTCACCAAATATTCGATTTCCAAAGCATCTAGCGATTGTTCTTTTTGTAACAAACCCAAAATTATAAATAGTAACATATCGTAACATCACCGAAAGCTAACAATTCAGAATTGTACGTTTCACCGTAACAGTAGATCTGAAATGTAACACAAATGTTACAATTGTGACACCAAGGTCGGCCCACAGCCCTCGGCCGTACTACCAGTACGTAAATGAAGCGATACTACGACATACGTCCAGAATACGGCCACTCAGTAGAACGGTACAACGCATCGATAGTAGGTCGCTTCCCAATAGTCACGGTCGGCAGGCCTACCCTGCGAAGCAGAAGTTGCTAATTTGCACAGTTCTTTCACTGATCGAATGAATAGTTAATTATAACTATTTCAGGAAAGATCGGTTTTGTACCGTTCGATAGTAGTTACTGATTTTCTGATCATGAAAATATCATCAATGTATTCTTAACTTTAGGAATATCGTGATTCAAAAGGTCTAGAATACGCGGCTAGGTCGGCAGGCCGTACCTCAGAAGAGGGGATTCATCTAGAATCGCATTTCGCGATCTTCGCTTATGTATAAGGAATTGAAAAAGGGGTTAGTATTTCTAAGGGGTAAGTCGACAGTGTAATACAAGTGTCAAAGTGTTATTAAAATTTATTTGGCTACTTCCGTAAGTTTGTTACAAATTTATTTGATTGTTAAATTTGAGATACTTGGTAATGGCACATGTAAGGGAGGTTGTGTAAAGCAGCGTCGACTTGGTGAGTCGGAAATCAAAATATTTGAATTGTTCGGACAGTGCTCGAGTGCTCATCGCAAATTTATAAAAAGTTTCGACGATAAGGTTAGGGAAAGTAGTAAAATTATGAAACATCTATTGAATATGATCCCTTTCCTATGACACAAGAAACAATCATGAGAATTTTTAGGAGGTCGTTTAATCGCCGCGAATTTAGACAAAGATTTGAAAAATTGTGTTTAGCCTTCCGCGCCGTCGGTATTTTTGGTTTGTCAAGAACCATACAGAGTGATTTATATGATTCGGCGAGGGAATTAATTATGAGGAAATAGACAGTGCAACGTACTCTTCTTGGGGAATAGACGAGACAATAGATATTAAATGTATCTGTCAAATATTGACGACACGGTGAATCATCGAAACGATTTTTGGGGATTTTGCGATTTCCGTAAAATTTGAACCGCGAATGATATTTTCAATAACTTGTTAGACAATTTCAATCATTTTAATATAGCGACTAAATTATTCGGACAAACCAATGACGAGGCGGCTGTGATGGCAAAAAAAATTAAGAGTTTACAATGGCGAATAAAAAAATCTGTGTTATATATATATATTTCTTTTGGTCTGGCCGACCCCCATCTGGAGGGCACGAGCCGTCACTGATTATTTGGGAGTATTTTTTTATGAATACGCTGTTGATCTTTATCCAATTAAATAGTCCTTCATACCCAGTATTTATATAGAACGAAATTGCCTTTTACATCATTCAATTATGATGAATACATCAAAAGATATGGCAGGTTGAAGATGAAATCGCACCAAAATCGAATTGCTTCTCCGAGCACGATATACACAAATACCGGTATGCCGACGCCCATCGAGATGTGACGTCACAGCGGAGAATTTCCATTGCATTTGCGGGATGGAAGTGTTAGAACTCGAGGGAATGATTGGAATAATGCAATTAATCGCAAGTTTCATTGAAAATGCAATCAACTATTTCAAATGAAATTTCTTCGATGTCTTGTTTTGTTGATCCGGATTATATCAATGAAGTTGTATAAATATGGATGTTAGTGTATTAGTATTTACGAGTATTTGTTAATAGAGAATAAATTATTCAAGTTTCATTTAAAAACTTCGAATAAATGAAAATATTTTTACGAGGGGCAAACCGCTGAGCAAATTCTGTACACCAGACATCCCCTCAGTGAGGGACATCCCAGATATCCCCGGACATCCCTCAGACATCCCCAGACATCCCCAGACATCCTCAGACATCCTCAGATATCCCCGGATATCCCCAGACTTCCGAGAAATCTAAGATTTCCTGGGATATCCTCTATTACTTAATAGTTGGTATCGGTTTAATGAGATGATTAAAAACAGTTTGTAGCACTATGTGGTGTCCCGAAATCAAATTGAAAAAAAAATCTATTGTTTAATCTACTCTAAAATAGTATAACACAATGAACAAATTATATGTAGATATTGAGTGTTTTCGAAACAGAGCAGAAGTGAGTTCTCCGAAGATGACTTATATTCTCATTCAAAATTTATAATTCAATGAAAATAGCTATCTATTTGACATCCCTCGATATTTCTGAACTGCCGAAAAAAGAATCTGACTAGTCAGTGGCAGATCCGGGGGGGGGGGCACACCGGGGAGACTTCAAAATACACTCGCGTAGAAAGGAAAATTTTTGGAGTGTGGTTGAAAATTAGGAGCGAGCGGGGGGTGAGTTATTGGTCCTGGAGGAGGGCATGCCCTCCCCCTAAATCACTGATGAGTGACTTTTAAAACCCAGCAAAGCCGTTAGTGAATGTTTATTTTTGCTTGTATAATTTTCGATATCAAAAATGAAATTTTTTCATGATATACCCACACAAATATATGATATATTTTATCTACACAGGGTGTCCCATTACTCGACGTCAACCAGGAACCGGGTGAAAAGGCAAGTAATGCCGGTTGTCAGAAAAATATAAAAAAAATCTAAGTTGCATGATTTAAAATAATGGGCATTTAAAAAAACACTCAAAATTCCACACCCTGTGACAGTTCTTTTCGCTCCTGTTGCCACAAATATCAACTTTTTCCAACCTTTTTTTTTTGCTGTGTAACCTTGAATAATGCTTGTTTAAACTGTAATCAAAATTTGGATACCAGCTGCTGTAGGTTTCATAAAAATAGGGCATGCTTCTCAGAAAAAAAATTCAAAATAAACAATTGCCTAGTTCAACTGACTGTATTGAAAAAAAATGAACTACACAAGTTTGGCATGTTTTGCCAAAGTTGGCGCATTAGTAATGATTCCAAAATGGTATAATACTTGTTAAACTGTAGCTGCCGTCCGTAGTTCAAATTTATTTTCCATTGCCTTGAATACACTTTTCCTTAAACTGCTTCCCAGTAAAAAAGTTCAATGGATTCAAGTCCGGACTTCTTGCTGGCCATCCAGAGACTTTAACCTCTTCAAGGTACTCCTGAACGATGCGCGCACGATGGTGTCTGGCATTATTGTCCATAAAAATGAAATTTTCACCAATGTATGAAGCAAATGGCACTACATGCTCTTCAAGATGTTCCTTATATACCTATCAGCATTCATAGCTCCATTATCAACGAGCACTAGGTCTGTGGGAGCAGTCAAAATATTCCACCCCATACTCTGAAGTAACGTTCCTGAATGGCAGTTGTTGTACCCGTGGTCTACCCTGTCCTGGTCTTCGGACATTCATACCCGTCTCCCTGAATCGCTGCAACATTCTGGACACATTTGTATGGGAAATTCCAAACCTTTCTGCATTGTGTATGTCCACACTTCTTCTTGCAAAAACTACCGCTTGGGCACATTCTTCTTGGGTCAAATTGCGTGTTTCGCGTTGCATAGCGATCGGGTGGTGTAGAAAATCAAACGAAAAACAAACTACTGATCACTAGAATTGATCGAGAACAACTGATATGTATTAGCACCATTCTGAAGGTGCTAATACATTCAAAAATCATATGTATTGAAGAAAAACGTGAAAGTGGATAACATATGCATGCATAATTTTGATGAAAATAATTATATATATAAATATAAGGCATGTTGAAAATACAACGAGACGATAATAACTATTATTTATTTGAATATACAGGGTGCGCGGCGCGGTTGCTCTCGACGGTTTCATGTTTGTTTCTGATCATTATTTATAATTATGATTAGGAATGTATTCCTCTAAATTTCCATAAAATTTGGTGGCGTTTGATTGGTATTGATTTTCAAGAAACTTCTCAATAAAGTCAATTTTAAACGCTCTTGTCAAATTAGTGCAGGGTTTGAAAGGAGCATTGGTGTATTCATTTTTTTGATTGTTTGTGTTTCAGTAACTTGGGTGAAAAACCTATACAAGTTTTCGTAAAATGACGAAACCTAAACAGAATATGTCTCAACCCATATCTATATTTCTTTACAAATTCTAAATCGCTCTGTATCGATTGAGCAGATATGAAAACTCTTGTGAAAATGAGTTACAGGGTGTTTACCATACCCAAATAAGAATGATTTATATCGATTGAAATATATTCAGGGAGGATTCTGCATTTCTTAAAAACTTTCTATGTTTTCACTCCAGTCTCTGAAACAGAAATAATTAAAAAAAATTTCAATTGAGATGAAGTGCTCCAGCGAGAATCTTTGCACTTATTGTCAGAAGCAAAGCCGGTCTTGAAAAAATTGTAACGGGAAATAAATAAAAAGGATAGTGGAACGTTTCGGTGTCTATATCAGACAGCTTCTACAGACAAATTTGTAAAATCTTCAGAATTGGTGTTTTTTCATTTGCAATCTGATTGACATTGAAAGTTATCAATATAAAGAGATGTTGATTCATTTAATTTTGAAATTTCTTGATGTCATTTCTTTCTTTAATAAATCATCCAAATACGATATATTTCAACAGAAACAGTGGCCAAATTATCTACTTCATCTAACAAAATACATGTGGATTCTTTAATTTCCTTTTAAATTATCAGGTTCCGTCACTAGGATCTTTGTGGTTCCAGTTCATCATATGATCTCCGCTATTTGAACGTACATGATCAGCAATTTGTGATCTTGTAATGTCTCTATTGTTGATGTCTCTTCTTGTATAAGATTTTCCACATATACAGGGAATATTGTAAACACAATTTTTTGATTTCTGGTTTCATTTATTGGTTTCGTACTGGTTAGAATGGATCTCAAATCATTTTGTGTTTGGAAAACAGTTCTTATGTTGAATTTAGAACCAATTCTTCTTATTGTCTCTTTAAGGCCAGGAATATAAGGAATGACGTTCAATAAATTTGGTTGTGCCTGACGGTTGTCTGTTTGTACCTGACCAACATTAGAATTTTGATTAGATAAATAATTTATGTTTGTGCAACACTTTCGTGATATTTATGTCCGTATTCTGCTTTTCATCTGTAAGCTACGAGATCGTAGCGTACGACTGATCTTTCAGATTCCTTAGGATAGTAAGAAAGAAAAATTCCAGAATTGCATAATTCTGCAAATGTTCCCGTAACTATCGTAGGGAATCTGACAGATCAATCGTACGCTACGACCTCGTAGCTTACAGATAAAAAGAATAAAACAAGATTAGCAGTGAAAAATCTAACTCCACCATTTTTCGTATTCTAATTGATATTCGTAACGAAAATGTATCTATAGATTCCCTTTATTTCGTCAGTATGTAAATAAAAATCAGCCTGACATCTCTAGATAAACATCAGACTTCCCTAGACCCCAAAGACATCCTCGGACATCCCCCGATTTCCTGAGACATCCCCTGATTTCCTGCGATATCCCCAAGACATCCCGGGACATCCTCAGATTCCTAAGACATCCCCGGATATCCTGGGACATCCCAGGGATATCCCCAATCTTGTACACCAGACATCCCCAGCGGTTTCCCCCTCGTATTTTTATCATATTCAGAAAATTTCTATGAATGTCATTTATAATTCGTGAATTGGAAAGTTTTTTGTTCATTTTTTCTTCATATTCTGAAAACTGATCTTATTCAGATCCCGGTGTCTTAAGTTGGTAAGGATTCTGCTCAAAACGGTAGGTTTTAGAAAAAAGTGGTCAATAGGGCGTTTGTAGAGAATTAATTAACCTATAAAATGAGGTATCAATCGTCCTGATCGAATGAGCACAGACCGATTTATTTTCATTAGAAGATGAAAAAATGTAATTTTTCATCTCTCCCAACTTTATTCGAGATATTTTCAAAACGATAGGTTATAGAAAAAGTGGTCAATAGGGCGTTTGTAGAGAATTGATCTGTATCTTTACTAATATTATACTTATACTATATTATAAAGAGGAAATATTTGTATGTTTGTGGGTTTGCGGGTTTGATACGAGTTTACTCATAAGCTACTAGAGATTTCAATAATTATTCACCCTTAGAATGCTACACTATCCCTGAGAAACATAGGCTATACTGTTCACCCGAGAAATTCGAGGAAACCTACTGTAACTTCAATGATAATAAATATGAGTACCTAAATCAGCCATGATCAGCTATTTTCAGGTGCGCTGCAAAAACCGTAAGACGTACATGGAAACAATGTATGACGGAAATTTACCTCTTCAATAGTTCTACAAAAAAGTCCGGGATAGCATATATCTATCTTTCAAGGTTTACTCGGTATTACCTTTTAAATGTATCCGAATGTTTTTCAAAATTATGCATTATTTGTGAGTATTTTTTTATGAATACGCTATTGATCCTTATCCAATTGAATACGTCGTTCATAACCAGTATTTAATTAGAACGAAATTGCCTCTTACATCATTCAATTATGATGAATACATCAAAAGATATGGCAGGTTGAAGATGAAATCGCATCAAAATGTCTCCGAGGTAGGCACAAGGCGGCTAGGAGAAGGTACCGAAGTGTGAGGGATGTTTTGTATGAATGTATTTTGGATTGCCTATGCCCGTATGTTTATGACCACACATCAGATCAACAGATGGCGCTGAAGTCGTTATTCAGGTTATTCATCTACTCTGCAACTAAACGGCTCGATCGAATTGAATGAATTTGTGTGTATACAGAACAACGTCTGTTGGGTCTGCTAGTCGTTAATAAAACAATAAAATAATGTTTTCGAGGCAGATTGTGTTGTTGAGATTTCATTAATGAATATTTTGAAATGAATGGATTTAATTGATTAGACTATATACAGTGTTTGCCAGAATGTCCGTACCAAAAGGAACTTTTCTTTACCATTAAAACATAATAAAGTGTCAGGTTTGACGGTTTTGAGCAAAATAGTTCAAAACATAGTGGAGATATAGAAACTGCGAAAAAAGCTAAAATAAAATTAGTTCAGAATCAAATTATCAATCGATAAGCAAAATTCCATTTCGACGTTCATCAATTAAAAATTATACTTCTTTCTATTCGAATTTTTCGTGATGTGACTTCCAACTTTTCCAAAATGATTCTTATTGCATCTGCTGTAGGATCAGTTCATTATGGGTCAATTTTTCTTTTCCTTCTACTCGAGATTTTCGGATCTCAAAATACTGTCTGTTTGTTGCAATACCTAATTGATAACCTGTATCTGAAAAAATGCACAGTTTTTTTTTTAATTCTGAAAATCATTAATTGATTTTATGTTTTGCAAGATAAAAGACCTTAACATTGCTGGCAAAACCCTGCAAATTATTTTTCTACTTCAATTGCTTTGGAGTTTGGAATAACAAGTTCACACCATACAAACTGAACTAATATCGCGGAAGGCATTTTGGCATTGGAAAGACTTGAGTAAAAGAAAAAAGAATAATTGACCAAAAATAGACTGATTATTATTTATACAAAAAATACATAAGTTCAATTCATAAACGAATCGAATGAGCCCAATAGTTCTCAGGGTATTTAAAAATTGGAATGATCTTTTTGCTAATACGAACAAAATTGCTTAAAATCTTCGTATTATTATTATTCAACATATTTACTAATTTTCCGAATCGTTTTATGCGTTGTATGAAATAATTTGAACCAGATAGCGAGATTAATTGAAATTAGATTATTCACTGAAAATAAAATGATATTGAGGACCAACAATATTACAGTAATTCAACTTTAATGTTATGATCGGTTTTATATTCAGCTGAAAATACCATGTAATGAGCATTTTCAATAAGGTAAAATCATATTATGATAATATATAGGTAATGTAGGATAATTCTTTTCTTTCTTATAACTTACATAAAATACTAACATGAATCTTCCTGTATTGAAGGTCAAGGATACGAGACAAAACTTGAACCGATTCACAACTTTTATCGATAAGCGTATACAAATAAAGTTTCTGAAAACTGTCATGACAACCACTTTTTAAATAACGAGGATGAAGTTTCGACACCGCACATCATAACATTTTAATTGTATCAAACTCACTTGGTGCACTTCTTCGAAAACAACTCCCCGATATTTGATATTCAACACTGAAAACACCGTGGACAGCAGATCTCGCTGCAATATAGAAGGGAAGAAGCCTTATAAAATTTGGTCGGTTCACTCACTACCTTGGTAAAAGAATCGACATGACTATACAGTATAATAATATTATAATATCGTAGTTTTGCTGGTTTTAGTTGAAAAGATAAACGGACGACTACATGTGTGTCGGTCGATCTGTTATCTCAATCTTGAGTAGACTATTTGATAAGGGATAATTTATTTGAAATCTCTCCTAGTTACTCTGATCCTCTGATTTTTGTTTGTATAGGGACACAGCATACTTATGGGTATGTACTTTTTATGTTGGTTACCTGTTGAATAATTTTCATTTTCGCCAGTTTTCCATAACATAATATGCAAAACGCTTTACCTTGTTCATAATTCAATGTTGAACCTATCTTTAGGTTACCTTATTACATGATAATATTGAGGCCAATATACAGTAAAAATTTGAAGCCAAAAAAGTTTTCATAATGAAATTTTAATGATTACTATTACATGATATGAAAATTCATATTATATTCGGAAATGAAAAGTATCAGAGGAAAATGAACACAAAGTAAGAAAAGTATAATTTCATTGGATAATATACTCCAGTTGCAATGTTGCGGCTATTTACCACCATTGTTGTCATTGAGTTTCCTTAGCCTGAAACAAAAATTATAAATCAAAAATGTTTTTATGAGAAAGGGCATTGATTACATAAATAATAATCTATAAGCCCATGACGGGTGAGAATTTGACCGTTTTCAGGTAATAGGTAAAAGAGGTGTATAAAATATACTCTTTGGATTCGTAATAAAAAATAATCAGTTTATACAGGGTGTTTGGAAATTCGTCGTAAACCTACGAATGGGATATACTAGACGAAAAAGTATTCGCTGAAAATTCTGATGATTCGAGATATACAGGGTCAGCTGCACCTGTTTTCCTCAAGAAAGCTTGATGAGAGAATTGATAATTTGTTTGGTCTGTCGGATGTTTAGGCCATCGTTGAGTTGTGGTGTGTGTTGGCCGCGAAAGTCTTGAATAATTCATTAATTTGTGAATAACTCGAAAAAACATGAAGAAGAAATTAAAAAAAAATCTTCTCTTCTCGTTAGCTTTTTTTAAAAGGTACATACGCCAATACAGACTTTTTCGAGACATTCAGATATTATCCGTTTCTCCCCTACTTCACTACCACCACGGGCCGCTCACAAATCACGAGTGAAATAGAGGATATCTAAACGACTCGAAAAAGTTTGTTACCTATTCAGTTTTCGGCCATAATTCTTGATTGTATGGAAGAATAATTGACGTATTTGAGTTTTTGAACTTCTAACGAAACAGGGAATTTTTTCCTCACAATTGTACAACAAATTCATAATACATATACTCCGTTCACGAAAGGTTGAGCCGTCGGTTGGCCATGGAAATTTGGCATATTCCAATGTGTATATTGAAATTTTAGGTTATGTTCTTTATTTTCTTGTCAGATTGATACGCAATGTTGTCAATATTGCACAGAGATAAATTCGGCAACGTTGACTTCATTTTACTTTATGACAGTAAATACTGCCAACTTCAGATAAATAGAGAAACGCCTACTATGTGCTCAACCTTTCGTGAACGGACTATAGGTACCTACTTTTTTTGACAAATTCTTTACTTGAGATTTTATGAGGAAAATAGCTGCAGCTATTTATGATCCTGTATAACTCCAGTAATCAGAAATTTTAGTCAATACTTTTTCACGAGAAATAAGGATCATTCACTTAGCTTCGAAAAAAATATTCATTGAATCTAGATATTCAATTCTAATTCTAATTGACTCTAGAGTCAATTAGTTTTCACAAAATTAATTACATTCGATTACGAATCTGTAATTTCAAATAAGTTCAAAATTGCCATATCCTCGTAATCATCGATTTTCGGACCATGCTTCACTAGACACATTTTGCTGCAAACGACATCTACTCTAATTTTTTTCTCAGAAATGCTGCATCTGGGCGTTATTATACAAGAGCATCTTTTTTCAAGGAAAAACATCAGAGTTTATGAATATTATATATGATGTAAATCTCGCGAAATAATGAAAGTTAAAAAAGTTTCAACTAAAAATACCCTACGCCCCCCCCAAATGATACGATTGTGCTTGACATGAAAGAAATGCACTCAATCTATTCGATGCGTATTTTTGATATTAGAAATTGCGAAAACTTTCAGCACTTTATGGCAACTCCGTTTTGCGAATATGTGGCAAAAAGTGTGGACAGGACGTCATCTTCAAAGGGCACTAGCTCCTTAACGAAGCAATTTTGCATTATATGATTTGGGTCGAATCTGTCTAAAATATGATCTTTAATGTCGGTGTGTAATTACGGGACACCCTGTATTTTCCCAAAAAAGGCTATAATTTTTTCAGAATAAGGAACTCTGATCAAAGAGCTCTGAAAGGCAAACATAGAATATTTTCAGAAAACATCTATTCCGACTATGGTAAATGTAAAATAATATTTTACTGAAATAAGACTGCTGACAATTATATTGGCGAATTGCTCAAATTTAAAATATGAATTTCACAAACAATAAACAAGAATGTGCATGGGTGTGTAGGTACCTACAGTTTCTCTTACACATACGGCTGTATACATTTTCCGGCGGTGTCAAAGAACTGTCCAGTTGGACATCTCATTGGTGAATCAGAAAATTTTGGATTATTCGGTTTCATCTTCTGTTCATTTCCAGGTTTCTTACCAGATTCACACTCGATCAACATCATTGAAATCAATGTTGCGACGAACAATAAACCTCTGAGATTCATGATGAAACGCGATATAGATCTCTACTAATCAACAATATGAAGAAACCTATGAAGTAAGAAGCACCAGGTCATAATGGAGCAATTAAAATTTATGTATTCTTCGCAGAAAAAGTCACGACTTCTCGATATAAATTCCGTGAAACGGATACGATCGTTCATGATCATTCTTGAAAATTAAAGCAGCACTTTATATTTTCAATACCTTTTACAGGGTGGTCCAGATCTGAACCAATATATTTCAACAACGTATTCCAGTTGGTCATATGAGCATACTCGTCGTATGTCAAGAAATGATGAAGGATGTTAAAATTATAGACGACGATGTAAATAATGTGTTCAGCAAAATGGTTCCTATTCCGTTCATCTACTTAGAATTCGTATTTGAACATAGCTGTGGTTAACCGCAAACTTTTTTGAATAACACGTTTCATTCACAGAGATATTCTTATTATTATTGTAGGTATCATATCAAGTTTAAGCGATTTCTTAGAACGTGTTTAATTTTTCTGATCGGGTGCGTCCTACGTCAACAAATCAAGACAGTGAATTAGCTCCAGATTTAATTATAATATTCATAGTAATTTTTATGGTTGGAGAAACCAGTGGTGTTTTTTTTCCTTTGTCTGAAAATATTCAATCTGGATGTATATTGCATACAGGATGTCCCGTAATTAGACCGACAAACTTCTAGTGGACATTATAGATCATATTTTAGACAGATTCGACCCAAATCATATAATGCAAAATTGCTTCGTTAAGGAGCTAGTGTCCTTTCAAGATGAAGTCCTGTCCACACTTTTTGCCCCATATTCGCAAAACGGAGTCACATAAAGTGCTGAAAGTTTACACATTGGCTAATATGGAAAATACGCATCGATTAGATTGAGTACATTTCATTCATATCAAGCACAATCGTATCATTTGGGGGGGCGAAGGGTATTTTTAGTTAAAACTTTTTTAACTTTCATTATTTCGCATCATATTCATTAACTCTGATGTTTTTTTCTTGAAAAAAGATGCCTTACCATTATCAAGTGAAAATAAATTCAAAACAAAAGTGAATATTGAGTACTTAGTGAAAAGAGAAAATTTCAAATCTATTTTTTTCAGAAATGGTGCATCTGGGCGTTATTATACAAGAGCATCTTTTTTCAAGAAAAAACATCAGAGTTTATGAATATGATGTAAATCTCGCGAAATAATGAAAGTCAAAAAAGTTTCAACTAAAAATACCCTTCGCCCCCCCCAAATGATACGATTGTGCTTGACATGAAAGAAATGCACTCAAACTAATCGAAGCGTATTCTTGATATTAGCCAATGTGTAAACTTTCAGCACTTTATGTAACTCCGTTTTCCGAATATGTGGCAAAAAGTGTGGACAGGACGTAATCTTCAAAGGGCACTAGCTCCTTAACGAAGCAATTTTGCATTATATGATTTGGGTCGAATCTGTTTAAAATACGATCTATAATGTCCACTAGAAGTTTGTCGGTCTAATTACGGGACACCCTGTATATTACCAAGGTTTTTCAAGTGACTTTGGACAGACTATACCACAATCTTCTATGCAATCTGAAGAAAGATAGCAGGAATTTGGACACTTATTATTCAAAAATCTTTATTCAAAATTCGCCGACGTTTCGGAGAAGCATTTCTCCTTTCTCAAGGCTGTGGGAAACAAGTAAAAATTAACATTAACATTGGAGACGAAAGCCATGACAAAGCACTCACCTTATTTTATTCTATTTTTAAAGAAGGAATTTTTGAATCGTCAAACATGAGAAAACTAAGTTGGACATTCGCCAGATATTGTCATAAAATTGTTGTTCTAGAAAGATTTCGTCGAGTTCTGTTTACAAGGGTAAATTTGAAGACCGTCAATTGTCACAAGAGTTAAGGTTAAGAAGGACTAACATAGAATACATTTTCTTTTCTTTTGTTTAGGTTAGTGGTATGTCACAGCTGTCAACGCCATCTATGCTAAGATAAAACAAACACTACGGTAAACAATCATTACACAAATGTCGAACCCCGGCGAGCCGCGGCCACATGCAACCATCCAACCACCACGCGATCACCCGACAGAAAATACGTGTATTAACTGTCAAACGACCACGCGACAGCCAGACAGCCACATGCAACCACAGCCCGCCAAAATTCGACTAAAGTTGTTAACAAACTGAGCAAACCTACATGTTAGCTATGAGGCTATGGTATACCGAGCTTAAGTCTTGCGTGTCCTCTCTAAAATTCACCGTGCACTGTCTTTGTATGTGTATCATTTCACTAATCAGTCTTCTATTATAGCCTGATTCTCTGTCCAATATGGAAACATTCGAGAAGTGAAAACTATGAGAATTCACTATTGCATGTGGCTAGTGCTGTCCTCTGTGTACTTTTATCCTTCTTGTTTACGTCATTTTGATGTTGTCTGATTTTGTCCTGGAGCAACTGCTTGGTTAGGCCCACATAACATCTTTCGCAATCACCACACGGAATTTTATATATCACCTCTGATTGTTTCAGGGTGGGGTGTCGTCTTTGAGCTTAGTGAAGAATCTCTTATTTACATTGATCTTATTGTAAAAGCAGCTGTCACATTGTACTCTCGAAACACCCTGTTTATCTGGTATGACAGCTTAGGATACATACCAGTCTTGAACCTCCTAACACTGTTATCATTACTGGCTAAAGACTCTTCCAATCCCGGTGTGACATACTCCCGTTTGTTTTTTCTTTTGTACTCGTTAATTATGTCTTGATGTAGTGAAGTGGATAGTTGTTCCTTCGCAATATTTAGTGACCTTATCTAAATTTTTTGGTAGTAACCACCTCTCATTGCTGAGTGATACACTCTGTTGACCAAATTGAACGCCACATTTCTCTTTTGGCTATAACTGTGGTTAGACAGTAGTTAATACATCTGCCCGAATGTGTGGGCTTTGTATACCAGTTGGTGATAAGCTTATTGTTTTCCCTTACAATAAGTAGGTCCAAAAATGGAATGCTGCAATCTTTTTCCATTTCAAGGGTGAATCTTATTTTCTGATGATAGGAATTGAACACATTTAATGTTGTCTCTATCTGTGATTTCGGTACAAGAAGAAGTGTATCGTCCACATACAACTTCATTAACGGAATTGCGAAATTCAACCTAGATACTACATAACGGAATAGAGCGTGCATGACTATACATATCAGCAAATGATGGGCTCTCCGGTGCGCCCATCGCTGTGCCATCCTTTTGTTTAAAAAATCTTCCACCGAATACGAAATAGCCCCCATAAAAACACAAGTCAACCATCTGCAGGAACTCCTGCTTTTCAAGAACTGTAAAATTTCTAATGTAGTGCCAGCTCTGTGTCAATACTGTCTTCACACCAAACTTTTAGGAATGTTTGTAAACAAAGATACTACGTCCAGAGATATGAGCACATAGTCATCTGGTACTTCGATCAGTCTCAACTCCTCCACCAAAGTATGCGAGTTCTTGATATATATACTGACGTGGAAAGAACACCATTAAGGATGGTGTTGTATCTTCCTATCTTATGAGTGGTGAATTGATACAACTAACTATAGGTCTGAGTTTTAAACCTTCTTTGTGTGTTTTCCTGAGAAAATAGATCTTGGGGGAGACGCTATTGTGAGAAATGAGTGATTTATAATCGGCCTCTGATATCTTGCCATCACTTTTTAGAATTTTTCAAAAATTTGTTCACTCTGTCCTGCAACCTCTTGACCCGGGGGTATCAGATTTTGTCTATCTCCTCTGGTTTAAAAGTTGTAGTGCTAAAACATCGAAATATGCCCACCCGGTACAGACATTCGATGAAAAAATAAAAAAAATCAGAATGAAGGTAATGTAATGAAAGTGGAAATAATAAGAACCTCATCTTCAACGCAGTCGAAGAGCTGAATTGAAGTGCCAATATTTTACTAGCGAAGTTTTTATATCAATCTATATCTTTTCTCGAGTTTGAAAACCCTGACGAATTGATGAAATGTCTCTGAATATTATAATGAGATACATTGATGAGAATTGTTTTCAAACATAAATGACTTGATGTAATATTGTTTACTTTTGAAGCAATTTCGCGAGTTAATTTGACTGATTAAAGTCATCAAATGAACTGCATTACACATGAACAATAAACTCTCAAATTATATTAGTTGATTATAAAATATAAGAATAAGTACCTTTTGAGCTGTCGAAATATTGATAATATAAGTATTTTTCCCCAAAAACATAGCGTTATTGTGAATAAAATAACTTCATCGGTCATCGGGCTCTCAACAATCTGTTTGGCGTGGATCTGTCGGATATGTTTGTGTTGATCCGAATACTAATCTTCGGGGTCACCCTTTCAACTTGCTAAGGAAAGTTCAGAACATCTGGCCGACAAGGTTTTCTTCCGAATAGAGTTTTTGATATCTGGAATAGCCTGCCATGGAGGTGGTGACTGCAACTAGTGTCAACTCGTTCAAGAACGGATATGACGCATGGAAGGTTCGGATCTCGCAGCAGTAACATTGTGAACTTGTGATTTGAATTGTTAGAACTCTATTAAGTTTTTGTTTTTTTTTCTGTACACACTTGTTTCGTCAACAATTATTGTCAGTTGAGTCATAATAGGCTACGGCCTCGACTCTCCCTTTTTGTTAATAATAATAATAATAATAATAATCAATGATGTCATATCATTTTTCATTGCGCTCTTGTTCCCACACTACATGGTTTAATTGGTAAACGGAAAAAATCGTCGATGAATAAGGCACCACCAGATAGATCCGAATATACGAGTACTATGTTTTAGTTCTTTACTAAGATGAAAGCTGATTTATTAATTTGGCTGATTTCTTTGAGTGGCAAAAACTTTCGAAGCACGCCCTTTTACTACACAGGTGAAGGGAAAATTCAGATCCGTATCGAAAATTTTATATTAGGGGAAGGTGAGGTATAATGATCCCTTTAAGGGAAAATTTTAATTGTGGCTAAAGTTGTAGGCAAAACCGCAAGATTTCAATTGTTGAAGGTAGTGAATTTACTTAACTTTGTATCTGCCTACTTATTTTTCATTTCATCTATGTAGTTTTTTTGTATTAGACATTTTTGTTAAAGTTTAGTAAAGGATCATTTTATACACCCCTGTGGATAAAATGATCCATGGGGTAGGGGCAAAATGATCCCAGGGATCATTTTGTACTATAAGTTAATAAATATCAAAAAAGGAAATAAAGAACTCTGCTGTTTATTCAAATGATAATATGTATTGTTCATAACAATTTAAGTATGTAAGCAAGTTACACAAAGCAAAAATATTCGATGGGTTGAAAAATAATAATTTTCTTGGGCGTTTCTCAAAGTCGGTAGAAATTCATCCACCACATTTTTATTAAAACCTCGCGCACGCATTGTAATGTCTGGATGTCTACGTCTAAATCCACGAAGCCATTCAAGTCCAGCTCTTCCTTTAGCTTCGGAAAATTGATGCGGTAAATTATTTCTTTCTGCCATTTTT
This sequence comes from Propylea japonica, assembly GCA_013421045.1. NCBI lineage: Eukaryota > Metazoa > Arthropoda > Insecta > Coleoptera > Coccinellidae > Propylea > Propylea japonica. The sequence continues at coordinate 6,382,981 of CM024245.1, read as the reverse complement.
GGTGAGCTGAGGTTAAGAAATCCTGAGTGGTCAGCCTGTATATTATTCTGGACTCCATGTCAACAAGTTCCAGGTCTTGTTTCAGGTTGAACACTGTTTGTTTGCTACCTAACTTTTTAGCTGAGCCTACAGCTATTTTATTTTTACCTTTGGCTCTTCTTTCTAATACCATCACAGGAACGTCAAATTCACTTCTCGCGGTTTTGTAAGCCATACCATCTCTAATGCCTTTTGCATTTGTTCTTCAGGCCTCTTTTGTCGAGCCACACTTTTTGATTATTTTTTAATAAAATCACGCCAAGCACTCGCACTGCATTGACATTTTACAGGTAACTCGCAGGGGCGCAGGGGAACGTGTTTCATGTGTATTTGGATAGATGGTACAAACTGTTTCTGATTTACGGCGGGGGATCATTTGACCCTTAGGGATCGTATTACCTCACTTTCCCCTACTTTGAATCTCCAAAAAACCCTCTGTATTCTCCAATATTTCAAATATGGTTGATTGTGTTTGATGTTTTGGAAAGCTGTTGAGGATTTTGAAATTTGCTCTGATTTTTTTTGGTTTGCAATTCGATTTCGAAATCGAGCAAAATTTTTATCCCATTCTCAAAACTGAATACATAAATACATGAGTTCATAAAAATTCACATAAGAATTATCAGATAACAGAAGATAAAATCGGGGACAGGCAGAAATCAAGCTGATCGTTTAAAATAGGAAGGTTTTGTTTTGTATCAGAAGATATTTCTGAATTTCCAAAAGGTCCATACGTTCACTTTTTTTACTTTTCTGTAAAATTTTCGTTTCATTAAAATCTATAAAATGGTTGAGGGTTATACAACGATCGGAGAAGCCTGTTGTTATATTTTGCGGAATAGACTAATAACTAATAAAATCAAAATTTTGCATAAAGGTAATGAAAGTAAACGTATGAACCTTTTGATTATTTTCGGATATATCTTCTGATCTACAACAAAACCTTCCGATTGTAAACGACCAGCTTGATTTCCGCCGGCTGTCTGTTACCTGATAATTAAATTTGATTTGAAAATTGTGAATATTAAAGCCATTTATTTATTTGTTTCATTAATAATAATTGGTCTTTGCTTGATGCATATCCATAAGCTTTTGAAATTCAGGAAAATGTGACCAAAGTAAACCAAATCTAACTTGACTGAATCCTTGAATTAATAGCGGTTGCAGTTATTTCAGGATATTTTCGTATTTTGAATGGCATAAAAATTTAAACAAACTTTGAGTTTTTATCAATTTCTTAGTAGGGGTGCGATCAGATTTTGTCGAAATTTCAATTCGGTTCAGTATCAATTTTCACATATTTTCGAAAAGTATGTAATTACCTCGAACTAAGAAATATCACTTTTATCGAAATAAATTCTCTTTTAGTATATAGGGATTGAAAAATACTCACAAAATTATTCGAAGACTTCAACACATTCTCCCCACATATCTAGAACTTGTCCTTCAGGGCAATTCGACATGTCAATCTCAGGAAATGCTCCTAAAGTTAAACTTAGGCAAAAACTAAGGAACACGGCCAAAATTGTATAATTCATGTTGTTCTAATCGAAAAGTTTGAATGAATAATTTTGCGTTTTCTTCCTATTCCCGCAAGATAACTAATTCCAATGTCGTAACTGATTTTCAGGAAGCCACATTTGAGGTAATTGCGAAATGAGGCTGCAAACCACAGCGATAGTGATGAACGTGGCTGAAATCACGGGTCGGTAATAATCGGAAGAAATTTCTTTTTGAGCGCTCGTTCAACCGAGTGCTATATCGTTCTACCCAAGTGTCTGCATTTTAAGAATTTTACTTCTTACTCGAAATAAACACTTACTTTTTACTCGACTCCCTGATGATGAAACCGTGGTCAAATTCAATTCTCTGTGTGGGTCCGGCTGTCCGGCGTTAGCACGATAACTTTCGAAGGGATTCTCCTAGAGCCTTGATATTTTCAGGGTGAGTTTGGTTTCCAAATGTCTCGATTGACTTCGCCAACCAGCCAAATCGTACAGGGTCTTCCATAAAATATGGTCATTCAAAATGTCAGTTCTTTAAAATTTCAGACAAAACGGAACAATGAGAGATGCTCTCTCAAAATTTCAAGAAGATCGCATCATCTTAAATTATTGATTTTTTACTTATTTCATTATTGGAATAATTACCAGAAAGTGATTCTTATCGCGCTAAGATTTTGTAACCAATATTTAGCATGAATTTCAAGTCCTATACAGAATTTTGAGGTAATAGCATTTAGTGCTCCACCAATGAACGAGCGTTCTAAAGCACCTGCGCAGTGCTTTTCTTGAATTTTTTCTTTGAAATATTTCATCGTCAAAAGTCTTGGCCGCCTAGAATTCTCAAGAAATGAACAACCTATGTTCTTGAAATGGTATGAATATTATCATCTATTTCAACTGCGATATATTCCATTGAAAATCTTTGTTAGTTCCTCTTCGATTTATGCAAAATGAAACTAAATGGGAAAAATGAGAAAAAATCTAAATTTATCGATTTATTATTTATGATTATCTAACTTCAAATTCAATAGTCCGTATTACTTCCTCTTCTTTCAATCAACTGGTCAATACGCATAGACATCCCACAAATCAATTAATTAATGAAGGTTTTTCAATAAAACATAATTCGTACGTAAATAATGTAGTATGTAGTGTATAGGTATGTATTGTGAATGTATCACAAAAACACGGTTCCATCTATATTATGCCATAAAAACAACATGAAAAAACGAAATACATGTACAGGGTGTCCCGGGAAGAATGTGACACACGAATACCATGAATCAAGGACATCACGTAGGCCTCGCAACAAGAGGTTTTATTCGTTTGAGTGCCTTCGTTTGGGATATACAGGGTGATATTCATCTTATGGCTGAAATTTCAAAGTTCAATTACTCTTAAACTATTCAACGAGCGATCACAATCATCTACGCAGGGCTATTCTTAAATTTTTCAATTATTTATTTGGATACTTTTCAGAATATTATTCCGATTGTGCTGGGATTCTGCATTTATATATTTGGCATGAATCTCAAGTCCCATACAAAATATGGAGGTAATAATCCTATTGCTCAACCAATGAACGAGCGCCCAAAAGCTCCTGCTCAGGGCTTTTCTTAAATTTTTGGTGCTACTATTCACAATGAATAAATAATGAACGAAACATGATGTTTTGCAAATAATCACAAACTTTTCGAAATGATTCAAAATTTTTTAAGAGATATGACTATTACGGTTATGTTCATAAATGAGATGAAGAAATGATGTCAAGCCCATAGATAATATACAGGGTGTTTCCTAAACATACGGCAAAAATTCAGGGGATTGTTCCTTGGACTATTCTAAGAATATTTTGTCCTTTGATGATTTTTGAAAAACCTCTTTGTTTCGAAGATACAGGGGAAACAAAATTTTAGATAATAACATTTTATTATGAAAAATTACATGAAAATTTAACTTAACCTACAAAAAACTGTTGAAAATGACCACCTCTATAGCGATTCATAATAGTCAAAGATAAAATGTTAATTGCTAATACATCACAAAACGAATTCAAATGAAAACCGTGTTTAATCTGTATTCCTTTACCATCTGAACTTATCAATTTTAAGTCAAAAAACTGGCCGTTTTTAGTGATTGGAATGTTGTTGAACAAATTTAAAAATAAATTGTACCTACTCAGTAAACACAGTGCGGTACGCATTTTTATTTAAACTATTATTAATTTTAAAAATATGAAAAATGTTGTTCGCCCTGTATCTTCGAAACAAAGAGGTTTTTCAAAAATCATCAAAGGACAAAACATGCTTAAAATAGTCCAAGGAACAACCCCCTGAATTTTTGCCGCATGTTTAGGAAACACCCTGTATATCTACTATTATTATTATTGAAATGACAATGTAGGGAAACAATGGAATGCATCTGCAGTTTTTTCGGATTCCTCTTCTTGAAGTCGTTTGTGATTTCATGTTCAATTAGTACGTTATACTCGTAAAACGACAAAATGTCAATGTCAAATTTGGGGGTTCTTTAGGTGAGCTTATTATTATAATACAATCTAATCATGCGAAACTAAAAAATGACATGATTATTACTACTTTTTCTTAAGATTTTGATTCTACTAGGAAAGTGGTGAAAGAAAACTTTTTAGTGCTGGAATAGTTTTATTCTGGTATGGTATTTACATCAAAATAATTTCTTGTATCCCTTAAGTATGATCTTAGTACACACGTTGAGATACTGGGTATTGTTGGTAGACTTTTCCGGTACTGTAGGGTCCTGAAATAAGAAAATTCATAAAGTAACTAACTAACCGATTTCTTAAAAATTATATGTAGAATTATATGAGTAGGTATTTTACCTTGGTTGAATCCATAGTAACGTTGTCCGTACAACATGTTCTTCAGGAAGTTTCCACCGTACATTTGCATGTAGTCTTGTATTCAGGAACATTTCCGTACATACCGAATAACTGTGTAGCTCAATTTTGGTGTTTGTTGAAAGAAATTGTTTTTGAAAAGGTAAGTCAAGCCCATGAATTCATTGTCGACGTATTGTCTCAAGATGTTTTCATCAACAACACATTGAGTTAAGAAAAAGTGTACAAGAGCTGCTTGTAACCAGCTGTTTGAGTAATACTTCATCGAAGACACCCTGGGTGTTGTAGCGGTACAAAATCTGATCCAAAACATTCTTATTGAAGATGCCATATTGAACCAAAACGTTTCTCCACATGGGTTGAGTCAAAATGGTTTCAAAGTGTTGTATCCGTAGAAATCCTTGTTGTAGTAGGTGTTGTCATAGTACTGGTTGTATGAGGTTTGTCCCATAATATCATAAACAGAAGTTTTATGGTTCAAGAAGAAGGCTTTCGAACCTGCCTATTAACTAGACGTTCCAACAAGTATGGTTGTAGACTCCTTCAGATTGTAGGCTACAAGGATTTGCTTGAGAACAGCGACATCAAAGAATCCTTGTTGAATGAAATAGTTTCTCAGTTGTTCGTTGTTGATGATTCTCATCAGGTATTGATGATCAAAGATTCCCTCATGAGCAAAAATCATATCCACATCTTTTCATATGAATACTGTCCGTACACTTCGTGGTTGAACATTTTCTGTTGATACAAAATTGTTTCAATGGTTTGTTTATCGAAGATTTTCATCAAGACGTTGTAAAAGTAGTCAACATTATATTGGTTGAAGTTTTGACCGTAGAATCCTTGTTCTTTGAACATTTTTGCAAGACCATATTTGTTCACTAGGGGAATTTTGTTGAAAAGTCCACTGTATTGTCTGTAGAAATTATCTCCTGATACCAAACCAGTCCATTTCGAGTCTTCAGTTAGGGTTTGCAGGACATAATATACTCTGCTGTCTACGAAACCGTTGAGTACAGCTTTGTGAACCTTGTTGAGAAGTTGTTGGTATGTATATTCGTCAATGTATCCCTGGTATTCTCTGAAGATTACATCAAACATGTACTGATCTTGATTGTTTCCGTTCAAAGTGTTGAATTGGCTGTAAGAGTCGAATCGGTACATTTTGGAGAAATTGTCTGGTCCAGTCACACCAACTTCAAAGTTCTTCATTCCATGTGGCCCAAATTGATGACTTATGTAAATCTGCTTACCATCTTCGCTCTTTATGAAAACAGTACCATCTTCTTTGATGTCAATATGGTATTTGCCACCAATGAAGGTTGCGGAAGCTAAAGCAACAGTAGCCAAAAGAAGAACCAGAGACTTCATCTTGAAATCAGTCGATGAACCGAACTGAAGAGCTAAGCCTGATTTCGGTATTTTATAGTCTGAGCCTATCCGTCCTGAAGTGTTTGAAAAAACAAACAATTCGATAATGTGTATTAATTAGATCTATAATTAAAAAATTATTCGCAATTAAGAAATAATAGGTCACACTAATGGAAATATTTGATATGTTTACCTCGAAAGGACTTGGAGATACAGAAAGATTGATAAAATTAATTAAACTGCATCCAATTTAGGCGATAAACTCGCGAAAATAATCATATGTAGAGACATCCAATCTCGAATTGTATAGAAATGGAAAATTATCATAACTTCTTTAGTTTCTGCTTCGTAAAAGAGAGAAAAGCTGAAATTTAAAATTTTACAAATATGCCGTCAATAATGATGGATGAGCATCTTTCAAAACGAGGGAAGAATGATTGCTCGAAAACTATAATTTGATTTAGGTACTGACAGAGTGGTGAATAAAGCATGAAGAATTATGACAGAGTACTATTTCGACCGATTACAATACACTTAGAATGTTGTTTCACAAAATTTATTCTTTTAATGTATTTAATAAAATGGAAAATAACCAACCGAATAACAACAGTATTAGTAGGTGAATACTAGATAATTGAGGAATAATTTCAATTGGATTCGATCACAGTTTGATTTTTTTATTTTTCATTGAGGTATAGACCATAGAGGGCATACTATATTCCGAACATTCATTGAAATTTGAATTTTCTCTCGACGATATTAATTATATGTTCCTTCTATCGACAAAATTTTCCGTTGATCTGACAAATTTAGAAAAAGTAATAAATAAATAGATCTTTTATGAGGATGATTTAATAATTATGTAATAAGTTTTCATTCTCCCCGTTTCAATATACTGATGAAATAGTTCAAGGTATTCAGGAACTCAACTTAACAACTTGAATTACGTTGGTACGAAAATGTTGGTACTGAACCTCAGAATATGTGAAAATGGTGAAAATCCGATGAATTCAACGCGAAAATCAAATCTTTATAATGAAAAAAGTTCGATAAAAAATATTAATGATGACAATTCGCCACCTCTTCAACAACTATTATCGCCATGCGTTAAATTTGTTCTATACAATATGCAGCTATTAAAATTTTGCGTAAAAGATGTATTTTTATCATATCCGAAATAATCAAAGGGCAATATATCATCTGATGTATAATTTTGAAACGAGAAAAGAACAGAAAAATATTAGTTCATGTAATAAATCCGAAAGCAATCGCTTCAAAAAATCAGGTTCAGCCACTGGATTCCTTTCAAAAAGTGTTTTTATAATGTTTTTTTAAAAGTTCAAAGCACAAACAGGAACGGAGATTGACTAAAGTTGAGATTGCCTGAATGTCAGAATTTCACCAAATGGTATAATTGAAGCAAGCGTGGCAAAATATTTTATTGACGATCAAAGATCAGGAAGAGAAGAATTGTTTTTCATTGCTTGTTCCCACAATGTCTGTGTTTCAGACTTTTTAGCTGGCCTGTTATCTCCAACGACTCAGTTGAAGTTGCTAACGAAGAATACCAGGTCAAAAAAATTTCGTGCGTTTTGGTTTTCGAACAGAAGGAGTCTTGAAATTTGCAGGGTGGTTCCAGGAATAACGGTAAGATTCAGTAAAAAAACTCCCCGAGTAACGAGAATTCGAAATTTCATTTTACGAATATTCTGAAAACCAGGATTGCAATAGGGCCAAGGCCAAAGGTTACAACCCTTAGTGTTGAATGATGATACAAAAACTTATGCAGAAGAAGTTCTAATGAAAGTTTCAGAGTACTTGTGTGGTGAAATATCTTAATTATTTTTATGAACCAAATCATTCTAGTGATTTCGAGTGATACAAATTTTGAATTTTTTAACTTGAATATTTTCAAAACTAGTAATTCGCTCAAAATTTCTTCTTCAGTTGCTCAATAACTATACTTTTTCAGAATTTCGTGAGGATTTTTCGAATAAAAATGAAAAAAAAATTATGGAATTTTTTAATGATTCACAAATTGAAAAGCGTCGATAAAATCAGCGTTAAAAAATGTAACCCCCAGTTTGTTTGCAAAGAATAATATTCGTTGTTTTTATCGAACATGTTTGAACTTGAAAAAGTTCTTGATGCTTTGTTTTCCATTGGTATATGTTGATGAAACTAGAGATTATGACACAAGAATATTGCAATGTTCGTTTTCTGAATAGTACATTGCCACAAACCGAAAATCCTACAAAGCATATTTGGATTGTATGGGCTGGTTTCACCACTGTTGTTGATAAGACGCTGATAGTTAGGTATCTATCAGATATCATTGAAATTGAACTTTTCACATTTTTCATTCCGGAAAATATTCTCTGCTGAAAATATTTCGATGCGATAAATATAGATAAATGTATTTCAACGATGTCTGTCTGATAGGTCTCAGTTAGTTTATTGAATGAGATTTTGATACAGAATAGCAATATTCAGTGGATTTGCATTGTTAGATTCTAGTGTCAACTCCAAACGCTTCTCAGGTTCATTCAAACCAGGGGTCGGCAAGGAATTTGAAGTGGAGTCACAAGTTCTGTTCATTCATAATTACCTCAATAAATTCTGACGTTTAGGTTTCACACGACTGCCTTATGAACCACAAATTTAAAGGGTGTTTCTAAATCTACTGTGATTTTTCATTGAAAAATAACATTTTTTTCTCTTCCTCCTTGTGCTACAGGTCTTCGTTTCAGAGATACAGGGTGTCAAGATCTACATTCTAGTTTTTTGATAAGATCTCAGAAACCATTTACATGGATGCAGCCATATTTACGACAGAAAAAACATCGTTTAATTTCGCCACTGTACAGAGTGGCTTGAATTGGTGGAACTACAACTTTTTAACCTTATGATAGAAACATTTTATTACAAGTGTGGAAAAAGTCAAGTTTACATTTAAGAAATGTTTTATATATTTTGTAATGAAAGTTGATTAATTGATGTAACTGAAATAGATTCAGCCCTCGATTGAAAAGGTATACTCATTTATACATTTGTTGGTTTGGTAATTTTACAATACTGAATAAATATCAGTATTATATTTAAGCTAAATCGAACGAGCATCTAACAGCAGTGAATAATGACTCAATATTCACTAGTGATTAATGGATATTATTATGGCTTAGCAAACAGACGGGAAGAGTCACTTTTCATGGTTAGCTTGAGTAATTGAAAGCGAACCATGAAAAGTCACTTCTAATCCGAATGAAATGTTTTTATTTTTTCAAACGAATGAAATATATTATTTTTTTCGAACGTTTTGAAATTCTTAAAAATCTGGATATTCACTTTTAGATTGATTCACATTCACTTACACAATTCTCTCCATTTATGATCGTTATATTTGAGTGAATTATGGAATACTTGGCTAATAACGGTAGCCACGAATAATTCATTCTGACAAATATAAAGGAAAATCAATTGCTTATAATCACTTCGTGAATTGGTGCACTTCGAAAATCGTGACAGTTTATCAAGAGAAATGTACTTATAGTATTTTCAAACTTAATAGCTAGAGGCAAAATTTAAGTCCTGAGCAGAAGCTCGTTCATTGGAAGATTAGATTATGAAAACTATTCAGAAAATGACACATGTAAAAAATTAATAATAAAAAAATTAAATTCTTTGGTTCTGATGATGCAATCCTCTTGAAATTTTGCATGAACATTCAGTATATTCACAAAAGATTTTTTCACTCGAATCGGATATTTTGTTATGGAAATACATATAAAGATTCTTTTTTCAATATTCCAATTGAATTTTTTATGGTTCTGTTAACACAAGGGTCACAAAATTTCGCATGAAAATTTTGTATATCAGTTTTCATTCACAAAATGAATTTCACTTGAATCGAAATGAAAATTATCGCGTTAATCGCAGGTATAATATAAACAATAAAAGCAGAGAATAATACTGATTGATTAAAATCAACCAATATTAAACCCATACTTCGGAACTAATCCCGTCAACGCACAAAGAACATGCATGGTGGTAATATCAAACGGAGCATTCATAGATAGCTATTTCGTCCTATTTGGGGCTCATCAGTATGGAGGAGCTCCGGCTGAAAGGCATTCTGGGTTCCCTTACTTGAAGAAATGTCGCCTAGTTCTGAGTATAGCAGAAACAAGACGCCATCTCTTGGGATCCGTACGAACACCTACTTCCGATGCATGAACGTTGAACGAAGTTGCGAGATGTTTATCCGTTTTTCATCAAATTCATTAATTTTGATGAGAAACGGATAAACATCTCGCATATACTCAGAACTAGGCGACATTTCTTCAAGTAAGGGAACCCAGAATGCCTTTCAGCCGGAGCTCCTCCATACTGATGAGCCCCAAATAGGGCGAAATAGCTATCTATGGATGCTCCGTTTGATTTTACCACCATGCATTCTTTGTGCGTTGACGGGATTAGTTCCGAAGTATGGGTTTAATATTGGTTGATTTTAATCAATTAGTATTATTCTCTGCTTTTATTGTTTAAAATTTTACTTGAATCGGATATCTTGTTATGGAAATATGAAGGTACTTGTTTTCAATATTCCAATTGTATTTTCCATGGTTCTGTTTATACTATGGCCCCAAAATTTTGCATGAAGTATTATCAGTATTTAGCATATGGCCGCAAAATTTCATTTCCATTGGTTTCCTTTTGTCTGAGATATTGAGGAACAAAAATTTTGAATGGCCATTTTTATGGAACACCCTGTATGATTTGGCTGGTTAATGAACGTATTTGGGAACCGAACTCGAAAGTTATCATGCTAACAGACGGTCGATCCTACGGACAGAATTGAATTCGACCACGGATTCGTCATCAGGGAGTCGAATCCTAAAGTTTGAGACCATTTTCAGCTCAAAATCCGAAAATTGGACATGTCGGAGAAACGATATAGCATTCGTTCAAGTAGAACGACGCTCAAAAATGGAATTCCTCTACTTTGTGGGCCCGATATTCAATGATAAAGTCACAACTATCCACCAAACATGAAATTGTAACGTTAACATGCGCCGAATGGTTCATATTTAGGAGTTAAGGCAACTTTCATATCTCAAGAAATATAAATTCTGTATTTTGATCCCATGGTTATTTCAGATTGTTTTATTATTCGGACTAGGTGGTCAATCGAGGCATCAGATTTTGGTATCCTACCAGTTAATTATTAAGTGGTTTAATTCTCAAAATGCAACATTGACCGATTGTTCATTCAATATAACTTTAACGAATAATAACTAATTAATTTTTTCCATTGTTACAATTTTCCTGCCGCCGACCAGGATCTTGGCGGAGAAATAGAATATTTCGATAACCCTGCCAATCCCAAACTAACGTTATTACACTACGTTCGATAATGAACAAATTTAATATGTCTGCAAAAAAAGTTGAAAGTAGTAGCTTTAAATCTAACACGCCGATTTAAAAATAAAATGTGTCATCTCATTGAATCATCCTAACAATAATAGTTCAAAATTTCATCGAAATCAGTAGTAAACTATAAAAGATATTAATGATTTTAAATTATGTTAATTATAGATTTTTCAGCATCTGTTGCGAAAAAATGTAGCAAGAATTGAATGACGTCATATTGAAGGACTTGCAAAACAAATAAAAAGAAGGTTATTCGTGAAAAAAAAAGTCTTTCAGTTAGGTATAGTATGGAAGGTAGTAGCCATGAGCATCGAATTTGTCACCACACCACCCGGTATATTGACTGATGAATTTCCAAACGAATTCACTGATTTTGATTATCCGAGATACAGCAGTCTATTAACTCTTATTAAATCATTTTGTGTTCAAATAAACCGTTGAAATAATATTCGAAATTGTGTGGTACCTCTGGTAGTTTTTGGTGAATCACCCTGTACGTTACAAAAGCAGGACATAAAAGTAGGGATGTTTTTCATTGCAGATCACCCATAAGAACCCTACCAAATTCGCCCCATTAGTCCTTAAAAAATCAGTAATAATTCTAGACTAACGTACGTAATACTTTTCAAAAATTTCCATGGAAATGAATGTTTCATGGCAGCATCCATTATGATTAATCATGCGTAGAAAAACTATCCGTTTCATACTTGATGGATTTTCGATTGAAATCAATTATGTATTTGTATAGGTATTACAAAAATAACAGGGTAGGGCAGCAATAAAATGCATCTGCAATTTTTCTATATCTTTGAAAATTCCTTCTCCTAATGTCGTCAATGATTTCATGTTCAACGTGTACTACGTTAATGGAATCGATGCTACTTGTACATTTGCTGAAACTTTTTATGAGTTACAAATGTGAGCTTGTTAATACAATATACTTGATCCAATCATACGAAACAAATTACTGACATGATCATTACTGCAATTAATTTAAATTTTGAATAAATTGAAAGTGTGGTAAAAAAAAACTTTTTAGTGCTGGAATAGTTTTATTCTGGTATTTACATCAAAATAATTTCTCGTAGGTACTCCTGAAGTATGATTTTAGTACACACGTTGAGATACTGGGTATTGTTGGTAGACTTTTCCGGAACTGTAAGGTTCTGAAATAAAAACAATTATGGAGTAACATACTTTTGATTTTTCGAAGAAGTACCCATCCATATACCGAGTGTCCCAGTAAGTATTTTCCGAAGGATTATCTCAGCCATTTCGAAATATACAAATTGAAAAATTTATGTTCTGCAATTCGTAAAAAACCTTTATTTGAAAAAAACAAAAATTGTAAGTAACTTCCAGTTTGCCCGGAAGAGGCACTATTTTTTCCAATTCATATACCTCGTATATTTTTTAAAATTTTTGATTCTTATACAAAGTTAACTTTTTAAAGATGTATCACAATTTGTATCTTACTTTTGATGCGATGAAGAAAACGTTAATTGAAATTTCAAATTGGGATGAGAATTGCAGTAGGCTCTGATATTTAGAGTAATTTTCATATTGATTTCAATAATAATAATTGATACTCCATGTAAACTTGTAAAACATTATTTTTTTGCGACTTTGATACCTCTCGATAGTTGTGTGGGTGTCAGAGTAATATAACATGCAATAATGAACAACAGTGAAAAAAAAATTTCAATTGACTTTTTCTCCATCGAATCAATAAAAAAATATAAAGAGTGATACGTTTTCGACTGATACTGAGAGAAAATCAAAAATTGTAAAAAATAAATAAGATGCTATATGAAATAAAGAAACCTGTTTCACTTTCGGTAAAACCGAGAGTCAATTTCAATTTGCGTTTTTCTCAGAAAAAAATTCCTTGAACGAATTGCATAACATGAAGTTTTGTATTTTTCGAAATAGCTGAGATAATCCATTGAAACAGACTTACTGGGACAGCCGGTATAATGAATGATATGAGTAGGTATTTTACCTTGGTTGAATCCGTAGTAACGTTGTCCGTACAACATGTTCTTCAGGAAGTTTCCACCGTACATTTGCATGTAGTTCTTGTATTCAGGAACATTTCCGTACATACCGAATAACTGTTTGTAGCTCAATTTTGGTGTTTGTTGAAAGAAGTTGTTCTTGAAAAGGTAAGTCAAGCCCATGTATTCATTGTCGACGTATTGTCTCAAGATGTTTTCATCAACAACGCCATATTGAGTTAAGAAAGTGTACAAGAGCTGCTTGTTAACCAGCTGTTTGAGTAATACTTCATCAAAGACACCCTAGGTGTTGTAGCGGTACAAAATCTGATCCAAAACATTTTTATTGAAGATGCCATATTGAACCAAAACGTTTCTCCACATGGGTTGAGTCAAAATGGTTTTCAAAGTGTTGTATCCGTAGTAATCCTTGTTGTAGTAGGTATTGTCATAGTACTGGTTGTATGAGGTTTGTCCCATAATGTCATAAACAGAAGTTTTACGGTTCAAGAAGAAGGCTTTCAATACCTGCCTATTAACTAGACGTTCCAACAAGTATTGGTTGTAGACTCCTTCAGATTTGTAGGCTACAAGGATTTGCTTGAGAACAGCGACATCAAAGAATCCTTGTTGAATGAAATAGTTTCTCAGTTCTTCGTTGTTGATGATTCTCATCAGGTATTGATGATCAAAGGTTCCCTCATGAGCAAAAATCATATCCCACATCTTTTCATATGAATACTGTCCGTACACTTCGTGGTTGAACATTTTCTGTTGATACAAAATTGTTTCAATGGTTTGTTTATCGAAGATTTTCATCAAGACGTTGTAAAAGTAGTCAACATTATATTGGTTGAAGTTTTGACCGTAGAATCCTTGTTCTTTGGAAATTTTTGCAAGACCATATTTGTTCACTAGGGGCATTTTGTTGAAAAGTCCACTGTATTGTCTATAGAAATTATCTCCTGATACCAAACCAGTCCATTTCGAGTCTTCAGTTAGGGTTTGCAGGACGTAATATACTCTGCTGTCTACGAAACCGTTGAGTACAGCTTTGTGAACCTTGATGAGAAGTTGTTGGTATGTATATTCGTCAATGTATCCCTGGTATTCTCTGAAGATTACATCAAACATGTACTGATCTTGATTGTTTCCGTTCAACGTGTTGAATTGGCTGTAAGAGTCGAATCGGTACATTTTGGAGAAATTGTCTGGTCCAGTCACATCAACTTCAAAGTTCTTCATTCCATGTGGCCCAAATTGATGACTTATGTAAATCTGCTTACCATCTTCGCTCTTTATGAAAACAGTACCATCTTCTTTGATGTCAATATGGTATTTGCCACCAATGAAGGTTGCGGAAGCTAAAGCAACAGTAGCCAAAAGAAGAACCAGAGACTTCATCTTGAAATCAGTCGATGAACCGAACTGAAGAGCTAAGCCTAATTTCGGTATTTTATAGTCTGAGCCTGTCCGTCCTGAAGTGTTTGAAAAAACAAACAATTCGATAATGTGTATTAATTAAATCTATAATTAAAAAATTATTCGCAAGTAAGAAATAATAAGGCCACTAATGGAAATATTTGATATTGTTTACCTCGAAAGGACTTGGAGATACAGAAAGATTGATAAAATTTTATTAAACTGCATCCAATTTAGGCGATAAACTCGCGAAAATAATCAAACGTAGAGACATCCAATCTCGAATTGTATAGAAATGGAAAATTATCAGAACTTCTTTAGTTTCTGCTCCGTAAAAGAGAGAAAAGCTGAAATTTAAAATTTTACAAATATGTCGTCAATAATGATCGATGAGCACCTTTCAAAACGAGGGAAGAATGATTGCTCGAAAACTATAATTTGATTTAGGTACTGACAGAGTGGTGAATAAAGCATGAAGAATTATGATAGAGTACTATTTCGACCGATTACAATACACTTTTCCAAGTAAACTTAGAATGTTGTTTCACAAAATTTTTTCTTTTAATGTATTTAATAAAATGGAAAATAACGAACCGAATAAAAACAGTATTAGCAGGTGAATACTAGATGATTTAGGAATAATTTCAATTGGATTCGATCACAGTTTGATTTTTTTATTTTTCATTGAGGTATAGACCATAGAGGGCATACTATATTCCGAACATTCATTGAAATTTGAATTTTCTCTCGACGATATTAATTATATGTTTCTTCTATCGACAAAATTTTCCGTTGATCTGACAAATTTAGAAAAAGTAATAAATAAATAGATCTTTTATGAGGATGATTTAATAATTATGTATTGAGTTTTCATTCTCCCCGTTTCAATATACTGATGAAATAGTTCAAGGTATTCAGGAACTCAACTTAACAACTTGAATTACGTTGGTACGAAAATTGGTACTGAACCTCAGAATATGTGAAAATGGTGAAAAACCGACGAATTCAACGCGAAAATCAAATCTTTATAATGAAAAAAGTTCGATAAAAAATATTAATGATGACAATTCGCCACCTCTTCAACAACTATTATCGCCATGCTTTGAAATTTGTTCTATACAATATGCAGCTATTAAAATTTTGCGTAAAAGATGTATTTTTTATCATATCCGAAATAATCAAAGGGCAATATATCATCTGATGTATAATTTTGAAACGAGAAAAGAACAGAAAAATATTAGTTCATGTAATAAATCCGAAAGCAATCGCTTCAAAAATTCAGGTTCGGCCACTGGATTCCATTCAAAAAGTGTTTTTATAATGTTTTTTTTAAAGTTCAAAGCACAAACAGGAACGGAGACTAAAGTTGAGATTGCCTGAATGTCAGAATTTCACCAAATGGTATAATTGAAGCAAGCGTGGCAAAATATTTTATTGACGATCAAAGATCAGAAAGAGAAGAATTGTTTTTCATTGCTTGTTCCCCACAATGTCTGTGTTTCAGACTTTTTAGCTGGCATGTTATCTCCAACGACTCAGTTGAAGTTGCTAACGAAGAATATCAGGTCAAATAAAATTTCGTTCGTTTTGGTTTTCGAACAGAAGGAGTCTTGAAATTTGCAGGGTGGTTCCAGGAATAACGGTAAGATTCAGTAAAAAAACTTCCCGAGTTACGATAATTCGAAATTTCATTTTACGAATATTCTGAAAACCAGGATTGCAATAGGGCCAAGGCCAAAGGTTACAACCCTTAGTGTTGAATGATGATACAAAAACTTATGCAGAAGAAGTTCTAATGAAAGTTTCAGAGTACTTGTGTGGTGAAATATCTTAATTATATTTATGAACCAAATCATTCTAGTGATATCGAGTGATACAAATTTGAATTTTATAACTTGAATATTTTCAAAACTAGTAATTCGCTCAAAATTTCTTCTCCAGTTTCTCAATAACTATACTTTTTCAGAATTTCATGAGGATTTTTCGAATAAAAATAAAAAAAAAGTTCTGCAATTTTTTAATGATTCAGAATTTGAAAAGCGTCGATAAAATCAGCGTTGAAAAATGTAACCCCCAGTTTGTTTGCAAAGAATAATATTCGTTGTTATTATCGTAACATGTTTGAACTTGAAAAAGTTCTTGATGCTTTGTTTTCCATTGGTATATGTTGATGAAACTAGAGATTATGACACAAGGATATTGCAATGCTCGTTTTCTGAATAGTACATTGCCACAAACCGAAAATCCTACAGAGCATATTTGGATTGTATGGGCTGGTTTCACCACCTATTGATAAGACGCTGATAGTTAGGTATCTATCAGATATCATTGAAATTGAACTTTTCACATTTTTCATTCCGGAAAATATTCTCTGCTGAAAATATTTCGATGCGACAAATATAGATAAATGTATTTCAACGATGTCTGTCTGATAGGTCTCAGTTAGTTTATTGAATGAGATTTTGATACAGAATAGCAATATTCAGATGTGTGTGAAGTTGGCCCAGCACTTTTTGATTTTCGAAAAAATTTTTGTTGTGCTGAATTGTGCTAGGTTTGTGCTGCTTTGTGCCGATAATTTTTTTTCCTAATTTCAAGTGGTTTTCGAAATATTTCCAAAACCGAAAAAATGAGCCAGCCCAGCACTTTTCGAAAAATGCGATTTAAATGATTGATAAAATTGTGCTACACATGTACTGAGTTGTGCCGTTCGAATTTTCTCGAAAGTCCCTCTCATTTCCTGAAAAATCGAAATTTAAGAAAAAAGATAGCCCAGCACTTTCGTTTTTTTCTCTCACAAACGAATGGAAAAATTGGTGCTACATTTGTGCTGCTTTGTGCCGTAAATATTTTCACGAAAATATTTCGCGTTTTCCTGCATACTACGAAAATAAAAAAGAGTCATCCCAGCACTTTTGTTTTTTTTTCAAAAGAAACATGCTCAAAGCATTGTGCTACTCTTAGGCAAAATTGAGCCGTAGTTATTTTCAGAAATATCACGCGAATTCGCCCAAAAAATAAAGAAATTAGAAAAAAGTTAGCCAGCACTTTCATTTTTTTTTGACGAAAATTTTTTTGTATGATTGTACTCTATTTGTGCCAACTTGTGCTGGTCAAATTTTCAGAAAAATCATCAGTTTTCTTCTTATATGGGGGAAAATAAGAAAAATCAGTAGAGTGGAGGAAAAACCAGTATACCTGGCAACAGTGCGTGTGAAGTTTATGCGACCTTAATTTCATCTAAGAGGCGCGAATAAATTCAACGATATCTCGTCGACTTTGCTGTATCAATAGTCAATTAAATTTTCACGAGAAAACATCATCAAATCTTCTGAGCTTATTTTTATGGACAATATTGTCATGAGTTCAACCAGTTCGAATAATCAAGGCAACAGAGTAAGTTCAGACGTCTATCGAAATTCCAAAGTTTGCACGAATTGCAAATTCGTCAATGTTATTTTTCCCTGTGTACCGATTTTCCTACAGTAGATTAATTTATTCAATTTCCAACATTCGACGGAAAAATTCGAAGTGTTTTCCGAATACTGAATATTCACACTAGTCACGATTTATACACCATATTTTTTTCACATTTTCGGAAGAGAAAAAAATATAATTTCTAAAATATTTTTCTTGTAAACTTGAATATTCTTACAACTCAGAGAAATTTTCGAGAAAATTTGAGAGCCCCAACTCCGTACCAACTTAATACATTTATACCATAATCCGTTTCAACCGTTAGAAACCAATTTCTCGCCAAATTCTAGGCTTATTCGTACTTAACATTTTGTTGAATATCCCAAAAACCGAATTAAATAAAAGAAAAATTTAAGCGGCACAAAGCAGAACAAACATAGCACAATTCAGCACAATAAAAATTTTCTCGGAAATCAAAAAGTGCTGGGCCAACTTCACACACACTGTTGCCAGGTATACTGGTTTTTCCTCCACTCTACTGATTTTTCTTATTTTCCCCCATATAAGAAGAAAACTGATGATATTTCTGAAAATTTGACCAGCACAAGTTGGCACAAATAGAGTACATTCATACAAAAAAAATTTCGTCAAAAAAAAATGAAAGTGCTGGCTAACTTTTTTCTAATTTCTTTATTTTTTGGGTGAATTAGTGTGATATTTTTGAAAATAACTACGGAACAACTTTGCCTAAGAGTAGCACAATGCTTTGAGCATGTTTCTTTTGAAAAAAAACAAAAGTGCTGGGATGACTTTTTTTTATTTTCGTAGTTTGCAGGAAAACGCGAATGATTTTCGTGAAAATATTTACGGCACAAAGCAGCACAAATGTAGCACAATTTTTTTCATTCGTTTGTGAGAGAAACAAACGAAAGTGCTGGGCTATCTTTTTTCTTAAATTTCGATTTTTGAGGAAATGACAGGGACTTTCGAGAAAATTCGAACGGCACAACTCATACATATGTAGCACAATTTTTATCAATCATTAAAATCCCATTTTTCGAAAAGTGCTGGGCTGGCTCATTTTTTCGGTTTTGGAAATATTTCGAAAACCACTTGGAATTTAGAAAAAAATTATGGGCACAAAGCAGCACAAACCTAGCACAATTCAGCACAATAAATTTTTTTCGAAAATCAATAAGTGCTGGGCCAACTTCACACACATAATATTCAGTGGAATTGCATTGTTAGATTCTGTAAGTGTCAACTCCAAACGCTTCTCAGGTTCATTCAAACCAGGGGTCGGCAAGGAATTTGAAGTGGAGTCACAAGTTCTGTTCATTCATAATTACCTCAATAAATTCTGACGTTTAGGTTTCACACGACTGCCTTATGAACCACAAATTTAAAGGGTGTTTCTAAATCTACTGTTGATTTTTCATTGAAAAATAACATTTTTTTCTCTTCCTCCTTGTGCTACAGGTCTTCGTTTCAGAGATACAGGGTGTCAAGAATCTACATTCTAGTTTTTTGATAAGATCTCAGAAACCATTTACATGGATGCAGCCATATTTACGACAGAAAAAACATCGTTTAATTTCGCCACTGTACAGAGTGGTTTGAATTGGTGGAACTACAACTTTTTAACCTTAAGATAGAAACATTTTATTACAAGTGTGGAAAAGTCAAGTTTACATTTAAGAAATGTTTTATATATTTTGTAATGAAAGTTGATTAATTGATGTAACTGAAATAGATTCAGCCCTCGATTGAAAAGGTATACTCATTTATACATTTGTTGGTTTGGTAATTTTACAATACTGAATAAATATCGGTATTACCTATATTAAAGCTAAATCGAACAAGCATCTGACAGCAGTGAATAATGACTCAATATTCACTAGTGATTAATGGATATTATTATGGCTTAGCAAACAGACGGGAAGAGTCACTTTTCATGGTAAGCTTGAGTAATTGAAAGCGAATCAAGAAAAGTCACTTCTAATCCGAATGAAATGTTATTTTATTTTCAAACGAATGAAATATTTTATTTTATTTTCTAACGTTTTGAAATTCTTAAAAATCTGGATATTCACTTCTAGATTTATTCACATCTACTTAGACAATTCTCTCCATTTATGATCGTTATATTTGAGTGAATCATGGAATACTTGGCTAGTTATGGTAGCCACGAAAAATGCATTCTGACAAATATAAAGGAAAATCAATTGCTTATAATCACTTCGTAAATTGGTGCAATTCGAAAAATGTGACAGTTTATCAAGAGAAATGTACTTTTAATATATTCAAACTTAATAGCTAGAGAAAAAATTAAGAAAAGCCTTGAAAAGGAGCTTTTGGTGGAGCAATAAGACTATTACCTCAAAATTTTATATGGGACTTGATTGATACCAGATATATAAATGCAGATTCACAGCACAAGCGGAAATATATTCTGAAAATTATTCAGAAAATAAAATGTGTCAAAAATTTATAATAAAAAAAATTGAATTGTATGGTTCTGATGCAATCCTCTTGAAATTTTGCATGAACATTCAGTAAATCAGTCTTCAATCTCAAAAGAGATTTCATTCGAATCGGATATTTTCTTATGGAAAAATAACGGGTTTTTTTTCAATATTCCAATTGAATTTTCTATGGTTCTGTTAACACAATGCTCACAAATTTTGCTCGAAAATTTAGTGTATCAGTCTTCATTCACAAAATGAATTTCACTTGAATCAGAAATCATGATATGGAAATATAAAGATTCATCTTTTCAATATTTAAATCGAATTTTTTATGGTTATGTTAACATTTTGGCCACAACGTTTTGCTTGAACATTTACTATATCCATCTTCATTCATAAAATAAATTTCAGTTGAATCAGATATCTTGTTATAGAAATATGAAATTACTTGTTTTCAATATTCCAATTGTATTTTCTATGGTTCTGTTTATACTATGGCCCTAAAATTTTGCATGAAATTTATTATGAGCATCTTGTATATGGTCGCAAAATGTCATTTCCATTAGTTTAGTTTTGTCTGAGATATTGAGGAACAAAAATTTGAATGACCATATTTCATGGAACACCCTGTATGATTTGGCTGGTTGACGAATTTAACCGAGGCATTTAGAAACCAAACTCACCCTGAAAATCACAAGTTCCTAGGACAATCCCTCCGAAAGTAACCTTGCTAACGAACGGCCGGACCTACGGATAGAATTGAATTCGACCACAGATTCGTCATTAGGGAGCCCAACCCTATAGTTTGAGACCATTTTCAGCTCAAAATTCGAAAATTACCGACATTTGAGCAAAACAATGTAGCGCTCAAAAATGAATATCCTCTACTTTGGGGGCTCGATATTCAATGATAAAGTCACAACTATCGATCAAACATAAAATTGTAACGTTAACATGATGATTCATATATGAGTAAAGGTAACTATCATATCTCAAGTATTTAAAGTCTGTATTTTGATCACATGGTTATTTCAGATTGTTCTATTATTCGAACTAGGTGGTACCTGCAGATGTGACGAAATGGCGAAAATGAAAACTACAGATATCGAAGAAAAGGAAAATATTATAATAGTCAATATTCCCGATAGTAGAACGAAAAAATTTCCAACATTCGCAGTTAGTGGGGAGAATAATCTAAATATTCCTCGGAGATACACTGCGCTGAGTTCGAAATATTCAGTTGAAATTTTTTTTTAATATCAATCTCGAAAATGCTACAGAGCTGTGATGGAAAAACATAGTATATAAAATGCGAAATAAGAATGAGACTGCCAGAAGGAAATTGAACGTCAACGATTTCCCTGGAATCAGCAACTCTAATCACTCTATCGAGGCATCAGCTTTTGGAATCCTACCAGTTTATTAATTGTTTAATTCTGAAAATGCAACATTGACCGAATGTTCATTCAATATAACTTTAACGAATAATAACCAATTCAATGTTTCCATTGTTACAATTTTCCGGCCGCCGACCGGAATTTTGGCGGAGAAATAGAATATTTCGATAATCCTCCCAATGGCAAACTAACGTTATTACACTACGATCGACAATAAACAAATTCAATATGGCTGCAAAAAAAAGTTGAAAGTCGTAGCTTTGAATCTAACAAGCCGATTTAAAAATAAAATGTGTCATCTCATTGAATCGTCCTAACAATGGGAGTTCGAAATTTCATCGAAATCGGTTGTAAACCATAGAAGATATTAATTATTTTAAAATATGTTAATTATAGATTTTTCAGGATGTGTTGCGAAAAAAATGTAGCAAGAATTGAATGACGTCATATTGAAGGACTTGCAAAACAAATAAAAAAAAGGTTATTCGTGAAAAAAAAACGTCTTTCAGTTAGGTATAGTATGGAAGGTAGTAGCCATGAGCATCGAATTTGTCACCGCACCACCCGGTATATTGACTGATGAATTTCCAAACGAATTCACTGATTTTGATTATCCGAGATACAGCAGTCTATTAACTCTTATTAAATCATTTTGTGTTCAAATAAACCGTTGAAATAATATTCGAAATTGTGTGGTACTTCTGGTAGTTTTTGGTGAATCACCCTGTACGTTACAAAAGCCGGACATAAAAGTAGGGACGTTATTCATTGCAGATCACCCATAAGAACCCTACCAAATTCGCCCCATTAGTCCTGAAAAAATCAGTAATAATTCTAGACTATAACGTACATAATACTTTTCAAAAATTTCCATGGAAATGAATGTTTCATGGCAGCATTATGATTAATCATGCGTAGAAAAACTATCCGTTTCATACTTGATGGATTTTCGATTGAAATCAATTATGTATTTGTATAGGTATTACAAAAATAACAGGGTAGGGCAGCAATAAAATGCATCTGCAATTTTTCTATATCTTTAAAAATTCCTTCTCCTAATGTCGTCAATGATTTCATGTTCAACGTGTACTACGTTAATGGAATCAATGCTACGTGTACATTTGCTGAAACTTTTTATGAGTTACAAATGTGAGCTTGTTAATATAATATACTTGATCCAATCATACGAAACAAATTACTGACATGATCATTACTGCAATTAATTTGAATTTTGAATCAATTGAAAGTGTGGTAAAAAAAAACTTTTTAGTGCTGGAATAGTTTTATTCTGGTATTTACATCAAAATTATTTCTCGTAGGTACTCCTGAAGTATGATCTTAGTACACACGTTGAGATACTGGGTATTGTTGGTAGACTTTTCCGGAACTGTAAGGTTCTGAAATAAAAGAAATTATGGAGTAACATACTTTTGATTTTTCGAAGAAGTACCCATCCATATACCGAGTGTCCCAGTGAGTATTTTCCGAAGGATTATCTCAGCCATTTCGAAATATACAAATTGAAAAATTTATGTTCTGCAATTCGTAAAAAACTTTTATTTGAAAAAAACGAAAATTGAAAGTAACTTCCGGTTTTCCCGGAAGAGGCACTGATTTTTCCAATTCATATACCTCGTTTTTGATTCTTATACAAAGTTAACTTTTTAAAGATGTATCACAATTTGTATCTTACTTTAGATGCGATGAAGAAAACGTTAATTGAAATTTCAAATTGGGATGAGAATTGCAGTAGGCTCTGATATTTAGAGTAATTTTCATATTGATTTCAATAATAATTGATACTCCATGTAAACTTGTAAATACATTATTTTTTGCGACTTTGATACCTCTTGATAGTTGTGTGCGTGTCAGAGTAACTATAACATGCAATAATGAACAACCGTGAAAATAAAATTTCAATTGACTTTTTCTCCATCGAATCAATAGAAAAATATAAAGAGTGATACGTTTTCGACTGATACTGAGAAGAAATCAAAAATTGTAAAAAATAAATAAGATGCTATATGAAATAAAGAAACCTGTTTCACTTTCGGTAAAACCGAAAGTCAATTTCAATTTTCGTTTTTCTCAGAAAAAGATTCCTTGAACGAATTGCATAACATGAAGTTTTGTATTTTTCTAAATAGCTGAGATAATCCATTGAAACAGACTTACTGGGACAGCCGGTATAATGAATGATATGAGTAGGTATTTTACCTTGGTTGAATCCGTAGTAACGTTGTCCGTACAACATGTTCTTCAGGAAGTTTCCACCGTACATTTGCATGTAGTTCTTGTATTCAGGAACATTTCCGTACATACCGAATAACTGTTTGTAGCTCAATTTTGGTGTTTGTTGAAAGAAGTTGTTCTTGAAAAGGTAAGTCAAGCCCATGTATTCATTGTCAACGTATTGTCTCAAGATGTTTTCATCTACAACGCCATATTGAGTTAAGAAAGTGTACAAGAGCTGCTTGTTAACCAGCTGTTTGAGTAATACTTCATCGAAGACACCCTGGGTGTTGTAGTGGTACAAAATCTGATCCAAAACATTTTTATTGAAGATGCCATATTGAACCAAAACGTTTCTCCACATGGGTTGAGTCAAAATGGTTTTCAGAGTATTGTATCCGTAGAAATCCTTGTTGTAGTAGGTCTTGTCATAGTACTGGTTGTATGAGGTTTGTCCCATAATATCATAAACAGAAGTTTTATGGTTCAAGAAGAAGGCTTTCAATACCTGCCTATTAATTAGATGATCCAACAAGTATTGGTTGTAGACTCCTTCAGATTTGTAGGCTACAAGGATTTGCTCGAGAACAGTGACATCAAAGAATCCTTGTTGAATGAAATAGTTTGTCAGTTCTTCGTTGTTGATGATTCTCATCAGGTATTGATGATCAAAGATTCCTTCATGAGCAAAAATCATATCCCACATCTTTTCATAGGAATACTGTCCGTATAACTCTTGGTTGAACATTTTTTGTTGATACAAAATTGTTTGAATGGTTTGTTTATCGAAGATTTTCATCAAGACGTTGTAAAAATAGTCAACATTATATTGGTTGAAGTTTTGACCGTAAAAGCCTTGTTCTTTGAACATTTTTGTAAGACCATATTTGTTCACTAGAGGCATTTTGTTGAAAAGTCCACTGTATTGTCTGTAGAAATTATCTCCTGATAACAAACCAGTCCATTTCGAGTCTTCAGTTAAGGTTTGCAAGACATAATATACTCTGCTGTCTACGAAACCGTTGAGTACAGCTTTGTGAACCTTGTTGAGAAGTTGTTGGTATGTATATTCGTCAATGTATCCCTGGTATTCTCTGAAGATTACATCAAACATGTACTGATCTTGATTGTTTCCGTTCAAAGTGTTGACTTGGCTGTAAGAGTCGAATCGGTACATTTTGGAGAAATTGTCGGGTCCAGTCATACCAATTTCGAAGGTCTTCATTCCATGTGGTCCATATTGATTACTAATGTATATCTGCTTACCATCTTCGCTTTTTATGAAAACAGTACCCTCTTCTTTGATGTCAATATGGTATTTGCCACCAATGAAGGTTGCAGAAGCTAAAGCAACAGTAGCCAAAAGAAGAACCAGGGACTTCATCTTGAAATCAGTCGATGAACTGAACTGAAGAGCTAAGCCTCCCCTCGTCATTTTATACTCTGAGTCTATCCGTTTTTGAGATTTACAAAAACAAACAATTCGATAACGTGTAATAAATTGAGATAATTAGATCCATAATTAAAAAATGATCCGCAATTAAGAAATGATAACTCGAATGGAAATATTCGATATTGTTAATCTCGTGAGAAATTGGATATCTATAATTATTGATCCTATTCAATTGATGTGCATACAATTTAGGCAATATACTCGCAAATATCGATCAGAAAGAAAACAATATGTGAGAACATTTTATCAAGAACTAAACAGGGTGTAACTAAATAAGTGTAAAATATTTAAGGAGGTGATTCCTCATCGAAAAAAAGATAGAATCTTTCATATAAGGAAACTTCATTGGAGCATCCCTTGTTAAGATACAGCCCTTCAAAGAGAGTACATAAAATTTGTCTAACAATTTTTTTCACAAGCACCAAAAAAGTTACAATATTGAAATTAATCTGACGTTTCCGACTAGCAAAAAGACACTTATCCAGTTATTTATTTGGTTTACCCCATGGTAATAAATCCAGTTCGTATTTATGACGATGTACCTATCTCTGTAATTGTTCGTAAAATAATTTTTTTTGCGAACTGGTTTATTTTGGGCGAAAAACTCAAGAGACATTTTTTGTTTAGAATGAAATAGTCTATCGGAAATAAACAAAAAGTTACATTGGAAATAAACTTTAGGGGTTGCGTTTCCCACCCTTACAACCATGGGGTAAACCAAATCAATAATTGGATAAGTGTCTTTTTGCTAGTAGAAAACGTCAGGTTAGTTTCAATATTGTAACTTTTTTGGTGCTTGTGAAAAAACTTGTTATACAAATTTTATGTACTCCCTTTGAGGGGCTGTATCTTAACAAGGGATGCTCCAATGAAGTTTCTTTATATGAAAGATCCTTCTTTTTTTCTTGAGGAATCACCTCCTTAAATATTTTACACTTATTTAGTTACACCCTGTATACTGAGAAGAGAATATTATTCCTTTCTAAGTTTGTTGATTCGGATACCATTGCGTTGAGAAAATGTCGAAGTTGAAAATATGAATAACAATAACGAATGAAATATAACCTGCCATAAATTCTGGTCGTTTTTTAATGGAATAATAAATAAATGAAAAAACATCCGATCATTCTGGAACATCAGACTAAAGATATAAACGAAAGATCATTTTATCTGAAGCAGTTAATCACATCGTATTTTCGTAAACGAAGAAAGAATTTACTTTATTCTATACAGGGTTTCTGGAAATGATGAGCGAAAAATTCGGATTTCTAGACAAAAATAAATTGTACCTCCTCTTACAAAATGTTTTTCGAAAATTGAAGATGAACGAAGTTATAGAGTTTAACTTTATTCACAATTTTTTTTCTCTACAACTTGCCACGTTGAGATCTATTCAAAGAATTTTCTCTCTACGTTTTGCCATGTTGACAATATTTCGACCAAATTTCGAACTTTACGGGATGAGCAAAATGAAATTGCAAACAATTTTTATCATTTTGAACAGAGGCACATACATTTTTGTGCTACCCTGTATGCAAATTTCGACCAAATATTTTCATTTTCTGGATTTCTGTACACAAAATAGCATTGCTTGCATGCGATGAAAACCAAATATGTCTTACTCATCCCTTTGAAACCACAAATACGAAATTTTTCGAAATATCAGCAACGTGTCGAAACGTAGAAGGAAAAAAGTTTGAATAGAATTCAACTTCAATACCCTGTAACTTCGTTAATAATCAATTTCCGTAAAATGTTTATAGGAATAGGTACCATCTATTTTCAGTCTAGAAATCAACCCTGAATTTTTTGTTCATCTTTTTTGGACTGTATGGGGCACTTTATTGAAGCCGGATGCTTTAGGCGTGGAATTGTCGAATAGAAGTTTTGATGTTTTTATGGTATTTAGCGGAAAATCTATCAAACTTTATACCATAGTAAAATAAATATAGTCTTTTAAAAAACAAAATAAAATACATTCGAATAAAATACTGAATGTTGCAGAGATTTGAAAAATAATAAGAAATTTTTTTCATCATACTGACCTGTGCAGATGAAGAAATATGTACCTAGTTCACGAAAGGTAATATAATTCAAGATTTACTGAAATCTTTCAGTGTCTCCGGTGGCAGTTCGAGTAATCATGGTCACATTCTTTTGGAGAGAGTTCTTCAAATTACCCAAACGTAAAAGATAACGAAATAGTAACACATCCCTTTATACACATCAAAAGCAACTGATTGATAGTTGTTCAAGTAGAGATACTGCTGGAAGGGAGAAAATAGGCAACGATTCATGTATGATGAAAAAATTGTTTGTCTTTCATCACTTTGATTTCTCATCGCCAAGCTCTGTGTTATAGAATCCTTAAATGCTTCTGAATAACATCTAAAATTTCCAAAAGTATTCAAGATATAAGATGATTGTAATCAAATCTAACAATACATGTTTACATCTTTACCTGGCATTTTACCGTCATTTACTTCACCATGTTCGGATAATTATGCCAACAGGTATTTGACTAGAGTGTTAGGCAGAATGAAAGTAAGTTCATTTACGTAATAAATATCTAACCCATGATAATCAATCGAACGATACGCAAGAAAATAATGAGAAGTAATTTCAATTACAAGTCAAACATCTGAACATTTTTTTCTTATTATTTTTAGTAAATGAAAAGTCTGTCTACTTGAACTTTGACTGAATGAATATTCTGAATTCATCCGTAGATATACAGGGTGGGCTATCCATAACTTTCCACCCCGAATTTTGAGCTTTGGAATTCCTGTTAAAAATGAGAGCTGTTAGGAGTTGCGGCTAAAGGGGTAGTGATATCGAACTCATTTGAACACTCTTATTTGTCCTCCTTTCAACAAAATTTTACCTTTCCGAGCGTTTTTTCGTTATTCCATCCAAAACTCAAAATTCGGGGTGGAAAGTTATGGATGGTCCATCCTGTACGTTAGGAATAATTTTCGTTATTTTGTTTATACGAAAAGTATACCATTTCTGTCCTCTGAAACGAGCGCATAATAATGGACCATGGAAAATAAATGATCCACTCAATATTCAGAATGCATTTATATGTATCGTTCAATTTCATTTCCGGAATTTGATCCAAGAGCTGACTGAATTCCAATATTTTGCGAACTAGAGTTCTCTTATTTCATGTTATGGAAACCCACTCATAAATTCATACTATCGTCAAGTGCATGATCCTTTAGAATATATAGCATATATTGTCCTGTAGTTACTTTCACAATATCACCATTCAAAAGAATAATCATGAATCCATTTCGTGTGCCTGCTCCTATTAAACAAAAAATATTTAAAATCAGACTAAGTATTGTTTGATTGTTGTGTTTTCAGCTTATTTCTAAGTCCAATTCTGCTGTTCATATTTCTCAAAATTCGAAATAGTCGAGCAGTCTGATGACAAAAGAAAGGTCGAACCAAAGTGTTATCATAAATATTATTTGAATATGAAGAAGCATTACCTGGAGTGTATTAGGATTATGATGTTAATGAACATAAGAAAAATCAAAATTTTGAATTATAGCTCATCCAGGGCACCCTTTGAAAAACTCCTATTAATCACTAGAAAACGATCAAAGATGTATACGTAAAATGTTTTCATCTCAAGTTTCTAGGACAAACTGGAGCAGAAATCATGGATAAAGTAGAAATAGAGCAAATAAAAATTTTGGCTTATAACTTGAGAACAGTTTTTCGGAAAAGGACCATCGTGACATTTTTTAGCGCTCGTTCTCCTTAAACAAGTGCTCAATCGTCAAACGATAGGGTTCTAATCCCTGTTGACGAATTCGTGGTCAAATTCAATTCTGTCCGTGGGGCCGTCCGGCCGACCGTTAGCACAATAACTTTCGAAGGTATTGTCCTAGAGACTTGAAATTTTCAGGGTGAGTTCGGTTGCCAACTGGCTCGTTTAAGTTCGTTAACCAGCCAAATCTTACAGGGTGTTCCATAAAATCTGGCCATTAAAAATTTTTGTTCCTCAATATCTCAAACAAAACGAAAATCATTAAAATGAAATGTTGCGGCCATATGCAAGATGCTCATAATAAGCTTCATGCAGAATTTTGTGGCCATAGAAAATTCAATTGGAATATTGAAAAGAAGAATTTTATATTTCCATAACAGGTTATCCGATTTGAATGGAATTTTTTTGCGAATGAAGACTGTTATACTGAATTCTCGTGCGAAATTTTGTGGCAATAGTGATAACAGCACCATAAAAAATTCAATTTAAATATTGAAAGGAAAATCTTTATATATCCATAAAAAAATATTCGATTCGAATGAAATTTATTTTGCAAATGAATATTGATATACTGAATGTTTATGCAAAATTTCAAGAGAAACACATCATCAAAACCACAGAATTTAATTCTTTTGATTTATATTGTTCACATATTACATTTTCAGAATAATTTCCAGAATATAATTATGATTGTGGCTGAGATTCTGCATTTATATTTGGTATCAATCTCAAATCGCATATAAAATTTGAGGTAATAGTTTTATTGATCCACGACAGAACGAGCGCTCAAAAGCTCCTGCACAAGGCTTTTTTCAAATTTTCCTCTAACCCCTTGTGTTTGAATGTCGTAGTTCAGGGATCACTAATTTGGTACAACCTGTAACGTTAAAATTCCAACGTCAAACAGTTTCTGAATTTTCTAATTTGAATTGTAACCTGTCTACTTCAGAATATCTCGAAATTTTTCATAAGTTTTAGGATTGCTACTGAGCGGCGAAGTATAAAATTTCGACTCGTTCGAAATTTTAGTGTTGAAAATCTTCGAAAAATGAAGTTTTTATTTGGTTTTGACTGATGAAACCATCAAATCTTGTTTCTATGGAAAATCATCTATTCTTGAAATAAAACGAAGAGATATGATAATCTTAGCCAAAACGATGCAAATGTCTGATCGAATGATTTTTTATCCACCTACCAGTGATAACAATTCACATTTTGTTATCACCGTCTCAATGAGAGTAAACATATTTTTCCATCAGAGTAACCAGGCTCAATCTCCTAATTATATATTCCAATTATCTTCGTAAATTTATCACCATTTTTTAATGCGAAGGAACGGAACTCAATTCAATATAAAATGAAACGAATTTGAAGAAGATTCAGTTCAGTTCTTCATTTCATTCCAAAATGAAGTTCTTAGTGCTCTTTCTGGCTACTACAGCCCTTGCTTCAGCTTCTATTTTGAGTACAAAAAATGTTCAAATCACGGAAGATGGTACTATTCTCATCCACAGTGAAAATGGTAAACAAGTACAAATCAAAAAGACTGGACCGTACAGCCAAAGGGAGATTGAGATCGATGTAACTGGACCAAACACATCAAGTAAGAAGATTCAAATCGAAAGTATTGAGAAGGATTTGGAATATCCAACCACTGGTAATTCCTTCGACCAGAAAAAGAAGAGGTCTTCCACAACCGAAGAAGTTCTGAATGAAATTTTCAAGCGCTATTTGGGATACTTCGATGAGAAATCATATAAAAATGTGATAGAAAAAGTACAAAAGGCTGTTCTCAATCAGGATGTCGATGAAAAAGTCTTGGACGACAAGATTTCAGAACAAGTATATAACAATGAAGATATGAACCAGTTGCAGGGCCAATACGTTTCTGAATACTATGGTAATGAACAAAACTCCAACCAATATGACGTAAAGTATTTCCACAATATCTTATTTAAAATATTCGATACAGAATTTTTGAGAACTCTTTTGAAACAGGAAATGTATGATCAAGAGATCTTTGCACAAAAATCGAATGAAGATCTTTGGGACATGATATTTTCCCACGATGGCATTTTTGATTACCAATTTTTGGTTAAAGTAATAAACACCCCAGTATTAAGGAACTATTTTGTAGCTCAAGGATTCTTCGATAAAGTTGTGCTCGATAAAATCCTTTACAGTTATAAAACCGCCGGAGTTTTCGACAAATACTTGCTGCAGCGCTTGGTTAATATTCAGGAATTGAAGCAGTTCTTCATCAAGCATGGAATTTCCGTTTATGACATTCCTGAAAAAACCCATAACACCCAGTATTATGGAAAATTAAGTGATGAACCAATCAGTCAATACTTCAGTCAATACAATGTATTGATGAAAATATTCGACAGACAAGTACTGAATTTCATCCTCACACAACAAAACATGTACAATCAAGATATGTATGGTCAATATTCTTATGGAAAACTTTGGGATATGGTTTTCGCTCATGAAGGTGTTTTCGATCAGAAATACTTGTTACAAATTATCAAAAACGAGGAATTGAGAAACTTTTTCGTTCAACAAGGATTCTTCGATAAGTTTGTTCTGAATCAAATTCTTGTATCCTATGAGACTGAAGGAGTATATGATCATTATTTATTACAACGTTTAATCAATACCCAGGTACTGAAATACTTCTTTATCAGTCATCACATTTCTGTTTATGATATCTTGAGACAGAGCTTATACAGCAATGGTAACACCTACTCCAACAAATATTATGGCAATATGTTATACAAAAAAGATATCTACGCATACGACTTTTTAAAGAAAATTATAAGCCAACCAATGTACAGAAACATAATGGTACAAAATGGCATCTTCAACAAATATATCTTGGATCAGATCTTGTACCATTACAATATTCATGGAGATTATGATGCAACTCTTTTGAGACAATTGGTCAACAAGGATGCTCTGTACAAAGTTTTGGTCCAGTATGGAATTGTTGATCAAACCGTATTGAGAGAATACGTTGACAATTTGTACTTTGGCTTAAATTACCTTTACAAAAACAACTTCTTTCAACAGACTCCAACAATGTCCTATAAACAGATCATGGGTTATGGCTTCTTACCTCAGTCCAAACCCACTACGGGATTATATTCATACGGAAAAAATTATTATGGAGATAATATGATGTATGGACAAAAATATTACGATCTCTTCCATAGATACAACCAAGGTAATACATGAGAATGATAAATTTTCTTTGAAAATTCATGTTTCCCTTATTTTCAGGATACTATGGAAAACTCTACAATCAATACCCTACAACTGAAGAACAATACTAAAGGTGGACTCATGAATTTAATTATATTTTCTGTTTAAAATTCAAATAAAATTCTAAAAAAGTTTCATGAAGACTTCTCATTGACGAAAATTCGCAAATATGATGTTCGGAAAACTATTGAATACCTAATTTTTTTGTTTTCAAACACAATGACTCCTTCGAGTCTTGTTCAAGTGATGCGGTAAAAACAATATGGTGATATTAGTATACAGAGTGTTTTACAATAAGGTGCTATAAATTTGCTACGCACTATAGGTCTCTGTCGCATTGTTTCTGAGATATGTTAAAATTCAAAGAAAAAATTGGTTTTTCGAAAGAATTTTCGACACCGTGCACGAGAAAATAATGGTACGCAAATGTTAATTTTCAACATGTAATTATTTTTGTAATCACCACATAATTCACATTTAGAATGGTATCTTGAATTTTTCACCTGCGATGAATACTTTTTGAGATAAAAATAGAATCATCTAATAGAGTTATGATTTTTTTCTATTAGTTCCAAAATCGTCTAAACACAGCTCAGTCCCTTCTTTTTCAAAAAATTCGTTACACATAAACCACATAGCGTTTCTTTTATTATTGAGGACATTCAACAAAGTTAGTGAACTTTCATACGAAAAGGGGTGATATGACTCTCCATTTAATCTACTGGGTAGGAAAAAAGGCCCAATCAAATAATCACCAATTATTTCAATCCATACATTAGCAGAAAATTGGTTATGAGTTTCTCTACTCTTTTGTGGATTATCCATTGCCCAAAAAATTAAAATGAATGAACTGAGCTGCCTCAATCTGTGTCTAGACGATTTTGGAAATAATCAAAGAATCATTTTGGAGAAAAACTCAAAATACCATTCCTACTGCGAATTATTTGGTGATAACGAAATCAATTTTAAATTTGAAAAAAAGCATTGGCGTACCTATTTTTCACTAAATTCATTAGGACAGAAGCACAGATGCCACATGTGAAAATCAAAAATTATTTCGAATTGAAAAAAATGTGTTTCGATTCGTACTAATAACATACCAAAGGCCAAAAAAATCGTGTACGGTGTTGAAAATATGTCCGAAAACCAATTTTTCCTTAATTATCAACACCCTCAGAAACAATATGTCAGAGACTCATAGTCCTTAGGGACCTTATTCTGAAACACCCCGTATTGTATAGATAATTACTTTCGGACAAAAAAGAATACACACTCAAAGGCTATGGTCGTATCTCAGAATGCTTCCCGCTCAGCAAAATTAATATATTGCCCTTTCTAAACGAATGAGTGTGAAAATTGAAGTACAACATTGATCGAAGTATCCTTTATAATTACATAAGAGTCAAAATTATCGATGATTCCTCAACAAATCTAAATATACCTGACTTTTTATAGGATAACATAGCTGTAAAAATATAAGTAAGTATTCCAATGATCTTATCATTCAATTTTCAAAAGAAAGTGATACACAAGATGAGAAAATCAATTATGATTTAATTATTGTAAATATTGATAACAAAATTATTGCAATTGCTTAAATTACAATTCCCGATGAGCATAACATTGTAGCCGTTCGATTTTATCTCGATATATATGCAATATTTGTGTATCATTGTTGTCAAAATTCTTGCTCCAGCATAACATTAAGGAACTTGTCCATAATGTGGATACATACTTTTAGGTTTCTTTCTATCCGTCAAAATTTGCAAGTGAAACTTTCTCATTAATATGTATCATTTCTTCTCAGCAGACCAAGTTATAAATTTGTCTTTAATTCGTAAATAGCCTTTGACTTAAGCCCTGATCTTCAACATCACTTGGCTACAGGTCTTCAGAACTTGAATCACTTATTTTGTGAAAGTAAATGACAACCGTGCATTCAGGCTTCTTCTTTAGTGAAATCTCGACCTGATATGAAGTGATGGCAGTCAGTATACAGGGTTTTCCTTTTAAGTTGGTATTAGACGTTTTAGGAGAACTAGTGAATATTTCGTTCTGAAATTTTAGGTGCAGCCCTGAGGGTGAAGGAACTCTTCGCCTAAAATATTTTCAAGTCGACAGTGTTGCCACGTCTATCTCAAACGCATATCTACTTTCTTATTTCAAATGGAACTACCTATATTTTCATTTATGTATCGATCCAATACCAAATTTGCTGTATAACGCACTAAAAAAAATTCTCTGCTATGCACTGTTGCCAGTTATTCACAAATTCCAGAAACTTTTGACATTTGCATCGCCAGTTTGGAAATGCAATATCTCGATTATTTTTTATGCGAACGGAACCAAAATCAGCAGTCTCATAGTAAAGACTCCGTGCATTCATGTGATATATTCAGTATTTTGATACATCGTAAGGTTTTTCGACGATATTGCTCCGAAAATGTGAAACTCAAAATTGAAATATTTCGAGATTTTCAAATGGTAACCCAATATTTATTTCACAGCATTCGATTCGAAATAAAAAATGAATGGCAGTCTCCTTTTACACTAATTATTTATTTTGGATATTTTTCGAATGAGATGAAAAATACTCAAATTTTTCAGTATTTATAGTTCATGATCTATGGTTCTGTTTACGATGAAATGACTCAATGATGATGGGGTAAATTATTATAGTATATTCTATGGTTGAAATCATAAAAAGTGTTCGATTATCATGGATGTCATAGAAAAAAGTTTACCCATATTATTTAAACACGATTCGGGTTGTTTCACAATTCACGGGGAATGCCAAAAAATTATTGAAAATACCTGTAGGACCTTTAACAATCGTTATTCACATTTAGCACGAATTATCGGAAAGAAATTCCAAAAATTGTTTAGGCTTTCTGTAAACCTGGCCCTATGTTCATGACCTCAACAATAGGATTCATTCCGAGAATTCACTTTATAATCACACAGCATTATGTCCTTGAACATGACTATAAAAACTGAAAAATTTCAGTATTTTTCATCTCATTTGAAAACTGTCTAAAATAAATAATTAGTGAACATAAGGCCAGGATTACAGAAAGCCTAAACAATTTTCGGAATTTCTTTCAAGTCATTCTTACTAAAAGTGAACAACGATTGTTAAGATCCTACAAGTCCTTTTAATAATTTTTTTGCATTTCCCGTGAATTGTGAAACAACCCGAATCGTGTTTGAATAATATGGGTAAACTTTTTTTATGACATCCATGATCATCGAATACTTTTTATGATTTTAACCATACTTCAACAATTCACGCCATAATCATAGAATCATTTCATCGTAAACAGGACCATAGATCATGCACTTATAAATACTGAAAAATTTCAGTATTTTTCATCTCATTCGAAAACTATCGAAAATAAATAGTTTTTGTAAGAGGAGACCGCCTCGGTGGCTGCAAGGACATGGTGTGTGCCTACAAGTACTTGCGATGCTGTAGGTCTGGGTTCGAATCCTGGCGTGGGTATGGATGTTTGTGTATGTCCTAGTATGTCTAAGAACAAAAATTGTAAGAGTGGTATGTAAGATGTGAATGAGAGTCTTAAGTGTTAAATTGCAATCTATGATATAATGATATGTTCGTTGCCTAGATGGTCTAAGTTACCAAGGGCATTGTGAAAGGATGATGAATGAATGAATGTGTAAGAGGAGACTGCCATTCATTTTTTATTTCGAATCGAATGCTGTAAAATAAATATTGGGTTGCCATTTGAAAATCTCGAAATATTTCGATTTTGAGTTTCACATTTTCGGAGCAATATCTTCGAAAAACCTTACGATATATCAAAATACTGAATATACCACATGAATGCATTGAGTCTTTACTATGAGACTACAGAGTTTAGTTCCGTTCGCATAAAAAATAATAGAGATATTGCATTTCCAAACTGGCAATGCAAATGTGAAAAGTTTCAGAAATTTGTGAATAACTTGGCAACAGTGCATAGCAGAGAATTTGTTTAGTGGATTGTACTGCGAATTTGGTATTAAATCGATACATAAATGAAAATATAGGTAGTTCCATTTGAAATAAGAAAGTGGACATGCGTTTGAGATAGACGTGGCAACACTGTCTACTTGAAAATATTTCAGGCGAAGAGTTCCTTCACCCTCAAGGCTGCACCAAAAATTTCAGAACAAAATATTCACTAGTTCTCCTAAAACGTCTAATAGGCCAACTTAAAAGAAAACCCTGTATATATTCATGTTCTAAAATTCTTCTGTATTAATATTCTATGTCCACTTTATTTGAAACACATCCTTGAAATAAAAATTGAAAAAATTGAATGCCATACTTCATGAATTGGTCAACAACTACTCCTGAAGTTTTAAACTGTTCATAAAGAACTTCGATGAAAACAGATACCTAAACAAAAATCTAAGCTGCATTTTTAATTACTCTTGAAGTGAACATGTTTGAGGATCACCACATACTCAGATATTTTACGAGACGTTTGCACAAAGAAAAATCACATATATATTAAAACATGAATTTATTCCTATAATCTTTCACATTTCAAGAGCTTAAATATTCAAACTTTCATTGAAACAACATCAGTTCATCATTCATCTCTTTCTGAGTATCCATTTTATGCCCAAGAAGGTCTTGGTTAAGCATATATATGTTCCATAAGTTATTCCTTGTGGTCATGTCACTAAAACGAAAATAATTGTTAATTGTAATTTTGAATCTATTTCAGTATTCATGCATATTTTTCTCATTTGGCTTGAGAAACATTCTTTAAATTTCTATTTTGAATATTACGTTACTCGAAAGATTTCAAATAATACCTATATTACTTTCAAAATTGGTGAGGCATTTTCAGAAGAAAAATTTGAATCTGAGTGCAAATGCTTGTAAAGCATTTTCGTATTCCTCAATAGATTTGATTATATAACTCAATTCATAATAATTGAACTTCAAGGAGATTTCTTTTTCTGACAGTGATTCCAGATTTCTGAATTATTTTTTCGATCTAGTTTGGTGTATTCATTAATATTTTCTGTTCGGTTGGTACTTACCTACTCCATATCACGGATATCAAACACATAAATTGATTTTAAAAATAAGGTGGGTATGTGCAGGACGAGTGGAATTTGAAATTTGCTTTTGGTGTTGAGAACAGATAATATATGTCTTCGATTTTTTCTTTGAATATACCACATAAAAAAACAGCATATATCTTGAATTAGAATCAAAAAGCAAAAATTTGGCATCATCATCAAACATGAACATTTTCTAATCTTAATCACTATTGAAGATATTTTGGTACTTTTCAGGGAAACTGTGTTATTTTTCCTCAGAGTGTATAACCGTTTTATGAAATAATATAGTACACTCGATAATACCATGCAAAAAATAACGTGCTCACAAAATCTATTCATGAAGTAACTAAATATTTTGAATACAAATTCAAACTAACGAGTCCTTCACCATTATTGGAAATGGCCAGTAGGCTGAATGTGTCAATGTCTTAATTTTCGATAAAAAATCGAAATCTGATCATATGACGTCAAATTTCTTCCATCTGATGAATTAGGTATATTCATATTTCTTGATATCAAACAACAGAGCGTGCCTAATAGCGTATGTGTGAGCTGAGGAAAGTATGACAGGACACCATGCAATTCTGCGTATGATTCAAGAGAATAGAGGTAAAACCTCCGGAAAAAACTCTGCCTCACTGTATTAGTGTATTGTATGTACAAAAATGAGCTGAATTTAATCAAATTAAAAGACTTCTCCTTCATAATATAAAGGGTGACTGGTGACGTAAGAGACAACGGCTAACTGGAGATATATCATAGGACCTCAAACTGAATGAGGATTGTGGGTTTAAATGTCCCATAAGGCTTTTAGTTTCGGAGATACAGCTTTAACTATAAACTCCCATATCTTCGTCAATATAGCAAACTTTTCGCTAATTCTTGGCAAGCTTGTTACTATACATATTCTCCATCAGATAGAAAAAAAATGTTCAAAAATCGCAGGTCCGTATTCAAAAATTTCAATTTCCGTGTCAGGTGAGAAATATCACTCGGTATATGAGATAAAAAAAATTCGAATAGAAAATTGGAATCTGCAAAAAAACTGAGTAAAAATCTGTTTTTAGTTTGAATGGCACAAATTTTTTATAGTTTTTATGATGTTGAAAGTCGAATATTAAATTGAATCATATTTAATTAAAGAAACATACTATTCCTGATAAAAAAAACACTGAATTTGGGATGCTTCAAATCCTGACGCATTTTAAATATACCTCCACATCTTGAAATCGCTTTTTATTAATATATCGATAATTATTATAAGAAAATTCAAAAAACAATACAAACGCAAAAAGAAGAACAGTAGCACATATGATTCATAAAATAATCAAATGAACAAATGCTCGATATGACACCCATTCCCCTCACACACTTATTGGCTCTTTTGAACAATTGAAGTACTTTTCAGAAACACTGGATTTCATCTCGAGAAAAGTTTGACTTAAATTTATCAATCTCAGAACCCCTGAACAATAATCCATCTGGTACTTATGTTTTCAACAAAATTTATTCAAACTTTTCTCGAGCTGAAATCCAGTGTTTTTGTTCTATCAAAAGTATAATTTTTCATCTTGTGGATATGAAAAGTACTTCAATTGTTCGAAAGAACCAATAAGTGTGTGAGGAGAATGGTTCTCATATTGAGAATTTGTTTTTTTGGTTCTTTTCGAATCATATGTGCTACTGTTCCTCTTTTTGTGTTTATATTGTTTTTTCAATTTTTTTTATAATATTGATAGGTAAATTGATAAAAAGGGATTTAAAGATTTGAAGGAATATTTGAAATGCGTAAGGATTATTCAAGCATCTGAAAATCAGTGTTTTTTCTATCAGGAATAGTATGTTTCTTCAATTAAATATGAATAATTTGTACGAGTAATATTTGACTTTCAACATATCATAAGAACTATAAAAAAATTGTACCATTCAAATTAAAAACATATTTTACTCAGTGTTTTTGCAGATTCCAATTTTCCATTTCAATTTTTTTATCCCATACACCGAGTGATATTTCTCACCTGACACGAAAATTGTAATATTTGACTTTCAACATATCATAAGAACTATAAAAAATTTGTACCATTCAAATTAAAAACATATTTTACTCAGTGTTTTTGCAGATTCCAATTTTCCATTTCAATTTTTTTATCCCATACACCGAGTGATATTTCTCACCTGACACGAAAATTGAAATATTTTAATACAGACCTGCAATTTTTGAAAAAATTTTCTTTGTAATATTGACTTTCAACATATCATAAGAACTATAAAAAATTTGTACCATTCAAATTAAAAACATATTTTACTCAGTTTTTTGCAGATTCCAATTTTCCATTTCAATTTTTTTATCCCATACACCGAGTGATATTTCTCACCTGACACGAAAATTGAAATATTTTAATACAGACCTGCAATTTTTGAAAAAATTTTCTTTGTAATATTTGACTTTCAACATATCATAAGAACTATAAAAAAATTGTACCATTCAAATTAAAAACATATTTTCCTCAGTGTTTTTGCAGAGTCCAATTTTCCATTTCAATTTTTTTATCCCATACACCGAGTGATATTTCTCACCTGACACGAAAATTGAAATATTTCAATACAGACCTGCAATTTTTGAAAATTTTTTCTTTTCGATCTGATGGAGAATATGTAAAGTAACAAGCTTGCTAAGAATCAGCGGAAAATTGCCATATTGACGAATAAATAATAGTTTATAGTTTTAACACTTTTGGAAAAAACACCCTGTATCTCTGAAACTAATACCCTTATGGGACATTTAAATTTAAACCCACAATCCTGATTCAGTTTGAGGTCTATTCCAGTTAGCCGTTGTCCCTTACGTCACCAGTCACCCTGTATACAGAAATTCTTCCTCGCATTAAAACAGAGACTTGAAAGTAGTCAACAAAACTGAACGAATTCGTTCACTTATACAAACATATTCCGTATTTTTTCAAAGCGTTCAAAGGAAAATTTCCAATAATTTTTTAGTCTCAATCAAGTGAGGTTCAGAACTTGAGCTGTATTAATAATGTTTGACCGTTTTCATTAATCGGTTCATGAAGAATTTGGTACATATTACTGAAAAAACTAAGTTGAAACTTACTCGTTCATCATACTGGTATGCCCAAGTGGTAAGTTTTGGTTCATTCTCATCAAGTGGTTAATAGTGTTAATATTAGTAGGTGTCATATCTTCCAACTGCATCATTGGTGTCATGCGGTCATTGTCTATCATATGATTTATTCTCATCTGCATCGTTGGCATACGCATTGTTTGCATCATCATGGGAGACATGCGACTTCTCATTAG
Source organism: Propylea japonica (assembly GCA_013421045.1). Classification (NCBI taxonomy): domain Eukaryota; kingdom Metazoa; phylum Arthropoda; class Insecta; order Coleoptera; family Coccinellidae; genus Propylea; species Propylea japonica. The sequence goes on along the minus strand of CM024245.1, from coordinate 6,341,927 downwards.
GTTCAAGCAAGAACTGTCCCTGCATAGCCACCATGGCATACTCCTCATTTCTAACATACCGTTCAATTCATGCATATCTGGGGTTTTGTGTAACGCCATGTTCATCATTCTTGGGGTTATCTTCGTTTCCATTTCCATCGACCATGGCATATGGCTTCTATCAATGGTATTATCCATTCTATAAATATTTGGAGTTTCATATAGCAGCATGTTCATTGTTGATGGGGTCTTTTCCAACATCAAACGATGCAAACAGAGAGAATCCTTGCACATCCACCATGGCAGTCCAGAAAATTCTTGTCTAGCCATTATATCTGGTGTTGTCCGCTGTAAACCCAATTTGGTCCAGAAGTTCCATGGTTGAGAATTTACCATGAGATTTCCAATATCACTATGGGTGATGAGGTTTTCATCATGGAATTTATCAGTTAACACAGAGGTCGCAGCTAGAGTGGTCACGACGGAGAGAATCACGAACAATTTCATTTTGGAACCTGAGATGAAGTCAACTATTTTCGAAACACCGAAGCAGTGAATTTATACTCAAAGTTATCTTTTTTTGGGGATGATGAAATTTCGATGGAATTTACTGACCTAGCTCATCCTTCAAATACATAAAAATCTTTTGATTTTTTGAACACTGCTTGTTATTTCAATCGTGAAATTAACTGATCGAATCAATAAGGATTATTGTGATTTATTTCAATATGGAATTTGCTACAAATATGATACATAATGTAGGGAAACAAAAATACGTTGATAACTATTTAGGTACTTTGATATTATTGTTTTTCATTGCCAACCTTTGATGAGATAGGTTCATGTTAATTGATTATTTTCAAAATTGAGATACATGGTACCGAATAAATGCGATTATATTCGTAAATAGTTATTTAAGAATGGTAACATGTGAGAAGAAATTTCAAAGAACTATATCTGCATCTGCATAGTACAGGGGCGTAGTGACCGGTGTTCGGCGTGTTCGAAGAACACGGGCCCGGGCTTGGACCTGGGCGACTATACTATTTTTTCTTGCACAATAAATCCTTCATTTTGTACTAAAACCAACTTATCTCCGAAACTCTAGTTAAAATTATCAATTCATATCAGCAATATGATTGTTATTAAAATTTACCACATCGCACAAATGAAAACGTTGAATCAACAATTCCTTATTTATATTTATATTCTTCTGGTGAAAATTGCTATCCCCGTAATCATTTTGAGGCCTGGACAAATCGTACCGAACTCTTTGCATGAAGCGTGTCGGCATTCTATTTAGGGGATAATTACGTTAACGTCACCAGATGTTCGCTTTATTGGGGCGGCTTCTTTTTGAGCGGCTTCTTTGATGTAGGATTCTTCATGTACATAGGGAAATTTTTTTGGACTAGGGGGAAAATGCGAAAACATTTCACTTCTATTCCTATTCTAGAGAAATAAGTACCTATTCGAATTTGAAACGACGTTGTGCTTGTGAGTGTGTTCAGAGTGAAAGTTCTAAAATTCTTGACTTTTTTTAGTGTTTTTGAATTTCTGGACTTTGAGTGTTATTGAAGGTGAGTTCTATAATTCATCACGTGGCTGATTTTTTCGTTAGGCGCCTCTCTTAATATGAAAAATGCGGGTCAGTCTTTGGGGATTGCTGATAGAATTTAAAACTAAGTGAATTGTATCGTCGAGTTATCAGATTATTACTTTCGAATAATTTTCGGTATATAATCAAGGATAAATGTTCGAATTGGTAATTGGTCACTAACACTTCTTTATAAACCAAAAATAATTAGAAAAAAGAGCCTAATAGCTCGACGATATAATTCACAAGTTTACTTCGTTATGGTCTCAAGAAATCTTGCGAGAATTATTGTCAATTATTTCTATAAAAATGAAGTTGCCCGAACATTAAGTATAGCTAATATTGTGACTAATTTTGCAAATTCGAAAGCCCGCAAAAAAAGTTTTGATTGTGCTTTGTTTCATCTTTTTTTTGTGTTTATTATATTAATAATACCTAATATATTTATATGTTAATTTGGTTTTAATATTATTTCGTTTTTTGTTTCATTTTGCTTATAGTTGTTATTTGTTGTACCTAGTGTTATTTTGTTAGTTGGTTATATTTATATGTTGAAGGTACCCACGTACTTTGTATTGTCACTATTCTAATATAAGTGACAAAGAAAATGTGGTTTTATTTTGTCCTCATCTAATTTTTTTAATTATGTAACCAGCAGGCAGCGCTGCTAGTGAGGGTAGGGGCCCGGAAAATATCTTGAACACAGGCCCGTGGTGGCGTTACTACGCCACTGGCATAGTAACATAAAGAATCGAACTGAAGGATTTCGAAGAGATAATAATTAGAAGAATATTATTATTATTATTATTATTAATACTTTATTTGCTTTAATACATACATTTGTATGCTTAGCATCGTCAATGTACAAAAAAAATATATGAAGCAATGATGATGAAACAACAAGAAATTAACTTTCACTTCAAATTATTTAAGAATTCTTCAATGTTGTATGGACAGATCTCCAATATAAGTTTTTTTGTTTCTCGTCTGAATCTCACCAAGGACATTTCTCTAATTGGTACTGGGAGAGAATTGTATAATTTTATAGCCGAATGAATGTAGCTCTTATGTGTTAGGCTCAAATGATGTCTAGGGCCGAGGAGATTTTCACACCATGTCTAGTGTTATAACTATGAGTGCTATTTACCGTTATATATTTAAAAATATTTTTTTTTACAAAGTTAACAGACTGATATATATAGAGACCTGGAAGAGGCAATATATTAAGTTCTTGAATAGCGGTCTACAACTATCGAGTGCCTTCCTCCCTGAAATGATCCTAATTGCTCTTTTTTGCATCTTGAAAACCTGTTCCACATCGGTCGAATTCCCCCAGAAAATTAGGCCATATGAAATCCTTGATTGAAAAAGTCCGAAGTATGCGGACTTAACAACACTTGAAGGTGCTATCAGAGTGAGTTTACGTAGTAGGTATGTGAGTGGAGACAATTTTGAACAAAGATTATATAGTATAAAGATCGGAAACGACACGACTACAGTGTATGAGCGCCATCTCTGGGTCAAATGTGAACTAATGTCACTATAGAAGGGTTAAAATTCTGGTTCTATGATTATAAGTTTCGAAATCAATATACATGGGAAATGTCATTGATATAAAAAAGTGCCAATCAATTCGTTTGCATAAATATTATTTCACTTCGAACGGCTTTTGCCGTTAGTGTCGTCTCGAAAAAAGTGGAAAAAAGATTAGTTTGTACCCTTCAGCAATGAAAATTACGAACGAGATAGTGAAACTGGATGATCAACTGGTGTTTTATGGATGTATGCAGGTAAAGCTATGTCTTGGCTTGATCAACGTCAAACATCTGTTGCTATTTCCACGATAGAGGCAGAAATAGTGGCTGATAGTGAAGCTGCACGGAAAATAAAAGGGTTGAAGTGACTATTCAGGAAAAGTTTTCCGTCAATTCAAACAGTGATGGTGGACAACGAAGCTGCAATTGAACTGAGCCAGAAACTGGAATTCCACAGACGCACTAAGTATATTCATATTAAATCCATGTATAAATCTTACAATAATACCCTAATATTTCTGTAATATCTTCTATAAATGCATTATAAAAATATTACACATGAAATACTGAATTTTATTGAAAATTATGGATTTAAAATATAAAATGAACATCCTGAAGGGAATACGAATTTCGCATCAATTCTTATTACAGTTTTCTTTATATGATTTCTAATCCAAATTACAGATTTTATATAAAAATTGATCTTCAGTGCCATCTCTGGGTCAAATGCGAGGTCAAATGTGAACTAAAAAATGTAGTCGTTTTTTAGTACTACGAATGTAGGGCCGTTTCCTATCTTTCTATACTCTATAATCTATGATTTTGAAGTTAATTCTCTGATATGTGTTTTCCAATTCAAGATATTATCAATATATACCCCTAGAAATTTGACACATTCTACTTCCTGACGTTCTTTTAGGGAAATGGTCATTATATTTGTTTTTCCCACGTTTAGGGACAAATTGATTGAGGCAAACCAGTGGGATAAGCTCTGAAGGGCGGTTTCGGATTCTTGTCTAAGTTGTGCTACAATTACTCCTTTTATGAGCTGGGTAGTGTCATCAGCAAACTGAATAGTTTTATTTGTGGGAAATGTCTTAGGGAGTTCATTTACGTATACGATGAACATTGGTGGTCCAAGATTTGAACCTTGAAGAACACCAACACTTATTTTTAGAGGTAAAGAGGTACTCCCCTCATAATAAACAATCTGTGTACGATTGGAAAGGAAACAGGTAATAAGACTAAGCGCATTTCCCCTTATTCCATAGCAAGCTAGCTTTTCCAAAAGAATTTGGTGAGATACACAGTCGAACGCTTTGGATAGATCGCAGAATATCGCACAAGTAGACTCGCCACCCTCCAAACCATCGACAGCATAGGATATTAACTCATTAATTGCATCAATAGTGGACAATTTCTTCCGAAACCCGAACTGATATGGTGACAGTAAGTCACATTTTTCTAAAAAGAAATCAATCTATTGCTTAAGCAAATTTCAATAGGCTTTGAAAGAACTGGGGTGATGGATACAGGTCGATAGTTATTTTTATCATTCTCATCTCCCCCCTTGAAAATGGACAGACTTTACTGACTTTTAATCTGTCGGGGAATAAACCAGAAGAGAAACACTTATTAATAATTAAGTATAGTCAGCGGAATTGTCAAACCTTTTTCTAGTTTTTTAATGATTTTGTTGCTCAAACCGAAAATATCAAGCGCCGTACTATTACTCAAACTCTTTATAATGTTGCTGACTTCGCATGTTTCAGCCGGCTTAAGGAATATTGTATGATTATTATGAATGAATTTGGATGGATTATAAGAGTTTGAGTTGAAATCCTCGAGTTTAGTTGTTATCTCTTTTGGAATGTTCACGAAAAAATGTTGAACTCGTCCGCAGTAATAAGAGCAGATTTATTCTTCTTTGTATTTTTAGATTGGTCGTTATAATTCCCCACATTGTTCTTGGTTTATTGATACTATTTTTGATCTTAACAGAATAAAAAAGTTTTTTCGTTTTTGAATTTTATGTCTGTAATATTTTTTATATTCAGTGATGTAATCTGTTATATCTATTTTGTCGTTGCTCTTATTTAAGGAAACCAACAAATTCAAATTATCTCTACATTTTTTCAATTCATGATTGAACCATTTCTTGTCTTTATTTTTAACATGAACTGTTTTACTTTTTATCGGTAAACATCGATTGAAAATCGACATGAACTCATCAAAAAATTTATCGAAAATCTCATTAACATCTGATGACGAATCCAACATTTCATACCAGTCAATCTCCTTCAAGAGTCTAATACATAATATAAATGACCGATGCAGGTTTCGTAAGAAGCTCTTTTGACATGCACCTTCTGTGAGTTTGCACTTAATACGTTCACGGAATTTCACAGTTCAACGGAAAGTTTCAACGTGAAAATACAAGTGAAAGTGGACGTGTATTTGAGATTTTTCATACCTCTTGAATTCTTGAAATAATTGCGTTGCCTATTTTCTTGTTTTTTTCCTTGTGCATCTTCTTTGTCTCCTCAAACAGTAATTCTGTTTTGCAGTCAACTCATTTTTGTTTAGTACATTTTGTGAATTTTCGACGGTGGTGGGTATCAAATTATAGGCATATGTATACGCCTAGGTAACCTCCCAATGTCCTGAGGGGGCTTTAGCCTCTCAAAATTGAATGGAGAAGAGGATTGAGTGATACATTCTTGATTTGAAAAGTCTTGGAAGACTTTTTACGAAGGTGTATGAAAGACGTTATTTTGGTGAACCACCATCGTTATTTTTGCAATGTTCAATTTCATTTTCATTAAACCCCTCTAGAAACTCAAGAACATTGAATTTCAATATTCACTCAAGTGATAAGACAGTACAGAAGAATCTATTGGTCTCATTTTTCATCTTATAATTCAATATTGAGTAAGATTTCCCGAAAATTTTTCATAAAATGATCAGTTATTTATATCGAACAACAATTCAATTCAGGATGGTATTCAATGGAAAGAACAATTCAGTATACAGATTTGATTTCGAATTTCGAAGAATCAGAACACAAATCATCACACTTTTAAAAATGACAATTTAAAATATCGATTTTTTGTAAACTCCTATCTCTTAAACCAATACAAAACCTTCGGCAGGTAACTTGTTTTTTTATATTTTCCTTATTTCTGTTTCAAGTTTATTGTATGTTTGTTATATAACTAATTATCAAGTAATAAATTGATCAGATCTGTAATATTGGAACTGTTTGCAAAATAAAATACAGAAATTGATAAATAAATCCTGAAATTTCAATTCTTCCACCTAAATTCTACCAAAACAAAGTTAGAAAGAATTAGTTTTTGTCAAATTATTTTCTGTTGTAATTGAAAAACATATATAAATAGACAGCTTTCTGATAGCAATTCTATCCCAACTAAATGTGTTTCTTTATTGCATCTGTGAGTTGAATGTAATTCAGCTAATGCCTCTAAATCTGATATTGCGAAGATTTCATGAATTTCGTCCAATTATTTCAAGTATAATGCTCCACTGAAGGTACATAGGGCATTAATGACCTTTTTATCAAAGGAATAAACGTCAAATTATTCAATTTGGTGAAGCCGTTTGAAAGATATTGCATTTTGACGGTAACCATAGATCCTGTTTTATTAATATAGATATTCCTGTTAGGTATTCCATTTATTTCATCTATATGCGTGTTGGTTATCATGAAAGACTTGGATAGAAAGCAGATATTTATTTTTGAAAATATAGGACATGGTCCATATGAACGCATTCAACTATGCAGGAATTCCGTGTTGAAAATCCTACAAAATAGCAGTTCGCATTCTCGCTGATACAGAATTCAACAGGAATACGAACAGTTACCCCTGTTTACATATAGTCTTGACTGCCCTCTAGCTCAATGAATGAAAAACAATAATACGGTTGGCAATATAACGGACGCAGATATGTGAGTGATGTGAAGAATCCATAACGTGTGCTTTGCTATAGAACAACTGTGTTCGCGAACTTTCTCTTTGTATTTCAGCATTCCACAAATGACATCGTTTTTTGCATGAAGACTGAGGTATTTAATCCTTCACAGTTCAGCTGAAATAGGAAATAGATCAAGCCAATAAATCACCATCAACGTTGTATCTACGCTGACTAGATCCTCGGAATGCATCAAATTTCATCAACGAAAAATCATATACATTGGTGAGGCCTATTGTCATCTCGTACCCAAAATTTGGTGAATCAGTGCCTTTAGGAAAACCAATAACAATGCTCTAAGGTCGAGATAGTACCAGGGAGCCAGAATTTGTATTGCCTGTGACAGTCACACAGGGGGTGAAACGCTAAAAGTAAAATCTACAACACGGACATAGGTACGTCTCCCCATTATTTTGGGGGCGGAGCCAAGCAGTGACGTATGTCTGAGCTAAATCCAAGTTATGTCAAATTTAAATGGGATGGGATGTCATTGTCAGTGCTGCCATTTTTATTGTTTGTGTGTTGTTTTTTTGAGTCGAAGAAGGAAGTGAAAAAGTTTAGTTTCAAGTGGAATAATTGTTTAAATATTGCCAATATGAAAGTAGAGCACTAGAAAGATAGGTATGCCAGACAGGCTGACTGGGTCCAACCATAGACTCGAAAATTACAGATGTTAATGCCAATTTCTCAATTATTGTGCTCTATTGTTAGTTGCGTGCTTTTTTTGAAGAATAGTTAATAGAAAATATTGATTTTTTATTCAAAACAATAAAGTTGGAGACTAGACAGGTGAGCATAAGCATTTATTCGATTACAGATTTCATTTCATTCGAATGTTCTGTAATTTTCGAGTCTGTGGTTGGACCCAGCATGGCTGTCTGGTATACTCCCTTTTTCAGAACCTTAATGAAAGTATATGTGAGGAGATTGAAGTTATATTTTCTGTTTCTTTGATATGCAATAAGGTTAAAGTAATCATTCTTTTTTTGGATGTATCTTTGCCTTACGAATGAATCGGTGTTATTGTGTACTGTGTAGTGACTACCTATAGTGACTTAACATGATTTTTTTAATACAAGTGTTGATTTTCTATACGTATTATATGAACAAATGCTTCAAAATTTGTCAACAATTGCTCGGAAGTTTTTCAACTGTACTCAAATTGTAAGACCTGTGGTTGATCATGAATGTTTGTTAGTTCAAAACATTCAATAGTTATGTATTGTACAATTGAGCCTAATAAAATAATTATTTTTATAATGTATATTTTCTTTCAAATCTGTCTTTTAATTCCGAAACAATAGGAAAAGCAAGTAAAATAAATAAAAAATATATATTATCTTCTTTCTCCCTCTTTTTAGAACACAGAGCATTGTCAAAATTCGGGACGAAACCATAGAACCTCTCTCTTACAAAAAGCGACCACCCCTCAGAATCCAATCGCCCCATTTATTTTTGACGTTTCAAATGTCACGCGTGTTGTAAGGGTTTAGTAGGCAAATAGCACTTGTTATATTTTATGTTCTGTGCAGTCACATTACATTAACTCACAACACTGGCTAAGCACAACAAGCTCGTTCTATACCTTTTAAACAAATTGAGAATAATCAAAATGGTAAACACAATCGAATTGGGAATAAACACATTCGGAATGGGACTAATCAATCTCATATTAGGAAATTAAATTTTCATTCGAATCTATGGATAATTATGTACTGAGGGATGTTCCTGAATTGATACGAAAGATTTAAGGGGGTGATCCTCAGATCATTTTAAATCAAGTTAAATTTTTTCTTAAAAACTGATTGAAAAATGTGGTAGGTCACCGAGATATTTTGAACTAACAATTATTTTTTAAATTCTTCGTTCAATTTGTGACAAAACACCTCTTTTTTCTTTATCTCGTGTGGGTCGAAGTTTTTATATGCGAGAAAATGAAACATCTTAAAGCGCATTTGTCATTACCTTCTCACATAATGTTGACGCTACCTTGAGATGTTTTATTTTTTTTGCATAAAAACGATACCCCTCACAAAGAAGGAAAAACATATATTTTCTGGCAAATTCAACGAATAATTCAAAAATAATTGTTAGGTTGAAATATCTCAGTGGCTTATCACTTTTTTTAGTCATTTTTTAAGTGAAATTTTAACACTCTGTATCTTGAAAACAATGTATTTCCGGACCTATATTAATTGGAGCTTTTCTTCATGAAATGATGTGAGAAATCACCTCCAGTCAACACAAAGACGTCGCTTAGATATCCCAGCGATATCTTTTCGGGAGATTGTGAGTACTTTTGTGATGTCCATGCGAGGTTGCTGGGAAGTGAGAGCTCTATATCTCCTCCAAATTTCCGCCTCAGAGATATTCTAAGAGAGTTCTCAAAGATATCCCTTGTGGAAATTCTCAAACTGCTCACATTGGGAGGTCAACGGGATATTCGCATAAACCTACCACTGTGACAAGTATAAGAACTTCCCAACAACCTCCGCATTGTGAGATTTTTGGAGAATATCCGAAGCGAGCTTTTTGAGAATATCTCAGGGACCTCCCAATGTGAACAAAATGAGAAATCTTATTATTTTGATAATTCACAGAACCCATAAAATTTAATGGATCATCCTTTCAAATAGATTGTTTTCTCCGAAATTCGCTATGATTTCAAGTAAATAGTTTGTGTTTTTTAAACTGGTCTAAATTTATCTATTTTCATACGAAATTTCCGTTGATCTCCACTTTTGTAGTTTAATTGTTTTTTCGTTAGAAATTTTGATTCACTTTCCAGAAAAAGTTCAGGTAGATCTTAATATTATTATAATTTTCAATTTTTTTCGGATTTCGAAGCATTGGAATATATCATTTCCAAAACTGTTTTCACTAGCTAGTTTGAATGATGCAGAAAGAAAGCATTTAAATTGATATTTATTTTTTCAATTTATTTCAGGGGAATTGCACTAAACTGTTTTGCGGTTTTCATTACATTAAATGAATAACGGTTTGAAATAACAAATATCTAGAGAAAAGCAGTTGAAAAAAGTAATTAATCTGACCAAGTAGAGAAACTTTGATTGTTGTTTACATTAATTCACTGCATAATGGCAAAATAATTTGGTGCAATATGCCCTGGTATCAAAGTTGGTCGGATGGGATAAACAATTTTAGTGATCTCCTTATTCATGTTTATTTCATTCAATTATCGATATAATTATAATTTTAAATCTTTAAATAGATTGAACTTTCGTAAAGCAGTAAAAAAGTGTAGAGGAATATCTAAATGACATTCTTTAGTTTAAGTTTTTTTTTCTGACATGTCCTATGCATTGTGAAATGTCTTTCAGGATGAATAAAACTATTCTGTTAAAAAAAACTATGGTACAAGAAATCTGCATATTTTATCGGTTCCTAACCATAACACGAGCAAATTTGAGAAGTCACCCATGTACCAATGTATAAAATTGTACAATAAATTGCCGAATGACATAAAATCTTTAAATAGATTAAACTTTCGTAAAGCAGTAAAAAATCTAGTGCTGCAGAAATGCTATTATAGTGTAGAGGAATATCTAAATGACATTCTTTAGTTTAAGTTTTTTTTTCTGACATGTCATATGCATTGTGAAATGTCTTTCAGGATGAATAAAACTATTCTGTTCTATTCTATTTTATCCTCATTCTTTTTTCACCACGAACATTGCATCAGTCAATATTGGGAGAACACCTCAAATTCTTTTTTGGTGTCAATGCATCTACAAAAATAAATACACATATGTAATTAGAAAATGAAATTTACCAGGTGACCAGGTTTCAATATTAGTCAAACAAATTTATAATACTTACCAATAACGATGTTTATTATAGAATTCTCGAAAATAATAATTTCGTAAGGAGCTTGCATTTTTAAAAATACATACGCATCGCATAAATTCTACTGCGTAACTGAAGAACACTGTTACCCTGAAGAAATAACAGGCCGTAAGGCTTCAATGAAATTTTCAAAAATTACTCCTTTGGAATGGAAATATAGCAGATATTTTTTTAATATTAATTGATTTTTTACATACTACGATATATCTTCATATTATGCACGTGTAACGATGAGTGGAACTATAGATGATTGCACACAGATGACCCTTCATGTATATACCTATCTATTTAAAATAGAGTACCTTCTTGGGTGAAATACGATGAGAGTATTCTTCACTTTACAAGAGATTTTGCAAAAATGTGGCCCTAATTTTCTTCTCTCTTAAGGCCAAATTTCGAATCTATCAGAATATTAACTTACGGTTGTATAGGAAATGAAAATAAGTTTCAGTAATAGTATATTATATTATAAGGATTAAAAGTGCATCTTTTTTTACGAGCAATATTTGCAGTTGCGAGGCGCAGCCGAGCGAATGCAGAATTGCGAGTTAAAATAGGCACTTTTAATCCGAATAATATATACTATTTTTTCTCCAACCAAGTCAAAATTACAATAAAATTGGTTTTTCTACAAACGTCAAAAAATGACAAGGTTCGCGCATTAGCAAGAATATGCGAAGTGACCCTTTTTTTCATTTCCTTTGTTACTATGACACCGTGCGCGAAGTAGTGTGCGAAATACTTACTTCGCACACTGCATGTAAACTATATGGGATTTATATATTTTAACTTGGTAAATTTCTTGAAATCCACGTTTTCTTTAACATTGAGTGTTTCTTTCAACATATAATATATTGCCCATAGTTATAATACCTAATTACTTAATTTGGAAAAACAGTTCAAACCAGTTCAATATTTTTTTCATATTAAGCTAAGCGTTTGTAGAAAAAATTTTGTTTGCATCTCATGCGCGAAATACTTTGGTGATCTCGACTATTTTTTTTAACTCGGCTGCGCCTCGTTAAAAAAATCAGTTCTCGGTCACCAAAGTAGCATTTCGCGCACTAGATACAAAAATAACTATTTAGTGAAAAATCGTTCATAATTTGGTTATGAATTTGAACACAGAATCATGACAGTGATGTCAAGTAGACTTCAAATGCATTTACAAGGATTAAAAGTACCGTTTTTAATCCTAGGATTAAAAGTGTTGCTAAGTAACGAGTGAATTTTTGTACGATAAGAAAATCTATGACTTTTGCACCTGAAAAGAGTACAAAAATGTCAACATTTTTTGATGGTTGGAGAAAATAGTATATTATATTATAAGGATTAAAAGTGCACATTTTTTTTACGAGCAATATTTGCAGTTGCGAGGCGCAGCCGAGCGAATGCAAAATTGCGAGTTAAAATAGGCACTTTTAGTCCGAATAATATATACTATTTTTTCTCCAACCAAGTCAAAATTACAATAAAATTGGTTTCAGTCAAGAATCGTTAATAATTTGGTTATAAATTTGAACACATGCTAATGACAGTGATTGTCAACTAGACGTCGAATGCCATTACTTTTAATCCAAGGATTAAAAGTAGCGTTTTTAATCCTAGGATTAAAAGTGTTGCTGAGTAACGAGTGAATTTTTGTACGGTCAGGAAATTCATGACTTTTGCACCTGAAAATAGTACAGAAAAGTCAACATTTTTTGATGGTTGGAGAAAAAAACATTTTTCCGCAAATCGCCAGGAAATTTTGACATTCCTGTCAAAATTTCTTGAAGAAAAAGTCAGGACTTCCTTACTGTAAGGAAATGTCATTTCCTTACTGTAAGGAAATTATATTTCCGTACAGTTGTTAGTGTTCTACATAAATGATAGAAAACACATTGCTTATAAGGAATTAATTTATATTTTGAAAACATCAAGTCATTGCTGAATTTTTAAGATCAATTTGTTATATTTACAGTAATTTGGTTTGAATGAACGTTGAAATTGACGATTTCATATAGACTTACCGATTCAAATAACGTTTTCCACTCGAAACGAACCAATGTTTACATCGGACGTATGTCAAAAGTAATTTGTTCTTCATGGTAATTTGAGAGTTTCTGGAACAAATATTTTTATCAATAAACGTAATAGAACTATTCAAAAAGGATATTTGTACCTTGTTTTATTCGAATCTGTTGGGTTTCCTTCATAAAATTGCAAATATCCTAGAGGTTTTTTGACCTGTAAACTAGCTTGACAATGTCACTTACTCCGATCTTATTCCACAATTTAATCTAATCTAATTCATTTCCGAAAACCCAGTATATTTCAAAATAAATAAAACCCTACATCTGAAAGTAAAATTTTATTCTGATTGAAATTATGCCCATCAATTGAGTTAACTGAGTTTTCACTAATCAATAATAACATTTATTCAACTTCAATTTAAATTCTTCATCCGACTTCTTACTTCATAGAAATGGCGAAATTGTGAGCTCTTCGTATAAGCTTAGTCTACTTTGGTTCTTGCGAAATATAGCAATAGCATGTCATTTTCACTTCGACTAAAATAAAATCCCTGCGGCTGCATGTTAGTACATTTGAATAAACATTAATTGATACAATTGACAACGATTTATAGGAATTGAATTATTTTCAAACTAAACATTCATAAGAATTTCCAATATTCCTTTCTGTGTGTGAGTAGTCCTGAGCGAATAACTACATTTCAATAAACCAGTTGAAAAACAAGAAAAAGACAAAGCAACTTCACTGAAGCGATTTAAAATTAATTAGTAGAAAGGGAGAAAATGAGACGAGAGGCGTATGGAATGATTTCCGGTCCTCAATTAATACCAAACGATCTAAGATGACAGAGAGTCTCAGTAGCAAGGTAACCTTTCGTATTCCAAACAGGTCTGCCTAAAATAAATTATCTTTCCGTTTTCCTGAAGTGTTTCGACAATTTACGCGAACGTCGCACCCCAAAATAATATTTTCAATGAGGGTAAACGCGGAACCGTTTAATCAATTAAGACTTCTGACGAACTAATCTGTGAAATTGGAGTCTCGAACTCAGATTAGAAAGTTCAAGACTCCAGCTCTCCTGAAGAAAGTCATACGGTGGACAAGCTACCCGATGGAATTGCCAAGCAATATGTGTTTAGCGCGCTCTATAGTGTAAAAATCGAAACTGTTCCCGTATCGCAGAGTTTGGCGAAACAAAATCTAATCAGTGCTTACACTATCTTTTTAGACAACTCAGGTTTGACAAATCTTTAATTAAAAACTTAGTCGATCGTTTCTGTCAAAAATGTATTGAGATTCGTAGGAATTAGGTCATTTAGAGATTTGTTTTACCTATTTTTCGTAATATACTGAAAAATCATAAATGATGGATATTATATATTCGAATGTTTTATTGATCTAATCGAGTTATTTATTTACAAATCGTTCTTGCAAGCTTTTCTTAGTTATTAAAAATACTTCCACAAAACAAATCAATCTCATAACAATTCATCTTTCATCATCAATGGAAAAGTTTAAGTAACCATTAATTATTGTTTTTTTAATAGATCAATTTGTTGTCTTCAACTTCTTTGTTGACTACTGGCAATTGTTGTTGTTCCTCCAGTGGTTTTCCGAAGGAGTTCATATTGAGGCCGTTCATGTAGGTGCCCCAGAAGTTCTTTCTTGCAGCCATATCACTGGAAAAAAAAGATTATTACAAATCAGTCGAACGAAAATACAAATAAAATTCCGAATACACCAAAAATAATTTCTCGTATGTTACTTCAGCTCCAAACCTTTTATAGGCTCTATTTCTGATTCTGCAGTGAAAATATTTCAATATATTGTTCTGTTGAGACGATTTGGAATAGTTATTTAGTGTCTTCAATAGCAATTGGAATTCAGTCCTAGTTTGAGTTTGTCTTAAAACGCAATTCGAATTTTTCTAGAATTGTCCAGAATTTATTTAGCCTCAGCTATTGATCATTCACCCAATTTTAAGTATATTGTACAGTGTGTTTGGTCTTGACTTAGTTTTGGAGTAGCCCCCATTTTAAATTCACTTTTTTATTTAAGTTGACCCTTTCAAACAATATCGATTTCTTTGGACACAAAGGTCCTACAGATGTGAAAAAAATGTTTTTTGAAAGATGACACTACCACTTTTCATTGAAGTATAACAAAATATCAAAACATTTATCTTGAAAACTCCATAAAAAAATTCTTTAAAAAAGTTCATAGTAAAAATATGTACTGATTTTCTTAGTAAATCCGCAATAGTTCAAGAACTAGCACATTGAAGTATATATTTTTTTCAATGATTTAACACGCACACGGATATTAGCTACAAAACAATACTCACATCATATCTGTAAGTTACATAATTTGAGAGTTATTGCTGTTCGAACATGATCATTACGCGAGCAAAAGACACAAGACAGATCGTCATGAAGGCCACTGCCTGTCTTCAGAGCAGAGGCGGCCATTTTGAGAAATTTTTATGATTTATTTGGTTGTTTGATCATAGAAAATTGTTGAAAGAACAGTACTGAGGTTTCTTTCATTTTATCAATTTTATAACGGTCATGTTCGAACAGCAATAACTCTCAAATTATGTAACTTACAGAAATGATGTGAGTGTTGTTTTGTAGCTTGTGTCCTTGCGTGTTAAATCATTGAAAAAAAATTATACTTCAATGTGCTAGTTCTTGTACTATTGCGAATTACTGAGAAAATCAGTACATATTTTCACTATGAACTATTTCAAAGATTTTTTTATGCCGTTTCCAAGTTGAATGTTTTTATATTGTTTATACTTCAATGGAAGGTGGTACCTAGTATCATCTTTCAAAAAACATTTATTATTTGGAAAGGTCAACGAAAATAAAAAAGTAAATTTAAAATGGGGGCTACTCCCAAACTAAGGGGGCAAACTTCCAAGTTTGGGTGTTATGGTCGATAATATTAAGTATATTTGATGACCTTAAATTATCGCTAAGTCATGACCAAACACACTGTATATTCTTAAATCTGAGACGGAATTACCGCTAATTTCGATTTTACTTCATGAATATATCGATATATTTTTACAAAATGACCTTCTCTTGCCTCAGTAAAAAACAAGTTTGAACATTATACAATAGTAAATTACGTAACAAGTGCGGAAAGTAGGGTTTTTTGGACGAGAAAAAGCGGACAATTGCCAAAAATAATTCATGATATTTTAACTGCTTGTGTTTTGAATTACTCCGTTATCTCGAAGGAAGTAAAAAATTCGTAGTTTTCTCAATAGTGCTCTGATGAACGAATATAAAATGCTGAAATTTTCTATTACTAAGCGCCATGGAAAAAATGAGGTATTTACAGCTAAATGGAATTGATCCTTGACTAAAATATATTTTAAAAATCTGTACACTTACTTGTTGAGTCCGCTATCGAGTTGACTTTCCCTCATTGGAAAACCTTGGTTCATTCCCATGTATCCATGTACGGGGTACATACCATTCATCTGTCCGTAATAGTTCATTGGGTTCATACGCATGTTGTTGTATGCCGTCATCCTCATGTATTGGTCGTAGGGCATCAAAGGAGTCTTTTGGGACATACCATTCATCATCATCATCTGTTTGAAGCATGTGATGTCGTTGCACATGTACCAGGGCAGTTGGTTGGTTGGCATCATGGTAGGGTTGTATTGAACCTGGGTGTTAACAGCTGGAGCAGCAGTGGTTGGAAGGGTGTGCCATGGCATTTCTTCAGCCAAAGTTTGAATGTAGTCAACGATGGATTGGTCGAGTTTTCCCTTGGTGACAGATTTTTGGAGTTTAGCCAAAAACTTTTGGTAGCCAGCTTCGTTAATGATTCCTTGGAATTCCTTGACGATTTCAGCTAAAATGTCAGCCTGGGTTGGTGCTGGGGTAGTAACCTTTGGTGATCTCTTAAGTCTGTCCATAAGATCCGCATTGTTCATGTCCAAGGTGCCAGTACCTGGAGATACACGTACTACATTACTTTCGTCGACTTGAATTTTCTTGCCGGGGCCGAAAGGTCCAGAAACATCGATTTCAGTAAGGGGCTGTCCCATTGGTCCAACTTTTTTGGAAATCATGATCTGTTTTCCGAAATCCGTACGGACAACTATGGTACCATCATCGAGAACATTGAAAGTTTTTCCACCAAATAGAGAGGCGGATGCTACGGCAAAGGTTGCAAGAGCGATAATGAGGAACTTCATCTTTGTGTCAGCCGAAAGATTGAACTGCGTTTGTTTGGAGCTCTTAAGACTTTATACCGAAAGTTATCAGGTTCTTGAAAAATTATGAAACTAATTGAAAACAACTGGCTGTATGCATTTTGGCGGCGCCTCAAAGAAGATATTCTATTTTTCGTTACCGACTATTATTGAAAACAAGATCGTCATGGATGATAAAGTTCTATTGAAAAATAAATCATTTGGAATAGTTTCAACTGATCAATTGTATCGGTTGTATTTTTCCAGAAGATGTTACGAAAGGTTATCTCTTTTCGGTGATCGCTGGGGATATTACCGTCGACAGGACTGTATCAGACGAACTCTTGGATGTAGACGAATTATGATAAAATATAAAAAAAGCAGGTGTTTGTGAAGGGCCTAAACTATGAACCTGATTTATGAATATATAAACGGTTAAACCGACTATTTAGAATTTTTAAATCGATATGCATAGAAAGATGAATGAACCTTTTTGTCAAAATTTTCCGCAGTCAATAGTATTTTTTGTAGAAGTTAAATAATTCATAGGTACTGAAATTTGAATATATGGGATCTCTATCAACAATGGTTCATCACTTGAGCGGTTAAAAATTTTTTGCCGCTAACATCCTGGAGCTTTTGGAATCCTATTGAAAATGATCATCCTAATTTCAGTATAATAACTTCGATTCGTACGAGAATCCATGGTTGTGAATATATGGAATATTATTTATTTTTCTTCAGTTAGTTAAGTTCTGAAATTACCTAATTTAATTGCCTTATTCGTTGAGACATATAATACGAGTATCTACATATGCAATAATGCATATGCATATGTATACCTATGGTTAGACAGAAAAGGCAACGAATGGTGATACCGATAACACTATAACTTCAGAATTAGTAACTATTTATGGAAGAAATTCAAAGGTATTAAATTCCAATTGAAAATGAAGAGATTCTAGAAATTTGTTGTGTATTCGTGTTTCTTTCACCGATTCACAAAATTAAAAAGTATTCGTTGAACGAAGATAATCCCATGATAAAAACGACTTAATTTGATGAGGATTGACAATACATTATGCAACGAGCGTATAGGTAATGGAGGCTTTTCTTCACAAGGTGAAGTTTAGGCTACGAGCCGTAGACGAATGGCCTAAACTAAATCACTGAGTTGAGAGTAGCATATATAATACTATACTTTATCCACTACTTCTGAATATATTTCTTTTTGAGCGCTCGTTTTACCTAAACAAGTGCTATATCTGTTCGACTGATTTCGTTTTTTTCCATGTTTGAAATCTTTAGTAAATCTCACCATGGTTTCGTACCACACAAATCCACCGAGACAGCCATATTTGATGCGATAAATGAAATTCTTACTGCCTTTGAAAGCGGCAATATTCCCCTGGGTATGTTTCTTGACCTGTCGAGGGCATTTGATAGCGTCGATCATAAGAGACTGCTGTCAAAGTTGGAAACATGCGGAATTCGTGACAATCAGCTCAAACTTATACAGAGCTACTTGAGTGGTCGCAAACAGAGAGTCGAAATGGTGAAGGATGGCAGAGTCTTCTATTCTGACGATCTTTTAATTTTGAAAGGCATTCCGCAGGGCAGCATATTGGGACTTCTGCTTTTTATAATTTATATTAACGACTTGCCACAACTTATTAGTCTCGTTTGGATTATTCTCTTTGCAGTTGATACCAATGTCATTGTATCCGATGCTGACATAGTTACACTCATTCGAAAGGCTAAGACCGCGCGTTAGAGTCCATTACCTCCTGGTGTAACGACAACCACCTCCGATTGAACGTAAGCAAGACCGACCTTGTCTTTTTCCACACTGATCGTTCCCGTATCTCCTTCCCAGATACCATCAACATTGGTAGCACCGATCTTCCCATAAGTAAATCAACTAAGTTCTTAGGTGTCTATCTGGACGCCTCCCTAAAATGGGATCTTCAGATAGAATATCTTAATAAGAAGTTACTCTCTGTACTATTCTATAAATGTTTGAAACGTCAGGTAACGGTCGATGTGTTGAAGGTCGTTTATTTTGCAAATTTTGAATCGTTGATATCATATGGAATTATCTTTTGGGGTAACAGTCCGCATACACGACGTCTTTTCATCATCCAGAAAATGACTTTAAGATATATATTACAACTACCTTACAGGCAGTCTTGTAGAGGTTTATTCAAAAAAAGCAACATTCTGACTCTGTCAGGTTTGTTTGTATTCAGGTCTCTGTGTTTTCTTTGCAAACATACTGAGCTTTTTTCACGTTTTTCTAATTCCAATGATACAAGAAAAAGGATACCTTACCTCCTCCCCAAATGCTCACTAACTCTCACGCAACAAAGTTGTCAGTATAGCTGTATGAAATTTTTTAATGCTCTTTCCAAATCACTTCAACAGATCAACAACCTGCGATTATTCAAAATGAAGGTACGCAAGTTTATACTAAATATGGAGAAATTTTATAATTATTGTTGATCAACTAATGAATAATAAGTAAATCTGTTAGACTTGTTTCAATTTCATCACTGTATTTATATATGTGATAATTTTTGAAATAAATGTGTGTTATTATTAGTATCGTTTTGCCCGAATGTTTGTGATTTTCGAATTTTGAGCCAAAAATGGTCTCAAACCATAGGGTTAGGCTCCCTGATGACGAATTCGTGGTCAAGTTCAATTATGTCCGTTAGCACAATAACTTTTGAAGGAACTGCCCTAGAGACTTGAGATTTTCAGGACGAGTTCGGTTCCAAATGGCTCGATTGAGTTCGTTTACCAGCCAAATCGTACAGGGGTTCCATTAAATATGGCCATCCAAAATTTTTGTTCCTCAATATCTCAGAAAATACAAAACCAATCGGAATGAAATGTTACGGCCAAATACAAGATGCTGATAACAAGCCTCATGCAACATTTGTGCAACATTTTGTGACCGGGACAGAACCATTCTATTACAAGTGTGGAAAAAGTCAAGTCGACATTTGAGAATTTTTGTGGGAACTTGTCATTTTATAGTTCGTTGATTTAATTGATGTAATAAAAGAAGATTTGGACCTCGATTGAAAAAGTATATCTACCCATATTTGTTAGGAACTTCAGAATACTGAAGAAAAATCTCGTTTAACCATATTTAAGCTAAACCAAGAAGGCATCTGACAGCAGTATATAATGACTCAATTTTCTATATCTAGTGATTAATGGTTATAATTATGGTCGACCAAACAGATGTATAATGGGTAGATTATACAGTAGTCGTAAATAAAAGGATAAATCATTATTTTTTCCTTTTTTAATCGGAAGTTTCACTAATTCATTTTACTTTCTGAAACATGAGCAGATAAGAAGTTCTTTTTGTTCCTTTAATGGAGAAAGTATTTTAGATTCATTCATATCACTATGCTGATTTTCACTATGGCTGACTAGTTGTTGGACACCTTGTACCTTGTACCTAATCAGCATATAATTTGAAATTTCGAGAAATTTCAAAAGGGATTAATATTCAGAGAAAGAAGTAAAGTAAAGTTTTTTTCTTACTCTTAGGATTAATAAGGTTGTTTTCATAAAAATGATTATGTCAATCATATCAATAAAATAGGAACCTACATAACTCATTTCAATTATATTGATAAACTATTTCGAATACGGAAATTATCTGGCAAAAATCATCCTCTGAAATTAATCTTGGTCTAATGGAGTTTATGATCGTTACGGGCCTGGTATACCACTCGAGTCTTCGCAAAAATTAATGATTAATTAAAAGTTGACAAAAGGGATAGATGACAACTTCTGAAATTGGGACCGATTAGAGATTAAGTTTTGACCTTCTCAAAAACAAAATGTTGAAATAATATGATAACAAAGCATTTCATTCATTTCAAATTACTAATCAAAGCTTTCGGTATTTGGAGATAACCGCGAATAAAATAATCTTTGACGTTTGATGTAATTTTTCTGTTCCGAGACAATTGTGATAGGGAACTATCTGTCTGTCCGATTTTTTGATGTAACTGGTTTCTCTTGAATGAAAAGTTATTTTGATAGGATTGAAATACATTAATTTGTCACTGCTAATACTTTTTTTTTGGCACAATTATTTTTTCGTCGATAAAACATCAACAGCAGGTGAGTATGGTACTAATTCTGCACCATCGGTTAGTTCTGATATAAAGGGTTTGATAGATATGACGACTTTTTTAAGAATTAAAAATTTCAATGAAAATGATCTATTGATTTTCTTTTACAGTTTATTCTGAGAGGTTTAAGTTGGTTTTCACCAAACTATGATCATGTTGTTAGTTGAAATGCATTTTTTTCTGTGCATGTTTCAGTTCCTCTTTGACGAGATGCATCCGCTTGGACCGGAATCAACGATTTGATTGACCACTCAAACTATGAGAGAACAATTGCTAATCTATTAAATGCGTTCAGTAAATATTTAGACATTGATCCAGTTGTAAAGTGGAATTTTTTCATGGTGGAAACAAATAAAGTTCAATTCCACTAGCTCAATCTTTCCGAAGTTAAAAACAGATGATAAAAATCATTAATGTTTTGAGAAAGAGTTAAGTACCTATATTGATTATGAATATTTCCAGAAAATTAGTTTTTTTTCTAGACTTGTTTCTTGTTTTCATCTATGTATGTATGTTGCAGGGAATTCCAAAAATTATAGGTAGACATTCTCTTCGTTGTTTTTTTTTCTAGAAGATATTCGCGAAAATCTCCTAATCCTTATTAGATGATAGGGAAAAAACAACGAAGATAGTGTCTACCTATAATTTTTGGGTATTCGTGATTCAGTTTTCAATTTTTTTAGTGTGTTTTTTCCAAGGGTAGCAGTGTGCTATAGGTTTGCGCATATAACTCTTATTTTTGAATTGTCCAAAACTTGTTTTTTAGATGACAGTTCGCCCAATTCAATTTTTTTTGAGTGTGTTCCATGACTTTCATATCTTTTACAATATATGCACCTATTTCTATCGTGACTCATTAAAATGAGTCAGAAACCTATTTAAGCTTATTGATATTGAAAATGATTACGATTTTATTGATAACGCCATAACTTTTTTCTCGCAACGGCTGAAATTTATTGATTTTTTCTTTATTTTACCTTCTTTACATTCAATATGTGAATGGAAAAGCAAAAGATCCTGCGTGATGGTTCGTATTGAAATAATGACCATATTTGAACAATTTATCTCGTTCTTCAAAATAGGATAAAAATTATTATTATCCTGAGAGCTATTGGGTCCAATTATCTGCATTTATAAATTGAAATTTCCTGATCAGATCTCATATGAAAAAAGAAATAGTTGCCTAGTCGCCTAAGATATTTACATCTAATATAGGTATGGTGTAAAATCACGCGCTTGTTTATATGATAAAATTCATACAATTTGTCGAAATCGGAGGTTATACTTCTGACTGCTATTTTGTTGTCATCGGGTGTCTCTCAGGGTTCCCATTTGGGCCGCTTATTATTGTGATTTAAGTGAATGATATGGGGCCATCCATAAAGTACGTCACACTAATTTCATGAGTTTTTGAGCCCCCCCCCGTCCTTGTCACAGGTGGTCACATTTCTGAGACCCCCCCCTCCCTAGTGTGACGTCACATGTTTTGCAATTCATCGAAAAATTATTAAATTAAAACAGCAGTTCTGAAATTAGTTTTATTTCCATTCAAATTAAGTACTTTTTGATGAAATCAACATAATATCAAATATTTGAGACAATAACAAAAAATAAACTAATGAATAATGAATTAACTTCTTCCTTGTATGCTTTTTTTTATCAGCGTAAGTCTGATGTTTCGTATAATCTACGGTATATATTACCTAAATCTATCTTTTTGTTCATTTTGAACTTGATTTATTAAACTACACTACTGGAAAAAATTGAAAGATCAAAAAAAAATTCCAAATTTTCCTCAATTTTCAACATGCCGTAACTTGACTTTGAGAAATGGTCATACAAAGAATTGAAAAAGAGGAACTTGTAGCTCCAAGTGTCTAGTTTCTGGATTAGAACTTCAAAAATTTTTAAGTTTTGGTGGTTTTCGAGTAATGATAGAAAAATCAGCAACAAAAATATTCTCAAAATTTTACCACTTATTTTTTTCTTGTCTACAAGCGTGGAAATTTTATTTTGCATAATCGTTATAATGATGAGATACTTCGTTAATTCAGCAGTTTATGTTTTTATTGACTTCAATACGTTCACCTTTCGCCGAGATATCGGTCTTCAAATGGAAAAGGATCCATTTGTCTTTGATTATCGATTTTTCAGCAACCAATGATCGCACAGAAAATTGAAGGAGGGTTTCAAGACCTCAAATGAACTCCCATTATTGAACAACCATTGCTTATTCATAGAATTTTTTTTTCTTCATGTCACATCAATATAAAAATTTAACAAAAAAAGGGCTTTTGGTGGTTTCTTGGAAATCTACCGCTGGATCGAAAAGTTGAGGAAACCAATACTGTTAAGTGTGACTTTCACAGTTCAATATGTTGATAAAAACCTTACGAAGAGCCAACTCAATCCAAGAGCCGTTTTTTTGTTAGACAGGATTGAATTTTTGAAAAAGAATAAGGATCACGTTTTATGCTCTGAGAAGTCATAATCTTGAAAGAAGGCAAAAAAGAATTTCGCGAGCTTTTTCCACATTTTTGCATTTTAGAGTACTATTTCATTTTCAAGAAAAGTTAATGTTAAATAAATAAAAAATTTTTTAATCTTTAATAACGGGTATTGCCACCCCTGTTTTCAATAACGGCTCTAAAACGTTCAGCCATGTTTATGGATCCTTTCAAATTTGAAGACCGATATTTCGGCGAGAACTGGACGAATTGAAGTCGTTAAAAAAAAATAAATTAAAGCTGAATAACAAAGTATTCCATCATTATAACGATTATGCAAAAATAAAATTTCCATGCTCGTAGACAAGAAAAAAATAAGTGGTGAAATTTTGAGAATTTTTTGTTGCTGATTTTTCTATCATTACTCTAAAACCACTGAAACTTTAAATTTTTAAAGTTCTTATCCAAAAACTAGACACTTGGAGCTACAATTTCATTTTTTTAAATTCCTTGTACGACCATTCCTCTCAAAGTTACGGCATGTTGAAATTGCCAAAACATTTGGAATTTTTTTCTGATCCTTTAATTTTTTCCAGTAGTGTATGTTTATATCCACAAAATAGCACAACTAAAAAAACGACGTCTTCACTCAGCGAAAGCAAAATTTCGAATGAAAATATAGAAACAAAAACATTACCTACGCGAGGTGCGGTGCGTTTGACGGCATTAGTCAAGGGGCTCGTCGGCGATCGGCACGTGTCAGAAGCGGCTATGAACTTGTCAACAAAACAATTTAAACCGTATTGCCCTAAAGATAAAGTTGGACATATTTTTCAGTTTAATTAATATTTCAAATTACGCGATTAGTACCTCTAGATTTTGAAATGTGATGTCACGAAACTTAGGACCCCTCCTACCCCTTGTCACACCATGTCACACTTTGTCGACCCCCTCCCCCCCCCTTTACGTGTGACGTACTTTATGGATGGCCCCTATTTCAGGAAATGAAATTCTCATAATATGCAGATCACTTCAAAAGATACAGATTCATAAATTCACTTAGGGACTGTTGGGACTTACAGAAAGAAATGAATATTTTTCTCGAGTCTTATGTTGCTAATGCCTGGTAGGTATATTTATTCTCCAAGTGATCGGGTTATGACATTCACGCGTTCAGAACTAAACGTATTATGCCCGTTTGCACCGTTCGTCTAAACAACGATTAAATCCTAAAGAACGTTTAATCCGTTGCACCGTTCTTAACTGTTGATTAAAAGGTCCTCTAACGTCGGTTAAACTAAACGCAGAAATTTGCTCGTTTGATGCTCGATTAACCTCAAATATTATTGACAACGAGGATTTGAAGTTAGTTTATTGTGAATATCTTCCTTCTACCTGATGACATTGTTTAAACAATGGTTTTATTATCTTGCTATTTATTAGGGATTCGCTGAAGAGTTTTTTTTGTGATTCGGCCGGATACCGAATTTCTCACTGAATCGGCCAAAGCGTCCACCAAATCGATGATATGGACACTTCTTAGAAATTTCAACAACTCAATTTTGACTTAGAACATTGCAACGTACGAGTAGGTACGTTTAACTCTAAATAAAAGAAAAAATCATTTCCTAATAAAAACCTGATAAACTGTTATACCAAAATATATCAAATTTGAATACAATGAATACAATATAATGATGATTGTGATGATTTGATTGTGAAATCAGAACCGAATCGATGGTTTGGCGCATCCTTACTATTCATCAAATGAAAGACTTATTTCAAAGGTTGATTTTCATTGATTTTTTTATTTGAATTCATTTCAGAGAGCCAACAAAAAGGGAAAAACGTGGTCCGTTTTTTTATTTTCTAAAATATTCTAGGACTTAGCACATTATATTGGCTATTAAAGTTTTTCTTCAGGTCCAAAACTCAAACTCCGACTTCGTTTAGAAATAACGTTTTTCATTTTTCCAATAACAAACTCGAAATGAAATTTTAAATTCATATCAAATTTCCCAGACGTCGTTGACATCATGCTTCTAAAGAAATTCATACATTCTATCCATAGACAAAGAGAATTATTATTATTATTTTTCTTTTGCTCAGTTGCAGGAACGTCCATTAAAATTTAAAGGTCCATTAAACCCTTAATCCTCCATTAGTTACTTGTAATAATGGAGGATTAAGAGTTAATGGACCTTTAAATTTTAACGGACGTTCCTGCAACTGACACTTTATCTCCTATAATGTGCTTTACTGAAAGCTCAAATTTCTCTAAAATCAGCGGTGTCGCCAAACCTATCGATGATTAAACTAAACACCGATTAAGATTCGACGGTGCAATCCGCAACACCCTTAACAACGTTAAATATTTAACATCGTTTAGTTTAACCATGCTTAGCAGTGAAAACGGTGCAAACGGCCATTAGGGTGTTATTTTTGATACTAAACTGTTTATTTAGGTCAACGCTTGGTGAAACTTCATTTGTGGGTATTTCTTATATGATATATCCTGTGTGTATTCCATATTTCAAATAAATAAATAAATTTTGGGCAGATGATAAATTGTTTGAATATCCTAAGAGCTGTTGGTTTGATACCATTCATTCATGAATCCAACTTTCCTACTCAAATTTCCAATCAACCTTTTTGCCAGACCGTAAACACTAAAACCTCCCAAAGGTAGAACTTAGAAGCTCGAAATTTTCGGGATGGATGTAAAGTTTTCATTATTTCAATTTGAAGTTGCTCATTTCTGGGTCAAGAACTTCGAAAAATCTTACTGGGTATCAAAAAATCGATGCGTGACAAGAATGCTGAGATTCTTGACTTTAAGACTGCTAAGTTTGGTTTTGCTCTCTTAAATAATAACCGAGATATTGCATTATCATACTGGTAATGCAGATGTCAAGTACTTCGAAAATGAGTGCATAACTGGACAAAAGTGAATGGCAGAGAAATTTATTTAGTAGCTTATTGTAGCTACTACGAATTTTATAGTGAAATGTGAAATCGATAGACGCATGAATAGATAGAAAGATACATGAATAGAAATATAAATATGGCAATTTGAAATGAGATATGCGTTGAAAATGAATGTGGCCACATTATCAACTTGAAGATAGAAGACAACACAAAATGTCAGAATGAAATATTCACTTATTCTTCAAATAATTCTAATTGAATAGACCTAGTAGAAAGAAAAATAATGTGTTAGAGTGAAGTGACGTTTATGAAGTATTTTCGGTTGCAGTTACAGTGTTAATTTGGAAGATACTTTCAGATTCGCAATAGCTTTCGTGAAATCCAGAGGTTTGAAAAAGTCACAAAAGTTTGAATTTCGAACAAAAATTGTATTATACCAAATGATCGTATCCATTAACACTTTTCTATCATCTAAACTCATATTTAGAACACCTCAAATGACTAAGATCATTGAACTCTCTTTATTTAACTAGCGGATTTTGTGATGCCAGGATTTTGTGAAAATTTTATTTTATATTGCATGCCCTGAAGCATAATCACAACATTTTCTCTGTCGTGTAATGGGCGTTTTCAGTAACTATGTTGAAATATAGGGAATTTTTCATTTGACAGCATGGTAATGTTGAACATATCCCTATACTATGTCCTACTTGCAATTTTGTATATTACATTTGTAAATAAATATTGAAAATATGAATTATATACCCCTAACTTCAAACGTTGTGCGACGACAACGTACGAGCAAGTAACGGATGATTCATTTGAAGGTATTTTTCCTTTGAAAAAAAAAAACGAAAAAAACAATTTTATGTTATAATCTTATTAATCAAACAAAAAACCAATCTTTACAATTATTTTTCAAAGATAATTTCTTTCAAATGTTGTCCGCGACTACGGTTAACAACGTCCCTTCTGTAATTCCCATTTTCAATGACACGTATGAGTATTCCGAGTAGTATTTGGACAATGAATAGAAGAATATTGGCCTTCAGTGCCTCAATTGTAGTCGGCTTATCCATGTACACTTTGGACTTCACATAGGCCCCAAAGAAAAAGTTCACTAGTCCAAAGAGTGAAATGAGCTGTTCGCCGAATCGCTTCGCAGTAAAGCCATAGTTTCACGGGCTGTGTGGTAAGTGGTTCAGTTCTTGCACTTATTGAATTTTGTAAGCTTTTATTGAAAGATCCTTACGTAAAATACGCCAGGTTGTTGAATATGACAGACCAAGTTGTTGAGAACGGCGACGAATTGACAATTCATGGCCTTCGTGTAAAACTCTCCGCTACCGCCCCTATATTCCCTTCACTACGTGCTGTATGAAGTCTATTTGGTCGAGTATTATCCAGTTATAAAATGGGTCTCAAACTTACTGATGGTAGAGCAAATGGTGCGTTCGGTAGGCCGATTATGTGGATTGTGGACCATATATTCCTCCAAGCGCCCGAAACACATTCCTCGTAGAACGCCCATTTTCGTAAAACATTTGTAGACGCTGTGCCGGGCTAGGTCTTCTTTCCATTATGAATTGTCAAACACTACTGAACAAGAATGTAACTTCTAATCGTTTGAATTCGTTAGATTAAATTTTTTCTCGAAAACTTGACTACGGAATAAAAACCAAAATATCACCTTAGATAAAGTTGAAAGTATGACAGTTTTCCTGGTACTTTCAGATTCGAAGTTCTAATTTGAATCCCTAACATGTTCAGCCTTATTATAGTCATTCAAGTGTTTCTGTAGTTATTAAGATGTCTCTTTCTTGTGCATAGGAAGCCAAAATGGCAGTTTCTAAATGGACGTTAATGCATAGGAAATCAAATTTGGCTGCTGTTTCTTTTTTTGAATAACTAACTCATTTCTATTTCATTTTAAATTGGTCTCTAAAAAGTCTAAATAAAACATATTGAAACAGAATTTTTTTCATCTGAAAATTCATGGTTAATTCGTGGCAACGTAACATGAATGTTATTATTTCCGATCCACGTATATGTTCAACATCAATATAACAAACACCATGGTAGAAAGCTAAAATTGTACCTACATATTGCAAAAGACTATTTTTAGATACCTTTAAACTCAATGGAATTCTTCAAAATGGTTTAGAGTTAAAATGATGTGATATTAAGTGTTTAATTTTTATCCATTGGAATCCTACTAATCTTTTGATATTTTTTTCAATAAAGGAACAAGGTTACATTTTAAAAGGCATTTACTTTGTGATCATTCGATTTTTTCAGTTAATTGGGGAATATGATATTCAATCAATCAAATCTTATTTCAACACTTTAAGCACAGTTTCATATTATTATCAACAATACATAGATGGAGGTCATTGATAGACCATGTTGCTAAGAGAAGGTAAGTAGGGTTTTTCTAGACGAGTAGACAAAATTCTAGAAGTCTGCGAGACAAACAACTATTTTCGAACGTGTTGCGTGCCTACACTATTTTTCGACAACCATGAAGAAACACCACTGATGAATTAGGTATTGCGAATTACGATACAAAACATGCCAGCTTTTGGCAACTACTTTTCACGAACTATCAGCCGTTATATCTTTATTATGGGGTGATCAAGTGCATTCATTAAAATCATATTCACTTCCCAGCCTAGTCGGGGAAGTATGTACTTGACAGTAAATCGAAATATTTTTCGTCAACTTCTTAGTTACAACCCCACATAACTTTATGCGGGCTGATTGAAAAGCTAGTAACAGATGAATTTTTTTTATTCTCTTATGTGGTTATAGAAATGAAAAAAAAAAAAACTCTCCGGCATGCTATCTTTCGTTCTGAATCAGTTTATATGTAAAATCATACTTATTTCGAGACGCTATATCAATCGTATTACCTATACCAATACAATGCTATACTAATTTTGGACAAAGTCAAACAAAAAAATATTGAATAAAAAATTTTAATAGAGAAACAAATTACAACAAATTTATTGGAGTAAGAATGTCATGAAGGTACAAAAGCCTCACATTATGTCAATTGAGCAGGTAGCTCAAATTCTCGTGAATCCACTTAGCGCATTTTACATATCTACGATGCGAGATATTTTCTGTCGATGTCTTATTGACTATTACAGTATTTGAAGTTTTTTCGGTTTTGAAATCTTCATTAGAAGAACTTCTCGTGTATCTTCTGATAAAACCTCTACTTTCTACTTTTCTCCTTCTCACCAAACTAGACTTGGCACGAATGGCGTAGTAGTATTTCTGAAAAAGTAAAATGGAGGAATTAATTAGGAATATTCATTCATTGTTCTATCATCTTTTGTTTTCGAGTTATAAGCCAATTTTGCTGAGGGGTTTCCTTCCTTTTTTATTACATAAAATTCTGTTTTTTCTCACAGAACCAATAACTTTTTTCCTACAAAATAATCACCGTTTCAAAAATATATAACATGTCATATTATATCGCCCGAAGATCAGAAGCGACGCTAGGAGGGGGCTAAAGGTTGACGCTCACTTGGACGAGACGAGACGAGACGAAGCGAAGAGTTGTTTTCCGCAGGAACGATTGCACTGAATCAATCGATTCTGATCTTCGCTTCGCGCCTCCCAAGTGAGCGTCTACCCATTTGATTCAGTTGAAATCATGCCTGCGAAAAACAACTCTTCGCTTCGTCTCGTCCAAGTGAGCGTCACCTTAAGGGGTCCGAGGATTTTCAGTAGGGGTAGTGATTAATGAATTGGTACAAATTCGTTTTGCATAGAGCATATAAATTGAGGGGGGCTGGGCTAACTCTTGTCCCCCCCAAGCGTCACCACCGACATATGGGCGATATATGACATGTTATATATTTTTGGATCGTGAAAAAAACGGTGATTATTTTTAAGTAGAAATAAATTATCGGTTTCATAAGATGAAACAAAATTGGATTAAGGCACTGGATTCTTATCAAAAAAATGTCTGTATAACGTTTTTGTTTTAAGCTTCTAGCACAAACAGGAACGGAAATAATGACAAAAGTTGAAATTGCCAAAATGTAAATTTCGGCTTGTAACTAGAAAACAAAAGACGATAGAGCAATGCGGTTGAAATCAAAATGAGTTTCTCCGAAAAGGATGACTGTATTGTTGCCATTCATTTTTCTGTATCTCTCAAGGTTAAAAAGTTGTTGCTCATCACCAATGTCGGCACCCTGTACAGTTAGTACTGCCACATTGTGGTTATTGGTATCATAATGCAATAATAAGAGAATTGTATTAATTAAACAAGGTATCTTCTTTTAAAGTGGACAAACTTCAAGGGGTGATTATACAAGTGATTATCAACAAAAAAAGTCATAATTCATCATTTAAAAACAAAAACTCGAAATATTTCGTGAAATGTTAAATTGAAGAATAACCGTCTACATTTCGACCATGTGTAATATGACAATTTTTGTTGCAAATTACTTGTATTATAACCTCTCGAAGTATGTCCACTTTAAAAGTAGACACCCTGTATACATTGATGACGAAACTTACCCTTAGAATTTTAATGGCAGTTGGATCAAACTTCAAATGATCCCTGAGGACGAACATAGCACTCGCAGGAGATAAACCGTAATGGTTTTGATCGGTGCCAATTCTTCCTATTAATTTTAATACTATATCACAGTTAATGATGTCTGCTTCGAATAACTTTTCAGCTTCATAGGCAAGCGCTACCTGATCTACCCCGTTTAACAGCTGTAACATAAATTTAATATTATTGCAAATTTTATTATAAAAATTATATAAATTATATGAATTCATATTAGGAAAAAATTATTCAGGATATTTATTAAATTAGACCTTTTTCGTACTTCCGGGCCTAAAGTGACAACTTCACTCCCTTGTGACAGGTACTAAAGGTCACATTTAATCCCTCCGGGATAAATATTGACGAAACTCCCGGAACGATTAAATCACAAACAAACGAATTTAAGGGATATTTTATTGAAAAATATAATTAATTAAATGGTAATTAACGTTAATATTCAAATTAGTATTGTGACAGTTCGTCATATTGACCAGTCTTTCCTGGGTTAATGCAGCAGGTAACTGACGAGTAACAGATAGGTCCTTTTCATATTGAACTGGTGTTTGTTTCGAAGATCCTGCGGAAACAGGAAGCGAGAATGAGGACTGTGGCATAACTATAGTGGACGAATCGGCGACTTGACCAAATATTTATCTGAAATTTTTTGTTTATTTTTAATAGACGATTCAATATATCCCTCGGCCACGTGGAGGATTTCCATCCTCCATGTCTCTTCAGCACGTCTATTGTGCTCCCGAATCAGCTAACAAAGACGCAGATGTGCGTCTAAAACAATGTCCCGTATAAGACGTCGCATTTCCTAATTTCAAGAAAGCTGCTATTTGCCGTGGAAATGTACCAAACATGTTTTTTCCTACTACTTCGCGTAGTACATTCTTTGTGGATGTATTGAACAAAAAATTTTGAATGAGGTGTCCCTGTCTTTCGCAATGCCACATATTTCCGAAATATCGCCACAAAACTGATGGCACTGTTTTCTGAATTTTGATCACAAAATTTCGGTCAATTTTATTTTTGGTGTTTCTAATCGCAATTAGGAAGGAATCGCCCAGATCTCTCACATCGTCGATTTCTAAATCAACCAACTCTTTCCCACGATAAGCTCCCGCAACGCCCAAAATAAGTGCAACCTACAAGAAAATTGATTTCTTAAAATTTCTGAATATAAACAAATTTCCAAATTTACCTTAAGCATTAAATATTTATCATCCGGAGCCTCCCGTAAGAACTGATCTACCTGCTCAGACGTGAGAATTCTTGATTCTTTGGCTTAAATCCCTCATTTCTTCTTCAAAAAGCTAATAATTTGGAAATTTACGTATATCAATATCTTCTCTATGTTAATAACCGATTTCAGCATTGAGTAATGTGCCCAAAGAGTTGAGGCACAAACCGCTTTTGATTTATCATTGAAGTAGACTAACAGCGCATTTTCGTAGGTTGTCTCACATTTTTTAAGCGGCACCACTTTTAAAAGCATCGTACTGCTGCTCGTATAGTTTTCTAGATTTCGGTGGTAACAATTCTTCACCCTTCGGCTGCTCTTTTATCAATATCAGATACACCTTCTCCACTCATGATACCAATAATTATCAATAACAATGTTTCTTTACAATGACACTAGTAATGACAATGTTTCTAAATTATAATTGTCACAACGCAATGTTATTATGGTAACTTATTTTAAAGACAGTTATTAAATGAGTTGAAGAGAGAAAAAACTGATTGAAATTATTGAAATAATTAATAAAATCATACCGGAAGTACGAAAAGTATCGTATATACCTTGCGACTGAAGTACATTTAATCCTTCAGGTAAATTATGCCCCTCCTGCGGTCGGGCCATAAACTTTACCTTCAGGATAAATGTACTACTTCAGTCCCGCGGTATATAATGTACTATTTCATTTGAGATGAGCTAACGTTTCTGACTTTCACTTCACTTTGTTCCCTGCAGTCAAACAATCAAAAAGTTCGGACATGACTTTATGCACAACTTGAAATTTTAAGGCTGAGTTTCAGATTCCAACAGGAAAATTTAATTCGTGAAATGTTATTCTCAGGATGATAGGAATCGTACCCAATAAAAACAAGTCTTCGAAAGCGTTTCACTTGCATGGTAATGTTCGCAAATGGAATTGCTCTGGTTGTTATCTAGGCAAGAATATTGTCACCCATGCGTTGGAATTAATCAAACTGCTACCAACAGGAATATCTCGCATAAGTTGTGAAGAAATATGAAATTTTGATTCGATGAGATTCCAACTGTTTAAAGTATTCCATGACAGCTGCTTTCCTTGGAACGAAAGCACAAAAAATGATACCTTGAAGCGCCATGCCATGCCATACCAACCGACCGATCAGATATAAATGATTCCCAATCGCGGTTGATTCGAACTGATTGGTGACGATCGCAACGATTTGACATTCAAATTTTTTAGTCATAGTAGAATAGTCCGTTCACGAAAGCTTGAGCGCATAGTAGGCGTTGTTTTTTTTCTAATGTTGTCAGTATTTGCTATCATAACGTAAAATAAAGTCAACGTTGTCGAATGTACCCGGCCTCGTCGTCGAGCTAACAAGTTATCCGAGAAATCTATGCAATATTGACAACATTACGTATCAATCTGACAAGAAAATGAACAACATACCTAAAATTTTAATATACATAGTGGAATATGCCAAATTTCCATGGCCAACCGACGGCTCAACCTTTCGTGAACGAACTATAATTATATACTAATGAAAATTGATTATTCAACTTCAAACTTTCGAATTTTATTTGAGGATATGCATATTTTTTAACGGAGCAAATGCAAGTAAGAAAAATCAGCTTTAATGTGTCTAACTAAAGTGATCTTAGCGCAATAGTTACTCATCTTACACAGAACGCATTTTGTTTTCCCAACTTACACAAGCTTGATAAGTTGTCAGGGTAAGAGTTATCCAAATCGATTAAATATACAGTGAATGGCTGAATGGGATTGATTTGATAATGAATGAGTTATTTAAAAAAAAAGTTATTTGCTATGGTATGTGATAGTGGCCAATACTAACTTTCTGATTTCGAATGCAAATTACTGTACCTTTATCGTTTATTTTTTATATTGATCAGGAAATTTTGGACATAATTCACGAACAAAATCGTTTACCTAACAACTGTTTTTTCCAAATTTTAAGTATTTTCAGATTTATCACGGAAATTGAGGTTGAAACATGCAATTCTGGTATGAAAATTTAACGTTAAGCCGGCTATTGACATCGTTATTTTTCATCCGTTTTCCTTGCCACGATTTGAACCGCCGAGTCGTATCGCCGAACTCTTTTGCCCACACATTTCGGTAAATTCTACCAATTCATTCGCGAATAAGCACGTCATAAAGATGAAACATCCTTCAGCAGTGGCGGCCGCAGTTTCGGTGCTGAGTAAAAAAAAAAGAAGAAATGAGACTTATACTACGCTAATGAAAAATAACCGCCGATTCTCGACGAAATCCCCACACACAGTCGGTATGACACGACAACCGATGGACCGTCGTGACAAAAATCAAGCATCGTCAGGTATTTGAACCGACGGTTTTTCGCCACACACATCGGTTTTTGGCGCTTTTGCCGGGAAAGATAGCGATGTCTATGGCCGGCTTTACTCCACATCTCAGGTGTGACTGATCTAAATGATCTAATCGCAAGCGTGATTTGCCTTTTTGAATTATGTTGAGGGGTTCAGTTTCGTATGCAATACTTTCGGCATATAATGTCGTCACATCAGTAGATCGTGTTGGCCATTCAATCCATCCGTGGTTCCCTATCCACCAATTTAGAGAAATTCGATTCACATAATTTTGGGAATTGATCTCCTAATGGCGATGCTCCATATTGCTGAAACCATATTGTAGTGGCAGAAATTTGTGGGTTTGCTCGATCATAACATTGGTTTTTCTGAGCTGGCACGGCATTATTTCTTAGCATTTTACTTTCCTTTGGCATTCGAAAAATTGATGTGTGGTTTACGTTGAAGAGTTACTTTTCGACTAGAATTATGTGGATTTTGTTGAAACTGAACATTATCCAATTTCGTGTCATTACTTACTGCATTGGAAGCTACTTTTTTATTTGCCTTATATACGACCAAGCTACGAATATGATTTTATATTTTGCCAATTGTTCTTTGGGTTACACCTCATTAGTAATTTTCTTGTGAATTAAGAAAGAAGCTCCCATTTGTGCCGTGTGTTATCTGTTGTAATTGTACAAAAGCATTTTTCATTTGCATGACACTGTGTTTTCAATATACCACATGAGTTCATTTTCATATTTGGAAATAGTCTGAACGCAGTTTTTCAATGTGGGAATGCGAAATTATACGGTTATTTCGAGGAACGAATGTAATTCAGGGAAATATTCCCATACAAATTATACAATTATTTTTGGGCTGATTTACATAGAATTTCTGACAGCAGGATAATATTAGGGAGTAATTGCACAAGTGCATCAAAATTACCGATAATTTTTCATGATAAAAACAAAACATTGAAACAAGTGTTTCAATGACATTTTTTAATGATAACATCATAGACAAACTAATAAAATAGATGAGCCACTCGTATATTCCGCGACATCTGTCGGAGGAGGAGACTAATACACGAAAAAATTATTTTCAATTTGATAGTTAGATGTCGTTGCATTCATGGAAATCCTATCGAGAAAATAGTAAGTATGTAAAATCATTATTATCAAAAAACCTTTGAATTGTCAACTGACACAAGGAGTGGTTTGACACGTTCTTTTTGAAATATAATAAATTTCGATATGCCTGCAAGAGTGAAGACGTGCTGTGTTATTGGATGTGAAAATCGAGATGCAAGAAGGTAATTATAAAATTTACATGTATATTCTTTTAACTATAAGAATTAAGATACTCGTAGTTTTCAAAAAAGTTTTTCATGTATTGAATAAGTTTAGTCGGTAAATACTCATATTTTGTATTATTGAATTCATTAATTTTAGTTTTTGAGAATGTTTTCAATGCAATTATTAGTTTATTGATTAGATATTTATGGAATAAATCTGTATTTTCAATTGGTGATACCTATTTCAGTTAATAAATTTTTATTCTATCCAGAATTTGATTATTGATCCTCATTTCTCGATTCCAAAAGAAAATCAGATGAAAGTTCGTTGCAGGTATTATTTTCATGAAAATAAATTTCCTCACTCATCGATAACTTGCACGAATCCATTTCTGATTTCCTTTTGGAAATTGAATCTCAAAAAACTGTTTGCTCTTGTATATGGGTGTACCTACCTATTCAAAAAGTGCACTACAGAATTTTTTTTGAGGCAGCTTTACGATACAGGTTCCTTTTTCAATTGAGCTTTTTTCACGAATTAGTAATGTTGTACAAAAAAAGATGGCGTTGAAGCTTGTTCTACTAGTGTCGCATCTATTCTCCGTTTAGTTAGTCTATGGATAACACGCTGAAATGTGAAATTATTCGTCCTTTTTAATTCGATGGAATATCTCCCGACTAACCTGTCAATTTTGACTCAGTGCAATTATCGATGGGCTCTACCGCTTTCTACAATGCAATAATGAGGTACTTGCGCATCATTTATATGGCATTTTCGACAGGAGGGAAATATTCACCATAATTATCATTTGTATAATGGTTATTTTGTGCTTTTCAATTGAATATATCATTTTTCTGATGTTTAAACGTACAGTTAACGATATTATATAATAACTTTGGACGAAAACATCTCAGCAAAAATTAGATTGAGCCACTGGATTCCTTTCAAAAGGTGTTATGATATTTTTATTTCAATTTTATAGCACAAATAGAATCGAAGATAATAGTAAGTTGAAATAACCTTAATGTCAATTTTGGCTTATAACTCAAAAATGAGAGTAGATAAAGCAATGCGGTTGATGAAAAAAGATGAACAATATGCCAAGTTGTAGTCTAGGAATCACCAATTTATTCTGGCTACCATCAACGGAAGGTGATCAATCATTCCTGAGAATTTTGTTATTCGGAGAAATTCTTGGGAAGCTGACAGTAACAAGTTATTGACGTGTAGGTAATGAAACCATCAGTAAATAAGAAAAATTTAATGGAGAAATAAGTTATAATAAAATGACTAAACCTATAATTTCTAGAAAATAGCCCTATTTTTATGACTGATTGATCAGAGAGATCAAATTTTCATGTATCCACTCGGCGCATTTGGCATATCTAGGATGCTGGCTAGTTTTCGTATGGGATTCATAATTGACTGGAGTATTTGTTTCTGTGAATTTTATTATTCTATTGTGGAGACTTCTCCTATTCCTCTTTATGAGGCGTTGATTATCTACAGCTCTCCTTTTCATTAAACTCGAGTTTGCATATACAGAATGGTAATATTTCTGAAAAATAACAAAATGAATGCATTTTTCTGTTTTTGCCTGTTTCCTGATTTACCTTGAGAATTTTCATCACAGATTGGTCATACTTCAAGTTTGTCATCAGATTATACAGTATACTCAAACAAGATAAACCGTATTGGTGTCGTCGGGTTTCAATTCTTGGTATTAATTTCAACACGATGTCACAGTTCAAAATATCAGCTTCGAACAGCTTCTCGGCCTCAAATGCAAGGTTGATTTGTTCTATCTCATTCATTGACTGCAATATACGATAAGCTTTAGTTCAAAATGTCTAATACATTACACAATGCATCACCTAAGTCTGGATTATTGATAATAAGAACGATTAATTTGATTGTCGAATAAAAAGCATAGAGAGGTCGATTTTTCATTCAGAATGAAATGTCATAATGTGCAAGTGTCATTTTTCCAATGGCTTTAGGTGGAAGGCGGTTTATGAAATAGATTTTCAATGAACTACGTACATTGACCACTTTTTCTTATTGGCTGGAAATAATTTTTCTTTTCATTATACCTTATTTCTCGAAATTTTGTTTTTAAATGGTTTTGAGTTTATTCTGAAAATACGTTGCACCTGAAAAGAAATAGAATCTATTATGTGCCATTTTTTTCCTCTTGTAGCTCAAGTAGGAATAGACGTACTTGAATTATTTATGAAATTTGAATAGCTCATTAAAACAAGTTCTGATAGTGTTTTCATGAAATAACTTAAAAGAAGGTCCACCACTGAACGGAATCAATCATTTTGTGATAAATGCCCAAAGAAGTTTTTTTGAAACATATATAAATTGAAAATAGTAATCATCGAAATGAAAACAATCTTCAATTTAAAGCATGCGATCTGTGATGGTTGAACTTCTCATTTGTCACTACTCACTACTAGATGTCACCATCTGTTAGTTGATACTCGATAGCTTCTTAAATTAGTGTTAAATGTAGAAGTTTTTCAATAAATGTTGTCTCTGAGGGATATGGGACACTGACGAGGCCTAATGAGGCCGAAACCGGTCTGTTTCTTCCCTCATTGACAACATCTTGAATAATCATCTCAGTCCGCCTGAAGAAGGTTCTGTGAGCCTATAAATTGAAGATTGTATTCATTTCGATGATTACTATTTTCAATTTATCTATGTTTCAAAAACTGAAAAAAAAAATTTTAAAATTTGAAGACTTTATCTGTCGCTTATAAGCCACTGGTGCCGTATTCTCGAGAAGTGATATTCGAAAACGTATACGAACTTCATTGCGCGAGTCCCTGTTTTACCTGCAAAAATGCACACCGCGCAATGAAATTCGTATACGTTTTGGACTATTACTTGTCGAGAATACGGCACCTGGAACATATGCTCATTATCACATTGCTTACCCAAATCAAAAATCGACCTATCGCGATTTTTTCTTCGAAAATCAGATAAGTCTATTTTATTATCAATATTCTGCTCATTTGACACACTGCATAACCTATGCGCAAAAAACTGATGCTTATAGTTCATTGAGAATCAAAATTGAATCATTGAAGCATTTCCAGTTTAGAAGTTGTTCCTTTCGGAAGTCGCGTTCACGGTCGACCGAAAGCCCATAAACGATAACTTCAAGGTAGTTCAAAGATTTTAGTAGGAAAGATGAATTCATAAATGAAACCAATAGCCAGCAGGATATTCAAATTGAATTTATCGTTTCAACAAATAAAAACAAGCGTCAGTGGTTTTTGGAATTATTTGTTTTGTTAAAATGGATGTATCATGTGTCAAATGAACATGAGAACATATTTTATATGATCACAGTAATATGCAAGAATACACAGGGTGTCCACTTCTGAAGTGGCCAAACTTCTAGGGGGGATTGAACGAGTGATTTGCTACATAAAATAACATATAACACACGGCGAAATGTTAACGGTTATATTCTTTAATTTAATATTTCTTGATTTCACGAAATATTTCGTTTTCTCTAAAATGATGATATTGCAGTTTTCCTTGTAGTCTCATCAAATTTCACGACATATTCGGATTGGGCAAAACATTTGCTGCACGATAATAGACGTGGTACGGAGATGAATATCATGATTCTTAAGAAGAAGTAATAAATCCTATTTTTCCAATTGTTTTTTTGATGAAATATCAATAATTGTGCACACGTTTTTTTTTCAGTAAAAAGTTCCTCATTGAGTGTAGTCGAATGACATATTAACTTTTGTGCTAGCTGCTCATCCTCCTCATAATATCATGTCTACCATGATAAAAACGAAAAAGTCTAGAAATTTCGACCCCAAAATTGCTCTATTTTGAAGCTCTTCGTGGTTGAATTTGAATGTAATAAATGATAATAATGTAATAATGAACGAAAATCATCAATTTCTCTTGATTCTTGAATCAGAATAATAACAAAAACAGGCTTCTGCAAAACATTTGACACATCGTTTTCGCACTGAAACACAATTTTATTCTGTCGATGAGATCCTCCCGAATCTGAAAGCGAATCAGATATACTTTCTCTTTCAAAGTATTCTAGACATAAAAATACAAAGCCGTAAGATTGGGGCTCCTCGGTGGCCATCTGACCGTATCTTTCAATCCATTTTATCCCGAAATATTAATTCGATAGATCTCGACATTATGACTATTATGTGCTCGGCAGCCATTCATTTGAAACCAGACATTTTATCTGTTAGACAAGTGCATTTCATCCAATATGTCTGTCAAGTTGCTTTGGATTAATCTCATGAATTCTTCAGCATTAAAGTGATCGGTAAGTATAACTGGTCCGAAAAGTTCTCATCTCATGACTGCCATTCTCACGTTGTTAAGTATCATGTTGGAAATGGGAAACAATAGTCACATGCGGGTTTTCCCTCTCCAATAGGTACATGGTTATTTCGTAAATTTGCGTGAAAGGTTCCTCATTAGTCCATAATATCCAATGGCCCGCCACTATCCTAAATTATTCTGGTACCACTCACAAAATTTCTGGTCTCAGCATCTACAGGTAACAGATGAATTGATGATTATACCATAAAATTACATTGTGGTTCAATCACGAAGTGCTTTGAAATAGAGCAAAGTTAGGTTAGGAATTTTTAGACTTTTTCGTCGTTTTCATGTTAGCCATGATATTATGGCAGATGATGATCAGCTATAAAAAAATGATATCTCTTTCGAAAGTACACTAAATGGGATATTTTTTACTGAAAAGAAAACGTGTGCCTAATTATAAATATCGAAAGAACCATTGGACAAATAGGACTAATTTTGTCAACATCAGAACCGTGATATTTATCTCCTCACTACGACCGCAATAAGAGTTCTTTTGTACGCAGAATTTATCATCTTGTGGCAAATTCATTGCCCTTTCCGAATATGCGGTCAACTTTTATAGAACTACATGAAAAACTGAATAGTGAAAATTTCAGAGAAAAAACTCGAAATATTCCGTGAAATCAAGAAATGTTAAATTGAAAAACAACCGTCAACCTTTCGACCATGTGTTATATGATATTTTTTGTTGCAAATCACTCGTTTAATACTCCAATGAATTTTGGCCACTTTAAAAGAAGACACCTTGTATATGAATCCTCATCAGTGCGTACAACCGAGTCGTTTGATTTCACCACCGGTCCAAAATTTTTAAAATGCGGACATTTCGGCAAAATGATAGGACGCTGTTTTTCATCCAAACCGTGTATGGATGAATACGATGGATTACAATAATAATTATGGTTAAATAGATTATATTTCTCGAGAGGAATATCTTACCCTGTCGTCTGCCGTTGACAGCCATTATTATGTTGAGACACCGAATTTCATAGAGATGTATAATGAACAATTTATGGCGCATATCGAAATAGAGTTGACAAGGGTACGTGATCTGCGCCCGAAAACGCTATGAATTATAAGTACAGCCTTTACTTTCTGGGTAGCAACCCGACATATTTCAGTTATTAAATTCTACGTCTATTTTTTTTATTAATATGAAGAGAACCTATTCTTGTAGTTTTTTTGTTTGAAAAGAGTCGGGGAGATCTCAAGATTTCAAACAGGTTGGCTACAATTGCAATGACGATAGCATCAACAGTATCCGGTTTGTCAATGACATCCAAATTTGCAATGACCCACTCATATTATTATAACTTGTTGCTACCCGAAGAGTATGCATCTTCATGAAAGGTGAGGAGGCGGCGATTTCTATTATACACTGCTCAACAATTGATAGGAATCACTTACTTGTTCTAAATTTATGTATTTCTGAAATATTCGCTCCATGATTATGAATTTAGTCAGATATCAGAGTATTTTCAGTTGATTATATGGTTCACTTGAGAAAAGAATGAAAAAATGGAAAGTTGTGGAGAAAAAACGACTTTATTAGGAACACTCAAAATTCTGTGTTTGAATTACATAAAAATCTTATAATGGAACCACAAGAAGGCTGAAGTTTCGGTCAAGCTAGTACTTAGTTGGTCCACGAGCTCGTCTCAAGCATTCTACCCTACGAGGCATACTTTCGATAAAACGATTTATGAAATTTTGGGGCAAATTCGTCCAAATATCCCGTAAAGCGTTAGAAAGGTCCTCCAGGTTATTGATCGGTTGTTCTAAGGTTGATAATTGTCTAGACATCTCAGACCAGACATGTTCGATGCAATTCATGTCTGGAGAGCGAGCTGGCCAGTCCATCCTATCAATAGCATGAGTTTCTAGTGCTTCATTAACCAGACGACTACGGTGTGGACGGGCATTATCGTCAATTAAAATGAAATTCTCGCCCACGGCAGCCGCAAACGGAACAATTATGGGTTTAATAATCATATCGTGATATCTCTGGCTGGTCATGGTGGTGTTCTGCAGAACAACGAACTCTGTGCGTTGGTTCAAACAAATGCGTCCCCATACACATATAGAACCTCCGCCAAAAGCTGTTGTGGGTACCATAAACTGTTCTGCATACCTTCAACCTCTTTCCCTGCAAGCAAGAATACGTCCATCGGAGTTGACCAAACGAAATCTAGACTCATCCGTAAATAAACATCGGCTCCAATCTTCAAGTGTCCAATTGCGGTGCTCCTCAGCCCATTGCCGTCGATGAACCCGGTGTTCCCTATTCAAACGGGGATGTTGTACCCTCCCACGTGCTCTCAAACCACGAACATGTAGTCGTCGTCTTACAGTCTGGTTCGAAATAAGAACTCCTGTTGCAACTCTCAGTGATCTATTGAGCCGCGACGCCGGGTAAGTGGGATTTCTCCTAGCATTGAGGATCAAAAGACGATCTTGGGCAGCTGTTGTACTGCGCTGCCGACCTCCCCCATGAATATAAGCTA
Organism: Propylea japonica; assembly: GCA_013421045.1. Classification (NCBI taxonomy): domain Eukaryota; kingdom Metazoa; phylum Arthropoda; class Insecta; order Coleoptera; family Coccinellidae; genus Propylea; species Propylea japonica. Next base: position 6,298,848 of record CM024245.1, on the reverse strand, counting down.
TTGAGTCGTTTTGGATGAACCTATTCCAAGCCCGACTCACGACACTTTGCGAAACATTCAACCGCCGGGAAACTTCTCGCTGGGACAAACCTTCCTGTATCCACCGTATGATTTAGTCCAGTTGCACAGGAGCCAAACGTCTTCTCGGCATGACTGATAAGCTGATATTGTTCTCATTTCTTCAATTATTGTCACCTTATGTGTTTGGACGAGAGAAAAAAACAGATTTAATCGATTTTGCGAACAAGAGCCGATGAAGTGAGGAAGACTTTGATATAATCAACTCAAAACATCTTACTTTTTCCTTAGAGAACATATAATGTACAGATATTCACGAGATAACTTGAAAAAAATACAAATGAAGAGAAGTTCATAAGTGATCCCTAGCAATTGTTGATCAGTGTAGTTGTTGTTTTCAAAATCCTCAATAAATAGTGAATAGGGGAGATAAAAGAGTAATCATTCTTTAGCAAGTCATCTAATGAACACGGATATTCTCATTTGATGTCGCCGAATTCCATATTCAGAGTCGAAAAGTATTGAACTTTTCGAATATTCTTTTGCGATCACTTATTTTCTGACAGAGCTATTTCGAATATTATGTTCACAAAATTGTGAAATAATTTATTTATGTTTTACTTTCAGAATCATGAACAATAGATTTAGCGATCCTGAAGTGAAATAGGAATGATAACCTTATTCGAATTTTTCTTCAACAATAAATGATCGAAAAAAATATCAATATATAAAAAACCAGCCTATGTTAAATATGTAATTATTGTCATTAGATGCAGAAGGCATCTCAAACACCATATCAATGGTGCAAAAATTCGATAAGAAATGAGAGCTGGTTTTTGTCATTCCCAAGTATTGCATATTTTGACATTTTATAAAGCTTCTGAAAGGACGAAACATAATTTCGTCCTCCGAGAATTATTGTTTTTTATTTAACAAAATATATTATACCATATTATTTGTTGGTGCGTAAACATTAGGAACAGTATGAAACACATGTTTTCCCAATATTAAAATTATTCTTGGTTCATTGCCTCATCTCCCTCGGTGCATGTGTATATTAGGTTAGGAGTTCAAACGTATTCAATTTTCAGTTCAGTTGTCGTTTTATTCGAACCAAGATGGCCTCGGTGATGTAGGTATTGATATTTTTGCATTTCAAAGTTTTCGATTGCAGAACACTTACTCGAAAGTCCACACGTCTTAACTCATGAAAAAAGATGCAGATTATAGGTTTTACCTCTCATCAAGTTTTGATGGACTATGCATTCATTCATTCAATCCTTTAACTATGCCCTCGGTTACTGAGACCATCATCCTGGCATCGAATATTTCATACTATTTATTTTCAGTATTCAACACTTAGACTTTCATATACATCTTGCATACCACTCTGACAATTTTAATTCTTAGACAAACTTAGGACACACACAAGCATCCATACCCGTACTGGGATTCGAACCTGGACCTACAGCTTCGTAGGAACTTACGCCTTAAGGTGTTCAATGAATCATTCGAAATCACAGGTTGTCCAATGACATTAGAAAAAAAATTTACGCATTTGAATTTAGTGCTCCTTCAGAAATAGATCTTGAATTACGTCAGCTTTTATGTATTTTTATATGGCAAATATGGTTTTCATCGTTATTTGAGATTTTGAAACTAGTCGACTTTCTAGAGACTCACCTGAACATGGTCTATTAAATTCTGCCACATTTTTGCTGTGTAATTTGTGTAATATATACCCATGAAGTTGTAGTTCAACTTTATGTAACCTTCTTTCGATTTAGGAATAGTAACTGAAAATGACGAATATATTTAAATTTAACTGAGGTATAATTTACTTTTCAGTAAAACATAATACTCACTAAAGTCAACATCTTTACTGAACCAAATAGTTGTTGGTTCTCTCTGAATATCTGTCGTGTAAATTATGGGAATAGTCCATCTGTACCTGTAGGGGAGACATAAATTATATTAATATTAGTCATCAATTGTTGATGAAAACGATGAAGTGTTCAAGTCATAACGCAAATAAAATAGCCTTGCCCAATTTCTGTCATAAGGTACTATACTAGTCATATGCTGTTGGGCACCTTGAATCGTATATTATGGCATATTAGCTTTTCTCTATTGAAATACACTACTGGAAAAAATTAAAGGATCAAAAAAAAAATTCAAATTTTTTCGGCCATTTTCAACATGCCGTAACTTTGAGAGGAATGGTCGTACAAGGAATTTAAAAAGAGGAAATTGTAGCTCCAAGTGTCTAGTTTTTGGATTAGAACTTCAAAAATTTTAATTTCAGTGGTTTTCGAGTAATTATAGAAAAATCAGCAACAGAAAAATTCTCAAAATTTTACCACTTTTTTTTCTTGTCAACGAGCGTGGAAATTTTATTTTTGCATAATGGTTATTATGATTGGATACTTGTTAACTCAGCTTTAATTTATTTTTTTATTGACCTCAACGTCCACTTCTCGCCGAGATATCGGTCTTCAAATGGAAAAGGATCCATTTGTCTTTGATATCGATTTCCCAGCAACCAATGATCGCACAGAAAATTGAAGGAGGGTTTCAAGACCTTAAATGAACTCCGATTAATGAAAAACCATTGCTTATTCATAGAAATTTTTTTTCTTCATGTCGCATCAATATAAAAATTTAACAAAAAAAGGGCTTTTGGTGGTTTCTTGGAAAATCTACCGCTGGATCGAAAATGTTGAGGAAACCAATAATGTTGAGTGTGACTTTCACAGTTCAATATGTTGATAAAATCCTTACGAAGAGTCAACTCAATCCAGCGAGCCGTTTTTTTGTTTGACTCGATTGAATTTTTGAAAAAAATAAGGATCACGTTTTTTGCTCTGAGAAGCTCATAATCTTCAAAAAAGGCAAAAAAGAATTTTCTCGTGCTTTTTCACAATTTAATTGCAGATAGTACATAAATTTCAAAAAAAAAAAATAAATAAATAACAAATAAAAATTTTACAATAAAAGTTTTATTAATTCAATAACGGATAAAAATGGATCCTTTTCCATTTGAAGACCGATATCTCGGCGAGAAGTGGACGTATTGAGGTCAATAAAAAAATAAATCAAAGCTGAATTAACGAAGTATCCCATCATTATAACGATTATGCAAAAATAAAATTTCCACGCTCATAGACAAGAAAAAAAAGTGGTAACATTTTGAGAATTTTTTTTGTTTCTGATTTTTCTATCATAACTCGAGAACAACTGAAACTTAAAGGTCTAGTCCAAAAACTAGACACTTGGAGCTACAATTTCCTTTTTTAAATTCCTTGTACGATCATTCCTCTCAAAGTTACGGCATGTTGAAAATTCCGAAAAATTTGGAATTTTTTTTGATCCTTTAATTTTTTCCAGTAGTGTATTATATGGGCTATATTCTATCATTTTTGTTCTTTATATGCGGTCGTCAGGAGAACAATTAAAACTTACAACTTGCAGAAAAGCAATTTTCGTCATTCTTCGAAAATGTTCGTCATTTTTTGAGTGTTCTCAGAAAACAATCATCAATGATCAGTTGTCGTATAATTTATTGAATCTTTTCGGACTGGATCTTTTTATTGGAACTCAGATTGCTTCGAGATTAACAGAAGGTTGATTGATGGGATTGAGTTTTTCTTCCTATGATAAAATGGAAGCTTCTCATAAAAAATCCTAGGTTTTTGATTCATGTCGAACAAACTTCAAATTATCAGCATCTCCTGTTGAGACATCTTTGTCACTTGATCTCAAAACAATTCTTCATCTTATTCGATGAGAATATAGGAATCCTTCTTTCCTTTCCGTGTTACCGTGTGACTGATTCATAGCCCTACAAAATCCGCAATACGAATTCATATGATAATTTTTTTTCAATATGAACCAACGCGCAAATACTCCTGACTTCATTCTAATTTCAATAATTTAGCTAGCGAAATCTGCATATTTTCAGAAGCAAGTCGAAAATTCAACGTTTCGGTCAGCATTAGCCAGCTGTTCTGTGGTCAGAAAGCACACAAGATACCTTGAACTTTCGATGAGGCACTATTCATTAATTTTTGGAAATATTTGTCAGTTTTTCCACAATCTATAATCAATGATTATTTTTGGATGTATTGAATCATCGACATTAATTTGATATTTTCATTGGAGCCAGGTATTTATGAGATGTACAGATGGTTGGTTCACGAATTAAGGCATAAAAGCTGGGTACTTCATTCAATTCTCTACGTTTCAGTTTTTCTACTCTTTATATTGGTAGCTTCACTCCATTCAGTCCTAGGGTCTTCATTCAGAGCATACTGAAAGAGCTTTTACTTATCAGTATCTCCTTGTTGAGATGATTTTTTGTTTCTTTTGATTGAAACTTTTATTAATTGAAACTTTTAGAGGATTTAGTATCTCCAATATAAACAACATATTCACGAAGTGTTCCACATAAATATGCTCTTTTTGGTTTTTTGTTTTCAAATTTTTTTTCACAGGTTTGACTTCACTCAGATGAGTTCTGATATCAACAATATCGGTCCTTTTTAAATGCTGTTCTATCATCGTAATTTTAGTTTTCTCAGATGGGATTTTATCATATGATATTACATTTTCAAGTTTTTTTTAATTTCAACACCCCGGAGGATTAAGATCCCGAATTTCTGGTATCTTATTTTGAAACAATCTATATTCATTGTTATAGTGCCTTCTATTAAAAATTATGATATTGAAAAAAAGAAGGAATTACTCGCCATCTGTAGACCTCAAAAATATCTGAGCTCCAACAATAGGATCGAATTCATTGATGATAATTCTTCAAAAACTGTCCAAGGTGATAGAATATTCTCGAGAAACTAACTGAAGCTATTTTTTTGAAAGTTTCAAGTCACAGGTTGAAACCGTTGAAAACTGGAGATGAAAAATATTATTTCAAAAATTGTCCATCATCAGCTTTAAAATCTAAACCCACTATGTTATTAACAAAAATCATAAGTGCTGCTTGAGAGACACTATTCTTTTCTGCACAATTTCACATTTCCTGTTTTTCAACTCAGTATCAGTGTTGAAGATTTCAAAATGTTAAATCTGAGTTTTGCATCTTATTTTTAAGTAGGTACTCAGTACTCACCCAAATGGAGATAAATTATCAGTATCCTTGAAACTTGAACTTGATTGTTGCCGAAGTACATACACCTTTTTTTCTAGATCCTCTTCTATAGAGATGATTGGGAATCTATTCTGATACAACCAAGTCTCTAAGAATTCTAACATAGGAGTATTAGGTAAAACGGAACCAACCACTGATATGAAGTTCATTGTATTAGCAGTACTATAAGAGTAGGCCCTGAAATATTTCTGGATTATTTTTTCGAATCCTTTTTCTCCTGCTAGGTAGTTTAACAAACGAAGAATACTGCCTGCCTAGAATCGAAAAAATAAACCTGTGATATAAAGAGTCCTATCATAAAAGTGAAATTAAAAATGATAAAAGTAACGTAATGAAGTGTTCTAAAAAAACTTAGGGTCCAAAATTTCCAGATGAACTGTGTCATGATTGAGCAAATATAAATAAAAAAATTACTATTGAATCGAAGATGTAGGAAGCACCATATACTGGACAAACATATATTTTCGTGTAGAGGAGATTTACAAAATGGCGGAAGACCTGCAATGTTCAAAAATTTTTTTGCGGTTGTCAAATTAACTTTTGTTTTCTGAATTAACACAATTTTCTAAGAATTTCTGTGAATTTTTTTTTAAATCGAACACATTTTTTTTACATATCCACAGCGATGAAATGATTTCACTCGAAATGAATGAAATTTTGTACAATTGTACTTCTTCAATTATCAATCACGAATATGAAAACAGAATTGTAAAATATCGAACGGTTTCGTAACTACAGTCATTCAAATGTTTCTTTCAGACCTCTGAAATAATGAAAAAAAATTGTTTTGGGTTCTAGAATCAAAATAATCAAATTATCGGAATGTCCAAGCATTCTAGATGAATTTATACAAAAAAAATCAGTGAAACTTAGTTGGGACTGGATCCAACGTATACTCCGTTCACGAAGGGTTGAGCCGTCGGTTGGCCATGACAATTTGGCATATTTCCCTGTGTATATTAAAATTTTAGGTTATGGTGTTCATTTTCTTGTCAGATTGATACGCAATGTTGTCAATATAACATATAGTTCTCTGATAACTCGCAAGCTCGTCGGACGAGGCCGGGTGCATACGGCAACATTGAATTTATTTTACGTTGTGACAGCAAATACTGCCAACTTCACATAAATTAGGAAACGCCTACTATGTGCTCAACCTTTTGTGATTGGACTATAGGTATTAAATAGGGAAATGGCACTGTTCTAAGGATAATAATATTCGTTGCAAGGCAACGGTAGTTCGTAGTTCATAGAGTTTGACTACTGGCTAAATTATATTCACTGAGATTCAAATACCAGTCCAACTCTATGAAGTACGAACTACCGTTGCCTGGCAACGAATATTAATATCCTTAAAACAGTACCATTTCCCTATTTAATACCTACGTCGGTTCGAGTCCCAATTGAGTTTCACTGATTTTTTTTGTATAAATTCATCTAGAATGTTTGGACATGCCAATAATTCAATTATTTTGACTCTAGAACTCAAAACAAATTTTTTTTCATTATTTCAGAGGTCTAAACGAAACATTTGAATGACTGTAGAAACGAAACCTTTCGATACTTTACAATTCTGTCTTCATATTCGTAATTGATAATTCAAGAAGTACAATTGTACAAAATGTTATCCATTTTGACTGAAATTTCTTCATCGCTGTAGACATTTTGTAGACAAATTTGTTTTCGATTTTTGAAAAAATTTTTTCACTGAAATTCTCAGGAAATTGTGTTCATTCAGAAAATGAAAGTCAATTTGACAACCGCAAAAATATTTTTGGAACATTGCCGGTCTTCCGCCATTCTGTAAATTCTTTTTCGGAGTTCGTCAACTTTTCTGAATAGAGGACCCAAAAATACTGAGATTGGACCAAAAATCGTTGCACCAAGTGCTATACATAACTGACCACACTCATAAGAATCTTGCTCAAAAATGACGTTTGACACCCTGTATCTCGATTATGCTTCGAAAACGGGATATTTTGAATAAGGCAAAAATTATTCTCCCGATGTCCCCTACACGACAATATATGTTTGTCCAGTTTATGATGAAACACCCTGTATAGGGTGGGCCATCCATAAATATCTACCCCGAATTTTGAGCTTGGTGATGGAATAACGAACAGGTCAATTTTGTTGAAACGGGGACCAATAAGGGTGTTCACTACCTCTCTAGCCGCAACCCCTAACAGCTCTCATTTTTGAAGAGGGGAAAAGGGGTCGAGCAGCAGCTTGTTGGAAAGGCAGTACAATTTTCTGCAAAAGTGTTTTTTACATCGGATTTAAAAACAAGTTCTCTAATTTTCATCATTCGAAATAGCTTAAATAATCAACTGAAACAGGTAAACTGGGGCATCTAGTAAAGGGTTTTCAAATAAGAGGTGTAATTTTGAAATTCAAAGGAAAATGCTATCCCGTTAATAGTGAAAAATAACATCAGGCAAATGACCACCACGATCACGCCTACAGGACCATATTCTTTTAATGAAAGTTTCCATAACCAAATCGCAAAGTGGCTGCTCTATGTCCTCGATAGCCTCACGACTTCCATCTTTGAGGACTTGAATCGACGCTGGGCTCCCGGCGTAGACCATCTCTTTCACGTGGCCCCAAAAGAAGAAGTCGCAGGGTGTTAAATCCCAACATCTCGATGACCAATCAACTCTTCAAGAGATAACTCGGTCTGGAAACTTTTCCGCAAAAGATCAATGGTTTTTTGCTTGTGTGGCACGTAGCGCCGTCTTGTTGAAAGTAAACGTTGTCCAGATCAATACTAAGCAATTTCGGCCATGAAAAAATCATTAATCATCTCTCGATAGCGCAATCCATTCACTGTAACTGTTGCTCCAGTACTTCTTCAACACTTTCGAGTTCAGCAGCAATATTCTCGGCTGTTCTTGAGCGACGTGAACAGGTTTTATTCTGGACATCACTAACATTGCGGTCCGACAAGGTGCTCCACGACGACCCAAAAATGTTCGAGTTTTACGAACATCATTTTTATAGCGAATTTTAATGATTTCAATGAGTTCTTGAAGAGTGTTTCGTTCCATTTTCATTATTGGCGTAGTTTCTTTTTGTTAAATGTAAAAAATTACAGCTTCAAACGTGACATATACCGAAATAGCAAGCTCTTCAAAATAACACCTTTTATTGGAAAACCCGATATTTTTTGACAGCATGTTACGCAATTTGGCTCTGATCTCAATTCTAATCAATATAATAGTATAAGCATTGGAAATACCTTTCATTTAGGCATATAACGTCGGTCCGAAATACATATACGGCAAACATTTAGATCCGTCATTTCAGAGAACTCTCTCCGCATCACTGTTTGTAACTGAGCCAGCAATTGGGCTTTCTTTTGACTCTATTTAGTGGTTTCTACACTCAAGCGGATATTTTACACGTATTAATGTAGAGTTCGCAGAATATTAGAATAATATATGGTTCGTTTCATACACTGACCATATAAGTTCTTCTGTTATGTTCATCAAGTTGTATAAAATTGTTGAAATCTGCAATTTAAGAATATTTTACATGGTTCAATAAAACCCAGGTGTTCTACTTCATATGTTTATAGTAGGTATGGTCCGTTATCATCACGACAAATAATTTTCTACCTTGATCGTAGGTACATTCAACACCCAAAATTAATGGAGTAGCCGGAGAACATCTGAAGATCTTCCTTCACGTTATACACGATACGATACTTTCTGGAATGCATTACTTTGTATTTAAACACGACGTATGACGTTCAGTAGTTACAGTATATTTGGCGCCACAATAGTATATTGTACAACGAGCACGGAATGACATAAATTAAGTATTACACTCGTAATGAATGTTACGTTGATAACGAAACTGCTAACCTTATCAGTTCCAACAAATAACTACCACAAACATTCGGCTTTCGATAATCGAATTAAACATTAAATTAAAATCAAGTTACGCTCAGAATATCCAATACTGTCTGAAGTTTTCATTTCAATAGAAAAAGCCAATTTTTTCTCAAACTTCGAGGATCAGAGGCAGATGACTGGTAATAACTGATGAAAAAGGATTAAAATGGTTTTCGGATTATCCAATTATCACCCTCGGCATCACGTACATAACGAAGCATCAGCACTCTGGTGTCTGGTGGTATATCCAATTAACGAGAAGATTGGCTTCAGCCGTTGTTCAAATTTTAATCTCTTTCATGCCTTTTTCGTATGGTATAAAGGGATAAGGTAAGATGTTAACTTTTGAGCGTAATGCTATACAGGTTCGGGAATTCACGTCAGATACAAACAATATTTAATGCATTAGAGAGAGTATTTTGCCGTTCAGATGAAAAATGGTATTATATTCCATTTACCTAGATATTAGACAGTTTTATTATCTGTCAAAAATTCAGTTGAGCGGGTATGGGAACTGAAAACATGAGTAAATTTCATCATCAGATTTCTGAAATATGAAATTCGATTGCAATAAACTTCTTTTTCAATACCTTACTCTATGATTTGAGCTTTGACATTTTTATGGAAAAATTTTATTCGTCAACTCCAGAAAGCAGTGAATATTTGTATTTCAAATATATTCAGATTGCATATTTGAAATTTTACTATTTCTAGGAACAAAAATTATTTTTATTTTGAATGTGATCATGGGGCATCAGTGCCAAAAATTCAAAATATTTTCATTGGTTGGTTGTTTTCTTGCTTCCTGTTCTCAATGAGACCAACATTTACTGCTCACTCAATGGAACTATTTCATCTGCTTGTTTTTTAAAGTAGGGCGTTTACAAGATGACAAAATAGTATATTATGCAACGAGAGTATAATGATAGCTATTATTCACGAGGTGAAGTTTAGGCTACGAGCCGTAGGCGTACTTCAGAGTACTTGAAAATATTGAAGAAATATCAATTTGAAGAATACAATTTTAGAGATAACTCTATGAAACAGATTAATGGGTGTTATTAAGGCCGAGCAAAATGACGTATAATGGACTGTTGTGAAAAACGCCTTATATAACTGAAGTACGAGTTAATCTCTATAAACAAATTTATGATGTCCATCATGCAGTATACACATGACATTGACCGGTGTGAATAATAGTTATTTCGACCTAAAAATCAGTGTGAATACAGCCGAACGACCCAGCCGAAGATGACCTTGAAATCATCGCACGCAAGCGGACGATAGGGCGGATAGCTATGCTAACAGAAACGAACGCTCGCGTTGAAGCAATAGTAAAAATTAATATCTACAGAACTGTACGAAGGATCGGTTTCAAATTTGGTGTGAATGTTGAAGAGAAACTACTGTTAAAAATTGTATCCACACCTTGCACTCATACCTCAAGGGAACAGGGGTGTGGGACGTACCAATCTGAAAAATTCGATTTCTCGAAAACTGCACATAGAATCGATACGAGATTTGGTATGCAGGTTTGAGAAAAACAGCAGAAAAAAACTACATACACGTCATCCACTTGCACCCCCAGGGGGGGGGTGGATATATGAAAAATCAGAAAATTCGATTTCTCGAAAACTGTACATAGAATCGATATGAAATTTGGTATGCAAATTTGGAAACAACACAGAAAAAAAACTACATACACGTCATCCACTTGCACCCCCAGGGGTGGGGGGTGGACATATGAAAAATCAAAAAATTCGATTTCTCGAAAACTGTACATAGAATCGATACGAAATTTGGTGTGCAGGTTAAAGAACAATAACAGAAAAAAACTACATACCCGTCATCCACTTGCAACCCCGGGGGTGGGGGGTGGACATATGAAAAATCAAAAAATTCGATTTCTCGAAAACTGTACATAGAATCGATACGAAATTTGGTGTGCAGGTTAAAGAACAATAACAGAAAAAAACTACATACCCTCATCCACTTGCACCCCCAGGGGTGGGGGTGAACATATGAAAAATCAAAAAATTCGATTTCTCGAAAACTGTACATACAATCGATACGAAACGAAACCTGCACACCAAATTTCGTATCGATTCTATGTACAGTTTTCGAGAAATCGAATTTTTTGATTTTTCATATGTCCACCCCCCCCCTGGGGGTGCAAGTGGATGACGTGTATGTAGTTATTTTCTGTTGTTGTTCCCAAACCTGCACACCAAATTTCGTATCGATTCTATGTACAGTTTTCGAGAAATCGAATTTTTTGATTTTTCATATGTCACCCCCCACCCCCTGGGGGTGCAAGTGGATGACGGTATGTAGTTTTTTTCTGCTGTTGTTCCTTAAGCTGCACACCAAATTTCGTATCGATTCTATGTACAGTTTTCGAGAAATCGAATTTTTTGATTTTTCATATGTCCACCCCCACCCCCTGGAGGTGCAAGTGGATGACGTGTATGTAGTTTTTTTCTGCTGTTTTCCTGAGCCTGCACACCAATTTCGTATCGATTCTATGTACAGTTTTCGAGAAATCGAATTTTTTGATTTTTCATATCCACCCCCCCACCCCCTGGGGGTGCAAGTGGATGACGTGTATGTAGTTTTTTTCTGTTGTTGTTCCAAACCTGCACATCAAATTTCGTATTGATTCTATGTACAGTTTTCGAGAAATCGAATTTTTTGGTTTTTATATGTCCATCCCCCAACCCCTGCGGGTGCAAGTGGATGACGTGTATGTAGTTTTTTTCTGCTGTTATTCCTAAACCTGCACACCAATTTCGTATTGATTCTATGTACAGTTTTCGAGAAATAGAATTTTTTGGTTTTTATATGTCCACCCCCCACCCCCTGGGGGTGCAAGTGGATGACGGGTATGTGGTTTTTTTTTCTGCTGTTGTTCCTTAAGCTGCACACAAAATTTCGTATCGATTCTATGTACAGTTTTCGAGAAATCGAATTTTTTACTTTTCATATGTTCACACCCCCCCCCCTTGGGGGTGCAAGTGGATGACGGGTATGTAGTTTTTTTCTGTTATTGTTCCTTAACCTGCACACCACAAATTTCGTATCGATTCTATGCACAGTTTTCGAGAAATCGAATTTTTTGGTTTTTCATATGTCCACCCCCACCCCCTGGGGGTGCAAGTGGAAGACGTGTATGTAGTTTTTTTCTGTTGTGGTTCCCAAACCTGCACATCAAATTTCGTATCGATTCTATGTACAGTTTTCGAGAAATCGAATTTTTTGGTTTTTCATATGTCCACCCCCCACCCCCTGAGGGTGCAAGTGGATGACGTGTATGTAGTTTTTTTGTGTTGTTGTTCCCAAACCTGCACACCAAATTTCGTATCGATTCTATGTACAGTTTTCGAGAAATCGAATTTTTTGATTTTTCATATGTCCACCCCCCACCCCCTGGGGGTGCAAGTGGATGACGGGTATGTAGTTTTTTTCTGCTGTTGTTCCTTAAGCTGCACACCAAATTTCGTATCGATTCTATGTACAGTTTTCGAGAAATAGAATTTTTTGGTTTTTCATATGTCCACCCCCCACCCCCTGGGGGTGCAAGTGGATGACGGGTATGTAGTTTTTTTCTGCTGTTGTTCCTTAAGCTGCACACCCAATTTTCGTATCGATTCTATGTACAGTTTTCGAGAAATCGAATTTTTTGATTTTTCATATGTTCACCCCCACCCCCTGGGGGTGCAAGTGGATGACGGGTATGTAGTTTTTTTCTGTTATTGTTCCTTAACCTGCACACCAAATTTCGTATCGATTCTATGTACAGTTTTCGAGAAATCGAATTTTTTGATTTTTCATATGTCCACCCCCCACCCCCTGGGGGTGCAAGTGGATGACGGGTATGTAGTTTTTTTCTGTTATTGTTCCTTAACCTGCACACCAAATTTCGTATCGATTCTATGTACAGTTTTCGAGAAATCGAATTTTTTGATTTTTCATATGTCCACCCCCCACCCCCTGGGGGTGCAAGTGGATGACGTGTATGTAGTTTTTTTCTGTTGTTGTTTTCAAATTTGCATACCAAATTTCATATCGATTCTATGTACAGTTTTCGAGAAATCGAATTTTCTGATTTTTCATATATCCACCCCCCCCCCGGGGGTGCAAGTGGATGACGCGAATGTAGTTTTTTTCTGCTGTTGTTCCTCAACCTTAACACCAAATTTCGTATCGATTCTATGTACAGTTTTCGAGAAATCGAATTTTTTGATTTTTCATATGACCACCCCCCACCTCCTGGGGGTGCAAGTGGATGACGTGTATGTAGTTTTTTTTGCTGTTTTTCTCAAATCTGCATACCAAATCTTGTATCGATTCTATGTGCAGTTTTCGAGAAATCGAATTTTTCAGATTGGTACGTCCCACCCCCTGTTCCCTTGAGGTATGAGTGCAAGGTGTGGATACAATTTTTAACAGTAGTTTCTCTTCAACATTCACACCAAATTTGAAACCGATCCTTCGTACAGTTCTGTAGATATAATTTTTTACTATTGCTTCAACGCGAGCGTTCGTTTCTGTTTGCATAGCTATCCGCCCTTTCGTCCGCTAGCGTGCGAGGATTTCAAGGTCATCTTCGGCTGGGTCGTTCGGCTGTATTCACACTGGTAAAATTGAGGTTATAGATATACAGTGTATTCTTTATAATTCATGCTACAAACTTCAGGGAGTAAGATCAATTCATGAAAAGAAATAACCATCAAGTTTTACTTGAGAACTGACTGAAAAAGTGCTATTCCACTGAGATATTTCAAATAAACAATTATTGTTTTTGAATTCTTCATTCATTTGTTACAAGAGTTCTCTTCTGCCTTCTTCCCTATATGGCGCCCTTTTTATGTAAAACGAAGAATATTTTAACGCGCATTTGTCGCGACTTTAACATAATACGTAGTAGTGACGCTACGTTTGATGTTTTATTTTTTTACATGAAAACTTCAAAAGTAATAGCTACTTTAAAATATGTGAGTGGGGTTTCAAGCTTTTTACATAAAATGATCTGAGGAATCACCTCCTGAAAGTTGTAGACTGAGTCTAGGAACACCCAGTATGTCATTTTATATTGTTTTGGTTAATAATTGTTGTACAATATATTTTTCAGACCCCAAGTACTTGTGATGTTGCACTCTGTAGGCACTTCAAGTTAAATTTCAGGACTGCTTTTGGACAACTAAGTTTTTGTGGTTGTACCTTGTAATTTGTTGATAACTTAAAACTTATTTTAGCGGTAATAGGGATGGCTAACCGACAGAAAGCGCTCTACCAACTCGTAAACAAATAAATTGAATATACTCGAAATTATATTTCTTTTTGAACTGATAATCAAAATTCTTCGTCATGAGCTCTTTTTATTCGTTCATCCAAAGCTATGAAATGAATCGACTGACTGGTATGCAAGTAAGGGCATCGTGAGAGTGACAAGCTTCTTAGACTGAATTCAATAAATCATGCAATATTGTACTTACTTTTATATAAGTTATGTCGTTGAACTGAATCATGATGTCTTTCGGAGAAGAGCAATTGGTAACTATTGGTTTTATCTCTTTAGACTCGCTATCAGCACGAAATACTGATTGAGTATAATCCATTGGATAACTTTCTACCTGAAAAAGCATTTAGAGTCGAGAATCTTAAAAAACCAAATTTATTTACATAGGTATAATTGAGGACATCATCAACCAGTTTGAGAGATAAATACTGAGCGAATCCTTCATGTAACCATATATCGTTCCACCATTTGTTTGTAACTGCAAAAAACATGGATAGTTAAGATTGCTTCAATATGTATTATCAGTTTTTTCACAAAAGAAATTATTAAAACTGAGTATTACATTTTTTTCAGATAGGAGTAGTTTTGGCACTCAACTAAAGATCCAAATTTGTTGGAAAAGAAAACACATACAATTGAGAATCATATCTTTGGCTCACGAACGAAGGATACTGCAAATGTTTTAGGATATGGTAGATTTTAATTTTGGCTCATTGTTTTACCTTGTGTTAGAGAGGTTAATAAATTAAATAGGTTTGTTATGTATTCTTCATAATTCGTTTTAGTCGCCCATATATGCTATTGACCAGTATGTACATAAATCTTGAAAAACAATTCTTGTGCCTGTGTCAAGAAATTTTGACTTAGTGCGTTTCGTTTATGGGTCCACGATAAACAGATTTATGTTTTATGTCGAAATGGACTACCAACAAAACTACCAATTAAGAATAATTGGCTATTCATACAGGGTGTCCCATTACTCGACGTCAAGCCGGAACCGGATGAAAAGGCAAGTAATGCTGGTTATCAGAAAAAAATAAAAAAAATCTAAGTTGCATGATTTTAAAATAATGCGCATTTAAAAAAACACGCAAAATTCCTCACCCTGTGACAGTCTTTTCGCTCCTGTTGCCACAAATATCAACTTTTTTCTTTGCTGTGTAACCTTGAATAATGCTTGTCTGAACTGTAATCAAAATTTTGATACCGGCTGATCTAGGTTTCATAAAAATAGGGCTTACTTCTCAGAAAAAAATTCAAAATAAACTATTGCCTAGTTTCAACTGACTGTATTGAAAAAAAAAATATGCTACGTAGTTTGGCATGTTTTTTCAAAAGTTGGCGCATTTAGTGAGGATTCCAAAATGGTATAATACTTGTTTAATGTAGCTGCCGTAGTTCAAATTTATTTTCGATTGCCTTTGAATACACTTTTTCGTTAACTTCCCAGTAATAGAGACCAATGGATTCAAGTCCGGTGAA
The DNA here is from genome assembly GCA_013421045.1 of Propylea japonica. Lineage (NCBI taxonomy): Eukaryota > Metazoa > Arthropoda > Insecta > Coleoptera > Coccinellidae > Propylea > Propylea japonica. Next base: position 6,282,986 of record CM024245.1, on the reverse strand, counting down.
CGGGCCGGCCACGAGATTGGACCAGAAAGTCCGATCCATCTTCCGGAAAAAAATGTTATCAGAAAAAAAAATTCCAGAGAAAATAATTTTTCCAGAAAAAATTTTTCCTGAGAAATTTCTCTGAAAATTTTTTTTTCCTGGTAACATTTTTTCCCGGAAGATGGATCGGACGTTCTGGTCCAATCTCGTGGCCGGCCCGTTCACCGGACTTGAACCCATTTGAACTACGGCAGCTACAATTAAACAAGTATTATACCATTTTGGAATCCTCACTAAATGCACCAACTTTTGAAAAAACATGCCAAACCTACGTAGTACATTTTTTTTTTCAATACAGTCAGTTGAAACTATGCAATTGTTTATTTTGATTTTTTTTCCGAGAAGTAAGCCTTATTTTTATGAAACCTAGAGCAGCTGGTATCAAAATTTTGATTACAGTTTAGACAAGCATTATTCAAGATTACACAGCAAAGAAAAAAGTTGTAAAAAGTTGATATTTGTGGCAACAGGAGCGAAAAGACTGTCACAGGGTGTGGAATTTTACGTGTTTTTTTGAATGCGCATTATTTTAAAATCATGCAACTTAGATTTTTTTTATATTTTTCTGACAACCAGCATTACTTGCCTTTTCACCCGGTTCCGGGTTGACGTCGAGTAATGGGACACCCTGTATATGGCACGCTGAGTACACTTTGAAAATAAAAAGCTTCATTCCTCGGGGATATATCGACATAATCTTTGTATTTTGAAGTTGCAATGAATTATCTAGACAAGCAGTTGGAGAACCTAGTTTTGTCTCGAAAAAAATCTTTGATCAACTCAAATAAACATAGGAAAACTAAACATTGTTTTTATTGAGTGCCAGTTCAATTTAAACGAATGCTATATCGTTTTTCCCAAATAAGCAATTTTCTGATTTCAAGACGAAATGGTCTCGAACGATAGGGTTTGACCTGATGACGAATCCGTGGTCTCAAATTCAATTCTGTGTGTGGGGCCGGATGTCCGACCGTCCGTAAGCACTATAACTTTCGAAGGGATTGTCCTAAGGAATTGAAAATTTCAGGTTATGTTTGGTTTCTAAATACCTTGGTTGAGTTCGTAACCATTCAAAATTTGTGTTCCTCAATATCGCAGATGAAACGGAACCAATCGAAATGAAATGTCGGGGCAACACACAAGACACTCATTATAAGCCTTATGCAATGCATTTTGTGGCTATAGTGTACAGAGAACCATAGAACAGACATAGAACCAATTTTGATATCGAGGAGAAGAAGCTCCATATTTTTATAAAAAGATTTCCGATTCGGATGAAATGGAGATGACAATAATGAAGAATCATGCAAAATTTTGTGGTCATAGTGTAAACAAAACCATAACAAATTCGATGGGAATATTGAAAAAAAGAATCTGTATATCTTCGTAACAGGATATCCGATTCTAGTGAAATTTATTATTATAGTATCCAGAACTATGGAAAATTCAATTGGACTATTGAAAAGAAGAATCTCTCCATAACAGGATATTCGATTAGAGTGAAATTTGTTTCCTCTACATCAAGAAAACTATGCAAGCTTTCGACATTATTCACCTAATTTCTCGCTCAATATATTATATTCTTTTGAAATCAAGAGCTAATATAATACAATACATAAAACAAAAATAAAAATTCCTAACTGAGGTTGGTGCAAAACGGGGTACCATACTATTTTTTTCGTATGATACCAGAGCTCAGGGAAAAACCCCAGTAAAGAAACCCTGTCTCGCCGTTTCAACAAAAATAACACTTAAAAATTATTAGAATATTGAAGGATTCCTTCAATGAAATCTGCAAATCATTATTCGAATTTTCTCTGTGAACAGCGACTACAAAAGACGGAAATGAAGTATTGCTAAGATTTTTCACCATGTAGCAGATAATTATCACAATTCAACATTCAACTCAACTATAACGAAGATTTAAGCCCATGCTTGATCAACATTTATAATACACCACTCATACTGTAATATAATACTAATACCTACTTTAAGTCATAATATTTATTAACTTTAATTTTAGGATTTTGTATTGCTTTCCTGTTTTCTTGAATCTCAAGTTTTTATAAGTTAGATACACTTGCTTTCTGTACTTTTTTTTATATTGTAATGTGGACACTGTTTTGGGCTCGTCCCGTTTGTGTCCCGAAGTAGTAAATAAAATAAAATAAAAAAATAACAGAAATGATGGCCTAGACTAGGTTCAATAGGCATCAAGTGCTGCCTGAGCATTAAAATACCCATGCGACCATTTAAAACAATTTGATACATATAGTTGAAATAATGTTCACAATTTGAAGAAAACCGGCCCTAACTATCAACCTTGTACCTATTCTAAGTAAATTGTGCCTGAATGTCGAAAAGGACGAACAAAAGAAATCGATATGCCCATGAACACTATTCGCTTGCACTGAAGATCTTTTAGAAATATTCTTTCATAATTGTATCTCTGGAGGGTAGGTCTAAACAGTACAATATTTCTTATATTCCTCGGGAGAAAATTAAAGTTAATTGAACGTAGCATAACGGGATAGTCGATTTACTAGTTTGTCCATTTACTAATTTGAACAAAAAACACAAATCGGCGTCCACGAACTGAAAGTAGACTCTCAGAGGTTCAGAGCTAAGATGTAAATAAATTTACAGCATAATTCAGTTATGAATGAATTGATGAGTAAGGGATCAAGGTGAGAACCTTGTGGGACCCCTGAAGTGAACAAAAATTCACCAGATATAAAATCACCGGATCTAACCGACTGGTAACGTCGGAACGTCCGGAACAAAAATTCTGAACCAGCTGAAAAGCATGCCAGATATCCCAACAGCACCCAACTTTATTATGAGCACCCAACTTTATTATGAGTAGGTTGTGATTAACTTTGTCGAACGCTTTCGAGAAGTATAAACTCCTGAGCTGGGATGCCCTGATTCAAAATTATCGACGATATCCTTTCGAAAAAGCAGTAGTTTGTTGATGTTGAACGCCCCCGACGAAACGCATGCTGCTCGCTAACAAGAAGAGGGTTGCAGTGCCACGAAAAAACTGCAAGCTAAACTATCTAAAAGCTTCGGAACAGCCGACTGAATGCACATACCCCTATAATTACTACCTAATTTGATTTCGCATTCCGCATACCAAATTTGAGAACTGGTTTAACGTATACTTTCTTCCATAATGACGGAAACATACGTACTTTGAGAATTAATGAACAAAGTTGGCAAAAGTCCGGACATGTTACTGACGTATTTTTTTAGAATGAAACTTGGAATTCTATCAGGTCTAACTGACATCTTAGGTTTGATATAATCGTTGATTTGATAATTTTCAGAAGAGAAGAACTGACAGGAACTGTTGACGGTTTTTTTGTACTGGAACTTGAGCGGAACAATCAACTCCTCACTAAACGTTTTCGAAGAAAAATTTGCAAATAAATTTAAAATTCCGTTCAGGTGTGACGATTTGACATCTTTATACTCCATACGACCTGGTGAACTATCATGAACCCGCTTCGAGTTAATAAACCTCCAAAATGCCTGCGGATGAAAGTGCAAACTATTTTCCTTGTGCGGAATTTAACTCTTATGAAAACTTTCACTAACAACGGCACTAAAGCTTTTAAAGTCACCCAAGCAACGAGTTTTCTTGAATTTCTTATGTGCTCATTTCTTCAGGTTCATAAGTTTAACGAGTTTTCTGCTGAACCATGATGGATAATTCATATTTTTCCTCCTACAAATTGTAATAAAATTTGGAAACTGTGACATCAAAACTGTCACCCAAAAAGTGCCAATCACAAGAAGCAACAAAGTCATTCAGTCCGACTAAATCACCACGATAAAAGTTCATCAACAGGCCTAGGAAGAAATCTTTCGAAGACATTCGAAACTGTAAAGCCGTATGATGAATACACGACTTATAATTTGTAAAAACCAATTCCAACATCACGCCTCTGAGGTTTCGAATTTTACTTGTTTGATTGAGGTCCACCAAATCATATGGATCCCCAAGAAAGTAAGCAGATTCATCTATAGAACCTATATACCTACAAAACTCGCCACTATTCCATGTGGCTTTTGGCTAATTGAAGTCGTACCAAATGTATATGGCGGCAAACGAATTATGAACGACTCGACAAAACATAATATGTGGCCTTTTTCAGTTGATTTAAAGAGGCTTCGACACAGAATGGTTATATTCTGAAAATTTACATTGCTAGTAATTTGAAGGGGAACCCAATTACAATGGATATACAGGTTTGGAAATTCACATCGGACACATAGGAAGGTGAATGCATCAGGTTCACGTGATTCTCAACTCTCTAAATAAACGAGCAACTGAAATATTGTAGTTTGATCTCTCTCTTATCGTTGGAAGTGGCTTAATCGACCAGTGTGGTAAGGAACCTGCAGTACTCGCATCGATTATTAAGCGCAGCCTAACGCATTTACTGAATGCGTCGGATTGCCCGTGTAAGTCAATTTGAGAGAAACAACCATATAAATTGTTCATTGGACCATCTATCGCGTCAAACTAAAGCGGAACATAGCATGTAAATATGTCCAGTATGGCAACTACACGGCAAAATAATCTCTCTAATGCATTGAGTATCGTATGTTTTCAATGTGAATTTTCATACCTGTATACATGGACATATTTGAATGAAGCCTTAAGTATAATAGGAAAATAATCGTTCATATTTAGCTTTCCGCTACTGTCCATCTTAAGATCCAGAAATTTCAAGGAAATATCTTCGAAAGAAATGTTGCACTCAAGGACAAGAATGTTCCTATTAAATCTGAATACAATATAGAATCCAGGAGGGCAGAACTCAGAACCAACTTTCCGTGAGAACCCGAACATACAGGGTTTTCCTTTTAAGTTGGCCTATTAGACGTTTTAGGAGAACTAGTGAATATTTCGTTCTGAAATTTTTGGTGCAGCCCTGAGGGTGAAGGAACTCTTCACCTAAAATATTTTCAAGTCGACAGTGTTGCCACGTCTATCTCAAACGCATATCTACTTTCTTATTTCAAATGGAACTACCTATATTTTCATTTATGTATCGATTCAATACCAAATTTGCAGTATAACCCACTAAAAAAAATTTTCTGCTATGCACTGTTGTCAAGTTATTCACAAATTCCTGAAACTTTTGGCATTTCCATTGCCAGTTTGGAAATGCAATATCTCAATTATTTTTTATGCGAAAGGAACCAAACTCAGCAGTCTCATAGTAAAGACTCCATGCATTCATGTGGTCTATTCAGTATTTTGATACATCGTAAGGTTTTTAGAAGATATTGCTGCGAAAATGTGAAACACAAAATTTAAATATTTCGAGATTTTCAAATGGCAACACTATATTTATGTTTTTCGCATTTATTCGTATGAAAATCACTTAATTCACGAATGTGATTGTGCTGTGATAGCTCGAAAAGTGGTGAACATAATTATCATATATTATCAAATTTCAAATTTTCAATTCCGAGAAGATGGTTCTTACCCAACAACAACAACTCGACGTAAAAGATATAATCAAAGAAATGTTCAACGATAAGGATCTCTTATCTACATTCGCAGACATAGTGGCGAATCTGGTTATCGATAAACTGGCAGACAAATGGAATTCCTTACTGATAAGAACAATATGCTAGAAAATCAGTTGAGTGAATTAAGCCCCATTTCGCACCAAGCCAGTCCAGTCCAGTCGAGTCAAGTCACTTCAGGATTGGAACTATTAACTTCGTTTAAAATCGTTTAAAACAAATGGAATGTGAAATCTAGTTTCATACTAGGCCTAAATTTCACATTCCATTTGTTTTAAACGATTTTAAACGAAGTTAATAGTTCCAATCCTGAAGTGACTTGACTCGACTGGACTGGACTGGCTTGGTGCGAAATGGGGCTAAAAACACAAAATGAGGAATTGAAAATACAACTGGACTATGTGGATCAACAACAAAGACGTAAAAATCTCCGATTGATGGGTTTCGAAGAAGCCGAAGATGAAAATTTGTATTCATCTGTAACAGAGACATTACGAAAAAAGCTCGAACTTGAGCTAGATGACATTCAAGTGGATTACTGCTACCGAATAAAGAATAAAATTTAAAATCACCTAGACCTGAGATCGGATCGGTGAAAACACTCATACGTTCTGAAGCTGATTTGGACTGTACAGACGGGGGAGGAGGGAGGCCTGTTGGACATAAGGCTCATAGGAGGAGGGCTCACAGAGGTCCTTAGGAGAGAATTGTGGAAGTAATTCATGTTTGTATTTTGGGTCATTATTGTTGTTAATTTTTTGTTTAATTGAACATGATTGATTATCTTAATTCGCTAGATGAGCAGGTCGAAACTAAAATTTATTCAAGTTTGCGGGGGTATGTTGGGGGTGAGGGGAGTGCGCATGGTGGTGGTATAGGAGTTATTCATTTCAATATACGGAGTTTGAGAAAGCATTTTGATGAACTCTTAGTTCATCTACAGTCAATACTAGCATATGTAGATGTTGTTGTGTTATCGGAAACTGGAGTTATCCTATCGGTAAGTGATTTCGAAATTCCGGGTTTTACAACTCACTATAACGAGTCCAAAGTGAACAAATGTGACGGGGTGGTTGTTTTCGTAAGGGATAGTTTGTCAGCAAATGTATGTATTTTTCCAATGCTTGAAAATAGATTTCTAAGAATAACTTTCTCAATAAAAAATAATTTGAAAAACATTCAAGTAGGTATAACAGCTTCTTATAGACCTCCTTCCACGGATCGGCGGAAGTATCTTGATGACCTGGACGACTATTTTCAGGGCGTACAAAAACGGCAATTAGAAATGTTTGTAGGAGATATAAATATTAACTTGCTAACGGAGGATAGCAGTGAATACCTCAATATAATGAACTCAAATGGCTTCATTTCACATATTAATAAACCCACTAGAGTTACTAACCAATCTGAGTCCATTATAGACCACATCTTCATTAGACAGGAGAAGGGGTTGAAAGATAATATTATTGTGGATTCAGCTTTGTTTCAGACTGATATGACAGATCATTATACACCTTTCGTCTCTATTTCTTATTCACATAAAAAAGTTGAAGATGTTTTCAAAAATCGCCAATTCAAAAAAATTAATTACAACAAATTAAATTCTCTGTTAAAGGATGAAACATGGGAGCAGACTCTTGCTTGTGAAGATGTACAGATAGCATATGACCATTTCATTGGAGAATTCACGAGATGTATTAATGAATCAACGGAAATAAAAAATCTTAAAAATAAAAAATATACAAGGTTAAAACCTTGGATTACCCAAGGGCTCATTACTTCGATTGTGAATAGGCAAAAATTAAGAAAAACACTACTTCGCCATTATTCAGAACAACTTGAAATTGAATATAAGCGGTATCGAAATGAACTGAATAACCTGATCAGAAAAACAAAAGACGATTATTATAGGGATAAGATAGGTCAAGCCAACGGAAACTGCAAAAAAATCTGGAATATAATCAATGATATATCTGTCACTAGGTCGCCAAAGAAGAAAATCGATATGGTAGAAATTATGAATGAAAGATCAGAAATCATCTCAGATAACCAATAAAGGCTGAGGTTTTCAATGAATATTTTACCGGTGTATGCCTTAAAATGGCTGAGAAAATAAATAAATGTTCTTTACCACCAAATTTTTTGAAAGATCCATCGAACGATCATACAATGTTTCTAGAACCAGCTACCTCGGCTGAGATTACTGTTTTAATTTCAAATTTAAAAAATAATTGTTCTCCAGGTCCTGACGGCATTACTTCTGAAGTCATTAAAAATGTGCACACGTATATTGTTAATCCTCTAACACATCTCATTAACTTATGCTACAACACCGGCAAAATTCCTTATCAGTGGAAGGAGTCAATAGTTTCACCAGTTCATAAGGCTCATAGTCGTTCAAAGTTAGATAACTACCGTCCAATATCACTCATAAACAATTTTGGAAAGGTTTTTGAGAAATCTTTGAAAACTAGACTGCTTTCATTTTTCGAGAAACATCGCATTATATCAGAGAAACAATACGGATTCTTAAGAAAATCAAATACTGAGAATGCCCTTATAGACTTCATGAATCGAACGATCAGAGCTGTGGACGATTCATCGAAATGTCTCGCAGTGTTTATCGACCTCTCCAAGGCTTTCGACACTGTGCCACATGAAGCCCTATTGAATAGATTGTGTAATTATGGTGTTAGAGGTTTGACTGGTGCATTGATAAGAAATTATCTCAATAACAGAACACAAAAAGTTAAAATTGGCGATAAAGTTAGCTCATCCAGAAGTATTGCAATTGGTATCCTTCAGGGCACGGTATTGGGACCAATTTTATTCTTAATTTATATGAACAGTATATTCAAAATAAGAAATTTCGAAGGGCACATAACTTGTTACGCTGACGATACAGCCCTGTTGTTCGTTGGGAATAGTTGGCAGGAGGTTCGACGGCTCGCTGAATCGAATCTGAGAAGGATATATATGTGGTTGAACTATAATCTTTTAAGTATAAATGTATCAAAAACTAAGTTTATGACCTTTTCTCCTACGATTGCTGGACAGCCTTCGGATATCACTTTAAAGCTTCATTCACACCAATGCTATAACATAGCATCATGTTCATGTCCGACCATTGAAAGAAAAGAATCAATTAAATACTTAGGGATTTTTCTAGACCAACATCTCAAATGGACCGAACACATTTCCCAAGTAACTAAGAGAATCAGAACCCTATTTAATAAATTTTATAACATCCGAAATGTACTTACGAAAAACAACATTAATCTACTTTATTATGCACTTGCAGAATCTGTGTTGAGATATGGTTTGGTGGTCTGGGGTGGCGCCTATAATAACGCTTTGAATATGCTGGAAATTGCCCAGAATACACTCATTAAAATAATGTATAAAAGGGACAGACTGTATTCTACTGATTTGTTGTATAAGGAGGCCGGGGAGGGATGCAAACTTAGATCTATTTATTGTTTTCAATGTCTAATTTGGATGTATCACAACACTGCTAAATTTTCACTTCAGAACACGAGGGCAACTAGAACCGCTAGCAATATCAATGTTCCTTCATTTAAAAAAAGTATTTCTCAGAGATCTCTGCTCTATTTTGGGCCCAAGTTATTCAACATATTACCCGAATGTATTAAAAAGTTACGGTTCGTACAGTATAAAAAGCAAGTAAAAGATTTCCTTGCCACAAATTTGAGTACTTTGAACATCTTCTAGATGCGGATAACTGGATGATTGTGTTTTTTTTTCTCTGTCTCCTGTAATATCTGTTTTGACCCCATGTGCGCTCTGCTCGCTACACGAAGCCCCTGTTTATGAAGGTATCTTTTTGCATATACCTGCAGTTTTCTCTAGATTCTGTGTACGCTTTCATTTTTTTTTATGTGAACTTTGTGTGGCCACATCGAGGAGCGGGGACCACAAAACAGGCATTGCCTACGTGAGTCTTTGTTCTCGATGGGTTAGACATTGTAAACTGAGCTAATATTGAGGTGTATGTTGAAAATGTTTTGAATGTGAGTGTATTGGAAATGTATTAAATAAATAAATAAATAAATAAATAAATGAAAAATAAAATAAATAAAATAAATTTACAGCATATTATTTATTTCGGATAGTTTTCGAATGAGATGAAAAATACTGAAATTTTTCAGTATTTATACTTCATGATCTATGGTCTGTTCACGATGAAATGGTTCTATGATTATAGCGTGAATTGTTGAAGTAGATTCTATGGTTGAAATCGTAAAAAGTATTCGATGATCATGGATGTCATAGAAAAAAGTTTACCCATATTATTCAAACACGATTCGGGTTGTTTCACAATTCACGGGGAATGCCAAAAAATTATTGAAAGGACCTGTAGGACCTTTAACAATTGTTATTCACATTTAGCACGAATGATCGGAAAGAAATTCCAAAAATTGTTTAGACTGGCCCTATGTTCATGACCTCAAAAATAGGATTCATTCCGATAATTCACTTCATAATCACACAGCATTATGTTCATTGAACATGAGATGAAAAATTTCAGTATTTTTCATCTCATTTGAAAACTGTCAAAAATATATAATTAGTGAACATATAAGGCCAGGATTACAGAAAGCCTAAACAATTTTCGGAATTTCTTTCAAGTCATTCTTGCTAAATGTGAATAACGATTTTTAAAGACATTTCCCGTGAATTATGAAACAACCCGAATCGTGTTTGAATAGTACGGGTAAACTTTTTTTATGACATCCATGATCATCGAATACCTACTTTTTATGATTTGAACCATAGAATCTACTTCAACAATTCATGCCATAATCATAGAACCATTTCATCGTAAACAGAACCATAGATCATGAACTATAAATACTGAAAAATTTCAGTATTTTTCATCTCATTCGAAAACTATCCAAAATAAATAGTTTGTGTAAGAGGAGACTGCCATTCAGTTTTTATTTCGAATTGAATGCTGTAAAATAAATATGGGGTTGCCATTTGAAAATCTCGAAATATTTCAATTTTGAGTTTCACATTTTCGGAGCAATATCTTCGAAAAACCTTACGATGTATCAAAATACTGAATAGACCACATGAATGCATGAAGTCTTTGCAATGAGACTGCTGAGTTTGGTTCCGTTCGCATAGAAAATAATCGAGATATTGCATTTCAAACTGGCAATGCAAATGCCAAAAGTTTCAGGAATTTTTGAATAACTTGGCAACAGTGCATAGCAGAGAAATTTTTTTTAGTGGGTTATATTGCGAATTTGGTATTGAATCGATACATAAATGTAAATATAGGTAGTTCCATTTGAAATAAGAAAGTAGATATGCGTTAGAGATAGACGTGGCAACACTGTCTACTTGAAAATATTTTAGGCGAAGACTTCCTTCACCCTCAAGGCTCCTCCTAAAATTTCAGAACGAAATATTCACTAGTTCTCCTAAAACGTCTAATAGGCCAACTTAAAAGGAAAACCCTGTATACTTATGCAATTGTAGGTAAATGTCCCCCAGTTTGGTCTTCATTCCAAGATTCCTGGATTCTGATATACAGGGTCTTACATAATAGTATGTCACAACTTGATAGGGTGAATCTATATGTAGTTTCGAGAAAAAAGGTTCATATAAACATGGGTCCGTAAAAGCTTCGTTACGGAGCTATAGGGTGTTGAAATTTCCAAAAAAAATGGTTTTTTCTTCATAACTGCTGCAGCTTTTGATATATTCAGTCCAAATTTGGAATGCGACCTATTTTCAACAGTCTCCATCATTGCGCGTCCTGAATGTGTTTTCTCTTCCGGAACCATGTCTCCTTTTTCCCTCCCAAACCTTTTTCGGTACGCCACTGGTTAGCGTAAAATCAATTTATGATATCTTCGTTCAATTTAAAGACTTTTTTGACCTCTGTAATTTTTTCGTATCTCTAACCGTTTTCGAGTAAAAAATTATTGAACGATTGTATGTTACTCACTAAATAGAAAAAATGATAAAAATACTCCATAGGTATGCCCAAAATTTGCTTTTATTTCGATAGCCCGTCATCTGAGACTCAATATAAGCTTATCAGCGGATGCATACAATCGTTTAATAATTTTTTACTCGAAAACAGTTAGAGATACCAAAAAATTACAGGAGTCAAAAAAGTTCTTGAATTGAACGAATTTATCAAAAATTATTTTACGCTGACTAGTGACGTACCGTAAAAAAGTTTAAGAGGGAAAAAGGAGACATGGCTCCGGAAAAGAACACACCCTATAGATTCTAGTTGAGATTCAGGACGTGCAATGATGGAGACTGTTGAAAATGGATCACATTCCAAATTTGGACTGAATATCTCAAAAACTGCAGGAGTTATGAAGAAAAAAACATTTTTTTTTTGGAAATTTCAACACCCTGTAACTCCGTAACGAAACATTTGCGGACCCATGTTTATTTGGACTTTTTTTCTTGAAATTGTACGTATATTCATTCCCTCAAGTTGTCATATGCTATTATGTAACACCCAATACCAATAGATCAATCTTCAGTTTTTCTTATTATTTGTTAGAAGGACTTCCATTGATATATTTAATGGTAAAACTAGTTGTCCCCTTATTCTTTCGTTACTCCAGTTCAGGTCGCAGATCTGCAAGATGATCACACTGTCTTCGAGTTAGGTCCGAAGAGATAACAATTTTTTGGTTATGATTGTCACATATTCTCTTTTCGTTTTTGAATACTCTGCTAACCCCTGCTGTAGAAACAAGCACAACTTTCAGTGGTCTCGGTCTGATGTCTTTTTCCCAACAGGAAGGACTTTTGTGAAATCAGTGGATTGAATACCTGTTGCAGGTGTCAGCAACCATCTTACAGCCTTGATATCGAATTTTAATATTCCGAACAAGTTTGCTCGTGGTGACTCCTTTAAATTAAATATCATAACATTGATTGCACGCACCATTCTATCATTCACTTCAGCTGCAATCTCATCATGACTGTGTTGACCATTTGTTTCTAGTATCTTGTTTACATCACTCAACTCAGCCCTAAGCATCTCGTTCTCGTTGCTTTGCTGATTAAACCTCTCCAATAGATTCGTATATTTGTGCCCCATACTGTCCAACTTCATCATTATATCCTTCAAAGTACCTAATCTTATTTGGTTCGACGACGCACTGGACATTGTAACCCTTCCTACTTAGCTTTTCCTTGCAATGTCCACATTCTACTGACATTACAGCGATCTTATCAAATTAAACAAACTCGATAAGAGATCGTCGTATGTGTAAGAATACCCTTAAAAAATTAATCAATACAGATGTTAATCTAGATTAGATTCGAATGTGCTGTTTTTCTTCTAGAATTGTATCCAAATAATTCAATTGAATACAGTAAAAAAAATAATTGGCGCCAATCTTGCGAGGTTCAAACGAAAACAACTATGCCCTATGGTAGTAAAAAATTATATATCTTCATACACCAGCGTGAAGATAGCATGTAAAGTTGGCATGTGAAATTCCAGGGTATGCCCGAGGGACCATGGGCCGTGGGCGTTCGTCAAACAGCCAATGCATTCGAAGTACAGCGATTCAATAAAAGAATCGGAACTTCAGCAATAAATATAATAATATATCAGGTTGGGGAAAAAGAAATCCATTTTTTTCACCTTAATTTTGGGGCTTTTTATCATAGTTACAATCATTCCCTAATGTTCAAATGTGCACCCATTTTTTCAGTTACTTGTTGCCATTTAGTAGGTAATTTAATTATGCCCCTTTCCCAAAATATCTTGTCCCTATAAACAAAAAATGAGATAACAATTTTGCACAAGGAATCGCAGATGGGAACACGATCCATGAAATTTTTTTCTGACAACTGTTCTATAGTTTCACATTGGAATCAAAAATAAGCAAGAACTTTTCCACCAATTCAAAAGCATGAATGCATAATCTATGATTTACTAATTGTCATTAAGGAGTAAAGGAGAATGTATTTTCTGAAAATCCAAAAAATCTTATTCTGCTTAGAGTCACAGATGTTAATGAGGTTCATATACAGGGTGCCCCAAAACTCGACGTCAACCCGGAACCGGGTGAAAAGGCAAGTAATGTTGGTTGTCAGAAAAATATAAAAGAATCTGAGTTGCAGGATTTTAAAATAATGGGCATTTGAAAAAACACGCAAAATTCCACACCCTGTGACAGTCTTTTCGCTCTTGTTGCCACAAATATCAACTTTTTCCAATTTTTTTTTGCTGTGTAACCTTGAATAATGCTTGTCTAAATTGTAATCAAAATTTTTATACCAGCTGCTCTAGGTTCCGTAAAAATAGGGCATGCTTCTCAGAAAAAAAATTCAAAATAAACAATTGCCTAGTTTCAACTGACTGTATTGAAAGAAAAATGTACTACGCTAGTTTGGCATGTTATGTCAAAAGTTGGCGCATTTAGTACGGATTCCAAAATGGTATAATACTTGTTAAACTGTAGCTGCCGTAGTTCAAATTTATTATCGATTGCCTTTGAATACACTTTTTCTTAAACTGCTTCCCAGTAAAAAAGTCCAATGGATTCAAGTCCGGTGAATGAGCCGGCCACGAGATTGGACCAGAACGTCCGATCCATCTTCCGGGAAAAAATGTTACCAAAAAAAATTTCCAGAGAAATTTCTCCGGAAAAATTTTTTCTGGAAAAATTATTTTCTCTGGAATTTTTTTTTCTGGTAACATTTTTTCCCGGAAGATGGATCTGACGTTCTGGTCCAATCTGTTGGCCGGCCTGTTCACCGGACTTCAATCCATTGGACTTTTTTACTGGAAAGCAGTTTAAGAAAAAGTGTATTCAAAGGCAATCGATAATAAATTTGAACTACAGCAGCTACAGTTTAACAAGTACTATACCATTTTGGAATCTTTACTAAATGCGCCAACTTTTGACATAACATGCCAAACTAGCGTAATACATTTTTTTTTCAATACAGTCAGTTGAAACTAGGCAATTGTTTATTTTGATTTTTTTTTCTGAGAAGCATGCCCTATTTTTATGAAACCTAGAGCAGCTGGTATCCTAATTTTGATTACAGTTTAGACCAGCATTATTCAAGGTTACACAGCAAAAAAAAAGTTTGAAAAAGTTGATATTTGTGGCAACAGAAGCGAAAAGACTGTCACAGGGTGTGGAATTTTGCGTGTTTTTTTTGAATGCCCAATATTTCAAAATGATGCAACATAGATTTTTTTTATATTTTTCTGACAACCAGCATTACTTGCCTTTTCACCCAGTTCCGGGTTGACGTCGAGTTTTGGGACACCCTCTATGTAGAAACCTTTGTATTGATATGAGGAGAGTATAAGGACAGAGTATTCATAATATATCAGATTATTTTTAGGCTGAGTCTGGGAATTGGAAATAATTACTATAACACTATAATAATTAGTCTGGGGATTGGAAATAATTCACTATAATAACTGGGTTTTTATCATATTTTTTGTTTTCATTTTTAAGAAAAAATATTGGTTCTTATGAATAGAAAGCTTTCGATATAAATTTATCAAATAATTTTAGGAACATGAAATATAAAAAGATTCATACTGAAAGAGTTCATTTGCTAAGGTTCATTTCATTCTGATGCATTATAAATGATGGGAGAACCTAACTCTGTTGAATGAAACAAAACCAATGTGCTCCACACGGAAAATCTTGAGTTACTGCCTACTCATAAGTTGAAGTATAATCTCGAACAAAACAATTGAAAAGAAACTTTTGGCCTTCGTACGCTCAATCCATATTCAGTTGTTTCAGACCAGATTTTGCTGATGAATTATTATAACTTGAATGTGAATGAAAGGGTCTGAACTTTTAACTGGCCATAGCTGCAAAAACTTTACCAGATGAACATCAAATTATTCGATTTTCTTTCCCACTTTATGATTTCCATTATCTCAACACTTCGCTATCGGAGTTTCAAACATTTAACCTTGAATCGACAAAAAAATCAGCGGAAGGAATACGCTACCATGAATGTCTCGAATTTGGGTGTTTCGTGAAAGTTATTTCATCGAAGTGAAAGATTTTCATTGACATCAATTGATGGAAACAATTATCAATATATTCTTGGCATCATATATTCTGCTCAGTTGTTCACTTGAACAAACTGGTAAAAGTAAAATGATTTTCTGTTGATCTCAAAATATAAGATGATTTTAATGTGGATAGAATTGATCATTAATGACCCATTTTAATGCTCAATTCTTTTTATTTAAGTGTGCAATCTTCATGGCAACCGTTCACAAAGTATTCAGAAGCCCTACGAGAAATGTTAAAACTCGACTTAAACATAGATATACAAATTATATTGTGTCAAATGTAGGTCTTGTGCAAAATGAAAATGTATTTCAATCAAGAATTCATACACAACTCATATTGAGATCGTCGGAAAAATCTTGTAATTATTTATTGACTAGGTCTTACCCGCGACTTCGTCCGCATACTGTAAGTCCCCCTGCAACAATGGCCCATTATCGTGTTCCAGTCCTCAACTTCACATCAAAATTTGTTCAAAAGCAACCTAAGCTACATAATGGATAGCTCCGAATGTTTCCTTAGTAAATATAAAAAGTAAGTAATGTAAATCGGTTTAATAAAATACTACTAACTACCTACCTGCCAACCCCCGATGTTCGACAGTGTGACATCCGCAACATCGTCTGCGTAGGAAGTACTAAATTATTGCGCCTACCAACCCTCTAAGTTAGAAAAGTGATCAAATACTAACTTGAAGTCTTAGTAACACTCAGTTAAAAAAAAACATCAAAATCATTACAGTAGCTAAGGCGTCATGCGCTTTTTCGCGGGAATGAGGTAATTTCCCGCCGTAAAAAGTAGCCTGTGTCCGTGCCTAGGATCCTATCTTTATATTAGCCAATTCTCATAAAAATCCGGTCAGACGTTGAGGCGTTAATGAAGTAAACTTTTAAAACAAACGATTGAAAATCACTAACTTAATTAGTTTTCTGCCTACTGCCTACGCTTTAAGTACGATAGCATGAATATTAATAACTCATATCCTTTTCTAGGTTACTATCTACCACCTAACTAAATTTCATCAAAATCTGTTCAGCCGTTTAGGCATGATAGAGCAAAACTCCCAGCAAAAACCATAAAAAAAATCACAAACTCAATTCAGTTTTCTGCCTACTTCCTACCCCCTAAGTACGATGACGTGATCATTTTGATCTTATAATCTTTTTTAGGTAACCATCTATTACCTTACTAAATCTCATCAAAATCTGTTCAGCCGTTTAGACGTGAAAGAGCAAAAGTCCCAACAAAAACAACTAAAAATCACTAACTCAATTTAGTTATCTGCCTACTGCCTACCCCCTAAGAACGATGGCGTGATTATTTATAGCTTATGACCATTTCTAGGCTATCATCTATCACCATACCAAATTTCATCAAAATCCGTTCAGCCGTTTAGGCGTGAAAGAGTAACAGACAGACAGAGTTATCAGTATGGATTTCGGTCATAGTAATCTAGTGGTGAAATTATCACGCAGAACATGAAAATATCGTTTTGTTTTCCGAAATGTTTTCATCTTTTTCAAAACAGCAAGACGTAGGTATTTGATAGTTAGGATTGAAATCAAAATATGTTCGTCCAATTAGGGCATTGAATATTTTTCTTTCGGTTCTGGTGACGATCTGAGTGATCATTAATATTGACATGATTCTTTTATTTTGCATTGTGTTGTCGAGAATTATGTGAAAATCTATCAATACTAATCATTTTTCAAGTATGAATCAATTCAAAGCGCTATTGTACAGTCCCTCAGTGTTCCATTCATTTTCTCCGGCTGGGGATAAGTTTCGTGTCTGGGTAGAAAGGAAATCGGAGAGAGAGTGTAGATGGATATACCAAAAGCCTTTCAATTGAAACTTAAAAACGGTAAACCAGGCACAGGAAATATGAAAGTTTGCTTTTTGCATTTTGTAGATGACGATTAATTTTAAGCAGGTAAGTTTGGAGAACACAAAACTTGGAGGTTAAATTAAATTTATGGGGTTAATTGTTTACAGATCCCAGTTTCCAACAGGGGAAGTTTTTGAAAAAGAATGCTGTGTCTTCTCGAAATCTTCCTGTTAAATCTACTACCAAAAAAGAAAACCAGAATATTCTAGTTCTAGTAGTAAAACTGAAAGGTTGAGACGAAGAAGTCTAAACAAAGAAAGACCCACCGGTTACCAAAGAATGCTATTCTGAAGAAGAAAAACTACTGTTTGAACATTATAAAATAATGTAAATTCAACTGTCCAAGATTGAAAATTGTTTTCGTTAATTTCTTCAACAGCCTTTCAAACCTAATCGATCTTTCACTATGGCTTAAGTAAATTGAAATAAATGATGACACTTACAGTTTTTACGAATAATTAACATATTAATATACAGTATAATGTACATACACAGTAATACACTTGTTCACTATAGATGTCTGAAATTTGAATATATTTAGGAGAAAATCCAAATTTACACATAAACAATACAACAAAATTCTTCCATATCTATACTAGGTAATAGTTCTACGACTGCATTCTTATTTTCAGATGTCTATTGCATGAGCGTTTATTACTTACGCTTCCTATTATTGAAGGTAGTCAGAATGGTTAGTAGCATTCTCTTGAAGATTACAGCTGTTGATATCGAGAAATCATCACATCTTATATAAATGAAATTCTGTTATTAGCTAATGAGAGCAAGCTTTTAACAGGAAACATGACAGTTTTTCTAATAGAATGTAAAGGACGGATTAGGTGATAAAATTGTGAATATCGGTTTAATCAGAAGCTCTTTGTTGACTTCATGGAAAATGAAAATTTTCTTCATTCAGAGTCATTTCACATAGGTAGGTACCTAGCTATAAACAAAAATTCAATATTGTGAAGGCAATTAAAGTTTAAATTCCTCAATGAAGCATTAAATGAAAATTATCGACATAGAGAAATGATAATTTTCACTGTTGTTGCTTTTTTCCTAAAAAACGTTTTGTCGGCGATGCATCATTTTATTTAAAAATCGTATGAATAACTGCGATCTGATGTTTCACATGTATCAAAATGTAAACACAACATAGAGTAATAAATTCGAAATGAATCTTCAATATCTACAAGTTTGTAGTACCTCTTCATTTTATCTCTTACAGTCTTGCTGAAAACTTGATAGTATGTATATATCTGTTTTTTCGATGATTATCTACTATCCGATGGGTCTTTTCTAGGAAAGCTCTGAAAATCGTTCTATTTGAGTTATCAAGAATCTCTGTAGAACTAAAAAATCAGAAATATGTGATTCTTGGCTTAGTTATGTTATAATTATAACATAAATTTTATAACTATAGTACAGAAATAATTGAAAAAATTAAGGAATTCGCTTGAGGTCCCACTAGCCCTTCGCGTTATGTTACGTTGCATTATCGCATCATAGTTCGCCTAGACCAGTTACCAGTTCCATGCATAAAAAAATATTGCGATAACATAGCAACGAACAGTAACTTATCAGGAGTGTCAGTTTGAAGTCTGCCGTCAAAAAATAAACCAAAGTTAAGTAATAAATTTTAAAAAGATGACCACCGAAATTGCAAAAATCGAAAAATTTGAGAATCGAGCTGTTATCCTGTATACCTGTATTTGAAAGTCTTAAGAGGTGGGCAGATTTACGAAGATATGCTCAGTGCCCTAGGTGATCAATGTCCTTCGTACGCGACTGTGCAAAATTGGATTCCAAGCTTCAAAAGAGGTAAGTTTTACTTTGAAGATGGTGAGCGATCGGAAATTACAGTATCTGTGTCAGTCCCCGAAAATATCGATGCAGCTCATGACACGATTTTATTATACCGTCGAATTGGGCTAAAACGGATATCTGAAGCACTGAAAATTTTATACGAACGGGTTCATCATATAGTTCCCGTCTGTTTGGATATGAGAAAAATATCTGCAGAATGGATCCCCAAATGTTGACCTAAAGCGTGCAAGATTAGAAGCATCGCGTTCTATCTGTGCTTGAAAACGATGTAAACTAAGTTCTTAAACCGAATTAATACTATTAATGAGATTTTGGTGCATTTCTTCGATCCAGAAACAAACAATCAATCAATCAATCAATGGAATGGCGCCACTCTGGTTCTCCAAAACCTAAAATTCTTTGTTTAAAGCTTGGACTGTACTTTTAAATTGATTTTCTAGATTGAATTCACTAAATACAAAAGGAGCAATTTCGTGCTGACAGAACTCTTTATTATTTTCATAAACTTCTAAATACATTTTCTTAGCAACTCCTTATCACTAAGGTAACTACAATAAGAGCCCACTTTACATTTTTTCGAACATTCCACCCACTTCATTTTAGGAATTAAAATGACATTAGCTGTTTAAACAAGTAAAATGAATACTTTACATATTTTATAAATAGAATCATCAATGATGAGAACTAATTATTGAAAGATTTGAAAATTTACTACAGATTTAACCTTAATCTACGTCCTCTGATTCAACAATTTTATTCAGCAAAATCAATTTCGTTACAGGACGTTCAAGCTCTCCTGTAGCAGTTCGCAATTTCACAACTCGGACAAGATTGTCAGAACCAGAATATACTTTAACAACTCTAGCTAAAGGCCATTTTGCAGGAGGATAGTTTTCATTTTTTATTAAAACTATGTCATCTACTTTAATTAGTGTTTGAGTAGTCTGCCATTTATTTCTTACATGTAGCGTCTGTAAATAATCTCTAGACCACTGATTCCACCAGTGCTGTAACATTTGTTGAATGTGTTTCCATCTTTGCAAAGGAGAGATCTTATAATTGAAATAATCAGGTTCTGGAACTATAAATGAGGAACTTTGTATCAAGAAATGAGCTGGGGTAAGTGGTTGACCGTCAGTTACATCATCTGTTACAGGCAGAAGAGGACGCGAATTTAGGCAGGCTTCAACTTGAGCTAAGAGAGTAGAAAACTCTTCGAAAGTGAGAGTTTTTGCAGAAGCAACACGTCTTAAGTGATGTTTTGCTGATTTGACAGCAGCTTCCCAAATCCCACCAAAGTGAGGAGCTGCTGGAGGGTTGAAATGCCAGTTTGTACCATGACCAGTTAGAGTGTTGGTAATTTGCTTACAAAAAGGAGAAGATTTTTGAAAGAGTTCTCTTAGTTCTCTATCAGCACCAATAAAAGTAGTACCTCTGTCACTATATAAGTCAGTGCATATACCCCTTCTTGACGTAAACCGTCTGAAAGCAGCTATAAAATCTTCACTTGAGTAACCCGAGACTAATTCCAAGTGAACAGCTCTGGTGCTCAGGCAAATGAAAACGGCAATGTAACCTTTATAAGTTTTTTGTCCACGACCACGAGCTGCACGAATATTATAAGGACCTGCATAGTCTACACCGGATTTGAGGAAAGGACGACTCGGTCGAATCCTATAACCAGGCAGATTACCGAGTTTTTGGTAAATGGTACTACTACGATATCTCAAACAAGGATGACATTGGTTAATTATCTTTTTAACTAATGATCTACCTCGTATTATCCAATACTGACTTCTGATAGTAGACAGAGTTAATTTAATACCACCATGCAAAGTTTGGTTATGATAACATTTTACTATGAGAAAAGACAAATGAGATTCGTAAGGCAAAATCAAAGGATGCATTTGATCAAAGTCAAGCAAAGAGTTGTGGAGACGTCCACCAACCCTAAGTAAATTTTCGTGAATTATGGGATCAAGCTTTAGTAGATTACTTGACCTAGATATTGATATATTATTCGAGAGCATTTTTAATTCTCTATTATATTGAGAACGTTGTACGATGAACACTAAACAAAAACAAGCTCTTTTCAATTCGTTACTGTTCAACTCTTGAGAATCAGTATCATAATTGCAGTGTTTAAACCAATTAGCAGAAAAAAGCTGTGAGTTTGCAAATTTCTGAATTTTAGTCCTTTTAATGAGTACATTTATGAAACGAAGTATATAAGCCGTTACCCGTGTGAGTTTTAGCATAGAAGAATATTTACAGAGTAGTTCCCAGGTTTGAGGATCTTTATCGTTCTCAGATGTATTTGAAGCTAGGTTAGAATAACAAAATATTCTGCTATTTTTTCACCATTTGGATTCTTGAAACAACTAGCATTATCTCTGAGCAACTCAGGGCCATTCCACCAAAGTTCGAATTCTTTCAACTCGCTAGGATGGATTCCTCTTGAGATACAATCAGCAGGGTTTTGCTTAGAACGAACATGTCTCCAACAAGCTTCAGGAACCATAGAATGGATTTTTGAACATCGGTTAGCAACGAAAATTGGCCAGCGGGATGGATGATCCTTTAACCAAAATAATACGTCTGTAGAATCAGACCACAAATGTAAATTGCAATTTTCAATTTCAATTGCATTCATAACTTTTTGTGCCAATTTAGCCAGTAATGATGCAGCGCATAACTCTAGTCTTGGAATTGTGAGTAGGGGCTTGATAGGAGCTACCTTTGTTTTAGCTTGGATCAAGCTGACAAATACTTCATTGCCATCTACTATACGCAAATAAACTACAGCTCCATATGCAAATTTAGAAGCATCAGCAAACCCATGTAGTTCATATAATGTAGCGTTAGGTTTGTATCTTAACCAACGACTTATTTTTATGCTTTTTAAAGATGAAAGATTTTCATACCAGTCTAACCATTGGTTAGTTAACTCAGTATTCAATTCAACATCCCAGTCAATACGATTAATCCACAATTGTTGCAAGAATATCTTAGCAGTTATTATTACTGGAGATAACCAACCCAAAGGATCGAAAAGCTTAGCTATTTCAGAAAGAATCAATCGCTTGGTAAGCTTAATATTCTTGAACTTTGTGACATCAACATTGATATTGAATATAAAATAATCTAAATTAGAAATCCAACTGAGTCCAAGAATACTGGAAACGGAATTATAGGAATGTTCTAAATTTTTCACTTCGGTGGAATTCTCATCATTCAAACTTTCCAGTAGCCTTTTATCATTTGAAAGCCATTTATGAAGTTTGAAACCACCCACTTTGCAAAGTTCTATTAATTCATGTTGTTTTTGTATAGCTTCTTCCAAACTATGCCCCCCCGAGGGAGTATCATCCATGTAGGTTTCAGTTCGCAAAATTTGAGCTCCCAAGGGGAATTTTTGGTACTCATCATCAGCTAATTGTCTTGTGACCCTAATCGCTAAAAATGGACTAGAAACCATGCCATAGGTTACAGTCTGAAGTAACCAAATACCGATAGGTTCATCTGGACTGAAACGCCACAATATAGCTTGATATTTTTGGTCATCAGAATGAACACGAATTTGGCGAAACATTTGCTTTATGTCTGATACAAATACATAAGCATATTTTCTCCAACGCAACAGTACTTCAGAGAGGTCAGGTAATAAATTCAAACCAGGTAGTAAATAGTCATTTATAGATTTATTATTTAAAGATTTAGCAGATCCATTGAAAACAGCACGAAGTTTAGTAGTCTGACTTGCCTCTCTCAAAATACCATGATGTGGTAAGAAATAGCGAATATTAGCAATATTCCCATCAGGAACTTGGATCATATGACCAGATTCAATATAATCTTTCATAAATTGTTTGTACATATTACAGAATTCTACATTTGCTTCAAATTTCCTTTCCATTTTTAGTAACATATTCCTAGCAATTGAGTAAATAGAAGGAAATTCTAGAGTTGAATCATCTGTATTGAAAGGCAATCTTACAGTATACCGACCTGTAGAATCGCGAGAAACAGTATCGCGGAAATGATTTTCGCATTTGATTTCGTCAGGACTCAAGAACTTTTCTGTATCTGTAAATTCTTCTTGAATGAAAAACCTTTGGAAGAGTTCATCCAATTTCATTTCATTAGCATGTAGTACAGAAGGAAAATTGATATGAGAAAAAGGTGTGTCTCCTGATATAACCCAACCTAAAACAGTTTTTGTAGCAATGGGTTCGTTCTCTCTTCCACGGACAATTTCCCCTTCAACAATTTTAGAATGAATTGCTGAGCCCAATAGGAGTTCGATTTGTCCTGCACGCAAGAACTGAGGATCAGCAAGTTCAAGAGAATTCAAATGATGGAATTGGCAACTATAATTACTCAATTGAGGCATATATGCAGTGATTTTTGGAATT
Source organism: Propylea japonica (assembly GCA_013421045.1). Classification (NCBI taxonomy): domain Eukaryota; kingdom Metazoa; phylum Arthropoda; class Insecta; order Coleoptera; family Coccinellidae; genus Propylea; species Propylea japonica. Next base: position 6,259,200 of record CM024245.1, on the reverse strand, counting down.
ACATATGCTTCTACGGTCAAGGCGAATTCTGTTTCTAATCTATTTTTGATTGAAAATGTCGCTAATTTTCTACAGGTGAAGTTAATTTTACCTCCAACTCCGGAAATAGGTAAATTCACAGGTTTGCATTTTATATTTAACCGTTGACACAAAGATTCGGTAATAAAAGAAGCCTGTGATCCTTGATCAATTAATGCTCGAGCAAAACCATAGTTTAGTCCAGTAGAGGAACAAATCTTCACAATAGCAGTGGCAAGTAGTACGTGATTTGTAGTTTTACATGAATTGGAAGAGGACTTTGGTGAAGGAGCATTATTAGAAGAAGTAGAGGGTACTAAACTAGATATTTCTGAATTAGTAATGTGAAGAGAGGTATGATGCTTACCGCGGCATATTTGACAACGTTTTTTAGAATAGCAAGTTTTTAATGTATGTTTGGCTAAACAATTGAAACAACGTTTTTGATTTTGAATAAATTCTTTTCTCTGAAGAGGCGTTTGATTTTTATAAATATCACAAAATAAGAAGAAATGAGAACTGTTGCATAATAAACATTTATTATTCATTGTCGTTTCGGTGTGATGTGTTTTGATACTCTGCGAATTATTACCTTTAGATTCTTTAACAGTGCAGCGGCTATCTTCCAAAGATTCTAACATAGAAGAGTGATTTTCAAGAAACTTCATAAAAAATTCGAAAGAAGGTGGATCCATAGGATTAGAAGTATTTCCGATGTGTTTTTCCCATTGTCGTCGAGTTTCCGAATCCAATAAAGAAACGAGATGATAAACTAAGAAATCATCCCATTGCTCAATTGGACGCTTCAATATTTTGAGCGCAGCTAACGGAGTATTAATACCAGAAATAATTCGCTTCAATTCATATGATGACTCTTTTTTCATATGTTTAATTGAAAATATGGAATCCATATGGGAATTATCAAGCGACGTTTATTTTCGTATTTTTCCTGAAGTTTATTCCAGGCTACCAAGAAATTTTCATCTGTAATTGAGTAACTACTAATTAATCGAGCAGCATCTCCTTCTAAGCTTGTTTTCAAATGATGTAACTTGGTCACATTTGAGATATTTTTCTTATTAGCAACTAATGTAGAAAATAAATCTCTAAAAGATTCCCATTCATTAAAATTGCCTCGAAATTTCGGAAGAGAAATCATGGGCAATCTCTCGGATTCTTCTGGAATAAGAGGAGGTTTTGAAGAAGGATCAACATATTTCACATCACTCGTGGAATCAATGAATGTTTGAAATTCACATCGCCTATCCAAATACAACTCTTCAGTGGTCTCAAAATAATTATCTTTGAAATAATCTACATCTTTTGTGTCATCTTCACTGTAATGCAATAGTTTAAAATGATTACATTCAAATTTGGACCAAATTGTTTCTAAATTTAGCAAACGAGTCTTGCAGTTACTTATTGTCATTTTTGCAGCACCATCTTTTTTGAAATTAGTGTAAGATCGAGAAATCCGACCCATCAGATTTTCTGTTCAGTAAACAAATCCTCCATTTTTGAATTTAAGATTAATTTTTGCTGAACTAAATTTGCAGATCAGGTTGAATATAAGTAAACCTTATCCAATAATAATTAAACTAAACTAAGATCTAATCACGTAAATGATTATCCTGTCAACATTAGAATTAGTGCATACGGCAGAAAAGTTCTATGTTACACAGATTCTATGGAAATTTACAGGTCTCTGAATATTACCAGCAATTCTTCAATATTTTATATTATAGCAAAGAATCTTCTTCGAGGATTTAGCAAGCAGCAAGCTCTTGAAATAAAAGAAATTTGTTACCTCCTGTCGTTGATTCTAGCAGAGAAATACTTAAACAGGACGTATTTTCCTCTATTTTCACAGTTTCTTGATTTATTCAACCAGCTTCCTATGGAACGCAGCAAAGTGTTCCAGGTGTATTTCAGCAACGTTCTGTCGTAGCCAGCATTCACGAAATCTTCCAGCACAATTCACAAAACCAGCATTAATCAAAATATTACTTTTGATGCACTCGAAATTCAATCCGGCCCGAAGGACCACTTGTTTAAAGCTTGGACTGTACTTTTAAATTGATTTTCTAGATTGAATTCACTAAATACAAAAGGAGCAATTTCGTGCTGACAGAACTCTTTATTATTTTCATAAACTTCTAAATACATTTTCTTAGCAACTCCTTATCAATAAGGTAACTACAATAAGAGCCCACTTTACATTTTTTCGAACATTCTTCATGTTCAAAAATCTGCTGGAGAAGTTCTTAATTCAGTTTTTTGGGATTGCCATGGAGTAATCATGATTGATTTTCCGGATAAGGGTAGAACAATATCTGGAGACTACTATTGGACATTACTGACCACTCTACTATCAGTAGATTACATTATGGTGTGAAAAGTTGGATTATGACGTCATATAAAATATGGAAAAGTTCTCCGTACGTTAGAAGGTGATATGAATAATGAAATATTCCTCTTCTACCAAACTTATATTTCTACAGCTTCTTCAAGGAAACTCATCTATGCAGATGATATAGCTTCTTTCCTTTTAATTCTAACTGTGTATTTACTGAGACTACTTCTGTCACACATTCAAAAATGTGGAAAAATTATTTCATTCTGTAGCGTTTACGCTTTATCTCAACGAAGTGAAAACTTTTTGTTTCATTCAGATCAACCAACAGGAATGCGATTTAACAATTTTAAATTGAAATTTAAATTTCAATTATTTTTAGGTGAAATGGAAATGATATTGTGCATACGCAGATATCCCCGGATTTTTTGTCCGGTCGGGCTCTGGTCTTTTCTGCTGCCAAATATTTGGTTTTCTCGTTGAATAGAGCTCATACTCATAAAATTTATGCGCAGCTCAATGTTGCCGTGAAAATCATTATTGGGACTCCTAAATCTGAAACTTTACGTTGTTTACCGGTCCTTTCGAATATATCACCGTATTATGCCTATTCGTTAAATCTGCTATTATCGAGTCTTGGGATAAAAGTGCTTTCCCGAGTTTATATCCAATTATGCCTTCCGCCCCGATTCTTGAATTGAAGTCTTGTGAACTTTCACGAATAAATGATTTTCTATAATTCTATGAAGCAGCCAAGAAAATGTGGTGTTGAAAATAAAATTCATGTCATGTTTCCAATGAATGGTTGTTTCTTGATAATGATAATAATAAATAATAACTCCCAGACCAATACTACCCAGGATCAGATCATCCGAAAAGCTTGCGGTAATTCTCAAGATAAGGAACAGTGATGTCATATCACATTTCCTCTCAATGGTAGCACAACTGGAAACAATCCATCTAATCCTTTATTGTGCCGCAACAACTGTAGCGGATGTACTGGGCATGAAGACCAAACCACGGCCTTCTAAATCTCCGGGCCCCGGTCCTAGCCAAGAGCGGCAACAGTGTAGAGAGGTATACTCTCCCGGCATGTTACAAGCACAGCCTTCTAAAGTAGTCTCTATGGACAGCTGTGTTACAGACGCAAGCGTGAGCACTAGTAAACATCTAGTGGTAAATAATTAAGTTTTTAGTGTTGATTGTGGTCGTAAATGTGAAAAATAGGTGAATTTATAGTTACCTTTTGTGATTGTACGAGTGCTGTAAACAGTGAAAGTGTTTGTGGTATTGGTGTTAGTGAATTTATCTTAGGATAACTACTTTCGTCTTTTTGTAAGTGTCTCTAACCTACAAATGAAACTCATATGCTGCCAAACCTGGTAAAAACGTTTTGTATTTCATCGTGTAGAAGTAATTATTCGTCTAAAAAATTGAAGGATATTTCAATTGTGTTAGTTCTCTGAAATATGAACAGCGTAAGCTTTTATATAGTCCGTTTAAGAATGATTGACATCTCGGGCGGCTGTGGGAAATCGAAAATATGTTGGTATCGGTCCGTTCGGTGAATTTCGATTTGCCGATTTTAGGTTGGTGTTGAAAATATCACTGACTTTGACTTTTTCCAGTTTGAATTAACCTATTGAAGATATTTCGAATTTATTTGTGAATATTGTTGATTTAATCGACAAGTGGATTTAAATATCTCTTAAATCTACTTTGATTTGATTACTGAATTGAAAATGGCCGGAATACAACCAGATACCTCTTACCTTACTGCAAGGGAACGCCAGGCAGTGTATCGGTGTTACTGCGAGTTCTTTAGGCATTCAGCAGATATTCCTGCTAGTATTAAACGCATTGCGCTGGTTTTTCAGGTAAACGATCATGTACAATATGTTTTCTGATTAAGTAATGAGTTTTGAAATTTCAGATTTTTCCTAGAACTGTTCGAAGAATTTCGGAGAAAAAAGTAGAAGGCAAGTTGGTAGAGCCAGAGTTAGCACTGGAAGGAAACCTATTCCATATGATTATACCTTCAAAGAGACATTAAACGACTTTATTTTTTCTAAAATCAAAAACAACGAGTATATCAGTTTGGATATCATTTGGAACTGGCTAAAAAGCACCTGGATTTCGATCATTTTAAGTCAACACTTTATAGAATAATTCAAAAAATTGGTTACAAGTATATGAGAAAGTTGATCGAAGAAAAATTCTTATTGATAAACATAAAGATATCGTGAATATACGGTTTTGTGGTAAATATCTTGAATACTTGAGAGAAAATGTAAAATTTGTTTATCTAGATGAAACATGGATATTTGAAAGTGGCAGTCAAATCCGCCAGTGGACATTAGAAAGTAATCCTAAAGGTTTGCCTAGTATATTCATAGATGAAGGAAGGACGTACACAATTTGATGGGTTTTTACCTGGATGTGATCTAATTCTTGACAGTGGTATCAATGATACAGATTACCATAAGACAATGAATGGGGAACTATTTTATTAATGGATTACTGAACAATTAATACCTTCTCTGCAGTTATTTGATACAAAGTGTGTCATTATCATGGATAGTGCACCATATCATTCAATCAGAGTTGATCAAATACCTACGACTGCTTCTCGTAAAAAAGTAATTCGGCAATGGCTACAAGAACATAAGTTTCCTATAATTGATTAACTTAAGAATACTTGAATCCTTTGTTGGATTTTATAGAAAGTTGAATTGTTAAAACAATTTTAATGTTTACTCTAACAGTTATTTTACATGTTATGTTCGCTTTGGAGCACTGCATTCAGAAGATAATTCTAATAAGTAAATAAATAGTAAAATGTATAAGTCTATAAGTATTCCACTGTACTTTTAATAATTATTTTCAATGAATCTATGATTGCGTATAATATTTCTGTCTCCAATTAACAATAAAATTTTTGAATAATGTTCTGAATGAATTTTCTCAATTTTGTACAGAAGCTTATTTTAGTTTTTCACTGTAAATTGTCAATTTTTAGAAATGTTGAATAAGTGTGTTCCTTACCTATACGGTAAGGATTGAAATAAAGATTTTATGCTAAAACTTTAACTTTTACTTTCTCTGAATTCCAAACACTCGAAGGAACTCAATCAACTTTTGACACCGACAAGACCTAAATAAAGCTAAATTGACAATCGTTTCCATTAAAAGCCTAAATATTCACCATTTCTCTATTCTCGACTGAGGTAAAAGAGTGAGGTGTTATCTATTGGGGATCTAAGAAATAGTACTTAATTAATATGATGGATATGTTAATCAACAAACAAATACTGAATTATTCATATCAAACGTCACCAAAGCATATCCATGAATGAAATCATTATTTAATCTGTGCAATAGTACAGGGTGTCCCGTAAATACCACGCGAAAGTGACACTGGAGATAGATTGACATTAGGTCTTTCAGATAGCATCAACATGACCTCAGTAAAAGTCCGCTGGTTTTCGAGATATCACCACTTTTGCAAACAGAAAATGAAAGGGAAAGTGAGATAAAAGAGAAAGAAGAGCAAAAATAATGGTTGTTTGAAACGGTAGCGAGGAAAGAATATCAAGCAACATGTAATTTGGCAACAGGTGACACTTGTCCATTTTTCTTAATTTTTAATTATTTCGGAATAAACACATCCCCTCCGACAAAATTATAATTTCTAAGGTTTTGACATAAAAAAAATTGGTAGTGTTGTATCATTTTGAAAAGTGCTGGAAATGGACCAGTTTTTACGATTATTTGTCAATTCAGTCTGATTTTTTTCATATCAGTCAGTCAAACTTAAGTTAACGTTTTAACTTCGTCATAAAATACAACAAGTTAGACATTTTTTTTAAAGGATTTTGTTCTAGTTCTCGGTGAAGTTATTACTTCATTGTTTAAAGCAACTATTCAGGGTAGCCTAGGTAAAAAAAAACATGAGTTTGAAAACCGAAAATTGGAGATTTTTAAAAAAACACAAAAGTGGTTATATCTCGAAAATCTGCGGACTTTTACTGAGGTCATGTTGATGCTATCTGAAAGACCTAATGTCAATCTATCTCCAGTGTCACTTTCGCGTGGTATTTACGGGACACCCTGTATATTCTGAAACAAGTATGAATTTCATACAAAAATGATAACATCTTGTGGTCCACATTTTTTCACTTCATTTAATTTTAACACCTTTGCCAAATAAGCTCTGTTCATTATTTTTTATAGCTCTTCAATGAAATATTCCTCTTACTGAAACAGACAGAATCGGTGATAAGTTTATTAAAGTTATACAATTAACATACCTACTTAATAGATTCTTTTATTTGTGTTTTTGTCTTATTATGTATAACAAATTTGGCCACACATTTCAAAGTATCAACAAGTTCTTACTGTTTCGTTTCACCAGTTTGGCTACCTCAGTTGAATTTGAGTTGAACACAATCATTTTTAGTTATAATTATGAAAGTTTGTCAGAGAAAAAGAACAATTATCTTAATAATCTTCAATAGAGTCTCAATCTTCATGGGTGAATTATGAATGACATCTCATTAGAGTACTTCGATAGTTTATAGTTTTATTTATTGAGGCAGCGATATAGTAATAGAACCTGAATCCCTTTGATTGAACTGGACTGAAATAATAAATGACTGTTTATTTTTCATGATATTCATAAGATTAGGGGCTATACCTATTCTTGTTTCCTCGCTCTTTAGCTGCAATTGATGGTAAATACGAAAATTTGTCAATACAGTGTCAGAAATTATATACTTCTGGTAGGTATAGAGATTTACACAATCCTAATGGTATTTAAGAATCAGGAACATTCTCAAACTCAAAAACTTGCTTTGGAAAATAAAAATATTGTATTAACTATATTTCTAGGTTATATTTATTTATTTCGCTTCTCTGACTCTGATGAACCCACAGAAATTTTTAGTGACTTTTTAGTAACTAGAAATAAAGCCCCGACTGGACGTTCATGGCATGCTTCGATGTCAATAATTCTTAAACGCAGTGGCGTAAATAACACCCCCGCAGCCCCGCCGTGCGGGGGGGCGCAGTAGTCCGGGGGGCGCCGGAGGGCGCGAAGCGCTCTCCGGTGTACGGGTTGTCAATCATCGGCAATCGGCCCGGCCGATCAGCTGGCGGGGGGGCGCTCCATGGCTTAGTTACGCCACTGCTTAAACGGACTATAGATGAGGGCCATACCGGGAAATTTCATTCCAACAATAGTTTTGTTTGCGAGAAACATTTCGATTTCAACGAAATAATTAAGTTCGATAAACATTCACAAGCAGATGGAACAATTAAATTACTTTGAGATACCCATAATGAAAGAAATGACCCATTAAATTCTATTATCGTTCATATGTGCTCTATTTCAGAATATATTTTAATCGACAACGAAACTTGATTTTTGAAGATTTTTGAAAAAAAAATCAATTTTATATGAACTGATTATTCAAAGCATTGGATTGGACTTTTATTACCAATTCAAAATCATAGAAAATTGTACTTGTGGTTTGAATTCGAAGTTCATTCTAAATTCGCTTATTCCATTTTCCCAAACACTTCTCAATAATTACGTGGGAAAACGAAGAATGATAATCACACAGAAGTAGGGAATAATCAGAGAGAATTTTATTCAAGTTAACTTCATTTCGAGAGTTCAAGTTTTTTGGCGAGAGACATCTCTCCGTGGTTTTTGCTGGACCATAAATTGATTAAATAAATCATCAACCATTTCCATTAAGTTTAAATTTTTTCATTAATGTTAAATTTATTGATTGATTAGGACATAGTTCCAACCTTTGTTTAAATATTCATCGGAAAACACATTAAATAACATGAGAAAATGAAATAATACGTTCGAAATATCGTATCTCTCGTGCAAGCGGTATACCTTCCAAAGATCGTATTTAGCGGCGTTGCCGCTTGAGGCGCCCGGCCATGTCTTTAGAAGGCCGTGACCAAACCAAGATAGCACACAACTCGATAGGGTTGAGTTGCGCTACAACCTCGCCTACCTCACTGGCAAAGAAGGCAGGAGTAAAAAGTTCAACGCTGTCGGCAGGACCACAGCCGTCTATAGACTTTACTTTAGACGGCTGTGGCAGGACATAGGAAGGCTGACACAATGACCATGGCATCAGAAAAAAACAAGCTGAAATCGTTGGTGGAATCGATTATCTATCGAAATCGCAAGCACTCCAGCTATGACAAAAAAATATAACAGTAAAGCAGTGCATCGATACACTGAAACAAAAACTCAGTGTCTACTCCGAAAGATATAAAGAGAGCAATAGGAGGAAGCAAGATAATGTCTCCTTTGAAAACTCAGAGAAAAATTTCTACAGACATCTGGATGGGAAACAACAGAACTCCCCAAACATCTATCCGAATAAGGATGACATGGAGAAATTTTGGACCGAACAACTGTCAACACCTACTACTTACAAAAGGATGGCCGAGTGGATAAAAAACGAAGAGAAATCTCAAACCTACACCGAACAAATGTCTCTTACAATCATCACACAACAAGAGCTTTCTGACATTCTCAAAGAAATGCACAACTGGAAACCTCCTGGACCAGACGGGCTCCACAGTTTTTGGCTGAAAAAATTCAACTGTTTACATAATAATTCAACTAAGGCAGTAAATGAAATTCTAAGCGGTCCAGAGAGTATGCCCTCATTCCTGATAAAGGGTATAGCTTATCTTCTGCCGAAAAATCACCGAAGTACAGACGATCCAGCCACGTATAGGCCAGTGACTTGCCTGCCAACCATGTACAAGCTCATAACACGTCGAATATACTCCCATTGCGAACGAAATAATATAATTGCATCGGAACAGAAAGGATGCTCCGGGGGTGCAATGGGATCCAAATAACAACTGATAATCGACTCTATAATCTGCAACCAAGCCCATAAGAGGAGGAGGAATTTGTTCACGGCTTATCTTGACTAAGAGAAAGCTTTCGACTCTATGCCGCATGAATGGCTCATAAAAGTTTTAGAGATCTATAAAGTAGATGCAAGAATAGTGAGCTTTCTCAAAACAGTTATGTCAACTTGGCGCACTAACATCAGCGGAACAGGCAAAAGAATTGGCACCGTGTCCATCAAGAGAGGAATTTTTCAAGGATATTCTTTGAGTTCATTGTGGTTCTGCATGGCAATGAACCCGTTATTAAGTATTTTTGAAACTACCAGGACATCAGCCGAAAAATCCAGGATCAAGCAACGGAGGAAGAACAACCCAGGACTTAGGAGAAGAAGAACACCGAAGACCTCAGAGCTCAATCCCGATCGCTAGGGGTGTGAAAAATCACACCAGTTCTACACTAATAGGCTCAAGTCGATAATAATAATAAAGGTCTTTATTCTTGTACATTATCCAAGAACTATTTATATAATCCCTGGCTCTCTCTAGAAAAATTTGGTGTAGTTCAAGTTGTTGGAGAACGAAACAGAGTTCCTATAACAGTGCAGTATTCAAATGGAAATTTGATTCACAGACATAAATTTGATGCGGATAAAGAAATAATAAAATATTTGGTAAACGGTTGATTCATTTATTAATTTGAAATTGATTTGGAATTATTGAAAATGATGAAATGATTGTATTTTGCAAAAGTTGTTTTTTCGTCATGTCCTTAGTTTTTTAATTTTCTTGCAAGATACTGCAAAAGTGGAGTAGTGAATATAACTATATTCTGAAAATTACAGCTAAAAATTGAGCTTTGGGTAAAAAATCTCAACACAATAAAACAATCTGTTGAAGAAAGTGTTGTGAAAATTTTGAGGTTATGGGATAAAGATGCTTTTCTCATAAATTAGTTTGTTGTAACATTTTTTAACGGTCATGACTGTAAGTGTAGCATCTGCTGAGAGATCAATTTCATCATTTAAACGCCTAAAAAGCTATTTGAATTCGACTATGAGTCAAGTGAGGCTGGTTGGATTCGCACAAATAAATTTTTATCGGAATAATGAAATAGATTACGATGCTGTGCTAATAAACAGATTCGCTGACTAAAAACATATGGGATTTTTGTATGAAATCAAAATGAAAATAATGAACTGGAGGTAGTGCAGGATAAAAGAGAATTAATTTTCATGAGTTTGGAATATTCGTGAGGCTTTAGGGGTGGGCAGCTGCCCCCCTGCTTCCCCTGGGAACACCCATGATTCTAGATATACTACTAGGTATACCTGACTGTCCATATAGTTGAAATCTTTACCGTTGTAATGAATTTGGAGTTAAGATTTTAAATTTAAATTAGATTTTCTGATAATCTTTGTTAGCTCATATGCATGGAAAAAATCATAATTTTACTATTGAGTTTTATTTGAAAATCTATTTTGTTCACTTTTCCACTAGAGGTTTTCTTCATTCTTTTCAAAACCGCTTGAAATAAAACAGAGCGAAATGTTAGGCTAATCATTTATTGAGAGACATATGCGACAACTGTATATTTTTGTATCAATTTTCCAGAGCTCTGATGAAGATTTTAAATGAACTTTGAACCAGCATTCAAATTCCTTGAAAATAGCAAATATAGTCTCGTGAATACGTCTCTGTGTGTACGCATTTTATCGCTCTCGAATGGGAATCGGTGTTGGAAATTCTCCGCTTCATGAGAAAGGACTCAATGAACCGAAAATCTCATCTCGCGACGTTGAGATTGGCCAGTTAATATAATCTCCTCGTCAAATTCCTTATCTATAATCATGACTTACCTAAGTTTCCGAACCAATAGTGGGTGAGTTCGTGTGCTAGTACGACAACTATTTGATGTTTGTCGAATGTATCCAGAGAAGGATTCAAGAGACCAGACTTGAAGGTTGTCAGACCCCAATATTCTGTAGCTGTAAACTTCTTGTCGTATTGGATAAGATCTGAAAATGAAATATTCCATAGTATTACATAGAAAGAAAAAATTTTGCTCAAGTTGGTATGCTCAATTTTGGCATTCATCTATCGAATTTCTTCACGAAAATTATTGATGAATTTGTTTTCAGAATATTTTCACTATACAAACAGATGAAAAGAGAAAATAATATTTTTTTGAGACATATCCAAAATTTTGCTTTTCGAATAGCTCGTTTCTATTAGGAGTGGCATCATGAAACTACTGAAATATCTGAGGCTTCCGAAGTAGTTCTTAGAAGTGATTATCGGATGATGCACTCTTGATGGGATTCAATTCATTCATCAATTCCACAAGTGTGAAGATCTATTCATCGTCTCTCTCAGCATTCTCCGGCCGTCACCAGGAAATTACTTAAAACTTGCAATCTTCGGCAAAGCTAATTTCGTCACTAATCGAAAATGTTTTTCTTTTTTGACAGTTTTCAGAAAACGATCATTGATGACTTCGATCTTTTTTTGATTCAATCAGTAGTGAAAAAAATCATTTGATCTTCTTAATGCTGGATCTTATTATTAGTGCTAAATGTTTTTGAGTTCAATAGACGGTTGATTAATGATATTTTGGTAAATTGACATAAAAGATGCTTTCTTCAAATGTTCACGTTTCAGTTTTTTTTTCTCATACCATATAAAATTTCATAATCTACAATACATTCAAAACATTTTGAACAAGCTTTGATTTGATGAAATAGATTGTTTGACAATTGATCCAATGAAAAATAGATCCAAATCATCGATGATGTTTTTCTGATAAGTGTCAAAAATAACAAATATTTCAAAGAGCGACGATAGTTCTTTCTGTGAAATTTGCAAGAATTAAGTGTTTTACTGACGACAACTGTCGAATGCTAGCCGAAACGGATGAATACAGGGTGAAAAAAAGACGAAGACGACCCAAATAATGTTTCGATAATTGTTCCATCATCAAGAATTTTACATCAACAAATATAGGTACTGCAAGAATTAATTTGGGTTATTTAAGCTATTTCCATTATTCCCCTTCGTCATTTTCGACTTCATGAAATTATACGCCAGCCAATATCGAGAACTATCTATTTTTGAGCGCTCGTTCTACTCAAACGAGTGCTATATCGTTATGCCCAAATGTCTGTAAATTTAAAATTTTGGGCCGAAAAAGGTTCGACTCCCTGATGACGAATCCGGCGTCAAATTCAATTCGTAATCAATCGAAATAAAATAAATTGCGGCTACATGCAGGATGCTCATGATAAGCGTCATGCAAAATTTTGTGGCCACAGTGTTTACAGACTCATAAAATATTAAAATGGAATATTGAAAAGAGGAGTCTTCATATTTCCATAACAAGATATCCTATTCGAGTTAAATTCATTTTGTAAATGAAGATTAATATACCGAATGTTCATGCAGAATTGAAAAATTATTGCATTAGCTGAACTATAAAATCATTTTTTTAATTTCCTATTGTTTTTTTTTCAGATCTTATTTTTTGAATGATTTTCAGATTATAATTCCGATCTTGCTGAGATTTTCACATATTAAGCATCAATCTCAGGTCCTACACAAAATTTTGAGATAAAAGCCGTATTGATTGACAAATGGACGAGAGTTCAGAAGCACCTGCTCATGGCTTTTCAATTTTTTTTTGTTCAAATATCGATGTTCAAGTGAGAACATTCTGAAGTCAAGCTCTTGTTCTCAAGTGTTTTCCATTTCCATTTGTAGTCCATTCAATAGAAACTGATCGAGTGAAAAAAAAGTCTGACAAAAATGAAATGAACATGAATTAATGAGAATAAATTCCATTCAAAAAAACGATTCACCCGAAGTAACGAGTATTACCTCTTTTGAAATATTCAGATTCTTCGAAGCATCCAAGAAATTATTCCATTATTTCATGTTTCAAGAAAATTTCGGAAGACATAATACTGCTCTGCAAAGATGGCTTGAAAGATTTCTTGCAGATAATAGATATTTAAGGTGATACTCTCAAGCTGGTAATGGTTTTTCTTATGGAGGACTATAAATTTCAACGTAAATATATATTAGTTATGTTCCAGCTTTTTATCAACAGTTAATTCACGTTGAACCTAATTCACGGAAAATATATTATCGTATAAAAATCACCATCAACGTGTTTTTTACGACGTTCTTCGTTTGGGGAGCGGTTTAGCATATCGACCACTTATTTTCAATATCGGATATTCAGTTCTTGAATCATGAAGGTTTAAAAACAGATATTTTCAACTCATCTACAAAAAAATTAAATTGTTTCATACGAATAGAACAACATGTTTTCTAAAGGATGTTTACGAAGAATAATGCACTTTCCCCTCCGCTTTGATAACACCTTCAATAAAAAATTTGAAATTTCTTATCATATAACACAAATGTTCTGTTGGTTCCAGATTCGGTTGGAAAAGTTATCTACAACTCACGGGTATGCGATTCTTTCACAGATTCATCATAACCACGATACACTTACACCGGTATGCCGACGCGCACCGAGATGTGACGTCACTGCGGAGCATTTCCATTGCATTTACGGGATGGAAGTGTTAGAACTCCAGAGAATGATTGGAATAATGCAATTAATCGCAAGTTTCATTGAAAATGCAATTAACTAACTTATTCAGATGAAATTTCTCCGATGTCTTTGTTTATTGATTCTAAAATATATCAATGAAATTGTATAAATATGGATGTAAGTGAAAAGTATTTATTTGTTAATACAGAATAAATTATTGAAGGTTCATTAAAAAACTTCGAATAAATGAAAATATTTTTATCATTTTTAGGGAAATTTCAATGAATTTCACTTATAATTCGTGAATTTGAAAAGTTTTTTGTCCACTTTTTTCTTCATATTCTGAAAACTGATCTTCTTATTTAGATCCCTGTCTTAAGTTGGTACGGATTGTGCTCAAGCAAAGAATAACATCGAATGGAATCTGAATGTCATTTTTCAGTTTTGCAACCGTGTTATCTTCTAACACTTTGAAAATATTTTTTCCTCAGATAATGAAGTACTGACGGGATACTTCCGACTTCGGAAAGCAAAAGTACCTTATTTCGGGTCCCTTTTAACTCTTCTGTAATTCTTACAGCCAAAAACTGCGCAATTGGGCATGAATGCAGGTATTATAACAATAATAAATATAACTCCACTTTTATCTCTGCTCCTCAATGACGTAGATGAGCGCGCCGGACGAGTTTAGACTCCGAATCTGGCATACCGGTGTGAGTGTATCGTGATAATAACTAACTAGATATTTGATTCAATCAAATCCAAAAATATAAAACCTTGTTGCATATTATAAACATTCTGCCAGAAATTCATTCGGTGCTTCCTTAGAGGTGTTTATGTCATATACTATGAACCTCAGAATCATTTCAACAAGAACATGAAGAATAAATGAGAAATTCATTAATTCGTTCGGTTATAAATTGATTCAACCTCTTGCGAATTGCCTAGTTGTTTTCCAAGCCATAAACTACTGTAATCGAGTAGTGGGAATAAAATTCTAACCACCCTCAATTTTCACAGGTTGCAATTCGATCCACGTAAAGTTTATTGATAGCATGAATGAAATTAACCTTGTTTTCCATTCTTCGTGCATCTTTCAGCCTGCAAAAGCAGCAAATTCTAATTACAGAATTGTATTGGAGAATTGTATAATTCCTCCTCGAACTACATATCGATTCTTGGATTGGATATGGAATCGGTTGCGCGGTAATTCATTCATTAAAGATTAAAATTAAACCAAGAATGATCACAATGTTCAATTTTGAGTTATCGTTTTTTCAATAATAAACCTAAAATGGGCTCTAACTCGTATGATGATTGCGATAGAATTTAGTCATGTCAACAGCATATACAGTACGCGTCAAAATTATGTAACAAATTCATTTTCTCAATAGCAAAATATTTCGCAACAAAATCCTGAAACATGTCAATTGTTGTTTGATTTCATCAAATTTGTATGTATGTTTTAAGGATTATTGTTGCACCCGTTAATAGGCAAGATGTATCAAGTGGTACTTTTTTCATTGCAAGGTCTTTATTCTCCTTCACAGGCTTGCAGAAATTTTTATGAAGAAATTTTTTTTTAAATAAGTTAGTTTCAAGAGGTTTTCAGTGTGTGCACTTTGTCATGGCTCATTTACTTTGAGACAATGGTACCTGATGAAATTTGTCTCCGAATGAAAGTCAACCATTACAGTTTTATACATGCACAACTTTCAACCCCTTTCATCCACCTCATGTAAATATAAGAATGTGTGAAACACTGCGTTTTAGTTATGATCTTAAGCAGGTATGTTATTAGTGGTAGTAGTAACTTTTCGATAAATGTTTAAATTCACAGAAAGATTTCTGACAACGCATTTTTTCACACATTCTAATTTTTCACGTGAAGGGGTTGAAAATTGACCATGAACAAAACTGTAATGGTCGACTTTCCTTCGGTGACAAATTTCATCAGGTACCATCGACTCAAAGTCGATGAGTCGCTTTGACAAAGTACACATACTGAAAACCTCTTTGAATTGAATTATTTTTGACAAAAATTTTTTTTTCTCCAACCATCAAAAAATGTTGACATTTTTGTACTATTTTCAGGTGCAAAAGTCATAAATTCCCTTACCGTACAAAAATGTTCTCGTTGCTTAGCAACAATTTTAATCCTAGGATTAAATACGCTACTTTTAATCCTTGGATTAAAAGTTATTGCATTTGACGTCTTCTTGACAATCAATATTCACCAACAATACCAGATATCCCTGACTACCGACTTGCTATTTTAATTTTGGCTTGGTTGGAGAAAAACTAGTATATATTATACGGACTAAAAGTGCCTATTTTTACATGAAATTTTACATTCGCTCGGCTCCGCCTCGCAACTGCAAATATTGCTCGTAAAAAAATATGCACTTTTAATACTTATTATATAATATACTATTGTACGACTGTCAAAAAAACTTGACCTTTCGTGATCACTATTAATGCTTAACTAATTACTTTTTTGTACAACTGTCAAAAAACTTGACTTTTCTTCATCACTATGGATGCGTAAAATATTACTTTTTTCACCGTTAAAAAAAGTCTTTTTTTCACTGCTGATAACTAAAATTAGAGCAACTTAAAAATAATGAATATTTTAATTAGGTACAACTAATTTCACAAAATTATGATTGTATCTGTACCTTATGAAGTAAATTAGTTTCGTCATCAGCATCTCTGAGAAATTTATTGATATTATCCCTCCATAACACTTTAGATTTCTTTCCTCGGTATCCGACGCTTTGTTCTTAATAAGCGGGACCATTTTGAAAAATTCCTTATATCAATATTTCCTTGACATTCGATGTTTTTTTTTAACATTGAGCTCCATAACTTGGAAGGTTTAAAAATTTTTTATTTTTCCTCGAAATAGCATGTGAGCACATTTTCAGAAACCTTTTTTACGTTGTTCTTGTTGCGCCATTCTCAAAATTGGTTATATGTTTTCTCATATTATAAGCTTTGATTTGGCTGGTAACATATAAGATACAATTATATTTGCTTCTTCAGCCATATCTGCGGGGGTATCACTACCACTATCATGTTCAACATTCATCTTCTTTAAATAATTCGAAATTGAAACAACTACGAGCAAATACTGTCAAAGATTCAAACATTTTAACAAACTGTTTCTATAGTTACGACACAGAAAAATAACTTGATTCTTTTAAATATTGTACTGAAAGCATTATCTTCAATGATTATACGTATTTCAGACGATGTAAATTCACATTCACAGTTGTACAAAAAATGTTGTTTGTATTTCGTGCGTATAAAATTCGTGTTTTCATGGCACATTCGAGTGAATTGACACTCTCATGTGCCATGAAAAAACACTCATTTTACGCACTTAATACAAAAATAACTATTTTCACCGTTAAAAAAGTAATTTCTATAGTAACGAGACAGAAAGATCACTGGATGCATAGAAATGTTGTATTAGAAGTATTATCTTTAATAATTATATCTCAAAAATGCAAATTCACATTCACAGTTGTACAAAAAATGTTGTTAGTATTTCGTGCATATAAAATTCGTGTTTTTATGGCACATTCGAGGGCTCATGTGCTATAAAAATACACTTATTCTGCACGCCTATGAAGAATAAGATACAAAGACCTTGCCAAAAAAAGTACCACATGACTCACTTTCCCTGTTCAAAAAATTTTAAAGGTTGATGGGAAATACCTTCAAAAATGCATAGAAATTTTGTAAGAGTAAAATAAAAATTGATCTGTTTCAGCATTTTGTTGCCAAATATTTTTCTTCTGTATTTGTTTCAAAATTTTCACGCGCTCTGTATATCCCCGTCAAAGAACATTGTCAAAAAAGTATTCAGATCCAGATCAGCAGTACAGATCGGGCCTTTCATTTTTTCGAAAATCTTCCAGTGATATACGATTCTGACGAAATTCAGGTCGAATATGAGCGTCACTGTCTTAGTTCTTAATTGAAAGTAGTGTATTGATCGGATTTGTTATTTAATTAATATTGAAATCAGAATTTACAGTGACCAGAAATTCGTTGGTTCACATTGCACAGATTTTTTTTTGTGATTTCCTAATGACAAGATCTTCTCGAAATTTCTCAGAAGTTTGTGCGTAATTATTCTGTTCCAAGATACTGACGTTTGAATTGATCAGATGAGTAGTAACAGAAACAATGCAAAATATTCAAATATCCATAACTGCGAAACTACTGAATCGATTTGACCAGTTAACGAACCTAACCGCGGCATTTGGAACCTGAATCTCTTTCTGAAATTTCAAAACCATTCTGAAAGCAATACTCAGCTTTTCGCTATTCATAAACACCTGTTGTGTGTTCAAGCCGTATAAACATGAAATTATTCACAGGTACGTAACGACAATTTTTAAGATTCACTTGTAATTTAGAAGGTGTTTTTCTCAGAGCAGGTGAATATCTATATTAATAAAACAGGATGTATGGTTACCGTCAAAATGCAATATCTTTCAAACGGCTGCACCAAATTGGATAATTGTTTTTTGTTGTGTTCATAATTCCTAGGGCAAGGTTTATACAACAAAATATTTCCAAAAAAATTGTTCAGAAAAAAATGAGAAGCTTTCTTTTTCTTACGACCAATCAAGTAGTCATAGAATACATATTTATAGGTTATAATAATTTTGACATTTGGACAAAAAGTGAAGTTACATCGAGTGAATCGAAAATTTAAAATTTTAATCAGAAATAACGTTTGAACTAACATATTATATAACAATTTTTTGCTTATGCCATATTTTACAAATTTTAAACCTATGATGTATGAATGTATTTTGGATTGCCTGATGCCCGTATGTTTATGATCACAAATCAGATCAACAGATGGCGTTGTAGTCGTTATCTAGGTTATTAATCTATTCTGCAACTAAACGGCTGGATCGAATTGAATGAATTTTTGTGTTACCAGAACAACGTCTGTTGGGTTGGCTAGTTGGATATAAACGATATCTGGTGAAATGACTCATTTTAGGGAGTTCTATTTCCTGTATAATATTACGAGAGATGGCCAAATTTTACATTTGTAATATGGAAACTTGTCGCTTGGTAAATCGCGAAACAATGTTCATCAAAATCACTATCCATCATCAGGCAAGAGGTTTCGAGACAAACATTTCAGAAGCAGTTTATAAAAAGAAATTTCACAAAGAAATTCTTCGAAAAGTACAGTGAGAAACATCGAGGAATATCCTATGTCTGTGGCTACATTTTCCAGTGAGGGAAATGTGAGAATTTAATCGAAAAACTTTCTTGTTCCCGTCCTCCTGCATATTTTATCGATGTCATACGAGCGGCGCTATGGGAATTTCGTACTGAATATTACACGAGTAGCAAATATCGCTTAATAATTTATTAGTGAATTAAATCGACGGAGTTACTCCTATCTGAACTTGCCAAACGGCTTTCATTTCACCACGAATTTTTCCAACAAGGTCTGTTGATCTTTTTTGTGTGCTTTTCCAGAGAAATGGCGTTCTATTATTTCACCCAAGTGTCTGTATTTTTCGGATTTTGGGCCGCGAGTGGCTTCAAACGACTTGATTGGACTTACTGATTCATCCGTGTTAAATAAAATTTTCTGTCCGACCGCCTGGCCTGTGAACACGATACATCTCGAAGGGATTAATTTAGTCTTCTGAAATTTTGAGAGTTGGTTTGGGCTCCGGTTGAGTTCTTTAACTGGCCAAATAGTTTCAGAGTTAGTGACTTTTTAAATTAGTTATTATTTTCCCCGATATTCCCTGACCTACTCCACTAGAAATTAAAAAAATATATCTTGTCTGGGCGTGGTAAACCGATAAATTTCTGGTCCCCTTAACTCTCGGACGTAACGTGTTACGACCTTGAAATTTTCAGGGTTGATTTGAGACAGCTTTATGTCAGTATGGTCCCATGAGCAGTAAAAGTCGGTTTATTGGTTTTCGAGGTACTCACACTCAAACCTCGTCTTATTGATTTTCAAATATGAGCGAAATCACAGATTCGATCAATATCAAACCTGATATTTAAATTTAAGACAGCGGCGCTCAAATTTGAGCTGAATTTCATCAGAATCGTAGGTATCTTTGAAATATTTTCAATAACACGCTATGAAATCTCAGTGGCTGAAACGCTAACGAGTTCGTCATCCATGATCGGGGTTGCGGTTACGAATCTCTCAATAGACTGAAATGTTTTAGAGTTTGGTTTTTTGTGTGCTTGTTTTGTTTGATTGAGTATACGATGTGGAACCAAGAGTTTTTGCTCATGTTCATATCGAAAAAACAATCAATCAAATTTCACTATCCTGAGAGCAATTGATCTCATTCCACTCATTTATGAATTCTTTTCTTTGAAAATTTCGAGTTGTTCCTTTCGGAAGTTATCGAACGAGAAGAAGAATGAAACTAATAGTCCTCAGGATATTCGAATTGGATTTTCCTATATCAACAAGCGAGCAAAAGCTTAAGTTACTGCTTTTTTTATTTAACTTGTTGATATTAAGCCGGGATTAGACGAAGCGCACCCACTCGCGAGTCAAACCTCGCCACCTACTCGCGCACCAAAACTCATCCTCGCGCCTGTGTTTACACGACACGCTGGATTCGCCTGGAAGGGCGAGCCAGGATGAGAAGGCGAGGTAGTAATCAGCCTCGTATAGAGTCCGAGACTCGACCAGACTCGACTAGCTCCAGAAGCTTGTTCAAACGACACAGCGAGGCTTCTTTGATGCGCGACTGAAAACCGACCGGCAATGGCTCAACCCGAGGACGAGGGGCCTCATGGCGAGGAGCATGTTTACACTATGCGAGGGAGCGGAAGCGAGGCTGGTGCGCGAGTAGGTGCGCTTCGTCTAAACCCGTCTTTATATTCATTTCGACTTCCTGCTGAGATGTGTCAGGCGTCAAAAACAAAACGCCAACAATTATATATTCAATATGTCCCATAAAGGAGAGATCCTATAGCATGGCTAAAAATAAAATACACCCTAAATCAATATAAACAAGTTTTTAATTCTGACATCTTCAAATTACATAATTATGTTTTCATGTAATTATTCTCATTTATTTTACATCCGATATCAAATATTCACGCAACCACTAGTGTTGAAAACTGACACTCGATTAATTAATAGCTGTTGTTGTGTTAGGGATGGTCAAAAACTGTTGCCATCACGAAATTCCATGGAAGTTATTTTTTATTGAATGAAAAATAATTGGGAACAATTGCTGATTCGAATATTGTACTGCATTCTATTTGTGGATTACAGGCTCCCGGTGTTTCCTGTACCTACTATAAAACACGTGTATTGTGTAACTTAAAAATAGCCAACATTTGTTGTTTTTGTGCATTCAGGCGTGTTTTGAACAAACTGACGATAATACTAATTGTACTTATGACATTTTGCATTCATATAGGTATTTAGCTTTTATCTCAAGTCATATACAAAATTTTGAGGTAATAGTATCATTGCTCCACCAATGAAAATAACAAAAGGGATGTTTTTGCTCTCTTTCATTATGATTTTGTCTGGCATTCGACAGAGTCGAAATTCATTTCATTAAAAAGTCACGTCATTAAAATGAAATTGTTATTCATGTTTAATGCTTATTCATTATACTTAAATTGGCGAGATTCATGAATCAATCCTTTGTGCAATGACCTTATTAGTAGAAATCGGTCGGCTCATTATTTTTATAGGATTTTCTGCTTGAATTCAGACGATGCATGAGCTTTGGTATAGCCAAAAAAGATTATGAAGGGTCGAAGGATTGAGTTTATGCCATGTTGAAGATTCTATTTATAGCTGAACTCTTCATTATAAAGTGCCCCCAAGAAGAACAGGAGAATGCACGAATTTTTTGAGATTATTTTTAGATATTCCCCGTTACCTGAAATGCTAACTTACGTATTTTTTCCATGTCCTATTTTGTGATGACATTATGTATATAATTCACCCCCTCATTATTTTTTTTAGCAAGCTGAAGTTTAAGACGCTTGTAGGTGAACTCATCACCTGTTCATGGAGGGTCGAAAAATATTCTCATACAATATTTTGTTATGATTTTTGTACTGATGTGTGTGTAGTTGGCCCAGCACTTTTTGATTTTCGAAAAAAATTGTTTGCTGAATTGTGCTAGGTTTGTGCTGCTTTGTGCTGATAATATTTTTTCCTAATTCCAAATGGTTTTCGAAATATTTCAAAAACCGAAAAAATGAGCCAGCCCAGCACTTTTCGAAAAATGGGATTTAAATGACTGATAAAAATTGTGCTACACATGTACTGAGTTGTGCCGTTCGAATTTTCTCGAAAGTCCCTCTCGTTTCCTGAAAAATCGAAATTTAAGAAAAAAGATAGCCCAGCACTTTCGTTTTTTTTTCTCACGGAAGAATGTAAAAATTTGTGCTACATTTGTGCTGCTTTGTGCCGTAAATATTTTCACGAAAGTCCTTTCTGTTTTCCTGCAAACTACGAAAATAAAAAAAAAGTTATCCCAGCACTTTTTGATTTTTTTAGAAAAAACATGTTAAAAAATTGTGCTACTCTCAGGCAAAGTTGTGCTGTTGTCATTTTTACGAATATCCTGCTAATTCACCCAAAAAAAAAAAAAAGTTAGCCCAGCACTTTCATTTTTTGTCGACGAAAGTTGTTTCATATGATTGTACTCTACCTTTGCCAACTTGTGCTGATCAAATTTCAGAAAAATCATGAGTTTTCTTCTTATAGGGAGAAAATAAGAAAAATCAGTAGGGTGGAGGAAGAACCAGTATACCTGGCAACAGTGAGTGTGAAGTTGGCCCAGCACTTTTTGATTTTCGAAAAAAAAATTGTTGTGCTGAATTGTGCTAGATTTGTGCTGCTCTGTGCCGCTGAAATTTTTTTTTAATTTCATTGGGTTTTTGAGATATTCAACGAAATGTTTTGTACGAACCTAGCATTTTCCGAAAAATTGGTCTTTGTCAACTGAAACAGATTGTGGACTGGATATACTGAGTTTAGTACTGACTTCTGCCGTTCAAAATTTTTCAAAAGTCATTCGAATCTCTAAAAAATCAAATGAAATAAAAAAAGTTATTTCAGCAAATATGTTTTTCCCCCGAATTTGTGAATAAAATTTTGCGTCTATCGTGGTTATCCATGCTAGTGGAATTTCCAGGCAAAAAGCCTTCATTTTTTCTTTCAACTGTCGAAAAATAAATAAAACAGTACATTCTAGGAAATAAAGAAAACAGGCAACTTGACAATAGTGGTTCAGACCATTGCTTGACAACCGCAATCCTCAGAACACATCGCATTCTTTATGTTATGATTTATTGTCCCACCATCTGCAAAGGGGGTCGATAGCTCTGTTGCCAGAGTTAAACTTTTATAAGATACTATTGATACAGAAACCTCAGTAATGAATGCGAAATTCGAAGAGTTTTTTGAATATTGAAGATTGACACGAGTCACGACTAATACAGCACATTTTTTCACATTTTCGGGAGAAAAAAAACATATTTCTGAAAATTTTTTTTCGTTGACTTGAATATTCTTACAACTCCAAGGAACTTGCCAGAAAATTTGAAAGCCCCAACTCAGTACTATCACAATACATTTATACCATAATCCATTTGAACTGTTGGAAACCCATTTTTCGGAAAATGCTAGGTAGGTTCGTACAAAACATTTCGTTGAATATCTCAAAAGCCGAATGAAATAAAAAAAAATTTCAGCGGCACAGAGCAGCACAAATCTAGCACAATTCAGCACAACAATTTTTTTCTCGAAAATCAAAAAGTGCTGGGCCAACTTCACAGTCACTGTTGCCAGGTATACTGGTTCTTCCTCCACCCTACTGATTTTTCTTATTTTCTCCCATATAAGAAGAAAACTCATGAGTGCTGGGCTAACTTTTTTTAAATTTTTTTATTTTTTGGGTGAATTAGCAGGATATTCGTGAAAATAACAACAGCACAACTTTGCCTGAGAGTAGCACAATTTTTTGAGCATGTTTTTTCTAAAAAAATTCAAAAGTGCTGGGATAATTTTTTTTATTTTCTTAGTTTGCAGGAAAACAGAAAGGACTTTCGTGAAAATATTTACGGCACAAAGCAGCACAAATGTAGCACAATTTTTACATTCTTTCGTGAGAAAAAAAACGAAAGTGCTGGGCTATTTTTTCTTAAATTTCGATTTTTCAGGAAACGAGAGGGACTTTCGAGAAAATTCGAACGGCACAACTCAGTACATGTGTAGCACAATTTTTATCAATTGTTTAAATCCCATTTTTCGAAAAGTTCTGGGCTGGCTCATTTTTTCGGTTTTTGAAATATTTCGAAAACCACTTGGAATTAGGAAAAAAAATTATCAGCACAAAGCAGCACAAACCTAGCACAATTCAGCACAACAATTTTTTTTCGAAAATCAAAAAGTGCTGGGCCAACTTCACGCACATATAATACTGTTCATTTCACCCGAAATTGAAATAACAAATCACTAGAAGACACTGTCATCATTACAACATGAACAACAATTTCTGATGGAAATAATTTTTTAATGTTTGTATCTTAATCGATGACAATATTGAGAAAGCTTCAGATGAACGTCTTCGTTGTGATATTGAATATTTTTCAATATTCAACCCTCCCATAGGTATCGAAGAAAGGGTAATAAAAAGTGTTGAGTGTAATGGGAATTTCCAAATGAATATTTGTCTGAAGTATTCATTGAAATCTATACTAATATATAAAGAGGAAAGATTTGTATGTTTGTGGGTTTGTGGCGTTGATATGAGATAACTCATAAGCTACTGGACCGATTTCAATAATTCTTTCACCCTTAGAATGCTACATTATCCTTGAGTAACATAGGCTATACTTTTCACCCGAGAAAATTGAGGAAACCTACTATAACTTCAATGATAATAATTATGAGTACCAAAATCAGCTATTTTCAGGTGCGCTCCGGAAACCGTAAGACGTACGTGGAAACAATGTATGACGGAAAAGTACCTCTTTAATAGTTCTACAAAAAAGTCCGCGATAGCATATATCTATCTTTCAAGGTTTAGTCAGTATCACCTTTTAAAGTTTTCCGAAAGTTTCTCAAAATTATGCATTATTTGGGAGTATAGTATTTTTTTTATGAATACGCTATTGATCTTTATTCAATTAAATACGTCCTCCATACCCAGTATTTAATATAGAACGAAATTGCATTTTATATCATTCAATTATGATGAATACATCAAAAGATATGGCAGGTTGAAGATGAAATCGCACCAAAATCGAATTGCGTCTCCGAGCAGATGTGACGTCACTGCGGAGAATTTCCATTGCATTTGCGGGATGGAAGTGTTGGAACTCGAGAGAATGATTGAAAATTGGAATAATGCAATTAATCGCAAGTTTCATTGAAAATGCAATCAACTAACTATTTCAAATGAAATTTTGATTATTTGATTTTGTTGATCCTGGAATATATCAATGAAGTAAGAAGTTGTATAAATATGGATGTTAGTGCTAAGTATTTACGAGTATTTGTTAATAGAGAATAAATTATTCAAAGTTCATTTAAAAACTTCGAATAAATGAAAATATTTTTATCATGTTTAGGAAATTTCTATGAATGTCATTTATAATTCGTGAATTGGAAAGCTTTTTGTCCATTTTTATCTTCATATTCTGAAAACTGATCTTCTTATTCAGATCCCGGTGTCTTAAGTTGGTACGTTTTCTGCTCAAAACGGTAGGTTTTAGAAAAAAGTGGTCAATAGGACGTTTGTAGAGAATTAATTAACCTATAAAATGAGGTATCAATCCTCCTGATCGAATGAGCACAGACCGATTTATTTTCATTAGAAGATGAAAAAATGTAATTTTCCAAGTTTGTTCGAGGTATTTTCAAAACGATGAGTTATAGAAAAAAGAGGTCAAAAGGGCGTTTGTAGAGAACTGATCTAATATTATACTTATACTTATATTATAAAGAGGAAAGATTTGTATGTTTGTGGTTTGATACTGTTGATATGGCAATATATGTGAATCTAGATTAAGTTCTATGTTTTTGTTATTCTGTGACCATTGACATAAGAATTCTATGATTCTAACCTAAGTAGTTGAATAGTTTTGTGTCGTGTGTCATGTGCAGAAGGAAGTCGATAAGTAAAAGAAATAAAAACCAGAAATATCTAAATCATCCTCTTTTCATTTCTAATATTATTCCCAAAAAGCTGCAAAACTCTACAGGTTATGCGCCCAGTCTGAATATGATTGGAAAGTTGAGGTGTTTGAAATATTTCACGAAGCTAGGTTGGAAAAGTTCTGGAAGTCGGAATCATATGGCGATGTTGAACTCACAACTGGCGAATCTCAAACCTTTTGACGGTAAAAACTTTTCAAGTTGGGAATTTCGTTTAAAAATATTCCTGGAACAAGGTGGTGCTTTGGAAAGTACTGGGACAAGATCCTCCAACGGAAGCTACTGCACTTGTACAATTCAAAAAGATTGATTCTAAAGCAAGGAACATTATAGTTCAGTGGTTAGCGGACGATGTGCTGGAATTGGTAAAAGACAAAACCACAGCCAAGGAAATGTTTGAAACCCTGAAGAACACTTACACTCGGAGAGGTCTCTCAATACAGGTTGATTTGCAGAGAAAACTGAGAAATATGAAATTCAAGGAAGGTAAATTATCAGATTTCTTGATGGAATTCGACAAGGTGGTTGGTGATTTGAAGGCGAGTGGAGGAAACTTGGAAGAACCTGAAGTAATATGCCAACTTCTGGCAGCCATGCCTGAAAGTTATCAAGCCCTCACTATCTCCATGATTTAATGTTTAGTTCTTAGTCCAAAAGATGTGACTGTACAGTTGTCAAGAACAAGCTGTTGCAGGAAGAACTTAGACAAGGAAAGGATGGTAATAGTCATGGAGAATCAGTTGCTTTTACAAGTAAAAACAGGGGAAATTACCAAAAACAAGGTAGGAGACAAGATAAAGTAAAATTTAGTTTCAGATGCTACAAGTGTGGGAAACAAGGTCACAAAAGAAGTGAGTGCAGGAGCAATGCAAATGTAGCTAACTGTGGAAATCCCATAAATGACGAAATATCATTTGTTGCAAGTGCATCTCTCAAGGTAAAAATGGAATGTCAGGTGAGACTTTAATGTTCATAATTGACTCTGGAGCAACAAATCATCTGGTAAACAAGCAAGTTAAATCCTACTTGTCCAATGTAAAACCTGTAAACTGCCACATAACAGTTGCAAAGAGGGGATCAGCAATAGATGTTACAAGAAGTGGAAATTTACATGTAACTGATAAAAATGGAAGAAACTTTCAATTGAAAGATGTACTTCAAAGTGATGACTTGGAATACAATTTATTGTCAGTAAAAAGAATAGAAAAAGAAGGATAAAAGGTAATATTCGAAAATGGTAAGGTTAAGATATGCAGGAGCAAAGACGATGAAATTATTTTAGAAGGAAACCTGAAGGGAAATTTATATGTAGTTTATTTCAATCCTAGGTTCGACTGTGTGAATATAGCTATCGATCAGGATCTAATGCACAGAAGGATGGGACATTCGTCGAAATATCCACCTAGATCGTTGTGTGAAGTTTGCCTGAAAGCAAAGCAGACACGTCTACAGTTCAACTCACTGGCAGATGAGCGGAAACCAAGAAGAATACTAGAAGTCGTTTCATCAGATGTTTGCGGACCAATATCACCCCAACAAGAGATAATATGAAGTATTACGTAAGTTTTATTGACCATTTTACTCACTTTGCTCATGTCTATTTGATTGAAAATAAAAATGAAGTTCTTGATAAATCCAAATAATATGAAGCCCAAGCTACTGCCAAATTTAATGTAAAAATATCTAGAATCCGATGTGACAACGGTGGAGAATATAGTTCAAAGGAATTTCGATTATTTTGCAAGGGTAAGGGAATTCAAATTGAATACACTGTACCCAGGAATCCCGAGCAAAATGGGGTAGCTGAGCGATTTAATCGTTCTATATTGGAAATGTCACGATGCTTAATATTTGATTCAAACCTTCATAAAACATTCTGGGGAGATGCTTTACTAGCCTCGGTATATTTGCAAATTAGATTACAATTGTCAACTGTACCCAAGCATACTACACCTGCAAGTTTGTGGTATGGATTCAATCCAGACCTGAATAAAATTAAGGTGTTTGGTTGTGCAGCATATAGTCACATACCAAAGGAAAATCGTGCAGGAAAATTAGACTCACATTCTAAGAAGACAATTTTTATTGGATATTGTAATAATGGTTACAAATTATATGATTTGGAGACAAATTCAGTTATTGGAGCAAGATCAGTTATTTTTATGAAAAGAGGAAACTGAATGTATGTCAAGAGAATGAAATTGTAAGAGTTGTAGAGGAGGATGATGACAAAGAAGAGATTAAAGATGAAATTGATAATGATACACCAGACTCAGAAGTTGATACAGAGGAACCTAACACTCGTAGAAGCACAAGAAATAAAAAATACCAGCTCGATTACTCGACTATGATCTGAATGAAACAGAGCTAATGGCAGCTTTATCAGTTGGTTGCCTACCAGGTGAGGTACCTAATTCTTATGAGGAGGCAATTTCAATGGAAGGGTGGAAGGAAGCTATTCAAGAAGAGTTGAATACTATTGAAGAACAACAGACATGGGAACTAGTGGAACCACCAAGTGATGTGAAAGTGATAGACTCCAAGTGGGTGTTTCGCGAAAAAGAAATAGACGGAAAAGTGGTGAAAAAGGCTCGGTTAGTGGCACGAGGTTTTTTACAGTGTTTCAAGAATGAAGAGGTCTATTCGCCGGTAGCCCGGATGGTAACCATAAGAATGCTTCTTTCACTGTATCTTGAACGAGGCTTACATACTGTCCAAATGGATGTGAAATCAGCCTTCCTTATATGGAACCTTAAAATCACCTGTTTACATGTATCAACCACCAGGTATTAGAAATAGCAATAATAAAAATTTTGTTTGTAAACTAAAAAAGGCACTTTATGGCCTAAAAGAAGCCCCCAAGTGCTGGAATGACAAATTTAACAGTACAATTGTAACTTTAGGTTTTCAGAGATCAAAGAAAGATCCCTGTTTGTATTTTAAATCTCAGGATACATATTTGTTGTTATATGTAGATGACCTGATCATTTTGCAAAGAATGAAATTGATATGAACTCTATAAAAAACAAATTGTCAGGAATATTTAAAATGACTGAAATTTAAAATGAATCATCAACTTTTTTAGGCTAGAAATTCAAAAATTTGAAAATGAGTTGTTTATTTCACAAACTAAGCTGATTGATAAAGTTTTAAATAAGTTCAATATGAATAATTGCAGAGGGAGTGAAATTCCTATGCAACCAAAACTGTATTTACCATTGAATGATCAGAGTTCAGAAAATGTACCATATCGTGAGTTGATTGGATGCTTAATGTACATTATGCTGGGATCAAGACCAGATATATGTTATTGTATCTCTTATTTTAGCCAGTTTCAAAATTCCTATGGAATTGAACATTGGAATTACTTGAAGAATACTCTCAGATACTTAAATAAAACTAGAAATTTTGGATTAAAATTTGTGAAACATGACAAATCAGATATTCAAGTTCATACATTTGTAGACTCAGACTATGCAAATAACCCAAATGATAGAAAAAGTGTTTCTGGGTTTGTGATCAAAATGAATCAAAATGCTATTCTATGGAAAAGTAAAAAACAAAATTTAGTTACCTTGTCAAGTACTGAATCAGAGTATGTTGCTTTGTGTTCATCTGTTACTGAAAGTTTATTCATTCAACAGATTTTGTTAGAAATTTTTTTGAAATGTGCTCCAATTGTTGTTCACGAAGATAATCAATCTTGTATTAGGGTTGCATCAACTCTTGAAATGAAAAGGAGTAAACATATTGATATAAAATATTTTTTTATAAGAGATTGTATTGCAGAAAATAAAGTTAAGTTGGAATACATCTCTACAGAGAATCAACAGGCAGATATTTTAACAAAATCATTGCCTAAGTTAAAATTTCAGCATTTCAGAAAATTTTTAAATGTCAAAGAATTGTAAAGTTTTTTTTTAATGTATAATTCTTAGATTCTCAAAATTGAAGGGGTGTGTTGATATAGCAATATATGTGAATCTAGATTAAGTTCTATGTTTTTGTTATTCTGACCATTGACATAAGAACTCTATGATTCTAACCTAAGTAGTTGAATAGTTTTGTGTCGTGTGTCATGTGCAGAAGGAAGTCGATAAGTTGAGAGAAATATAAAACCAGAAATATCTAAATCATCCTCTTTTCATTTCTAATATTATTCCCAAAAAGCTGCAAAACTCTACAGATACGAGTTAACTCATAAGCTACTAGATATTTCAATAATTTTTCACCCTTAGAATGCTACACTATCCCTGAGTAACATAGGCTATACTTTTCACCCGAGAAAATTGAGGAAACCTACTATAACTTCAATGATAATAAATATAAGTACCAAAATCAGCCATGATCAGCTATTTTCAGGTAAACAGAACTCTTAAATAGTTCTACAAAAAAGTCCGCGATAGCATATATCTATCTTTCAAGGTTTACTCGGTATTACCTTTAAATATATCCGAATGTTCCTCAAATTATGCATTATTTGGGAGTATTTTTTTATGAATACGCTATTGATCCTTATCCAATTAAATACGTCGTTCATACCCAGTATTTAATTAGAACGAAATTGCCTCTTACATCATTCAATTATGATGAATACATCAAAAGATAAGGCAGGTTGAAGATGAAATAGCACCAAAATGTCTCCGAGGTAGGCACTAGGCGGGTAGGAGAAGGTACCGAAGTGTGAGGGATGTTTTGAATGAAGTATTTTGGATTGCCTATGCCCGTATGTTTATGACCACAAATCAGATCAACAGATGGCGCTGAAGTCGTTATTCATCTACTCTGCAACTAAACGGCTCGATCGAATTGAATGAATTTTTGTGTATACAGAACAACGTCTGTTGGGTCTGCTAGTAATAAATATATCTCTATAAATAGAACCCCAGATCATTGATCAAATTAATTCATGTAATGATATATGACAATTTTCATTGACCCAAAATTGAAACTAAAATCCTTAGAGGAAACTTATGACTCAAATCCTACACAAATGAGGTATATGAGCCCATTTTTATACGGAAAACACCTTCGCTTCAGACCCGAAACTCAAGAAACGCTATATGAATAGGTAGTGTTAATTGACGAGGAAATGAATTTGAAATCAATAGGTATGCAGCTCGGAAGATCAAAGAAATATGTTATATTGAAAAATTATTTCCGGTATGAAATGTAAGTAACAATGTTCCTTGACTGGAAATACAAATAAAAATCGTCAGTAGAAAAACAGCAAAACTCAATGAAATATAAGTGCGAATAATTTTTAAATTTTCGCTCTTTTCAGAAAGAACATTATCTACTGAAACAAAACATACAAAATTTTGTATGGGATGGAAGTACAGTAGAGACTCGATAATCCGGATCAATTAATGCAAGGGATGATCCGGATTAATGAGGAATCCGGAATACCGCGTCTTACAATTCAGTAAAGAAGCAATTTAAAAAAAACCATAAAAAAAATATATTATTTGGAATACCTAATTAGATATTTTACGTTTTCTACTGCAAGGGAAAAAGAATGCTGAACAATAGCTTTCTCCTGTATATCTTTCAGAAGCTGAATATCAGTAATTGCCATGAGTTATGGAATAAACAGACTGCATCGAATTGATCTATGCTCTAAATACATTTGCTAACATTTTCCCCGTCTTCGAGGATCGAAAAAATATGTGCTAAAAGGCCTTTTCGGTATTTCAGTTTTGTTAATTTAATATCATTATGATCTATATGCTGCATCGAAGTTGTATGGTTTGGAGGTAGAAACATTCCATTCCATTTCACTGAATTTCATTGATTCATCTTGTCTGACTTTTCTTGTCTTATACCATTGTGCACTATTATATACCAAAAGAACGCCCGATCGTCGTCATAGAAATTGAGTTACGACAAGTTAAAACCGTAAACCACGTATGCAACGATCGGAAATTCGGATTATTGAGTCTTGCAATCCGGATTATAGGGACATAATACAATCTTGACTTGACGGCTATCCGGACTATTAAATATCCGGATTATCGTTCTCCGAATTATCGAGTCTCTACTGTATATGACCGCAAAATCTCAGCAGGATCGAAAAAATTACCTCTATTCTGGAAATTACTCGGAAAATTGAATATGCTAAAGATCAACAACTGAAAAAATATTCATTTCTATGGTTCAGATGATACGATTCTCTTCAAACTTTCATGAATATTCAGAATATCAATCTTCATTCACAACATAAATTTCACTCCAATCGGTATCTTTTTATCGAAATATAAAGACTATGGTCACTATGGCCTCAAAAGGGTATAGCCGGGTTTCAATGGTAAATCTGCCCCCGCGGCCTTTTCGATTCATATTGAGGGGAACGATTAGGCATTGAATGAAAATAATTGCCAATTTTTCAGCTTTTATCTCTAGCCATTTTTGAGATTTCTGTGAAAAACACTTTTTTCGATTTTATTTTTTTTCTCTTGTGATATCCAGAATTTTCGAATGGTGATTTTTTCTGTCGATTCTTTGCTTTTGAAGGAATAGACGTATAATTTTTTATGAATCTCAGCGCAAAATCTATTTTTAGGAAAAAAAATAAAGTTTTTGTCATTTGTTTTTCGGTGTTCTTAAAAAGTGTCCACCGCCATTTTTTGACATAAAATGTCTTCTTTGGCCCTTTATACCCTGGAATTTTTTCACTTTTTAAAATTGGTGGAACATTTTGAAAAAAAATTAAAACTGTTTGAATTTTAGGATTCAACAGATATCCATCAAATTTTGGTACCGTTGTATTCATATTGGCTTCCTGAACAATATTAGTGAAAAAAACAATTGGCGATCTGTTTTAGTTTGGGAGATATGGGCCCCCAAAGTCCGAAAAATATTTCACCTGAAAGTCACTTTTCTCACTACAGAAACTCTGGATTACCACTTTATTAAGTTCAAAGCCTCTCTGAACATTTTAACATGAAGATTTGATTCATTTTATTTCAGATATATCCGATAATTATTGCAAAAACATCGAAAAAATTCTAGGGAAAGCTCGCCGTTTTTATGGTAAGTTTGGCACTACCGCGAATTATTTCGCGCGAATATGACACGATGCATACCGGTAAATCCCGCTATCATTTCCTAATGGCACTTGCTGCTGAAAAGACGCGGTAGTGCCAAACTTACCATAAGGAACGGCGGGCTTTCCCTAGAATTTTTTCGATGTTTTTGCAACATTATTGGATATATCTGAAATAAAATGAATCAAATCTTCATGTTGAAATATTCAGAGAGGCTTTAAACTTAATAAAGCGGTAATTCAGTGTTTCTGTAGTGAGAAAAGTGACTTTCAGGTGAAATATTTTAGGATTTTGGGGGCCCATATCTCCCAAACTAAAACAGATCGCCAATTGTTTTTTTCACTAATATTGTTCAGGAAGCCAAAATGAATACAACGGTACTAAAATTTGATGGATATCTGTTGAATCCTAAAATTCAAACAGTTTTAATTTTTTTCAAAATGTTCCACCAATTTTAAAAATGTGAAAAAATTCCAGGGTATAAAGGGCCAAGAAGACATTTTATGTCAAAAAATGGCGGTGGACACTTTTTAAGAACACCAAAAAACAAATAACAAAAACTTTATTTTTTTTCCTAAAAATAGATTTTGCAGCTGAAATTCATGAAAAAATTATACGTATATTCCTTCAATAGCAAAGAATCGACAGAAAAAATCACCATTCAAAAATTTTGGATATCACAAGAGAAAAAAATAAAATCGAAAAAAATGTTTTTCACAGAAATCTCAAAAATGGCTAGAGATAAAAAGCTGAAAAGTTGGCAGAATTATTTTCATTCAATGCCTAATCGATCCCTTCAATATGAATCGAAAAGGCCGCGGGGGCAGATTTACCATTGAAACTCGGCTATACCCTTTGTATTGAGGTTTATTATGAGCATCTAGCATGTGGCAGCAAAATTCATTTCGATTGGTCTCGAGAGAAAAAAAATTGAGTCGATCACCCTGTATGATTTGGCTGGTTAACGAACAGACCACGACATTTGAAAATTGAACTTCCGCTGAATATCTCAAGTCTTTAGGACAATCTCTTAAAAGTAATGTGCTTACGGCCAGAGGCCGGCCCCACGGACAGGATTGAATTTGACCACGGATTCTTCATCAGCGAGTCAAACCCTATTCTTTGAGACCATTTTCAAAAATTGCAGATATTTAGGCAAAACAATATAGCACTCGTTTAAGTAAAACCAAAGCTTGAAAACGATAAATGAAAAATATTCACCTGAAGGAAATTCCAAAATCAATATAGGTACGGCTAAAATGATAACCCTGTAGAAACTTATTGTATATTAATTGTCACAGGTCACAGTATTATGTTCGATCAAATTACATTCAGTGATTTATGATAATCGGATTTCAAGTCAAGAGAACCAGAAGCAGTATTGAAATAACATATTCCATACCTAATTAAATTTCAGAACTTAATTCAGCCTAGGCGGTAGACTTTAGCTATCAAATAAGTAGATATCTGTTTCGAATTGCATGCTCTCAATTAGCTCTAATATTCATCCGCGCTATTAAGATCAATTCTCAACCCATGTGCCTCGAGTTACATCGTTATAGGATAGTTATTTTCGATCACATATTTCCTCCATTAAATTTATTAACGATTTAATTGAACTATATGAGGACGCAACAGCTGAATATTGCAGATAATGCGATAAAACTCGAGTTTAAAGGAGATTTCTCTCGAGAATTTTGTTTTGTGTTCTTGAAAAACTACCCAGAACAATCCCAACTGCTAACTCAAGACGCGTGTTTTTCTTTATTGTTTTCACAATAAATTTCATTCATTTTTTTTGATTTCATTATTTTCGACCCTCGTTTTTGCAGCTGTTATTATAATGTTTCTTTTGTGAAGTTAACCATTGGTTTCGAACTTACTTTAAATTAAAAAATCATTACAGCCAAAGCCTTCTTCCCAAGGAATAAAGTTTGAAAGCTAGTTATCTCGAGCATATCAAGAATTCACGCTTTTTGGAATTGTTGTTCAGAACTCCAATGTGCAGAAATACATAAATTCCACTTAAATTAAAGAAAAATTTATTCGAACATCTGATTGCAGAAAACATACGAGAAATCATTTCCAAAACAGTTTCCACATAAATAGCAAATTTTCTTGTGAAGAAATGTTACAACAGTATTTCGGATTACTATATTTGCGGGAAGCACCCTGTAACTATGAAAAAATCCTGTACTTTATTTCACCAAAGTATAAAGTAAGCCCGTTCGGCATTGACCTCCGCGAGAAGACGGATTTTTTAGTCACGTGACCACAGATCGTATAGA
This sequence comes from Propylea japonica, assembly GCA_013421045.1. NCBI lineage: Eukaryota > Metazoa > Arthropoda > Insecta > Coleoptera > Coccinellidae > Propylea > Propylea japonica. Next base: position 6,223,823 of record CM024245.1, on the reverse strand, counting down.
TTCATCTGTAATATCTTGGAATAAACGAACGGTACAGCATGGACCTATAATACTAACTGGACGTCGAACTTCCTAACTGTCACGTAAAAAAAGTGAGGCAAATCGCCGCCATTTGCAGATTGGAGTGAACCACAAATATTTTGATGTTTTATGCCATATGTGCTCGAATTTTGATTGAAACATAGACGTCCTTTGAAAGAAATGATGAAAAACGAACTCTGTATATTAGTGTTCTGTGAACACTGACATTTCGGTCTATATCAAATATTATTAAATTATTATATATTATTATTATTATAATTATTCGGACTAAAAGTGCCTATTTTAACTCGCAATTTTGCATTCGCTCGGCTACGCCTCGCAACTGCAAATATTGCTCGTAAAAAAAAGATGCACTTTTATCCTTATAATATAATATACTATTTTTCGATTCGTGTGATTAGTTATTAAAATAATGTAGCATTATGATGATTATACACAATAGATTCCTCAAAAACGGTATAACCTCGCTAATTCTAATATTTCAGTTCGTTGAAAAATTGACAACTCTCAAATTAGTCAATTTCACTCCAAACTGCAAATGGCCGCCGTTTGCCTCAAAATTTTTGACATGTTCGCTATCTAGTTAGTATTATAAATCTATGCGGTACAGTGTATCTGCCACAGAACATACTGCTCTGTTCTACTTTTATAGATTATGAGATTTCAAAGATAACTATTTTGGGAAATTGCTCATCTTTTAACGATACTTTCGCCCTTTTCGTAAAATCTCAATTAAATAATTAGGTGCAAAGGCACTGAATGCAAAGGAAACGAGGAATGCAATATACCCTTCTGGTCGATCAATACGGCGATAGTTGTACCAAAAGATCCTAATTAATTACCCGAAAAAGAAACGAGGAAGGAATATTTCCTCCTGCCCATTCATAACTACGATAGCATTGTTCCTTAAATAATGACGATAGCTATATCGAAAAATTTTAATGAATGAATTAAGTTTTTAATGAATAAATTAAAACAGAAGAATAAAAGTGTTAGAATTCTTCAATCAATCGGTTATCAGATCAGGAAACTCAACATAAAACAAAAAATATATAAAAAACATAAAACTCTATAGATAAAATCGCTTTGCTCCGTCGAAATAGACGAGCGAAAAGATCGACGCCCGATTGCTCAGATTTTTATGACGAACGCTCCAGATGTGTACTCCCCTCAATCCGGATGTAATAAACGAACGGTTCAGATCGATCCGACACGTCCGATGTCGATGCCGAACGCCCCTAGTGAGTGATCTTAGGCCTCCCTTTTCCATGGAACATTCGTTAGTTGTCGTTCATATTCGCAGGCTTATTGGACTCGTAGAGAAAAATATGCCTAATGTGACGCGGTCGTAGCTAACAGGTTTCCTTAACTTGATACTCTTCTGAAATAGACTCCAGATATTTACGTGCTGTTTTCAGTACAGAATCTTCATAAAAGTTGGTCCACAGATACCGACATCAGTTGTTTTACTTTCTTTCTTAGAAATCAGACTTCCCATTCAAAAATGTCGAATTTGGCCCACAGTCATAACGGTCTACACAAAAGCTTGTCTGCACAGCAAGAAATATCAACGAATGTATTCACTATAACATCATTATTATACATGGCACTACCTAAATAAGGCTCGATATTTCTCGAGAGAAATGAAGTCTGATCAGAAGACCAACAAACCCATGAATTCCTTTCTCTTCCAAAGGAATTCTGTCCAAACTGTCTACTGTTAAGTAAATAAGAGGCAAGATAACTTATGTGGAGCGAATGGAGAATAGCGTCGTAGATCAACATCTGAATCGTCTGGAGATTTGGGTCGGTCTCATGCGACAACCGGACAATTGAAGCAACAAGGACTCAGATTTCAACTACAATTTACTTCATTCTCCTTGTGACGTAGTTCTTCGTATGCTCCGTAGAGCTTCGTGAAAGATACATATATTTCATACGGGACTAACTGATAAAGTAATTTAGTATAGCTATATTTCTTGAGCCGAAACATCTTTTGATTTATTCAGGTCACTCGTGGGAAAGTAAGAGATATAAATTAATATCATATACGTGACTGAAAACAAAAGGCAGAGTTTATCGTAAAAAACGGCGTCTTCTCCTAACCTAATTTGATAAGAATACGAATAAAAATAAGAACGGATTTCGTGATGCTCCCTAGAGAAAACCAGCTGTAGTGTATGCCATAAAGCTTGGCTTGAATGAAATAATGATAGCATAATATATGCTCCATTTTGGAGCACTTTTCAGGCATGTTATTCTTCTCCTAACCTTATTTGATGAGAATATAAATAAAAATAAGAAAAATTTCGTGATGTTTACTATAGAAAGGCAGCTGTAGTGTATGTCATAAAGCTTCAGTTGAATGAAATAATGAGGACAGGAGAAAATATGTGCTCCATTTTGGAGTAATTTTCAGGCATGTTGTGATGTCCTCAGTTACAGATTCGACCAAATCGTCTATACAGTTGAGGGTTGGCGAATAATACCTACTCATCAAAGGTGTTATAATTAACAAGAACATTCTGAACTACACTCGCTGATCGCTCGCTCACTGATCGCTCGCTCACTGATCACGCTTATCTGTTAACAGTTGTCAGCTATTTATTGCTTAAAGTGCCCACTCACTAAGAGGGAAGCGCGAAGACTTGAATGCGCGTTGTACGGGGGGGTACAGTTAAAACAGTGTGTGTATGGCGTAAATTTGGAATGCGCAATCATCTCCGTCGTGTGGCGTGTGCATTCTTCACCGTACGTGGAAGAATGACCAAAAACGACCGTGTATGGGCAACAAGTCTCTGCACGTTTCATATGTTTAGCAACACAGTGTCGGGTTCGATATTTATACATTGGACTTTTTTTCCTTAATAACAACACACGCCACTGCCATTAACATTAGGTCTTTTTTCGACGTCATCTCACGCTTGTCGCACATCCAAACCAACACGCAAAAGTGTATGTGTGTGGGAAATATGAATGCACACGTTTGCTTTACAGCAAACATGCAGAGACTTAACTGCGCATTCTTCCTTCCTAGTGAGTGGGCCCCATTAGTCTGAAAATATGATCTGCGGAGCGAGCAAGATTATATTGTGACGTCATGACATTTGTTGTAGAGTGAAAATAATAAAAGAACGCTCAGGCGCAAAGGCTTGTCAAGTCAAAGGAATTCGTAACCTCAAAATTATTAGTTGCTGTCTTTCGCTCTGAAACGGTGTGTCTCTGCTTCGCGGTACCACATATTGTAACAACAAAATTAGTTTCATCTTTCGTTAAAACATCCAGAATATAAATAACTAACCTAAACTGTCCTAAACTAACTTTTAGGTTAGAATAAAATGACATTTGGAAGAGCTCTCACTTTTGAGCGGGAGCGGATATATCTAATCTTCTTGCTCGCTCTGATAATAAAAGATCACGATGCAGAGTGAAGTGAGCGAAGAGAGCTTAATAAAAGACCAGCTGAGAGCAAGAAGTGCACGCCGAGCAGAATATTCAGACTAAGCATATGTGGTGCAAATTTGACACTTAGGTTATGTGAGCATACTTAACAAGTTTATACCGTTCAAAAACCCTCTTACGGATCAGTCAGCGCTATGTGAGAACTCAATGATCAGAAATACATATTTTTTTCTGAGTCAAAATATTTTTCAATCCAACTTTCAGACAGTCCACCATTCACAATGTTTAATAGCACAACAGAAAGAAGTATTATGAAATAAAGTAACATTAACTTACCTATTTTGGACATCGGATAATTTATACCTGTGAATTCTTCCAAATATTTCACACAATCAAATGCAAAATCGAGAACATAAGTTTGATTCTCTTCCTTGGAGTTGCTCAAAAATGTTCTTATTTTCAACTTCCCATCGTTATGCGGATAAGAGTTCTCCAAATATCCCATTTTCGTAACTACGAAAGAAGTGAGTTCAGTGGACATCAATGGAGTGCTTTCGAATCGAAAAAGAATTCCTTCGGGAATCTCCTCACGTTCCTGTAAAATGAACAATTCTTATTATTCAAAAGTTGAGCGCGTAAAGTTTTCAATACTTTTTATCGAAGTGGATAAATCTAGCACAGTTCCAAAATCGAGTAATGGATTCGACAATCCGATTTATAAATACATTTAGGGTTTTTCGAACAACGAATCTGTTTCTTCACTTTTTTCATCAACGTCTTTCTGAATCGCGATCGAATTCTAAATTCGTATGATTTGTAATCTGATAAAAAGGTACAGAACAGTATTCCATGATAAAAGTAAAACAATTAATTTCAACTGAAACGTATTTGTTTACACAACAATAGTTTAGTCAAATTATTGACTTTCCCTCTATCGGTTGAGCACATTCTAATCCAATGTCCAGATCTTCAGACTAAACGGATAAACTACAATGTTCCAGAAAATCTAAAAGAAGCCCTCAACATCAACAACCCCAAAGTGCTGAATACTCTGAACTTCATCAAAGACATAAGAATTAAAATATGATAAGGATTGTTTACTATAAACAGTATTTTGATTGAAATGTAATAATTGAATGTATCATACACACTAATGACCTAGTTGTCGAAGCGTATATTAAATAAAAAAAAATTATTGACTTCATCTCAGGTGAGTACCTACCATCAATATAGTGATCAGTATAATGATAGTACACCTGAATTGTTTGTTTTTAAGATAAGTTTGTTCTTAATATACGAGGTAGTGAATTTGTTTATTATCCATAATATTATACTTTGGAAATGAAAATTTTGGAGTTATAATGTGAAGAGAACTTCCGGCCTTAGAAATGAAGATGAAATATCAGAATTCCTTGAAGTTGGCTGGATTAAAAAATGACATTATATTATATTCGAATAACTTTTAAAAAATGCCTGTAAATGAATTGATAGAGTTTCAACCATTCTAATTTTCTAGTTTATATTTCTGCTTTGATTTTTTTTATTTCAGATTCAGTATTTTGAAGGCATCTTGAAGGTTGTCAGATGAATTCAATGTTTTCAAGTTTTAATTTCGTAAAAACGGCGAGACAGGGTATTTTCTTCTGTGGTTTGTTTATGTCTGAGCTCTGGTATCATACGTAAAATGATAGAGTACCAACCTGTATGGACAGCATCGCGATGATAGTGAAGCTCAAAAATACCGTTTTCACGTAGTTCTTGAGTTCTAAATATCAACTCTTAACTAGAAATCGTCAATGAAAAATTGTATTTACATTCACAAATGGATAAAATTAAACAAAAAATGTATTCATTCAGTTTGCAATAAATTTTTATAAAATGAACTGAACAATAAATTTCAGTTGATCGAAGTGAAAACTATTCATTGAGAGATGTCAGAAATGAAGACGTTAAACAGAAATAAATGCATATCCTACTCTTTAGACAGACATTTCAGAGTCTTTCTTTGTTTTTGATTTCAGTTTACTTTAATTCTGACACTCGATTTCTCTAACATGCGTACACAATTTCTTGTCGAAACTTTGGAAGAAAAAACCAATGAGATGAGGTCTGACAAGCGTAAACATATTTCTGGTTCGTTGGGTCCAATTAATTTATCAGCGGAGTTTCGTACATTCTTTTTATACTTATACAGCGTAGTGACAAGTCGTGCTTAATGGCCATAGTTTGTTTCATTCTAAGACTAACATTTTCTAGCAACAGTGAAGAAACGGCTTTCAAAAGATTCAGGAGTGTTTTTCCACAAATTCTGCAGGGAAGTATTAGACGCAACAGACACTAAACTCGTCTTTCATGTACAGGTTTTTACTCTAAATATATCAAAACACCAGAAGAGGATGAAGCAGAAACCTACTGTTGAAGAGATTACACAGAGGTTATATAATCCAGAGCATACAAAGACATCAGCGTCGAACTGATAGTTTTCAAGATTCACAAGTGACATAGGTGTTGATTTTCTGGAAACTGGTAAATATTTCCTGAATTTTAGGTGAAGTCCCTTATTCCGATGAGTAGTATAACCTGACAAAAACCTCAATTTGAAAGCAGGTATATTTAATACTCCGAAATCAAGGTGGCCAAACCAAAGAAGTCTTTCGAAACTTCTATTGAAATTTTATGCTAAAAGCTGTATATCGATGATTATTAAAATTAAGGTATACCATTGTAAATATCTATGAATAGTTTCAGTTCATGATTTTCATGATTTTTCATTTTCAGAAACTTGAGGTTTTCAGAAAGTATTCGATCCCCAAATGCAGCAGTTAAGTTCGTTAACCATTCGAATCGAACAGGTCATAAAATATGACCATTAAAAATTTCTGTTTCTCAATCTCAGACAAAACGAAACCGATCAAAATGAAACTTGGCGGCCACAGACAAGATGCATGTGTAAGCCTCAAGCGAAAATTTTGTGGTCCTAGGGTCAACAGAACCATAGAAAGTTCAATTGGAATATTGAAAAGAAGAAGTTTTATATTTCCATAACAGAAATTGAGTGAAATTTATTTTGTTAATGAAGATTAAAAAACTGAATGTCAATGCGAAATTTCAAGTGTATCGCGTCATCAGAATTTGATATTTTGTTAATTATTGATTTTTACATATTTCATATTTTAAATGATTTCCGAATATGAATCTGATAGTGCTGAGATTTTGAATTCATATGCTTAGAATGAATCTAAAGTTCTACACAAAATTTTGAGGTAATAGCAATAGCATTTTTGCTTTACTAATAAACGCTTTTCTTAATTTTTCTTCTTCAGAAGATTAATACTTACAATTTCGTCGGTATTTGACAAGGCTATCCAGCTTGAATCAGGAGCGATAATGCTGATATTGAAGATGGCTTTCAAGGCTGGTTCGTCGAAACATGGAAACGCTCTACGGGCGTGTGTTGGTTGAAACTCTGTTACCATAAGGACTCTGTAATTAAACGAATACTACGTAAGGTCTCCTTTAAACTTCGATGACATTGATTTACTATGACACAAAAGCTGAATCTTAACAAACGAAAAAATTCTGTGGAATTGATTCCAGCAAACCTAAAGGCGGTTGTCTGGCCTAATGATTAAAGTACCTACTGAAAGATCGGTGGAGGTTTTATAGAAAAAACCTGAAAGTTTTCCATTGGAAGAACTGAAGCTCACCATTGCGACATGAGTGCAATTTTTTGTGCTCCATGAAATGCCAAGAAAAAATTGCACTCAGATCGCACTGATGCGCACTAGTTTTTCCAATGGAGAACGCTATTAGCAATGAGTTCTTGTAATTTCGGTTTTAAATCTTCCTAACTCTCAAGTTGCACAAGATTTTCATGAAAATGACATACAATATTCAATGCATTAGAGAGAGTATTTTGTCGTGCAGTTGGACAGTGCTATACCATGGACCTATAATACTAACTGGACGTCGAACTGTCACGTAGAAAAGAATGAGGCAAGGGCCGCCATTTGCAGTTTGGGATGAAACATAATGAAACTCGAATATTTTGATGTTCTATGCCATCTGTGCTCGAATTTTTTTCATTGAAAAATTGACACCTCTCAAGTAAAAACCCAAACTGCAAATGGCCGCCGTTTGCCTCAAAATTTTTGACAGGTTCGCCATCTAGTTAGTATTATAAATCTATGTCCTATACTGGACATATTTACACGCTATGTTTCGTTTTCGTTCGACGCAATGGATGTTCCAATGAACAAATAATATGGTTGTCTCTCTCAAATCGACTAACACAGGAAGTCCGACGCACTCAATAAATGTGTCAGGTGCCGTATTCTCGACAAGTAATCTTTCAAAGCGTATACGAACTTCATTGCGCGGTGTGCATTTTTGCAGGTAAAAGAGGGACTCGCGCAATGAAGTTCGTATACGCTTTGAGAGATCACTTGTTCAGAATACGCGACCAGGGGGTCGATTCTTGAATTATGTCGTGTTCGCGAATCGAGAAATGTCGACCAACGCAGCAGGGAGGTTGGTCAACAATTGTCGAATCGCGAACATGACATTATTCAAGAACCTACCCCCTGGCTGCGCGTAATACTCGAGTTCAGCTGGTTCCCTACCACACTCCTCGACTAAGCAACTCCCCACGATAAGAAAGAGACCAAACTACAATATTCCAGTCGCTCGTTCATTTAGAGAGTTACGAATCACGTGAACCTTTCTATTATAGCGCTGGTCAACTGCACGGCAAAATTCTCTCTCTGAAGTATTGAATTTCCTATGTTTCCGATGTGAATTTCCAAACCTGTATATCCGACCCTGCACTGTTAAAAATGGGGGTGAATTTACACATGATTCACTATTGATCAAATGGTAATTACACATACTGTAACATGTGAAATGGGATGCTTATGTGATTTCTTGTAATTTTCCGGAATATTGCAGAAATTTACAAGAGTTTACTGAGATTCATAAGACTGTCCAGAATTTTACAAGAATTCACAAAACTTTTCCATGTTTTCACAGAAAATCACAAATTTTCATTATAATTCACAGAGGGTTGGTATAAATTCGCCCAATCCGGTTGAGTATAAGAACGTCTGCGCTTTGCGTTTGCGTATGAGAGTTGGACACCTGATGCGTCCGCGTCCAGCAGTTCGCCTCATTTAACTCTTTTATCTTAATATATAATGTGTATATAATATAATATGTTACGTGGTCTGGTCAAATCGCTAATAACTTTTAGGTCCATAATCTCGGGTGAGTTTACCAGTTACAGTGATTTTTAATTATTAATTTGAATTGGATTCTCATCATCAAAGGTAGGTACCTAAATGTGTGTTATTGTTTATTATGATAAACACTGTTAACTTCATAGCAGCGAACCACGTTTTTTGTTCAACACTCTGAGTGTAACTTGATTTCATTTCATTATCTTGAGAAAGAAGTAATACTTTGCCAAGTTCGAAATATTTCGCGGAAAACTCTAGGAGATTGAAATAGTTCTTGTGAGAGATCTTTATTTCAGACAACAAATATTCAACGAGTATTCATGTCCTTATTCCAGGACTAATACAATTTGGGACATTCATTAAAGTCTTCGATATATGTTATGACTTCAACCTAAGGTCCTCAAATGGTTTTGCAGGACTCCACCTTGAGGGAAGAGCGCGAAGTGCCACAAAAAGAAGCTGACAAAAAGGAGATGAATGAATTGTATAATAATGTTTGTGTCAAAAAACTTTCAGATGATGAACTGATTTCATTTAATTTGAAAAATTTCCCATTCCTAGTTGATATAATATGGTTGTAATTTCACATAACATTTGGTCAAAATTTCACAAAACCAAACTATGAATTCACAAGAGATTACAAAAACCTTGGGTAAAAAACTGAAATAACACCTACTCAATAGTTATCTACAGGGGAAATTTTAGTGAAAATACATATATAAATCAAAACTCACAAAAATCATATTGTGAAATTCCACTTTATTACTCCTGTTGTTTGTGAATCTACGGAATTTGCTGTAATATAACATAACCTATTGCAACATAAATACAAAAATTTGTGGGTAAACGGATTACATTCTGTTTTGTATATTTACAAATTCGAGTGTAATTTTACAGCACAATTGTAAATTCACTATGATTCCTACTGGCCTAAAATAACCAATGATTCTTACTGTAAATAATTTTTACAGTGTGTACTTACTCAGTATCGTCCTTGTAAACATAACTTCCTCTGATTATACCCATTTGATCATCGTGAAGCAAAGTTCCTTCATATTTGAAATATAATTGATGTTCTCCGACCAATATTTTCGTTCCATTCTCGTGATAAATTCTGATGAGCTCATAATCTTTATCCAATTCGAAGTTTACCTTTTCAACGTCTCCAATAATTCTTGCTTCGAAAATGTTCAAATTGCTGCCATGGAGGTAGATTGAGTCGACTGGGAGAAGTACACGAACGTTGATGTAAACTTCCCCTTTGAAGTAACCCTGGGGAATGAGGGGTTGCAATTTAATCGCATAGGAATGTGGGATTACCTCTTCCGGTAACCGGTATCTAGATGTTCCTGGAAATGCATGAGCTATTAAAATCATACCCTTTTGCTAACAGTCAATTCGAGGAAATTGATAAAGATGCTGAGGAAGTTACATTATTAAGAGTTTAGGTACGTAAATCCTAAATTTGAATCATAAGAGGATGATTCCAGTTGGATCTCTACCGATTCTAATGTGATATTAAAATTTAGTTTCAATTTTCATCTCACGTCCTTCCATATTTTGATTCAGTGGTAGAGCCATATTGGTTATTATCTGCTTCTGAATGTTGTTTGTTCATTTTTAGATCTTTTACTTGTTTGACGAATATCTTGTTCTTTGTTATAAGACAAGGTAAATTACATTACAATTTACGCCCGCAATAGGAGTTTTTTCTGCGCACAGACTCTCTTATCGTAAAGCGTAAAGGATAAGACTAAGCATCAAGTATGCTCGGAGTCTATCACAAATGATATTGGGGTTGCGCAGGGGTCCCTTCTGGGTCCGTTTCTCTTCCTCGTGTACATCAATGATATGGATACAGGGGAAGATTCAGATTTTACTGTGTATGCTGACGATTCTGCTTTTATCACAAAGGACCGATCGTTGAATGCTCTGGAGCGGAAATGTAATTCGGAATTGTCCAACCTTATGGATTGGTGCAATGATAATAAACTTTTCTTGAATCTATCCAAAACGAATTATATGGTTTTTCACAATCCTCAGCAAACTAATGATATGAACATGAGGATAGGTACTAATGACATCAATGTAAACAGATCGCACTGTATCTCCTTCTTGGGGATCATTATTGATGACACCCTCACTTGGAAGTCCCACTGTGAAAAGCTTGCATCCAGAATAAATAGTGCGTGTTACCTCCTGCGCAATCTTAGGGGTATATTGAATGAAAATGACCTGGTAGGCATTTTTCATGCACAGATAATGTCAAGACTTAGGTATGGTGTATGCTTTTGGGGAAATTCTGCGGAGTCGGGAAGCGTGTTTAGGGCGCAGAAGCGTGCTATTAGAGTCATGACTGGCGTTCACTCGCGCATATCGTGCCGAGACCTGTTTAAAAAATATTCAATTGCCACACTTCCTGGTCTGTTTATAATTGAGTGTGGTGTGTATGTGCACAAGAACAAGGTAAAGTACACCATTAATGGTTACAATCATAATTTCAACACAAGATCTAGAAACAACCTTAGAATACCTGCACATCGGCTCACGAAAACCCACAACTCTTTCATCGTGATGCCCATAAAAATATAATATGATACCAGCCAATATTCAGAGTATCTCTGATCTCGTTCGTTTCAGGAGAAAACTGTGTGAATTTGTTGTCAGCCAAACTTTTTACAGCTTGGAGGAATTTTTAGAGAGAAAAGATCTGAAAATTTGAAATTTTGAGTTTTTTTTGTTTGTAACTATTTACATGTTACTAATTTTGTGACTTTTTCTATACCTTGTTGGTCGATGGAAAATAAAGATATTTCTATTTCTATTTCTATCTTGTAGAATATCATTGCCCTTTCCGAATATCAAATTTGATGAGACTACGAAAACTGAATAATGATCCTTCTAGAGAAACAACTCGAAATATTTTGTGAAATCAAAAAATGTTGAATTGAAGAATAACCATCAACATTTCGACCATTTGTTATAGGACATTTTTTGTTGCAAATCACTTGTATAATTTTCGCTTGAAGTGTTTTCACTTTGAAAGTAGACACTCTATATAAAAAAACCACTTGGGCGATTTCAACCATTAACGAACATAGCCGGTATATTTCGATCCTGAAAAAACAAGTTTTTTTGTAAGTCCTTTGTAGGATTATATACCTGACAGTTCCACAAGAAGTTTTGCCGGTTTTCTTCGCCTTAGCAGATTCTTAGCTTTCAAAAAATTGATAAGTCTGGAATTGTTTGTCAAATTTGGACGAAAAACAGACATTAATGAGTCAGTTACTCTGACCCTGCACCTGCGATCACGATGATTTCTAGTCGCTAGACAGTTCCGTTCGAGAGATATGTCGACAGAAATATAGCACACCGTTCATAGGAAGAGTTGCGCAAACAGTCACGTAACTATACGAACATAGGACCTGCTAATTTCGAATTGACGTTACTTACCAATATCGTGTTCATCGGTATTATTTGCACAATCAACTGCATCAACGCAGTAATGGGAATAGTAGCAGAACGATTTTGATTAAATTCTTTTTTTCTTAACTCGAGCTTCAGAATTTATTTTCTCTTCGTCAGGAGAACTACTAATAAAGTATTGGAAACCTATAGCTATGCAAAAAGATTTTAAACTTTCGAAATTCGAAACCTTATCTATAGCTATGTATAAAGATTTTAAACTTTCGAAATTGAGAATTAATATCAGTTGTTCATTCTTAAAAAACATCTATGAGTTAGTAGGAGGAATATGGAGATAGTGAAAATATTAAACATGAATTTGATTATAAATGTCGAATTGACATCATCCACAATTCTGATTTTGAAACTTCCGGAATTTGGAAATTCAATAATTAATTCTATTCTGGTTCATAGTATTTAAAATTTTAAATGGATCAAATAAGATAAAATAGAACTGTCGAAGAGATATTAAATTCTCGGAAGCTCGAGTTAAGAAAATTTTTCATCAAAACCGTTTTGCTGCTATGCCTATTATCCAAACTTCAATATATCCATTATCTATATGGACCGAAGAAATATAAGCTCTAAAATTGATGTATCAAAATGGCGAATGCGCTTGGCAAATGACCTGAATATTTCACTTTTATTGCCGGCTAAATCTACATTCTGGCTAATGACCATAATAATTTATACCACTATGAAGAAAACTGGGAAAATATTAACTTAATCGTTCGCCTCACTCATTTTTTCATTTGCATGTTAATATGAATTATGAATGAATATAATATGAAAAATTACTGTGAGCATATTCGCAATACAATACTCGGAAGAGAATAAAGCGAGGCGTTGATCGATTCTTGATTCCATCATTAATTTATGATCTACAATACAAGGTTGAATAAATAACTCCTTCGAGGCAATCATCTTGTTTGAAGTTACTACAGGTTTCATAGAAAATATTATGATTTATTTCAATTCTCTTCAAGGTTTTCAAAAAATCATTCAGGGTTCAGTCAGTTTTTGAGTAAAACATTAAAGTTCGCTAAGGCTATAACAGTACAAATTCAACCTGAAATTCTGACCTAATGAAAACAAACTGAAAACAAAGACAAAATCATAACGTGTTTTCTGCCCAGACGCAGATAACAGGTGCAATTCGTCTCGGCATGTCCTCTTTTAGGTTTTGAATAATCAGAGCATCACTGAGTTGCTGTAAGTTTCGAGGAGTTGGTACGCGAGATCGAATTTTCCTCCCAAGAGCATCCAAACATGCCCAATTGGGTTCAAATCTGGTCTTAGAGCAGGCCAGTTGAATGCTTGGATATCTCTACTAAATACTCCCTGTCAATCCTGGCCACATGCGGTTGATGAGGTAGGGCATTATAAAACATTATCACGAAATCGTCTCAAATAAATGATGCAAACTTCTCTTGTTTTATGTTTTCACTCAGTTTCGTATTTAAGGTTAAATCTGTGAAAGTACTTTCGTAGCTATAGCGAAATTGTGGAGTTTAATGTTGCTCTGAAAATCCTGTATCCTTATAACAAAAATTAAGCTATAGTTATGAATGAAGAATTAAATTGTCGAGAGAATACACGGTGGACCAATTTGAACACACCAGGGGTGGTTCTAAAGTTTTTGTTTTACCCTGTATTGAATGACGTACGCCGAGTTTTCTTGAAATTCAAAATTAGTGATTGATGAAGGGCCATACCTAACATTGAAAAAAAAATTCAATCAAATCGGACTTGAAATAATATGTTTATGAATTAAAAACTTCATCGATTTTTTGAGTGGATCGATTATTTTGCCGGTGAGTGTATTTTTACCCGTATCTACCTAGTATGAAATGAATAATATTAATGGTTTCGAGAATATATTGAGAAAAAATGAGGAAAATAGTACGCGAATAGCTTATTCTTGAACAATTGAATCTGTGTAGTACGAGGATGTATTGATATCTAGTTGGCCTAGACTAGGTCCATGCATATACAAAATATTGCGATACCATATCAAAGAACAATAACTTATAAGGAGTGTCAGTATAGAGTTTGACGTCAAAAGAGTGAAACAGAGCTACGCAATAAATTTTAAAAGAATATGTTCACCGAAATTGTAAAAATCGAAAAATTGGAAAGTCGAACCAGGTACCTGTATTCAAAAGGTTTAAGAGATGAGCAGATTTATGAAGATCTGCCTAATACTTTTGCTGATCAATGTCCTTCATATGCGACCGTAAAAAATTCGACTGCAAGCTTCAAAATAGGTAAATTTTCCATGGAAGGTGATGACCGATCGGAAAGGCTTGTTTCTGAGTTAGTCCTCGAAAATATCTATGCAGTCCAAGTCATGATTTTATCAGACCGTCGAATAAGGCTTGAACGGATATCTGAAGCGCTGAATATTTTATATGAACGCGTTCATCATATAGTTCATGTCAATTTGGACAGGAGAAAATGAGAAAAATTCATGCAAAATGGATCCCCAAATGTTTTTGAGTGTTGACCAAAAGCGTGCAAGGGTAGAAGCATCGCGGGTTCAATCTGTGCACGATTTGAAAACGATGTAAACTTCTTTAACCGAATTATTACTATGGATGAGACTTCGGTACATTTCTGCTATCCAGAAACGAAGCATCAGTCAATAGAATGGCGACACTCTGGTTCTCCAAGACCTAAGAAGTTTCGTGTTAAAAAATCTGCTGGAGAAGTTTTCGCAGTAGTTTTTTGGGATTGCCAGGTAATAATCGTGATTGATTTTTTGGATAAGGGTACAACAATAACTGGATATTATTATTCGATATTACTGACCACTCTATGGAAAAAAAATTGAAAAAAAGACGCTTAAAACCACCCGAAGTTGTTTCGTTTTTGCAGGACAACGCCCCATGGCACAAATCTCATGTTGCCTTACAAAAAATTCGTGATTTAGGGTTAGAATGACTAGAATACCCCCCTTATTCACCTGATTTGGCTCCGTTCAACTATAATCTTTTTTCTGAAGTGAAGAAAAGTTTGAAAGATCGTGAATTTTTTTCCAACGATGAGTTAATAAAAGCTGTGGAGTTCTGGTTCATAGAGCAAGAAGAAACATTTTTTTGGAAAGATCTAGAACGTTACAGGTTCGCCGAAATAAATCTATTCAATTACGACATTGGAATTTTGTTTGATCCTATAAAAAGCAAAGAATTTTTCAATATATTCTCGCATATCAATACGATTTGGATTGAAATGTTACGGACTTCTTTCGTTCGTAAGTGAAAAAGCCAACATCAAAAGGAGTTCAAAATTTTTAATCAGTGCTCTCAAACAATTCATTTGGGGTTATTTTCGGCATTAAATTCCTGAATTATAGCATGCTATTCGCTCGAAAGCAAAGTTTCAGAATTGCTACCCTTTATAATGGTAATCGTGAGGGTCGTGCTCTGGTGAGAATGAACTTTTAACATCACACGCTACAAGCAGGAACTGAAAAAATTGGACGTTTTATATTATACGTTTTGCATATGTGCAGTGGGCTACTACTCGTTATATTCTGAGCAAATGAGATCTGGAAAAAAAACAATGTTTGATGTATGTTACCTAGGCTAGCTAGGGAAGATTCGGCCAAATCGTCTATATAGGGTGTCTACTTTTAAAGTGGACAAACTTTGAGGGGTAATTATACAAGTGATTTGCAACAAAAATTGTCATAATAACACATGGTCGAAATGTTGACGGTTATTTTCCATTCAACATTTCTCGATTTCATGAAAAATTTCAAGTTATTTCTCTAAAAAGTCATTATTCAGTTTTTCTTGTAGTCCCTTCAAATTTGACCACATATTCGAAAAGGGCAATAATTTTATACAAAATTTTTTTATATGATTTTATCTTACAACACGTAGTATAAGATCTTGGAAGCAGTAAATCTGTATGATAATTATACTTTGTTTTGAAGTTGACAATGCGAAGTGCATGTCTTTTTAAAATTCACCATTTTGAATTTGAGATTTTTACTTTACAGTCATAATTATACTAAGGTTTGGTTTTATTGGTATTTTCATTTCATGAAAAATCTTTATTTGTACATATATTCCTAAGTTGAATCAACCTTGGAGAAGGAGAAACAAATCTCTAATCGTTGACTTCAGGATAGAAACTAAGAAAATATTAAGATCTAATCCACTCTCCTGAGTAGAAAAAAATTTCGAGGGTGTCCACTGAATGACAGAATGACAATTTTCGAAGAAAAATGTTCTAGTTCTGTACTTCAGAAAAATTTCGGGTCCGACGGGGTCCGGACCCCCCTCCTCGCTACGGCCTTGGTCAGCCATGAAACATTTGTAAGAATCGTGTTTTGGTCATGATTATGTTTTAATTGGGAATTTTCCAATGAAATTCTCGTAGTTCTTTATCCAGTAATATAATAAAATACAAATAATTGATACGAAATGCTTATTTTCTCTTTAACCGATTAAAAAAAACAAAGCAAGTAGTAATCGAAAGTTCAATGTTTGCAGATCATATATCCCTCGAAGGAATTATTCCACAGTTTTCCAATTCTATCAGATATTTTAATTTCTTAGGAAGAATGGTTCTTCAATATTTTGTTGTATTTACATACCTAATGAAATACCTATCCTTCAGACGATTTGAATTCACATTCACAGTTGTACAAAATACATAAATGTTGTTCGTTTTGTGTATCGATTTCGTTTTTCCATATCTCAATCGAGAAAATTCTAACCAACACTCTCATGAGCCATTTAAAACAAACTCATTTCACACAAATTCAAAAATAACTGTGTATTTCCCCATTGACAAAATTCGAGTATAAAATTGGAAATACAGCGCGCCAAACTTCCCGTTTCCGGCCGTCGGATACCTACTTGCCGCCTCGAGAAATTTCGCTCGCATGCCCCAAAGATCATCCTGGCGACCAACGACTCGCCTCCTTGCTGGTTCTTGCTTCGCGTCTCCTAGGTGCGTGTCTACCTATTCATTTCAATGCAAAAGATCCCAGCGGAAAACGACGCGTTCCTTCCGACCGCTTCGCTTCGTCCAAGTGCGCGTTTAATCTGCCTCGCGCCTAACGATTCTGATCTTCGCTTCGCGCCTCCCAAGTGAGCGTCTACCCATTTGATTCAGTGCAAATCGTGCCTGCGGAAAACAACTCTTCGCTTCGTCTCGTCTCGTCTCGTCCAAGTGAGCGTCATCCTATAGACCAATAATCTCTTATTGATGTTTATACTCTCATTTCAGAATTCGGATTGCAGTGATTCAAAAAGCGAAACGAATTTTTGTTCTTCACTCTTTAGTCCAGTATATTAGTGCTTAATAGAATCCCTAGCAGAAAAGCTTTGGGGTTGTATTGATTTCTTCCAATTTTTATGTTTTTTGGGTGCTGAATCTGAATCTGACGTTTGCTATCAAAATTTCGTTACGGAATATAGATAAAAATGCAGAAAAAGATGAAAAAAAGAAAAATGGAAGAAACAAAATCTACCCCGAAACATCAATACTAAAATCACAATTCGACCGGACTACTTTACTCTTATTCAATTTTAAAATTACGATGTGTCTGGAAAAAATTCAAGAAAAGCCCTTATCAGGAATTTTTGAGCGCTCGTTCAATGTTGGAATAATGAAACTATTAACTCAAAATTTTATTTCGGATTTGAGATTGATACCAAATATATAAATGCAGAATCTCAACACAATCGGAATTGTATTTTGAAAATTGATGAAGAATATGAAATATGTTAAAACTAATTCAATCAAAAAATTTAATTGTGTGGATCTGATGATGCGATCCTCTTGAAATTTTGCATGAACATTCAATATATCAGTCTTCATTCACAAAATAAATATCACTCGAAACGAATATCCTTTTATGGAAATATGTAGATCCTTCTTTTCAATATTCCAATTGAATTTTCTTTAACACTATGGCCATAAAATTTCGCATGAAAACTCATTATATCAGAGTCCATTCCCAAAAAAAATTCACTCGAATCAATTGTACTGTTATGGAAATATTTTCGATATTACAATTGAATTTTCTACGGTTCTGTTAACACTATGGCCACAAAAGCTTGAACGAACATTAAGTAAGTATATCACTCTTTATTCACAGAAGAAATTTCACTCGAATAGGCTTTCTTTTTATGGAATTATAAATTTCCTTCTTTTCAACATTGTAATTGAATTTTCTATGGTTGTTTGTACACCATAGCCACAAAATGCTGCATGAGGCATGAGCATCTTGTATGTGGCCGCAACATTTTATTTCGATTGGTTTTGTTTTGTCTGAGGTATTGAAGAACAAAAATTTTGAATGGCCATTTTTTATGGAACACCCTGTACGATTCTGCTGGTTAACGAACTTAACAGAGTCATTTGGGAACCGAACTCACCCTGAAAAGCTAAAGTCTCTGAGACAATCCCTTCAAAAGTTATCTACTACTAACGGCCGGACGGCCGGCTCCACGCACAGAATTGAATTTGACCACGTCATCAGGAAGTCGAACACTATCATTTGAGACCATCTTCGGCTCAAAAGTCGATAATTACAGACATTCTCAAAAAGTTGTTCTTGTGATTTCCAACATATGGAAAGGTGACATAAACAATTCATATTTCTGAATTTATCATGAACACGTTACATAATTCAGGTCAACTCGCAGCATTCTGTTTGATTAGATCTACGAAAATAGGATCTACGACACTTAATCGGAAATAAATACCCATCACGAAACGACCTCCACCCAAGCAGCTTTATTGGGGACTTTCCTGTTTGTATTAATATTGATGTACGTGTGAGGACGCCATATGAATGGATTCATAGAGATTACGAGTATGGTAATAGCGGCCCATTATTCGTAATTTCCTATGGTTTTGTTTATTATTATGTTGATATTATTGGATTGTCGGGGCTAATGAACATAATTCAGTTTATTGCATGTATCAATGAAAAAATAGGTCAGTGTTTTATCGTTTTATAGAGGGTATTTTGGAATGAGGTACCCAAAATTCGGGATCTTTATCCGTAGGTGATTAATGGCCGGTTTCTGAGGTCGTTTTAACCGCAGTTTATCTTTCTGTCAAATTTGACGAATGGATAAGCGTAGATTTCGGTTTCTGAGTACCGCTTAGAAAGATAACCAGCCGATAAAGTCAGTTTATTTTAACCGACAGAAAATGGCCGGTTATCTGTAGATTTAGTGAATGGCGCATGGGCATTGGCGTTTGATTTGTCAATTCCAACCTCACTTTTTCATTTTGATTTTACGGAGTACCGGATTTGGATTCATATAAACATTCTTAACATATTATATTAAACGAGTTGTGTAATAATGGAATATAATACAAGAAGATTATCCTCTAGTTCCAGCTCATCATCAGATGAAGAGGCAATGGAATTCATTGGCAATATTTCTGTATCCAGATTTATACGGGTTGATTTAGACTTTAGGTACTCACGTTTGGCACCAAGCGAGAATAGCGCTATGCCATTGGCCCGACGCACTCGGACTGAGAAACCAATCACACTTTGAATGCGAAACGGCGTATAATCGGGTAATTCAATTGAAGTTCGGTATTATTTATCATTTTATTCCATGGACCTATAATACTAAATCATTATAAATCTATGTTTTATTCATCTAATATTGAAGTGTATGTTGAAAATGTATTGAATGTAAGTGTATTGAATGAATTGAAAGCGGGATTATTCCAATATCGGTCCAAATGATGAATGAATCTTTAATGGTAATATAGGAAATTTCTATTCTGCAGCATCCAAATGGAATAGGTACCTACGTTTGAGATGAAGAGTTATAAAGAAAGAACTTTTCAATTTTGCAGCAATGAAATGAAAACGTCTAGTTTGAATTGAGTACAATTATTTCGTACTTTTTCTAAACATAAAAATTCCACCAATTCAGTCACTTTCCATAAAAATCCAAGATACAATCTTTAGTAGTATTAGTATGGTGAGTTGGTTGGATTGCAGTTCAGACTAAGAACATCTCTACCTAATTGAAAAATGAATTGGAGATGAAAATAGGTAATCATAATAAAGTCATTTATGGCCGGTTTCTGAGGTCGTTTTAACCGCAGTTTATCTATCTGTCAAATTTGACGGATGGATAAGCGTAGATTTCGGTTTCTGAGTACCGCTTAGAAAGATAACCAGTCGATAAAGTCAGGTTATTTTAACCGACCGAAAATGGCCGGTTATCTGTAGATTTAGTGAATGGCGCATGGGCATTGGCGTTTGTTTTATCAACTCCAACCTCACATTTTTCATTTTGATCGAGTTGTGTAATAATAGAATATAATACAAGAAAATTATCCTCCAGCTCTTCATCAGATGAAGAGGCAATGAAATTCATTGGCAATATTTCTTAATCCAGATTTATACGGGTTCGAAGATCACCTCGAAATGTATACAGATGATTAATTTAAAATGAGATACAGATTCAACAAGCAAACAGTTTTACACTTATGTAATGAATTGAATTCTGTATTAGCTCCAATATCTGAAAGGACTTGCACTTTAACCGTCTTTCAACAAGTGCTTATATCTTTACGGTTCTATGCGACAGGAACTTTTCAAATCATCATTAGTAATGATCTAAATATACATGAAAATGAAATCGATTTGATATCCCGTATGGAAAATCTCATTATTTTGAGTTTCAGGCGTGAAGTTTCAATTAAAATTTGCAAAATTCATTAATCAAAATGTCAATTTGTAAGTCGCGACATCTGTTGATCTAGGAAGGAACTTGCGAGACTACCGTTAATCAGCTGTTATCGAATAGATAGTTAACTGACAACCGAAAAAGACGTCAGAATCTCAGCTACCTTTATCGAGAGGTTATCGATTGGTTATATTTATCAAACCGTTTACTATTGGACGGTTAAAGTAAAACCTCAGAAACCGGCCATTAATCAACTGTTATATCACGCGCGAGCAGAGCGAGGGCATTAATACCTATAATTCAATTTATTTTTATTCTTTCCTTTATTGAACCTCTATATTAAATGTGTAGGTTCAAATTTTTGTTTTCTAAAAGTTGAATTCCCGAATAATGTGTTCAGTTTATATTGTCACACAATGGAATTAATGTGGGTAGGTATCGAGACATCTTGTGTTTCATGAAAGTAGTAGGTACCGATATTTCTGTTCCGAACTATAGCAGATGAGAATTTCGAATTTTGACGAAAACTTTTGGTCTTCGCAAGTTTTGTTTTCATTTTTTACTATTTCTGACACGCTCTTAAATTCTTCAATAATATTATCATTTGATGTCAATAATGCCTTCTTCTCTCGAAATCCTCTCAAGTTTCATTTAATGATGAGATATCATTTGAGGATTACAGAGGTTCATGAAAATCATTGATAACCGAAAGAAGTTATAAGCAATTTCAAAATAAGTTATTTTTGAGTAAAGATAGGTGGGTATTCCTATAATATGTATTCTAGATTTTTCGAGTAAGGAAAAAAAGTGCAAGTTGCTAACGATACTTTATTTATTTTTTTAGTGGGATGATCCCAAGGGCGTAGCCAGGAATTAATTTCGGGGGGGTTTTGACATTTTGGCAATTTACTTTGTAGGTGCCGGGAATTGTGAGGGTCGCTTTCTGTAGCAGGTATATGTTGCTTTTTAGAATTGAATAATCCTTTTCCTACTTCGGAAACAATATTCATCATAGATATTCCTGGTTAGGTTAGGTAAACCTATTTTTCAAATATGCTTCAGAATTTAATTTTTATTCACTCAAACAAAAACTTAAAAAACAATATTTATTTCCCAAACAATACTCACAGGATGAATCAATATGAAATTAGTGTGGATGTGTGCTTTCATTGAAATTAAATAGGGTTCTTTAATGTTTTACTTCAACAACATATGAATAGGTATTAAAAATGAAACAGTAGGAAAACACAAACAATATTTTTTGTGGTGAATTCCTTCAATCTATCCGTTTTTTTTTCTATAGCGAATTATTATGATTATATTATATTTTCATCTCCCATTCATTTTTCAATTAGGTAGAGATGTTTTTAGTCTGAACTGCAATCCAACCAACCCACCATACTATACTTAAGATTGTATCTTGCATTTTTATGGAAAGGGATTGAATTGGTGGAATGTTTATGTTAAGAAAAAGTACGAAGTGATTGTACCCAATTCGAACTAGACGTTTTCTTTTCATTGCTGCAAAATTGAAAAGTTCTTTCTTTATAACTCTTCATCTCAAAAGTAGGTACCTATTCCATTTGGATGCTGCAGAATAGAAATTTCCTATATTACCAGTAAAAAATCATTCATCACTTGGAACCTATATTGGAATAATCCCACTTTCAATTCATTCAATACACTTAGGTACATTCAATACATTTTCAACATACACTTCAATATTAGATGAATAAAACATAGATTTATAATGATTTACTATTATAGGTCCATGGAATAAAATGATAAATAATACCGAACTTCAATTGAATTACGCGATTATACGCCGTTTCGCATTCAAAGAGTGATTGGTTTCTCAGTTCGAGTGCGTCGGGCCAATGGCATAGCGCTATTCGTGCTTGGTGCCAAACGTGAGTACGTAAAGTCTAAATGCATACGGGTTCGTAGATCACCTTTCGAAATGTATACAGATGATTAATTTAAAATGAGCTGAAGGACCCTTGGTCGATAGCCATTTGTATTGCTGCAATAAAACACAGTTACTACTAAAATGAGGTACAGATTCAACAAGCAAACAGTTTTACACTTATGTAATGAATTGAATTCTGTATTAGCTCCAATATCTGAAAGGAATTGCACTTTAACCCAGGGCCGGACCGTGGGCGTGGCGAGAGAGGCATTTGCCACGGGCGCAAACGAACTAGGGGCGCAAAATGTGAAATAACATTTTTTTTAATCGTTTTCTATTTGTTTTGTTGATTAAGTTCTTGTTCATTACTTTTTAAGAAATATGGGAGTTTCAGTATATTTGTGCTTAAAAGAACACCTAGCTGGAAAGTTTAATTCCATTTGTTATGTTTTTTGGGGTGCTGAATTCGAATCTGAGGTTTGCTAACAAAATTTCGTGACGGAACATAGAAACAAAACAAAAATAGATGAAAAATCTCATTTTTGGTCAGTTTTTTGCTTATTACTCGGAAACTATCAACTTTTCGTGAAAAACCTTTCCATACAAAATGAAAGTACATAAAATTTCCTACAAATTGTTTTACCACAGTTTGTTCTGCGACAACCTGTTCTGACTCGAATTAAAGTTTTAAATGAGGTATTTTCTGTGACTCAATAAATGAAAAAAAATTAAATTCTATGGTTTCAGTGATGCGATCCTCTAAAATTTTGCATGAGCATTCAGTATATCAGTCTCGATTCACAAAAAAAATTAACTCGAATCGGATACATTGTTATAGAAATATAAAGATTCTTCTTTTAATATTCTAATTAAATTGAATATCTCAGACGAAACGAAACCAATCGAAATGAAATGTTTCGGCCTAATGCAAGATGCTCATAATAAGCCTTATGCAAAATTGTGTGACCATAGTGTGAACAGAACCATAGAAAATTCAATTGGAATATTGAAAAGAAGTCATACAAAATACCTCATTTTCAACTATAATTTGAGCCAGAACAGGTTGTCGCAGAACAAGCTGTGGTAGTACAATTTGTAGGAAATTTTATGTACTTTCATTCTGTATGGAAAAGTTTTTCACGAAAATTTGATAGTTTCCGAGTAATGACCAATAAACTGACCAAGAATGAGATTTTGTTTCCTTCTTTCTATGTTCCGTCACAAAATTTTGTTAACAAACCTCAAATTCGGATTCAGCATCCCAAAAACATAAAAACTTAAAGAAATCAAAACCGCCCCAAAACTTTCCAGCTAAAAGCACAATTCGACTGGATTAAGATTATTGTGAATAAAAAAGTTCTTCAAAATATAATCAATAAATCGTCAGTTGAATGAAGAACTATCCCAAGTCCTTTTTTCCAGAAAATCGGTTAATGGGCTGAAAAAATGCTTGCTACCACGATACACACACGTATGACGACGCGCATCGAGAGTGACGTCACTGCGGAGCATTTCCATTGCATTGGCGGGATAGAAGTGTTAGAACTCGAGAGAATTGATTAGAATTTGTTCCTAATATTCCCCAAATGACGTAGATGCTCGCGCCGGACGAGTTTAGACCCTGAATCTGGCATACTGGTGTTTGTGTATCGTGCTTGCTACTACACTTCATCTGATGCAGAAGTATTGCAAGTCCATCTTATATCCTTACCCCACTTTTTCAATTTCATATAAACTCACGTGATAGTTCAATCTAGCGATTTAGTGGACATAGCATAGTTCTGACCCATACCATAAGGACATAGTTTAGTTGAAAGTGGCAATGCCATCTTGAAAACAGAGGTCTGTTTTCAAGATGGCATTGAAAGTGGACATAAAATAGTTTTAATATGCAGAACTACCATACAAAGCTATATTATGTCCCAATTTTTCGGAAATTTCTTTTTGGGTAAATTTTGACCATCACAAAACAATCAGGATCTTCAAGTCGAAGTTCAAAATGAAGGAATTCGTATATATTTTAAATCAGCTTTTGACCTATTCAAAAAAACGTGTTTCCTGAAAACCCATCGAAATGTCAATTATGAAAAAAAATGTATTTATTGAAAAATGAATTTCTTCAAGGGCGCATTTTGAAAGTTTGCCACAGGCGCTAGAATCCTAGTTCCGGCTCTGCTTTAACCGTCCTTCAACAAGTGCTTATATCTTTACGGTTCTATGCGACAGGAACTTTTCAAATCATCATTGTAAATGATCTAAATATACATAAGACATAAATATATATAAAAATGAAATCGATTTGATATTTCGTATGGAAAATCTCATTATTTTGAGTTTCAGGCGTGCATTTTCAATTAAAATTTGCAAAACTCATAATCAAAACGTCAATTTGTATGTCGCGACATCTGTTGATCTAGAAAGGAACTTGCGAGACTACCGTTAATCAGCTGTTATCGAATAGTGAGTTAACTGACAACCGAAAAAGACGTCAGAAACTCATCGATTGGTTATATTTATCGAACCGTTTACTATTGGACGGTTAAAGTAAAACCTCAGAAACCGGCCATTAATGACATAAAGTTTCAATGAACTATGCGTCTACACAAGAAACTCATTACGAGGACCAATTTTCTGTAAATGTATCTACGCATCTTTCTGTGCGACCTCACTATACAATCATGGACCTATAATACTAACTGGACGTCGAACTTCCTTACTGTCACGTAGAAAAAAGTGAGGCAAATGGCCGCCATTTGCAGTTTGGGGTGAACCACAAATATTTTGATGTTTTATGCCATTTGTGCTCGAATTTTGATTGAAACATAGACGTTCCTTTGAAAGAAGTGATAAAAAACGAACTCTAGGTATATATTAGTGTTCTGTGAACTCTGACATTTCGGTCTATTAAAATTATAAATATTTTCGATTGTTGTGATTAGTTATTAAACAATATTGGTAATCCTATCACTTTAATTCGTTGAAATAAAACAAATAAAGGAATATTGGTAATTCTAATATTTCAGTTCATAGAAAAAGTGACAACTCTCAAATTCACCACAAACTGCAAATGGCCGCCGTTTGCCTCAAAATTTTTGACAGGTTCGCCATCTAGTTAGTATTATAAATCTATGTTTACAATAACTCTTACTAAACTGTGGTCCAGGGTGACTATGGCTCCTCCTTATAAAATTAATTTCTTGTCGCTTGTTTCTGAAGTTAGGTATTTTGAAAATGAGGCATCTGTCCCACTGGACCATATGTCCGGGTTTTACCCTATAAATGTTGAAGTAGTAACAATTTCGGAAATTATTTGGAACTGAAATAATCGTGTTGGAGATTTGAAAAAAATTGTACTCACAAATTTTGGGGTCCAGTCTGCAATCCTCTTAGTATAAAAAAAAAATTACAAAATTTCAGTCAGATAGGTGAGGTTATACATAGTACTAGCCAATTTTTCTCTACTCTTTCAATCAATACTCGCTGGAAATACATATTGTATTTATTAGCTTCTGAGAGTATTATGCAAAATAAAGCCTTCGTTTGGTTTATATTCACTACGGTAGCCATGATATTTAGGCCTTCGGCTGTACAACGTTGCCAATGTTTCATAGTTGTAGTTGAATTTAGGTAGACTAGTTCGAATATTGTTTCGAGATTGTTATATCAATTGAAACGATTCATTTTTTGTGAAATACTCGGCAAGAATGAATTTGCTACACACCCTAGGCAAAATATTTCAATTTG
This sequence comes from Propylea japonica, assembly GCA_013421045.1. NCBI lineage: Eukaryota > Metazoa > Arthropoda > Insecta > Coleoptera > Coccinellidae > Propylea > Propylea japonica. Next base: position 6,197,337 of record CM024245.1, on the reverse strand, counting down.
AACTCCGGCATATTAATACTTCCCGAGAAAATTGAGAAAGAATATCTATTAATCTATTAATGTAAGTATAAAATAAATTATAGAATAGCTTTAATTAGGCTACATAAGGTTAAGTTAGCTAAGATAGAAACAAGTACAATTAAGAGTGGGAATCACTCACAAACACTTATTTTCCAAAAAAAGATCTCGCTCGAATCAAGAGTAATGGCACTTAAATTATTCCATTCATAATTCAATTGCCATTTCTCTTATAAAGAGCCTTTCTTTAGTGGGAAATAAGTGTTTTTTGAATGATTCCCACTCTTATTGATACTTGGTACAGTTTCTATTTTAGCTACCTAACCTAATCTAATATGAACTCAACTCAAACTATTCTATAATTCATTTTATACTAATATTGGAAATGTTAACAAAAATGAGCTCCCCCAATCCCATCCTAATAATTTGAAAGTAACTGTCTATTCGATTTTAGACATTGGCAACGCCGAAAGGCAAATTATCATGCTGTAACGAATATAAACAATGAATAATATCGGTGATTTCGACCAAATGAAGACTTTAGTTTGCAGGATACTGTCAGAAATTGATGAATAAAATATTTCCAACGAGTATTGATTCAGAAAATTTAGGAAAATTGCCTAGATTTATGTATAACCTTACCTACCTGACTGAAACTTTGAAATTTTTTTTAAATAAAAGGATTGCAGACGTCTCGTTACCATTTTCGTAATCTGGGACCCAAACTTAGTGAATACAATTTTTTTCACATCTCCAACACGATTCTTTCAGTTCTAAATAATTAACACATTTTCTGTTATATTTCTTATTACGTCAATAAACTGGTTCCTTGAGTATACATCTGAGTAGAAATAGTTGCTATTTTTCACTTACTTAGTTCAAAAAATTCATGGGCATCTTTCCTTATCGAAAAGGTTAACTTTGTAAACCGAATCGTGACTCGTCCGAAAAAATTACGCTGTACCATTCTCGTAACAGCCAATCTTGGTGGTGTTCTGCCCATTGCCGACGGGTAGCCTCATGTCCATGTGATAGCCGAGATACTTTTAAGGGTATTCTCACCTTTAAATTTGAGGAATACAATTGCTCTTTATACCAATTTATTCCTTCGATTAAAATTCATCAAATAATAATGAACTTCCCTAGCAAATGTTACTTTGAGTCGACCAGGCACGGGTCTAACGGCAACGTTGCCGATTTCTTCAAAAGAGGGCACTATGCCCCTAATGAAAAATCCGTGAAGTATTCAAACTTTGTACAATCTGGTGGTTCGAAAAAACTTCTTAATGTACGACTACTATTCTTGCCTGATCAAACTTCGAAATTGGATGTCCTGGTATTTTCCACGGAATATTCGCAATATTATAAATATCGTCAATCGCTGAAAACCGAATAATTTCGAACTCATTTTTATTTAAATGATAAGGTAATAAGGATTACATTAACAAAAAACGGTTGTGTTATAGTCAACAACTTGAGAGTTGAAATTGTTTTAATTAGCTTATCTCTACAGAGTATCGTGAATCTTTCGACTTAAAATGGGTTTCTATATGGAAGAGGAAGTGTAACATTTCCAAAGCCTCTTACACGTTCTTCGGAACTGATGGGGAATAAAACCAACATCCAAATGAATTTGCTACTGGCAATACTCGTGAATTTTGCAATATAATCATTTTGTTGACTACGAAATATTGAGGCATCTCTATGTACTTATTATCTTATGCCTACTGAAACGAAGGGAGCTTATGATTGAACACTTCGATAATTATCAGAGATTAAACTTTTAGAGGTTACTCAATCGGGAACAAGAGTTATGATATAATCTCTTTTGTGATCGAGGATATGAGATCGCAGGATGTGTGTTACCTAGCAACAAGCTTCAAGCTTCTCTTTGTACACCGGAGTTACTGTTTATTTCAGAATTTTTGTTACACAATGTACACATTTATTAAGAGAAAAAGGGTACTAATTGTTATTTAATAAACTAGGTTATTAAAGACAGCGACTAATGGTCAAGATATTTTAATACGTGAGCGGAGACGAACGCGTTAATAGTTCGAGACCATTAGTCGCTCGATTAATAACCGAGTTGATTACAAGATTTTTCCGACGATTTCAATATGAATTGTGTATAAATTCTTGATTGAAATACATTCTCATTTTGAACAAGACATACATTTGACAATATGGAATTTCTATGTTTCTATGTTCCAGTAGAGTTTTGACATTTCTCCTAGTGCTTCTGAATACTTTGTGTACGGTTGCCATGAGGATTGCACATTAAAATGGCTATAAAATTGAGCATTAAAATGGGTCATTAATGTTCAATTTTGTACACATTAGAATCACCTTCTATTTCGAGGTCGGCGGAAATAGTTATTTAATCAACTAGGTTATTAAAGACAGCGACTAATGGTCAAGATAGTGACCATTAGTCACTCGATTAATAACCGAGTTGATTACAAGATTTTTCCGTCGATTGCAATATGAATTGTGTATGAATTCTTGATTGAAATTTTTTCATTCTGCACAAGACATACATTTGTCATACATTTTTCTATGTATCTATGTTCCAGTAGAGTTTTCACATTTCTCGTAGTGCTTCTGAATATTTTGTGAACGGTTGCCATGAGGATTGCACATTAAAATAGCCAAAAAGTTGAGCATTAAAATGGGTCATTAATGATCAATTTCGTACACATTAAAAGCACCTTTTATTTCGAGGTCGGTGGAAAAAAATAATTAATCGTTTAGTAGTGATTCAGCAACCTATGTTGTCTAAATCTCAACATTGAGAAAAAAAGAAATGTCGAGTATTCCAGTTGATTAACTTATCGCCAATAACGAGGAGGTGGTTTCTAAATCGTTGAATTGGGTTATATGGTGAAAGCGTTTTAATGTTTCACTGTGAGACCATTTTCTGCGAAACTTTTCTTAGTCAATTCTCTAAGCAGCTTGACGCAAACAGAATTAATTCGGAAAGGAAATGCAAGAAGTTCTGGATTTGAACAGGAAACAGGAATGAAAAGACTCGCACCAATCTTTCTGAGGATATTCAAGTCTGAATAAAAGAATTGGTTTGGTTTATGTCAATCAAAATAATAAATTGTGGTCACACATATACTATAGTATGATACATTCTAACTGTAATAATAACTTTTAAAAGATCAGTTAACGCGTTGCAATCAGATTTTCATCGAAACAAATAATTTTACAATGAGAATGAGCATGGTGTTTGAATTCTTCATCCTTTTTGAGCGCTCGTTCAACTTAACCGAATGCTATATCGTTTTGCCCAAATATCTGTAATTTTCGAATTTTGTGCCGAAAATGGTCTCAAACGATAGGGTTCGACTCCCTGATGACGAATCCGTGGTTCAATTGTGTGCGTGGGGCCGTCCAGCCGGCCGTTAAAACGATAAGTTTCGACGGGATTGTCCTAGAGACTTCAGATTTTCCAATTCATACAGCATACAGGTAAAATTGAAAAGCATAATTATTTCTCAAACAAAGGAATGGAAATTTTGTGATTAAAACCAATTATGCGGGTAAGACCGACCACTAAGGTCGGCTTTACCCGCCGTGACCGACCGTTATAAGTTCATTCAGAAAAAATTTGTGTTCAGTTTAGAAGCACAAAATTGGTTGCTTCATACCCATACACTATTTTTATAACAACATGCATAATATTTTCTTATATTGAAAAGTTACGGTTCGTACAGTAAAGTAAAAGATTTTTTCTCGCCAATTAGAATACTTTAAACATCTTCTAGATGGAGATAACTGATGTTGTGTTTTTTTTCTCCCCTGTCATATCTGTTTTTACCCCCTGTGCGCACGGCTCACTACACGAAGCCCCTGTTTATGAATATATCTTTTTTGCCAATAGTCCTATTTTCTCTCGTTTCTATGGCCACTTTCAATTTTTTTGTTGGTGTACACTTTGTTTAATCACAGCGATAAGCGTAGACCACAAAACATGCATCGCCTACGTGAGTCTGTGTTCTCGATGGGTTAGACACTTCAAAGAAAGCTTTATATTGAAAAACTTATACATACTTATGTATTGAAGTTTATGTTGAAAATGTATTAAATAAATAATATTAAATGTATTAAATAAAAAATAAATGTATTAAAAAAATGTATAGATATATTTTATGTTATATCCCAGAACATTAAACTATATTTTTCGGCGCCGATCTCGAAATAAAATGGTGATTTTAATGTGTACGAAATTGAGCATTAATGACCCATTTAAATGCTCAATTTTTTAGCCATTTTAATGTGCAATCCTCATGGCAACCGTACGCAAAGTATTCAGAAGCACTACGAGAAATGTCAAAACTCTACTGGAACATAGAAACATAAAATTTATATCTGTCAAATGCATGTCTTGTGCAAAATATGAATGTATTTCAATCAAGTATCTATACACAATTTGTATTGAGATCAGCGGAAAAATCTACTCGGTTATTAATCTAGCGACTAATGGTCTCGAACTATTAAAGCGTTCGCTCCGCTCACGCTTTAAAATATCTTGATCATTAGTCGCTGTCTTTAATAACCTAGTTGATTAAATAACTATTTATACTAAAAATCTTATAAGATGTAGACCGAGATACGTTCATTCACTTCAGTAGCCGCAATGTACACGTATAAGTCCCGGAAACGACTTTGCATAGGCTACTGGGACCTGAGTTGTCCAGTATTATTGGTGTGGAGCTTTTTGGTGCATATTTGAAATGAAAAACAGCATGATCGGTATTTCCCACTTGGTCGCTTTCCCCCATTCTCCCCTAAACATGAAATCATGGAATAACACTCTTAAAAGTTTTTACTTGCATCCAAAAGCAGACCCCAATAGTTTGTTTCAAATTCTTTGGTTTTCAGCTTTCAAATTGTAGGACTTGGTATCGGGTTACATAATCAGTAAAGACAAAATGAGGAAGAACGTCGGAATAACATAGTGGGAGAAATCCTCCCAAACCACTTAGTCTGTACCTTATACTTCAGAGTGCATGTTATCCAATAATATTTTGTATTTTGTAAGGAATGGGTGCAAACCCTACAAAATCTCAGATGAGCCACGATTTCCAAACATGTTCGATATACATATTTAGAAGGATTCTACTTTATGGAAATGAACATTGGCTCGACTCAAGCTGCATAATATATCGAATTATTACCTGCTCTACTGAGCTCACAATATCGTTCCGACCAAATTCACAATCGTGCAAAATTCGACTAAGAGAGCGAATATTAGCAGTACATATTCCAATCGCGTTCAAAACGGAGCTCCTTTAGAATTGTTTTCGACGCAATATATTCTGTCTTCAGAACACGATCCTTTGAAAATAAATTCGATATCTTGAATGGTACGTCGTAAATCAACGAGAAAGCTTCAGTCATGAAGACTAATTATGGAATGAGAATTTGCAAAACTTGGAACTGAAATACGACTTTGCGGTGATAGTTTGATAGGAGTTGAAGATGGAGATGAATCCTGTAAATTTTGTGAACTCAGTGAATAGCTGAGGAATTCGAATTACTCAATTTTCTCCTACGGAATGTAGTTAGATTCTCAGTTTTTTTAAGAAATTATTGAAACGGATTAAGTTGGTCAATCCGAAATATAATATGGAATATTAACCGTGGGTTTCACAAGGCTTGATTTGGCAATCAAATCGTAGATTTTCAATTAAGTCGATGGTTTATGGCAATAAGGAACTGGAAATTGCACTGAAATGATGGCATTTCAATAATCACGCTTATTGGAGTTTTGTGAAACCCGGCTAAACTTAGATATACCGTCAGTGGAGATGAATTTAGCGAGCGCACTGTTAAAATGTTAAATAGTGACGAATTGAATCCTTTCAAATACTTCATGTAGTATGTCAGAGTAAATTCGAGATGAGTAGTTCATGATAACTTCAACTACCATCATATTATTTCCATCTTCATTCCCCGATATGAATTTGAGCTTCTTCGAAGTATCTTTTTTTCTTGGAAGACATACGTTTCGATTGAAATATAATCTGGAATTATTCTGCATTTCTGAAAAACCATTTAGATTTTCACTCCCAGTCTCTGAAACAGAAATAATTAAAAATTTTTTAACTAAAATGAAGTGCTCCTGCTAAAATCTTTGCACATATTTGTCAGGAGCAAATTGGTTTTGAAAAAATTGTTGCCTATAATTAAAACTGAAAAAGGAAATAAATGAAAAGAAAAATGTAACGTTTCGGTGTCTATATCAGATAACTTTTTCAGACATACTTGTTAAATCTTCGGAATTGTCAATTAGACTGCAAATGAAAAAATACACAATTCCGAAGATTTTAAAAGTTTGTCTGAAGAAGGTGTCTGATATAGACACCGAAACGTTACATTACCTTTTTCATTAATTTCCTTTTTTAGTTTCACTGTTAGGTGTTAGGTTTTCAAAACCATATCGCTGCTGACACATAAGTGCAAAGATTTTCGCAGGAGCACTTCATCTTAATTGAAAAAATTTAATTTTTTTCTATTTCAGAGAATGGGAGTGAAAACCTTAAAAGTTCTTTAGAAATACTCCAATTTCGGAAGATTTTTCTAAAACTTGAGGTACCTACTATTATTCCTTCGATCCTAAAAAGAAACTCGTTATTCTCCGAGTTAACTCAAAATTAGTCTGTGTTCTAATGAAATTAAAAAAAAAAATGTGAATGTCTGAATAAGTCGAATTTCAAGATTAAGTTCAACTGAAGATATTGTTCCTTCTGGTGTTCATTGCTTTATACACTTCATATCGATGAAATACCATTTTCATTGGATTTCTACATTTGCGTGTTATTGCAAAATGGCGAATGCGCTGGATTCTTAGAAATCCAAATGTTGGTTAATTACGTGCGGGCGAATTAACAACGAATGGTTCCGTATAAAATCTTTCACATGACAGAATTTTTCAGAAACGCCTACAAATGTTTTTTATGTTTTCTTAGCCCCATAGTTTTTGTTTAACTTGGCTCCTATCTTTAATAAATAATAATAATAATAAAAATAGAGACTAATCTCTTTTATTTTCAGTTAATTTGGAGATAAATAAGAAGTGGAACTACTAGTAATTACTCTGCATTTGATGAGTTTTCAGTTCATCTACAAATAATGTTTATGTTGATATTTTTGAGAGCTGATTTTTCAATAGCCGTTATTCAAAATAGTTCGAAAATCTTAGGTTGGTTGACCAATGATTGAGGCATCTAACAAATAGAAGTATTGTTCTTTCGAATATAGAGTGAATCTTCCATTGTGGATCAGAAGTAAGAGTGAGAAGTTCCTTTATTTTAACTTCATTATTCAATATTATCTGACTGAGGTGCTTAGGATCAATGATGAATAACACACAGAGTATGTAGATAATATCGATTATCCATTCTTAGAACCTATCGGTATCATATCGCACAGATGTCATGAATTCCAAAAATATCGAAGCAAACAGCAACTGTATTTTGACCAATTTGCTTTGAAGGTCGTGTGAGTTTGCCTCTTGCAGAATTGACATCCGAAAAAGATATGACAAGTATAGGTCATATGATAGTAGACAGCTTTTGCGTTTCGTCCAGTGATGTATGTTGGATCATTGTTAACTGAACTATTGGATTCAAATTTATCTCACACACTACTGCCCTTTTCGTGTATGATTTGGCAACTCTGACTGGATGAAATAGAATTCGACTGATGTGGATTGACCAAATTTCGTAGTGTGGTTGAATTATTCGATTCCGATAGATATCTTATTTTCTCAAAATTCATTGAATTGAAATAGTTCACTTTAAAAATTCTCATCTTTGAAGTCCTATTCAATACAGCAAGTTTGTGTTAATCGCTGAATCTATGAAGTTGTGACATATTCTTACTGTTTATGGGGGCACCTTTCTTCTTGCAGAGGAAGTGACAAATTTTTTGAAATAGTGAGTTTTCTGAGAGATGGAATAGTCGGTGAGGTTCAAGAAATTGGCCTGCTAGAACTCTTTTGGATTATTCTTTACGGGGTTATCTTGAAAATATATAAAGAAACAGTAACTATTCAGGAATTTAAGGAGTAAAAGAACTGAAGCATGCGAATAAATCAAAGCAGATATTCCAAAAAGCAGTACTTTATTTTTTCAAGGGAGCGGTCAAATGTGTCTAGCAGTAAAGGATGACGCTCACTTGGACGAGACGAGACGAACCGTAAGTTCGCCGAGGACCGCACCGCGCATTTGGACGAAGCGATGCGTCGAGCAGGCATCGAAAAAAATTCTCTCTATCTCTAGGCCGCAATAAATCTGTATTACCCTTGTTGCATGCCGCCCACCCGCATGAACAAGGATATATGATCCACGCGTCGAACGACTCGCCCCCTCGCTGCTCTTTGCTTCGCGCCTCCTAGGTGAGCGTTTGCTCATTTGTTTCAATCCTAAACACCCCCGTAAAACGACGCGTTCCTTCCGAGCGCTTCGCTTCGTCCAAGTGCGCGTCTAATATGCCTCGTGTCTAACTATTCGGCTCTTCGCTTCGCACCTTCTAAGTGAGCGTCTACCACCCATTTGATTCAGTACAAACCGTTCCGATGGAAAACAACTATTCTTCTCGTCTCGTCCAAGTCAATTACTACGACCAAAGCCGCCTTTGCAGACGACGTTGCTATTTTTTTCGTCAATGAAGACCTTTTCACCTCGTCAGTTAACATGTAGAACTACCTCAACATACTCAGCTCCTGGTACAAAAAAGGAGTCATCAAAATAAATCAATCCAAATCCGCACAAGTGACGTTTACTACCTGCTATAGCAACTGTCCTCCAGTCGCGATCGATGGAGTTTCTTTACCGATCAAAAATGATATAAAATACCTTGGATTACACCTAGCTCGCCGACTCACCTGATGGGCGAAACACATTCAAGCGAAAAGGAAACACCTAGACATCAAAGGACCCCGCACACTTACTTAAATTAGAAGAATTATCATAAAAATTTGAAGATTCATTTTTCCGTAGCTGCAATTTTGGAACGCCCTATAGAACAAACCAGATGTAAGACCTTCGTGAAAATCTGATATATTGTTTTTAAGGTTGGTGTAAATATAATATGTAAAAATTAGGAAAATTCACTGGACCCGCTTTTCTTAAGTAAGTGTGCGGGGTCCTTCATAGAAATGTATAGGTTACTTAGAAGAAAATCAAAATTATCCTTGAAGGGTAAGGTTTTACTCTATAGAGTAACGCTTAGAGGGTGTGCAAAATCATCCAGAGTAAATATCATACAAAGATTTCAGTCAGAACATTGAGTTCTATAGTAAATGCTCCTTGGTACGTAACCAACAAAACCACGCATGAAGATCTCCAAGTACCATACATCAGGAAAGAAATCAGTACAGCCGTCACAAACTATCAAAATGGAACACCACACCAACGACCATAATCTTGGCCTGAAGTTGTTGTTGCCAGTGGGCTACACACTTGCATGTCCATTATTTTTCATCTATTTTTACCCAATACTCTTCAAGAAGTAGATTGTAAAATGGTGTTACGTTATGAGAAAAAAATCAGGCGCTTAAGATCAATTCTCAATAATTCTCAATTAGTCATTCTTAGAATCTATCGGTTTTAATTTGTATGGCAAAAAGAATATCACACAGATATCAGAAATTCCAAGAATATCGAAACTAACAGCAGCTGTGTTTTGACCAATTTACTTTGAAGGTCGAGTTATGTAGTTTGGAACTTGAAGCATTAACATCGGACTCACGAATAGATATCATATGATATAGACAGCTTCTGCGTTCCGTCCTGTGACGTAAATTGGGTTTTTGTTTACTGAACAATTGGACTCAAATTTATGTTGCATATAATCATCTTTTTTGTATGTAATTTCGCAACCCTGACTGAATTAAATAGACATCTACTGATGTAGATTGAACATATTCCGTGGGGTGGTTGAAGTATTCGATTTCAAATATCATTTTATTTTCTGATGATGCAGGTAGTTTCATTGGGAAACGGAAAAATTAAGGATGACTGAAGTATCTCCAAGTAGTTTCCAATATAATATATTTTATGGATCTAGCAAGTTTCATCACAAAGATACAGGCTGTTTATCAATTTGGGTGATTTCTTTGAGTGGCCATAGCTGACGAACCACACAAAATATTTTCATGATATTTGGTACACACATTCTTTCATTGCTACACAAGCGATCCAACTATCTTTCACTTGAGAAATCGCGATTAACAAAAGTTTTATAAACATTGAATCCCCAAAAAACAACCTGTGTCTTCGGATTTTTGAATACGATTTTATATTTTGGAACAGCACGACAAACTGAAGCGAACTATGAACTTTTTGTTTTCGCGCATGTTTTTTGTTAACATTCTTTTGAACTTCGCATTTTACGCTTATGCATTTCGACAATGAAATTGATGATTTTTAACTTTGAGTGGTCAAACCTTACTAACCATCCGAATATTTTAATGATATTTGGTACCGACACACATTCTACGACTTCTAAACCAGCGACCCAATCAAGATACTGGAAAATCCAGGTCCATATCAACAAAATTGTGAATGCATAAAAATGGTCATTAAACAAAAAAACAATATTTATCAAAATTCCCAAAATAACATTAAATGTTCGGAAACAGCCCAAAAAAATAAGAGAAATATGCCCTCTTCATTATCCCGCATTTAAACTTTCTTTAAATTTCGGGCTTTTTCGTGGATAGATATACAGGGTGGCCATTTGAAAACGAAACAGACGAGATTACAGACGAAATAAATTTTTTCGATAGAAATGCTCGGACAGGTCGATTTCTGTTTCGAGGGGGACAACTTAAGATGTAGGTTACGGACGCATAGCGCTTCAACCCTTGCTACTACAACCCTCACCCCCAATTTTTGAATAGGGAAGATGGAGTGAGTGATACCTCATTTGAAAGGTATTTTTATACTGATTTCAGCACAGTTATTGTTTTTTCATTTTATGCATTAGTTCTCGAAATATTTTCAACTAAGTATTTGAAAATGAAGTGGTGTTTTCATGGCACTTGTAGTGTTTTTTTGTGAAAAATCGACATTTTGAGCTTCAAAACAACAATGTTTATCTAAATGTCGTTGATTGAAGAATTCTGCGGTTCTATTCGCACATTGATTGTTTGCAAAAAAAGTGAAATTATTTCCACCCGCTCTGCAATTGAATAAATCATGTCGAACAATGAATTAGAACACATACAAGTCTCGATTCAAAACTAAGAATAATTCACATGTCAAAGAACCTGTAAGCCAACTTAATGATCTGTTCGTAATAAATAAAAAATTTTCGATTCTCATTTTTTTGAAAAAGATATGAATTCAATAATCAACAAAATGAAAACATTATTGAAGCCAACTGAGAAAACACTTCATAATTAAGTCGGAAATCGTTTCACGAATTGGGACTGGAATATTTCTGTGGCATCATTAATGATTTAATTTTCTTACCTGGTAATCTGATTAGAGATATGTACGTATTTGGACTTTTTGGAGATTTCTATCGATCGAGTGTTACCGCATGTTATTGGAAATACTGCAAATTATATCGAAGATAATTTAGATTGAGTTTCAGCAAGATTGAGCTCCTTCGCAATACGCTTTGTTTGTTCGACATCTTGATTAAAGATTTCTATGGCAGTGGATTGGAGGAAGGAAGCCACAGTCATGGTTGTTTTGAAGCTCAAAATGTCGATTTTTCAAAAAAAAACACTACAAGTGCCATGAAAATACCACTTCATTTTCAAATCCTTAGTTAAGAATATTTCGAGAACTAATGCATAAAATGAAAAAACAATTACTGTGCTGAAATCAGTATAAAAATACCTTTCAAATGAAGTATCACTCACCCCATCTTCCCTATTCAAAAATTGGGGGTGAGGGTTGTAGTAGCAAGGGTTGAAGCGCTATGCGTCCGTAACCTACATCTTAAGTTGTCCCCCTCGAAACAGAAATCGACCTGTCCGAGCATTTCTATCGAAAAATTTTTTCGTCTGTAATCTCGTCTGTTTCGTTTTCAAATGGCCACCCTGTATATTGAAGCTTTTTTTCAAGGAACATGAACTTAAAACGTGCATTATCTGCATAAATTGTAATCCTGAAGTTAGGTCAAATGTTCAGACTCATATTAAAAATTTTAAAAAATACATCAGTGAGTTTTCTTGTTAATTAAAATATCGTCGGTCCAATGCCAAAACCATGAATGTGAAAAATCGTGATTTGGAGTTATTGAGGATTAAAGGTTTCAATGCTCTGTGAAAATTCAGGTTTTGTTGGTTTGTTGTTGGAATAATTTAATTTCTTCGCAGATGTAGGATCTGATTCAACAGTTTATGACCGGTTTATCATTTTTTTGTTTATTAGCCCCCACCATTTAAAATGTCAGTTGAGTACAAACTGAAGTTACGTCAAGGGCAGAACATCTACACCCTCCTAAGCATGATGCTGAGAGTTTCGGGGTTTTGGCATTGTCAAGAACTGTTCAAGAGGTTCTTGAAAATGTAGATAAGAAAAAATCACCAATTTTGCACATTCATGGTTTTGCCTTGGGACCGACGATATGTATTATAACATACTGTGAAACTACAGAAATAAGTACCAGGCGTTTTTACAAACCCAAAAATATCTTCAGATTTTGCTTATTCGGACCTGAATTTTACACCTCATGATAGGTCATCAGAGAAGAACCATGAATATTCAAACAATATGGCATTTATTATTTAATTTCGTGTTGTTCAGAGAAATGTGTTTGAACATTCAAATATTTAAAACTCAAATAAACGTGCCAGTGAAGCTAGCTATATGGGGATATAATATACAGGTATTTCATCATAAACTGGACAAACATTCATATTCGTGTAGAGGACACCAGGAGAATAATTTTTGCCTCATTCAATATATCCCGTTTTCGCAGCATAAGCGAGATACAGGGTTTCAAACGTCATTTTTGAGCAATATTCTTATGAGTGTGGTCAGTTATACAGGGTGAATCCTGTTGAACTGTACATACTTCACACAGAGATAGAGAACACTTTGCTGGTTTCAAAAAGACCCCACATGAAAGGTTTCAAACGATTCGTTTGAATTATACAGGGTGATTTCCAGTTTTGGGTCATATTTTCAAAATGCTCTATTGGACGAACGAATAATCACAAATTCATCAAATTTGGTACGTAGGAGGACTGTATCAATCTCCATACAGCTGAGTTAACAGATTATCAGTTTCCAGGACCGGACTCTATTTTTCTGATATTATCGGAATTTATGAAAAAACCCACCCTGTAGATGAAAAAGTCAATAAACCTGTCATGACAGTTCAAACTACACTAAAAACTCTACAATGAAGAGTAATAAAATCACGTGGCACACCTACAAATTCAGAGAAAAAAATATTGAATATGCGTACTCGGAGATAAATTTTTGGACGGGCCTAATTCACATGGAAAACCATACCCAAATGTATCAAAAGTTGAAGACAGGAGAAAATTATTAGTTTAAATCCTCTCGATATTCAAATATTCCAATATTCAGGTAATTTTCGTCAGTTTCCAGGACCGGACTCTATTTTTCTGATATTATCGGAATTTATAAAAAAATCACCCTGTAGATGAAAAAGTAAATAAACCTGTCATGGCAGTTCAAACTACACTAAATACTCTTCAACAAAAAGTAATAAAATCACGTGGCACACGTACAGATTCAGAGAAAAAAAAATTGAATATGGGTACTCGGAGATAATTTTTTTTGTACGGCCTAATTCACAAAAAAACATACCTAAATGTATCAAAAGTTGAATATAAATGGTTAAGATCTTCTACGCATTCAAGTATTCCAATATTCAGGGACGGACTCCCATTTCAGATTGAGTTTTTCAATAGATGATAGGTCGAAAGATTCGCCCTGAATGACCCCAAAAAACTGTTACGGGAGAGTGGAGACCGAACAACATTAAATAACCTATAAGAAATTTTCATGAAATCACGAGACACACAAATAGATTTAACAAAAAAATTTAATAATCGTACTCAGAGATAATTTTTTGGGCGGCTGAAGTTTAGTAGAAGAACTATACCGAAATGCATGAAAAGTCGAATATTATCAGGTTATATCCACTCCCCATGAAAGTATTCCATAATCCTGGATTGTAGGTTGTGTTGTTCGGTCTCCCGTAACAGTTTTTTGGGGTGTTTCATATTCAGGGCGAATCTTTCGACCTATCATCTATTGAAAACCCAATCTAAAATGGGAGTCCGTCCCTGAATATTGGAATACTTGAAAGTGTAGAAGATCTTAACCATCTATATTCAACTTTTGATACATTTGGGTATGTTTTTTTTAATTAGGCCGTACAAAAAAAATCATCTCCGAGTACTCATATTCAATTTTTTTTTTCTCTGAATCTGTAGGTGTGCCACGTGATTCTATTACTCTTTATTGAAGAGTATTTATTGTAGTTTGAACTTCCATGACAGGTTCATTGACTTTTTCATATTTTCTTTATAAATTCCGATAATATCAGAAAAATAGAGTCCGGTCCTGGAAACTGACGAAAATTACCTGAATATTGGAATATTTGAATATCGAGAGGATTTAAACTGATAATATTCTCCTGTCTTCAACTTTTGATACATTTGGGTATGGTTTTCCATGTGAATTAGGCCGGTCCAAAAAATGTATCTCCGAGTACGCATATTCAATATTTTTTTCCTCTAAATTTGTAGGTGTGCCACGTGATTTTATTACTCTTCATTGTAGAGTTTTTAGTGTAGTTTGAACTGTCATGACAGGTTTATTGACTTTTTCATCTACAGGGTGTTTTTTTCATAAACTCCGATAATATCAGAAAAATAGAGTCCGGTCCTGGAAACTGATAATCTGTTAACTCAGCTGTATGGAGATTGATACAGTCCTCACATGTACCAAATTTGATGAATTTGTGATTATTCGTTCGTCCAATAGAGTATTTTGAAAATATGACCCAAAGCAGGAAATCACCCTGCATAATTCAAACGAATCGTTTGAGACCATTCATGTGGGGTCTTTTTGAAACCAGCAAAGTGTCCTCTATCTCTGTGTGAAGTATGTACAGTTCAACAGGATTCACCCTGTATATAACACGTCTTAAAGTAATGGTTTCTGGTCAAATCTCAGTATTTTTGGGTCCTCTATTCCGAAAAGTTAACGAACTCCAAAGAGAAATTTACAAAATGGCGGAAAACGTACAATGTTCCTGATTTTTTTTAAGGTTGTCCAATTGAATTTTATTTTCTGAATTTCTAAGAATTTCTATGAAAATTTTAAGAATTTCTATGAAAATTTTTAGAATTTCCATGAGAATTTTTTTAAATCGAACACAATTTTTTTACATCTCCACAACGATAAAAAAATTTCTTCTAAAATGGATGAAATTTCGCACCATTGTAATTCTTTTTTCATCAATCACGAATATGAAATCAGGATAGTTACATATCAAACGGTTTCGTTACTAAAACCATTCAAATATTTCGTTCAGACCTCTGAAATAAAATAAAAAAAATAATAAATAAAATAATGAAAATTGTTTGTGCTCTAGAGTCGAAATAAGTAAATTATTGGTATGTACAAACATTCTAGATGAATTCATTGAAAAAAATTCAGTGAAACTTAGTTGGGACCGACGTAGGTATTAAATAGGGCATTGCGACTGTTCTAAGGATAATAATATTCGTTGCCAGGCAACGGTCGTTCGTAGTTCATAGAGTTTGACTACTGGCTTTTTTCTATGAAGTACGAATTACTGTTGCCTGGCAACGAATATTATTAACCTTTGAACAGTCTCAATTGCCTATTTAATACCTACGTCGGTTCGAGTTCAAGTTTCACTGAATTTTTTTCGAATTCATCTAGGATATTTGGACATACCAATAATTTAATTATTTTCACTCTGGAACCCAAACAATTTCAGAGGTCTGAACGAAATATTTGAATGACTGAAGTAGCGAAACCGTTTTATATTTTACGATTCTGTTTTTATATTCGTGATCGATAATGAAAGAAGTACATTTATGCAGAATGTCATCCATTACGGGTGAAATTTTTTTATTGCTGTAGACATGTAAAAATTTGTGTTCGATTAGTGAAATAATAATAAGGAATGTTGCAGGTTTTCCGCCATTTTGTGAATGTTTTTTCGAAGTTCTTAAATTTTTCTCAATAGAGGAATCTAAAATACTGGGATTTGACCAAATCCGTTTCTTAAAGTGTTATACATAACTAATCATACTCGTAAGAATATTGCTCAAAAATGAGGTTTAACGCTCTGTATCTCGCTTATGCTGCGAAAACGGGATATATTGAATGAAGCCAAATTGATTGTCCTGGTGTCCTCTACACGAATATATATGTTTGTCCAGTTTATGATGAAACAGCCTGTATAAGATGCAGTATGAATTCAAGATGTAAATATTCAAAGTATTCAATTTCAGTATTGTTCGAGAGACAAATTAGTCACTGCTTGAGATTGAATGATCAGTAACCTTCTTGATGCAGTTTTGAATCTCTAGACTCTGATTTATACAGTGTGAAACAGCCAAATGGAATAAATTCAATAACGAAAAATTGAGAACCTGTTGGAAAAAACGCTTAGGCACGTCGATTTGTATTTTTATATGCGTATTAAAAAAAATAATTATATAGGCTGTCAGGTGACAGTGGCCGATACCAACTTTCTTATTTTGAACACAACCCCCTGATGTATATTATTAGTTTCTTGGATTTTTTAGAAAATTCTAGACATATTTCATGTACAATGTCCTTAACCTATATTCAACTGTTTCGGAAATATTATGTGTTTTCAGATGTATTACAAAAACTAACATTAAAAAAGAAAAAATATTTCATTTCACAAGGCGTTCGCGGCGAACATGTTGAAAATCTCTTACATTGAAATTTATGTTTTTTGTTTTTTTTACATTACCTATTTGTGAAATAAAATATTTTTTTTTTCATGTTAATATTTGTAAAACATCTGAAAACACTTCATATTTCCGAAAGAGTTGAAGGTAGGAGGTAGGTATGGGACATTGTACATTTTTGTCTAGAATTTTCTGGAGAAGTCAAAAAACTGAAAATATACAGAGTTTTGTATTTAAAATAACAAAGTTGGTGTCGGCCACTGTCACATGACACAACCTTCATCATTTTTTTTTAAAGCGCATCTAAAAATACAAATCGACATGTCCAAGCGTTTTTCCCAACACGCTCCCATTTATTCGTTATCGAATTTATTCCATTATGCTGTTCCACACGGTATGTAATCATTTATTCATATAAATTAAAAACAAGTTTATAATCTTCTAGTGATTCCATTCTTTTGAAACTAACTTCAATATGTTGGAAACCTTTTCTACAATTGAGGTGAAATGCAATACTACTGAAAGTACAAGAAAATTCGTCCCTTCCAGGATTTCTTTACGATCGCATAAAAACTCAATATCCTATTTGTTTGGCCATAACTTTTGTAGTGCACTTGGATCTCCGTATCCTATCATCAACTATTTTCTGACATATGGGTTTTCGAATTGTTCGTACTTCATTAGCCTCTGTAACAAGCTTAGAACGGCTAAGATCTAGATGCAATTTCTCGAGGCATATACCTCTTGGTCAAGTACACAGCACTTCCGGAATTAGTTTTAACCTAAGAGGGAAGGAAACTTTCCACACGAGTTAGGAACAATAATCCTTCTACAAACGCTTTTATGGCATCTGTCTGAATTCAACACATAACAAATTCCATTTTATTACTTCATAATACACATGTGTTGAAACCTTTTGATCTCGTTGTATTAGAAACAGTAGTTGTCAATAGATTGAATCAATAAAACTTGAAAAAAAAAATCCACCCCTTTCCTTTCTGTGGAAAAAAGGGCCCTACAACCCAATAATGGCCACATGCAAGGTACTCATAATGGGCCTCATGCAAAATTTTGTGGTCATAGTGTAAACAGAACCACAGAAAATTCAATTGGAATATTGACAAGAAGAATCTTTATATTTCCATAACAAGATATCCGATTCTCATGGAATTCATTTTGTGAATGAGGATTGATAAAAATAATATTCATGAAAAATTTCAAGAAGATCGCATCATCAGAACCATAGATTTTTTTTGATTATTGATTTTTTACATATTTAATTTTGTGAATAATTTCCAGTAAATTTCTGATCTTTCTTAAATTTTGCGTTCATATACTCAGCATGATTCTCAAGGCTCATACATAATTTTTAGGTAATGGCATCATTACTTCACCAATGAACAAGCGATAAATGCACCAGTTCTAGGCTCTCCTTATTTTTTTTATTTGAAATAGTTGGTTAGCAGAATATGGAAATGGTTAGTTAACGAGTACGTAAGAATCAAAGTTGAAACAACAGAAATCCATACAATTCACAAGGTTCACCATAAGACATTATCACAAATTTTTCATTATCCCTGATATACTTTCATTCAAAAACTATTTCTGTGTGTCAGTGGTGGTTCGGTCTTTTACATCATATCAATTCATAAAACTCCTTTTTGAGCGCTAGTTCTACTTGAACGATGGCTATATCGTTTTGCCCAAATGTCTGTAATTTTCTAATTTTTGAGGCGAAAATGGTTTCAAACGAAAGGGTTCGACTCCCTGATGACGAACTCGCGGTCAAATTCTATTCTGTCCGTAACTTCCGCAGGGACTTTCAAATACCTCGGTTAAGTTCGTTAACCAGCCAATATCTCAGACGAAACACAATCAATCGAAATGAAATTTTGCGACCATATGCAAGATGCTCATTGTAAGCCTCATTCATAATTTTGTGGTCATAGTGAAAACTGAACCATAGAAAATTCTATTGGAATATTGAAAATAATATTCTTTATTTCTCCATAAGATGATATCCGATTCGAATGAAATTCATTTTTTGGATGGAGATTGACACACTGCATGTTCATGAGAAATTTTAAGATGATCACATGATCAGAACCATGGAATTTAATTTTTTTAATAGTCAACTTTTCACATATTTCTGTTTTCGAATAATTTCCAGAATATTATTCCGATCGTGCTGAGATTTCGCATTTATATAGTTAGTACAATCTCAAGTCTCATACAAAATTTTGAAGTGATAGCCTCATTGCCCCACCAATGAACGAGCGCTCTTAAGCACCTGCTCAGAGCTTTCTTCCAATTTTATTGTGAAAAAATCACGTTTCCGAATTACTAATGACTTCCTTCTCAGAAAATCTCCAAGCACTAAGCATCATTGTAAAATCGTGCTTGCGATCACAGTGCTCACAAGTAGTGAAGGGCTTCGATTGCTTACACCATCACTACACAAGGCTTTGTGTCAGCTTTAATTACTACTACTAATAATAACCAATTATGTTTTGAGATGACATAAATTCGACAATATAATAAAGGAACGTAGATAACTTATCAGAAACACCAAAATATTGGAAATGCCAATAACGGTTAGATTGGTAAACAAATTAAATATATTATTTTGAAAGGATGAAACTCTAGGCAACGACTACTGATTAGACTCAAAATAAAATTTGAATCGATAATTTTGGTACCCTATTATAAAAAAATTGATTAAAAAACCTTAAATGCTATGAATCTGACTGAAAACCAAAAAAAACAATATATCCATGGATAAACAAAAATTGATAATGTTGTTCGTCGATGATTTAAAAATTTACGGTCAGATATAGGCGGTTTTACTCAAAACAGTAGAGATCATCGTCTTGAGTTGAAACCATTTTTTTCAGCTTTTGTTTTTTTTTGCTTTTAGACGATGGCAACTATAGCAATTGAAACATGAAACGAAACATTGCAGTGAAATGGATTGATCGAAGAAAACTGCGGTAACCTCGACACAATCCAGACATTCTTGAAAGCGTTTTTTGTCATGTTTATACATTCTTTCAGTATTTTTAGAATTTCCCATTCAGAGTGGAGAATTATTCTGCAGTCACGTTACTCACGTGTTCCTATTTTAAGAGAAACTTATATCCAACACAAATATCGAAGTCAATCAATTTCTAACAATATTCAAACATGACCAGTCGGGATCTTCGATAACTCTGGCAGACAAGTCGAAATACCGTCGAATTCAGTTTAAAAAATGAAAAACTTACCATTGTTGGCAATCACAACACCACTGAAGGCGCTCAAAAACAGAATTGTTCGTAAAATATTCATATCTTGTTCACAATGACCAGAAAAGAAATGCGAGTAATCACTGGAGTAGTAATATCATCGTATTCGATAAATTGCTGTTATCAGTTGTAGTTCAACCTTACATAAATTGTGTGAATCGTAATTCAAACACAAGTGATTAAAGATGATTAGTTTCAAAGAAATTTGTATGTATAAACGAGTGTACGGGGGAAAGCCAAAACATCAGAATTCAGAGTTATTTTCAGAAATCAAGTAATATACCTTTTTCGCTGATTCAATGTCTAGTCAGTCCATTCTGTCATACGTTATAGAACAAAACTGCTCGAGAATATTTCAGTTTTAGGCGCTTGGCTTCACGCCCGACCGAAGAAACGATAACTTGCGAAAGGAACAACTACAAAACTTGAAATTGGGTAGGTTCAAGCGTTGAACAGAAAAGTTGAAATTGTAAATGACTGGAAATCCTTTCAGTTGGTTCAGGTCGTCCAAAAGAGGTGACTACCGAGACAATGATCAGAATAATACACGATATTAATTGCACGATCCAAAAAGAAAAGTGCGTGAGATAACTGAGACCTTAAATATATTAACTGGGTCGGTAGTTTCAACTTTGTATAATGCTTTAGATATGAGAAATCTAACTGAAAGATGGTTGCCGCGTTTGCTTAAAATCGATCAAAAACATGAACATGAGTGTGTTCGCACTTCTCAGCATTGATTGGACCTTTCAAACCGTAATCGCACTGATTTTTTGCAACGATAAGTGAAAACTGATGATGACACATAAATCCACCACTACACACCAGAGTTAAAAAAAATCGGCAAAAGAATGGGTTGTACCACGGCCTTCTAAAGACATGGCCGAATGCCTCAAGCGGCAACGCCGCAAAAAACTATCTTTGGGAGGTATACCGCTTGCACGAGAGATACGATAATTTGAAACGTAACTATTATTTCATTTTCTGATGCAATATGTGTTTTCCGATGAATATCTAAACAGAGGTTCGGAGTGTGCCCTACTCAATCAATAAATTGAATATAAATAAAGAAATAATTGAAACTTAAACGAGTTGGTTGATGGTTTAATCAATTTATGGTCCAGCAAAAACCACAGGGAGATGTCTCTCGCCTAAAAACTTGAGCTCAAATATAACTCTGGAAATTAAATGTGATTATCATTTTTCGTATTCTTCACGTAATTATTGAGAAGTGTTTGGGACAATGTAACAAAGCGAATTTAGAATGAACTTATTTCACATAAAATTAATTTTTGTTCATATCTCTTCAAAAAACAAGTTTACGATCAAAATATATTTCGAAATACAGCACATATAAACGATAATTGAATTTAATGGGTCAGTTCTTTCAATTATGGGTATCTAATAGTAATTTAACTGTTCCATCTGCTTGTGAATGTTTATCGAACTGATTCAGATCGTTTCTCTCAAACAAAACTATTGTTGGAATGAAACTTTCCGGTATGGCCCTCATCTAGAAAAGCTTACGCTGCTCATATTTCAGAAAACTAAAACAATTAGAATATTCTTCAATTTTTTAGATGAATAATTGCTTCTACTCGATGGAATACAAAACGTTTTTAACATTTTTCAAAGCAGATGGGTTCAATTCATAGGTTAGAGACACTTACAAAAAGGCGAAAGTAGTCATCCCAAGAAAAATTCACTAACAACATTACCACAAACACTTTCACTGTTTACAACACCCAAACAATCAAAAAAGGTAACTATAAATTCACTAATTTTTAACATTTACTACCAAAATCAACAATAGAAACTCAATTTTTTGCCACAAGATGTTTACTAGCGCTTACGCTTGCGCCTGTAACACATCTATCCATAAAGACTACTTTAGAACGCTGTGCTTGTAATATTATGTTGGGAGGGTATTATCTCTCTACACTGTTGCCGCCCTTGGCTAGGACCGGGCCCGGAGGTTTAGAAGGTCGTGGTAGTACAGCATGTGGTAGTACCAGGTGGAATCGCATCAAAATGAACAAAGACGGCCGGGAAGATTATGGCGTCTGTTTTTTGTGATTCCAGACTATTTGTGTTGAAGTTTCGATAGTGAAATGGTTCGAAAAATGGACTGATTCTAATATTTGACCGTTAAGTTCACAAAAGGATCGAATTCTCGAGAACACTTCACAGAATGAGAAGAGATGAACTTGTCGATCGTAGACTCACCTCACGATCCTGAGCGGTACTCGCCAGGAGAAGAAGTTCTTCCGTTTCTTCAGAAAAAGGCCCTTTCAAACGGATCCTCAAAGTAGTCAATTTTGTTTCTTGCTGTGTTTATTCATTGTGATGATATGCACTGAAAAGTCTCAGTGATCACAACACGATTTAATGTTCTTAATGAAACAATTGCCGACACGGACATAAAACAATTACTTAATTCGGAAAAGTCACATATGGTGAATGAGACATATTCACGCATGATTGGCAATATTTATCAAATTCGAAGGAAATTTGAGATAGATGAAGAGGTCAAATGGAAAACAGGGGTATATTTTGGGGACTTCGACAAATGTTACTATTCAAAAGGCATCGAAATATTGGAAAATCGTTGTACTAAATATATCCAGCTGAATCGGGCTATGTTGAATAAATAATAATTTTGACAAATATCGTGTGTTTTCTTTGTAAGGCTTACTATATATTGTACGCCCTAGGATATGACCCAATCGGAATTTGGCATTCAGAAGGAGAAAAAATGACTCCGAAACTAGTATAAAATTTGTTAGGCTCAGCAATAAGGAAATACATATAAACGACAATGTTTTGGCTGAGAAATGTGAAACAACAAATTTCCGGTCACTGTAATTCTAGAACGAAATGAATTAATTAGCGACTTGAATTTTATCCTGTAAAAACGTTAATCGATTGTGAGAATCAAGCTTCCATAAAAAGCACACTCGAAAAAGACTAAATCCGGCTCATATCTTCGTAATTAAAAACCCTGCTCAACAGGAGAGCTTGCTCCTATTTTTTTAAAAAGTGTATAATGTTTTGATTTTATAGCGCTATCATCATTAAAAGCGAAGATTTACTTTGTTTTTACTAGTTTTTTTTTCGAAATTTTCGCTTATAACTCTAATACAAAAAAAGATTTGTACAAAATATTATGTTCTTATATAAAAGCATTGTATCTTAATTTTTATGATTTACAGAAAGTTCTAAATTCAATCTTCTTGAAATTTGTTTGCGAGAGATATATTAGTGCCATCTTTCATAATATTTAATAACTACCTGTGAACCACAACCGTCAATGATGTCTGCGCACTGAAAAGTTTTATCGAAATCCATTCAGTAGTTTTTACGTGAAAAATCGTGCAATACATACTCATGTGTAACTCGAGCGATTTTGACAGCGCAGACAGAAAGGCTGGCAGATGGTAGAGTTTTCCAACTTACTTGACATTTATCTTCATACCTTAGACCATTTACACTTTCTCTTCATAAAATATAGTCTAAGTGTGATTCTGATGTATTTATTTATTTATTTATTCTTTTGAATTGAGAGCTAACAAAATACAATATATGAAACAAAAAAGTCCCTAGCTGAGGTTGGTGCAAAACGGGGTACCATACTATTTTGGCGTATGATACCAGAGCACAGGGAGAAACCTCAGTAGAAAAAACCCTGTCTCGCCGTTTTTACAAAATTGAAAATTAAAACTATTCGAATAAATACCTTCAATATTCAGATACAAAATACGTAATTCATGCTCTTGGGCCAGGAGGGTGTTTTAAACCAGGTCTGGCATTCCAAGTGATGATTTTTCGAATCTCCTGTTCTTCTAAGACCGCTACAGGACCCTATTGAAGGGTAATCATCTCCCATAGATTCAAATAGTGGTATTTTATCCTAAATATCGAATTCAATTTCGGAATAATGATAAAAAACGTGTGACAAACTTATGTATAACCTATATTATTGTAAAACATTGAAATCCATTCAGTAGTTGTATGTGTTATGGTAACAAACATCCGTCCATATTCACAAAGTTTCACATTTTTAATTTAGGTAGGAATATTTATCTATTTAATATTGATTATTCGCTTCGACCTCATGGTCATTTGCGGTCTATTCACAGTATATTTTACATGACACTCACAAAGCTCAGGAGACAAGCAAAGAAAATGGGAACTCGTATATGCAGCTATCTACATATATCTTGACACTAATCGATCTAAAGAATTGTACAGTATTAAGTGCTTTTGATCGGCTGATGCTCATATCATGGCTCCTTAAGGGCCCCACTCACTTCATTCTTCTCCGCCGTTTTTAACCGACGGTTAAAAACGTTGGAAGGAAGAACGTTGTCGGTAAAGTCCACCCACTTCAGTTTTGTTTCGCGCACTTTCGCGGCAGTTAATCACGATGGAGCGTTTAAGTGTCTGTTAGCAGTGACGGCGGCTGTTGCAGTGAAAAAAAGTATTCCGCTGGCTTTACTTTCCATAAGCACTGAAATGACCTGTACACTTCAATACGTTTCAACAAAAAGTCCCCATTGTTTTCAAACAGATAAGACTCAGCAGTAAACAATTAAAAAAGTTATGTTTATCGCCACCAGACCTGTAGCCACTGTCTCTGAAATATGCGCGACCGATTTAACTGTTTACGCCACACACCTCTTGTTCAACCGAACCGTTGGAACGTTAACGGACGAAAATCAGGCCTCGTCTGAAATTTTGAACGACGGGTAAAAACGCCGGTTTTAGCCCATACAATTCGTTTTTGTGGCAGTTTTAACCGACCGTTTTTAACCGTCGGTTAAAAACGGCGGATAAGAACGAAGTGAGTGGGGCCCATTACATTTCGGATTTAACAAAAAAAATTTCAAGAGGAAATAATTTTTGCAGAAAATTATCTTAACAAGTCGAAAAGTTCAAATTGTCAAAATACCTAATCGTGGTGAAATTTCCTGAACAATAAAAATTTCTTCATTCAGTACTTGCAGTGATTTTAAAATATAATGCAATGGTACGAACATTCGGAAGTAGATACGAAATTCGAGGACTTTAACCCTTTCGTGGCGGGAACCTCTAAAACGCGCAAATCGCGTTAAAAAAACTTAATGAAGCCGATTTAGAAGAATATTGCTTAGTCTCAAAAGAAGGCAACCGCTTAAAAGCGCGGATACTCAAAGGAACTCCAAGGATCCGAAAATCCCGACTTCAGAAAATAGCCCCGTTTCGAAAGGGTTAAGCAAGATCATTTTTTATTAGATGAAATAATTCATTGATGATGCAATTAATAGAAAGGGGCAGTCTGGTCACTATGCTAAAAATGATTCTCATCATGACCCTCGTACAATGAACACACCAGAAACTAATTCAGTACAGCCTTAATACAGAATTTTATTATTGTCGTCCTAATGAAAGTACAAAAGTCCACGACTGTATTGAATGAAAACAATCATCAATTTGAAAATAGTTTACCGTCATAAAACAACTAACCTGAATTTAGTAAGGAAAAGTTTCCTTCCTGCCATGTTCATTAAAATGGAAAGAATGCAGTTTCCTCTATTTGCTCTGAGCTCTGATATGTTCCATGATAAACAGAGAAACAAATGAGCAAATGTTAACATAACTATATATATTTGTCTGACAGACGTATCCAGTCCCGATACGTTTCTAAGGCGACCTAAGACCCATATAATCCGGCAGTTTTTCAGGTGTATATATGCAAAAAATGGACTTATTGCAAATATAACTCACTAGGCATACTGAGAGGGGAAAGGATTCTTTTCATTTAAAAAAGTCGTATAATCAAAATTACTTTTCGGTCCCGAAACATTACGCCAACTTTCCAATCCCACTTATACAGTATCGGTATATACGACCAACCTTTTCGATCCAAGCGGTGTTGCCAGGTTGCCGGGACCGGTCGCTACAATTTCAGTGTATAAAAGGGATCAAAAGAGTAGGTGCCATAAAAGAATTTGTATATGTAATGATGAGTCGACGAAAAGATTAAATATCCTTCGGAAGGGAACAACTGCCTGACCGTGAAGATGAAATTTCTCATTTTCATTCGCTGAATCAATATTTCATTTTCATTTGTCTTTTACCGACTAAACTTCATACAATGACTGATCCTGGATTCCGAGGTCTTAAAATTTTCTTATTTTCGGCAATCGACATTGATAGATTTTTCTCAACTCACTGTATGGTATCAAAACTTTCAAAAAGAACCCAAATTTAAAAATCCATTTACTCTGGTCGTAGAAGGTTCTTTGTGTTGCAAAATTTTTTTGTACTGAGAAAGTTTTATTTATCGAAATTTCATGTTTTCACAATGAGCTGAATGTTCATTCATAAGGAGACGTAATTGTTCGAATGAAAACACATTTCTCAATGATCTTGAAACGAACCCTTTAGTTAGACAATTGAAGCAAAATGATAAGGAGTGAATCAATCAAGTGCGTCGCCAGGTTTTTTCCTGGATATTAAAATTTTTGGGGAGTTATAAAATTGGCAATGACAAAAATGGTTCGGAACTATGATAGAAGAAATTAATATTATATTGAAAATTTTATTCATCTGTTAAATTCGACAGACAACAATGTTCCGACTGATTTTTCTTGTTGTTTTAGCCAATGAGCATACAATTAGGCGATAATTTTGCATTAGTGCAAATTACCGATAATTCGCACTTGTGCAAAATTATCAGGTCCTTTAAAATAAATGCAGACGTAATTATGAACGTTTATTACCTATTAGAGTAACGGCAATGTGACAGCAACTTACAGCGACACAATACGATTTGATGGATTCACAAAATTTTCTTAATAAATTTGACTCTTGCAATGAAAATGAATCGATTTTTGTCAAATCTGCTCTCATGCAAGTTAAACTGTAAAAGGCACTCGAGCGCTTCGCGCACTCGTGCTCTTTATCAACTTAACTTGCATTCGAGCATATTTCCCAAAATTTTCGATAATTTTCATTGCACTGGTTAAATTACAACTGAAAACATGGTTTGAAAGGAATGTGAAATTTCCTATAGTATTATACAGGGTGCTTCATTGGAAAGGGAAATACATCACAGGTGCATAGGTGGCACTAAGACGGTTCTAGAGATACCCCATTTATTGGGTCTCACTGTCTTCGTAGCCGAGAGAGAGAATTTTGCCCGTTTCTTCCTGACGCCATACCAGACGAACCACACGGTATATTTTCTTCATATTTGGCAAATATTATGTTCCTAATTGAGAGCCCAAACATATCATGCAATAACCGCCTCGAAAAACCAGGTCCGGGTTAACAAAAAATTATGAATCGTTTGAATACTCGAAATAATACCCTGTACATCGGAAATTTGAAAATCTGTTTTAATATTCGAAAACACCACTAAAAACTAAACTGAGACGTATACTTCAAGTTTTCGCGCAGAAAGTTTTACTGCGCAAATTTTCAAGGTAAAAGTTAAGTTTTTAGGAACTCAGATACCCGAAAGTGGTTTGAAATGTCTTTAACAATGAATTATCAACAATATTGAATCCATAAATTATTTAAACATTACTTTGTATAGCTATTATTACAACTAGGGAAATATGAATAGTATATTTCCCGAGGTTGTCCTAGTTACATCCCGAGGGCGAAGCCCGAGGGATGTATAAGGCAACCGTGGGAAATATATTCATATTTCCCGTGTTGTAATCAATAGTTTTTTTCTGATCGATACAATATCGTTCTTGAAATGGAAAAATCAATATTATATTGTAAATTATTGATTCAATTGGATTTTTAACGTTGCTATGGGCCGTGTTTGTGAGAATCATGGTTGACTGGTTTTATTTTGACGTCTTGTCAGAAATAAAAATTTTTAATTATTATGTCGAACTACGTCGATACCCAAGGGGCAAAAGCCCGTGAATTTTTGATTCCGGCCAAATCTAAAGCTGCTCATAGTGAAGAGTATGAAGGCTTTCAGTAGTGGAAAATAAAAAGTTTGGTGGACGGTGTCATCGAAAATATTTTGCTAGCATTTTTGAAGATTTGGTATGTTGCTCTGATTCTTGTTCTTTTCAATGTATGCTTAATTTATTCGATCTCCTGTTGCAGGAATATTCACCGAACACGCTATGGCCAAAATTATTTATGTTAAGATCCATGCTACATTTGAAGGAAGAAACAAATGTCGAATTATTCGATGAAGTGGAAGTATTTGTTAAGAACAAAAATAAAGGATCCGTTCCCAAAAAATCAGCAGTGTTGTCCCGAAAGCAGATCAAGAAATTTTTGATAGAAGCACCAAATGATCTTTTTTCAGATGTATATGTTGCATAATATACTATTTTGAGTAAAATATGACTTGACGTTTCATATTTCCCTTGGGACAATAAGACTTGACGTTTCATATTTCCCTTGGGATATATGAGTGTGTTATGACATATCGTAACTAAGGCGATATTGCTCATTATTGATTCGATCAGAAAAAAATTCATTTCCACATTGGTTTTCCTTTTTATAGCTGTATACTTGAAAATCCAGGTCCGGGTTAACGAAAATTATGAATCGTTTGAATCCTCGAAAAAACACCCTGTACATCGGAATTTTGAAAATCTGTTTTAAAATTCGAAAATACCACTAAAACTGAACTGAGACGTACACTTCAATTTTTCGCGCAGATAGTTTCAATGCACAAATTTTCAACGTAAAAGTGAAGTTTTTAAGAACTTGGATACCTGAAAGTGGTTTGAAGTGACTTTTAACAATGAATTATCGACAATATTGAATCCATAATTATTTCAACATTACTTTGTAATTCATTTCCACATTAGTTCTCATTTATTGAGAAGTGAGTTGCATTATAACGTATAATAATTATGGATTTCAATATTTTGATAATTCATTGTTAAAAGTCACTTCAAACCACTTTCAGGTATCCAAGTTCTTAAAAACTTCACTTTTACGTTGAAAATTTGTGAATTGAAACTATCTGCGCGAAAATTTGAAGTGTACGTCTCAGTTCAGTTTTTAGTGGTATTTTCGAATTTTAAAACAGATTTTCAAAATTCCGATGTACAGGGTGTTTTTTCGAGGATTCAAACGATTCATAATTTTCATTAAACCGGACCTGGATTTTCAAGTATACAGCTATAAAAAGGAAAACCAATGTGAAAATGAATTACAGAGTAATGTTGAAATAATTATGGATTCAATATTGTTGATAATTCATTGTTAAAGTCACTTCAAACCACTTTCGGGTATCCAAGTTCATAAAAACTTCACTTTTACGTTGAAAATTTGTGCAGTAAAACTTTCTGCGCGAAAATTTGAAGTATACGTCTCAGTTTAGTTTTTAGTGGTGTTTTCGAATATTAAAATAGATCTTCAAAATTCCGATGTACAGGGTGTTGTTTCGAGTATTCAAACGATTCATAATTTTTTGTCAACCCGGACCTGGATTTTCGAGGTGGTCATTGCATGATATGTTTGGCTCTCAATTAGGAACATATTTGACATATATGAAGAAAATATACCGGGTGGTTCGTCTGGTACGGCCTCAGGAAGAAACGGGCAAAATTCATAAAACTTTAAACTTCGTAGATAACGGCACGTAAAATTATTGAAACATAGATAAATTGAAAATAGTTAGGTTAGCCTTCTTAAAGGCAAAGAATTTTTTGTTTGTCATTTTTTTTCTATCTTAAAATCACTTGACTTCACAGTCGCCAAAAATATTGGGTGTTTCCATCACTCGGAGAAACTTGCATTGAGGCCCTGATGTAGTGCCACTGCTAACATCTCAAAGTGTGAAGATGAAGTAATCAGTACTTTCAGCATGCGATCTGTGATTATTGAACTTCTCATTAGAACAACAAAGCATCCACTTAACATTACAATAGGTACAGAATCAACTCGTCAAAATGAGAGAAAAAAAACTTCCACTAACCCGACATGAAAATGTGTTTTAAGAGTTTTTTGAAGCTTACAAAACTATCGGAGATAATGTCTATGCCATTATTTGATTGGAGACTGTTATAAGCAGCCTGACGGCGTCGCATCGGGGAGTGCTGTCCCGTATTCGTTCTACGAAACCTGACCTCGAAGATTATAGTATTCACACTACACAAGATAGTCAAGTGAAGTTTGGCATAAATGTTATAATTTATAGTTCTCACCATGTGACATAAGAATTTCGATTGCAAATCTACAGAATGATATATTTTCTGGAACGCTGTCCCCTGTTTACCTTCAGAAAATGTTAATTTGAAAAAAATGTAGAGAACAGCCTGGTTTTTCCACAAAATTCTTTAATAACTGTTAGTTTTATTATATCTGTTATCGATTTCTGAAAAAAAAATTCAAAAAAATCCTCAGAAAAAATCAAAATTGTTATGAAAAATCCAGGCAATAAGCGGATGTACTGTTCGTAAATGATAATGGGAGATGATTCCCATTACCCGCACTGCAGTGACCCTTATTACCCGATCGTACTGAATGTGAAAAAAAAATTAAAAAAAAATTAATTTGGCAATAAAATACAAGAGGTATTTTTCAAATCAATAATATAAGGTTACCGGTGAACCTTCAGTTCATGTTCATATCAAAAGTATTTAATGACAATATACGAGTCTATTCGGAATATTCGCTGAGAATTTCACCCGACGGCGCCGGCGGTTGTCTATACCGGGATCGTATAAGTCCTCGAATAGTGAATTCGCGGTGTATGAATTAGAAAGAGAACAAATACAACTATAACGCTCTCAACAAGCAGCGTTGCCATATTTAGGGACTCATTGCGTTGGTCTACTATACGAATTATATACATCGAGCTCATGTCGACCGAAGCGCCCTCACACTGGCCACTCCCTGAAACTTTATGTATATAATCACGTGTATAACCGACTTTTCAGACCCGGCTCAAAATTCACCCCTAGCATCCCTTCATCCCCCTCAACACGATTCTAAGGTCAAACGTTACCAGACCCGGAGTCGGGTCTGGACACGTCACTTTTGGGTTTGAAAGTCGGTCGAGTATACCGATTTGGGTCTGTGTAGGCGGTCGAACAAATCTATTACTTTATATTATTACACATAAATCCACTGTAAACTTCTACACGTGGGCCGTGGCCTACTTATTCAAGAAGTTTCATACCTAGTCTATGTAGTGCCTTTCCACTCGCATAGTGGAATTTCATTTGGCGAGTTACAGGGATCCTATTAAGTGAAACGGACACAAGGGCTACCAAATAGGGATGAGTATACTCGGGAGTTCTGTTTGAGAAAATTGAAATTCGCTCGTTTCCTCCAAAAACCATCTTCATAAAAGGAAGGTAATCAAACTACAAATTTGTTTTATCACCAATGCTGTGTGTTACATAAAGGTAACAGAGTTCATTCAATACTTGTTCACAGAGTTTGAGACATACCAACACCATAAAAAGATGTTGTCTCCATTTTATAATCGAAGCGTCAATATGATTATAGTTGTTGATTTGGGTATACTTCTTATATGTATAAAATTCAAATGAAATACTTTTTGTGATCAATGACGAAGTTTTAGCTATAATTATTGCCATCATCAGACTTAACAACAAAGAACAAACAAGCACTGTTTCGAGACACAACAGTAGATCAAATAACGGAAAGTCATTCATTACATAAGTTGATTTGAAAATGACCTCTGAAATAAAAAAGAATTCACCTACTTGAAAGGGGTAATATTTACCCCTTTCTTCATCTTATTAATTTCATCCCAAACTAGCTCATTTATGAAAAAACCTTAGCGAATACAATTACCAACTATTCAAGAAATAAATTTCATCCAACAAATGTGAAAATTAAACCCTATATTTTTAAATTAGTAGGAATGCAGAACCATGAAATAAAGATTTCGAATTATCATTCTTAATTACGGAGAGGTTAACTTTGAATGTTTTAATTTTTATCAAAGCTTTGTTGAACTAACTTGAGATAAAAAAAACGGAACATATCAGTTTAAATATTCGAAAGAACTTGAATGTGCCAGCTTAATTCTTTAGCGACTATCAATCTAGTAACTACCCCATAAAAACATTAAACTACTGTTACATAGGTATTACATAAAATCCAATGCTGAGGTATTTCGGTATCGAGTTAATCAATCATTAGGAAATAATGTCGTTCAGTTCCTTGTGATAAATGTTTTCAGCTACATCAATCTCCTTAGATAAGACGCTCAGGTGGAAGAGATCAAATTCAGTCAACTGCTCGCTAACTTGATATTCTGGTTACAACTTCTTGATTAATAGATTGTTACATCGTTGCGGTGTATACCTATCACGAATCAATGGCACAACATGTGAATGAAGAATATACAGGGTTTTCCTTTTAAGTTGGCCTATTAGACGTTTTAGGAGAACTAGTGAATATTTCGTTCTGAAATCTTAGGTGCAGCCCTGAGGGTGAAGGAACTCTTCGCCTAAAATATTTTCAAGTCGACAGTGTTGCCACGTCTATCTCAAACGCATATCTACTTTCTTATTTCAAATGGAACTACCTATATTTTCATTTATGTATCCATTCAATACCAAATTCGTAGTATAATCCACTAAAAAAAAATTCTTTGCTATGCACTGTTGCCAAGTTATTCACAAATTCCTGAAACTTTTGACACTTGCATTGCCAGTTTGGAAATGCAATATCTCGATTATTTTCTATGCGAACGGAACCAAACTCAGCAGTCTCATAGTAGAGACTATGCATTCATGTGGTATATTCAGTATTTTGATACATCGTAAGGTTTTTCAAAGATATTGCTCCGAAAATGTGAAACTCAAAATTGAAATATTTCGAGATTTTCAAATGGCAACCCCATATTTATTTTGCAGCATTCGATTCGAAATGAAAAATGAGTGGCAGTCTTTTTTCACACTAATCATTTATTTTGGATAGTTTTCGAATGAGAATACTGAAATTTTTCAGTATTTATAGTTCATGATCTATGGTCCCGTTTACGATGAGATGGTTCTATGACTATGGCGTGAATTGTTGAAGTAGATTCTATGGTTGAAATCATAAAAAGTATTAGATAATCATGGATGTCATAGAAAAAAAATTACCCATATTATTCAAACACGGTTCGGGTTGTTTCACAATTCACGGGGAATGCCAATAAATTATTGAAAGGATCTGTAAGACCTTTAACAATCGTTATTCACATTTTGCACGAATGACTGGAAAGAAATTCCGAAAATTGTTTAGGCTTTCTGTAATCCTGGTGCCATGTTCATGACTCAACAATAGGATTCATTGCGATAATTCACTTTATAATCACACAGCATTATATCCACTGAACATGACTTTAAATACTGAAACATTTCAGTATTTTCTTCTCATTTGAAAACTGCCCAAAATAAATAATAAGTGAACATAAGGCCAGAACTACAGAAAGCCTAAACAATTTTCGGAATTTCTTTCCAGCCATTCGTGCTGAATAACGATTGTTAAAGGTCCTACATAATATGGGTAAACTTTTTTCTATGACATCCATGATTATTGAATACTTTTTATGATTTCAACCATAGAATCTACTTCAACATTTCACGCCATAGTCATAGAACCATCTCATCGTAAACGGGACCATAGATCATGAACTATAAATACTGAAAATTTTCAGTATTTTTCATCTCATTCGAAAACTATCCAAAATAAATAATGAGTGTGAGAAAAGACTTCCATTCATTCTTCATTTCGAATGGAATGCTGTAAAATAAATATGGGGTTGCCATTTGAAAATCTCGAAATATTTCAATTTTGAGTTTCACATTTTCGGAGCAATATCTTCGAAAAACCTTACGATGTATCGAAATACTGAATATACTACATGAATGCATGGAGTCTCTACTATGAGACTGCTAAGTTTGGTTCCTTTCGCATAGAAAATAATCGAGATATTGCATTTCCAAACTGGCAATGCAAGTGTCAAAAGTTTCAGGAATTTGTGAATAAGTTGGCAACAGTGCATAGCAGAGAATTTTTTTTTAGTGGATGAAAATATAGGTAGTTCCATTTGAAATAAGAAAGAAGATATGCGTTTGAGATAGACGTGGCAACACTGTCGACTTGAAAATATTTTAGGCGAAGAGTTCCTCTACCCTCAAGGCTGCACCTAAAATTTCAGAACGAAATATTCACTAGTTCTCCTAAAACGTCTAATAGGCCAACTTAAAAGGAAAACCCTGTATATTTGTATCGAAATGTGAAATTTTTTTTGAGACCTCTCAATAGTCCCATAAACATCCTTTTATAAGGTTATAATAATTATTTTTGTATACGAAGGATTGATTCATCATCTCGAGTGAGATCGAACTGTATTTGGATTTTGTTCATTATTCTGTTATTAGGTAGAGGTCAATGAAATATCTCATCTGTCGAACAATGTAGAATGTATGTATTATGAGTATAAGAAAACTAGGACACCAAACATTTCTAAGTTCGACAATGAGGCACAGGAATGAAAACCTTAGCAAAAAATACGAGTTTTTGTTTATAAGAATTAAAATTATGATGTTAGTATTGAATATTAGTTCTTTCTCTTCGATTTTTTGATTTAATTGATATACAGGGTGTCCCAGCTAAGATGGCAAACATTTCAATAGATAGATAGATAGAAAATACCTAGAAGATTCCGATAAACTCTCATATGTATTATCGCAGTATCACGGAGTAGTAGATTCTGAGATACAGGGTGTTTTTTGAATTTGAATGGAAATTAAAACCATTGTATCCTCTGAACGGAATCACCGATTTATCCGAAATTTGCAATGAAGACAGCTTTCAGCAGGTTTTAGAACTAACTTCACTTTTTTTGACATCACGTAAACTATAACATTCATCCATTCAATTCGCCAAATAATATTTTCTAGCACTATACGCTTAGTTTTCGTTTGTTCATTCATCAATAAAATTTGATTTTCGGAAATATTTTTGACTCCGTTCGCAATTTTCCATTGCGTTTTAGTGGTTTAGGAATACGCTTCAAAACACATTTTTTTCTAATTCAAAATTATTTTTAATTTTCACCAATGCCGTCCAGACAGACTTCTGTCCGAATGAGTTTAGTGAAAAGCAGGTATGCCAATGCTTTTTTTCGAATTTGAGATTTTTTCCAGAATCAATACATAATTCAAAGTGAGAATGGTACCTTGAGTTTTTCAGCTGCGAGCTTAGACAATGAATGAAATGCTATTTCATCCAGAAGAAATATGAAATTCTTCATTTTATTTTTTATCTAGAAAAATATTCATCGCAGGTAAAAAACTCAATTTGATATTTTCACTCTCTATTATGTGTTGATTACGAAAATGATTTTAAGTTTGAAAAAAAGCATTGGCGTACCAATTTTTTCACTAAATTTATTCGGACAGAAGTTTGTACGGACGCCACTGGTGAAAATAAAATTATTTTGGATAAGAAAAATTGTGTTTCGATGCGTACTCATAAGGAACCAAAACACAGAAGAAAATCGTGAACGATGTTGAAATAATTTTCGAAAAACGAATTTTTTCTTTAAATTTCAACACCCTGTATCTCAGAATCAATGCGTCTGAGACACATAGTCCATAGGAACTTTCTGTCAAAAAATCATCTGAGGATTAATATTCCGGATTTACGGTACCTTATTAGAATCAAACGAAAAATAAGCGGTTCTCATTATCTGTTCTCAGTCCTCGGCAACCTGGACGGAGCTATAAAATATTATTTGGCAAATTTAATGAGTGAACGTAACAGATTACGCAAATAACAAAGAAATTATGAAATTTATCATACGGGGTTTTTTCGCGAACTCTTCATAATTGTCCAAATGTATGTAATACGATCCATCAAATCGACAAATCGAATGATATTTGATAGCAGTTTTCTGGATCCTCATGAAAGCTTCTTCATTCCGAATTTCGGATGAATGTGGTATTTCGTTCAGGAGATACAGTGGTTTAGTTCCCATTCAAATTTAAAAAAACACCCTCTATCTAGAACTCCTAGATACTTCACATGTGGATTTTTTGGAATCCTTCAGGTATTTTCTATCTCCCATCGAAATGTTTTCCATCTTATCCGAGACACTCTGTATTTTCAAATTTTGTATTTGATCGAAGTAGTCTGTCTATTCGTGGGAAATTGAAATGTGATTTTGATTTTCATGAAGTCTTTCATTTCTTCAATGGGCATGGGCATCACGAATATTTTTTTCCTTTCCAAGGGATAATAGATATCGAAAATATTATTTCATTCACTTTGACAGCACACTTTGTTTCTTCTGAATATTTATGGGGTATAGGAATAATATTAGAAATATTATTATTATTTGAATTGGGAACTGCGACCATGTAGGTTGTTTTTTCTCCACCAGACTTATTCAAGTAAGCCCAGGGAGGTCATCGATGGCTTTGATAAAGCCGACAACCTTGGCCTTGGCCATTACCTCTTGGCTGTCCAGGACCGCTTTGCCAATATGTATTGTTCTTAGGCCAGTCAACTCTGGACACTTGCATACCACGTATTCAGCTGTTTCTGCTTCCGTTCCACAAAGTCTTCAAATATCAGCTCAGCTGGTGACAGCTTCATGAGCTTTCTGGTATAGGTAGGTGAAATCATCATGAATGTTTAGGACTGACTAAGCTCAGAACCGTTTCTCCAGATACAAATTTGGAAATTTTATGTTCTGCAATTCGTTCGAGGAAACTTCAATTGAGAAAAACTAAAATTGAAAGTCACTACATTTTTGACTGAAAGTGACACTGATCTTTTTATTCTATATAGCACCATGTGTATTTTCCGCAATTTTTGATTCGACGAAAAAAAGCGTCAATTGAAATTTCAAATTAAAAGAATTGCAGTGGACTACAGTATTTTGTATGATCTTGATTTGACTTCAATAATGATTCATAATCCATGGATACGTGTGAATTGTGAATACATTATTTTTTGTAACTGTGACAGTTCTCAATAGTTGCGAGCGTGTCGAGTAACTAACATGCAATAATGAAAATCCTTGAAA
Source organism: Propylea japonica (assembly GCA_013421045.1). Classification (NCBI taxonomy): domain Eukaryota; kingdom Metazoa; phylum Arthropoda; class Insecta; order Coleoptera; family Coccinellidae; genus Propylea; species Propylea japonica. Next base: position 6,160,064 of record CM024245.1, on the reverse strand, counting down.
ATAAAATTTTAATTGACGTTCTCCTCATCGAATCAAAAGTCAAATACAAATATATAGTGAATATATACAATATACTAGGTATATGAAATAAAAAAAATAGAGTCACTTCCAGTCAAACCATGATTTTCAATTTTCCATTATCTCAAATGAAGGTTTCTTGAATGAATTGCAACACATGAAAATTTCAAATTCATATCTATTGAAATGGCTAAAATAAATTCATTGAAACAGACTCACTGGAACATTCGATATTTTGTTTGGGTTCAGAATAAATTAAGAAATTGGAGCGGTTTTTCTTCATTACGTTCTCAACTTCATTCATTAGTTACCCATCTATTCGTGTTCCTTACAAACTGAAAACAATCTTCCGTTCATGATTACCTAGCCAATCTGAATCTGCTCTTACTATTTCGTCGTTAGAATATACATCGATGATTAGATTCAATCCAATTTGCGTTCTTCCTGGAAAGCATCATTAGTTTCGAATTACATTTGAATGCTTAATTTATCGGAAAATGATTGAGGGTAATGAATGGGGGCACAATTCGAACGGGTCAGCAGGATCGTTAGGCAGGAATTGAGATCATATTTGTCGCACAACAGGTATGTCGCAAACAAGGGTGAGTATATTAAGCAAATTTCCATTTTTGATCGCTTCTGTTTGGGTGTAGTAATTTCGTCGGAAATCTGAAATCATCAAGGTCATGAAGGTTTTTGCTGATTATAGGATAATTCGAAAATACTCAGGCGTTCAATATACCAGGTGTCCCAGTATGTCTGATATATTGAATTGTCTCAGTCATTTCGAATACTTATTCGATACTAATTCATGTTTTTGCAATTCTTTCGAAGAACATTCATTGAAAGTCACTTCCGGTTTGACAAATTTGTTCATTTCATTTTGCAACATGTATATTGCATTTTTGACAATTTTTGATTTCTACTCAAAATTATCTCTAGAACGGTGTATCACACATTGTATTTTACCTACTTTCTTAACTTATTTAATTTTCACGGTTATTCATTATTCCATGAATGGCGCGCACAAACTATAAAGCACTATCAAAGTTGCAAAAATGATGTATTCACATTTTTCCATGGATTAACAATTTTTATTGAAGTCATAATGAAAATTACATTAAATATCGTGGCCTACTGCAACTGTTCCAATTCGAAATTTCAATCGACGTCAAAAGTAAAATACAAAATGTAATACATCGTTGAAAAGGTACTTTCGAGTAGAAATGAAAAATTCCAAAAAATATACAAAGTACTCCATGAAATAAGAAAATCAGTGTTACTTTCGGTCACACCGGTGACTTCCAATTTTCATATTTCTCAATAGAAGGTTCCCTGAACGAATGGAATTTTTAAATTTGTATATAATCCATTTGAAATAATCCATTGAAACAGACTTACTGGAACAACCGGTAAAGTGAGCTTAAGAAAGAAAACGAACGATTTTTGTCAAAGTTATTATTTATTTTTCAACATAATCCCCTTTTAGCAGGATACACTCACTCCATGATTTTCCAAAATTGCGATGTCTTCTGAATACTAGGATTTGTCGAAGTCCCCAAAATATGCTTCAGTTTTTCATTTGAACTCGTCGTCCGTCTCAACTTTCTTTCCCGGGGGCCATCTCCAGTGGCGTAACTAACGCCAATGCAACCAATGCGGTGCATTGGGGCGCAGGCCTTCAGGGGGCGCAGGGCCTTAGGGGGGCGCAAAAAAGAACGTACCTACGAAACCCGCCATTGTGTTTGGTATTCTGATTTCCGTAGAACAACCAGCAATGCAAAATTTTCCCCTTTGCTCACACTCTCACAGATAAGAAATCTAACGTCGGCAAACATCAAAGATTTCTTTGGTGTTTGCCGACGGGAGTCGGGATCCCAGAAAATGCATTATCGCGTTCTCATCACAAGAATAGATTGTCAGTCGATCGCACGGTACAGAACGAATTTTGTCGGTGTATTAGTTATACAATTGAAATTGGACCGTCTATTTGTGCGTTTTAGTAGATTTCGTTATGATATATTGAACAAAATGGACGGAAATAAAAGACCTAGTGGTGCCGAGTTCCGAAAAAATAAAAAACAAGAAGATGAAAAAGTGAAAAAATTCTACCAAAGATTGACACTCTTTTAAAAAAACGGGATTTTGCTGATACTTCTAAAAGTCAATCACGTGACGATGGTGTTGGTGAGAGAGAATGTGGGGGTAAAACATCCATGTCAGAAGAGATCTTCGCATCGAATTTTCTTGCCGATAACCAAAATTCAGAAGTCCACCAAAACGTGAATAAGCCTGCTGATTTAAATATTACATATATCGCTCCTTCTACATCAGCAACCGGCTTAAGTAGTACAGTACAAGAAAATACTGATGACATAGGTATAATCTGTAATGATGGTGGAGTAGTGAAAACAGACATAGCGCTTTTCTCAGAAGATATTATGAATAAAGATGAATTGAATTCTCGGATTTTGAACTCCGAACCGTGTAGATCTCAAGGGCCATTCCCTAAGGTCATCAAAACAAATAGATCCTTTTCAAAAGATTATTATTTTTTCGAAACAAAAACTGGTCAAAAAATTGAGCGCTTATGGCTTTGCTACTCCCCGTCTTTGAATGGTCACTTGACTCATGCTTTGGTCAATGAAGTAAGTTGCTTAAAAAATGTAGTCAAATGCGTAATCAAAAGTAAAAAATAAGCAAAATCAGCCAGTTGGCTGATTATCTATTGATTAGTAATAAGTTCATTGCATCAAGTGTGCCAAACCTATGTACAGCATTTATAATGTTTCTTACATTACCCGTAACTGTCGCAAGCAGTGAAAGGTCTTTCTCTAAACTGAAAATTATAAAGAATACTTAAGGAATGCTATGTCCAATATAAGACTGTGTGATCTCAGTTTAATTAGTATTGAACATGAAAGAGCTCGTTCTTTAGATGTAGAAAAGTTAGCAAGACGGTTCTTAGAAACAAAGAGCCGTAGGGGCTTTGTCAGGGAATAATAGGAATAAACGTACAGAGTTGGCAATATGAGCTGTGTTTAGTAAGTTAATGTTGTTTTCAATAAATTTTTTGAATATTTTTTTTTATAATTAACTTTGAAATTATTTTCCTTGAATAATCTTTCTCTAATTGGAAAGAGCTTGTACAATGTCGTGTGTAGTGAAATAGTATCCAGGAAGTGTGGAAGTACGGAGAAAATGTCGTTGTTAGTTTCGTTGGTGATCGTGGGGGGGGAGGGGGGTTAATGAGTCTACGAATAGGGGCGCACGGCAAATTCTTGCATTGGGGCGCAGGTCAGACTAGTTACGCCACTGGCCATCTCTTCAAGTTTTGAAACAGATAATAATCGCTTGCGGCTAAATCTGGAGAATACGGCGGATGAGGAAGCAATTTGAAGCGTAGTTTATGGATTTTTGCCATCATTTTTATTGATTTGCGAGCTGGTGCATTGTCTTGCAGAAAGATGTATTTTCCTTTCAGAAATGAATAGAATGGTTTTATTTATCCTGAAAGACATTTAAAAAAAATTAAACTGAAGAATGTCATTCAGATACTCCTCTACACTATAATAGCATTTCTGCGGCAATAGATTTTTTATTGTTTAATCTATTCAAAAATTTTAAGTCATTCGGCAATTTAATGTACAATTTTATACATTGGCACATGAGTGACTTCTCAAATTTGCTTGTGTTATGGTTAGGAACCGATAAAATATGCAGCATTCTGTAACCATAACTATGGAAACAGGACAATCTGGCAAAACTCTGTTCATTTTCCTTGGCATAAAGAAGGATTTTATAAATATAAATACATGGAAGCGATAATATTTCATGCTTTAAAAACAACTGTCTACCGAACCATCTGCTATTCAATACAAATATCATTCGCAAAATGCATTTTTGAGCCAAAAATATTCTGTGCAAATCGAAAGAAGCTCCCCAGATCTCAATGTTGTATGTCAAATGACTATATACCATACTAAAGCAGACTGATAATAAAGCATCGAGTGGCCGTTATTTTGCGATTTCGTATCTCAATCGTTCTAATAATGCAAAGTAATAGTCTCTATTGATTGTTTGAATCCCAAAAAACAGAGGATATTACCTTCCTAGTCGTAACCATTCTTTTGCCGATTCTTTTGATTCTGATATGTAGTGGTGGATCGATATGTCATGAGTTAGTTACTAATCGGCGCAAAAAATCAGTTCAATTACGGTTTGAAAGGTCCAAAGAAGTGTGAAGTTAGCAAATGCGTCAACCATCGTCGGTCTCAGCTATATCAAGCACTTTCACTTTCTGATCGTCCAATACAATATCGTGTATTTTTTCGACCATTTCCTTGGTAGACACCTCTTTTGGACGACCAGGTCGGTCTTCATCAAAAATGCTCGTACTGTCACGTCTGAATTCAGCTGTCCACCATTCAACTGTTGCAATCGAAGGCGAATCATAAACAGAATTCAGTTCAGATTTGATTTCATCATTCGTTGTTCCTTTCAAATGAAGGAACTTAATGAATGGCCGATATTCATCTATTCCATTTTTCGAAAAATCACTTAGGTGGTTCGCACACCCAAAACAAATAAATTCTTTAACAAAATGTTTGGAGGATGACCAATGTCAAAAATAAATTCTGTGTTTCGTTTGTGACTTCACTATTATATTCAACGGCTTTACCTCGGCGTCCATTCAGCTTGTAATTAATCTCGTGAGAAAGTTGATTCGGATATTACCAAATTCATTATTTCAGTATGAGTATGCTAATATTAAATTTTGCACAAAGTTAGATGGAACGAGCTCCGAATTTTCGGTAGCAATACAACTAGTAATTTAACTTCAGGAATAAGTGTGTGGATTTATTGCAGAACGCTGTTGGGAGGATTACACATCTGGATCCTATTTTCAATTTTCCTACTTGCTTTTAAATATAATCATAGAGTAGTATTTTTCAAACATCCCTAAAGATTTCTTCAATCTTTCATCTAACAAAATTTCAAATTATAGCACCTGTGATTGTCACAATTCATGGAAATAAACGATGGATATTTTCTACCAGACTTGTAGCGTTCTACACGTTGTTTGTGTCTGCCTGTATATATTTCCCCGATAATTGCCGGCGCTGCATATGTTCGGTTTATGCGTGTGAATCTTATGCGAATTTCTTTTCGATATTAACCGCCTAGCAGTGAATATAGATTTATTTACTTGCGTTGTGATAATATCGTACCTCCACTTTTTTATATCTTTACATTAATTATCGTGAATAGAAAACCCTCAAAAGGGTTTTTCTGGGAGATTTCTTATAATTGAACTCGTTTGAGAATTGGAATATCGTTGGATTTCTTGGAAGATTATTGAACAGAATAAAGTTTCCGTACATCTGGAAGCCATTGACCTTGTGGATTGAAGACGTTACCTACAGGGTGGTCGGAGCGACGAGAAGTTTTCACTAGCCAATTTCTGCCTTGACGACTATACAGAGTGATCTCAGCAACCACCAGGAGTTCACCCACCACCAACATCGGAAAATAATACAGGGAAGTTCAAAATCGCCAATTATTAAAGCAAATTAATATCTCTGCTAATTATTATTATTAATGACTGTTTTTATTGTTACCCTACTACATTACTGGTACCAGATAATTGTGAATATATTTGTGAATAAATACTTGTGAGTATTTGAGGGTCGTGATTTGCCTGAGAAATTGAGTCTTCTCCATTCTATCAATTATTAGATTAGATCTACGCCCACTCTGACGACTGAGCTCGGGCAGTTCAAACATTTGAAGCCGGAAAGGCTACAAATTTTTGGCGCCCAACGTGGGGCGCTGAAAAATATTCTGTGCACTAATTAGAGTTTTTTCATTAAAATTTTTTTTTTTCAAAATTTTTCATTTTTGAATTTGATTGGAGGTGACTTGGTTCTGAGGGCACATTACGATCTTTTCGGTCGGTCATTGAAGATACTTTGAATTTCTTTCTGATTCTGTTGGCATTTATACCGAATTTCTGATTTTTTTTCTTCTCAATTTTTTGATAAGTAAGTTTTACATATCTCTCTCACATATCTCTTTTGTTAGATTCGGATAATTATCTCATATTTTCATTATGGCAATCAATCCGAATTTTCTCAAACAAAATGAATTGGCATATGAAATAGCAATACGAGGAATTGAAGTTCCATCCTTAGTTGATGAAAAGCGTAAAATTTTGAGGGGATTATTAGCCCAAGAATGTTCAGATCGAAGTTTTACTAACGTGAATGATCCTTTTTCCTTCGAAGAAAATGTAATGGGAATAAAAGAGAGTTTGGCGGATTTAAGCGATTTGTGTTCGAAATTCAGTTTTTCTTCTCAACTTGAGTATAGGCGCATAATCACGAGACTTACGCACGTGACCGGTAGAATTCAGAGGTTATCTCCCGATAAAGAACAAGAACAAGCTATTAGGCAAATGCTCTATAAGGAGGTTTTAATGTTAGAAGCGGATATAGCGGAAAAAGCCTCTCCTCCTGAATCCGATGCTCCCTGTACTTCCACTCCTGTGAAAACTATCGGTTCTCAAGCTCAAAATGTGATTTTTCCTCCTATAAATAACGGCTCCCATTCGAAATGTGTTCCTGTTTATAAATGGGGTTTGAAGAAATTTTCGGGTAAGGAACCACCTATCCCATTTTTAGAACTTATACAATCCTTGAAAGGTTCTAGAGGTTGTACAGATTCAGATTTGTTTGCATCTGCTAGCGATTTGTTTGAACATGATGCATGGACCTGGTGGCATAGTAACCACCTTAAAAATCGTTTCAAAAATTGGGAAGATTTGCTGTCCGCTTTGAAATCCACCTTTTTGCACACAAATTATGACTCTGTTCTATTGAATGGAATAAAATCTCGTAAGCAAACATCCCGAGAGTCTGTTGCCTTGTTTATTTCTTCTATGGAAGCTCAATTTTATAGGCTTACAAGGTGTCCACCGGAACCGGAAATTGTAGAAATAATTAGAGCCAATTTGCTGCCTGATTACGTAAAAGCTCTTGTTCTACAGGACGTTAATTCTGTGGCTCAGTTAACATCCCTTTGTAAGAGAATCGAAGATACTCTTTGTTCAAGCGTGTCTGGACAGCTTAGTGAATTGCAGGTTTCTGAGGTTCGATCTGCTGTCAGGTGTTGGAACTGCGATGAGGATGGTCATCGATACTTTGAGTGTGCCAAGCCAAAATCTCGATTTTGTTTTGGATGCGGTCGCAAAAACGTGACCAAGTCAAATTGTGCGATTTGTTCAAAAAACGTGAACAAGGCCAAAAATCCCGCAGGTATTGGAGGTCTTTCAGGTCAAAATCCTGATCTGAAACCAAAGACCCATTCGAAGAGAAAGTAAACTTCTTCGATGAGGAAGATTGGAAATCCTGGCTCAATGTTGTCAAAGATTTCTATTCACCAAAAATAACTTCCCCAATCATCCCTGTAGATTACCCCCGCACATTAAGCCAGAGCAAGAACGTTGAGACAGAGGTCTCAACAGACATATATCCCCTTCTCGAATGTCGTCAAAATGACAATCGGCCTTACCTCACCGTTTATGTCGAAGACGAACCTATTTCTTCTCTATTGGACAGCGGTAGTAACGTCACTATTTTGGGTTCGCCATCCATTCACCTTCTCCGTAAACTAAATTTGAGCATCGACTATGACATTTCAATAAATCTCACAACTGCCGACGGAAAACTCCAAAATACTTTAGGGTATGTGCATCTTCCTATTTCCTTGCAGAACGTAAGTAAGGTTCTGAAAGTACTCGTTGTTCCTTCCATCACCCACGGTTTAATTTTAGGTATGGATTTTATACAAATCTTTAACTTGACTCTCAATTTTCGCGATTTTTCTTATAATAATAATTCTGTCGTAACTACAGAGGAATCCGTAGCTGCCGTTCGTGCTCTTGTTGGCTCTGAAACTTTGACCGAGCCTCAAAAATTTGAGTTGGAATTCACCATTGATCTCTTCAGACAAATTGCCCCTTCTGATAGATTAGGAAGAACACATTTGTTTGAATATAATATTGATACTGGAAATGCTAAACCAATCCAACAGAGACAGTATCCGTTGTCACCAGCGATGCAGTCTATCCTTAATAAGGAGATTGATCAAATGTTGGAGCTCAACATTATAAAACATATTTCTGGATGCAGCCCATGGGTATCACCTTTATGGTTAGTTCCAAAAAAGGATGGTACTCACAGAGTTGTTTTCGATGCCAGGAAGTTGAATTCTGTTACTCTCGCTGACAGTTACCCTATGCCATCCGTTGACTCTATTTTGAGTAAGGTACGGGATGCTTCTTATTTGTCCTCCATCGATTTGAAGCAGGCATTTTTCCAAATTCCTCTGGACGAGGAATCAAAAATTAAAACGACATTTGCAGTCCCGGGTAGAGGATTGTTTTGCTTTAATGTTGTACCCTTTGGTCTAAATAACGCTGGAAAGGCAATGGTGAGGCTGATGGACGCTGTGATAGGTCCTTCCCTAGAGCCCTATGTATTTTATTACATGGACGATATTATAGTTTGTACTCCCACCTTTGAATTGCATTTGGCAGTTTTAAGAAAACTTTTCCATCGTTTAAAAGAAGCAAATTTAACAGTTAATTTCGAGAAATGTTGTTTTTGTCGGTCTTCTTTAAATTTCCTAGGTTTTGTCGTGGACTCAGATGGTTTGAGAACGGATCCATCTAAGGTCCAAGCTATCCTAGACTATCCTGTCCCCAAGAATACCACGCAAATAAGACGGTTGATTGGATTGATAGGTTATTATCGTAGATTTCTGAAAGATTTTGCTTCGGTTTGTAGTCCTATTTCCGATTTATTAAAAGGTAGAAAGAAAGGACAACCCATCGCATGGACAGAGCAAGCTAATGATGCCTTTTTGCAAATAAAATCGTTGCTGACTTCAGCACCCATACTGGCTAGTCCAAACTTCACTAAACCTTTCTGTGTCGCATGTGATGCGAGTGATAACGGCGTTGGAGCTGTGCTATTTCAAGAAGAAGATGGCCTGGAGCACCCAGTGGCTTATTTTAGTAAGGTCCTTAATAAAAGTCAACGTAATTACACTACGACTGAAAAAGAACTTTTAGCAATCGTGTTATCGATTGAGAAGTTCAGACCATACATAGAAGGTACCGAATTCACCATTATTACCGACCATTCCTCTCTCGTTTGGCTTAATTCTATGAAAAATCCAAATCAGCGAATTTCCCGGTGGATAATGAAGCTATCATCTTATCGTTATAAAATTGTACACCGCAGTGGGTCGTTGAACACTGTAGCTGATTCACTTTCTCGTATGTCTAACACGGAAATGCAAATATCCTTGTTGAATTTGTCTCAACTGAGATTTGATAAGTGGTATCATGGCTTGTTGATGAAGGTTGGAACAAATCCAGATCTTTATCCCGAATTCAAAATAAGCAATGGTGTCTTATATAAGCATATTCTCCCTAGGTACCGAATAATACAAGATTCTCCCGAGTGGAAAATAGTAGTACCATCCTCCCATAGGTTGGAGCTTATGAAAGAGTTCCACGATGAACCTACCTCCGGTCATTTTGGAGTCTATAAAACTTTATCCCGAATCTCCGAGCTGTACTACTGGCCAAGAATGAAAAATTCTATTGTTAAGTATGTAAGGAGTTGCAAGGTATGTGCATCATGTGAGCCTGGTAATCTGCCTCAAGCTGGACTCATGGGCAAATATCGAAATATAAATTTTGCATTTCAATTTCTGAGTGCTGATTTATTAGGGCCTTATACTCGATCAAAGGCTGGAAATCAATACCTCTTAGTAGTAACCGATTGGTTTTCCAAATTTGTGATGGTTCAACTACTTCCTAAGGCTACCTCTAGGTCTATTGTAAGGTTTATTCAGAATCAAATATTCTTGGTTTTCGGTGTTCCTCAGATTATTGCAGCAGATAATGGCCCACAATTTGTATCTAAAGATTTCAAAGATCTTATGAATAGATATAAGGTACAGAGAATCTTTTATAACGCAAGATTCCATCCCCAAATCAATCCCACCGAACGTGTGAATAAAACCATCGTTACTGCTATACGATCATTTATTAATGGTGATCATAAAACATGGGATCAAAATGTTCATCAGATCGCACAAGCCATTAGACTTGCGAAACATGAGAATTTGAAATATAGCCCTTCTTTTGTAGTGTTTCTCAGAAATGTCGCAACTGACGGATCTTTTTATGGTCTTATTTCAGAGAATGCAGACAACGTTATTTCCATAGGAGAAAAGCTCTTGGATCCCGAATTGCTTCTTCGAATACCAGAGCTTCACGACGAGATTCGAGCAAGGTTGAAGCATTCTTATGAAGTCAACGCTCGAAGATATAACCTTAGACGGCGAGACCTACGTCTCAATGTTGGTGATAGAGTATGGAAGAGGAATTTCGTACTTTCTGATGCTTCCAAAAACTTTTCGGCGAAGCTTGCTCCAAAATTCGTGCCTTGTATTGTGAACAAGGTGATTTCTTCTCTGGTCTATAATTTGGTTGACCTGGATGGAAAAAATCTAGGAAATTTTCACATTAAAGATGTCAAACCCGATCTGAGTGAAAATAACTGCAGTGACGATTCCCCAGATGAGGAATCCGACTAATTTTGCGAAATATTTAAAATGTATAGGTGTCGTTCATTGTTAATGTCTAGACTTTTGAAACATACTCGCAACCCCCATGATATACCTTGAACATTTCTTGACCACGAAAGAGTGAAAGATAGAAATGTATAAGCGTTAGGGAATTATAGTATCTTACCTTCTTGCCTTATCTATTCCTTATTTTTACCTCTGAGCTGTGTGCATGTAATTCTTACCTATCTTATCTTCTGCTACAGTTCGGAATTTCTGTTGAATCAGGAACTCTTCTCCCTTAAAAGGCGTTTAATTTATGTCGGAGTAATGTACCTTTATGCAGTACCTCATTATGCATGGCATATCCTTTTGTGTAATTGTCCAAAATTACTCTGCAGATTTTATATCTCTGTGCGTCTCTTCAGATGCGATCGTACTCTGATTGTGGTCGAGAATGTTTGCCTTGAAAGTATCTCGTGATTAGACGAATCACTGGCGCCCACTTTTGCTATCTTTATCGTGACTTTCTGCAAAAGCTCTTTGTACTCAAAGACCTTTTTTTGGGAAATGGGGTGGTGTAGCGTTCTACATGTTGTTTGTGTCTGCCTGTATATATTTCCCCGATAATTGCCGGCGCTGCATATGTTCGGTTTATGCGTGTGAATCTTATGCGAATTTCTTTTCGATATTGACCGCCTAGCAGTGAATATAGATTTATTTACTTGCGTTGTGATAATATCGTACCTCCACTTTTTTATATCTTTACATTAATTATCGTGAATAGAAAACCCTCATAAGGGTTTTTCTGGGAGATTTCTTATAATTGAACTCGTTTGAGAATTGGAATATCGTTGGATTTCTTGGAAGATTATTGAACAGAATAAAGTTTCCGTACATCTGGAAGCCATTGACCTTGAGGATTGAAGACGTTACCTACAGGGTGGTCGGAGCGACAAGAAGTTTTCACTAGCCAATTTCTGCCTTGACGACTATACAGAGTGATCTCAACAACCACCTGGAGTTCACCCACCATCAACATCGGAAAATAATACAGGGAAGTTCAAAATCGCCAATTATTAAAGCAAATTAATATCTCTGCTAATTATTATTATTAATGACTGTTTTTATTGTTACCCTACTACATTACTGGTACCAGATAATTGTGAATATATTTGTGAATAAATACTTGTGAGTATTTGAGGGTCGTGATTTGCCTGAGAAATTGAGTCTTCTCCATTCTATCAATTATTAGATTGGATCTACGCCCACTCTGACGACTGAGCTCGGGCAGTTCAAACATTTGAAGCCGGAAAGGCTACAGACTTTCCACTCACATTTTTTGGCGATAAAACAGTCCGAGATTCACACAACTTTTTCCAAGTTTCCGAGAGTATTGATTTAACAATTTCATTTCAATACAACCACATTCCCAAGTCAATTTATATAAGACTAGCAGACCCAACAGACGTTGTTCTGTATACACAAAAATTCATTCAATTCGATCGAGCCGTTTAGTTGCAGAGTAGATGAATAACCTGAATAACGACTTCAGCGCCATCTGTTGATCTGATGTGTGGTCATAAACATACGGGCATAGGCAATCCAAATACATTTATACAAAACATCCCTCACACTTCGGTACCATCTCCTAGCCGCCTTGTGCCTACCTCGGAGACATTTTGATGCGATTTCATCTTCAACCTGCCATATCTTTTGATGTATTCATCATGGCTGATTTTGGTACTCATATTTATTATCATTGAAGTTATAGTAGGTTTCCTCAAATTTCTCGGGTGAAAAGTATAGCCTATGTTACTCAGGGATAGTGTAGCATTCTGAGGGTGAAATAATTATTGAAATCTCTAGTAGCTTATGAGTAAACTCGTATCAAACCCTCAAACGCACAAACATACAAATCTGTCCTCTTTATAATATAGGTATAAGTATAATATTAGTAAAGATAGAGATCAATTCTCTACAAACGCCCTATTGACCACTTTTTTCTATAACCTATCGTTTTGAAAATATCTCGAATAAAGTTGGGAGGAGATGAAAATTCTATTTTTTCTCCAACCATCAAAAATACTGACATTTTTGTACTCTTTTCAGGTGCAAAAGTCATAGATTTTCTTACCGTACAAAAATTCACTCGTTACTTAGCAACACTTTTAATCCTAGGATTAAAAACGCTACTTTTAATCCTTGTAAATGCATTTGAAGTCTACTTGACAATCACTGTCATGATTCTGTGTTCAAATTCATAACCAAATTATGAACGATTTTTCACTGAAACCAATTTTATTGTAATTTTGACTTGGTTGGTGAAAAAATAGTATATATTATTCGGATTAAAAGTGCCTATTTCGGCTGCGCCTCGCAACTGCAAATATTGCTCGTAAAAAAAAGATGCACTTTTGATCCTTATAATATAATATACTATTTTTCATCTTCTAATGAAAATAAATCGGTCTGTGCTCATTCGATCAGGACGATTGATACCTCATTTTATAGGTTAATTAATTCTCTACAAACGCTCTATTGACCACTTTTTTCTAAAACCTACCGTTTTGAGCAGAATCCGTACCAACTTAAGACACCGGGATCTGAATAAGATCAGTTTCAGAATATGAAGAAAAAAATGAACAAAAAACTTTCCAAATTCACGAATTATAAATGACATTCATAGAAATTTCCTGAATATGATAAAAATATTTTCATTTATTCGAAGTTTTTAAATGACACTTGAATAATTTATTCTCTATTAACAAATACTCGTAAATACTTAGCACTAACATCCATATTCATACAACTTCATTGATATATTCCAGGATCAACAAACAAAGACATCGAAGAAATTTCATTTAAAATAGTTAGTTGATTGCATTTTCAATGAAACTTGCGATTAATTGCATTATTCCAATCATTCCCTCGAGTTCTAACACTTCATCCCGCAAATGCAATGGAAATTCTCCGCTGTGACGTCACATCTCGGTGGGCGTCGGCATACCAGTGTTTGTGTATATCGTGCTCGGAGACGCAATTCGATTTTGGTGCGATTTCATCTTCAAACTGCCATATCTTTTGATGTATTCATCATAATTGAATGATGTAAAAGGCAATTTCGTTCTATATTAAATACTGGATATGAAGGACGTATTTAATTGGATAAAGATCAATAGCGTATTCATAAAAAAATACTCCCAAAAAATGAATAATTTTGAGAAACATTCGGATACCTTTAAAAGGTGATACCGAGTAAACCTTGAAAGATAGATCTATGCTTTCGCGGACTTTTTTGTAGAACTATTGAAGAGGTACATTTCCGTCATACATTGTTTCCATGTACGTCTTACGGTTTTCGCAGCGCACCTGAAAATAGCTGATTTTGGTACTCATATTTATTATCATTGAAGTTATAGTAGGTTTCCCCAATTTTCTCGGATGAAAAGTATAGCCTATGTTACTCAAGGATAATGTAGCATTCTAAGGGTGAAAGAATTATTGAAATCGGTCTAGTAGCTTATGAGTGATGTCATATCAACGCCACAAACACACAAACATACAAATCTTTCCTCTTTATAATATTAGTATAGAAGAAATGTGTATTTATTACTAACCGGTTTCTTTCCAGTTGGAGAAAAAGTAGTATTCATTATGCAATGAACACGTTATTCCAAATTGCTTCGGCGACAAATGTTGAATAGTTTTTTCCATTTTTTATGATGAAGAATTCGGCTAGCTGCAGCTCATATTAGATTGAGGTTCATTTTCAGTATCATATTATTAGTTATAAACAATGAAAGCAGAGAACTAATTTAAAACTCGCTCGAGTTTGATATTGGTTTATTTTGATTGATTCAAATCATTCTCTGTTGTCATTGCTTATATTCCCATTTGCGTTAAACCTTTTTTGTTCTGCAAAATGCAACGTTTCATTTACATAAAGAAGGAAAGGAATGTTAGATTCACCTGTCAAAATTAAAACGACTGAATATTCTCCTAATGGTACAAACTTGGTCAAACTGACAAACTCATTGAACGAACGAAAAGAAGAAACATAAATAATCATTTCCCACAAATGGCCAAATATTCATCAGACAAAAGTTCGGTTCTTAGAATTTCTGTTATTTTTACGGAATTTGATGCTCCCGTTGAAGGAAATGAAAGATGTGGACGAAATTTTTACGTTCGAAGAAAATTCCTTTCGTGGATGAAAAACTTCATCTTGGAAATAATTTAATCGGATAGAACTATTTGCTAAATACAACTGAATATCTATTTTTTAAAAGGTTTTTATCTGCCTGCATTTTTTCGACCGAATCGGAATAATGGTTAAGAAAAAACAGATTTTCTCAGGCCTCAAGAAGTACTATCGGTAAAAATATTTTTCAAAATCGAAAGTTCACCCTGTATATCAAATTTCACATATAATTATTGTAAAACCTCCGTTCCGTTTCCATTGAGCGTTGTATAACTTTCAATTAACTGAAAGTTGTTAATTACCGTTCTCAACAGAGAAGTTGAAAAGTCGTTCAAATGTAATATTTTGTAATATCAAAAAAATTCTGAACAATTTAAATAATGTAAGAATTCGTACAAAATACCAGGGGCCTATTGCACCAAAATACTTTGCAACTTTTCACTTTGCACTTTGCATTCTGTTCTGACAAAGGACCCCGCACATTTCTTATGGGAATTGGCTCCCGGTGGATTTGGCTGAAAATTTGATATATATAATGTTAATGATTTTTTTGTATCCTTTATGGCTAATGTACTTATTACCGTTCACACAGAAATGTTTGAAATTATTTCGTGATTATTGAAAGCAGATTTTGTCAATTCGAAATAATTTCAAACATTTCTGTGTGAACGGTAATACGTAAGCCATAATGGATACAACAAATCGCTAAAATCTCCTAGAAGTATGCATTTTTCAGCTTCGTGACTGTGGAGACATTTGATCAGAAGGATTAGTAGAACATCATATAGTTAAGGAACCGACACCTACTAGGAATGCAACGGCGAGGAGGCATCTTCCTGGAACAGACGCTATTGTGCAAAAGTGCAATTCTACATAAACATTTACTTTCTAGATCTTTATGAACAATTGATTCAGTTACGAATTAGACTTCTTACAGTCACTTGTATTTGTAATTCACCTTTCCAAACTTAATCTGTATAGGATTAATAATTCTTTATCATTAGTGTTGCAATTGTTAATCCGAATTAGAAATAAATTCTTTTTAAAAATCAGACTTAAGTGCGGAAAACATAATTATATCAAATTTTCAGCCAATTCCCATAAGAAATGTGCGGGGTCCTTTCAAAAGTGAAAATTAATTATATTGCACCACGTTTCTCCCAATATTTAATTTCTGCAAAGTGTTTCTCACTTTTCTCTTGACTTTTCACTTATCAATGCAATTCGTGCAATATAATTCATTTGAATAGTGCAAAGTGAAAAGTTGAAAGTGAAAAGTTGCAAAGTATTTGGTGCTATAGGCCCCAGGTCCCAAAAAAATGTACAGACTTACTGCTATCCCTATTACTTCTACTTATACATCCTGTTAACTAATTTAAGAGCTGTAAGGAATAATATTGATCGACAAAAAATTAAAAATAACCAACGGAATCTAGCCTCGTCTATGTTCAAAGAAATAACAAGAGGTGATATCATCCAGTGCATCCACTGACAGCTGTTTTGCCTATCAGGACTCCTCAGGTTGGTGATAGTTCAGAATGACGTAAGGCACAATATAGGACTTCTATATGTCACAATCTGGTGTATCGCTTCAGGTACTCAAACAGAAACAACGCTAACTTCGAAAAATTTGCACGAAAAAACCGCTTGAATTATAGTCCTAGACTATTTATTTCTTGGTACGGCTCCGTTATGGAAGCTTGAATACCTAACACGCGTGGCAAAATTGCACTTATCGCGCAAAGTTTTAGTGAATAGGTATGCCTTAAATTTTGTTATCGCTGCTCGAATTCACTTCGAATATAATATGTGAAGCTGACAGAGTTTCAAACAACTGAAATTTCAACGACATAACTAGTTCCATGATGGAAATTAAATGTCTGTATGAACGACATTCTAACCAACCATTTCAACTAATAACACAGCTTCGAGCGAAATACAATTACCCAAATTATCTCTGACATAAACCGCGAGAGAAGTGTCATTTATGCGAACGAGTATGGCTTGTAATTTCAGCTGGTTATGCTGCTAGACACAATATATATGTTCCATTTGTTAGCTATGTATCGTAATACCAGTACATATACTATAAAAATAGGGTATATTTCAGTCTTCTTGGTAGTGTGAAGGCCTAGAACTCGAAGTGTAACTTATTCAAAAGGCCATGAATTCGGTTAGGAAAATGATTCTACATTCATTTTTATGTACAGGATATGTGAAAATAATAAAATTTGCAATATTTTCACTTTGGCTTCATGTGATCGTCTTTCATTGTGACTATTTCACGAGACTGTCAAAAAACGAATCACAAATTGCCAGAAGGGACCGTGGCTTTCTTCAGCGTCTCATAGCTGGTATTTTTTAATTCTGACTCTGCTTTTCAAAATAGCTTAGAGAAAAAAAATAATCCATTGAATTCACATCTGGTCAATTTTTAAATTCCAAATGTTTTTTTCAACCCTTCCTGGATCACTCGTCATTTGTGAGCCAGTGCAGAGTCTTGTTGGAACTTCTATGGTCTGCAACCAAAGTATTTTTTTGACCACGGTTTCAGGGCAGGCTCAAGAATGCT
Source organism: Propylea japonica (assembly GCA_013421045.1). Classification (NCBI taxonomy): domain Eukaryota; kingdom Metazoa; phylum Arthropoda; class Insecta; order Coleoptera; family Coccinellidae; genus Propylea; species Propylea japonica. The sequence continues at coordinate 6,142,626 of CM024245.1, read as the reverse complement.
TTCCTGATAATATGTCTCATTAACTTTGACGGCTGGCGCAATGAAAATTAATGGAAGCGCCCACTGGAACAGTTCAATAACTTTCAATAACTGCTTATCCCGTCGATAGAAAATTCAGAATTTAAATGTCTGATGAATTTGATGAAACTTGGACTAATTTCATGATTTTCGAAAAATGCTTTGTGAGCATAACAACATCCAGCTCAATATAATTATTAGTTGACATCTCTAAATATATTTCTGTTTTAATCATTATACGAGTCCGAAGCCTTTTTACGTCTATACCTACTTATCGAAAGAATCATAATATTTTTTCAAAACCCTTAGGAATTATAAGTATATTGATTAGAAATCGTGTTATAATTCGTGTTTTATGAAATTTTGCAGATATGAGGACATCATACACAAATGATAACAGATGCCGTGTAATCCTGAAGAATCGTAATGCAGAACTGAAAGATCATCACTACAGAATCAATTTTTTTTATGTTTTCGGGAAACAAACATTGAATCGCAAACCAAAATACCACCTACTTTCATCATCGGTTTCTAAACCTTCCATGCATAGATTGAAAATTTTGGAAGCTTTCTCCTCCCTCCCAAAAATATTTGGTTTCAGCCCGCTCCTGACATCTTCTGATTTGAATCGTGCAAAAGCCTGTGTTGAGTTTCTCACCCTAATGTTTATAGAACATTAGCTGCAGGTATGTTATCAGGTTAACTTTGACCTTAAAACGAATTGTTATAAGCGGAATATTATGAAAATAAGAATAAATTTAAAATAAATGTATTATCCACTAAAAAAAACAATATGGAAGCACGCAACTAATCGAATCGAGAGAACAAAAACAAATATTGATTATTGAAAATTGAACTTCAAGGGGAGATTAACGAGTGATTTGCAACAAAAAGCAAATCAAGGTTCGGAATTTCTAGACTTTTTTGTTGTTATCATGTAAGCTATGATATTATGGCGGAGGATGAGCAGCTAGCACAAAAGTCGATGTCATTCGAAAGTACGCTGAATGAGGTATTTTTTACTGAAAAAAAACATGTGCAGAATTATCAATGTTTCATCGAAACAATCATTGGAAGATTAGGGCTAATTTTGTCAACTTCAGTATCGTGATACTCATCTCTTGTAGCGAATTTATTGCTTTTTCTGAATATGTAGTCAAATTTGATGAGACTATCAGGAAACCAATAATATACATGGTATTAATCGTCCTATACAATAATGCGTTAGGCTTCCATAGCTGCCAAACCAGACGTTTCAGAAATTTGGTTGAAAACCATTCCTTTCGTACTATCAATTTTGCACGTCCGAAAATTATTCTCTAAGATACATGGTGTTCCCAAATTCCCAATGAGTGATTTTTTGAATGGAACACCCGTCATATTGGTTGAGGGAACCATCGCACATCGAGTGAAGTCAAATACTTTCTCTCTGAAACGGTTTTTGTGTGCGATGCTTTCCTTCACACAAGTATCTTATCGGGGACTATCTGTCGACTTCGATTTGCGCCTGGTCTAATATCGTGAAAATCTGCCAGTTTTACAGTTATACCAATACACTCAGTTTAACAATTTCGTTCCAAATAAATTAATTTACACTGGCCGGGAACTCAAAAGCAAGGGACAATAAAGGATTTAATTTTCGTTCCCTAATATAATAGGGAACAGGGACATTTCTTTTCAGAGTGGCAATTGGACGGATTTGAGTTCTATGGAGAGAGCTCTATTATTACACACACCTCTTTTGTCGCATTCCGTCATGACGGAGGTCCTTTCAGCTATTCGAAATTGACGGAAACAGTTGGTATAATCCAGTGTGGAAATTCCGAGCCTTGCGACCATGGAGTCAGGATCATTTCGCAGAAAAAAAAGATATATGTTATTCCTACCGATGGTAAATGTTAGTGAAATTTCTCCTTTCTGGCGAATTGTTGTGCGTTGGGAATGAAAACAACTGTTCACAAAGTCAGGAATATAGTTATACCAGGTTAAAACATTTTCGTGCAAATATATGTGAGTCTCGAATTATTAACAGAGAATGGTCTTCAAAGACTCGGTTGTTTTCACTGATCAAGAATCAGAGGCCAAAAGAAATTCTGCCCATCCTCCTGATCGTCGAAAATCCTTCAGATAAAGAACTCTCGAAATTTCGGTCGAGAAGTTCTCGAGACTCAAAAATTAAGCTACTCTTTAACATTACAAAAAAAATCATGAAGACTCACAGACAATAAAAGACTGAAGGAAATAGGGGTATTTCCTTTAAAAAGTACAGATAGTAGACAAAGTACTTGTGCGAAAATGAAGTTCATCATTCGTTTCAATATTTTGTGCGGTTTCAAAACATCAAACCGTATTTTAAAAGTTTGAAAATAACGAATGTTTTTTTTAGATATTCGAAGGCATATACAATTGTCGTTAATCAGGACCTGGTTTTCCCAAGTGACAGATAAATTCGGTAAGAAGTAAGGGTGTTTAATGTATAAGAATTCATAATAAATGCTGCAAATGACCACCTACACTCAAAATAGATGAATCTAGTTTACCTCTCATAAATTGTCATACACATTCAAAGATTTGAGGTTTGTTTCTTTTGGTGTCAGATGCATACGAGGATATCTCGGAACGGGATATACAAGGTGATAACTTTTAAATTATTCGACAGAATTATTTCAAATTTGAAAGTTTTGTCACCCTTCACGATTTTCATCTTTCAATATTTCAGAAATCGAACAAATCAGATCCAGACTAGAAAAATTTCGGACTTTTTCTACTTTCATCAATAGTGGAACACTGTGTAAATGAACATTATGTTTTTTTTTCGTAGCTACAAAGTCAGTTGATGAAAAAATTCGAAATCTCTGCCTGGCACGGTCTTACAGGGTGATCAAGATGTGATCAGAAAACATTACCTAACTATTGAAATTTCAGAGTTTAATAACTCTTAAACTATCCGACAGAATGATTGCAAATTTTGAAGTTCTGTCATCACCCTTGACGATTGCCATCTTTCAATATTTCTGAAGTTGAAAGTGAGCACAATGTTCCTTCCATTCCATAACCACAAAGAATCAATTAATGAGAAAAATTCAAAATCCCTGCTTGGCACTGTCATACAGAGTGATCAAGAAAAATTACTCCATGAGTGAAATTTTATGGTTCGATAAATTGAATTACTTCAAATTTTTCAATTTTGCCACCCTTCAATACTGCTTTCCTTGAAATTTTCCTCAAATCGACATATACCTTCATCAACGTGCTCAAAAATATATTGAAATGGAAGGATACCTTTTTGATCAATTTCTGAACTGAAAATTTTTCTATTCAATTTTTTTTAAGATCGAATATTACCAACTTATTTGCTATTTTTTTTTTATTCATTGTCTAGTTTGTTGGTTGAAAGTTTCCTTCAAAATTCGAATGAATCAGTTTCATTAGTGAACACTCTTTTTTTTATTTTATTTTTCAATCTTAACTCTCTAGTCAAATATCACTATTTTTTTCAGTCATAAAAATAGTGATGTCACGTACAGGCTGATCCGATATCACCGGAAAAAGTCCTAAATTTTTCACTCTGGTTCTTTTTTCAATTTAGAAAAAAATTGGCAGCCACTTAGGGCGACAAAACTATAGAATTGTAAGTATTATAGTATTTTTATTGTGAAGTGTAGATTAATTCAAGGAAATGTTTACGTACCTGGTGTTCTTCTAGTGCGGATCTGATTAATTAAATTTCAGAAATGTTGAAGAGAGTCACAAAACTTTCAAATTTCATTCATGAGGTAATGTTTTCTGATCAATTCTTGATCACCCTGTATGACCGTGCCAAGCAGAAATTTTGAAGTTTTCTCATCAATTCATTCTCTGTGGTTACGAAAATAAAAAAACATCATTTTCACGTACAGGGTGCTCTAATATTCAAGAAAATAGAGAAAGTCCGAAATTTTTCTAATCCGGATCTGATTCATTCAAATATTATCGAAAGATGACAATCGTAAATGGTGACAAAACTTCCAAATTTGAAATCATTCGGTCGAACAGTTAAAGAGTTATTGGACTTTGATGAAATTTCAGCCATAAGATGAACATCACCCGGTTCTTCCCAAACGATGGCCTTCAAACGATTTTCATTAATTTGTTCTGAGGGAGTAAATTTTAACAACAACTATAACTTTTGAGATGAATGTCTTAATTAAATGATTGCGATACATAACCACTGGGTTATTTAAATATTGAGTAATTGCTGAATTAATTTTGGAAAAGTTCAAAAAGTATCTATAAGCAACCAGTTTCTTCTCAACTCATTATCATTATCTCATTATCTGAATCGAACCAGTGTAATTAAATTTATTACTTTATTAATTATTAGCATAGAAAAGAAGCGAGAAAACTAATTGATGTTCCATTTCTTCGCATAAAAGCGGGTGTAAGTATTATGAAAGACTATTTCAGACAAGGTAGAAATATTTATTGAAATATGAAGATCAATTTCAACGTTTGCTTTCAGATATGAAATCTTCACTTTCATACTAGAGTTTTAATAACAGTGGTATCATGAAATAAAGATGACATGGTTGCAATAGTGGCAAAGTTTTTTCGATGGCAATATAATTTTCCAGCTATATGCTCCCTTTACGACGGACTCGTAAGACGTGGTTTCCTGACATTGCCTTGATTCCTCAATAGCAGTTTCGATCCTGCACATAACGAAGTTCTTAATCAAATTACTGAACACTCAGAAGTCCTCAGGCTTACCAATTGGGAATTGAATACCACCATTGTTCTATTTGTTTAACGAGTTAAGAGTTTGCAGGCTGTCAATAATGGAGAAGTCGCTGCGAGAACATAAGATTCAGGCAATGAATAGAAAAGATTGTTAGTTTTACTAAAGTGTATTGGTGGCCAAACCAAGAAACGATTTGAGTAAAAGAGTATTCAAACTGAATTTAAAACGATTATCCTGAAATCATTCATTGAAAATTGAAGAGAGCACTGTTCTGAAGCCAAGAGCTTCTGAGCGCTTGTAAATATTAGAGAAAAGATCACTGAAATTGAAAAATCCTGGCAATTTTTCTCTCATTTATCAGAGTTGAATTCATCAATGAAAAGAATGAAACCAATCTTATACCGGGTGTCCGCCGGGAATGCATACTACTTGTTTTGTCGCCATGTTGGTGAATATTAGTCTTGACAGTCCATATTTGGCAGTCGTAAAGTAGACACGAGGGAAATTTTTTCGAAATCAATCATCGATTACTGTGACGTGTTAGTTTTTCAACTAATGAAATTACGACACCTAATACTATACCTTCATTAGCAATATCAACCAGATACAATTCTAAGTGAGGTGTTTTGCTGATAATTATTTTTAGAATGAGTAACTGTACCTCTTTTCGAGCGGTCTTCTACTGTGGGTGGCTGGTATACACGGAATTCAATATTTTATTCGATAACATAGAGGAAAAGTGAACATAACCCTATCATTTGTCATAAAAAATATGAAATCAATTATGTTCGCTTATAGGTACGGAAACCTTAGAAATGGCACTCAAGTAATAAGATAATTTTCTAATTAGGGTCCAAGGCATAGCTCAATTCCTTAAAAGGGTTTTTCAATTAGAGCAGGCCGACGTTAGCAGTCTGTGGAAGCCAAATTGTCTTTGTAATATTTGTCTGACCTGTCAGATTTCATTTATATAAACTGCCAGATGACTATGTCAAGCTATACGATTCAGCAGCATGTGAATAATATTGATCTCATTTGCGTTCGCTTTACGGCTGACTAGAAGGCCCTTCAATGTCTCAAGAACTCGGACTTTCACTAACTAAGATATGGGGCATAATAGGTCGGGACTTGACCCTAAACTATACCCTTCAAGTTTCAGTAGACTCAGAAACTCAATGATTTCGACCTCCAACAACGCCATTTCATTTGCTAACTGGGCTTTAAAACGTTCGAATGAATACCCTTATTTTTCTCGACAAATCATGTTGCAAAGTCTATTTTTCGTTGTGTAAGTTAAAAAAAAATTTTCATAAGAATATATGAAGAGTATCCATATTTGTGGTAAAATTCACTGGAAAGGGTATGGAAAAAGGGAAAGTAATACAAAATGCTGTAGACAATATATTGATTTGTGACTGGTTCTGTTATCTACTGACATAAGCCTCAGACAACGCGGAATTTGTAAAAACAATGAGAATTGTCGAATAACTTCATCAAAAGCAAGAGAAACATATTAGATATCGGAGTTACCTACACCTTCAACTCAATAACATTGTCCATTTTGTTTATTTGTATGATCTTGTTGAGTTGAAGGTGAACCTCTGAATTCTGTTATGGCTTTTTTGCTTTTGATGAAGTTATCTGACAATTCTCATTGTTGTACCAATTCTACGTTGTCTCAGCTAAGGATGTGACCATAGTCGATCATGAAACTGGACACATAAAATATAATTTTTACAGGTGTTTATGGTTATTAGCCCTTTCTAAGGTCACAGGTTCATTGCAATAAGCCACAAACGAAAGAAGTCAATATAACATAACCTTAGAAATCACCCAAACAACCTTAGTTGTATACAGCAGAGTTATGAAAATTTGTATTGAAGGGATACATCACACTTTCAGAAGTTAAATGATATTTCAACGATTTCGCTTTTCGATATGAAATGAATTCATTTCATTTCATATCGATCACCTCTTATTGGAAAATCCAACAGTTCCTTCTTCCTATTATTCCACAAAAATATTTTTTGACTATATTTGTTAGTTTCCTCGCAGAATGTATCAATACTAATTGCATGCATTGATTATTGGTCAAGAAGTATACTTTTTTGTGAGTTTCAACTGAGTAAATGCATAATAGTGGTATTTTCGAATCGACAAGTAAGGACATTTTTCATGCGGACAAGCTATAGGATTGAATCGAGGATTGAATTTTTGACATTTCATTTAATTGGCGTGTGTTTCAGTAATATATGCCTAATAATTTCTGATCTCCTATCGAATTGCCCGAAGTTTTTCTTACAATTCTAGTGATCTTCACGAAATTTTTACGAGATTCGGTGTCGTTATTGATCAGCTAAGTATTTATTTTGACCTAGTCAGATTATCAATTTCATTGTATTCCGAAAGTTAATTTCAATATTCATTCAATAATCATTCGAGGCTGACCAACGAAAATAGCCGAGGTATGAGGGCTACCGCGTATGAATTTTCCGCTAGAGGCGCTAGTGTTGCGTGAGGTCCACGATAATTTGAATTGTCAAATATTCAAACGTAATTGTGAATCTGTATTGTTTCTTTTCAATCTTTACGCGGATGTGAGGAGTTTCACATACATATTCAGATTCATAACAGCAAATATGAATCACGGATGAATAAATACCACTGCTTTGAAAACGGACTTACAAAAGATAGGTGCCAAATTAAGCGGTCTAAAAGGAAAGCTAATTCAAAGATGAGTTTGTTTACTGTTTCAATACACATTTCTTGTGGAAAGTATGTTTATTCATCAAGTTTACAGTTATGATTTTCTTACATGATACCTAGTATAGCTGAAAAGTGTTAAAAGTTGGAGAAGAATAATAAATCCTCTCACAATCCTTTCATTTATCATTATAAGTGAATATGGAAAAAACACTATGTACGAAAATAAAAAACTTGAAAGATGAGAGGTATATTAACTGATCAGTTCCATTTGAAAGTAGGGTAATTTATTTATTTACACAGGTCCTTGATATATATTTCAACAGTAAATGTTTTCCTTGAATTAGTGAGTTGATTGATAACAAACATAAATGTTTATAGTTGTATTCCAGAGTAAAATTGTACCAATTAGATTTTAAATTCGAAGTATGTTTCTGTTACTCTCAAGTTCCGACAAAAAAGCAGTAGGTATCAGTTGAGCTCTCTTGACTACATATTGAGTTTCCTCTACAGTTGAACTGATTCTTGCATTTTCAAGTTTCTTTCTGCGTTCAAGAACTCTCTCTACTAGTATTTTAATACATATGTCTCCTCACTTTCCTGGTACCCATAAAACTGGCTAGGTATTGCTTTCAGTTTTAATTTAGGAATAGCTGAAAAATTTTCAACAGTAGATTACAAGTAATACAACTAAGTATAACTTCATTCTTTCAATTATTGTAAAACAAAAGTGTCTGAAGCAACATAATATAAAAGATTATTAGGTACTCACGGTTTTCTGTATTAGGATTGTTAGGTCACGTATTATCAGGGTTGAAATGTTTTTCACAAACATGTGAATGTTTTGAAGGGGTAACAGCAACTACTTTAGGACAGTCTTATCGTTCTGAAGCTCAAGTCCTCCTTTTTTCTGAACAATACGGAATTGCACAACCCTGCGGCATGCTTGTATTCAAAGATTATGATATAGGAATCGAATGTACACTTTTTTTACACGACTAATAACACCGAACACTAATAAATAAGAATTTGTTATAATAATAATAAATTAATGACAGTACAACGAACTTTGACAGGACCTCACGCAACAGAGGCGCCAACTAGCGAGGAAAAAAACGGTAGTCCTCATTGCGACCACATATTCGGTCGCATCTTCAAATTATGCCGTCAGATTAATTTTTCATTTCAGAGATCCTGATAAAATGTTGAAATCCTCATTACTAGGAAACTTTTTGACAGAACTCTACAGAGATACAAAATATTCTGACTTGGTACTTAAATACCTTAAATTACCTTAAATATGTCCCTCCTGTCAAAAATTCTATGCAAATGGAGTGCAATTACCGCATAATTTTAGTGACAATTGCATTGTAGAAAGCGAAAGAGCCCAACGATATTTGCACTGTGTCAAATTTGACAGGTAAGTCAGAAAATATTCACCGAATTACACTCGTGCAATACCTATAAACCGGATAATTTCGCATTTCAGCGTATTCGACATTGAAAAAACTGCATTCGGTCATCTTCATTTTTGGAGGAAGAGCTCTTCAGCTTGGTATCAAGCTCTTCTCAAAAAATGAAAATGACCGAATGCAGTTTGGGAGAAAGAGCCCTTCAGCTTTGGTATCGAGCTCTTTCTCAAAAAATGAAAATGACCGAATGCAGTTTGGGAGAAAGAGGCCTTTCAGCTTTGGTATGGAGCTTTTCTCAAAAAATGAAAATGACCGAATGCAGTTTGGGAGAAAGAGCCCTTCAGCTTTGGTATCGAGCTCTTTCTCAAAAATGAAAATGACCGAATGCAGTTTTTGACAACACGCTGCCATGCAAAATTATCGGTAATTTTGATTGCACTTGTGCAATTAGTCACAATAATTGCATTGTAGAAAGCGAAAGAGCCCAAGTGATAATTGCACTGTGTCAAATTCGACAGGTAAGTCAGAAAATATTCACCCGAATTACACTCGTGCAATACCTAAACCGGATAATTTCGCATTTCAGCGTATTCGACATTGAAAAAAACTGCATTCGGTCATCTTCATTTTTGGAGGAAGAGCTCTTCAGCTTTGGTATCAAGCTCTTTCTCAAAAAATGAAAATGACCGAATGCAGTTTGGGAGAAAGAGCCCTTCAGCTTGGTATCGAGCTCTTTCTCAAAAAATGAAAATGACCGAATGCAGTTTGGGAGAAAGAGGCCTTTCAGCTTTGGTATGGAGCTTTTCTCAAAAAATGAAAATGACCGAATGCAGTTTGGGAGAAAGAGCCCTTCAGCTTTGGTATCGAGCTCTTTCTCAAAAAATGAAAATGACCGAATGCAGTTTTTTGACAACACGCTGCCATGCAAAATTATCGGTTAATTTTGATGCACTTGTGCAATTAGTCACAATAATTGCATTGTAGAAAGCGAAAGAACCCAGTGATAATTGCACTGTGTCAATTCGACAGGTAAGTCGGGAAATATTCCTCCAAACTATACTCATGCATCATGCACAAAATATGAAAATGAGCTAATGCAATTTTTTTGACAACACGCTGTTATGCCAAATTATTGATAATTTTGATGCTCTTGTCCTTTTAAAGCATCGTTCCGTTTGAAGGTGAGAATATTTACGAACGGACAAAATTGTTTTCGACCTCGGATTATTCAGTTATCAGTGAGTCCAACCAAGTCGTCCAATACCATTGAATAAAGAATACCAGGAAGGAGCATAAGCGATGAAAACGTACGTCCGGAATGGAGCGTGCATATGGCCGACTCTTATTTCCTGTAGGCAGTGGCGTAGTGGGGTAAAACCTTTGAATGAAGAATATTATTAGTAGTATTCTTATTCGACGGGTAAAACCTTCATTGTTTCAATAATATTATAATTCATTCAATATCGGATGTTTTCAATTTACGATGTCGATTGGATCGAATTATATGTTGAGTTAAAGAACCTTTATTAAATATGTGGAATGATTATTATATAAAAAAGGGACACTTACCTCTCAATTCTTAATAACTGCAGTATTAACGAAATTGATTATTGCATTTTCCGATTTCTTTGTAATATTATGTCGTTTTTTATGCACTATTTTGTATTAGCTTGGACCAGTACTTACTATTATTATTTGAAATTTTTGACTTACTCTTATAAACATATTCAGGACAATTTTGAACTTCTGAAGTAAAGTTGAAATGAAAAATATTTTATATTACCATTGAGTTTAAACTCAATGATATTACCAATATATTATATTAACTCATTGGGGAACAGAAAAACATAAGTTAACGATAATTTTTATTTAAAAATTGAATGAACAATAGCAAATTACAAGTATAGTATTCGTTTTGAAGAGTTTCTAGCTCTTGGGCTGTATCAGTGCTTGTGTGTTGTATGGCAAGCCGTATTTGGAGCTTTTGAGTTACTCAGGAGCACGAAAACTCTTCAAAACGAATATTCTAAAAAATTAGCTCACAACAAGAATCGATTAACATTTTAAGATATCAACCAGACTACAAGAAGTATCATATTCTTGAAAAAACTTGAAATTGAATTTGAACAGGAAAACCAAAAAATTATTGACCTCTGAATAATATCAACTTTGTATACATATTCCTTACCGTTTCACCTTGAATGGCATTTCGGCACATGAAATTAATTCTTGTTTGCAGGTAAGAAATACATATACATTTTATGAGCAGAATTTTGTGGTTCTCTAATGGGCTTATATCATGAGGAGTCATGTTATCAAAAATATTTTGACCAATGAAATCCTTCAAAATTTTCAAACACAACTCCTCTTTCCTAATTCTTTTGTTACCTTCTTGTCTCAGAAACATTTCTGTTTTTGACAGATTTTGATAACATCCAAAACTAGGAAAACTCAAACCTCTTTTACTTTTATGCTCTATCAGAGAATTGAAAAAATCCTCCCTACTTCCAAATAACTGTGAAACACAGTGCTCACATTGCAGTTTTCGTCCCAGTTGAATGAAATGAAACCTGCAATGTAAGTTATAACCTCTAGACTATAGGAAGATAGGAATTGTAATTAAGAGCATAACTGTGGTCGTTAAGGAAATCATTGAAGATGATATCCATATCTTCTTGCTCAACGCGATTTGCCACCGATTCATTAATTATCTGTTCAGGAGGTTTGGTTCTTGAAGATACATTCAGAATATTAAATCATCAAGGGGGATACAATTTCCAGCACCACCTTCCCTAACTTCTGCATGTTTCAGAATTTTTTTGTAGGCAGCTAAGAATTGCCTACAGGTAGGATTATTATTATATCCCCCTTGAGATCTAATTGTTCCGAAAAATAACTCAAGGTGATCTTGATTCAGCTTGTACATGGGAATGAATTTCAAATGCCCTTCAATGATATACTCCTCGTACAAACCAATCAAGGACCTTCAGACCCATTAGCAGACCCACAAAACCTGTTTTTCTTGGAGAATTTATGACCTTAGTATAAATTTCAATGCTTTCAAATATGTACTGAATTATTGGAAAAAAAATTTTATGTCATCAATATTCTTTTGGTTTACAGCCTGTTTGATGCCGAACTCAGAAATTCTGTGAGAATTTAAAATATCGAAAGCATTATTCATCAACAGAATAAATTTTGCAGTGGCTCCGCAACTTGCAATTTTGGCAGACTCAATTTATCTCTGCAGAAAAATAATGCTTCCGAGACTGAATGACTCATAACTGAGTTGATAGCTTCACTTTCATTTTTTGCTTGAAAAAATTCACATGTCTTTTTCTAAGTTTTGTTCCAAGATGAAGGCCCTCTTGTTCCTGTAAATCATTTAAATCCTTCACAAAATCAAAACTTATTAAATCACCATTCAAATCGTGTGAAAGAATTTTTTTCCCCGAAACAATTCCTAACCAATTTGATCATGTGAGCCGGATCGGGCAATAGAAAATATTTGAATCATTAAATTCAAAGTCTGCTTTTATATTTGTTGCGTTGAAATTGCAGTTCAGCAAATTACACATACTTGAGTTTGCTGCGCAACCATCAAAAGTGATGTTACTGATTATGAGCCCCAATCTTTTAATAATGTGAGGGCTTGTTGCATGAGGGAGAGTTTCTGATGGCTATTCATCCCTGCAAAAAAAAAATAACCAATAGATATTTTCCATGCCTCGTTGATGCAGACCACCATAAACACCAGAGCCTCTGTAGCAATTTCCATGCAATCCCAAAATCTACATATCCATAGTATTCAGAACCTACATATTCCACATGCTTTCTAAAAGCCATTTCATCGAAAACCAAAGAGCAAATAAGATTCTTGTCAAAATTCTGGACTTTGAGTCTCAAAAAATTTAAGCTTCTGATGTGAACCCTGGCTTGGCATCTATCGATGAATACCATTTGGCTAAGGTTTTCGGATGAGGTAAGCATTTTTGAAATTTCTGACGAATATAATTATAAGCTTTTGGTGAATAAAAATGTAACGTCACAGCGAAAGCTCTAACACTTTGCTCGTAAACCTTATTTACCTTATTTTCCTTGTTCGTTTCAACAATCTTTCTATAATAACTTTGTTTTCTCCAAAGTTTTGCAACATCACCTCCTCATGCTCACCCAACAATAAATTTTGCTTCTTCAGATCTGCTGTAAGGCGCTTCAATGAAGTTATTCTTCGTTTTGATGCCAGTTCATCTTTTGCAAGTGGCGAATTCTTCTGCTTTTCAAGGCATTAGATCTCTCTAATTCACGAATCCTCCTCTTCAACAGTCTCACACGAGGCGAGTCTTCTAACTCTACTGAGGGTTGGACAGTATGAGGTGTAGAGGTCTGTTCTTTTACTGATAATCTGGGTGTACATAAAGGTTCATATATAGCAGAAGAAGTGATGGTTCGGAATTTCCGGCAGGAGAAAATGATACATGCTGGTCCTGGGTACTTCCTCCAGTTTCTGAGTGCCTGGTTACTATTGGATTGAATGTCTTCACCTGAAACAATCACCAAGCTTTCACAAAAAATGTCAATGCCTACATAGTGCATTCTGTTATAGGAAAAATATCTCCCACACATACAGAATGAAAATAAAAAAAGCATTTCATATAAAAGGTCAAATTGTGTGAAATAATTTCGAAACGATTTGGAGAGTGTTCATAATGATATATTACTTACATATTTCAGTCGATCCACTTCAATTGTTGGAGTAGCATCTGGATGTAGTCTGACTTTAAGTTTGGATGTTCTATCGAAACATTCTTCAGTAAAATGGTAGGAACAAAGCACACTAGAACTTTTAGGAATAAATCTTGCTTATTCATAAACTGGATCCAAGTCGTTCTCTTTTTTTCATCTTTGGGAAATCTAGAACAGAAATAAATTAGTGAAATAATTTATGTTTCCCTCATATTGTTATTTCAAAATCATCATGATAATTTTAACGGTTAGTTCCAAAATGAACTTCGAAATCATGATAAAAAATACCGAAAAAAACGATATAACTAAAAGTAGAATTTGCCCTACCCTTTGTTACGCCTATGCACCACGTGGTTAACCTCAAACATTTTAACTCGAATAAAAACCTACTTCCATTTAAGCTTATAATATTATCAAAAGGCTCAATTGAGTATTTAGAACACTTACCTGTGGAATGTTACTCCAGCATTTGTTTGATTTTTGTCAGCGAACAGCCACATGATGAAAACTAACCATCTTGAATTTTGTGCTTTTCAACAAATTCAGTACAATAACTACACCAATATATTCGAAATTTCAATGATACAATTCAGTACAACTTGTACTCACAGTTAAAACTCTCGAAAATTAGTTTTCACGCGTGCTTTAATGCTACAAACTCTCAAGCTTCCAGTTTGTTTACAACAATGACATCACAGGACAGTAACGTTGACAGCGAATAACTAAGTGATGAGTCACTGTTGGAGCTGGATATAGCCGTTTCCGTTCAGAACTTTCTACGAAGTAAAATAGCCTTATGCTCCTTCCTGGGTATTCTTTATTCAATGTCCAATACCATTTCTGGGACGAAATTCTAAATCCCAAACATTTGGACACACATAAATAGCACGCTGTTTTCCTAAGAACAAGCAAAAAATATTGCGTATTCATTAATAGGACCTTAAATATTTAGCACTGAATCTAGTAAATATAAAAATTCGATTCCTGTTGCATATATCCCGTCACATAATTCATATCCTGCTCGGGGGTATATTTTGAAAGAGATCTTGAAAATAAAATAAATGGCTGTTGACCAATAATGAAATGCAATGAAACATTTTCATAGTGCAATAATAAAACAGTTTGGGCAGCATTTTATTATCTCCACGGAAAAGCTTCTAGTTAAGTTTTACGATCGGTACCAGAAATATACTAAATTTTTCATTTTTTTCAACTCGCATTCTCATCCCCCAATAATATTCTGATATGACATTCAACAAATAATATAAAAATAGCTATTTATGATATGAGTGATAAAAGTGACGTTTTATTTTGTGAGTGAAATGTGAGCGGAGCGAATTGAAAAATTTCACGAACAAAATAACAATTTCGTTCCTGTCAATTTTCGTCTTGGGTTCTTAACTGCTTAATATATTTATAGAAAATCCAATTATTAATAAAAGTGACGATTGAGTTGTTCCTGTGGATATTGAAGAGTCTGCAAGAAGAGCAAATCTGGAACTCCTACCTAAAAAACTGTTCAGCAGTACGATATTGCATTATAACGAATTCCTGGCCTGGTGTGAATTGGAAAATGTAGAAGGGAACTTCAGTGAAACTGTTTCTCTGGCAAACCTAGAAGAAAAATAAAAAATATGGAGTTCATCAACTCTGTAGAGCAAATTTTCAATGATAAAGTCAAGCCCCATTGTTGAGAATAGTGTGGTTATTAGTAAATATTTTAAGATAATAGCATGTTTAAAAAGGAGAAATGAAGGATATCGTTCCAAGAAATCGAAAATTATCACTCGTGAAAAAGTTCAAAAGTTTAGAAATGAGGCACCAGAAGAGAAATACTTGATGGTTGAGGTTGCTACTATTTTCGGATTATTTGAAGCCTGCCGACGTGAATTGTGTTATTTATCAGTCACATCAAATAACAAATAAATCATTGATTATACAACTTCCGAAGACAAAAACGAAAGTCAGTCGTTCTTTCAGTACCTATTATTGTGAAGTATGTTGACTATTTTCATAAGTACTTTGCTCCGCCCTCTTCTGTCATCAAACATCGTCGTTTTTTCCTGAAATACATAAATAATAAATGCACAATCCAGTTGGTATCAATACATTTGGAAGAATTCCATCTATTGTTGCCGAATTCCTCAAACTACCAGAACCAAAGGAATATACAGGACACTGTTTTCGGAGATCCTCCGCTTCATTGCTAGCATAATCAGGAGCAAATATTACGGATATAAGAAAACATGGTGGATGGTAGTCTACGACTGTAGCCGAGGGCTATGTTGATCATATAGAAATGTCATTGCTGAAAAAATTCTCCCAACCACAACAGGTTTTGGATCATCATCCAATATTGTACGTTTCTACAAGTACTGATGGTGCTGAGGATTCTAATAATGTCTTGCGAAGCTCCCTAACGTCACAGGGCATTAATGTTAGTGATTGTTCTAGTTTTACGATTAATATTAATGTTCATAAGTAATGATTGTTAAATATTGATAATAAAAATTTGCAATTGCTGAACTTTTTTTTATCTGATTCATTATAAGAAAATGGAGTGCTTAGAATATGTTAAAAATATTTTTTCTGTCGATATCAGAATAAAAGGTATTTCAATGTTTACGAAATTGATCATTAATGACCCATTTTTAAGCTCAATTTCTGCCATTTTAATGTGCAATCCTCAAGGCAACCGTTCACAAAGTATTCAGAACCACTACGTAAATGTCAAAACTCAACTGGAACATCATGTGAGTCTTGTGCAAAATAAGAATGTATTTAAATCAAGAATTCATACACAATTCATATTGAGATCGTCGGAAAAATCTTGTGATCAACTCGAGCGACTAATGGTCTCGAACTACTCCTCTCCGCTCACGCTTCAAATTATCGTGACCATTAGTCCCTGTCTTCAATAACCTAGTTGATTAAATAACTATTGGGTGGGCCATCTGTTAGTTTTTTTTTTAACCATGAATTAAACACATGCATTGTGGAAAAAATTCATTAATTTTTATTGAAAATCAAAGGAATATTTATGCCATTTATGTGTGAAAAATCACATCATTCATGTGACCACCACGGCTCTTCTTACAAGCTTGCATCGAACATCAAAATTTGCGATGACTTTTTCCAGTAAGAGCGGATCTGTGGCCTCAATTTCATGCCGAATATTGCGTTTGAGGTCTTGAATTGTCCGTGGGGCGTTAGCATACACTTTACTCTTCAAAAACCCAAAGAAAATAGTCCAATGGTGTCAAATCGCATGATCTTGCTGGCCAATTCACGTCAGAATTACGGGAAATTAAGCGTTCACCAAATTTGGTTTGCAATAAACCTATTGTTTCGCGAGTTGTATGCGATTTGACACCATTGGACTATTTTCTTTGGGGTTTTTTGAAGAGTAAAGTGTATGCTAACGCCCCACGGACAATTCAAGACCTCAAACGCAATATTCGGCATGAAATTGAGGCCACAGATCCGCTCTTACTGGAAAAAGTCATCGCAAATTTTGATGTTCGGATGCAAGCTTGTAAGAAGAGCCGTGGTGGTCACATGAATGATGTGATTTTTCACACATAAATGGCATAAATATTCCTTTGATTTTCAATAAAAATTAATGAATTTTTTCCACAATGCATGTGTTTAATTCATGGTTAAAAAAAAACTAACAGATGGCCCACCCATTATTAACACGCTTCCATGTAGACAATCAATTTGAACATTGTTTGCTGTTATGAAAATCATCACTTTTGATGGCAGCTGTACAAAAATATAATTATTTTTCAACCGATACGGAACGCTTTTCACGCTCGAAATTTTATGTTCAATGATACAACTGAAAATTTCAAAATGGTACTGTAGATTCATGGTTTCAACGGAGTTGTCAATTTCAGAAATCACTTATATAAAAGCTAATGTTCCAGTACTTGGATGTATTGGATCGGCACTTAACATCATGTAGGTAACCAAATGTAATACTTGTACACTGTGTCAAAAATTGGATCATAATCATCCAAATGACTGAGATTACACGATGACCCATGGAAATTTTTCTGAAGCTTTTCAAGATAATCAGATGTGTTGTGTATGCTTTATAATTGTCGCAATTATATCACTGCCTAAGCGTTTACTAATTATGTTTAGATGGAGTGATTAGATTTCGCATCCAAAAGATGCATCTATCTCTTTTGATTCATAGAAAGGCTATCACTAGTAAATCTTTCCTTTAGTTCAGTGGCGACGCCAGCTTTTGAGACTAGGGGGCCGAGGAGGAGCCAGAATTTTTCAGTAGGGGCCTTAATAAATGAATTTGTACAGTTTCATTCATCATAGGCCAGATTCCAAGTGGGGTAGCAAAAATTCAGGAGGGGTTGACCAGTTCTTTCAAAAATTGCTCCTTTACATTCTCAGGCAGACCACAACTTTGAATATGTGTAAAAAATTCAATAATTTCGAAATGCAATCTTATATTTAGGATAATAAGATTTTCTGATCGAAATCACGTGAGCAATATTCAGAACAAAGATTTTGTAACTAATTCCTCAAGTAATTTTGATCTTCGGAGGAAAATATGGTCTGTTCTCAATAGCATAGGAACAGTTCATAGGCGATGTAATAAAATGCTGTTTAAATAGAAATCAGCTGAGAATCCTCTTTGCAAATTCGGAAATGCTCAGGAGTCAATACAGAACATCTCCTTAAAAATTTATATTTAAATTTTAGGCTGGCTTAAGAGTTGCCGATTAATTTTTGAATTGGCTTTTTAATTTTCAATCGATTTTATTTCAACCATATTATTTTTCTGGTTCATTTTACTGCCTGAATTTCTTTGTTTGAGATTCAGAATTCCAATGGCATCCGGAGTTGATCAGTTGGATTCAATAAACAAAAATAATTATCTTCAGAAATCCTTTTAATTTCATATAGTTCTGGTATAATACGTAAAATATTATGGTCACCAGTTTTGCACTAACCCCAGCTTGGAATATTGTTTATTTTTTGTGTTGTAAGCGTTCAGAAGAATATATATAAAAGCTCGAGAAGTGATATTCTGATCCGCTCAAAAATAAAGACCCTATTAACAGCCCTTCTGTTTCTGAAAGTGGACTCATTGGTCAACTAATGACTGATTATTCCTGGAATTTCAATTTACTCAACTTCACCAACTAGAAGCCCAAATGAACGAAATTGCCTGAACTTTGAACTAATTTCACCCAAACATTTATCGTTCAGTCCAGACTAGGGATTTAGGAATAAATGGAGCATTATTATATAGTTGAAAAGTCCATCAAACACGGGTAAAATAAAACGGCTCAATTTTAGGGCTGATTAGTTACTGGTTCGCATGAAAACACTTTTCGTTGAATTCTAAGTAGTTTGTAATTACGATATAATGGCAAAATTACATCACGTGAAATGGCACTTTCCTCACAAGTTATTATGTACACTATTTCTCCGACGACCACAGAACAATACATAATTGCAAAATATTAATTTCCCTTTATTTTAAGAATTTGGGAGTTTTATAGAGTCATAATCGAGCAAGCTTATTTATTATATTATGTTTTAATATTTTGTCGGAAAAAAATGTGATAGAGTTATAGTTCTGAAAATAGGAGGTCAGACTTTAGAGAAATCTGAGTCGGCTCGAGACTTGGGGGTGGTTCTGGACAGACAGCTGAGCTTTTCGGAGCATGTTTCGGGTTAAGTTCAAACTGCACATTACAAGCTCAAATTGTTATAAACTTTAATCAAAATTTTGACTTTCACATTGAGAAAAGTATTAGCAGAGACTTTGGTACTGTCTCATCTTAATTATTGTGACTCAATATACGGGCCTTGTCTCGACTAATTTTTCAGAAGACGTATTCAGTTAGTCCAGAACTCGTGTTGTAGGTTTACTATTGGCCTTCGCCGGTTCGACCATGTATTAAATATTAAAAGTTGCTAACGTATGGAAAATCGTGTGAAACTCCATTTAGGATGTTTTACCTTCAAACTTTTAAAACTTCCAGATAATAATATCTTGAGCAGTAGACTTATTGCGTGACGATTGGTTCACAATGTAAATGTTAGGCATCAACATAGACTGGCGGTTCCGCGGCACAGGACGGCCAGGTTTCAGAGGGATTTTAGTTGAAATGCTATGAAGTATTCAACACACGTTTGTCAGTATATACGCAGGCTGAAACTTTACTATTTTTAAGGCAACTTGGTGGCAGCCATTAGCCTTCTTTTTATTTTTCTTTTAATGACTGCACCTCATTATGGTTCCTATTTTTTATTTATTTGTGAAGAAATGGTAGGTATATGTAATATTTCAAGTTTACCTCAATTTTCTTTTTATGTTTTTTTAATTATTACTCTGGATTGTATAATGCTGTTTATCTTACATTTCTTTCAATGAAGATGATTTAATATTATTGTTATTATTATTATATCAGTGAGCAAATAGAGTGGAGGATAAACTCAAACGCATTTATTACATTCAAGCAAACAATGGTAACGACAAAACATATTCGAATAAAATATAATGAATAGTTCAATTCCTAAAAAAAATTAAAATTATTGATTGTGATTTTGAAAACCACGCACTAATGGTAACAGTTCCCTATTCGTAATTGATCGAACGCATTGAGTTTCTCGAGAGGAAGTCGCGTATTTGTTCAACAGTTTCAGACACAGATTAAAATAATCGGAAATGAATTTATTGCCTTATTTAGCACGTAATGAAACAATAATGTGGAAACAGAGCGTAATATATCTTCACGTCGGAATCTAGTACAATAATGTTTTCATCAGAGAAATGACCTGATATACTTTGGTCATGAACTGAAAAAAAGAAAGACCTGAAAACTGAAAATTCAGCTATAGGCACCATCACATCCCAGGAATATCAACAGATTTTAAGACAGAAAATCGAACCCATCGTTGATGAAGTGCTACCTTCTGACTAACAACGTTTACTTCCAACAAGATGGAGCTCCACCTCAGGAATTTTCTTATGGCGAATTCTGGTTATAATGATATCATAAATGAATCTCTTAACTGGTGGTCCGCTAGGTCACCTGACCAAGATATCACCAATATAAAAAACGTTCAACTCTAAAGAAGAATTGCAATTAGCTGTTGTGCAAGGTTTCTCTACTTGTCTTTACGTTCCATAGAGCTCGTGAATGCAATGTTATTAAAAGGTAACGTATGTGAGAGAACGAAACATCAGGTGGATATTTTAAGCACCTCATATGATAATTATTTTTTCTGTACCCTTGGTAGATTTCATTTATGTTGTTTTATTGCGTTATCTTAAATCTTCGTTTCTTGGAGGTGTTTTGCTATTCTTTTTATGTTTTCCATCATTGTTTTCAAACGAAGTTTAAATTATCTTTCGAAATATTTTCAGACGACGATTTATCATCGAAGGATTAAAAAAATTGAAAAGCCTACTATCACCAACATTGCTCCAGAACTGCATCAAATATACTAAAAGAAGACCAGAATTTTCTTCACAAAAAAGTTACTTCAGTATTTCTCAAATGCACATTTTCGACAATATTCACATTTAGCTTTTTATAAAACTTGGATCTTAGACATCGACATCAGTTTTTGTTTATCGTTGGTAGAAATAGGACTCGTCATTCAAAAGTGTTGAATTTAGACCAACCTATAAAGTAGTAGAGTCGATGTCATTTTCTCGAAAAGGTGGAGTGGGGGCTTTCGAACTACTGTGATGGAACCCATTATCTTATTGGCAATATTTAAACTGTAAGTGGCAGAATCAACCCTATATTTTTCTGTGACTTTGCACGATTTCAAACCCCTATGCCGTTTTAGAAGATTCCTATCTGCATCTACTAATTTAATATGTATCAAGGAGTATTGCCGTATATTCTAAATACTAAAGCTTTGAATATTGGCAAGGGTCCATTCAATAATCATAATATACAACTATTTGCTATCTCATTAATATTTCGAAACCATTGTTGTTTTACCTTCATCAGGATGCTTAATGAGAACCTCACTGAGTTTAGTACATTTACAAAGAAAGTGGAACTTAAAGGTTCAGGTAGATCGACCCCTTGAAAAGTTTTATTACTTACCTACTTCTTCCTCATACAGCTGAATTAGTTTCTTCATAAATGTACTTAGTTACCCACTAATACAGGGATATTTTTGACGTTGTTTATACCCTCTATTTGTTCTGTGCATTTTTGGACTCTTAAGAAAGAAGCGTGTTTCGGTAGTTGTCGATCTCAGATTGGAATATCTATATTTAACTTTAAAAGTTTCCAGTAATAGATAGTGAACTAGCAACAGAATTAATTTTTTGGTAAAATTTGCCCAAATGTTCGAATTTGAGCCAATAATGGTTTCAAAATATAGCGTTCGACTCCCTGATGACGAATCCGTGGTCAAATTCAATTATGTCTGTGAGGTCGTCCGATCGCCGTTATCCACGATAACTTTCGAAGAAATTCTCCCAAAGACTTGAGATTTTCAGAGTGAGTTCGTTTCTTAAATGCTACCGTTGAGTTCGTCAACCAGCAAAATCGTACAGGGTGCTCCATGTTATATTGCCATTCAAAAATTTTGTTCCTCCATATCTCAAAAAGAACGAAGCCAATCGAAATGAAATGCAATGCAAGATGCTTATAATAAGCTTCATGCAAAATTTTCTGACCATAATCTGAACAGAACCATAGAAAATTCAATTGAAATGTTTGGAGGAACAATCTTTGTATTTTCACAACAATATATCCGTTTCAAGGGAAATTTATTTTGGGAATGAAGATAGATATACTGAGTGTTCATTAAAAATTGTAATCTTCTTCTCTCTCTTTCAAATGCTGATGATCAGGTCAAAAATAATTCGCCAATGATTTATGAATCCGAAATTTACCACGGAATAATAGGCAATAGATCTGTCATGAAAATACATATTCTTATATCGAAAATGACGAAAACTATCTATGTAGGATAGAATTTCACAATCAGAATTATTAATCGCGTTTGGTTTTTCCTTATCTCTATAAAGACTGGAAAATCACGTCATCATAATAATATCCGCTAGATCTTTTTGACTGTTTTAGATACCAAATGCACCTATTGTGATGAATTGATGAAGTGGTACGCAATGTGAAATAATTAGTCCATAATGTTGAGCCTTGGATTGTACAGGGTCACTATAAATAAATAAAAAAAAAATAAAAGCGCAGTTATATTTCATTCTGATAAAAACTTTAATTTAAACACACTATATTGTGAGTTTAGGTCCCAAATAAATTGAATAATGTGATTGCAATTATAAATTTGTAGACTTAGCAGAAAAGATGAGGTAAGAAATTTCCAAAGCAAACCACGATGTTACAATCATTTATAAAGTTCCCGTTTTACAAAGTTAACCATGAATGCAAGAAAACGTTTTCAGATAATAAGCTTTTTATTTCTTTATTTATTCACATTGAAAAAAATTTAACGCAAGCGTATTCGTACCTTTTTGTACTTTTCAGGTATTTTATTCAGTGACGTTAGTTCAATTTCAGGTGGAGAATAGGGATCATCACCATTAACCTCTACATTTATGTGCTATGGAATTTATTTTGTATAGGGGAGACCGGGAATAATATGGTTTATTATGATAAGAATGTAGCATATGCAAAACTGACACTCTCAAGCTGTTTGTTGGCGTTCCTGTTTTAAAATTATTCAGTTACTGGTTTGAAAATCTTATATTTCAGCGTCGAATCAATGACATCATATCCAGAATGTTTTGAAGCGCTTGGGTTTGTTACGAAACATCGATTTCGAGTCGGTTCAAATTCAAAGCTCTCAGGTTTCTACAATGATAACATATAATATTCTTTAAGTTTTTTTCGTTCTTCAGTGAAGATGGAAAATGATTATTAAATTTCCGATATTTCACTAGATGATTTTGTTTACAGAGTTGATTGAGAGACTTCAGATCAGTTAGAATATACTTATACATAGAACATACATAAACAATGAAATGTACAGATGACAATTCTCTTACAATGACGTCATTGTTTATTATTTGCTTATTTTCGCGTTAGACGAATTAATGACCTTAATAAAGCACGTCCTCAAAATACCAGTGAATACGGTTCAACGCCAAAAAAAGGCTTTTGAGCTGACAGACGTTTGTCGCAATATTAATTCGAAAGCATACTTCAATTTCCTTATGCAATACATATAACTATAGTCTATAGTTACACATATCTCTCTAGAAACTCCTTCAACTTTTCTTTTGTTTTTCCACATTGACCATTAATATTTCAATCAGCATCAGAAGGTTCGTCGTCATTCGTAATTCGAATTTTTATTTTATTCTGGCATCTACAAACAGAAAACTGCATCTCCGGTTATATGCATATTTTTTTTCATGATTGCGATGTCATTCTTTGGTATTTTATACTCTCACGATCACATCCTAAAAATTGCAATATAGCCAAAGGAATTCGAGAACCTGCATAATTTGAACATTCGAGAGGAATGTGCGGGAATAACAATATGTGCAATGCATCACAAATGCGCTGTCGCCTAAGGGTATTGCTGCAACCGTTGGAAATTTATGCAATACGTTTTCATGACAAAGTCCAAGGTTCTGTCAGTTTTCTGATATAATTTTTTAATTTTGGTAATGACATGGTGATTTTCATATGATTGCGTTTTCGGGGTGTAGCTCGATTTCCTCTTATGACATTTACAAGATGAAAACTATCTTCAAATGATATTTTTACGTGAAATTCATTGAGGTACACTCAAATTTTTGAGGGATATCCTTCCTGATTGACAATTTAAACTCAAGAGAAAAATAAGAACAAATACAACAATAATTACATTGAGAATCCCTTACAACAGATATTGTGACCTAAACAAGAAAAGAAAATGGGTCGATATTTCTTCCATCATAATTTTCTTGAATGATTGATTGAATTTATGATGTGCAGATTTTATTCTGAAAATTGCAAAAGAGGCTAAGGAGATACATCCTATCTGTGAAAACACATTCATTTCTAAATCACACTATAAGTTCCCAAGTTAAACATGTATCTAAAAAATGAAAGCACCATTGAATTCGCCATAGAAAAAACCCTTATAGGATTGAGAATTTGGGACATAGTTTACTCATTCATTTTTTATTGAAGAAGGGCTCAGTAAACACAAACTTCCCGGCGATATCGCCGAGAGGTTACAATCCTTCATCCATGCGAACTTCTATTGCGACCAACTTATAGATGTCACAAATATAAACAGAATAAGATATTCGCATTGCGATTCCCCGGCGAGATCGCCAAGGGTTTACAATTGGACAAACATGTGAACTCCTATTGCGACATCCCATAGATGTCACAAATATTACCGAAATAAGATATTCGTATTGCGTCTCCTGATTGTTGCAACGGGACAATAATAATATATTCACATTGCGACTTCTTATAGACGTCGCAAAGATATCTCATCATGAGCTCTTTACTTATGAAAATTGCAGGCTCAACGAAAATAAGAAATCCGCGGTTAAACATCCGTAAGTTAGTGTTTCGATTCGAGATCCTGTAGCAAGTAAAGTTTCTTGGGAATTGATATTGATATTATCATATTTATCATTATCTTTAAATATACTCATTCCCAGTGGTACCTATCATGATGATTTTCGATATTCTCTGTTCAGTATTTTAATTTTTGCAACATATTCACTTCTGAACTAGACTTTTTAGAGAGATAATATTGAAAGTGCTCACCTGGTAAATTTCATTTTCTAATTATCCACATATGTGTATATGCAATGTTAGCAGTGATAAGAAAAGAGGGATAAAATATGCTTCGAAATCCGAAAAAATAAGAAATTTCAATAATATTAAGATCACTATGAACTTTTTCTGGGAACTGGAACACAATTTCTAACGAAAAACTTCAAAAGTGGAATCAAAGACAAAGTCGTACGAATTCAGATTATTTTTGACCAATTTAAAAAAACACAATTATTTACTTGAAATTATAGCGAATTTCGAAGAAAACAATATCTATTTGAACGGATGGTTCAATTAATTTTATGGATACTGTGAATTATCAAAATAATGAGATTTCTCATTTCGATCGCAATGGTCCCTGAGATATTCCCAAAAGCTCGAAATGGAAGGTTTATAGGATATTCTCAAAAGCTCACAATGCGAAGGTTGTTGAGATGATCGCATACTTGTCACGATGGGAGATTTATGCGAATATCCCGTTGACCTCCACAATGTGAGCAGTTTGAGAATTTCCACAAGGGATATCTTTTAGAGCTCTCTGTGTATATCCCTGAGGCGGAAATTTGGAGTAGATATAGAGCTCACTGCAACCTCGCCGCGACATCACACAAGTACTCTCAATCACGCGAAAAGATATCGCTGGGATAGGTATCTATGCGATGTCTTTATGGTGATTGAGGGGCTATTCGACTGCTTTCTCTTTGAATACTTGTTCATTTCAAACTTCGACACCTTCATTTTTTTTGGTGTTATGTGTGTCAAAGGGATTCTTACTATGTTTACAAAGATACGTATATGGAGTTTCAAGAAGGCTTAAATGAAACATATCATAACTCATCAAATAAATTTGAATCAGATTAGTGATCCAGTATTTTGAACAGTTGTGAATATAGCCTTACATACAGGGTGTTTCATCATGAACTGGACAAACATATATTTTCGTATAGAGGACATCGGGAGACTCATTTTTGCCTCATACAATATATCCCGTTTTCGAAGCATAAGCGAGATACAGGGTCTCAAACGTTATTTTTGAGCAAGATTCTTATGAGTTTGGTCAGTTATGTCTAACACTCAAAGTAACTGTTTTTTGGTCAAATCTCAGTATTTTTGGGTTCTCTATTCAGAAAAATTGACGAACTCGGAAAAAAATTTACAAATGGCGGAAGACCTGCAATGTTCAAAAATTTTTTTTGCGGTTGTCAAATTGACTTTTGTTTTATGAATGAACACAATTTTCTATGAATTTCTGTGAAAAAAAAATTTTAAAAATCGAACAAAAATTTTTTTTTTACATGTCGACAGCGATGAAAAAATTCACTCGAAATGGATGAAATTTTGTACAATTGTACTTTTTGAATTATCAATCACGAATATGAAAACAGAATTGTAAAATATCGAACGGTTTCGTTACTACAGTCATTCAAATGTTTCGTTCAGACCTCTGAAATAATATCGATTGAAATATATTCTGGGAGGACTCTGCATTTATTAGAAATAATGAACAAAAATTTGTTTTGAGTTCCAGAATCAAAATAATTGAATTATTGGCATGTCCAAGCATTCTAGATGAATTTATACAAAAAAAATCAGTGAAACTTAGTTGGGACTCGAACCGACGTAGGTATTAAATAGGCAAATGGCACTGTTCTAAGGATATTAATGTTCGTTGCCAGGCAGCGGTAGTTCGTGGTTCATAGAGTTGGAATGGTATTTGAATTTCAGTGAATATAATTTAGCCAGTAGTCAAACTCTATGAAGTACGAACTACCGCTTCCTCAATTATTTTGACTCTGGAATTCAAAACAAATTTTTGTTCATTATTTCAGAGGTCTGAACGAAACATTTGAATGACTGTAGTAACGAAACCGTTTGATATTTTACAATTCTGTTTTCATATTCGTGATTGATAATTCAAAAAGTACAATTGTACAAATTTCATCCATTTCAGGTGAAATTTTTTCATCGCTGTAGACATGTAAAAAAATTTGTGTTCGATTTTTGAAAAAATTTTTTCACAGAAATTCTTAGAAAATTGTGTTCATTCAGAAAACAAAAGTCAATTTGACAATTTTTCGAAAACGGGGTATAAGGCAAAAATGATTCTCCGATGTCTCTATACGAAAATATAGGTTTGTCCAGTTTACGATGAAAACCCTGTATACGCCGAAATTGGCCTTTCTCAAAGTCTGAAAAAAAATCAATCGATTTGCACCATAACCAAACCTTCGATTGTCTGATTTAAAAACTAGTTATTACTTTCGGCTTTTCTGGCTATAGGGCTTTAGGCAGTGACCTGGAGAGAATGATACTGAAAAAAATACTCTGACATTCGATTATACTACAAAACCATAAGCATTGATGGAAAAAACGAGAACAGCATTGCTTCATACCGCATAAATTTGTTTGCGTGAGAAGAATTTTAACTGCTGAAACAGCCCCGATAAAAATGCTACACATTTTTCTATATTCTTGAAAACTTTAAGTCTCTCAAAACTAAGCATAGAGTGCGTTTATAGTTTTGCAATGCTTTGTATTAAATATACGTCAAAGTTTTTGTTTAACTATAGTATTCGTATTATTTCTCTACCTCATTTTCCACACAGACAAAATATTTTTTTTTAAATTTCGTGCTATAGCTCGTTTCTCACAAATTTTCAAAGAAGTTGACAGGTCATTATTTTCCTTCAAATATTAAATTTCGTTTTGTAATTTGGAATTAAAGAGAAAGTAATAAAAGGAATTAAAAAGGTCAATAACTCTTGATTTAACCCCGACAACTCGAATAACATTTCAGAAACCTTACTTCATCTGTTCGAGAGTTACTGATTCTTCAAGAGTGAGTCCAACGAAGTCGTTTGAGACTACTCACGGGCCAAAACTTGAAAAATACAACATTCACACTTAATGATAGCAGTTCCCTGAGAAACAAGTGCACAAAAATGCGGGAGGACCATTCGATATCGATTAAAATTAATAAATGATTTTCATTTCGAGTTTCTAAAAAAAACAGGGGCAGGATAACGGTCAAATTGAAAAGTTCCGATTGCATTATTCTTTGGGAATTATTTCAAGATTCATCATTCAGAGTTTTCGACGGGATTTTGTCATAAATAAACGTAAATGTCTTAGACCGATGCGGCGCATCAACGAAAATAACTGAGATATTCCTACTATGGAACAAGAACAACCCAGTAAATTTCAAGTTTTAGCTGATGTTATTGGTTCACGAATCAAAGCGATCTACGTGCTTCTGAAGCTATCCTCACATTTGCGAGTTGGCTTGCTTGGTCGTCTACAATGTTCACAAGTTGTAGAAACGAAAAAGAATTGTTTTTTGTCCTCAGACTCAGTGAGTCCAGCTCCGTATTTTAGGAACTCTTTCTGCACGAGATTCAAAAATAATAATAATATAACAAAACAGTACACGCTATTTTCTCAGGAACACGTGCATAAACCGTATATTTGACGTTATCCCATTTCAATCAAAATGAAACTAATGAAGAATAGCAAATCATTTTGACACCGACTATACATGCCCGTGCGAATTCGAAATTAGCCTAGTAGTAGAATCATATTATGAGACTAATAATTAATTAACATTATTCCCATCACGTCGTATCCTGAAACTGACCATTATGTCCTACTAAAAATACTATAGTCGTCTATATTACCATCGAATACCATAAATAATCCCCATCCAAATTAGAACCAGAATTCGAAGAGTCTAATTAAGATCAATAAATCGAACATTGTAAATTTACTTGATTCCAAGGGAAGTTATTCAATTGTATTTGGTGAGCATTAATTCATATTATAATTCACAAGAGATGTCTCGTCATTTATCTCACAAGAAGTTACATAACATATTTTTGGTATTATTGAAGATTTGAATCAGTTTGCTATCTACCGGCAAAATCTCTACCAAAGTTTGAAATTAATTTTCTTATCTGCCTTTAGTGCTCCTTATCATTTTTTCGAGCTTCTTCCTGAAGGAAACATTTTTAAAAATTTCTATGATTTTAAGTTCGAGCAGACAGTGGTTTCAACCACCTGAATTGAGCTTACTCATTGAGAATCCAAGGTAAAAAAAAATTCTGTCCACTAGTCGTATACACTCTTCGATGAGAAAGAGGAAGACCTGCATTTTCAGTGTGTGTGCAGGATCGGAATAGTTCGGTTAGGTTCGTTAATAAGTCAAATATATGTATAAGTTTTCGAGTTATAATGATTTGAATTTTATTTTCGAACATATTCAAAACTATGGATCAGATCGGGTCCAAATTTCATATTAGATGATCAAAGAAGATATGAAGACTTTTAATGGATTTAAAGGTTAAGCCTCATCGCTTATTTTTTGATGAGAAAATACTTGAAATCATGAGAGTACATAAAAGATTGCAAAATATAAGCTTTGTTCGTTAGTTAATTTAATCGATCTAGTGATTTTCAGTTATAGCTGATAATTCGATCAGACCGAAATATTATATTTAGCTGCTAAATAAAACGATACCAACAGTAAGGCAAAGTTTCGGTAGTATGCTAGAAAAAGCATCTTAATTTTTTAAAATGGATAAAGTGGGACACAAAAACTTATATCTACATCTCAAACACCAATAAAATAGATTATTTGCATTTCAATACAGTAAACTAAAAGCTATAATAACGGAACAGTATAGTGATAATCAAAACGATTCTTGAAGGCGTTAACTGACAGGGAACAAACAACTTCACAAGGCCATTCGCGGAAAACCGGATTCGAGAAAATATGCTCTCGAACGGTAGACTTGAAGTTTTCCAGTAAAGCTTAAGATGATGACTACGACAGCCTGTCCGATCCTGCCCAAATAGTTTTACTCACAAACACAACCATTAAGTGAGTACTCCTACTCATTCATTCACCTCAAATTCCAACAGGGTTTAGCAAGAATATAATGGTAAAAATTAAAAATGCATAATTCACAAAATCAAAATATCAACGTGTGAATCTAAAATATACATCCTCGTATATAGCAAACAGGTTCAAACGATAGAGGACAAACATCCAAAATTTGTGAGAACGGTTAGAACTGGCGATTCATCAGTTCATCGCTAGAATAGAATACCTCTACTGCAAGTGAATACTTGATAATATGCTCCTTGAAGGCCTTATATCCAAGAGATGACCAGCGGTTGGAAATTCTATTGTACATCTTCAGACTAAAATACTGTGACCTGGAGTCACAAACTTGTTTCTGGATCTAACTAATAGCTTCCTAGTTATATGTTTCATCTTTATTCTCAAGGACCCTTTTGTTCTTAGATCTATTCTGAAAAGATGCATCATCTGCATAAATAGTCCTTTCATCCGCCGTGCCGTTACAAATCATATCATCAATAAGGACCAAAAATAGGGCGAGTCACGTCACGATCTAGTCGTCAGAGAACACTATACCAAGGTCATTTTGGAAATTAGTAACATGCACCAAGTGCCCATCAATTAAGTGTCAGTGCCTGGGATTTCTTCTACCCAAGTGAACAACTCATTTTCACTGTTCAATGATAAGAGCCACTTCCGTTTCAATATGCGATTCAAATCCTGCTGCAAGTTAACACTCGAAGAGACATCGGCGAAGATCCTAAAATCATCGGCGTATGAGGAGTGACGGCAAACCAAGCCCGTCAGCAAATCAGCCACATATGTCAGTAAAAGGATTGGGCCTTGGACTGCGTGCCATACATACGGCACGCAACTACCAATTGAAAAATTCTAAAGCCTCAATTACACTCAGCCCCTGGTACTGCTGCTCCCGTTGTCGGTAATAATTCTCGAAATAATAAGCAGTATCGAAGGCAGTGAGCATTCACACTCTGTTGCAGCATTGCTCTCGCGACCACCAATCGGCAATGGCAGATGAAGAAATTGCAGCCTAAGCGCTTTGTATCGTTGATTTATACAGGATGTCCAGTAGATTGACGTCAATAAATTTTTTCAGATTCCTCAGACCGGTGCTATCCAAAAATATCCAATAGTATATTATGCGAAGTTCTGGAGTTCTCGAGTTATGAATCTTTTGAATGTTTTTTAAAGGTATTTCGCACCTTTCATCTTTTGAACATGATCGTCTTGAATTTTGATTCAATAACTGTAGCTTGTGTGATTTTTGCAATAATTTTGGTCTACTCACTCATGGAAAATGTAAACATTCGTCAGAACTGTTAGTTGTGAAAATACCTGTTTTGGGATTGGAAATAAAAACACATAATAGTGAAAAATTATTCTCAGAATCTAAGTTTCACTCCACTCCATCGTGGGTTTTTTCCTCGACAATAATAATAACAATATTTTCGTAGGAACGTTCGGCAATTCTGTTGTCATCGCAGCCACAGCAACCTGCTGAATGTAATCACTGGTTTGCATGAGGATTAGCGGCATGCAGCACGGAAGTGTAGTGATTACATTCTCGTGCTGCCCACTTCCCTGTTCACTTCCGTGCTACCTGCCGTGGAAGAGAGCTGGGTGTAATCGGGGTGTGGAAGTAACGTGAGCACCCTCACCTGAAACTAGTGGTCCTGCAGAAAACACTCAAAGAGTTCACCCCTGACACCAAAATGTTCGAGCTCGTAGAGGAGTCTTTTGTGCGGTACACGGTCGAACACACGTGAGAACTCTAAATATAGAACATCAATTGGAATATTTCCATCAATTGATTTCGTTCACTCTTCGAAATACTTCAGCAAGGCGGTTATGACACTTATGGCCGAAAGTTTGGCCGATCAAGTAGATATACAAAAATTCAACCGATCTGCTTGTCTTCAAGAAAGAATACTTCGAACCAATGTTTTATTCTTTTAGATATTGACCTGTAATCACCACTCAAAGCAGAATAAAAAATAAGGATCGATAAAGAATGAATGAAGTTGAAACATATTTATGATTTTTGCTGACCTATTTGTTTCAACAGGAATATCCCTAATTTCAAATCAGCCATCAGCGCTCGTTTTTACTGGTAGAACTATCATTGAAATTTGGAAATCCTAAGAAGTATTTTGGTTACATTGTATTAATTGATGAACTCAACTTTCCTGCTCAAACCTACAACATATGAAAACAGAAACTTTCGTTAGGGGCATATTGCCAATTTGTGTAGGAACCCATCAAAAGATCAAGCTATATAAATGGATATCTAGAGCTACTAATTTAATTTTCTCATTTATGAACTCAACTTCACTATTTAGATCCTGAATTAACCTAAATAATTTTATGTTTTGAAATTATTCTTTCTAGAATTTATTGTGTTCGCGGTCGGGCGAAGTTTATAACACGATTAAATTTCTCAATTTCCATTTCGAGAGATTCTTGCAGAGCTCTGCATCAGCCATTGCGTCATATAACACTCACACTTACATATTCAATCTTTTCGTTCCGAAAATGTTCGAATATTTTCAAAACACAATACATACAACTTTTCGAACGATTTGGCTCTTTAATGAAGTTCAAGGAGCTACTCCGATCTTGGACCTACCTTAGATATCATAAGTCCCTTGGTTCTATTAGCTGGTGTTCACCGAAATATTTTGACCCTATGAAGAGGAGTTAGGTTGATAAATGCTCAGAAGGCATTATTCTCCGTGACGCAGAGTTTTCAACCATCACTGTTTACTTGAATTAAATATATGTATATATATTCTTTTGAAATCAAGAGCTAACATAATACAATACATAAAACAAAAATAAAAATCCCTAACTGAGGTGGTGCAAAACGGGGAACCATACTATTTTATCGTATGATACCAGAGCTCAGGGAAAAACCTCAGTAGAAAAAACCCTGTCTCGCCGTTTCAACAAAAATAACACTTAAAAACTATTAGAATATTGAATTAATAATTATGCAACTTAATATTGAAATTCGGATAAGATTCCCCGCATAGACTCATTCAATGTTTTTTTCTCATTCCTACGAAAAAGAACAAGAATTGAATAATTTCGAAAAAAAATTCAGTCAAGAGTGAGTTGAATATATTTTCAATGTTTTGAGCCAATTAATTCGAGTCCATTGATAATATTTTTTGTTACTTTCTATGTACTTACATTCATCCTTATACACGTTTTTTACCATGAATGTTGGTAGATTTCTTGTTCATCATCTCTCCAGGGAAAAGATGACAGAAAAGAAAAGAATACAACAATAGCAACTGAGATAGTGAACACTCAAAAACAGCGTCATGAAATCACAAGAACTTTCCGAGTTTGTCTTATTATTCCAGATTTCGTACCTACCGAAGATACAATAACCACTATCTTCATATTCTTTGTACAATTAAAATGATTGCACTGAATGAAGTGAGCACGCCACTGTAATATTTATCATCGAACTCGATTCACAACTTGTCAATGTCCCAGATCATTAGCACCAAAAAAATTAAACTGAAGGTATATCTTCAATGTTCCAATAGAAGTCCAACAGCGACGCGACGCAAAAACCGACGTCAGCTACGCGTGCGTCCGAACTTTCCGCGGAAATCCAACGTTCAACTGAAAATCGGCATCATTTGCGTCCTGATCTCCATCCGGTATGGTCTTAGGCTTTATCCAGAACTCGATGCGCTAATTTCGTGTTCTCTTCGAACATCATGAATGTTACAACTTATTGTAACATCACAAACTTTTCAAAATCGTACGAGCAACTGCACGGTGTGTTAAGTTTGACGTTATGCATTTTTGGATCCGCTGCGAATGTCTTGATGATGACAGTGCTTCTAAGAAAGGATATGAGGTGGCCAACCAATTTGATCCTAGCAGGTTTGGCCGTGGCAGATCTATTAGTGATGTTGGAGTACATACCCTTCACTCTGCACAGGTATTTCAATAAGGAACGAAGAAACTATATTGGAAGCTACAGTTACAATTGGGCCATCTTCATGTTTTTTCACGCATTATTCAGCCAAATATTTCATTTCATCTCCTGTTGTCTCACTGTCATACTAGCTGTATGGCGATATGTCACCATATCTAAACCACACACTACGAGAGTTTGGTTCGGACTCAAACGAACTTTCTATGTTATCCTCATAGTGTACATGTGTGCTCCATAATATGCAGCCCTATCATATTCTCCTTATCAATCAGTCACTATAATCAAACATGCGATCCAAATGGAAGAATCATCACTAAGGACAATCTTAAATCATATAAAGGTGAAGTAACAGGTGACTTGATCTACGTGACAGGAATCGCAAGTGAAACCGCAAGAGTAATAAGTTTTTGGGTGTATGGTGTTGTTATAAAACTGGTTCCTTGTATACTTTTGACTCATTTATCCTGGAAATTAGTGTCGATTTTGGTTGAAACGAAGAAAAGGAAGAAAGTATTGTTACAAACTGTCGTCAATTTGAAAGATATGAAATCATCAGGGCTGTTGACCAACAAGAAAAAGAAGGTCAAGCAGGCAGATCGAACATCCAATATGCTTCTAGCATTGTTGTTTCTTTTTTTAATAACTGAGTTCCCTCAAGCTATTTTGGGACTGTTGAGTGCAATATTGGAGGAATTCGATAAACAATGCTACAGGCCGTTAGGTGAGTGAGTTTCTAATGAAAGCTTTATTGACAAACAAATATTTGGTTTATATTATGCACAAAACATTTACATAGTCTGGAGATTGATTCAACAGAAAAGTAACAATTTGTTTTGGCATATCTCTCAGTGTGAGCAGGAATTCTCAATGATTAAATCGTACTGCTTCAGACCGTCATTTGTTTTTGTTGGAAATATTGATCAATAACTCATTTTTATGAAGATCATTAACCGTGATGTCCTTGGTATGTTTATTCGCTTCACGACACTCTCATAGTTTGAAAAATCTGGGCAATAAATTCTGAATTTACTACATATTCTGAGTCTGGATCTTTCATTGAATTTTATTTGTTGACAACATAAAACCGAGATTATTGCCAAACATGTGGGGAGTGTGATTCACGAAAATCTCATTTTTGTTCAATTCGATGAACATTGAACCTACATGATGCTAGCCAACATCATCAGACTTTCGTTGAAGATATCTACTACAGTGTATCAACAGCTGAGTATGCGGGTGACTATATTTTTTAAATTTTTCTTTGTCTTTTAGTATTTTAGTTCTCGAAAAAAAATTATTCTGGAGCTCCTGTATACCAGGTGTTCATTAGGTATGATTAAGGACAAACCAGAATTTCAATCTCTGAGATATTCAGAGGTGAACTGGTCCTGCAAACCTTTGTTCGTCAATAACTATTTCTTAGATTTGCGGCATTGAATTGAAACGAGTTGGTGTGAAAAAAAGAACTATTTCCAAAAGCGTTTTGGGTATGAAAAGCATTAAAAACATTTTTTATTGGTTATTTTTTGAATAACCATTCAATTTTTATTGAAAAGTAGTTCGTCCTCTAAAAAACGTAGATAGCTTTTCGCCTAAGTAGAATGAAAATTGTGAAATTCAATTAGGAATGAGACATTAGCGTACTATTATATTCACATCTCGATGGATATTTGAAGCTATTTCGAAAGTAAAACTGCATTTATTTGTCCTAAAGATTTTGCTGATCTCAGGAACTACTGAACCCATTCTTGAATTACGGATTTCTCGATCGTATTTCATGGTTATGAGCCTTGTTCTTTTGTGAAAAAGTAATCCAATTTTTCTCAAAAAGAAAGTTTTATTAAAATTAGTTGAAATGGAGAATACTAAAATGTACTAAGTACGTTGAAAGATCTGACATACTAGCCCGCATTTTAATGTGTCATGATTACGGAGGTTCGACATAAATGTTAAATCTACTTATTTTGGTTTGGTCAACCTCGAAGGTTAACTTATTCCCGCAAGTTACATTCCCAAACCTTGCAGGAGTATCTAGTATAAATTAAATCGAATCAAAGTTTGTATACCAGCTGCTTAAGGTTTCATAAAAATAGGGCTTGCTTCTCAGAAAAAAAATTCAGAATAAACAATTGCCTAGTTTCAACTGACTGTATTGAAAAAAAATTACTACGCAAGTTTGGCATGTTTTGTCAAAAGTTGGCGCATTTAGTAAGGCTGCCGTAGTTCAAATTTATTTTCGATTGCCTTTGAATACACTTTTTCTTAAACTGCTTTCCAGTAAAAAAGTCCAATGGATTCAAGTCCGGCCACCAGATTTCCAGAGAAAATAATTTTTCCAGAAAAATTTTTCCTGAGAAATTTCTTTGGAATTTTTTTCTGGTAACATTTTTTCCCGGAACATGTATCGGACGTTTTGGTCCAATCTGGTGGCCGGCCCGTTCACCTGACTTGAATCCATTGGACTTTTTTCTGGGAAGCAGTTTAAGAAAAAGTGTATTCAAAGGCAATCGAAAATAAATTTGAACTACGGCAGCTACAGTTTAACAAGTATAATACCATTTTGGAATCCTTACTAAATGCGCCAACTATTGACAAAACATGCCAAACTTGCGTAGTACATTTTTTTTTCAATACAGTCAGTTGAAACTAGGCAATTGTTCATTCTGAATTTTTTTTCTGAGAAGCAAGCCCTATTTCTATGAAACCCATAGAGCAGCTGGTATCCAAATTTTGAGTACAGTTTAGACAAGCATTATTCAAGGTTACACAGCAACAAAAAAGTTGGAAAAGTTGATATTTGTGGCCACAGGAGCGAAAAGACTGTCACATGGTGTGGAATTTTGCTGGTTTTTAAAATGCCCATTATTTTTAAATCATGCAACTTAGATTTTTTTTATATTTTTCTGACATGCAGCATTACTTGCCTTTTCACCCGGTTCCGGGTTGACGTCGAGTTATGGTATGTTTTCAACATCGCTGTTCAAATCTTGAACCTACCCTAAATATTCCAAGTTTTGAAAGTGTTCCTTCCGA
Organism: Propylea japonica; assembly: GCA_013421045.1. Classification (NCBI taxonomy): domain Eukaryota; kingdom Metazoa; phylum Arthropoda; class Insecta; order Coleoptera; family Coccinellidae; genus Propylea; species Propylea japonica. Next base: position 6,105,383 of record CM024245.1, on the reverse strand, counting down.
GAGCTATCGATAACTTCCGCACCAACATTTTAATGTATAAAATCTGCGTGCTTTCTCGCCCTAACCCTCCAGGCATGTCAAACATGCGGCCCGAATCAATTCTGCAAATAACCAGATAATGCGGCCTGCGAGCAGGCTTTTAAAAAATACGCGGGTTCCCAACTTCCCACACACAAATTGCATGGCCGCATGGCAATTTTGCTTTATTTACTTGTCATTTCAGCATCGATATCGAAAATGTTTCCCTCCTTACTTGCAGATAGAAGCAATTGAGATACAGTGTCTGGCATATTCAAAGAAAAAGTTCAATACAGTTGATATATCAGAATTTTACAAGTAATTGCCTATTAATACTGTTGAAATAAAGAAGTTTACTCGTTTAAAACATTCAATTTCTGAAAGAACCCCAACAATTATTCGTTTCGATAAAACGACACAAATCTCATACAAATTTCCGATTGTCAGAAGAACACTTGGGCAGTTTTGGAGATTATTTGCGTTGATGAATCTAGACCTCAAAGAGACAACTCGACAGAATATGATGCTGAATATCTTGAAAAAAACTCGTAGACTATTGTTATAATCATGTTTTTTCATCGGGAAATTTGAGGAATATTCCATAATAAGTCTTTTTTTCGAGTGAGATTTTCAATTGAATTCATTTCGGAAAAGATTAATCAGTTCATAAATACACAAAAGCACTTTTTAGATGGGATATCATTAATATTCTAATACATCAATCCAATCCTTAGATATCCAGAAACGAAAATTAGGGCAGTTGGGTTGCCAAAAACACCCTTTCCTCTGTTTGCTTTGTGGGCTCCTAAGTTCACGGTTTCAGGTTTTAGGGTAACCAGCGAATTTGACAACCCCTTATACAAGGTGTTTTGATTTATTTCCGACAAAATGAAATGGGTGGTAGATCACATCATTTTAAGCAAAAAAGTTTCCATGAACATGGATCCGGAAATGCTTCGTTTCCGCGATACAGGGAGTTAAATTTGAAAAAAATAATTCGCGTTTTCTTTAATATGTTTTGGCTGCTTAGAAATCCTTTCATGAAATTTCGTATACAGGGGTTTTTTGGGACGATAAATTCAAATTTGTGGTCGATTCAGTTGTATTTTCTAGAGGGCGCCACCGGCAACCATTTCAACCCATGTTAACCGTTGCAATTTCTTTGTGCTACACTATACACCGTTTTGGTATTAAAAAATCGATTCTCTCATCCTTTTTGCTTAAAAAGAGGTATACCTCATCTAAGTCGCTAAGAGTAATAGTTTCAGAGAAAAATGCATTTAAAGCCAAAGGGGACGAAATGATTGCCAGTGGTGCCCTCAAGAAAATAGAACCAAATCGACCACAAATTTGAATTTCACACCTCAAAAAACCCTATGCACCAACTTTCACGCAATTATTTAGAATCAGTCGAAAGATATTGAAGAAACGCGAATTATTTTTTCAACTTCAACACCCTGTATCTCTGAAACGAAGCATTTCCGGACCCATGTTCATGGGAAGTTTTTTGCTTAAAACGATGTAATCTATCACCCATTTCAGTTTGTCGGAAACAAATCAGAACACCCTTATATAAGCCATAACGATTCGAGACGATCGATCAACTTTTATCCATAAATATTTTTGAGCGCTATATCGTTTTGGCCAATGTCTGTAATTTTCGAATTTTGAGCCGAAAATGGTATCAAACGATAGGGTTTTACTCCCGAATGACGAATTCGTGGTCAAATTCAATTCTGTCCGTGAGGCCGGCCGTTAGCACAATAACTTTATAACGAAAGGGATTGTCCTAGAGACTCGAAATTTTCGGGGTGAGTTCGGTTCCGAAATGGATCGCTTAGGTTCATTAACCAGCCAAATCGTACCGGGTATATCATAAAATATGGCCATTCAAAATTTATGTTCCTTAATATCTCAGACAGAACGAAACCCATCGAAATGAAATGTTGCGGCCATATGCAAGATGCCCATAATAAGCTTCATGCAAAATTTTGTGGCCATAGTGAGAATAGAATCATAGAAAATTCAATTGGCATATTGGAAAGAAGAATCTTTAAATTTCCATAACAGAATATCCGATTCAAGTGACATCTCTTTCGTGAATGAAGACTGTTATACTAAATTCTCATGCAAAATTTTGTGGCCATAGTGTCAACAGAACCATAGAACATTCAATTGGAATACTGGAAGGAGAATCTCTATATTGTCATAACAGGATAACCGATTCAAAAGTGAAGCATCTCTCCCGGTTTTACCTTATGTAATGAGGTTCAAAATATAAATTGGTTTGGGTAATGTAGATTATATGAACGCCATAAAAAAATTCAAGGAGAGTGCGAATTAATCGAACTGTTATACCTAATTATGAACAGAAATTATTAGTTCAGTTTCGAAATTTTTTATTTCATCATTTCCGTTATGTATCTACTATGGCACATAGGATGAGAAGTAGAGATCGACATAAATCCAAATACATAATACGTTTGCTTTTTTGGACGAATGTTGCACTATCCTAACGAAAAATCTGGGTTTTTTAAGCGAACATGTTCGAGGGTTGAAGATTGGTATACGTCATTCAATCCTGTAGCAATGAATGGCGAAGGACTTAGAAACTATTTATGATTTATGACTTTATTTTGCTACTTCAGAGGTGTTAGAGCAATGGGCAGTTGCACCATCTTGTTGAAACCAGGTCCAGGTATTGGAACTTGGAAAATTCTACAACTCTGTTGTAAAAAAATCCTCGGTCATTGCCACAAAACGATTGAGTAGGATTTTCACTACGTCGATATTTCTTTAGTTCGTGATGTCTTTGTTGGGTCCGATTCTTTTTTATTCAACGTAGAGTCTTTTCAACTTTCGAATCCAATTTTTAATTGCTTGAACACTAGGACTTATGGAACAACCTGTAGATTAATCAATGATATCAATATTTTATTCACTACCGGATTCTCCGTACGTTTATATTTTTCTTCCAGTTGAATAATGTCAATACTTGCATTCATGCTGTGACTAATTTCCAGTTACTTTTCGAGTGTGTGACCAAGTCATATTATTAATCAGTTGACTTCCGGTTACCTTTCTCAACCTCATTTTATTTTATGGCTTTAACTCTCCTTGATATACTTTTTGCTAAAAACATTCAACTGCTTATACTTCAGTAATTGTGCCATCTATTTCCGAAATTTAAAGTTAATGTTTATTGAATGATCAACGAACTACATTAAAATTTAATTTATGGTGTCTACCATTTGCTCGAACAAATGAACACATATTCCGTTGGTGCAGGTTAATTCATTATATTATGAAATTGATTACAGGAACCAGCCACCTCATTTCGTGATAATTAATGGATGTTGATTTATAAACACAGTTACACTAACGCACATGGACTAAGTCGAAATCATTTTATACTCATTTGTGTTATGTTAAAATATTGATTGTGATTTTCACAACTAGATACATTCGTTCATATGGGTTTGTGGCTCTGATGAATTAGGCATGTTTCATTTTGCCGATAATTAAGGGAGGTTAATTTAAAATCCTAAATAGCCATGGAAGTTCAATCTCGGAAAAAGTTAATCTTACTTTTACATAATTCGTAATAAGACACATGCTGCTGATTTCACACGAATCGATGAAATTTTGTACAATTGTACTTCTTTATCAATCACGAATATGAAAACAGAATTGTATGATATCAAACGGTTTCGTTACTATAGTCATTCAAATGTTTCGTTCAGACCTCTGAATTAAAAAAATTGTTTTGAGTTCTAGAGTCAAAATAATAGAATTGTTGGTTTGTCCAAACATTAGTTAGGACTCGAACCGACTTAGGTAGCGAAACGAGACTGTTCTAAGGATATTAATATTCGTTGCCAGGCAGCGGTAGTTCGTAGTTCATAGAGTTTTACTGGTAGGTATTTGAATCTCACTGAATATAATTTAGCCGGTAGTCAAACTCGTTAAACTACGAACTACCGTTGCCTGGCAACGAATATTAATATTCTTATGCGGCCCATACATAAGCTACTTTTTCGGCGTTCTGGCAGCTAGCGTCACCACAAGCGACCAAAACGCCTAAAAGTAGCCCGAAAAACGCCTGTGTATATCTATCCGCTGCCACGGTGGCGAGTCGCCGAACAGGACGCAACGCCGGACGCCAAGATCAAACGTGTTTGATTTGATTTTAGCGTCAAGATAGCCGGCGAAACGCATGCAAAAACGCTTGTGTGTGTGTGAGAGCGTCTAGAATGGCAGAGAATCATGCGAGATTTGCACATTCAGAAGAATTCATTACAAATTTTATAGAACTATTTAAAAAGATTAAGTTTTTGTGGATGATTAAGAGCAAAGGAAGTGTCCTCATCCATTCGTAGATAGTTTCTATAATCGTCCGGATGTAATTCTAATTCTCTTTAAAGATTTATAAGGGATAAGGAATCTTTTTTTAACAACCAGTCTTTAAACCATATTCGAAGTTTCTGGATTCACTCTTTTCACTTATTAAGATTATAGCACTAGCTATTTTTTTTGCCTGAGCGACATTTTAAACCTCTCTCGTCTTTCAGATTGGTGAGCTACTGAGACGCTTGTGTGTTGTCAAAATTGCACGAGCGTCTAGGACGCTCGCAAAACGCTAGCAGCCAGAACGCCGAAAAAGTAGCTTGTGTATGGACCGCATTAGAACAGTCTCGTTACCTAATTTGATACCTACGTCGATTCGAGTCCATGTTAATCCTCTTGAGTTTTTCCTATACAAATAAAAGGATGGACAGGGCGTCACGTGACTTTCGCACTAAGTTTCGTGATCCCAACATAAGAGAGAGAGATACTGTGAAGCAAGGGCGTAGCCAGAGGGGGTGTTTTGGGGGTTCAACCCTCCCCCCCCAAAATGTTTCAGAGTTATTTTTTGTTGCAAGAATAATCTTTCATTTTGCACTTAAACCAACTTGTTTGAGTGAAGAAAAATTAAATTCTGAAGCATATTTGAAAAATAGGTTTACCTAACCTAACCAGGAATATCTATGTTGAATATCGTTTCCGAAGTAGGAAAAGGACTATTTAATTCTTAAAAACAACAAATACTTGCTACAGAAAGCGACCCTCACAATCCCCGGCACCTACAAAGTCAATTGCCAAAATGTCAAAACCCCCCCCCCCCGAAATTAATTCCTGGCTACGCCTTGCTGTGAAGGATGGAGTAATATTAGTGTGGAGCATAGACTAAACTAAACTAATATTACTCCATCCTTCACAGTATCTCTCTCTCATAATGTTGGAAAACTGACAGAACATAAAAATATCTAATGCGATCCAATGTTTTTATTATATGTTCTGTGCTTCTCACTAATATTATTCTATTCTTGTCTGAGTCAATATTCTCTCTCACACGTCCTGTGCATTCTTTTTTAAGTCAATGAGTTTTTCACGTTACCAAAAAAATCAATCAGATGAATGAATTGACATTGTGTGTATTCAGATAGATTCAATTATACAATGAAAAATGGTTCATTGGTCTGAAATAGGTCGTATCGAAATATTAATATGATCGGCTAATTCTCCATTCACACAAATTTCCAAATTTGAAAGCTCAGTTGTTTTTAATTCTATTTTAATTGTATACTCCGTTCACGAAAGGTTGAGCCGTCGGTCGGTTGACCATGACAATTTGGCATATTCTCTGTGTATATTAAAATTTTAGGTTATGGTGTTCATTTTCTTGTCAGATTGATACGCAATGTTGTCAATAATGCATATAGTTCTCTAATAACTCGCAAGCTTGTCGGACGAAGCAGTGGAAATTCGACAACGTTGACCTTATTTTACGTTATGACAGCAAATACTGCCAACTTCAGATAAATAAAGGAACGCCTACTATGCGCTCAACCTTTCGTGAACGGACTATACTTGATTGAATGAGAATGCATTGCAGATTACAAACATAAGTTATGTTGTGATTCCTACAGAAAAGTTATGACGGTTTGAAGGCAAATTCCGGGTGATTTGTATAAATGACGATGAAAAATCTTCGGTGCGAGTCCTCTTATGTCCTTGAATCATGGTATCCGTTTGTCGCATTCTTTCCGGTAGGTAGACCCTAAAGCCTAAGTCATATTTAATTTTCTAGTGCAGTTGGGAAGGCTCCTAGCTCTGCCTATTCCTGAGACTTATCTTTTGAAAGCATGACAGTACATAATCCGAGTAGCTAAAATTTTAATCAAGGAATTTAATTTGTTCTGTATCCTCCATACCTACTCTTCTTCACGTTCATCGGATCGATCCCCCATCAATTTTCTTTTCGGATTATCACAATGTTTGATAGATGTGGCTAAGGCGTTTGTTTTCCTCGGTCTGATTTCTGCTGAGGCTTTCCTCGACAACAAATACCTACAGGGTTGGTTGAAGTATCAAAGCATCTATCTTTTGAATAAAAGCAAAGATGAGGGATAGGGAATCTTTGAATAAAAGGACGATATTTATGGAATTCGCAGTACTTAAAAGCTATGGCAAAAATGGCATCTGATAAACAATTTCTTGTCTATTCTCATATATTATAAAGAGGAAAGATTTGTATGTTGTGGGTTTGATACGAGTTAACTCATAAGCTACTTGACCGATTTCAATATTCTTTCACCCTTAGAATGCTACACTATCACTGAGTAAATAGGCTATACTTTTCACCCGAGAAAATTAAGGAAACCTACTATAACTCCAATGATAAAAAATATGAGTACCAAAATCAGCTATTTTCAGGTGCGCTGCAAAAACCGTAAGACGTACATGGGAACAATGTATGACGGAAATGTAGCTCTAATAGTTCTACAAAAAAAGTCCGCGGATAGCATGTATCTATCTTCAAGGTTTACTCGGTATCACCTTTTAAATGTTTCTCAAAATATGCATTATTTGGGAGTATTTTTTTATGAATAAGCTTTGATCCTTATACAATGCCCGTATGTTTATGATCACAAATCAGATCAACAGATGGCGCTGTAGTCGTTATTTAGGTTATTCATCTACTATGCAATTAAACGGCTGGATCGAATTGAATGAATTTTTGTGTATACAGAACAACGTCTGTTGGTCTGCTAGTGATAATATACCTACGGTTGAACCGGAATACCCGCAATTTTTAATTTACTGTGGTCCTATACATTTCAAAGTTGAAAGAGCAGGGAATCCGAATTGGTTTAGTGTACAGAAACTATAAAAATAAGGAACAACTTACTGTTATTTGTAGAATAGCTGAATTCATTTACTGCAGACAAATGACAATAATCTGTCAACAAAATCAAATCGAATGTTGAAAATGCCAGACGTTCATCATCGAACGACGGGCCATCCTATATAAATAATTCTTGAGTCACCCTTTCTAAGATCTATATGCATTAGAATTAGTACACATTTATCAATAATTTTCGCCTCAATTCCGGCAAGTATATTGGTCGTCTAACAAAAAACAATTAATTTTGATGACCTTCAAGAAAAGAATCTTACGGATTAAATCTAGAAAATGTGCATTTAACTTCATAAATCCTTTACGGCCAATCCACCGATTCGGAAAATTGCCGATCATATTAATATTTCGTTAAGATCTCTTTCACTTGAGTGAACCATTTTCAATGTATAATTGAATCATCTGAATTCGAATTTACAAGTTTATAACTTACTATGCATACACACAACATCAATTATTTATCTAATCGTTTTTCACGATAAAGTAAAATAACTCAAAAAAACTGATTGAAGTGAAATAATTCCTAGTGTATTGAGTTTTCTTCACACTAAAACCCTGTATATACAAATTCAAAATACTAAGATCTTATTCCATCAGTTGCAAAGATATACAAGATGTCCATACTAATAAAAAAGTTCGGAAGTAGATTATCGTAAAAAAATGTACTTCAGATGTATTTTGCGCATTGCAAATACCTGCAAAATTTTCATAATTATATATTATATATTCGTTCTGAAGATATTTACTTGGTTTTTGATACCTCATCCCAATCCTGTACACATACAAATAAGCAAGGCAATACTGATATTTTTCATGAATTAATAAAATAGGGCTATTCAAATGAATACGTTCATTGAAGTTCGTTAATGGCAAATTCGTTACTGATGTAGAGTGAATACTAGAAAATACGAATCCTCAGAAGGTGACACTTAAACCTCAAGATTTTGTATAGAGGACACAAAATACAGGGTCTTTATAAATGATTGTAACAGCGCAGTTGGCTTTGAATTATTCTTTGCCGCTACAGAAAAACCAAAGTAGTTCACTAACCAATCAGAGCATAGCATGATCACAGAATTCTGTGGTTTGCATAGGAAGTGGCAAAATGAGAATAATCCAAGGCGAACTGCGCTGTTACAATCATTTATACAGATTTGTATATGTTGAAAATTAGCATTCTGTTAAGTGAACATTAGAAGACATTAAAATAAAATGTTCAAACTTGGTGCTATTCACTTCCATATTAATATAAAAAAGAAATGCGAACATGTGACGAAGATCTCAAACTTAACCGCATTCGTGGAAACTGAAGGCGGCACACATGCCCGAAACATGCACCTTATAGCACAGAGTCTCGCGCGAGAACTAGCGATAGCTCTCGACCTGTGAAGGGAACAGAGTTTCAGAATAAGGTGCCGTTAATTCGGTATCTCAATCCTGAAATGATTTTATTATAACTAGCGACCTGCCCTGGCTTCGCACGGACACTCACATTAGAAACCTCAAAAATAACAGTACTTCTCCACTATTTAATGGATGTTATCTACATATACTAATATTATAAAGAGGTAAGTTTGTGTGTTGTATGTTTGTATATTTATCCAAGTGAAAGAGCTTATCTCGGGATCTACTGAACGATTTTAAAAATTCTTTCACCTAGAAAGCCACATTATTCAAGAGTGCCATAGGCTATATAAAACACCAAAAAATAAGAAGGCTTTCACGTGGTAGTCGGTTTTGCAAAGTGAATCGTAAAAATCGTATGAAAGCCAGCCAAAATCAGCGGAAGACGCGCCAGGGCTTCGGTTTAATTCGGTTAGCGATCGTGCTTGCTTCGGGAGAAGGGGCGTGGCTTTTACATCTGAGCGCGTGATCGCAGCTCAGTCACAGTCGCGTCGCGTCTCCTTACGCAGGCGCAGCGGACGTCATCGGAATTGAATTCTTCGAAACAGAATTAGCACACTTTCGATATTCGGCACATAAGAATGAAACGGACATATACTGATACGTTCGTAGGATACCAATGAGTTGTCAGTTTTATTAAGAAAATGTACCGAAATTAGTTAAAGGCCAGAAACAAGCTTTTGATGCACAAAATTCACTGTGTGCTTATAACAGACGTTTAACTTCTTTTTGACGCCTCGGGAGGCACTGGCAAATCGTTCCTTGCAAATTTGGTATTGGCAAAAGTAAGACAATCCGGGAGAAATGGACTAGCTGTTGCCTCTCGGGGATTGCTGTTAAATGATGGAAAACAGCACACTCCACCTTAAGCTACCTCTGACAGTCTAACTAGAGCAACAGTCAGTTTGTTCATACGTAAAAATGGGCCAATCGGGAAACTTTACGGAAAAACATCTTTAATTATATGGGACAAATGTACCTACTATCAAATACCTCAGAAAACTCTGATGCTGTAATGGGTGGTGTTACTTTTGTTTTTGGGGCGATTTTCGGCAAACACTGCCTGTAGTAACAAAAGGAACACGCGCCGATATCATCAGAGCATGCTTAAAATCCTCTCACTTAGTACGGAGTTTCGGTTGCATCTCTCAATTACGAACAAACATGAGAGCCCATTTGAGCTACAAACGACGATGACGACTTTCCGCGTAAACTACTCAATCTAGCGAAGAAAAATTGTCCTCTTCTAACACCAACAGCAATGACGTAAAAAACTTGTCGGGACATTAGGATACATATTGCAGAGGTTGGAACATCTTTACTGATGCAATATATCCCGGTCTTGAAAATTTATGGAGATTATCATTTGCTTTGTTTTAGGGCATATTGTCCCCAGAAACGATACAGTGAAAAAAAAAAAACTCATTTCAGAGAAAATGCCCGGTCAGGTCAATCACATATAAGTCATCCCCAAAAATTTTAAATTCTTCGAACTTATTCTTCACGAAAGTTGGCATTCCTATCATGCTATTAAGAAACTTGAGCCCCCCCAGGCATGTGTAATGAGAAAATGCTGCTTACAAAAACAGTTACGGGACAGTATAATCGTGGCGACCATTATCAGGGCCAGCAGTGGGACAACTGGCCTATATTCCGCGGATACCCATGATTCCCACTGATTTTCCACCATACGTTCAAAAGGCTACAGTTTCCTCCAGTGAAGATTTCTTTTTTGCCCTCACTATTAACAAGTCCCAAGGTGACACATTTTCTCTCTGGTGGGCCTTGACCAGAGAA